>JAWZYU010000024.1:32436490-33917323 GCA_038380435.1 Ryuthela nishihirai | reverse complement strand
CCATCCACAACAGTACTGTTATGAATCCAAACAGATGAAAACTTAGCGTGAGTACAAAAAATAGTATATATGTATACGAAACTAAGTATGAATGAAGCAATTTATTACAAAGGCACAAAAATTATACAAATTAAACAATCTTATCTAAACACAAGTATTTCTATTCCTCTTAGTATAAAGTCAAACTATAAAAAGAACGATTTACTATGCTTAACTAATTTCCAATGCTTTAACTACAATGCTGTCAATATTCAGTTCCTATGACAAAATAGAACCTATTACTTTGTAATATCCAACAAACAAACCAATTTATTTTGAATTATATTTGCGTTAGAGGACTACCTTAATAATGCTTTATACCTTATAGATGCGAAACATCTAATGTTGATCTCTCCTGATAGCGGACCCAAAAATAGCTTTACTGTTGATTCCCTTTCACCACCGGAACCAGGCTCATCTTGACTCAAATAATAAGTTTTCTTACGCAGTATCAAACAACACTAATTTAATACAATATATCCTTTTTTCTTCACTACTCCACACACCACATTGTTTTTTTTTCACAAACCTTATTATTCAAAGCATCTCCGTTCTAAACAGTTGATGACGTATATTGCACGTAGAAGCATACGCGAGCGTTCATGACACATTCATCATAAATTCATTGCAACAAGTTCGTCTGTCGTAACAATACGATATAGCGAAAAAATTTAATTCTTGAACAAATTATAAATATTTTCAGTTACTAATCAAGAGATCTTTGTTTATAAATAAAAAAAACCCCTCAAGTAGCTGGTTGCCACAGAGGTCTGGCAGGAGCCTGTTAGTTTATACGCCATAGTAGAAGGTCTGAGAGGATGGCAGGACCTCAGCAGAAAAACAACACATACATCCGCGCCTTACCCGGGGCTTGAACCCAGGTCCCTTAGATCACTAGCCAAGCACGCTAACCACTCGGCCAAGGGACGGCTAATCTTTGTTTAGCTTGACAAAAAAAAAGATACGGTTTCGGACGCCACAAAGATACGAAATAGAAATAATTTCACTTTACGTAATTTTGTGCATGTGCAGACTGATGCAATCGTGAGTCAAAAAAGGCAGCAAAGAAATAATGTTGCGGGGGGGTGGGGGTGTAATTGAAGAAAGGTTGTTGGGTTGTTTTACCTCTGAGCGGCACTTTTTTGCACACCATGGGCTAAATGGCCAGGTCACATGGACCCCGAAGGCTCAGAGAAGGTTGGGGGAGGGGACCCACTGGAACAGCTGTTGGGAGACAGATGGTAGCCTCCCGTCAAGGCCATCCAGCGTGTTCTTTAACGTGCACGGGGTATGGCTCTCCCGCACACGGGGCCACGGCTTAACGTCCCATCCGACGGACGGCGGTCTTTCCAAGCCCATCGGTGTCCCTACTGACCGTGGGCAGGGCGGGGAATTTTGCGGAGACAAATCTCAACGCTGACCCAGCTGGGACTCGAACCTGGGAACTACAGATTACGAGCCTGGCGCGCTACCGACTGAGCAACCCCCGCCCCAATTAAAGAAAGAATCGAGCTAATTTTGCCGCTAATAAAGGTTATAGTTTTGACTTTATTATTTCAACATAGATATATGTATTCGAAGGTACGTGAAGTTATCAAACTTCGGCGTTACCTAAGGAAAATGTTATGTTGATCGCATTTCTTCAGAGCATGAGTGGAAACATTTGCTGTGTCGCGTAGCTATAAAAATAAATACCTCCCTCAAGCAGCTGCTTGCCACAGAGGTCTGACAGGAGCCTATCAGTTTATATGCCAGAGTAGAAGGTCTGAGAGGATGGCAGGCCCTCAACAGAAAAACAACACGAACATCCATGCTTTACCCGGGGCTCGAACCCAGGTCCCGTAGATCAGTAGTCAAGCGCGCTAACCACTCGGCCACACTTACATATATCTTTTCTTACCGTGGATTGCGTGGAAGGACTTTTCATCACTAGCGAGAGAGTTGAAGTTTAAAACCCCAAGAATTTGGACGTTAGGAGGAAGAAGATGCCGCTTTTAAAAATGATGCAAATTCTGTTACAGAGATTGGCGCTGAATCTTGGAGGTGCGGGAAAGCGTACCATGTATGCAAATAGGAAGGGGTTGGGTTACCTCTGAGCGGCACTTTTTTGCACACCATGGGCTAAATGGCCAGGTCACATGGACCCCAAAGGCTCAGAGAAGGTTGGGGGAGGGGACCCACTGGAACAACTGTTGGGAGACAGATGGTAGCCTCCCGTCAAGGCCATCCAGCGTGTTCTTTAACGTGCACAGGGTATGGCTCTCCCGCACACGGGGCCACGTCTTAACGTCCCATCCGACGGACAGCGGCCTTTCCAAGCCCATCGGTGTCCCCTACTGACCGTGGGCAAGGCGGGGAATTTTGCAGAGATAAATCTCAACGCTGACCCAGCTGGGACTCGAACCTGGGAACTGCCTATTACGAGCCTGGAGCGCTACCGACTGAGCCACCCCCGCCCCTAGTAGAGAAGGGGAGAGTTGAGCCTTTTCCTCTACTCACAAATGTGATTAGTTCCTTTTTTTTTATCTGAGAAATGATCTGTTTTGAGCGAATGTGCATTTATTCCGGGTTTCTGCCTGTTGTAGAGATCTGGGTAAGGACATTAAATAAGTCAGGTGTAGAGTTAAGAATATTTTTAATATACAGTCCCTCCCTCCCCTTGTAATTGTTTGTGTTACAGAGGAGCTCCTCAATTTTTTTTCTTCTTAAATTTTTTTTTTTCCTTTACAAATATTGTAATTTGGATTCAGTTGTATTGTTATAACCGTCCCGTGGCGATGTGGGTAGCGTGCTTGGCTACTGATCAAAGGGATCTTTTGCTGAAGTCCCGCCATCTTTACAGACCTTCTACTATGGCGTATAAATTGACAGGCTTCTGTGGCAAGCAGCTGCTTGAGGGGATATATGTTCTATTTCTGATGCTTAAAGGGTCAGAGAAATCGGGAAAGGGGATCGATTGGATAGCTGCTAAGAGGCAGAGGGTGGTAGTCTCCTGTCAAGGCCATCCAGGGTGTTCTTTAACGGGCATAGGTTACGGCTTTTTCTGCACACTTGGCCAAAGTCTTAACGTCCCATACGATGAACGCTCATCGAGAGCAGAGTGGAGTTAGGAAGTTTAATTTTTGAATATAAAAGAAAAATATCTGAAATATTTTCTTTTTAATTTCTGATATTAAAGCTCGTGCAAGATGAAAGTGCACGTTTAACATGAATGTTTTTAAGACAGTGAAAACGATTTTATGTGATTACTTCAGGTTCAGCTATTTTTTAATGTTTCGCCAATTTTTAAGAAGTAGTAAATTAAAGAAATATTTAGGTTTTAATAAATAAAAAATAAGTAAATAAATACCCCCTCAAGCAGCTGCTTGCCACAGAGGTCTGACAGGAGCCTGTCAGTTTATATGCCATAGTAGAAGATCTGAGAGGATGGCAGGACCTCAGCAGAAAAACGACATATACATCCATGCCTTACCCGGGGCTCGAACCCAGGTCCCTTAGATCAGTAGCCAAGCGCGCTAACCACTCGACCATGGGACGAAAAACAGGTTTTTTTTTTCTACTGGTGATTTTTATCTATCTGTTGTGTTCTCGCTTTCTTCATAGACCTGTTTTATAGCGTATTATACAAAGAGATATTGCGAGCAGAGTTCTGTGTCAAGTAGTCTGCTTTAATAGTAACTTATTTTTTTTTGTTTAAGTAACACATAAATGAAGTAACTTACCTTTCTTGTATTTGGAAGAAAGATTCCAAAAAAAAGATGTTAATTAGTTAAAGCAATGGAATCAGTGGAGCAGATACTTCTTAATTTTTTTTTAACCTTTCAAAAAGACACATGAGTGTTTTAATCACGTGTGCACACGTCAGGTGGTTGCGTTAATCACGTGTGCATACGTCAGGCATTCCACCAGCTACGATAATTTTTTTTGCTGTCCCAACTGAATACAGTCATTGTGATGACCCAAAGATTTCTTATTCTGTAGGACTAAGTCAGATGTGATGACCTAGGTTCGGATCCTGTCCGACTGGGCGACAACTGCACGAGAGTAGATAGGGACGACACAGTTTTTATTCACAATATGTACAGCTACGTGCTGGGAATGAGCTCCACTCCGTGGGCCTTTGCTGCTGCAAATATTAATAATGAGGTGGAGAATCGCACACTCTGCAAGTTCTCACTTTACAAACCTCAAACTCTGCGAAAGGATAACCAACCTTTGCCTACACTGTGGTTCCTTCTGAATTTACAAAAATAAAACAGATTCACATCAGAATCTAGATTCCCTCCTGGAATCACACCCTCACTTCAAGGGTTAATTTGAGAAAGACGGCGTCCCTTTGACGCATGTCCAAGCGACCTCTTCGCTTGATAGCTGCGCACAGACTAATGTTTCAAATCTACCGCCTAGTCTCGTCGTTGCACTAGCGCCCCTTAGGCTAGTCATTTACGGCCATATACAACTTCTGGCATTTATTCCTTCGACAAGCAGCAAGCTTCAGACCCGAAAACTTCAGCAATGAGTCATCCCAGCGCAAACATTTCCAAGAACACATAAAAATACATACAACAATAAAACACAACAAAAATATAAAATAAATAAATAAATATAAAATTCGAGGGACATGACAGTCATATTCTACACTAAAAAAACTTCATTTTTTTGGGTTCACGTTCGGACTTGGACACTTTGCGCTCTTAAGCTATATCAACTTAAAAAGGCCCTAAAAATTTGAAAGTGGAGATATTATATATATATTTCTGACTGAAAGATTAACATTAAAAAATAAACATGAAACATGATGTGGTGAAAACATTTATTATAGGTTTATAAGTAGTAATTTTATTTGTTGCCAATCAATAGTAAATATACAGAGTTACTTGTTGTCACAGAAGTCAGTAAAATCAATAAATAATTTTATGGGGAAAAAATGAATTTTTTCTGATCCGCGGAACTCGAAACCACATCTCCCCAGATTCATGTCAGAGTGTTCTAACCACTAAACTAGCATCGGATCCGTTATTTATCAGATGCACAACTGCTACGCAGCAAAACTAAAATGCATTTTTTTTGACACTCCTCATATTGTGAGGCTGTAGCTTAGTAGCTCAAGCGTAAGTTCGACCTTGGATTCAGAGAAGTTTCATTTTGAATTGGAAATAATGGAACTGCGGTTTATCGCTCATGGCGAAAAAAACACATTTTTCATTGATTTTTAACTCTACCAATTCGTTTTGCCTGCTCCTCGCTGGACAAGCATTGAGATTTATCTCCGCAAAACTCCCTGCCCTGCCCTCGGTCAGTAGGGGACACCGATGGGCTTGGAAGACCGCCGTCCATCGAATGGGACGTTAAGCCGTAGAACCACGTATAGGAGAGAGCCATACCCTGTGCAAGTTAAAGAACATGCTGGATTGCCTTGACGGAAAGCTAACATTTGTCTCCTAATAGCTGTCCAGTGGATCCCCTCCCCACAACCTTTTCTGGACCTTTGGGGTCCTTGTGACCTGTCATTTAGCCCATTTTGTGCAAAAAAAAGTGCCGCTCAGAGAAAAGTGCCGCGAGAGAACAAACTAACCCTTTTGCCCGGAGTTAACCAAGATCCAATCTTCAGATTCAAATTTCAGCAAAAAATATGATTCATGAGTTGAAAAAATAAAAATAAAGAGCAAACATTCTATAGAAATCGATGACATAAGGAGGTACATGACGTCACTCTCTATCTGCGGAATGTGTGTTATCCTTGAACTAAAATCATCCCACGGGAAAAACTCGATAACTCCAGATAGGACACTTTTTGGAAAGTCAAATACATTCTACACTCAAACCCCCCAATTTCACCCATTCTGACTTCAACAATTTTTTGGCAAATATGCACGTCAACTTTTTTTTAGGGGGGGGGGGGGGGGGGCAACTGCCAACGACTTGCTTCAACGTTATTAGATGAGCAGGACGGGGTCGGTGAAGTAGATGCACATGCAGTTTATCCCAGCTTACCCAGGTCAATGGACGTGCTTAATAAATTATTTTAAAGCTATTCTTGGCAAGAATGAATCAGTGAAAGGGACCACATTGAGCAACATCAACCCTGACTCAAATGCAGACGTCATGGTCCAGTGGAGCTTGCTCGACCTTCTGCGTTCGGATTATGGGTTCAACATCCTATTAACTGGAGCGATGTGTATTCATCTTTTGCCACCTCTTAAATTCAGCCACAGGTTGTATTGTATTCCTGCAGAGTAAAAAAAAAAATCTGCGCAGTCATTTTGTTCATCATCTTTTAAATACAAAATTAAAAAATAATCTCTGTACATTTTTAAAAGTCTTTTTTGTTGGCGTTTTCTTTGTAAATGTGAAATGTCAAATTTAAAAAGTCGTTTTCAACACTTATTCTTTTTTGATCATCAGCTTTTTTTGGGGGGCAAATTTGTCAAAAAGGTAAAAAAAAATCTCCAGGAGCTATGCTGTCGTTGACTATTTTGAAGCTAATCGAGTTGGGAGAGGGAATCCAAAATATGCTTTTGGATTTGTCCTTGACATACCAGGTTTGCCCTTCAGGAACGTGAGAAAGTCAGCGTGGAATTTTTGACTCATCTGCTTGAAACAGAAGCTCAACAAACCCTTTTCTAAGGATTACGATAGTCGAGTGGAAATTTTCTGCCAAGAAGGACATAATTGCTGTGTCAAGCTCATCGATCTAGATATGAGTCAAATCAGGATATTCTTGGTGAAGAGATATATTGAAGACAAAAAAAAATTCAAAGAACGAAATAATGTTTTCCAGACAGGACAGTAAGCAGGATAGTAAATAGTAAAAGATCGGGGGGTGGGGATGTTTGGGAAGCTGGATTGTTTACTTCTTATGTAACTTTTCTTTTTACACAGTGGACTGAGTAAAGTCCAGGTCAAAACGATTCCAAAAAACACATGAAATAATATGCTGAAAAAAAATTGGTTTTGCCATTGAGTGGGATTCGAACTTACATCTCACAGTAAGGCAAGGATTTTAGAATTGGGCTGGTTGTTTTACCTCTGAGCCATGCTTTTTTTTTTTGCCTATAATGGGCTAAATAGTCGTGTGACAAGAGCTCATATGAAAAAAAAAAGGCTCAGATAAGATTGGGAGTTACTCACTGGACAGTTATTAGGACACAGATGTAAGCCTCGTTGTTTGTTGTTTGTTACACGTTACATTCCAATGAGATTTCCTTCTTCAGGCTTTCTCAATACAAAATTTTGATGTGAACATTATATTAGTTCGAAAAGGTTGAATAAGTTTATCCAGATTTTTTTTTTAATTATTTTGGATTAATGTTCGCCCATGTGTTTTTTGAGTGTATATGTTGGTGTTGGGGAGTTATTGGTTATTATGTGGTGGCTGTCTAGAGTGAGGTGTTATAAGTGGTATAAGTATTTTGAGGATTGAGAGTGTGGTGGCTGTCTAGGGTGAGGTGTTATAAGTGGTATAAGTATTTTGAGGATTGAGAGAAAAAAAAATAAGGAGATGGTTATTCCTGTTTTGTTATACATTTTTTTTCATGAGTCTATTTTTCCATGAGTAAGTTTGAGTTTAAATGTTTGCTTTGCTAGTTTAATAACACAGATTTTAGTGTTGAAAGTTCGGAACTTGAGACCACATCTTTACGTCCCATCCGAATGGCGGCGGGGTTTTCAAGCCCATCTGTGCCCTCTTTCTCAGAGAGGGCAGCAGTGTTGGCTTTAGTGGAGATAAATTCAACTCTGGTATAGCTGGGACTCGAAATTGGCAATGCCGCCTCGAATCCCATCCACGTCAGCTTTGTTATTTTCTCCATTTGTCTGTCATCTGCTCATTATCGTAAAGTAAAAGCAATAAATTTCAAAAGGGTCAGATTTTAACTGCAAGAGATAAAATTTTAAGTGCCGTGTTTGGGTTTGGATCTCCCACCCATTTCTCTCTCCCATTCCTCATCCCTTCCTGTAATCCATGTAATCTAATCATTCGTTTCCTTTCAGGGCTACAACAACTCAACACAAACGCGTTCAAAATTAAATATCAGAAATCCCATTAAAGCCTCCGAGGTTCTTCACCCATTCTCTTTCCCCTTAGAGGTCAAATGCATGCGTTTAAAGGCGACTCCCCCACCGAGTACGAATCATCCCACCCTGTGTGTCGTCAAGTGCAGAACAGACAAGGGCAGGCGGCGGGTCACGATTCGTGATATACGGATTGTGAACGAAAGTCGCACACCACACAAAAACACAGTGAGCGAAAATCGGCGTGGAAAGAACACGATCTTTCACCCCCCTCCCCATATTTATTTCGTGCGCCCGTTTGCGTGCTCCGTACGATTTCGAACGGAAATCATTCATTGTTCTTTTCTTTTACCCTCCGTATATATATAATACTTTACATTGTTCACCGCCGTAATTGGCAGTATGCGGGGCCCAGATATCTCTTACTGTGTTGTTATTATTTCTGTTGACATCATCTTTGTCTCACCCCCGAGACCACCTTTTCCAAAGCTGCCAATCGGCGCCAGGCCACACATCTCCCGAGCTGGGCAATCTGGTTCAGCCTCTTTCTGAATCCCCTCCCCTTTTCTCCGGTAAGAGAAAGAGGAAAGAAGAAAGGGCATGTGAAAGGCGCACGCTGCACGTGAGAAAGTTGTACTTCCATCCTCCTCTCCCTCCCCATCTCTTCGCTTCCCCCCCACTCTCTGGAGTCTTTACCTCAGCCCCCTCTAGCGCAGATCTGACTCCCTTTCCAAACCCACCAATTTGGAAGCTTAAAGGTATCTAATGAAATAGCTGGTCATGCCATACACTCCTGCCACCGCCGCCGTGACCCCCGAACTCTCCCGGCTCCGTAACCCGAATGGCACGAGCAACTCATATGCCCGGCGTGGCTCGTACATCCTGGTACCATCGAGTGCATAAGCAACAGGATTCAAAGCTTCGTTTGACTAGTGGATTGAAGGGAGGTGTGTGTGTGGGGGGAAGTAGCAGAAGGGATCGGGTCATCAGCTATTAGTGAGTTTCTTCTTTGGTGATGTCATCTCGAAGAAATTTCGCAAGCCTCATTCTTGAAGAGTGGGTGTCCGCTTCGTCATCTTGCTACGAAGAAAATTTCCGTTTGTTTGGATGTTGTTTTTTAATTAGTATTTCCTGCAACATTTTAACAGATCATTTTGAACGGTGGATTTTTTTAACTTAAGGAATCCACGTCTCTAAGCGGGCACTCGAGGATTCTCTGGTGGGCACGAAATATGTCGGACCGAAATCAATTTTGTCACAAAAACTGGGAAGGAGGTTGTTTCCGTAGTAGTGTCCAAGGCTCGTAATCTCTAATTCTGAAGTTCGAATGATAACTGTGCCTGCATTGAAAATTTTCTCCATTAAATCCCCCTTTCTGCCCCGGTGAGGAAAAGATACAATGATGGGCTTGGGTACCTTATTGTCCCAGCCGTCCATCGGATGGTACGTTAAGCCGTGGTCTTGTATGCCGGAGAGGCCACACCCTGTGCAAGTTAAAAAATACGCTGGATGGCCTTGACAGGATGATACCATCTGTCTCCTATCAGCTGTCCCTACTGAACCCTTGTTGTGCTTGTGACCTGGACATTTAACCCATTGTGTGAAAAAAAGTGGCGCTCTGAGGTAAAACATCCAAACGTAGTATATATATATGACAAAATCGATTTTGCTTCCCAAACGGCACTTATTTTTTACTGAAATACTTTAAGCTCCTCTGCTGTTAAATGTGCCCCGAAACCAAAATGATTCAAATTGGAATTCGCTGTATAAAAACTCACACGGTCGGACTCAGCTTGTGTGCTGTCAAATAGTCAAAGATCTTAGTTATCTATGTATGTCCTTACCAGTTTTTATTGTGCTTCAACGTCAGTGTAAGGGATGCCTTTAAAAATCTAGCTTAATGGATATCATGCCTTTCTTTGAATGCTCCACGTACAGTCTCTATTCGGTGTTCATTTTTCAACGCTTACTTTTCAGGGGACAGTCATACATGGTAACACATTCTAATGTATTGTGTTATTTTCACGTGTGATTAACCCTAAGACAATTCTTAAATCCTTAATATTGTTAAGAAATGAGGTGGGGGGGGGAGGGCAAACAAAAATGGTTAAAAATAATTCTTTCTAAGGTCAAAGGTGAATAGATTGATGATTTGATCAAGAGTAAATGGCGTAAGGTTTTTTTTCTTTCTTAAATCAAGTACCGAGTGGTTAGCGCGTTTGGCTACTGATCTAAGGGATCTGGGTTCGAGCCCCGGGTAAAGCATGGCTGTTTGTGTTTGTTTTCTGCTGAGGGCCTGCCATCCTCTCAGACCTTTTACTAAGCATATAAACTGACACGCTCCTGTCAGACCTCTGTGGCAAGCAGCTGCTTGAGGGGGTATTTATTTATTTATTTATTATATTTTTATGAATAGCGTAAGCATTTTTATACCAGGATAAATAGCCTAAGCAGTTTTTTTTTTTATCGAAGGGCGCTTGTGTAAAAATTTCTTATCAAACATCGTATAGTGTAAGCATTTCTTATCCAAGATCGAATAGTAATATTTTCTTATCAAAGATCGGATAGTAAGATTTTCTTATCAAAGATCGGATAGTAAGATTTTCTTTTCAAAGATCGGATAGTAAAATTTTCTTATCAAAGATCGGATAGTAAAATTTTCATATCAAAAATCGCATAGTGTAAGCATTTTTTTTTTTATCAAATATCGGATAGTGTAAGCATTTCTTATCAGAGATCGGATAATATAAGCATTTCTTACCACAAATCGGATAGTAAGAATTTCTTATCAAAGATCGGATAGTAAGAATTTCTTATCAAAGATCGGATAGTAAGAATTTCTTATCAAAGATCGGAGAGTGTAAGAATTTCTTATCAAAGATCTGAGAGTGTAAGCTAACATCGGACAATGTAATCATTTCTTATCAAATAGCAGTAAGGTTTTAGTTTTCTTTTAATAAATGGTGTATACCGTAAGCATTTGATCAAGGGTAAATAGTGTAAGCATTTTTTAACCATAGATGAGTAGGGTAAGCATTTTTTAACGAAGGTAAATAGCTTAGCAATTTTTAATCAAGAGTAAATAGGCTAGGCATGTTTTTAATCAAAAGGCTGATGGTGTAATCATTTCTTATCAAACAACTTACAACCTAAGTTATTTTTATCAATGGTCAATAGCATAAATATTTTTAATCGTAAAGATCAGATAGCCAAAGTTATCTTTTTTTTTTCATATATCAAAGCGAATAGCGTAAACATTGCTGTAAACTGATTTTTGTGGCACCTGCATCCTTCTCATTTTAATCACAGTGCATTAAAAATTTTCACCTTTATTAGCTCGATAATAAAATTATATCTACACAACATCGCACTTCTTTCACGAAAAAAAAAGAAGAGATCATACTACACCTCAGTAAATAGCAGCAATGATGAAACACGTGTATCCGCATGACGTAATCGATATAACCTATCCAAGAGTTGCCACCTCCAATTTCGGTCCCTGTGGGTAACTAATTGAATACTCCTGTCCCAGCGGTTTCTTCATCAGATTATTCCGAAGAATTCTCTAATCCTGTTACCCTCTATGTGTGGTCCTTCCTTCCGTTCACGTGCCCTGCGTGAATCACGTTATCTGCAATACCGCGTACAAGTCCTGCTACGTCATCTTCATAGGATTGATTTATTATCTTGACACATTCATCAGCATACGTTGCTCTCATAACAGAAGAAGAGAATTCTTCTTCATCTCTACGGCGGTAACTATGACTATGCGCTCCTCAACCTCACTTCGCCAATCGTCTAACTGATATCTAGACTTTAATTATGGATATCACTGCCATTTCTCTTTCGGAGTTTTTAAGGGACAAGGGTTGGTTTATTCGATAGCGCGCCAGATTCGTCACTTATATTCCTAGGTTCGAGTCCCCTTTGTGTTTCCGTCACTCCCACCCTGCACTCGATTAGAAAGGGGACATCGATGAGTTTAGAATGGTCACAGTTCATCGGATCGGAAGTTAAATCTTAACCCCGTGTGCCAGAAAGGCATACACTATGCACTTAATGAACACGCCGGGTAGCCTTGACGGAAAAGTTCAATCGGTTTTCAAACAGCTGTTCAGTGAGTCCTCATTCCCAAACTTCTCTGCATCCTGGGGATGGGGGATTGCTTTATCGATAGCGCGCCAGGCTCGTAATCCGTAGTTCCCAGGTTCAAGTCCCTCATAGGCCAGCGTTGAGAGTTATCTCCGCAAAACTCCACGCCTTGCCCTCGGTCAGTAGGGGACACCGATGGGTATGGAAAGGCCGCCGTCCGTCGGATGGGACGTTAAGCCGTGGCCCCGGGTGCGAGGGTGGCTTTGACGGGAAGCTACCATATGTCTCCCAACAGCTATTCCAGTGACTCCTTCCCCCAACCTTCTCTGAGCCCACGGGATCCTTGTAACCTGGCCATTTTAGCCCATGGTGTGCAAAAAAAAATGCCGCTCAGAAATAAAACAATCAACCCAACCAATTTTTGCATATATAATTTTACTAGTCGATTGTTATAAGTGATTGACGAATCACTTGTTAACTGATTGCCTGCGCATCCTTGAAACCACACACGAATTCTAGCTTAGTGAAATAACTGGAACAACTTTCTAAAACGAAAACATCCCATGCAGTGCACCCCTAAACGAATCCCGTCCCTCTAACAAAAATGCAATCTTCGTAACTCACTTAAGTTTTGATTTAGCCCGAAACACTGATGAAGAATAAAAAAAACATTCACTATATTGTGAAAGTTTTCCTTTTCTTAATTCGTTTCGGTAAACAATCCAATCAAACAACGTGTAGAACACTTATTCAGTTGCAGCCGGCTTGCCATTGCGACACATTTTTCAGGTCGGTTAATTGTGGACTGAATTGTTTACCGAACTTCTGTGCCTTTGTCCTAAGTGGTTGCTGCGTCTGCTGTAACTAGTGTCGGAAACAGATGAAGTTTGGCGGAAGATGACGATCGTCTGCGACTCTATTGGTGAATCGTCCCTTTTTTTGATTTAGAAGATTGTGGTTTTGACTGCACTCTATTAACGTGATTGTTTGTCAGCTGAACGTTATTAAAGTCATTGTCATGTTACTAAGCTTCGTTACGGCGATTGTTTTTTGTGTTTGTTGACCGTCATTTGATTGTCAACTTCAGTGTGATCTCTATTAACATCCTTTCTTAAATGTCAGATTTCGAAATCATTTGATTGTTCAGAGGTGGAACAATCTTTTGGCTACCAAGAAGTCCCAATTTGACACCATTGCAACGCTTTTTTCGTGTGTATGGGTTGGAGATAAGTACATTAAAAACATAGTTTATTCCGAAGAATTTCGTTAATTTTAAAGGAAATAATCATTGCAACTATTGCAAGTGTTATCCAGACATGCTGAGTTCAGTATGGATTGAAGATGAATATCACACGATCAATGGAGCCCACATTGAGGTCTGTTAAATACCACGCAATCAATGGAGCCCACATTGAGGTCTGTTAAATACCACGCAATCAATGGAGCCCACATTGAGGTCTGTTAAATACCACGCCATCAATGGAGCCCACATTGAGGTCTATTAAATACCACGCCATCAATGAAGCCCACATTATGGTCTATTAAATACCACGCCATCAAGGAAGCCCACATTGAGGTCTGTTAAATACCACGCAATCAATGGAGCCCACATTGAGGTCTATTAAATACCACGCCATCAATGAAGCCCACATTATGGTCTATTAAATACCACGCCATCAAGGAAGCCCACATTGAGGTCTGTTAAATACCACGCAATCAATGGAGCCCACATTGAGGTCTGTTAAATACCACGCCATCAATGGAGCCCACATTGAGGTCTATTAAATACTACGCCATCAATGAAGCCCACATTATGGTCTATTAAATACCACGCCATCAAGGAAGCCCACATTGAGGTCTGTTAAATACCACGCAATGAATGGAGCCCACATTGAGGTCTGTTAAATACCACGCAACCAATGGAGCCCACATTGAGGTCTGTTAAATACCACGCCATCAATGGAGCCCACATTGAGATCTGTTAAATACCACGCCATCAATGGAGCCCACATTGAGGTCTGTTAAATATCATGCAATCAATGGAGACCACATTGAGGTCTGTTAAATATCATGCAATCAATGGAGACCACATTGAGGTCTGTTAAATACTACGCAATCAATGGAGCCCACATTGAGGTCTGTTAAATACCACGCCATCAATGGAGCCCACATTGAGGTCTGTTAAATATCATGCAATCAATGGAGACCACATTGAGGTCTGTTAAATACTACGCAATCAATGGAGCCCACATTTTGAAGTCTGTTGAAATCGAAACGAAACTTGTAGAGTTTCTTGACATTTAATAAAATATAACACTTTAAAATATAGATATTCTTTTGCAATGGCAGAATTTTTTTTTATATTCTTCCGTGTTTTCCTTTTTTGTACTAGACATGTGTATTCTTTCTTTCCCACCAGAGAATAAAACGTCATAAAATATTTCTCTACATCTTAAAGCCAAGGGAAAATGAAGGAAATACAACAAATCTGTCTCCTAAACAGTTACTGTTCAAAGCTGTTCTAAAAGAAAAGAATAGAAATCGATTCGTCAGTGGTGACTTTTGAAAAATACCTCTTCGGTTATCTAAAAATCCTTCAGATGGCTTTTGCGGTACGAGATGTCCTGAGGAATCAACCGTGTGCTTCTGAGGCAATCGCGAACTTTGTGGTCAGTGAGGACGATGTAGTGTGTGACGTGGGGGATTTCTTTTGGTAAAGTAGACACACTATCTAATCAGATATTTTATCAACAGGAAGAATATTTCTCTTAGGTCAGCTTCTGTGGTCACATGAGATCAATTTCAATATCATACTACTCAAAACAAAAAAATTAAACATAATTTTGTTGCTTCAATATTTAAATGCTACATATTTTTAATAGCCAACGTCCAACAACCAAGCTGAAAACACCAGTTCTCGTCCGATCACCGAAGTTAAGTAGCTTTGGGCGCGGTCGGTACCTCGGAGGGTGACCACTTGGGAACAAATTGCCGTTGGCAAAATATCTGCTGAGGGCCAGCCATTCTCACAGATCCCTCTACTATGGCGTATTAAACTGAGAGGCTCCTGTCAGACCTCTGTGGCAAGCAGCTGCTTGAGGAGGTATTTTTTTTTATTTTATACTTTTAATACCGAAACCTAAATTTCATTTGTAGTGATTTCATCTTCTGCTGGAAGCGATCATATTCACCATACTCGTGTGAGATCATCACAGGCGTTTCCAAGCTAATTCGCTATGTTGATTATAAGAGACTTTATTTACTTGCGGGTGGCTCAAAATGACTTCTGGAGCCGTGCTTCCAAGACCCATGCTCTATGGCAGTGGTTCTCAACCTTTTATGCTTCACGTACCCCCTGGAAATGTGTATGTAACTGGCGTACCCCTTGTATAGATAGATAAAACTATAGTTATAGTATAACAATGGGAATAAAATATATATATATCAGTGGTTCTCAACCTTTTATGCTTCACGTACTCCCTGGAAATGTGTATGTAACTGGCATACCCCTTGTATAGATAGATAAAACTATAGTTATAGTATAACAATGGGAATAAAATATATATATATATATCAGTGGTTCTCAACCTTTTATGCTTCACGTACCCCCTGGAAATGTGTATGTAACTGGCATACCCCTTGTATAGATAGATAAAACTATAGTTATAGTATAACAATGGGAATAAAATAGAACATATATATCAGTGGTTCTCAACCTTTTATGCTTCACGTACCCCCTGGAAATGTGTATGTAACTGGCGTACCCTTTGTATAGATAGATAAAACTATAGTTATAGTGTAACAATGGGAATAAAATAAAACATAAATATCAGTGGTTCTCAACCTTTTATGCTTCACGTACCCCCTGCAAATGTGTATGTAATTGGCGTACCCCTTGTACAGATAGATAAAACTATAGTTATAGTATAACAATGGGAATAAAATAAAACATATATATCAGTGGTTCTCAACCTTTTATGCTTCACGTACCCCCTGGAAATGTGTATGTAACTAGCGTACCCCTTGTGTAGATAAATAAAACTATAGTTATAGTATAACAATGGTTATTTTTTCTTTGTTACTATATCTAGCGACTTTTGAGCTCTCATGGCGTACACCAAAAAAAGTTACCGCGTACTCCACGTTGAGAACCCCTAATGTATACAGTTGAGAAATTTTTCAACAATTAAACTACCAGTATTTTTTTGTGGTAAATTAATATAAGTATGATAACTTTCGTTTAATCACCTAATTTTTGTCGTATATAATGAATCCAACGTGAATGGATGAACCTTTCCGGAAGCATCCGAAAATATTAAATGTACTGATATGTAGTCAAAGCTTAAACGCATTTCTTCCTCTAAGTCAGTGGTTCTCAAACTTTTATGCTTCACGTACTCCCTGGAAATGTGTATGTAACTGGCCTACCCATTGTATAGATAGATAAAACTATAGTTATAGTATAACAATGGTTATTTTTACTTTGTTACTAGATCTAGCGACTTTTGAGCTCTCACGGCGTACACCAAAAAATTTTACCGCGTACCCCACGTTGAGAACCCCTACTCTAGGGCAATGGTTATCAACCTTTTATGTTTCATGTACCCTCTGGAAATGTGTATGTAACTGGCGTACCCCTTGTATAGATAGATAAAACTATAGTTATAGTATAACAATGGGAATAAAATAAAACATATGTTGTTTTTCTGCTGAGGTCCTGCCATCCTCACAGATCTTCTACTATGGCATATAAACTGACAGGCTCCTGTCAGATCTCTGTGGCAAGCAGCTGCTTGAGGGAGTATTTATTTATTTATTATTATACATATATAACATATATCTAGAGACATTTGTGCTCTCACGGCTTACCCTCAAAAATTTTTACCGCGTACCCCACGTTGAAAACCCTTCCTCTAGAGCCTTTATTTCAGTGGCTGCAATGCGAATCTTTCTCCACCCACCTCCACTAAAATATTTACGAAGCTGCCAACCGTGTTGGCTTCGAAAATATTTCATCGGCATCTAAAAATCTAAACAAGATAAGCAAATTTGAAAAGTAATAAAATATCCATCGCATCACCAAAGAATTACATAATCAATAACTTATATATAACGGGGGGGAAAAGTGAAACTTAAGCAATGCAATTTTATTAAAATTGATTAATGAAAAATCATTTCGCGAGCCGCACAAAAAGAGTTGGAGGGGAGTGGGGGGGGGGGGTCATAAGCGTAGCCGTAGTTAGAAAGAGAGAGAGAGCAGCTAGAGAGAGAGTTCTATAAATTCCAGTTAATCAAGGTAATCCTAATTTTAACTTTCATGTGTCCCTAGAATTGCGCATTTGCCAAGCCAAAGGTACCCCATGTAGCAATTTATCATGCTGTGACACGGAATCGCTTAATTCCGTTGAAAGCAGACCCCTCCGAAACTCCTCGAAAGGGCAAGTCGCCAAACCAATGTTGCTATTGCAAAATTACTGGTCATTCTGTTTCCATGTCTACAATGTAGGCAACTAATTATCTGTCTGAACTCGGCATGGCTAATTTCGTGTTGACCGAAAACACATTATTTCGCAACACAATGGCCAATGGTTGTGACAAATGATGTTGTAATATTACTACTCCCACCAGGGGTCTCTGTAATACCGATATAAATGTCTGGCTACTTGTTATTTAAATACGGTTTAGAAAATGATGGTCATGAAGCTTTCAGTCTAAATATAGATAAATATATGGATATGTGAAATGTAAATTCTGTATATTAACGTAGGCTTTGTTGTCACTGTGATATTGCCCTGCTTATTGAGTAAACAATGTCAGTTGAATATGGAATGGCGCGCAGACAGGTGACAATGAAATCTTGTTGGAATGTTATTGTTCGGATTTAACAGTTGTAATAAATGCGGTTCAGATATTTACTAAAAATGTGTTTTCCTTTAAAATTCTCATTTAAGAAGTGGCAAATTATTAAGGTTTATTTGAATAACTATTAATAATAATATTTTCATTTCCATACTCATACTTCATATTTCCATATACATTACACACAAAAATTTGCCATTAAATTGGATGGAAACTGTAAAAGGAAATGATATAAAATAAAATAAACGATTAAAAATACAAAAAATGCAAAACTCACAGAAACATACATTTAACAAGTATCTCTGTGTAATCTAGGAGTTACGAAACAACTCCTACAGATTGCAAAAACAAAATTCTACTGTGAACGAAAATCTTTGGCAATGGAAAAAAAAAACCCAAGAAATTACATTAAAAGCGTCTTCAATGTTTTCAATATTTACCAAATAAGTTTTGTTTTCTTAAAATTACATTCACTTTTTTCTTCTTTTATATTATTAGGTAAAGAATTATATAATTTTGGTGCAATAAATTGAAATGCTTATGTATAATTTCTTTTTTTTTATTTCACAACATGAAACATGTTTGTAGAACATCTGGTATCGTATGGGATGAGCCGTTTTTCGATCCAATTGTTGTTTTTATGTAGAAACAAAAGACTTCTGTATAAATATAACTTTCTCAAGGGTAATATTGACAAAATTTTGTTAATATTACCTTTGAGAAAAGTTATATTTATATAACTTTTCTCAAAGGTAATATTAGTAAATGCAATATTAGCAATGTAAATTATCATTGCTTATGCAATGATAATTAGCAATGAAATGAACAATATTAGCAATGTAAATTATCATTGCTTATGCAATGATAATTTACATTGCTAATATTGTTATTTGAAGCTAGTTTTACAATTTTACTTTGCAATTTCACTAGAGGGAGTAGGTTTGATATATAATTCCCCCCCCCCCCCCACAAAACACAAAACAAGTGATTAGATAGCTTAAAATTGAATGAACCCAAGCGAAATAAACTAAAATTAACAACTTCTTATGAGAACATGATTTAAGATAAGACTATCAGGATTATTCGGTTGAAATTATCTTCTTTTGTTATATCCATTTACGTTCAAAAGTATATATATATAAAAAATAAGACTCCTATTACACACCATCCATTACACTGTGTCGTCAGGAACCCTGAAGTTCAAGGATATTTTTTTTCTAAAGAGGAGGGATTGGAATAAACGAGATATAATATATTTTGTGAGGAAATTTAGGAATAGCCCTTAATGTTATATTTAAAAGTATCAGCCGTAATGAAACCTGTTCCATATTACTAAGACGTCAAGCCCAGGTAATTTAGTGGTATAGCAAGAAGATACCACACTGCTGTGCCTGTAGAACAAGGTGAGGTTGTGGTGGTAGGTGAGGGAGGATATTGGCTAGGTCGATAGCTCGCCAGGCTCGTTATCTGTAGTTCCCAGGTTCAAATCCCACCTAAGCCAGCTTTGAGATATATTATCTCTATTAGCCCTCCCCCCTCCCTTCCCAAAGTCAATAGGTGACACATACGAACTTGGAAAGGCTGCCGTCAGTCGGACAGGACGTTAAGCCGTGGGCTTGTGTGACGGATAGCCATATCTTGTAGACTTTAAAGGACATTCTGGATGGCCTTGACTGGAGGTTACTATCTGTCTCCTAACAGTTGTCCCCCTCAGGGTCCTTGTGACTTGGCCTTTTGGGTTATTGTGTGCAAAACATCGTCGCTTAGAGGTAAAACAACCCAACCCATATCAATGGAATGATGGCGTCCTTTTCTATCTGGGATTCGAATATTTTTATTATTTGAACTGCAGCTTCCGTTAACTATATAAAAAAAAATAAACTATAACATTTATTAATCTATCAACCATCACAACAACAATTAAATCCATTTGCTGATTGTTGGGCAAATGTCGAAATTGGCTGATGTTGAAATCAGAATCGGCTACCAAGCCAAGATCCACTTATCCTGAGAGAGGCGGGGTGGCTCAGTCGGTAGCGCGCCAGACTCGTAATCTGTAGTTCCCAGGTTCGAGTCCCAGCTGGGTCAGCGTTGAGATTTATCTCCGCAAAATTCCCCGCCCTGCCCACGGTCAGTAGGGGACACCGATGGGCTTGGAAAGGCCGCCGTCCGTCGGATGGGACGTTAAGCCGTGGCCCCGTGTGTGGGAGAGACATACCCTGTGCACGTTAAAGAACACGCTGGATGGCCTTGACGGGAGGCTACCATCTGTCTCCCAACATCTGTTCCAGTGGGTCCCCTCCCCCAACCTTCTCTGAGCCTTCGGGGTCCATGTGACCTGGCCATTTAGCCCATGGTGTGCAAAAAAGTGCCGCTCAGAGGTAAAACAACCCAACTTATCCTTAGAAGAAAATAGAAGAAGCTCTTCTAAGTTCTACACACGAAGAATTATCGTCTTTCCTGCTCTACGTTGTCCATCACAGAAGTCTGGTTGCACTGTTGAAGCAGACGGTAGTTCTACGAACGGATTACGACACGGGCCGTGCTTCACTGACGATTCCTTTTGCTGTGTTTATGCACATTTAGCGTAAACAGTGCACGTTGCCAAAATCTTCGGTGTTTTCTTATGAAGAGGTGGATCGGGAGGGAGGGGATGACATGATGTGAGACGCGAGACTAACTCGCTGAGGCGCCACGGTAGCCGAAAGAATGAGATGATCAACTCCCCCCCCCCATCCCTCAATTTCTTTCTGCCACGGGTAGCGTGCCTGCTCGGAGCTAGAAGGACATGCAACATCATCTGGAATGTGACAACAACGTGGGGAAGGCAATTCCTCTCAGCTGGCAGTTGGAATTTATTTTGGCGACACTGGCAAATGCTGGGAATAAATTGTAAGACGATAGGGCTCAACGTCAGTGTACGTCCACTTTGTTGCGAAAGATCTACCAGAATTCATTACTCGAAAGAGATGTTAGAGGTAGCTTTGCAATGAATCACATGTAGGATTTTACTTACAATGCCCTATAAGCTATCTCTCATAAATATTGTTGCCTTGACAACGAAGTGGCTTTGTAAGGTAACATGCGAAGTAATATTCCTTATAGAGCAAGATACAAATGTTACTCATGTCCTTAAAAATTAATCCGTTTATGGAAGCAGTTGTTTTAGGTTATTGTACCTATAAGCGACACTCTTTTTGCATGAAGTGAGCTAAATGACCAGATCACAAGGACCCTAAGGGTTCAGAGAAGGTTTGGAGAAGATTGGGTTGGGTTGTTTTACCTCTGAGTGGCACTTTTTTGCACACCATGGGCTAAATGGCCAGGTCACATGGACCCCGAAGGCTCAGAGAAGGTTGGGGGAGGGGACCCACTGGAACAGCTGTTGGGAGACAGATGGTAGCCTCCCGTCAAGGCCAAACAGCGTGTTCTTTAACGTGCACAGGGTATGGCTTTACCGCACACGGGGCCACGGCTTAACGTCCCATCCGACGGACGGTGGCCTTTCCAAGCCCATCGGTGTCCCCTACTGACCGTGGGCAGGGCGGGGAATTAGCGGAGATAAATCTCAACGCTGACCCAGCTGGGACTCGAACCTCGGAACTACAGATTACGAGCCTGGCGCGCTACCGACTGAGCCACCCCCGTCCCTTTGGTAAGAGGATCCACTGGTAAGCTGTTAGGAAATAGATGGAAGGCCATCAATCAATCCATCAAAGCAATCCAGTGTGTTCTTTTAAGTGTATGATCCCCTCCCCTTTACTGTAAACAGAATTTTTCGCGACCTCCACCCCCTACTGTAAACGGAAATTTTTGTGACCCCCCCCTCTATTGTAAACAAATTTTTGCGACCAGCCTACTGTAAACAGGAATTTTTCCGACCCTCCCTACTGTAAACAGAAAATTTCTCTACTCCTCTTACTCTAGACAGAAATTTTCGCAAGTTGGTAGCCGTCAGACTCGTAATCTTCAATTTCCATGTTAGAGTTCCAGCTGGGTCAGCATCGAGATTTATCGCTGCAAAATTTTACCGCCGCCCTACTGACCATGTTTTCAAACATCTGTATTGATTTAAGAATTTGGAAATACAAATGATATCAACCCATGAATATTTCCTGCATGTAGGAATTTGGAAAACTGAAGTTCGAAGAGAGCAGTAACTGGATTGAAAGCGAGTAATCGGACGTGATCTCGAAAATTCTTGTTGCTGGTACCTCTATCTGCATCTGTTCCGTTTTCGGAACTTGTCCCTCTTTAGGCTTAGAATAACGTAGCGCCATCTGGTGTCCGTTGTCAGATCTGTTTCGAGTCTTGTAGAACCAGCCTCTCTTTGCAGCTGTTGTTTGTATGGATGTGAAAATATTAATTAAAGGATTCTACGAAAACTACTAATGAACCATAAAAACATTCCCTTTCGTGTTCCTCAGAACCTTGAAATTTAAAATGACATTGGAATAGAAATACATTGCCCTAATAAAATATTAGAGAATTTCCATGTTATGTCAATGGGAATCTAATTTCGAAACTCTATTACTTCTGGGGGAGGGGGTGGCTCAGTCGGTAGCGCGGCAGACTCGTAATCTACAGTTCCTAGGTTCGAGTCCCAGCTGGGTCAGCATTAAGATTTATCTCCGCAAAATTCCCCACCCTGCCCACAGTCAGTAGGAGACACCTATGGGCTTGTAAAGGCCGCCGTCCGTTAGATGGGACGTTAAACCGTGGCTCCGTGTGCGGGAGAACCATACCCTGTGCACGTTAAAGAACACGCTGGATGGCCTTGACGGGAAGCTACCATATGTCTCCCAACAGATGTTCCAGTGGGTCCCCTCCCCCAACCTTTTCTGAGCCTTCGGGTCTTTGTAACCTGGCCATTTACCCCATGGTGTGCAAAAAAGTGCCGCTCAGAGGTAAAACAACCCTAAAACAACAACTATGAACTTCTAAAATGTGAGTTTAATGAAAAAAATGTGACAAGGTAAATTAAAGATAATAATCAAATACATCTAAATCTCTATTTTCAACAATATACGTTCATTATTTAAAGAGTTATGGAAACTGGAATATTTAACAATAAATTATCTTGCTTTGCAAAAATCATTAATAATTGCCTAATACTGAAATAATCATTACGCAAATTTCTAAAATATACACTTATTTTATTGAATGGTTTCAAATAATACTTATTATTTAAGTTTTAATTAATTTCTTATGTAAATTCTTATGAAGCATTCCTCTTGCCAAATATTCAGCTTTCATAGCTCTATAAATACTGAACGAATATTGTTGAAAATCTACCTTTAACTAGATTTTATAACGATCTTTATCAGCAGTTACGTTTTTCCATTAAATGTGTATTTTAGAACGAATATGTTGGTAAATAAATACCCCCTCAAGCAGCTGCTTGCCACAAAGGTCTGACAGGAGCCTGTCAGTTTATATGCCATAGTAGAAGGTCTGAGAGGATGGCAGATCCTCAGCAGAAAAACGACACAAACAGCCATGCCTTACCCGGGGCTCGAACCCAGGCCCCTTAAATCAGTAGCCAAGCGCGCTAACCACTCGGCCATGGGACGGCAATGTTGGTAGAGCAGTGTAAAAATAGGAAGAGAATTATTAGAATAGAATGATACGTAAACAGAATATTCACTAGAGTAAAATATGAAGCCGGAAAAATCAATGACAACAATAACTAACAGAGAAAAGGACACGTAATTTGCATTGTTGAATGTTTGTTGCATCGACAATAACCCACAATGCATTCATTCTCTTCTACTTCTTCAGTTGAATTCGCCCTTCGCTGTTGACTGGCTCACACTTAGCTGCTAAGTAAGAGCAGTCTGGCCCACAGTCTGTCTCCATTACCTAGTGCTCAGGTAAGAAGGGAAACAAAAGCCGTTTGGCCTTGCCCTATCCACGATGGCTCCGTCACGACTTCCTCGAAATAAAGGGATGGCCCCAGAGTCTCCATCAGACAACTGCAATTAATTTCGCTCCCTCCTAGAATGGCGTGAGAGACTGAGGCTCCTGCGCTACTGAAGGTTATGAGGATTATAGCTCCTTGACCTACTATTTCCGCTGAGGTGCGGCAGAAAATGCAGTAAAGACCTCGCCATGGCCCTGCCACTTTTGGCATTTTTTTTTCTTATTTTCCTCAGATGTCGTTTAGGCGATGTAGTGGTATTGACTGATGATGGTGTGATTTTGACGCGGAAATTGAAAGCATCAACGTATTTCCTGGATGTTTTTTTTTCTGTGTTTTGCGGCGAAAAAGTTTTATCGCTGGGTTAAGTTGTTTAACTTCTAACTTACACTTTTGTGGCTACACTTGCCTAATGGCTAAATGGCCAGGTCACAAGGACTCCGAAGTCTCTGAGATGTTTAGGGAAAGAGTTGTTTTATCTCTGAGCGGCACTTTCTTTGCACCGATGGGCTAAGTGGCCAGTTCACAAGGACCCTGAAGGCTCAGAGAAGGTTGCGAGAGGGGATCCATTGGACAACTATTAGTAGGCAGATTGTATCCTTGTGTTTTAAAGCCATCCAGCGTATTATTTAACGGGCACACAGTATAACTCTCCCATACACGGGCCACGGCTTAACGTCCCGTCCGACGGACGGCGGTCTTTTCAAGCCATCGGTGTCCCCTACTGGCCGTGGGCAGGGCGGGGAGTTTTGCGGAGATAAATCTCAACACTAACCCAGCTGGAACTCGAATCTGGGAACTGCAGATTACGAGCCTGGCGCACTACCAACTGAGCAACCTCCGCTATAACTAGACTTCAGCGAAGTGCAATATAGAAAAGAAGTTTTCGTACCTTACCCGGATCACGGTAACCATTCGGGGACGGGGGACACTGGGACGGAATGACGTATTCTTAGCGTTTATATTAACGCTACGAAATTTTTTTTTTGTTTCTACGCATTTTTTCTGTTACAGATGACGTTAATATTCAAATTTTTGTCGTCAAATGATTATAATTATTTTAATGTTTGTAATTGACTAAGGACCTGGGTTCGAACTTCGGGTAAGGCATGGATGTTTGTGTTGTTTTTCTACTGAGGTCCTGCCATCCTCACAGATCTTCTACTCTGGCATATAAACTGACAGTCTCCTGTCAGACCTCTGTGGCAAGCAGCTGCTTGAGGAATAATTGACTTAATACGAGAAATAAAAAAAAAAAACGGGGAAAAAAAATACAGATTTAAAGATATGATTACAATTTTTATCTTAAGTGAAATTTTTCCATTTAAATGCATATTAGAGAAGTTATAGAGCTTTAAACTTGAAAACTGAATTTATATTAACCTAACCTGGAACTTATCTAATATTTTGTTAGGGGAGGATACTATTATAATATGAAATGTCAATACTTACGGAATTTTCGAGAAGGCTTTTAAATTATTTCGGAATATTTCTTAAAAAAGCGGGATTTCCCCTCCCCCCCCTCGATTAGCGATAACGCTCCAATGAATTTTTCTTCAATGTCCCCCTTGTTAAAAGAAAAAAATCAAGATTGAAAAAAAATTTTTTTTCCCTTTTATTCATTTCTTGGGAAAATAAGACGAGGCATTCAATTACTAAAGATGCAAGGACTGAATTTCCCTCACCAACAGCGAAGTGCGCACGCCTCGGGAACGAGAGGAGCCACCACCTCTCGATCCATCGCTTCTTTTGCACGCTCTTGCCGGACACACGCATACACTCACAGACGCCACAGGAAAAAAAAACGCAACAGGAGGAACGCAACAAACAAGAGCACTCTGCGCATGCATGCACGCACACGCATTTAAGAAGGGAGACAGGAGAGGGACGAAAGATGCGGAGAGAGGGGGGAGGACGAGGGGGACGAAGTCTCAGACTCGGCCCTCCCCCTTCCCAAGCCGATCCTACTGCGCATGCGCGCGCGATTTGTTCTGCCACTTAGGAGGGAGGAGGGGTGGAGAGAAAAACCGAAATTGAAACTTATCTCGAGCTCAGTAGCGTCCCCGTAACTGGAGAAGGAAGTTGTGAGTGTGTCGTGCCGTGGAAGCAGAAGGAGACCGTGCCTCGGAGTGGTTGTTGCTTGCGGCGGCCGCACGCTGCCTCTCTGTCCTCTACGGCTCCGTAAACGCAGCATAATCCACCACCGTAGCTTTCTCTTCACCGGTTTTCCATCTGACCTTGCCTCTGGCTGTTATTATTGGTCGGCGTGCCGAGCTGTCAGGTTGTACGGCGGAGGGTTGCTCTGGCACCCGCGCGGCGTTTGTTCGTTCCAGCCGCTAGTTCACTGAGTGATATCGGCCGTTCGTTGTGGTTGTGTGTCGGTGGTCGCTTGTTTGCTCCTAATGTGTACAGTGTATGAAGAAGCCAAGAGGATTGTACCGAAGACGACCTGCTTTTCGTCAATAGCGTAAGTACTCTATACGTAACGGTGACCTATGTCCGTCTGTGTTTCGCAAGACGTTTTGGCGTGGAATTCTTTTCGTTGTGTCCGTATTTATTTCTTAAGACGTCCGTGCTCTTATTGTAGTATCCGAATTTCTTTTGCACAGTTGTTCTCGTGTAACTTTTTTAACGTCAGGATTTATTTTGTAAGACATTTTTTATATATTCTTTTTACTCTACGAGTTTTTTTTTTTGAGAGATGTTTTTGCGTTTTTATTGTTGGGAATTCTTTAACAAAATATTGCTGTGCTGTTTTTTTTGTGTGTCCAGATTACTTTTGTAAGTTGTTTTGTTGCTAATTTTTTTTAAGTCCGAAATTTGTTTTGTAAGTCCTCAGTCAATTTTTAGTGTTCGGATTTATTTTTCAAGATGATGTCAGGCTACCTTTATCGTGTGAATTTATTTTGCACAAATCTTCTCTTGCTAATTTTAAAATTCGGATTTCTTTTACAAAATAATGTCTTTAATTTTAGAGTCCTGATCTGTCAGGTCATTTTTTGTAGAGTCCGGATTTTTTTTGAACGGATGCTCTCAATCTATTTTTACAATCCGAATTCCTTTTGTAGGATAATCTCCTCCTATTTTTAGAGTCTGAATTTCTTTTACAGAACTTTTAGAGTCTGGATTTATTTTTTTGTAATACCTCGTGTTATTTTATAGTTTACGGATTCGTTGTGGGAGGCAATCTCATGCCAATATTTTTATCTATTTTGCTTTTGAAGAATTCTCTCGGGTAATTTTTTTTTCAGTGTCTGCATTTGTCTCGCAAAACATGATGATGGATGATTTCACTCTTCCATTTTATTTTCCTACGGAAATCTCGCTTAAACTTCTGTCATCGTTCCGATTTGTTTCGCAGAACGTAATCCAACTTTTTTTTTTGTGTCTTAATTTCATTCACAAAATGTTCTCGTGCAGTTTTTTTTTGGTAGATGTTCTTGCGAAAAAATTTCAGTGTTCTGGTTTCTGTCGGAAGACTCTCTTGTGTAATTTTTCATAGTAAAATTCTGTTTTTTATTTTCCAGTAAGAAATTCAGGTATGATTTTCTCCATGTTTCCATGTAAACGGACTGAATGTAATTGTGTTTATTATTCTAGTCAGAGGGGAATTTGTGCGCATTTAAACCTGATTGTTAGGAATGAGATTTAATGCCACCTGGTGGCCGAGCATGTTTGGCTACTGTTCAAAGGGACCCCTACAGTTCAAAAGGAATTGATTCTGGTACTATAGATTACGAGCCATCTCAACGCTAGTGCAGTTGAGACTTGAACCTGGTAACTGTAGATTACGAGTCATCTCAATGCTGGTGCAGTTGAGACTTGAACCTGGTAACTAGATTACGAGCCATCTCAACACTAGTGCAGTTGAGACTTGAACCTGGTAACTATAGATTACGAGCCATCTCAACGCTAGTGCAGTTGAGACTTGAACCTGGTAACTGTAGATTACGAGTCATCTGAACGCTACTGCAGTTGAGACTTGAACCTGGTAATTGTAGATTACGAGCCATCTTAACGCTAGTGCAGTTGAGACTTGAACCTGGTAACTGTAGATTACGGTCATCTCAACGCTAGTGCAGTTGAGACTTGAACCTGGTAACTGTAGATTACGAGCCATCTCAACGCTAGTGCAGTTGAGACTTGAACCTGGTAACTAGATTACGAGCCATCTCAACGCTAGTGCAGTTGAGACTTGAACCTGGTAACTGTAGATTACGAGTCATCTGAACGCTAGTGAAGTTGAGACTTGAACCTGGTAATTGTAGATTACGAGTCATCTCAACGCTAGTGCATTTGAGACTTGAACCTGGTAACTGTAGATTACGAGCCATCTCAACGCTAGTGCAGTTGAGACTTGAACCGGTAACTGTAGGTTACGAGTCATCTCAACGCTAGTGCAGTTGAGATTTGAACCTGGTAACTGTAGATTACGAGTCATCTCAACGCTAGTTCAGTTGAGACTTAAACCTGATACTGCAGATTACGAGCCATCTCAACGCTGGTATAGTTGAGAATTGATTCTAGTAACTAATTATTACGAGCTTGGCGAGTTATGAATGGAGTCAACAATGCCCGCCTCAATGTAAAAGTAAAAATCGATGAACTAATAAAATGAAAAATAAATCGCAGGTAAAAGGTTTTGAGCCCAAGGTAAAGGCATGCAGGTTTCTTTTTTGTGCTTGTACTGAGGTCTCCCATTTCTCACAGATTGAGCTCAGTTGCAAGCGATTGCTAGAGAGGAAATTAATCTTTTCATCGACCCGTATTTGCTATGATGGTTGTGTGTGAATGGCTTGGTTCTATCATTAGCAGTTTTATAGCTCGCGTGAAAAGTTTTAGCATTATTGTGAAA
The DNA here is from genome assembly GCA_038380435.1 of Ryuthela nishihirai. Lineage (NCBI taxonomy): Eukaryota > Metazoa > Arthropoda > Arachnida > Araneae > Heptathelidae > Ryuthela > Ryuthela nishihirai. The sequence goes on along the minus strand of JAWZYU010000024.1, from coordinate 33,888,545 downwards.
TTCTTTGAGGTTTTTTTTTTTTCGATGCATACATAGGTAGTAGAACGGACGGGAAAAATTCCTGTGACTGAATTATGAATTATTTTATTAATGACGTCAATAAAATTGACGTAATTTCTATTCTAGAAAATTTCAGTGTATTCGAAATTTTAATCTATCAGTGCGAAAACTATTTTTTATCTCTTGGGTTAAATCATATTTACATTATTGTCTTTTATCTCAGGAAGGAGCTTATTTTACATCCTTCTAAACTAGGGGTTCTCAACGTGGGGTACGCGATAAAATGTTTTGGGGTACGCCGTGAGAGCTCAAAACTAGCTAGATTTAGTAACAAAGTCAGTGTTTTATTTTATTCCCATTGTTATACTATAACTATGGTTTTATATATCTATACAAGGGGTACGCCAGTTACATACACATTTCCAGAGGGTACGTGAAGCATAAAAGGTTGAGAACCACTGATATATATGTTTTATTTATTCCCATTGTTATACTATAACTATAGTTTTATCAATCTATACAAGGGGTACGCCAGTTACATACACATTTCCAAGGGGGTACGTGAAGCATAAAAGGTTGAGAACCACTGATATATATGTTTTTTTTCCCCATTGTTGTCGTTTTTCTGCTGAGGTCCTGCCATCCTCTCAGACCTTCTACTCTGGCATATAAACTGACAGGCTCCTGTCAGACCTCTGTGGCAAGCAGCTGCTTGAGGGGGTATTTATTTTTATTTATTTATACTATAACTATAGTTTTATCTATCTATACAAGGGGTACGCCAGTTACATACACATTTCCAGGGGGTACGTGAAGCATAAAAGGTTGAGAACCACTGATATATATGTTTTATTTTATTCCCATTGTTATACTATAACTATAGTTTTATCTATCTATACAAGGGGTACGCCAGTTACATATACATTTCCAGGGGGTACGTGAAGCATAAAAGGTTGAGAACCACTGATATATATGTTTTATTCCCATTGTTATACTATAACTATAGTTTTATCTATCTATACAAGGGGTACGCCAGTTACATACACATTTCCAGGGGGTACGTGAAGCATAAAAGGTTGAGAACCACTGCTCAAACATTTGCATCAAGCAGAAATGAGGGATTCTGAAACCTTATTCCACGAGAAATTAATTCGATTTCGACATCCAATTAAGATATCAATTTAAGTTAAGAAAAACGTCAAGAATCCGTGAATTTTCATCATCATTTCTATCACAGTAGAGCATATGCCAACTTAAAGTAAATTAGGAATTCTGAAACTGGTCCCATGGCCGAGTGGTTAGCGCGCTTGTCTACTGATCTAAGGGACCTGGGTTCGAGCCCTGGGTTAAAGCATGGCTGTTTGTGTCGCTTTTCTGCTGAGGTCCTGCCATCCTCTCAGACCTTCTACTATGGCATGTAAACTGACAGGACCTCTGTGGCCAAGCAGCTGCTTGAGGGGGTATTTTTTTCCCAAGGACTAATTAAGACATCAGTGTTATATATTTCACGGAAAAAGGTCAAGAATCCTCAAATTTTCATCGTTATTATCACTATCATCATCGCCATCATGGTACAGTTTCACTAACTCTTATATTCTTAGGTAGGCGCTATTTTACAACTCAGCAGTAAATCAGGAATTCTCAAACTGGGGTTCCACGAGAGGTTAATTGGGTTCCGATAGCCAATTAAGACTTCAATGTTCAATATTTAAGGTAAAAAACGTAAATTTTTTTAAAAATCTTTTAAAAAATAAAGTGTCTAGTGGCTTTAATAAATTTTAGAATTCCTCCACTAAACCACATATAATGTAAGGTGAAAATGGGAGGAATACGAAAGCGTTATTGCTACATATTATAACTTGGATTTATTACAAGGGAAGCATATCTATATCATATTATAGCATGTAAAAATAATTTCATTCTTAAACTCTGAGATCAATTGAGGAGAAATACGTGCTCCCACCCCCCGCAAAATATTATATATAAATATTGATGTGTTCAAACAGATGTATAGAAATATGATATTTATTTGAAAATTAGATTTTAATGTAAATTTGTAAATAATTAGTAGATTTGAATGGCGGGGTTCATAATTTAATTCTCTAAATTATGAAGTATGATTTTACACATGATGCAAGTTTTCATTCGACATGAAACTCGTTACGAGTATCTTGAATATTTTTCCTTGTTGTTTTTGGTAGAAAGGAAAGTTCTTTTCTGAAACAAATAAGATTCCTAAAAATTAAAAACGAAAAATATTGAATTTAGAAAAAAAAAATACTTCCTGGGATTTATTTTGCATTTTATCGATTTTTACTTTTATATTGTTGACTCAATTTGTAACTCGCCAAAGCTCGAAATATTCAGTTACCAGAATCAATTCTCAACTATACCAGCGTTGAGATGGCTCGTATTCTACAGTACCAGATTCAAGTCCCAACTATGCCAGCGTTGAGATGACTTCTAATCTACATTATCAGGTTCAATTGACGTTGTAATTACAACGTCAATTGAGACAAAATCTCAATTGACGTTGTAATCTTCAGTTACCAGGTTCAAGTCTCAACTATGCCAGCATTGAGACAAAATCTCAATTGACGTTGTAATCTTCAGTTACCAGATTCAAGTCTCAACTATGCCAGCATTGAGACAAAATCTCAATTGACGTTGTAATCTTCAGTTACCAGGTTCAAGTCTCAACTATGCCAGCATTGAGACAAAATCTCAATTGACGTTGTAATCTTCAGTTACCAGGTTCAAGTCTCAACTATGCCAGCATTGAGACAAAATCTCAATTGACGTTGTAATCTTCAGTTACCAGATTCAAGTCTCAACTATGCCAGCATTGAGACAAAATCTCAATTGACGTTGTAATCTTCAATTACCAGGTTCAAGTCTCAACTATGCCAGCATTGAGACAAAATCTCAATTGACGTTGTAATCTTCAATTACCAGGTTCAAGTCTCAACTATGCCAGCATTGAGACAAAATCTCAATTGACGTTGTAATCTTCAATTACCAGGTTCAAGTCTCAACTATGCCAACATTGAGATGGCTCATAATTTTCAGTTATCAGGTTGTCTCAACTATGTCAGCGTTGTGATGATAACTTGTAATCATCAGTTAACAGGTTCAAATCTCAAGTATGCCAGCATTGAGATCATTCTCCGCTAAAAACCGCACTCTGCTTTCGGTCAGGAATGGGCTTGGAAAGGCAGCTTGCATACGATAGGACGTTAAGCTGTGATCCCTTATTTCAGGAGATCCATACCCTGTGTGTATTAAAGAATTCTCTGAATAGCCTTTACGGCAGGCTACAATATATCTTCTAACAACTGTCTAGTGGGTCCCCTTCCCCCAAACCTCTCTGAGACCTTGGGGTCCTAGTGAACTAGCCATTTAGCTAACTATGCAAAAAAAGTGCCACTCAGAAGTACCCAACACAATGAATTTCTTGTATTCACGTTTATCGTAATTTAATGAAAATGAATGCATCATGTTCTTTTATTTTGAGTTAGTAACTGTGTCATTATAACTGTTTATGCCTATTTTAATGAACTAAAAGAATAATTAAGAATCAAAACAAAAAAGTGCAACTGTATTAGTGTAAATCATTAAAATACGCGAATTAAAAACGTAGCCAACGAACAGATAAAATTAGAGAGAAACATTTACGTTTTACATTATTTCATTAGATTTGGCATTGTACTTAATACTACTTGGTGTGTCTCTTCTGGGTTGGGTTGTTTTACCTCTGAGCGGCATTTTTTTGCACACCATGGGCTAAATGGCCAGGTCACATGGACCCCGAAGGCTCAGAGAAGGTTGGGGGAGGGACCCACTGGAACAGCTGTTGGGAGACAGATGGTAGCTTCCCGTCAAGGCCATCCAGCGTGTTCTTTAAGGTGCACAGGGTATGCCTCTCCCGCACACGGGGTCACGGCTTAACGTCCCATCCGACGGACGGCGGCCTTTCCAAGCCCATCGGTGTCCGCCCTGCCCATGGTCTGTAGACCATGGGCAGGGCGGGGAACTTTGCGGAGATAAATCTCAACGCTGACCCAGCTGGGACTCGAACCTGGGAACTACAGATTACGAGCCTGGCGCGCTACCGACTGAGCCACCCCCGCCCCGTTTCTTCTGGGAGTTGTAACTTAATTTCTATTTCTCTCATCCTTATCCCCCTGCTTTGGCTAAAGTGCATCTCTCTGATACGCAATAACAGCGGAAGTTGGGTTTCAATCAGGAAGTTGACGCATTTGTGATTATTTATATCCAGCATTGATTTCTGTAATCATTCTTGCACAACAGAACCAAAGGAGATCATATGACTCAACGGACCTGATGAGAAATGGGAAATTTGATTTTTGCTTTCAACAAAAATATTGTAACCAAAAAGCTGTAACTTGGCATTGTTGAAATTCTTGATTCTTACTCTCAACAAATGTAACCGATCGAAACACTTGCTCGGTGTGCATTCTTAAAATTCTTGATTTTTGCTCTCGACAAAGCTAATGGAACGAAAACTGTGGCTCGGTTTCCACTGTTGAAATTCAGGATAGAGACCGTTTGTAGTTCACTTATCGATTTTTGGCATTGTACTTAATACTACTTGGTGTGTTGTAATTTGGCATTGTACTTAATACTACTGGTTGTATTGTACAATGCCAAAGACGTTTGTAGTTCACTTATCGATTTTTGCTTACTGGCGGTGTGGAAATTTCACTGAATAATAACAATAACTACTTTATGGCTTTAAAAGAGCATCGATGAACAGTGTGGAATTTAAAATTTATACGGTGATTAACAACAACCATAATAAATAAAAATAAATACCCCCTCAAGCAGCTGCTTGCCACAGAGGTCTGACAGGAGCCTGTCAGTTTATATGCCACAGTAGAAGGTCTGAGAGGATGGCAGGACCTCAGGAGAAAAACAACACGAACATCCATGCGTTACCCGGGACTCGAACCCAGGTTCCTTACATCAGTATCCAAGCGCGCTAACCACTCGGCCATGGGAACAAGCATAAATGATTCAATCATATATTTTTTTGTTTATTATTTCCCGTTTATTTCTAAAATTCGTGATTTAGACAGATGCGGGCCCAGATCTGGGGGAAAAAATGAAGGGGTAGGGGAGATAAAATTCAAGAAACTCAATGAAGCCGGTAGGGTTTTGGGTTGGGTTGTTTTTACTTCTGAGCGGCACTTTTTTGCACACCATGGGCTAAATAGCCAGGTCACAAGGATCTCGAAGGCTCAGAGAAGGTTGGGGGAGGGGACCCACTAGAACTGTTGTTGGGAGACAGATGATAGCCTTTCGTCAAGGCCATCCAGCGTGTTCTTTAACGTGCACAGGGTATGGCTCTCCCGCACACGGGGCCACGGCTTAACATCCATCAGACGGACGGCGGCCTTTACCAAGCCCATCAGTGTCCCCTACTGACCGTGGGCAGGGCTGGGAATTTTGCGGAGATAAATCTCAATGCTGACTAAGCTGAGACTTGAACCTGGGAACTACAGATTACGAGCCTAGCACGCTACCGACTGAGCCACCCCCGCCCCATCTTTAATCAGTAGACAAGCACGCTAACCACTTGACATAATATTGCTGAAAATTCATGATTTGGGCAGATATATCTCGATTATTAAGGACAATATTACTGAAACGAAGATTTAAGGATATATATTTAAGCCGTCCCGTGGCTGAGTGGTTAACGCGCTTGGCTACTGGTTAAGCATGGATGTTTATATTCTTACTCCTCTGTGGCAAGTAACTATGCTTGATGGGTTTTTTTATTCATTGTTTGATAATTTTTTTAACGAATGCTGATGACAAATCATTTTTAAAAAAATAAAGTTTTGTTTAATTATCTTTTAACCTCTCGCTAAAAAATAAGATTTAAGCTGATATATTCCGAATATTATCTACCGAATATTGCTAATAAAAATCAATATTTAGTCAGAAATATTGCTTTAATTATTGATTAATTATATCTTTTGATTTATTATATATATCGTTTAATAGTGATGGAGAATTTCTTAAAAAAAAACGACATAGGTAGACATTATTTCCGTCTTCAAAAATTCCATTAACAGATATTTTTTTTTGCTTTAAAAAATTTATAATATTATAAGTTTGAAACTGTTTTTGCTCTTATCTAGAAATGCATATTATTCTTTCATCACTTGCTGTCATGTAATTAAAAGTAGCAAAAATCTAATTTAACGTCGTTATTAGAAATGCTAACGTGGAGTCGCGTTTTTCGTTGTGTTTTTCTTACTTTCAGAGTCCAAGATGACACAAAAATGAGCGGCGTTTGAGTTATTAATCAATTTTTGTTTGCACCGAAATTTCTGGATGTAAATAGTTAGCGGAAATTAAAAAAAACAACACATCTTCTTTTGAATATTAGCGAGGGGGAGAGGGACACTTTCTGGTGAATTTTTTTTGAAAAAAATATTTCTTTAAACATTTTTATTGATTTTTGTTCATGTTCAAGCTCATTTCGAAACAACAGAGATGAGAAACAATGGCTTATGTGGGAATTGTTACCAGTGACTTTGTTATTGTTACCTATACTTTCTTTCTGGTTTGGCATCAGTAAAGTCAGCAGAGCTTGCGCTCATATCAGGAGGAATTTATCATTTCTATTTCTGTATTTAACTCAAAAAAATGTTTTTTGATAAGTTTCAAGATGGCAGTGAACTTGTTATGTCACTTATTGCCTCTTCTATTTTTTGTTTTTAGACTAATAATTTTAAAATATTTTCTTGAATACATAGTCTTTTATTGTTTTTTGATAAGCTTAAGAAATACGGTTAAATGTTATTTTGAATTTATTGCCTTGTTATGATATTTCACACTTGTTTTTTTTATTATGGTCACCACTTTTTGGTGTCTTAGATTTTCTTATATCCCTTTATCTTTATCTCAGTTGAAAAAGAGGTAAAAATTATTGTCGAATCATTTTTTTTTTAATTTTCTAATATATCTGGCAAAACGTTTTAAACACTTAACTCCATCTTGAGACAAGTATTTTATATAGAGTAGTGCTATGGACATCAGCAACGGTTATTTTAATGCAGAAGAAAGGTTTGTTGTTGCTGTCTTTTGCAGAATATCGAAACTGAAATTTAAATGGTATAAAAAATCTGTTTGTTGAATAAAAAGTGTTTGATAGCTGTTTTATTCATTCACAATAAAAAATAGCGGCAAGTTCTTTATAAGAGCTTTTTTAACCCTTAATCAAGTATAGTCCGATGGGTATAACACTGATTATCACACTTGTGCCGTCTATCGTACTATTATGCGTAATTTTGTCACGAAGCTTCAATCATTATTGATATTGAACTAATTTTTTCGTGTACAGTCGCCCAAAAAATATCCGAACACTATGGTTGATTACAAAAATCAGAAAAAATATCTGGCAACGATTTCTTTAGAAATTAGTGATCTGGCAACCGTCGTGTATGGTACACGATATTTTTTGAGCGACTGTACGTTCAATAAATATAATACGTAGTTTTCAGCTACGATAATCAGTCATGAAATATTTTCGATTGCTCAGATAAAACGTAATTTAAGTTTTAAAAAAATGAATTTTAAAGCGTAACTTATAATCCCAGAAAAATCCGCATGGTATTTTAAATACGCTTTGTTCAATTTATATATGCCTAAATAAGTTATAATGCGCGCTCTAATTTTGAAAATTTTAACTTGAGAAAAAAAATTAACCTGCATACAACAATGTTTGATAGTTTGAAAGCTTTAACTGATTTATTTTATATTTGCATTTTCTTTATACGTTTAAATTGATGTATCATTGCTCTGATGACGCGTCTGAGTCATATGGCACACCACTGATTGGCTGAAAAGAGAAAAAAAAATCCTCGTGTGTTTCTTTAGTCCTTCAAACTATGTCGTAAAATTTCGTTGTAAATTTTCCAAACAAAATTATATCAAAAAAGATTGTGTTGCTTATAATCAGATATGACAGCTTTTAAAAAGATTCTTTTAAATATAGGTCAAAATAAGTAATAATTAAATATATTTATAAATAATGCATTAACAATTCTAAAAAAGTTATATAATGATACTAATAATAATTAATTATTTTACATTTATTTTTGGCATTAATAGTTATTGATTTTAAAATAATATATTTAGATGTCTCTAATAATAATAATAAATGCAAAGATAAATAAAATGTTAAAATTCTGAATATATATATAAATGTAATGAGGATAATAATTATTTTTTTGCATTTATTTTTGATGTTAATAGTTATTGACTTTAAAATAATATATTTCAAATGTTTAATAGTAATAAATACAAATGGCAGTTATTTAAATTTTCTCGATATATAGGAAGCTTTTGAATTTAAAAGTGCACAAATTTAAGACACAGTCGTTTTTTTTTGGAGGGAAAAGCCGTCCCGTGGCCGAGTGGTTAGCACGCTTGGCTACTGATCTAAGGGACCTGGGTTCGAGCCCCGGAATTAGGCATGGATGTGTGTGTCGTTTTTCTGCTGAGGTCCTGCCATCCTCTCAGATCTCCTACTGTGGCATATAAACTGACAGGCTCCTGTCAGACCTCTGTGGCAAGCAGCTGCTTGAGGGGGTATTTATTTTTATTTTTTCGGGTAAAAAAATTGTTGCCTGTGTTCGGAAAAATGCGATAAAAATGCAAACCATGATTATTCTTCATTTTTTTTTTCCTGGCAGTTTTGGTGGTCAACTTTTGGTGGCCAATTTTGGCTTTCAACTGTGCTTTATTGCGAACTATTAAAATATTTTGCATTTTGTATTGATCCGAATAATCGATGAAATAAAGTTAGTGAAATATTTCACATTATCCGTTTGTCTGGATATTCTGGGTCCTGCAGTTTTTTTTTTTTTCATTATTTGGGTAAATCTAATCTGGGGAAACTGGTGTGACTTAGACGCTTCTCATAGCTCATAAACGTGTTGAAGAGTGATTGATATATTATTGACTTATTAATATATAAGGGACGGGAGTTGGTCAGTTGATTTGGGGACAGTCTTGAATCTCATGTTCCCAGGTTCGAGTCCTAATTGTGCCTGCCTTGATATTTTTCCGCTAGTTCTTCCGCTCTGTTCACGGTGAAAAAGGATGCCAAAGGGCTAGAAAAAAAGCGCCGTCTTACGAATGGGAAAACAAGCCATGGTTTCGTGTGCAGGAGAGCCATACCCTGTACACGTTAGAGAACGCGCTGGATAACCTTGACTGGAGACTTCCTTCCGTTCAGTGGATCCTCTTCCCCAACCTTCTCTGAGTCCTTGGGGTCCTTCTTACCTGGCTATTTATCCCCCATGCCATTAGGATTATCTATTGCTTCTTACCTGGTCATTTATCACCATTATCGGCCATATTATTACCATGGCCTATTATAAATGGCCATCTGGCTCATTGTGTACCCAAAAGGGCAATCAGAGTTAAAAACAACCCAACAATCGTGGTAAGCAGCTGCTTGAGAATTTTTTTTTTATATTTTCTAATTTCATTCTCTTTGACTAAAATTAAATTTTTATAACCTTTTATTGTTTTTTTTTTGAGAATTTAAATTAAATTTTTCACAACCTTTAAGACTAGAAAACTCCTTGGTTGCTAATATACGACTAAGTTTTGCTTTTGTTTTTTGCCGGTCTTCCTTAAATGTATTTGAGAACGTGTGAACATTGACAATGCTTTATACATTGTGTGCTTAATGTATTCTTTCATCGTTTAATAAATTTTAAATTAAATTTGAAATATTTTGTTCTTGAAAACAAGCTAAAACGCTCCATTCTTTGTAAAACAAATGTGTGCAGGTCACGCATAACCAAGCTCTCTACAGCGGGGGTCTACGTTTGCTATATTATGTAATCGAACGCTGAAATAATTCGCAATCGATAGAGTAAAGCTTGCGGGTGTCCGGTAGCGAACGTGCACCTACGTAATAATTCTCCTCGGAAGCACGGGGACAATTATCGATCACATTATCTACGTCACGAAGCGTGAGATTGTAACATTTAATTTCTGACGCCTAGCAGAGAAAGACTTTTCTTCTGAACGCTGGACTGTGTTGTTGGGTTGTTTTACCTCTGAGCGGCACTTTGTTTGCACACCATGGGGTAAATGGCCAGGTCACAAGGACCCCGAAGGACTCGGAGAAGGTTGGGGAGGGGACCCACTGGAATAGCTGTTGGGAGACAGATGGTAGCCTTGCGTCAAGGCCATTCAGCGTGTTCTTTAACGTGCACAGGGTATGGCTCTCCCGCACACGGGGCCACGGCTTAACGTCCATCAGACGGATGGCGCCTTTACCAAGCCCGTTGGTGTCCCCTACTGACTGTGGGCAGGGCGGGGAATTTTGCGGAGATATATCTCAACGCTGACCCAGCTGAGACCCGAACCTGGGAACTACAGATTACGAGCCTGGCGCGCTACCGACTGAGCCACCCCCTCCCCTTGGACTGGGAATTATACCAACCACAGATAGCTTTGGACTCAAGAAATGCAACCGTTTGAGGTAATTTTCGGTGCTGTTTTTTTGCTGATGGAAGGAAATTTTGAATTTTGTTGATAATCTCTCCTCTGAGTTTAAACTGTCAGAATGGATCAAATCAACAAGAGCTTGCTGCAGCAGTTTCCGCCGAATTCACGCGTTTATTTTTTATTGTTATTTTGCCCTGCTGATTCGACGAAAAAAAAAAACGTCAAGACCATGCAGCATGTTCTACAGAATTTGGTTCTAGTGCAAACGGGATACGGCTTAACGTCCCTTCCGAAGGATGGCAGCTTAGGCTTAGCCAATTGAAAAAATTATAGTAAACATAGCAACTATATTTTTCTTCTTCTTACATTTCTATTACAATCAAGGAATCTAATAAACCCATTTATTTCTATTAGCTTCAGCAATAACTTACTAATTCCAATGCTCCATTGTTTTAATAAAAATATCCTGATTATTTGGGGTTTATTTTATCTTTTGTTTTTAAAAAATGATCCTTTTTTTGTCAGTTTGTCGCCCTTCTATTCGTGAGTAAACATTCACTTTTTTTTTCCTTCAGAATAATTCAGAATAAAAATCAAAATTTCTTTGTGTTAGGCAGCGAAGAAATACTTGGATTTGTATTTTCTAATTTGGCAGTAGTTTTAATTTCCATTGTTAGAAGGCCCTAAATTCGAAAGATGTTCAACTCTAAACGAATTTCTAAGTATTATGTTCATGTTAGGGATCGAAATTTTTGTGGTAGAATATGATGGTCAATAAATCGACATTGATTCAACATCGATTTGAAACCCCTTAACCCAGAAGAATGGAGAAACTTGTCTTTTTTGTTTGAAGATATAAATTAAAAATTCTTTTTGGGTTAGCTAAGTAGTAATGAAATATAGAGTAAGCTTCTTGATATTGGTTTTGTAGCAATGGCTCCAAACTGGAGCAGCGTAGGTTGGGTTGTTTTACCTCTGAGCGGCACTTTTTTGCACACAATGGGCTAAATGGCCAGGTCACATGGACCCCGAAGGCTCAGAGAAGGTTGGGGGAGGGGACCCACTGGAACAGCTGTTGGGAGACAGATGGTAGCCTTTCGTCAAGGCCATCCAGCGTGTTCTTTAACGTGCACAGGGTATGGCTCTCCCGCACACGGGGCAACGGCTTAATGTCCCATCCGACGGACGGCGGCCTTTCCAAGCCCATCGGTGTCCCCTACTGACCGTGGGCAGGGCGGGGAATTTTGCGGAGATAAATCTCAACGCTGACCCAGCTGGGACTCGAACCTGGGAACTACAGATTACGAGCCTGGCGCGCTACCGACTGAGCCACCCCCGCCCCAATAGCAGCGTAGAGAATATGGAGTTTCAGAAGCATGATAGATAGTTAACTTGATATTGAATGACAGATTAGATTTCCTCGAGATAAGTAAATATAAGCTGAACTGTATTACACGAGTGTTATGTACAGTCGCTCAAAAAATATCCGAACACTATAGTTGATTACAGAATTCAGAAAAAGTATCTGACAACGATTTTTAAAAAATTAGTGATCTGGCAACTTTCGTGTCACAAAAGTTGCCAGATCACTATGGCAACTTTCGTGTCACGTGACAAGAAAGTTGCCAGATGACTAATTTCTAAAAAAAATCGTTGCCAGATACTTTTTCTGAATTCTGTAATCAACCATAGTGTTCGGATATTTTTTGAGCGACTGTATAACAGAGGAAATTTGTTCATCCCCAGCTGAGCTTTTAGTTGATCGTGACTTTAAATGAATCTCTATAAAAGATATATTTATGATAGAAACTTCGAAATTTTGGTGATATGGTAATAAAGATTCAAGAAATTTCCACTGACAACAGTAATTTGACCCTTTATTCCCTGTGGGGGTGAAAAAATACTGTTTTTTTTTTGTTTAAAACGGAATAGAAGAAACATGTACATAAAGTGTTTATCTCCGCAAAAATTCCCGCCCTGCCCACGGTCAGTAGGGGACACCGATGGGCTTGGAAAGGCCGCCGCCCGTCGGATGGGACGTTAAGCCGCGGCCTCGTGTGCGGGAGAGCCATACCCTGTGCACGTTAAAGAACACGCTGGATGGCCTTGACGGGAGGGAGGCTACCATCTGTCTCCCAACAGCTGTTCCAGTGGGTCCCCTCCCCCAACTTTCTCTGAGCTTTCGGAGTCCATGTGACCTGGCCATTTAGCCCATGGTGTGCAAAAAAGTGCCGCTCAGAGGTAAAACAACCCAACCCAACCCATAAAGTGTTTAAAAAATTAAGATTTATTTTGTACAAGTAACATTATCTTAAATCATGTTCTCATAATAAGTTGTTAATTTTAGCTTATTTTGTTTCGGTTCATTCAATTTTAAGCTATGGAATCACTTGTTTTTATCCTATTGTTTTAAAATTTTGGTGGTAGAGTGTGATGATAATAGATTAACTTTCGTCTTCTTTTCATCTTTTTTTTTTTAATATCCCAGTATCTCTATTCCCATCGATAGAGGGCACTAAAATTCGGGAAATGTCAAGGTATTAAAACACATTATATAAAGTCTAGTCATGTTAAAATTTTAAATTTAGGTGATAGGTAGATTGTGGGGGAGAGGGTGAAGCCATTAAAGCTGTCAGCAGCGATTTATCATTTCCTACTTCAGGAGATGGGAAAAAGTCAGGTATTTTTTTTTTGTTTTAAAAGTGAAAAATTGCTTTTTTTTTAGTTTTAACAGTGAAAAAATATTTTTTTTTTTCAGGGGAGCTGGAGAGTGAAATTGGTCCTAATAAAATATTGACATTCGCATTTTATTCTACTCTGAATTTCCACAGTTAGATGGTGCTAAAGTTTGAGAAAGGCAAACTTATATTTTCTGTGAAAAATGAGTTACACCAGAAATGGTGGGCTGGGGTGGCTCAGTCGGTAGCGCGCCAGCTCGTAATCTGTAGTTCCCAGGTTCGAGTCCCAGCTGAGTCAGCGTTGAGATTTATCTCCGCAAAATTCCCCGCCCTGCCCACGGTCAGTAGGGGACACCGATGGGCTTGGAAAGGCCGCCGTCCGTCGGATGGGACGTTAAGCCGTGGCCCCGTGTGCGGGAGAGCCATACCCTGTGCACGTTAAAGAACCCGCTGGATGGCCTTGACGGGAGGCTACCATCTGTCTCCCAACAGCTGTTCCAGTGGGTCCCTCCCCCAACCTTCTCTGAGCCTTCGGGGTCCTTGTGACCTGGCCATTTAGCCCATGGTGTGCAAAAAAGTGCTGCTCAGAGGTAAAACAACCCAACGCAACCAGAAATGGTAGGACTTTCTGATTACCAAATTAGCTGTAAATTACTTCTTAACCAATCTTCAATTAAAAGGAAATTGAGAATTTAATAGTGGCTATTTCATCTTTTCTTCATGTGAGGTTAAAGGGAAACGCTTGTGTAAAATGCTCTAAAATACCAGTAGTTTTATATATATATAAGTACTCTTTATCAAATTTTTATTACATTATTAAATTTTTTAAAGGAAGAAATACTCCCCTACATAAAGAATGAAGATAACCTAGAGTCTCACTCAGGCTTGTCCTAATTTCTCGCACAAGATACAAGCACACATAACAAGCATTACCGGAGCCAAAGTGACTTCACTTTATCCTTAAAAAAATAATATCTATATCAATCAAATGTAAAGGAAAATTGTATTTCTGTTGAGACAGAAGTCAATAAATCAATAACTAGTTTTGTGGGGAAAAAGAATCAGTTTTGCCGATGCGCAGAACTCGAATCCAGATCTCCGAGATTTATGCCAGAATGTCCTAACCACTAAACTAGCACCAGATCTGTCTTTTTAACCAGTAATGGGATTCATAAATGTAACAGAGCTTGTTGCCTATGGCGCCATCTATGATCGAGGAAGGCAACTTCCTTTTCCAATGTTGCTGTGAACAGGATTTAGATTAGAAAGTCACTCACGCTCATAGCGTTATGAATGAAATAATCAATCAACAGTAAATACACAGAGTTTACCCTCTGCTACAAAGAATATTATTTAATTCATAACCCTTGGAGAGTTTGTGACTTTCTTAGTTACATCTTATTCAGATCAACATTGGAAAAATAAGTTGTCGTCCTCAATCATAGATGGCGCCATGGGCGACAAGTTTGGTAGTTTCTTCCATTAGGGGACGAAAGACGGAGTCATGGTAACTTAGAGGTTAGAACACTCCAGCATGAATCTGGATAGATTGGGTTCGAGCCACACTCATCAACAAAACTCATTGTTAACACAAAATTATTTATTTATATCTATATTTATTTATTTATTAATTTATTTAAGTACATAAAACAGAACAAAATACAAAATTTAAACAAGACAATAGAAAAGTGGAATGAGAATCAAAATTCCTGTCCGAAAAATTTCGATATTTATATTTCTTATATATTAATAATTCGCAGAAATAAAATTAGAAGAAAAACTTCATCAAATACAAGTATTTCGTAATTAAATCTAACAGCCAATATTTTTCTCTACTACCTTATATTTTAAAAACTGCGAAAACTTTACAACGAAAAAAAAAAAAATCATCGCTCGCTTAAAAGAAAGAACTATAGGGATTATCACGCTCACCACCAGCAACAAAAATAATAGCAAAAAAACATCACCAGCAACAACAATAATAGCAAAATAAAAATCATCACCAGCAGCAACAACAATAGCAAAATAAAAATCACCAGCAAAATAAAAAATAAAAATCGCCACCAGCAGTAGCAGCAGCAGCAACAACAACAACAATAATAAAATAAAAATCACCACCACCACCACCACCAACAACAACAACAACAAATCCCCACCAGCAACAACAATAATAGCAAAATAAAAATCATCACCAGCAGCAACAACAATAGCAAAATAAAAATCACCACCAGCAACAACAGCAATAATAGCAAAATAAGAATTCTCCATCCGAATCGGAAGTAACTTTGAAACGAAATTCTAACAAATGTTTTTCCTCGCGCTGAAGAATTCGGCATCGACTTGTTGATCTTGATTCGGTATTAAAATATTCATTAAGTGTCCACGATGCTCTTTCTCTCTCTCCGATGCGTGTAAAGAAAGAGAGAAAAGGGGAATTTTGATTGATTAATCTCGCCAGCGGTGATGAGCCCTATTAATTACAGTGCTGCACAGTATTTATTCTAGACCCTAAATTGATGGGACAGAAGCAGAAGCCGTGGATCGAATACTTTAATTATGGTAAATCCCTAAGATTCACGACTGAAAAGTTTTTGGCGGTAAACCTGTTAAGATGTTCACACGGGCTGATGACACCCAGGATAAGAGAGAGATAAGGAATTGGGGTTGGTGTATGTGGGGGGGGGGAAGCCCGGGGAGGGAGAAGCGATGGTAGTAGATCCGCCCTAAGATGATAACAACATTGTCGAGAGTTACCAAGTTATTTGCAAAATCAGCATATGATTACAAAGTTTCTGTATTGTAAACGAATTGCGTTCAATTTAATTCTTGAAGAAGTTCGTTCCTATTGTTGTCACGTTTTTTTGCGCTACGTAATACCTAATTGTTCAAATTCATTAATCTATCGAATGACTTTATAATTAAAATATTTCTTACATTTTGAGATCTTATGTAGGCAAATCAAGTGTTTGAAATTTGACAGTTTAGAATTTATTATTAACGTATCTGTATCTTGTTATTAATATTAAATTTTATTTTACACCAGTAGTGCTCAAACCTGCTTTAACCGCGACCCCCCCCCCCTTTTTATAAACGTTAATTCAATTCGACCCTCCTCAATCAAGATTTTTAACTTGCAAAATATATCTGTTGTAATAAGGGCTTTATTATTTTTGTAATTAGTTGCAATTCATAAATTTATTTTATTGTTGCTAATTTCAAATATTACATGAGCTCTATAAAATGTTATTTTTTAAATACCTTGCTAAATCTTTCCCGTTGCCGAGAGATTAGCGTGTTTGGCTACTGATCAAAGAGCCCCGGGTAAGGCATGGATGTTCGTGTTGTTTTTCTGCTGAGGTCCTGCCATCCTCTCAGATCTTCTACTGTGGCATATAAACTGACAGGCTCCTATTAGACCTCTGCGACAAGCAGCTGCTTGAGGAGCTGTTTAATTTTATTAATTAAGCCAGTGTCTCGCAAACTGTGTGCCGCGAGAGATTTTCAAATTGACACTAGATATTCCAAAGATTTCATTTTGAATTGACTTGTGTTATCGACGTGCTTTAATAAAAATCTTTCAGATTTTATCAACTGCGATCTTGTAAGTATTTGTCAAGCTTTTCCCAAATTTTGGTATTAATTTTTGATTATTTCAAGCCATAGAATGGACAAATATTTAAAACAAACACCGAGTTATGATTAATTATATTTATTATTATATTTATTTTAAATAAAATGCATTTAACGAAACTTCAATTTTCCTCTTTTTACGTAACCATCAAAAATTCTTTTTTAGGTGTGCCGCGGAAAAAAAATTAAAATCAGTGTGCCGCGGAAAAAAAATTAGATTCAGTGTGCCGCAGAGTAAAAAGTTTGCGAGACACTGAATTAAGCCTTTTCAGCAAAGAAATCTCCCATCTCTCTCTCTTGGGGGCCCGGGGGCTCTACTTCGATGCAACCCAAGGAAACCACATTCAAAGCTTTCTTAATTCCGTAATAAGTTTTCTTGTTACCGAAAAATGTCACTGTGGAATTGAAGATCTCATTCTAATCTATCAAATTTCGGTTTTTAACAATGTTAAATGTTTTAAGAGTTATTGAATCTGAAACATTTAAACAAAGACATTGTTGTTTCTGTAGTTCTTACTCCCATTTCTTTTCTTTAAATTAAGGGTGACTGAAAATTCGCTGCTTAAATTTGTAAAGTTAGATTTATTTTACTGAGTTGTGTCTTAATTAGTGAAAGATTTATTACACCGGTTGCTCCAAGGCAGGTGGTTGCAGCCATCTTTTTTTTACTTAAAACGCGTTCACGCAAGCCAGTGCATCCTCAAAGCCACTGCATCCTCACCGGCCTATAGGTAAAACAAGCGCCCGTCTTGATCAACCTTTGATATAATTTTTCTGACTAATAAAATGGTTTTACTTTCCACATTTTTTTAATGTTATAACAATATTTTCGAAAAATCTAGATTGAAATAAATTTGATTCAATAAATAAGATTGAAATAAATTGAATTGAAATAAATTCAATTCAATTTAAATTTGAAATAAATTTATTTCCATTGAGTTTTTACAAAAAAAAAAAAAACTTTTTTTCCACAGTTAGAATGCTTTTGGAGTTTCCTATTTACATGAAATGAAAGTTATCGGGAAAAAAATGGTTTTGCCCGACTGGGATTCGAACCCCCTCTCTCCTAGAAACATGCTAAGTATGATAACTACTGTTTTCTTCAGATAATTATTTCAAGGGTTTCTTGCCTACAAGATATTTTCCTGTAATAATTTATTATTGAATTATTTATATAAGACAGTGAGCATGAGTGACAAATATTTCCATCAGATGAGGTAGCATGTTTGCCCAATTCCCCAAATAGATGGCGCCAGTGGCGAATCAACAAAAAATGTGGGAATGCTTATATATATGCCACATTTCTGAAGAACATGGTCATCATACCTAGCATGTTTGTAGGAATGCTTGTTCGAATCCCACTCAGTGCAAAAACCAAATTATTTTCAGCTAATTATTTCAAGTTACCAATGCATGTTGGAGGTAGGTGAATGATCTTTAGAGGCACGTTTATATTGAAGTAAAATGCGCTGATTTTTTCAGTGTTTAGGACCAAATCTTAATATCAAAATATATAAAGAAAGATGTATAACAAGATGATAAGAAAGAGCTTTCTATAGCATTCGGAGTTCAATCTGTAAGCTAAATTATTTGTAAAATATTTTTTAAGATAGATTTGTAAACTTTTTTGTTAAATGTTTGGGGTTAATGTTTTGTTGGTTAAATGTTTTGGATACGTCATGTGTATTCTCAAACTAATTTTTTTTATCTTCTTATTTCTTCAGAGTGAAAACGCTACTACTCTCCTATAATATTTGACGTCATCTGACGGGTAAGTCACTATCTGTTGTAATAATAGACAAACAATACTTCTTTGTGAAATCTGTCATTGTTAATAATATTGTGTTGTTTAACAAACATGCAATAATGAACTTCTGCTAAGTTTTGAGCTAGGTTCCACATTGTTGGTTCGGAGATCGATTCAGTAGGTAGCACGGTAGTCTGATGGGCCCTAGGATCGAATCCTAACTGCTGTGCCTTTATATTTTACCTGTTATCCCTCTCTCCAGGTTCGTAATGTACAGTCGCTCAAAAAAATATCCGAACACTATGGTTGATTACAGAATTCAGAAAAAATATCTGGCATCGATTTTTTTTTTAGAAATTAGTGACCTGGCAACCTTCGTGATACGAAGGTTGCCAGGTCACTAATTTCTGGCAACTAAGAAGGTTGCCAGGTCTGGCAATAAATTCTAAAGTCTGGTCACTAATTTCTCTATTCTGGTCTGGCAATAATTAACTCTAAAGTCTGGTCACTAATTTCTGGCAATACGAAGGTTTGCCAGGTCACTAATATCTGGCAACCTTCGTGATACGAAGGTTGCCAGATCACTAATTTCTAAAAAAAATCGTAGCCAGATATTTTTTCTGAATTCTGTAATCAACCATAGTGTTCGGATATTTTTTTGAGCGACTTATAGTTCCCAGGCTAGAGTCCCAACTGAGTTAGCGTGAGATTTATCTCTGTTAACCCCTCTCCACCCCAGACATCGTTATTTAGGGGACTCTAATGGGCTTTGAAAGTGTCCCATCCGTCGGATGGGACGTTGAACTGAAGCCCATATACAAGAGAGCCATACCCTGTGAAAGGTAAAAGAACATCCTGGATACTTTTCCATCTATATCCTAACCAGATCTCCAGTGGGTCTCCTCCTTTCCTATTTCCTCAAAACCCTCACCCTGCCCCCGATGAATAGAGGACACCTATAGGCTTGGAAAGACCGCTGTCCATCTGATGGAAAGTTAAGCCGTGGTCCGTATGTATGAGAGCCATACCTTGTGAACGTTAAAGAACACGCTGGATGACCTTGACAACACGCTGGATGAACACCTTTGGTGGGGAGAGGGGCTACCATCTGTTTTCCAATAGCTATCCAGTGAGTCTCCTTCCCCCAACCTTCTGTGAACCCTCGGGATTCTTGTGATCTGGCCATTTAGGCCATTGTATGGAAAAAAAAAAGTGCCACTCAGAGGTAAACAACCCAATTTTTTTTAAGTTTCATTCGCCATTTTCCCTGACCTATGTTTGAGCTTTTTGGGGTTATGACCTGACTATTTAGCCCAAAGTATGCAAAAAAGTTATCTGTTGGAAAAACTACCCTACACTCATAAGACTCTTTCTCTGGAGATTATTTAATACTGATGATTCCGCAATTGCCAAAAATGAAAAAAAAGTTGTGGTATTAAATAGATATTTTTTTTTACTTTGTTCTCTTTCTCTGTCTTTTTTACATGCGACACTGTGTCACCAAACGAGCGTAAAATAAAAAAATGCAATAGGAACAGATGTAGAGCTTAAAAAAAAAGATCCATATGAGTTTCCTCTGTCCTTACGTGTATTCGCCATAGCAATGCGAATCCTCCTTTTTGCGAGGACATCGTCAACACATTGTTGCTCCCAGTAGGAAAAATATTCGTCACAACGAAGAGATTATTGGGAAAAGGGGAGTGGCTGTCTCTCTCCTTGGCTTTCTAGTTAAGAAGATGATGAGAGCCGATATCGACGGACGGGAGAAGGGGGAAAAATGCGAAAAAAAAAAATAAATGAAGGGAGAGAAGAAGAAAAAAAATCTGTTGCCACTGCTCAAAAAAAAAAACTTTGAAGAGATTAGTGACACTTTCTTCTTTATGCAATTTATTTTTTTTCCGGCTGTGTTTGCGAGATAGTGGTGTGAAACTTTTTAATAAGCTCCAGTGCCGTAATGGAAAAGTTGCGGGGGTAGTAGGGGGGGGGTCGACTAGGGGATACAAGAAATAAGGGGGTTGAAGAGCTATTGTTTTAGTATTCTGTTTTATTTTTTTTACTGAATTGACGATCTGCCCTTATATTAAATTTAGTGGAAATGTTATCTCTCTTCCAGTATGGGAAAAGGGGACCCAATCTTGTTAATGATAATTTAATGTTCCTAGTTCGAGTCCCCAATGTTTTCATCGCAAATTCCGAGAGAATAAAGGATATCGATGGGTTTGGAAAGACCACTGGCTGTCAGATGAGACATTAAGACGTGTCCCATGTTCAGCAGAGTTATACTCTGTGCATGTTAGAGAATATACTAAATGACCTTGGTGGGGGTAGTTCCATCTGTTCCCTAACAGCCATCCAGTGGATCCCCTTCCCCAACCCATTCCGATTCCTTAGGATCCTTGTGACCTGGTCGTTTAGCTAGTGGCTCAGTCGATAGTGGTCCTGGCTCTAATCTGCAGTTTCTAGGCTCGAGTCACACCTGATCCAGCATTGAGATATATCTCCGCAAAACTTCCCGCCCTGCCCTCGGTTAGTAGTGTACACCGATGGGCTTAGAAAGACCGGCGTCCTTCGAATGGGACGTTAAACCATGATCCCGTGTGCGGAAGAGTCATAACCTGTGCACATTAAATAACATGCTGTATGCCCTTACCATTTGTCTCCTCATAGCTGACCAGTAAGATCCCTTTCCCCCAACTTTTACCGAGCCCTGGAGTTTTGTGATCTACTCATTTAGTACATTGTGTGCAAAAAAGTGCAGCTCAGAGGTAAAATAACCTAATTCAAAATTTAAAGAACATTGCCCACAATCAATTTGTGGTTGAAATTTTGTTGGTAGAACCTCAGGTGCAAGACGTTTGCACTGAGAGCAATGATTTGGCTCCTTACCACTAGGGAGCGCGGGAAAGAGCAAGTAGCAATTATTGTAAGAGATAGGCGAAGAAATCTTTTTGATTTATAGGTAATAAAATATTATTCAACTCTTTATTTCCTTTGCATTAACATATACAGAGTTTATCATAACAAACTCTGAAAGCTTGACTAAGAAAAATGTTAAATACTCCTTTCAAATAGTACATGTAGATACAGAACAGAGTACAGAATAGAATAAATAATATAATAAATACTCGTACTTAAAATAATGTTGATAAAATCCCTGCGAATCTTGGTGTAACTTATTGGCAGGAAACATTAAATATATTTAGTTACAAATAGTTGATATACGTTGGCTACATATTGACATTCATACAAACGAAGGCCTGATATATACACCGAAGAGACGAAACATTATGACCAGCGCGTCTTTATTCAAATCAAAGCAACTGCAGGTAAACGACGGCGCGTATGAAGGTCATGACCGGTATAAATAACACCTGATATTGAGCTCTGTTAATTAGTGTTATTCTTGTTCTTCAGATGGAAAAGGCAGCGAACGTAAGTGAGTTTCACAAAGTCTAAATTATAATGGCCAGACGACTGGGTCAGAGAATTTCCGAGGCGGCAAGGCTTGTGGGGTGCTCACGGTCAGCCATGGTTAATACCTTCAAAAAGTAGATCGAGAAGGGAAAAGCCACGATCGAGGAGGGAAAGCCACACTGGCAAGGTGTGGGCTGACCATGGCTCATCAATGCTAGAGGTGAGCGAAGGGTATCCATATGGTACGAGCCAACAGAAGGGATACTGTGGAACTTTTTTGAATGCTGGTGACGGGAGTAATGTGTACAGTACATCGAACCCTGCTGAATATGAAGCTGCGTAGCCGCAGATCACTGCGAGTGCCCATGCTAACATTGGTTAACGATTGAAAGCACCTACAATGGGCACGCGAACATCAAAACTGGACCTTGAATGATTGGAAGAAGGTCGTCTGGTCCGATAAATCTCGTTTCCTGTTGCCCCATGTGGATGGCTGGGTACGTGTGCGTCGTTTACCTGGGGAAGTGTTGGCACCAAGATGTACCATAGGACGAAACAAGCCGTTGGAGGAAGTGTAATGCTTTGGGCAATGTTCTGCTGGGAAACCCTGGGTCCAGTCATTCATGTGCAGGAAACTATGATGTCTACCACTACCTGAACATCATTGCAGACCAGGTAAATCCTTTTATGGCAATGGTATTTCCCTCTAGTAATGCCTTCTTTCAGCAGGATAATGCGCCATGCCCGGATTCTTCGAGAATGGTTCGCGAAACATGAGGAAGACTTCCAGGTATTGCCCTGGCCTCCAAATTCCCCAGCCATCAATCCAATCGAGCCTCAGTGGTTTGTGTTGAAACAGTATATCCGATCTGCGGCCGCTCAACCATGTAACTTACAAGAGTTAAAAGATCTGCTGGTAACGTGTTGGTACCAGATACCACAAGACACCTTTAGAAATCTTGTAGCGTCCATGCCTCGCCGGGTAACAGCAGCTCACCGGGTAACACAGGGTAACAGACGTTTCGCCGGGTAACAGCGGCACGTGGAGGATCAACATCATATTAGGCAGGTGGTCATAATGTTTTGCTCTTCGGTTATACATATAAAACTACAAATGATCATTAACCTCATCATACCTTAGTTTGAATTTCTACTGTTACAGAGTGCTAAATGTGAAAAATGAAAGCATAATCTCCCCATATTCCAGAAGCGAAAAGATATTCTTCTACATTTTTTTTCCAGATATGTAAAGGATTAATTTTTCTAATAAAGGACCGCGATAAACTATAAGCTTATTGGTCTTGTCCTAGTTTTCCATGCAACATAGAAGCACAGGGACATACTCACTGGTTGAGTAGTCAGATACGCTGACCACTGAACCAGGCATGGGCTTTTTTAATGTTTCAAATACCACCAAAGAAATATATATATAAATATGAAATAAATTTGAGATTTTTCACTTTACATTAAACGAATGGTATTTCGAACGTTTTGTTTTTTTTTGTTTTGCTACTAAGCCAGGCGTTTCTGCACACAGTGGGCTAAATGGACAGGTCACAAGGACTCCAAGAAGGTTGGGGTAAGGAGACCCATCGACTGCTGTTAGGAGACAGATGGAAGTCTCCCAGTGAAGGCCATCCAGCGTGTTCTTTGATGTGTACAAGGTATGTCTCTCCTGCACACTGGGCCACGGCTTAAAGTTCCTTCTGATGAACAGCTGCTTTTCCAAGCCCGTTGTCCCTTTCCTGACCGAGGGCAGGATTTTTGAGGAGATAAACCTCAACTGAGGCATAGATGGAACTGGAGCCTGGCTCGCTAACGGCCGAGCCAACCCGCCCACCCCAAAACGTTTTGTTATTGTTGGTTTGTATTACGTACTGAACTTTCAACAGCTACCGTATAAGCCATTGTCTTAACTGTCCAAAAACATTTACTTTGTCTACTAAAGGCTCATAGTTACATCCAAGCACCTGACCATGAACTTTTTAAACTCACGGCATTCTTCTTTAAACCAACGATTGTGGGTGACGCAATCAGCCAAAAGCAATGACATTTGCTGTCATTGTCTAGTGCACATTCTTGACATTGTCGATCAATTTGCAAGAACAGTCGGCATGTTTTCACAATGATCTGCGGAGATGATAAGACGATTGTGTAACATTTAATTTAACTGTCTTTTGTTTTACAAACACAGCAACATTAGAAGAAAAACAAACGGAAATTAATAATGTCTAGCAGCTGTTGAGTTGGATTTTCCTTAAAAACTCTTAAATTATTTCGTGAATAAATTACACTAATTACTATTATCAAACACACAATGTAAAAAAAGAAGTCGCATCCCAAATCTTTACATGATATCGGGTTTCCATTAGTTACACAAAGCCGGTAATTTATTTAGTGTATTCTGTCTCACAGAATTCTGGTAATTCTGCAAGAAAGAGTTAAATGGCAGAGTGAGTTGCATCTTATTCTTTCGTATTCACTTCCACCGAAAGTATGTAGTAAAGCTTTTAGAGGACTTTAAAGCAAACAAGAAGATTCATGGATTTACTTTTAACTGCGGAGAGAATTTGTGTTATGAAGACAAACCACAATTATTCAGTCTCTTATCTATTAGAGTGCTAAATCATGTTGCGAGAACTTCCAGGACGTTAACAGAGCACTGACCGGTAGTCGAATGATTTACCCAACATTGTGTTTCTTTAATCAGAGGATTGGGCTGTTTTACACTGCAAGTGACACGTTTTTTTTTACACACAGTAGGCTAAATGCCTGGTTACAAGGATTTCAAAGGGCTCAGAAAAGATTGGGGGAAGGGGACTCATCGGACAAATGTTAGGAGATAGATGGTAGCCTCAAATCAAGGTCATCCAGCATGTTCTTTAACGTGCACAAGGTATAGCTCTCCCGCATACCTGGTCACGACTAAACGTTCCATTCGACATATGATTGGGTTGTTTTACCTCTGAGCTTTTTTGCACACCTTGGGCTAAATGGACCTCGAAGGTTCAGAGAACGTTGGAG
This sequence comes from Ryuthela nishihirai, assembly GCA_038380435.1. NCBI lineage: Eukaryota > Metazoa > Arthropoda > Arachnida > Araneae > Heptathelidae > Ryuthela > Ryuthela nishihirai. Next base: position 33,863,549 of record JAWZYU010000024.1, on the reverse strand, counting down.
AAGGGGACCCACTGAAATGGCTGTTGGGAGACATATGGTGGTCTCCCGTTAAGGCCATCCAGTGTGTTCTTTAACGTCACAGGGTATGGGCTCTCCCGCACACAGCCCACGCTTAACGTTCCTCCGACGGACGGCGGCCTTTCCAAGCCCATCGGAGTCCCTTACTGAACGTGGGCAGGGCGTGGAATTTTGCGGAGATAAATCTCAATGCTGACTCAGCTGGGACTCGAACCTGAAAACTACAGATTATGAGACTGGCGCGCTTTTTTTTTCTCTCTGGGGCTTTCCCCCCCCCCCCCCCCCTAATTATTGAGATGTGTCCCTTACTGACCGAGGGCAGGGTGGGGAGTTTTGCTGAGATAAATCTCAACGCCGCCCAGAAAAAATTAGGGAACCATTAGTACATAAAAAAAGTTGATCAAATCGCTGTTTTGGTATCGGTACTTCTTGGGTCGTATGGCTAAAGGGAATTTGAATTTTTGGGTCACCGACCAAAAAGTTAGTGAACAATACACGGAAAAGCTATGATCAAATCGTTGTTTTCCTCCCACATCACCAGACACTCTTAATAGATCCCTGTAATCCCATGACACAGTCAATCCAAACCAGAAGGTTTTAAAAAGGGGGAAAAGTTTATATCCCTCTTTCCTCTGGTTTGCTATTAAACGCGCTTAACATACAATTTTTAGCGTTAATTACGAGCATGTCGTAATTTTCTGAATGGTAGGAAACAATTTTTGAAAGCAACGCTGATAAATGTAGCGTAACATCGTTGATACTTATTAGTTTAGAAAAATGATTTATGTCAATTGGGTAGATATTTAACGCTACTGGCTACTGATCTAAGGGATCTGAGTTCGAGCCCCGGATTAGGCATGGACGTTTGTGTTGTTTTTCTGCTGAGGTCCTGCCATCCTCACAGACCTTCTAATATGAAATATTAACTGACAAGCTCCTGTCAGACCTTTGGCAACCAGCTGCTTGAGGAAGTATTTATTTTTTTATAAGTTTTAGATTTTTTTTTTAATTTCAGAATCATGAAGGAGGCATTACAGCTTCCTTTGCTTCCAATAGGCACTGCTGGTGTATGCTTACGAGCAATCGGTGGTTCTAATGATAAACGTGAACAACTATTAATGGGTTCCTTTAAATGACGTTATTTAAACTTGGCAGTTCGCCGTCACTTCCAATGTAGGTGGTCTCTCCACTCGTGTGTTTTTTTTCGACCATGCCTAAGGCTCACGCCGGTTTCGGAACATTTGCCACACTCGCTGCGTGCTGGATCTCGTGCAGTAAATGCAGCCCTGCATCTTTTTCCCCTGGAGTCCGCTCGCTGTCTCTTTTTTTTGCTAACTTGCTCTGGCTATTGTTGAAGTTAGAGTTGCGACAGTGCCAGAAAGACTGCGCAAGTTGGCACCTTAGTGTGACTGACTGTACGGGTGCATAGAGATCTGTCTTTTCCCGCTCTGCTCTCCCCCCCCCCCCCCGAACTCAGTCTCATGCTGTCACAGGGTGGAGACACATACACACACTCTCTCCTCGTTCACTTTGGCTCTTTGCACGTGCCACGAGGTCGTTTCACCGACGCGTCTTTTGAGTTGACGCTGTATTATGTGCTTTTTGCTGTTCGATGTTTGTCTCCCTTACAAAAGTTGATAGAAATTGAAGCCTTTGTCGTGTAGGGGAATGGTGAAGGTTTTTATCGTAGATATGCAAGAAAATGCGTTGGGAGAATTCCGCTTGCAAGAAAAAAATGTGCTGCGCAGAGCAGAGTCCGAGGCGGTTTCTTGTGCGCATAAAAACGAAGGATGAGGAAGCCTTGGGGGCAGCTTTTACATGTTCGGGATTTTTTTTTAATAGGGGAGTTTTATCGATTTTTAAGAAGAGGGACCTTTTTCGGGTATTCAGGATTTTCTTAGATTGCAATTTATCGATTTTTACTAAAGGGGGGACTTTGTGGTGTTGAATATATTCTTAAATATCTGAAACTGAACAGGCTCCTGTAAGACTCCTGTGGCAAGTAGCTGCTTGAGGTTTTTTTTTAATAGATGTTGCGAAAAATGTGGTTTTCGAAGATCAGCATGTTCTAAATAAATGTTTTTTTTAATCGCTTTTTCAGAAAATGGGGAGGACCTTTTCGTGTTCAATTTTTTTTAAAATAAGGTGCAAGTTTGTCGTTTTTTTTTAAAGGGTGGCTTCTGGTATTCAAGATTTTTAAAAATAAGTTCATCTTTATGGTTTTCTTAAGTGGTTTTCGATGAGCAGCATTTCTATAAATAAGCGGCTTTTATCGAATTTTGTTTCTAAAGAAAATTTCGAGTTCAAGATTTTGTTTTTCAATCAGTGGCAGCTTTGTCGATTTTTGCAAGAAAAGTGGATCGGTCTGGTGTTCCCAAGTCTTCTGAGTTGACTTTAATTGTGACTTTTAATTGGTAATTCTTAATTAAGTGGACTTTTATGAATATTAAGAGTTCGTGTTGAGAATTTCATTAAGTAATTGAACGTTTATCAATTTTGAAAATTGGGATTTCAAGATTTTTATAAATAAGTGAACTTTTAAGCGAAAAAAAAGGGGGGAGGGATTTTTATTTTTCTAAATGTTATAAAAATTAATCGTAAGTTCATTGATTTTACAAAATAGCGGCTGGACTTTGTTGTGAGGAAGTTTTTTTAGGTATTGAGTCATTGTATATTTTTGGATTATCTGCTAGAAAAATTGGATTATCTGCTAAGGAGATTTTTACATAAGTGGTTTTTTAAATTTTTTTTAATTAAAAAAAAAATGTTGGGAACGTTTTTTCATGTTAAAGATTTTTTTTTTGAAGGTGTGCCAATTTTACAGATTTGGATAAATGGGAGCTCTCTGGTGTTCAAGATTATCTTGATGTCATCAACTGAACATTATCATCATCGGAAATAATCACGATATTTTCATCTAAACATAACCATTGGCAATTAACGCGATATTTCTTCTGAGCATCAGAGTCATCAGAAATTACCTTGATATCTTCATCGGAAATTACATCGTTATTTTCATCTGAACATGCTCACCGAAAATCATTTTGATATCACCATAGAAACGTCATCATCATGAAAAATCAATCGCCATTGGAAATTATCTTAATATCTTCATCGAATCATCGCCATCGGAATCCAATTTAACACCTTCGCCATTGATTTCATCTATCTCTGAACGACTTAAATCTATTTCTCCCTTACGTTATAAAAGTGAGATGATGAGATGATTTTTTTCATCCCCTTTTCTCGATGATCATTCATATGTCGATCCCATTCTCCTTTGCATTCTTGGTGTGTCCTTGCAGACCTCGTTCTGCGAGCCAATATTATGCATCGTGAGTTGTTAGTTCTGACTCGCCCAGGAAGGTTGATGGCAAATGTGACCTATAAATATGGAACACCTGAGAGAAGTGGGTTAGACGAACAACGGCTTCCTCCTAGCATTGTGTGCTGTGGGATAGCTCGGATGAGGATGAGTGTTGTTGTTTCTGCGCCAACCAGTGGCTGGGTAGATCGTGTGGCCTTAACGAAACAAGAGTTCTGATGTAAGGCTTTTTTTTAAGTGCGGAGAGATTTTATCAGATTGTAATTTTAATAGTAGCCTTTTCATTATTGTTATTCATTGTTAGGTTAATAACGTGACGCACTTTTCTATTTCGTCCTCCTTTAAGAATCGTTGTTTTGTCTGTTTCGCAACTCCTGTTATTTATATTTTGGGGATGGTACTATTTCTGTAACATTTTTCCTAAGGTATCATTTCACCTTAAGGTATCATGGCATCGTTACGCCAATTGTTTTCGTCGTAATTGTTACACCTGTTGCTATTGTCGTACAGTTTATATTTGTTACTATAATAATAAAATAAATACCCCCTCAAGCAGCTGCTTGCCACAGAGGTCTGACAGGAGCCTGTCAGTTTCTGTGGTCTGAGGATCTTGAAGGTCTGAGAGGATTGGCAGGCCCTCAGCAGAAAAACGACAGAAACAGCCATCTATAGTAATAGAATTGTTTAGTTTATCGCTGTCATCGTTGTTATTTACCTTAATGTTGTTATTTTCCATACCAACGTAACAATTGTTTCCATTACCATTGTTATCAGAGGCAGGGGTGGCTCAGTCGGTAGCGCTCCAGGCTCGTAATTTGTAGTTCCCAGTTTCGAGTCCCACCTGGGCTAGCGTTGAGGTTTATCTCCGCAAAACTCTGCACTCGGTCAGTATGGGATACTGATTGGCTTGGAAAGACTGCCGTCCGTCCAATGAGGTTTTAAGCCGTGGCACCATGTGCGGGGAGAGTCGTAACCTGTCCACGTTAAAGAACATGCTGGATGGCCTTAAAGGGAGGTTCCTATCTGTCTCCTAACAGAGCTGTCCAGGGAGTCCCCTTCCCCCAACTTTGTCTAAGCTTCGGGGTCCTTACGACCCGGCCTTTTAAACCACTGTGTGCAGAAAAGTGCAGCTAAAAGGTAAAACAACCCAACCCTCACTTCATAATCGAATTGTTTACCATATCGTTGTTATTTCCGATACCCACGTAACAACTGTTTCCATTACCATCGTCATCATTGTTGTTTTCGTTACCAGCGCAGTAATTGTTCTCGTATACTGTAGTTGTAGATTACCTCATATGCGGACCAACAGCAGAAATCTTAATCTGTCATAGTTTGTCTTTTAGTGATAAAAACTGACAGATCTGTACGATAAGCAGCTGCTTGAGGGATAATTTCTTTGCCATTATTTATATAGCAGTTTTATATTTATTAAAAAACGTTTTACAGTTAATGTCCTGAAATTTTTTTTTTACAGAATTAAATAAATATTGTTTAAAAAAAAAATCTATATTTCGAAGGTTTGAGTGAGATCTTCAGCTAATCACAGAGACATTTCCGTAAAGATGCTTTGAATACTGTTTTCACAAAATCCTGAACTATCCACATACGTGTTTAAGGGAAAGGTTTATAAACCAATACCCATAACAACTCTTAAGAAATCAATAATTAAAGATCCTATAAGCTGTCGAACAAATGCATACCTGTTAATCACTATATTGGCACCAAGAACAAACGTCATATCTGTCTCGCGCATTCCGAGCACACCGTAAGAGAATTTCTCCTCGCAACAAAATCTTTGCAGCTCTGACCACCAAGGAGAATCACAAGCAGAGGAGGCAAACAACATCTACAAGTGGAACTCGCCCGTTTCCATGGTACCCTGGCAGATCTCGGTCTTCTGGCACCATTAGCCGTGGATCATTAGCGGTCCGCACGGATTTATGGGACCGCCACATCGGTGTAATTAGCCCGCGGCCTCTGTCATTGTCTGTCATATGCATGCCCCAATGCTGGTGACGCCGAATGCGCACTCGGCATAATCACGTGCCAGCCATGGGCGATACCTCTTCTCCACTATTGCAATCCTCTGCCTCATATTCTCTCCCCCCCTACCCATTACACGTCCCTTTTCTATACCTCCCCCAACCTTTGGTTCACTCTGTCTCTTTTTCCCATTCCTTGTCTGAGAAAGCATCTCACACGCCCGTAAGGCAGAAACACATGCGTACTCAGTGTTTAAAAATGCTTACCTAGGATATCTGTTTAATTGTAGATGGAGGTGGGGTGGGGAGTAGTTTTAGCTGGGTGTTGGCTCTGATAACGCCATCTATTGTCTGATAATGCAACTGAACAAGAAATTATAGGGATGGTGTTTCTCCTTGCTGAGTATTTTTTATCCAGAGCTATTATTCTCGTGATTACAGAGAAGATCGGCTCCAGTCTTTCTGCCACCTTAGGGGTGTCATTTTTGCCACTCTTTGACTTTTACTTGCCCCCCCCCCCCCTTCCCACTCACTCCCCACCTGTTTGCCGTTATCACATTGAGTTTCTGCCGCTGTTTAAAATATGTCACTTTCGTTTTTTTTCCTGTCTTTCGAGTGTGAGTTCTCTGTTTACCTTTTTATTGTTACTTACTGCATTCCATTTTTTTCCGCAGTTTAAATTTTGGTGACTACGTATTCACTTTTGATTTTGAATCTTCGCCCATCTTCGTTCCCTTTGATTTCTGCCGCACTTCTGATGCTGTATCCCGTGCAACTTCCATTTGGTTTTTACATTTACCATCAGCTGTATTTTTGATACTCCATCTGATGTTATATCATTCGATTTGTTTTTTTTTACACCTTTTGCATTCTTATTCTCCGTCTGATGTTACTATTATTTGGGGCGGGGTTGGCTCAGTCGGTAGCGCGCCAGGCTCGTAATCTGTAGTCCCCAGGTTCGAGTCCCAGCTGGGTCAGCGTTCAGATTTATCTCCGCAAAATTCCCCGCCCTGCCCACGGTCAGTAGGGGACACCGATGGGCTTGGAAAGGCCGCCGTCCGTCGGATGGGACGTTAAGCCATGGCCCCGTGTGCGGGAGAGCCATACCCTGTGCACGTTAAAGAACACGCTGGATGGCCTTGACGGGAGGCTACCATCTGTCTCCCAACAGCTGTTCCAGTGGGTCCCCTCCCCCAACCATCTCTGAGCCTTCGGGGTCCATGTGACCTGGCCATTTAGCCCATTGTGTGCAAAAAAGTGCCGCTCAGAGGTAAAACAACCCAACCCTTACTATTATTTGATTCCTGATGCCCTTTGCATTCATTTTGTTCCATCTGATGTTACTATTATTTGATTCCTGATGTCCTTTGCATTCATTTTGTTCCATCTGATGTTACTATTATTTCGATTTTGATGTCCTTTGCATTCATTTTGTTCCATCTCATGTTACTATTATTTTATTTGTTTTTTGACGTCCTTTGCATTCATTATACTCCATCCATCTCCTGCTATTGTTATTGACCTCGATTTTTGCCGCCATTGAATTTCAAATGCTCTGATGCCTACTGCCATTCGTCTTTGATTTTTAACATCTCTCTGGATTTAATTTTTATCCCAGGTTACCCTTAAAAAATAAAATAAATAAATACCCCTTCAAGCAGCTGCTTGCCACAGAGGTCTAACAGGAACCTGTCAGTTTATATGCCATAGTAGGAGATCTGAGAGAATGGCAGAACCTCAGCAGAAAAACGACACACACATCCATGCCTAATCCGGGGCTCGAACCCAGGTCCCTCAGATCAGTAGCCAAGCGTGCTTACTAACTCTAATTTTTGCAACCCCTTTAGAATCTGGTCGTCGGCGTCCCGTGCCCGATTGGTTAGCGTGCTTAGCTATTGATCAAATGGATCTAGGAAAGACATGGAAGTTTCTTTATTTATATTGTTTTTCTGCTGAGGTCTCGCCCTTTTCACAGATCTTCTATATGGCGTATTAAACTGAGAGGAGACTGCCAGATGTCTGTAGCAAACAGCTACTTGACGGGTAGTTAATTTAGAATCTGGTGCACTATCCCACGCTTAATCTTTGACTACAATATTCGAATTCTCAAACTCGACCTGCCATTGTCGTCACTTGGATTCCTTCCGTTCTTTGAATCTAGTAGACCTTATATCAGTCATTAATAGTTTAAACACAAGTTTTATCAGATTACTTATAGAATATAGTTTCACTCTCAACCTAATCGGCGATTTCCAAAGTTTGGGGGGGGTGGGGATTGGTTTATTAGGAGGTAGCGGGATTTTTCAGGAAAATTTCATGGTAAAATGAAACCGATTATAAATCTCAAAATATCTGAGATTGAAATGTTTAGTTACTTGCATTGCTTTTAGAAACACAAACCTTACAGCTACAAGATCACTCTTTTCAGTTCAAGACTTTTTCTTCAGTCATTACATCTCTTGCACGATTTGAAATTCAACGTCACATAACGGTAACTATTATTGATTTTACAGTTGACAAAATTGTCTCGCGCACTTTCAGTTGCTTTGTCTGCCCCTGGGGCGGAGGTGACTCACTCGATAGCGCGCCAATTTCGTAATCTGTAATTTCCAGATTCGAGTCCTAGCTGAGCCAGAGTTGAGATTTATCTCCACAACACTTTCTTCCCTGCACTGGGTCAGTAGGGGACACCGTAGGCTTGGAAATGCCGCCATCCGTCGGATGGGACGTTAAGCCGTGGCCCCGTGTGCAGGTGAGCCATATCCTGTGCACGTTAAAGAACGCGCTGGATGGCCTTGGCGGGAGGCTACCATTTGTCTCTAACCGCTATACAATGGGTCCCCTCTCTCCAACATCCTGTGACCACTGATATGAGAAATGGAGAGAAAAATAAATCAAAAACACGTATATTTGATTCTTATATTTGGTTAGAACCTACAACGTAAACCTTTTTATGGAACTCGCATATAATATAGGGGTAACACTTCGTTGAAAGAAAACCAAACAGTCGAGAATTAAGTTTTGTCACTTTGCCGATCATCCATTTAAGACTTTGTTTAGATAGTGGTAAGTGCCGAAATGCGACAGCCTGCGTAGCCTCCAGATGGTGGTGCTTAAGAGGCGAGGGAAAAAAATCGAGCCAAACTTACGGTCAATCGATGGAAGAAAGTAGGTACATGGTAGGGAACAATTCCTTCTTTTTTATCCCTCTCCTCGGCTATAAACACAGAACATCAAAGTGAAATTAAGTTAAGACAAGAGAAGAAGAAAGAGTAGATGAAAGGGAAAGAGAAAGAAAAAAACTTGAGAAGGGATGGAAAGGAGAAAGAGGGGATAGAAAGTGAAATTAAGTTAAGACAGAGCGAGAAAAAAAACGAGAGAGGGGGCAAGGAATCTTGGGTGGGATGGGAATGAACAAAGAAAAGAAGTTGGTGATCGTGATGGTTTGGTTCATTTTGGGCAAATGCGAAGATTGCTGCTGTTCCTGAAGTTCTTCGCATGGCTAAGTCACGAGCTTGCCATCTCTCGCAGACACCCCTCCTCCAGGAGCGGGAACGAACGAACAGCAAGCAGCATCAACGTAACGATCAGGTGCGGGCAAACGCGGTAATAGAGAGCTGCTCGTGGACCCATGTCTTGATGATACGGCAAGCGAAGCGTCTGTGCATTGCTGATGGCCAACTACTGGCTTATGGCTAATGGTTTAACAAACTTGCTAGTCATGTACGCAGGAACCTACTTAGTACTTCGTCTACCGAAGTTGACATAAATTATAGCCCCGGGATCGACATCCCATTGGAGGTCGGTCGCATGCATTACCGCATCCGTCACGAGTGTTAGATAATTTTTTTTTCTCTCGGTGGTGGTGTGTGTGTGTTTTTTTTAGGTAAAAAGTCTTTTATCGTTTGTTTAGTTAAGGTCGAGACCGTACTTTTGCAGTGTTTCAGATTTTTAGAGTGTGTTTCGTTTCTTTTTGTGCTTGTGGCTTTTTTTTTCTCGTTCAATTACGGAAAACAAGTTTTTGGGGTCGTTTTCGAACATTCCAGACCCTGTGCTGGAAAATAGTCGAAAGGACAAGAAAGCTAAGAAGGTAAGTGATTTATTGTTGTTATTGTTGAATAGATTGAAACGACCATTTTATTTGTTTTTCACTCTGAAGATAAATTGAAAGTTGTATTTTTTTAGCGTCAAAATTTGCATATTGAAGCTAAAAATAAGTCTCAGTTAAAGGGGTCGGGGGTAGCCCAGTCGGTAGTGCTCCAAACTCGTAATCTGAAGTTTTCAAGGTTCTAGTCCCGGCTGGGACAGCTTTGAGATTTATCTCTCAAATCTCCCCTACCTGCTTTCGGTCAGTAGGGGACATCAATGGGTTGGAAAGCCACCGTTCCTTTGAATGATGAGGTTAATGTTGAGAGGTTAAAGTTTTGTGTGCGGTTAAAGTTTTGTGTGCGAGGTAGTTTTGTATGAGAGGTTAAAGTTTTGTGTGCGGAACCCTAGTGTGCGGAAGATTTGTGACCCTAAACCTTTGTACCCTAGTGACGGAAACCTAGTGTGTACCATAGTGACCTAGAACCTAGTACGGAGATATGTGTACCCTAGTGTACAGAAGAGCCCCTTACCATGTGCAAGTTAAATAACACGCTGGATGGCCTTGATGGGGAGGCTACCATCTGTTGTTACTAACAGCTGTTCAGTGGGTCCCCTTCCCCCAACCTTTTCTGTGTCGTCGAGGTCCTTGTGACCTGGCCACTGCCGTTCAGAGGTAAAACAACCCAACTCAGTTGGTTAAGCTTTTTTACAAATTTTTGCGAAGAATTAACTCTTTTCATCTCATATTAATATGGATAAACAATATTTTTTGCAAGACGTGGCCGAGTGGTTAGCGCGCTTGGCTACTGATCTACGGGACCTGGGTTCGAGCCCCGGGTAAGGCATGGATGTTCGTGTTGTTTTCTGCTGAGGTCCTGCCATCCTCTCAGATCGTCTAAGCAGCCTGCTTATGTTGGAGATCTGACAGTAATATTTTACCCTACTGAGCCATAGAGTTATCTATGAGAATGTTCTGTGATTTAAACGTCGTCGGTAAATTCTACTCTCCCCTCTTCGTCCTATGTAACGCTTGGCAAGACCCTAATCTCCATCTGTGTTACATAATACTTTCGGCAAGGTGGGGGATAGCGGAGATAAATCTCAATGCTGGTACTGGTAGGACTCGAACCTGGGAACTATGCATTACGATTCTGAGTGTCAACCTCCGATCTCTAGCATATGGTGAAAGCTACTGGCTGGTCACAATTTTCAGAATTTCTCTACCATTTGTATTGCGCTGACACTGCAACTGCCATCATCTGAGTTCGAGTCCCCGGATGGCATGATTGTGTATTGTAGAATAAAAAACTGAATGAGCCTCAGAGAGTTTCTAGATTACCACTTTCCTTCATGCATAGGGGAAGTTTCTTCTTCTTCCCTCCCCCTTTTTTTTAAAAAAAATAACAGAGCTGACGAAATCGGTTTAATTGACAACAATAATAATGCATTATTTGATAAACACTTCTTCATCAACCGGTAATGAAAACAAAAAACATCATCTCTCGGCATTAGCTGAATAAAAGAATTTCCTTTAAATGTTTTCACCTCTGCTCCGGAATCCATCTAGTCAGAGACCGTTCCTCGTCTCTCTCGCAGGTAGAGTAAGCTATACACGAGGAGAACGAGAGACAGAAAACGAGAGAGAAGGAAGAGAACTGCACTTGCATCAGCGAGCTCAGGAGCTGGAAGAGTAATGACATAAGGGGCGGCCTGGGACCCAGGACAATTAGATCTCGGGAATCTGACTTCGGGGGATGCCTGGGCCATTGCAAAGGCAACTAGAAACAAAGGACCTACTAGACTCTTGCTTGCTCTGGGTGAACAGAGAGAGGAGAGGTGGTTTAGGGCCCCGAGGATGGCGTGGGGGGGGGAGAACAAAGTATGAAGGGGAGGGGGGAATGAAGGTCTTGATTGAATTAGAGAAATAGAATAGGGTGTGATCCTGCCCTTTCTCTGTGATATCGTTCCAGCTGTTCGGGTCAGCCGCATAGTGGAGCTGTAATCCTTGTAACCGTTGTCCCCTGGAGAGGAGGGATGCAGTCGCATTAACCCCCTCCTGGAAGAGGTATAAAGGGAGAAAGACAGAGAGGTGGATGAGGAGGGGGGGACACCTGTGCCTCTCTTGCTGTCTCACGCGCGAAGGGATTGTCGAGAAGGATCCGTTGGAGCCGCAGCAGTCTTCAGCAGCAGGAGGGAAAAAAAGGAAAAGAAATAGCTTCACCGAAGAAGAGATATTTGGCAGAGAGAGAGAAAAATAAAAAAGCTGCCTCCGATGTTTATTTGGCGATTTAACACGCCGGGAAAATGTGTAAGATGTATATCTGTGAATTGGCCGTGTGACAAAACTGTTATTTTTGCTTGTGGTTATTATTTATATTGGCTTATTATTTTTTATTCATTTTCTTTACGTGAACCTAGTACTATTAGTATTTTTTTTTGAAAAGCTACAACTTGATATTGTTTTTAAGTAGCGTTACTTAAAACCTTTTTTTTTAAAGTTATTTATTGATACGAGATGCTTGGATTGTATAGCTTTTGAATTATCGAAATAAATATATACTCAGGAACAGGCCCAAATCTGGGTAAAAATAAGGGGTGAGGGACAAGAATCTGAATCGAGCTGGAAAAAAAAAATAAAGAGGGGAGGAGGAAGAAGAGGAGGAGGCAAGAAACTGGATTTTCATTGCAGTATAACATTTCCCGCCTCCTTTTTTACAGATCTTTAAAAAGGCACGAAATATACCTAAATTTATAAATTTTTTCCCTCTATTACTCTTACTAGAATTCTTAAAAAATTACGAGGATGAACATGATCCCCTTGGCCCTCCCTATAGATGCGGACTTGCTCAAGGATAAGAAGAATAATACATCTAAATCTAATAAATAGAAAATGAGAAGAAATTATAGAAATGCCCAAATATGATAAATATAAATAATTCAGTAAATGTAACGTAGCGAAATATGAATATTAAATAATCAGACGTTAAATACTATTTAGACTAAGATAGTAAAGATAAATTAATCATAAATTTTTTATATATGTATAATAAAACGATTAATAAGTGTAATCTGTAATTTTATATATAATGCACCAAAGATAGGAAATAAAAAATGAGCAGTTTTGAATATAATATGCCTAAACACAACAAAGTGCAAAATAAACGAAAATTTAAAATATAATATATAATGAGTTATAATAAATAATCAGGAATTATCAATAATGTTCTATAAGACAGCCCGTAGAATCTTAGTTCCAAATATCTGTCGTGGGAGATATAACTGAGAAATTTAAATTTCTTCCTAATTACATACGTATGGTGTAGAAATAAATAGTTATGAGTTCATCATTTTGTTTTATTTTGACTATTCAGTTATGTAGTTAATGGCGTTAGAGTGGCACAATCGGAATTAGAGATTGGGTTATTTTACTTCACAAGGACCCCGAAGGCTCAGAGAAGGTTGGGGAAGGGGACCCAATGGAACAGCTGTTGGGAGACAGATGGCAGCCTCCCGTCAAGGCAGCGTGTTGTTTAACGTTGAATTGTTTTACCTCTGAGCGGCACTTTTTTGTACACCATGGGCTAAATGGTCAGGTCATATGGACCCCAGAGGCTCAGAGAAGGTTGGGGGAGGGACGCACTGGAACAACTGTTGGGAGACAGATGGTAGCCTCCCGTCAAGGCCATCCAGCGTGTTCTTTAACATGCACAGAGTATGGCTCTCCCGCACACGGGGCCACGGCTTAACGTCTCGGAGTTAGAGGAGAGGGGGGATATTTCTAAATTCTAACCTCTCCGTTGAAAGTGTCTGGATGACGTATATTATTCGTCTATTAATGCAAGGTGGTAGGTTGATAGGTGTCAGACAACACTTCAATGTTATTTTCTGTGAATGTCACTTGGCGTTAAAAGTGATTTTGAAAATTGTGTCAACTTGGAATTCTGCGCCCTGTATAAGATTATGAATTGCCTTTCACCAATTCCTCGATAAGCTACTGCTTTATGAAGCAATAGGTATTGGATACTTATGTAACACAATACATAGACCAAAAAAAAAAATTCATTATAGCAATGGGAAACTAACCCCATTGCGAAGATAACCATAAGACAAGATTCACCCCTAAACGAGGACAAACGAGATTTTTCGAGAAATCTGTTTGTCTAGACTCGAGTGTTGTTTACAGCAATCGGGGATGCTCGACATTCTTTCACTCTCGAGGCACGAGGCGACCGCCTGTCTACACACAACGAAACAAAACTCGTAAAGGAACAGCAGGCACCCCTGCATTGTTGAGGGAGGGATTCCTTCCGATTTCGCGGATGATTCGAGTTCTTGTCATACACGCGCCTCTAAAATGTTCTTAAAGATAAATTAAATATCTACGTAAATATTGAATTTCAACAATATTCGTTCAACATTTGAAAAGTTACGGAAGCTAAAACATTTTCTTGATTGTCGAGATCTTTGTTGGACCTCCCGTATGTGAAGTGTTTGTGCCACTTGAAAAACGTGCTTTCTTTCATACACTGTTCTCCATATACGGGAATCATTTCTTCGACTGTCTGTCCATCACTTAAGCCTCAAGATTCAGAGTAACATATCACGTACCACTGCTCAGTTTCCAGATCAACCATAGCCTGCAAAAAATAAATCACATAATACAAAGGGGCGGGGGTGGCTCAGTCGGTAGTGCGCCAGGCTCGTAATCTGTAGTTCACAGGTTCGAGTCCCAGCTGGGTCAGCGTTGAGATTTATCTCCGCAAAATTCCCCGCCCTGCCCACGGTCAGTAGGGGACACCGATGGGCTTGGAAAGGCCGCCGACCGTCGGATGGGACGTTAAGCCGTGGTCCCGTGTGCGGGATAGCCAAACCCTGTGCACGTTAAAGAACACGCTGGATGGCCTTGACGGGAGGCTACCATCTGTCTCCCAACAGCTGTTCCAGTGGGTCCCCTCCCCCAACCTTCTCTGGACCTTCGCGGTCCCTGTGACCTGGCCATTTAGCCCATGGTGTGCAAAAAAGTGCCGCTCAGAGGTAAAACAACCCAACACAATACAAAAATAAGAACACCTTTTCAAAGCAAGAAAACGACAGAAACTGACTGCGTACTGTTCTGCTGCTACTTGCGATTGTATCGCAAAGTGTTTCAATTTGCACGTTCTGCTCCGTGACCTTTAAGAGTAGGTGTATTGTCACATAAATAAAAAAAAATAAATACCCCCTCAAGCAGCTGCTTGCCACAGAGGTCTGACAGGAGCCTGTCAGTTTATATGCCATAGTTGAAGGTCTGAGAGGATGGCAGGACCTCAGCAGAAAAACAACACATCCATTCATGCCTTATCCGGGGCTCGAACCCAGGTCCCTTAGATCAGTAACCAAGCGCGCTAACCACTCGGCCATGGGACGGCTATGTATTAATAACGCGTATGAAAATCTGTTAATGGTTTTGTCAATGGTAATCCACGAATTATAGATGATCCAATTATGTCTAAACGAAAAAGAGATCCCACACAGCCACATTGCTATTCAGTAGATTCTTTTGAAGACATTTTCACATCCTAACCTGTCCAGCGAATATAAATACATCGAACAGTAGATCTAAAACTGCCGAAATAGAAAATAAAAAAGTCAAGACAGGAGTTCATTTGATAATTTAAAAAAAAAATTCCAAATTAAGAAAAATACTCAGCTTCGAAAATCGTCTTGCTGTCTAAAGTGATACCTACCAAACGATATCTCTTTATAGCATCCAAAGAAAAAAATCCCGACCGCTTTTGCAAAGCATGGCATTTTCAGGATACACCAAGAAAGCTGAACAGATTATTCACCCATAAACTCTAAAAGAGGAAAAACGAGATTTTTCGAGAAAACCGTTGGTTTGTCTAGACTCGAGTGTTGTTTACAGCATCCAGGGATGCTCGACATGCTTTCGCTCTCGAGACACACGGCGACCTCCTGTCGACACGCGGCGAAACGAAACTCGTAAAGGAGCAGCAGGCACCCCTGCATTGTTGAGGGAGGGATTCCTTCCGATTTCGCGGATGATTCGAGTTCTTGTCATACACGCGCCTTTCCCTCCTCTTCTCCCTCCTCCTCTTCCTCCTCTTTTCCCGTTGATGAAGAGGAGAACAGGATATGTCTTGAGATGCATTCGAGCTTAAAGAAGAAGTCGGAAAATGCTCTTTCTTTTTCGCTTTTCTCTCTCCTACTCTCAGATATATTTCCGTTTTTTTTTTTATTTCCTCCTCTTATTTTTCAATCCTCTTCTCGAGTTTCCTGGACGAAAGGAGGAGGTTCAATTGCACGCTTTTCTTCTGTTCAGTACCAATAGAAATCCACACTTCAAAAATGCCAGCAGCTCTTGTATCTTGGATGATTAACGTTCCTCCTTAATGACTCGGTAGGGTATTCGGGTTCGGATTACAGTTGGAACGGGTTGGTTGAGAGTGAAACTGGAAGATAATTTTTAACCGGTTCTGGGTTCGAGCCCCGGGTAAGGCATGGCTGTTTGTGTCGTTTTTCTGCTGAGGTCCTGCCATCCTCTCAGATCTTCTACTATGGCATATAAACTGACAGCCTCCTGTCAGACCTCTGTGGCAAGCAGCTGCTTGAGGGGGTATTTATTTATTCAAAGCCGTCCCGTGGCCGAGTGGTTAGCGCGCTTGGCTACTGATCTACGGGACCTGGGTTCGAGCCCCGGGTAAGGCATGGATGTTCGTGTTGTTTTCTGCTGAGGTCCTGCCATCCTCTCAGATCTTCTACTATGGCATATAAACTGACAGCCTCCTGTCAGACCTCTGTGGCAAGCAGCTGCTTGAGGGGGTATTTATTTATTCAAAGCCGTCCCGTGGCCGAGTGGTTAGCGCGCTTGGCTACTGATCTACGGGACCTGGGTTCGAGCCCCGGGTAAGGCATGGATGTTCGTGTTGTTTTCTGCTGAGGTCCTGCCATCCTCTCAGATCTTCTACTGTGGCATATAAACTGACAGGCTCCTGTCAGACCTCTGTGGCAAGCAGCTGCTTGAGGGGGTATTTATTTTATTTTTATTTTTTTCAAGAAAAAGAAAACTAGCTTTTTATTCTTCTGTTTTGTCTTGACCTTCTGAAAGCATTCAACTTTTCATCTAAATAGATGAAATAATTTTTTTTTGCATTGGATATTACGATTCGTATTTTAGAAAATTCCCAGTGGTTTTAATTTTGGTTGCTGAGAGCCCTAAAGTTGAAAAACTGAGAAGCTTTAATTTAATATTGTAAACAGTTTTTTCTTTTTCGTGATAGGAACTTAAAATTTAAGTACAAGAGTGTATTGGTCAATAGTTTGCACTTGGCAATATCAAATTGTCTTATTGACTGGTGTTAGGTAGAAAATGCAATATTTTTTGGTTTTGCGAGAAAAAAGGAAATTCTCTCGGGATTGAATAGGCAGCAATAAAATATTATTCGCATTTTCCGAAGATCAGTTTGAATTTTCACGAAGACTCTGAAGTTAGTAACAAAACTTATTTTTTCTTTTAGAAGAAGAGCATCCCTATTCACCAGATGTGATCGAACTTTTTATATATTTTTTTTTATTTTTTCGCTATTCAAGTTGAGGATCAAGTTATCGAATCGGAAAGCACAGGCGCTCGCATGATTTTCTCCAACGGGTTGAATGCACGTTTTTCAGTTCAGAGCGTATGATTTTTATTGATATTATATATACAGCTACTGGCCAGAAAAATTGAAACAGTTCCATGTTATCCCAATAAAAATTCTCATTCAGAGCTCAATAACTTATTCAATATGATTTTTAACGAAAAATATGTCTAAAGATAAATTAATTAACTTTATTTAAATCCCGATTTTAAGCAATGTTTGTTCGGTATTCAAAGAGATGAACGCTGGAATATGTAACAGGCTACAAAAAATTGACCCCAAAATTTTATTAAAACAGTTTAAGATATCAAAGATCATAGTTAACTCTAGTAGGAATACCAGCAGAGTATAATGGACTAAATAACCAGGTCCTAAAGACCACGAGGACTCGTAAAAGGTTCGTGAGTGTAAACAAGAAATTTTTCAAGAAGACAAAATACTTCCCAATGTAATATAGAATTATTAATAATATCGTCACCGTTTTGCGTACAGTCGCTCAAAAAAAATATCCGAACATTATGGTTGATTACAGAATTCAGGAAAAAATATCTGGCAACTTTTTTTAGAAATTAGTGATCTGGCAACCTTCGTGTAAGTACACGTAGGTTGCCAGATCACTAATTTCTAAAAAAAAAACGTTGCCAGGAAGGTTGCCAGATCAGTAATTTCTAAAAGCATTGTTGCCAGCCCGTGGCCGAGTGGTTAGCACGCTTGGCTAGTGATCTACGAGACCTGGGTTCGAGCCCCGGGTTAAGGCATGGATGTATGTGTCGTTTTTCTGCTGAGGTCCTGCCATCCTCACAAACCTTCTACTGTGGCATATTAACTGACAGGCTCCTGTCAGACATCTGTGGCAAGCAGCTGCTTGAGGGGTATTTATTTTTTTTTATTGTTGCCAGATATTTTTTCTGAATTCTGTAATCAACCATAGCGTTCGGATACTTTTTTGAGCGACTGTACCTTTGCCACTTCTGAAGACAAAAGAGAACTTAAAATAATTTAGTTTACAATTCGTTAAGAAAAGAGACACTAATTTCTGGTATAATGGATATTATTCAACATAATATTCCTGTCAGATTTTCCAGGTGGATGAGAAATTTAAGGATGGGACTTTACTGAACAGTTGTTAGGAAAGAGATAATGCGAAGAGTAAAAATTTTTAAGTTCTTATTAACTTTTAAATTTGATTTTACCTTTTAAAATCGATTTTACCTTCGATTTAACCTTTCAAAATCGATTTTTCATCTACTTAATTTAAATCCATTTTACCTTCGGATTTTCCTTTACCCTTTCAAAACCTTTTCTTCATTCCAGAATATATAAATCTGCAAACATATCGGTATTGAAAAGATACAGAAGTCGTCGTGTCAATAATTCAAATGGAAGCTTATTCACCCTTCTGCCAATGGCAAATGAAAGATAATTTGCTCTTTTGCTCATTAACTACTACAGCGTGCTTTCACGCCAAACACAAAAAGAAAATGATTTTCCTTTCTCACAACTGTTTATTTTTAAAACATCGTCAATCTGATATCTCCTTTCATGTTCATTATGATCAAAAATCTCTTTGACTTTGTTCAACTTCTTCTGTACCATTTCTCAAAGACCGATAATTTTCTGGTACTGTTATTATTGCGACTACTAAAAACATGAATCGAAATGAAATTTTATGTCGCCTCCATCCCCCTTTCCTCCTCCTCTTACTCTTCATCCTCATCCCAAGATGAATTAACTGCTCCGTCGCCGCGGGCTCGCGACTCTTAAGTGGAAAATGTGCTTCAGTCAGCGGGTGCTAAGCACGCGAGGCAAACGTTCCGCGCAGGAGTATCGACGACAACAAGCACTGATTCTGCTCCCGTCGCCAAGCAAGACGTTTGACACATGGCGCTGGGCAAAGACAGCTTTTTTTCTTTGGCGTTTTCCTCGGTTTAGTTCGATGTAGCCAATACCTTGTTCGCAAATCTTTAGTTTTTTTTTTTGCAGCATCTAATGAATATTTTCAATGAAAAGGTTCGTTATTCGTCGTTCAAAGTAAGCTAAATAGCTAAAGATTTCGATAAAGTGACTAGAAAATCCGATCACCTGTGACTGAATACGAAAATTCGATTTTTAAAATCGAAAGGTTTCGCCATTTTCGAAATTTAGCATTCTCTAAAGCGTGAAAAATTCAAGTTAAAATAAGGTTCGAAAACTTTGATTAATAGATGATCGTAAAGGAATATCCATATTTTAATATGTTATCATTTATTAATGATTAAGTAACAAAAGTGAATATGTGTGTGTACAAAATGTCAAGAAACTTTCGAGGTTTCTTCTGATGTTCAACGGACTTTAATGTGGTTGCCCTTGGTGATGTGTTATTCAACCTTCTCTACTCGACTCAGCATCTCTGATGTACATTTTTCAAAAGCTGCAGTGATTCTTTCCTTTAAATGCTGTAAATTACGATTTTTTTCATAATAAATGTTTTTAATGTATATTCAAAATAAAAGATGTTTTATTGTATTAAATCGGGATGTTATGGGAGCCACAAGATTGGTCCACCTCTATCACTCCAGTGGGGCGGAGGTGGCTCAGTCGGTACCGCGCCAGGCTCGTAATCTGTAGTTCCCAGGTTTGAGTCCCAGCTGGGTCAGCGTTGAGATTTATCTCCGCAAAATTCCCCGCCTGCCCACAGTCAGTAGGGGTCACCTATGGGCTGGTAAAGGCCGCCATCCATCGGATGGGACGTTAAGCCGTGGCCCCGTGTGCGGGAGAGCCATACCCTGTGCACGTTAAAGAACACGCTGGATGGCCTTGACGGGAGGCTACCATCTGTCTCGCAACAGCTGTGCCAGTGGGTCCCCTCCCCCAACATTCTCTGAGCCTTCGGGGTCCATGTGACCTGGCCATTTAGCCCATGGTGTGCAAAAAAGTGCCACTCAGAGGTGAAACAACCCAACCCAACTATCACTCCAGCAATTTGAAAGTATGACATTTAAAACATTACACGTGATACTAACTCTACGCCGTCATAACAAGAAAACTTTGAGAGTTTCCATTTTGGGTAGCTACTATTCTGCTGAGAGTTTCAAACACTATGAGATATCCTGGGGCTTGTCCAAAGGAAGATTACCTTTATAAATGTTCAATGAAGTTTCTTGACGTTTTCGAACGCAGCAATAATACGTTATAAGAATTAACCTCAGAAATGATTTAACACTTAAATAGTAAGTATTGTTTCAAATCATTTAATGAAATAAATCTGCATTTTAGAAGTTTGCGTAATGATTATTTCAGTATTAGATCATTATGAAGGATTTTTATTAAACAAAATAATCGATTGTTAAATATTCCAGCTTTCATAACTCTTTAAATACTGAACGAATACTTTTGAAAATTGAGATTTAAATAGATTTGATTATGATCTTTAATTTATATTCAGTCACATATTTCCATTAAATGCATATTTTAGAAGTTAGAGAGCTTCGATGTTAGAATCCCAGTGACATCGAAATTCTCTGATATTAAATTCTTATCACCAGAAATGCTGCTACTAACTAAACATTTCCGTTCCCGTAATTTTATAGGCATTAGACGAATATTGTTGAAAATGTAGATTTGGAGAAATATCATTGAGATTTTCAATTTATTTCTGTTTACATATTCACGTGAAAAGCCAAATTGGAAAGTTAAGCTCGCTGAATGTAGCTTTCGATTCACCTTACTCAGAAATATCCAATTTGGTAATGCAGCTTAGTTAATATACAGAGACACAACAGGCAGCAAACATAATTAACAAGTTTTGTTTGTTAATTATTGAGCGATTGTTAGGGATTTCAGAGTTGTAACAATAAGATCAATTTCATTGTCAAACTTGAGACGAACTTTTTACATGCGAAGAATGTGTGTAGAAAAAATTTGAATAATCAAGGCAATCTCTTGAGAGTTACGAGTTGTTTGGGTTGTTTTACTCTGAGCGACACTTTTTTGCACACCATGGGCTAAATGGCCAGGTCACATGGACCACGAAGGCTCAGAGAAGGTTGGGGGAGGGGACTCACTGGAACAGCTGTTGGGAGACAGATGGTAGCCTCCCGTCAAGGCCATCCAGCGTGTTTTTTAACGTGCACAGGGTATGGCTCTCCCGCACACGGGGCCACGGCTTAACGTCCCATCCGACGGACGGCGGCCTTTCCAAGCCCATCGGTGTCCCCTACTGACCGTGGGCAGGGCGGAGAATTTTGCGAAGATAAATCTCAACGCTGACCCAGCTGGGACTCGAACCTGGGAACTACAGATTACGAGCCTGGCGCGCTACCGACTGAGCCACCCCCGCCCATTGTTAGGGGTTTCAGAGTTGTAACAATAAGATCAATTTCATTGTCAAACTTGAGACGAACTTTTTATATGCGAAGAATGTGTGTAGAAAAAATTTGAATAATCAAGGCAATCTCTTGAGAGTTACGACGTCACAAACACGCGATGAAATGAAAATGCTTAATCAATGGTTCATTACAATAATAATTAATTTCGGACCTTCTGATAAAATTGAACTACAGACATAAAGAAATATAATTTTATGACATTCTACGTTACTGCTAACACCACAGCGTAGATGGCTGCAGGTTTATTAATAAGTTAATCACTAAGTATTAAGTTGAAAAAATCAGGGGTGCTACTCACAGTAGAGGGATTTCTGACGCGAACATACATCAGATTTTTTTTTATATGAAACTATCTCATTATTGCTAAGTTTTAAGCGATTTGAAAACATTTCACACATTCAACGTCTAGCAATCACTTCGACTGCTCCCCATCCTCCAAGAAAATGAACAGCATCATCATCAGTCCAAGGCCGAAGTTTCTAGTTATTATTTTGTAAGGGTAAAGCCTTTTTTTTTTTGCTTTAGATCCTTATCACGGTCATCTATTTTGCCCACTCCTTTCTCTGAAATATGTTATTTCAACACGTCCTTTCAGGCGACTACGTCCGAAATTTATCATGGCTACTTACCTAATAACATCTTGAGACTTTCTTAACGACCCAAGAGAGGGATGGGCCATATAACAGTTACGCGGTGCCCCATTTCTCTAATTACCGCTATGATTTACTCGCATCTCGTCTTATTAAGCTTTGATTTAATTACAATTTACCAGAAGCAGTACGTAGTACATAGCGTTATCTAAATGTAGCGTTGTGTAGTTTAGTCGCATCTTTTAGAAAGCCAGCAATGTATGTGTATGTGATGGAGAGAATGACTCGGCCGTTTCCGAGACGGGAGATTGTCTCTTATTTGGGGGGGGGGGGAGATTTAAACGATTAAATTGTTCGTTACTAATGCTTTTCAAACGGAGTTGGACACGAAGCCGTGAAATGTTGCTGTAAGCTTTAGGTTCTCTTGGCATTAGTGGCGGAAGTTCCGATTGGTTGAGATAGTGAAATGTCATTTAAGCATGATTCTTGTTGGAACAGTAAACTAATATTTTTGCTTCTGTATCGTAGTTCATTTTTATACTGGTTAATGTTGTCATTACGAAATTGTGATGGCTGGAGTGAAGCGGGGTTGCAGTTTCGAGAGGAAAAGGTGCGCGGAAGCTTTTAGGAATATATTTTAGGATCATTACCCGTATCTAACATTTTCCTTCCTTATTGGTATCTTCCGTTATTCTTGTGTGTACTATTATTCTTCTAATTATTTTCCATTATTCCTACAATATCTCCCATAAGTTTTGCCTGTATTTTCTATTAACCCTGCAAACATCTTCCATTATTTTTTTTGGAAGTGTTCCATTATTCTTCCAAGTACCTTCCATTATATTTTTGAAAGCTTCTTCTATTATTCTTGCAAGTATCTTTTATTATAATTTTTTGCAAGTATCTGCTAATTTTTTTTTGCAAGTATCTTCTACTATTTTTTGGAAGTGTGTTCTATGATTTTTGCAAGTATTTTCATGATTGCAGTGTCTTTCATTATTCTTTTAAGTATCTTGCATTATTATTCTTTCAAGTATCTTCCGTTATTTCTGCGCCTATCTTCAAAAAAATAAAAAATCTAAAAAATAAAGCGAAAATGTGGAAATAATAATAATGTCGCTGATTATACCTTGGTTTGTTATATCTCTGGATTTGTTATGAGCTATCCCTTATCTTTCTGGAGTTCTTGTTAAGAATTTAATTTCTCATCTTTCACAGACTCTTTCCGGCTTTCAGACCCGATCATCCTTTAACCAGTGATTCTCAAAATGTGGGCTGGGGGTTGCGACCTTCAGGGGGGGGGGGGGGGTCGTCAAGCTTGTAATCTGCAGTTCCCAGGGCCGATTCCCGCCTGGACCAGCGTTGAGAATTATCTCTGCAGGACTCCTCGCCCTGCCCTCAGTCGGTAAGGGACACCAATGGGCTTGGAAAGGCCGCCGTTCTTCGGGTGGTACGTTAGGCCAATGTCCCATGTACGGGAGAGCCATACTCTGTGGATGTTAAAGAACACGCTGGATAGCCTTGACGGGAGACTAACAGCTGTCCAGTGGGTTCCCTTCTCCCAGCTTTCTCTGAGTCCTCGGAGTCCTTGTGACCCGGCCATTTAGCCCACTGTGTGCGTGCTTCTCAGAGGTAAAATAGCCCAGCTCTCGAGATCTCGAGCAGCTTGGGAGTCGCAAAACTCTGATAGTTTTATATTTCCTAGTATTTTCAGTGATAATGTAGGTAGGTAAAATAGGTAGTTCCTGCATTTTAGGGAAAATCTCCGTCCTTTGCATAGGGGAATGCTTTTTTCCCTTTATAGACATTTTAAATTTTTATAAAATTAATATAAAAAAGAGAAGAGGGGCGCATAATTATATTTAGAATTCTACTGATTCGTATAAATTTGTTACAATTGTAGGTGGTGGTGGGGGGGGGTGGCAGTTTCAAAAAAGTTGAAAACCTCCGCTTATAACCCATTGTGAGCAGAACAATAACATCAACAAGAAAAAATTCCTTCAGGGTAAAACAGCAAGGACAATAAAATGAAAAATTTTCCCCATATTGATTATAATAATTAACTGAGTACCGAATCATTCCCTAGTTATTCTTTCTCAAGTAATACATCTTGGGGAAAAAATGTTTTAATTACCACGTGTTCGCTTGGCACGATATTTCTCTACCCCCCATCCTACTGCCTTCTCATCTTCCCCATTCTACAGAAAAAAAAAGCATATCATCGGTGCTAGATCTCTCGAGACAGGAGCAGAAATTTTAAACTTAATTACATCTAGTTTCTTGTCTTTCTAGTAACAAATATACACTACCGCCACCACTTTAAGAAGAGTTGGTCGACCTCGTGACACGAGATTGTATTGTACGCACAAGAAGAACCTCACTTAACCTCTCCCATTCCCCACTTCTCGTACCCTCGCCAGCAGTGTCATGCTTCATCGCAATAATGAAAGGAAGTAGATAAAAATAAAAGTAAAAAGAATTAAGAATGGTGCAGTTTCCTTCTTTTTTTGAAAGCTGGCGAGTCAGGATATATAAGTCTTCTCTCTTCCATTAGA
Source organism: Ryuthela nishihirai (assembly GCA_038380435.1). Classification (NCBI taxonomy): domain Eukaryota; kingdom Metazoa; phylum Arthropoda; class Arachnida; order Araneae; family Heptathelidae; genus Ryuthela; species Ryuthela nishihirai. The sequence continues at coordinate 33,838,983 of JAWZYU010000024.1, read as the reverse complement.
TAGAGACGTGTGCTGTCTTAGATATAAAGTTACTACAGTGGAGACTAAGTAATGTCATCGGAGTAGAGGATTCGGTTTTTGTCTACTGTTAAATGGATCTCCTAATGTATTTTGCTCTTAGGACTGGGGTTCTCGACACGGTGGCAAGGTCTACGCCCACTTAAGTAATGAAACAGTGCTTCTAGTTCGCTTTACGATATAAATTGTTCTGGCTCACGTTCGGTGTTGCAATTTGAGCCTTTTATATATTTTTGGTACCTAAGAGGAATCTGCTTTTAAGCTTATCGTGCATGCTTATATTTTTCCTTGGTGGGTATATCGTTTTAAAGAAAAGGGATGAAAGCCATATTTTGATAAAAGAGTAGTGACAGTTATAAGATTATTATAATAAATTGGCGTAGGGTGGGTTTAATTTTGATGATTATTAGTAGTTTCGTGCTTTAAAGGTGCATAGTTCGAACACTTGTTCAGTGGAACAATAATTTGGTAAACAATATTACTCAGGTTGGACTCTTTTAAAATTCGTGTATATGAGATGTGGAACTTTTTTTTTTCTTCAATTAGTAGAAGCGAATCAGTCAATCAAAATACTTTATTGCGTGCCACTTTTCAATAACAGACAACTCGCGGACCACTCTTTTGATAACACAATCACATCAATTTTGGAATCACATGGGAAGCTTTTCCAATAACAGAAGCATCTCGCGTGCAATTCTATTAATAGAGAGAAGTCGAGGGCTGCTTTTCCTATAACAGAAACATCTCGCGGGCCACTTTCAATAACATAAATATCTCCGGATCACTTTTCAATAGCAGAGACAACTCGCGAGTCGCTTTTCAATAACAGAAGCATTTCGCGAAAAGTTTTCAGTAACAGAAGCATCTCGCGAAAAGTTTTTCAGCAACAGAAGCACCTTGCTAAAAGTTTTCAGTAACAAGCATCTCGCGAAAAGTTTTCAATAACAGAAGCATCTCGCGAAAAGCCTTTCAGTAACAGAAGCATCTCGCTAAAAGCTTTTCAGCAACAGAAGCATCTCGCTAAAAGCTTTTCAGCAACAGAAGCATCTCGCTAAAAGCTTTTCAGCAACAGAAGCATCTCGCTAAAAGCTTTTCAGCAACAGAAGCATCTTGCGAAAAGCTTTTCAGTAACAGAAACATCTCGCGAAAAGCTTTTTAGTAGCAGAAGCATCTTGCAAAAAGCTTTTCAGTAACAGAAGCATCTCGCGAAAAGCTTTTCGGTAACAAAAGCATCTCACGAAAAGATTTTCAGTAACAGAAGCATTTCGCGAAAAGATTTTCAGTAACAGAAGCATCTCGCGAAAAGCTTTTCAGTAACAGAAGCATCTCGCGAAAAGATTTTCAGTAACAGAAGCATCTCGCGAAAAGCTTTTCAGTAACAGAAGCATCTCGCGAAAAGTGTTTCAGTAACAGAAGCATCTCGCAAAAAGCTTTTCAGTAACAGAAGCATCTCGCAAAAAGCTTTTCAGTAACAGAAGCATCTCGCTAAAAGCTTTTCAGCAACAGAAGCATCTCGCTGAAAGCTTTTCAGCAACAGAAGCATCTCGCTAAAAGCTTTTCAGCAACAGAAGCATCTCGCTAAAAGCTTTTCAGCAACAGAAGCATCTCGCGAAAAGCTTTTCAGTAACAGAAACATCTCGCGAAAAGCTTTTCAATAACAGCTCTATGCAATCACGAGTCTACCCAGAGGGAAACAAAAAAGGGCATCCCTTATTCTTGAAATTAGCATAAAATATGCATTTGAAAATATATCTCAAAATAAAGATCATAATTAAATCTATTTAAATCTCGATTTTCAACAATATTCGTTCAATATTTAAAGAGTTATTGAAATTCGAATATTTTGCAACAGTAATGCATCATTTGCCTCAGAAATTAATCAAAACCTTATAACAATAACCATTTAATAAAGTAATTATACATTTTGGAAGTTTGCGTAATAATCATTTTAACATTAGACAATTAATGACGATTTTTATAAAAGAAAATTTATTGTTAAATATTCCAGCTTCCATAACTCTTTAAATAATGAATACTAATAAAAAACGAGATTTAAATAAATTTCTCTATGATATTTATTTTCGTCACCTTTTTCCATTAAATGCATATTTTAGAAGATATAGAGCTTCGAAGTTAGATTCCCATTGACATAACAAATAAGTTCCCTAATATTTCGATGCGGGGGTGGCTAAGTTGGTAGCGTACCAGGTTCATAATCTCCAGTTCCCAGGTACGAGTACCACCTGGGCCAGCTTTAAGATTTATCTCGACAAAACTCCCCGTTCTACCTTCGGTCAGTATGGGACACCGATGGGCCTGGAAAGGCCGTCGTCCTTCGATAGAACATTAAGCCTTGGCCCCATGTGCGGGAGAGCCATACCCTGTGCACGTTAAAAGAACACGCTGGATAGCTTTGATGAGAGGCTACCATCTGTCTCCTAATAGCTGTTCCACTGGGTTCCATCCAACATTCTTGGGGTCCTTGTTACCTTGCCATTTAGCCCGTTGTGTGCAAAAAAAACTGCCGCTCAGAGGTAAAACCATCAAACCCAATCCTAATATTTTTATAGACAATATATATAATTGTAGAACAACAAAATGAATATTTTTCTTATGAAACAGAATGCAGAGATATAAATATGATATTGTTAACATTTTTTTTTTGCTACATTACAATTTTGCTTCTGTTGAATAACCTAACGTCGATGTGTTAAATCTGAACGAAAAAAAAAAAGCAATAACCGAAAATAAGCTGTTAGATAATTCCCTTTGGAACACACAACACAAGAAAAAATGAAAACATTTTTTATATATATATATAAACCTTTTCTGCAGCGAAAATATCTTCATCCTTTTCCCTCGTTATTTTCCCACCATTCTTCTCGTGCTGTCCACGTTTCCCGCATCCTGGCAGTTTCAGCGCCATTTTTCAAGAGATATTTTTCTAACATGGCAGCCCAGCATTTGTATCCATTTTTGGTGTCGACACAGCGATTTATATATTTATGTTATTTTTTCTTCCTCCTCCTTCTTCTCCAACTTCTTTTCAGTGGTTTTATCGATATAAAAAAAGATTGTAAAAAAAAAATCGCGACTTGCATCAAACCCAGGTGCGCTTCAACTAGAAAAGATCACGTGCTACTCTGTGCCTTCGAGTCGACCGTTCAGCATTGATTTCCCTTTTCTATCTCTTTTCTCCCTTCGCTCGTGCTTTTGACTGACACCGTATCAACTCTCAGGAGTAGAATAGATGCTACCTCCTTTTTTAACTTTTTTTTCCCTCTTTCTAACTTTAACTAATCTCCTCCGTTTGAATCTGCATAATCACACAAACATTAGATGTTGACTGGCAAGTAAAGAAGAGACTCTCTCTCTCTCGGTTGGGATGACCTCTTCCATGAGAAGAAGTTGTTTCCAACCGTAACAGCAATTGCCCTCTCTCTTGGAGGTGAGGACATTATCTTCAAACCATACACCTCAAGGGCTCTCTCTGTATTTTGTGTTTCAGAGAAGAAAACATGGGAATACTTTCTGGCTATGGGGAAAAAAGGGAATCGATTGAACTTTTTTATGTGTAATGAAGACTACTCGCATTGCATTTTTGATATCGTCTTGGTTTTTCTTCGCGATGTCGGTGAACTTTAGGAGAAGGTGACAATGTGTGCCGACTGTAGAAGTTGTCAAGTTGTGGGAACTTTAAGGGAAAGGAAATTGACAAGATGAGTGAACTTTAAGGGAAGTTGACATGGTATGTTGCCTTTAGAACTTGACAATATGTTTCGCCTTTAGGATATTTTGACAATGTGTGTCACTTTTAGAAGATTTTGACAATGTGTCACATTTAGGAGATTTTGACAATGTGTGTCACATTTAAGAGATTTTGACAATGTGTGTCACATTTAGAAGAAACATAGATGACAATCACAGCGTTACCTGCCGACTTTTTGACGTTGATAAATCAATAAATTTTTTCCACACAATATTTATTGATTTACATTTAGGTGATTTTGATAATGTGTGTCACTTTTAGGAGATTTCACATGTTTGTCACCTTTAGAAGTTGACAATATATGTCGAAGCTTCAGGAGAATTGCTATGTACATTTTATTTTGCAAAATAAGCGATCATTCCAGCTGTGTAGATCACTAGTCTACCATATCCAGCATCACTATTCCAGCTATGTAGATCACTAGTGTTAAACTTTTTGCACTGTTATGACGTGTTCGGTAACGGAAGCAAGGCGCGAGCTAAAACAGTAATTCATTTTACCGATTAAATGGCGTGAATACTTTGAAATAATCATGATAGAGCGAAACTTAGGTTTTAGATGCATTTATCGTGAACCATGAGAAAAAAAGACACTATATCAGCAGCGTTGTAATGGTTGAGTTCAGAACCTATCTTAATGTGTCTCTGCAAAGCACACACACTGCATTAAATTGAATGTAAGCTTTTATTCATGCGAATACATTAATTCACATTTCATTCACTAAGTGTTCCGGGCATACTTGCTTCGTGTATAATTCCCCCTCCCCAACCTGTTCTAGGGAAAATGTATACTTTTTTGCGCGATAAGATTGGAGGATTGTCTCAGTTAGCAGCGTACCAGATTTGACTTTGAACTTTGAATTGAATAAATTTATTTCACCCAAACATACTTTTATTGGTACATAAAACATAGACAAGTTCACAGGTGAAAAAGGAGAACATAATAAGCCGTAGGTTTTGAATAAATGTTTCCTGAAATACACTTAAATTTAAAACATTACAGGTGGCCTTAATTTATACATTTATTTGAGCACGTGAATTTGCGCGGTCTGACACTATCATTGCCTTGATAATAAGTATAGTTTGTATTTAAAAGTTCTACACTGTTCTATGGAAGTAGTATCCTCTGGAATCTCGTGGTTCCATATACTCTGGAATTCTCGTGGTTCCTCTGAACGACGCGATTCCACATTGTCTGCATTAAGATTTTCTTCACTAATCATCTTATCCCTCGTCCAGAAAGAGGACACAGATAACAGCCTTTCCAAGCCTATCTATATGAAGAATTACTCTGCATACAGAGATGGGCTTGGAAAGGCTGTCTTTGGTCGGATAGGACGTTATCCTATGGCGCAGGCGCAGCGTGAAAGAGAATTTCGTTTTTGAATCTGTTTCAATTTTAATCTTACGAAACCAAACTTAACGATTGAAAAGGAAAAACTAATCCATAATCTTTCTAGTAGAGTTAGAAGACAATAAAATGTTTAGTACTCATTCTGAAGAAAAACGTTTTTAGTGTTAAATTTTGTTAGATTTTATTTCAAATTATTAACATTCGTGTGTCTTAAAGGTTAAAGTTAACGCAACATAAATGAAAGACAAAATCGAAAATATGGAAGGAAATTAAGAATTATTTAAATGCCTATACTGAGAAAGAAACTGAAGAATTACCTTGCTAAGTCAATTTGGTAGTCAGTTTCGGATCCCAGCAAATTCTTAGATAAGCATTTTTATGGGGTTGGATTGTTGGGTTGTTTTACCTCTGAGCAGCACTTTTTTGCACACCATGATCTAAATGGTCAGGTCACATGGACCACGAAGGCTCAGAGAAGGTTGGTGGAGGGGACCCACTGGAACAGCTGTTGGGAGACAGATGGTAGTCTCCCGTCAAGGCCATCCAGCGTGTTCTTTAACGTGCACAGGATATAGCTCTCCCGCACACGGAGCCACGGCTTAACGACCCATCCGACAGACGGCGGCCTTTCCAAGCCCATCGGTGTCCCCTACTGACCGTGGTCAGGGCATTTTTATGGGGAAAGTGTAACTGAGAATAAATTAAAGATACTTAGAAACCCTCTAGAAAAAAAAAACTATATACTTAAAGAGAAACAAACGAATTGTCAAAATCACTTAAAAAATTAAAAGTAATGAAACAGGTTTAATATATTGATTATTTGTTTCACGAGCCGCGAGTTCGACGGGCCTGGTTTAAAAAGTTATCAGAGCTGGAATATTAAACGACAATAGCTCGTTCTGCAAAAAAACAAAACTCTCTCGAAATTGACGTAAATTGAACTAATCATTACTCAAACTGCTAAAAATAGGCTTGTAGTCACGTTTCAGGTAAGTTTAATATAATGATTATTGCATTGATTTTAACGTATTTGAATTATGTTTCAGATCAATTGTTGCAACTGATCAAATATTTCGATTTTTGTAAATATTTGAGTGTTGTACGAAGAGTGTCGAAAAAAATCAAACCTTTTGACGACTTTGATTGTAACCGTTAATTTATTTTCAGTCACATTTTTTGGTGAAAAGCTCACATAGCGAGTTTTGAACATGATTACTATTAAAATAAGACTAAAACTGTTTCAATTTTCCTGTCTAGAAAAGTATAAAAGAAAGTTAAATTTTACCCAATTAAAAGCTACATAGTGCAATTCCATACAATGATACGAAATTAAAAAAAAATCCGAAATTTTAATTTTCAAACGTCTAAAAACATAAATTATTATTTTTCTTTAACTATTTACTTGAAACCAAACGCATGGAAGAGCTCTTATAAAAGGAACAATGTCTTTTTTAACACTATGACTCTTCCCACTTAAACAGTTAACCAGCACAATCATAGTGTTTGAGCTTATTTCCCTCCAAAAAAGAGTCCTTTCTCGGAGCAGCAGCATCAAAATTCAAAACGTGGCATCGTGTCTGATAATAGAACTTCAGGATGAAAACTGGTGGAGGAGGAAGAATGGGGGGCGGGGGAAGAAGTTAAAAGTTTTCAACGATAAGTGTTTTCTTCTTCCCAAAGATTAAAGTCGGCACATGTTATAACCGAAGTTCCGTTGTCACGGGAGGCAGCACGAAACGCGCGTGATAGTCATGTGTGCGTGCGCGACACGAAACGCGAAAAGTTTGAAACAAGTTTGAAAATTCAATGAATTTTTTTTTCACTGTGTTCTCTCTTTTTTTTTAAAAAAAACTCTTTTTGAATTGAAGACGAGCTTTATACACTTTCATGTGAAGAGAAAAAAAAAAACAGGTTGTTGTTAAGAGTTGAGGAGAAACACGACTTGAGGTTGACACGAACTCTCGCTTTAATACGAGAGTAAACGGAAGAAAAAAGGAGACAAATTAGTGCGGCAATGCGATAATAGAAGCAAGTCGATAATTAAAACGTGAGCAACAAACAACAATTGGGTAACAATGACTTGGATAACAATAGGCGTTTTTCGTGTGTTATCTAAAGCGTGGTTGTTTCGAAAATCTGCATTGAAAATTTATCCAGTGATGGTTTTGAAATGCGCTTTTCTATAGTTATCTCATAGAAGCAAAGAATCTTTTTTTAAAATAAAAACCGATATTAAAGCGTGCACTTAACATGATAGCCTTTATAAGATTAGAAAATTTCCTTTCCCCCTTTTGGTTGCATGTGAAGGGAACTATTTTTTGCTTTGGAACATAATAAGTAATAGGTAGGTCACGAAGAACCCTGATGCTTACATTTTTGGGGGAATGGACTAATTGCGTGTGTTTAGAGTTACATGGTTCGTAGGCTGCCATAAGCGTTTTCACTTTGTTTAAGGTGTATTAGACTTTCTTGTATACGAATTTGAGATATACAGAAAGATGCATATAGAAGATGATCTGTATACAGACTTGCGTACGATACAGAGGTGGATCTTTTTAGATAATCTTGCACAGTGGATCTGTATATACTTTTGCACAAGAGTATCTTGGATATAAACTCTTACAGGTGGTGCACATGTAATCCGCTCAGGACTACCCTATTTTATAACGTATAAAAGGATCTGCATATAAACCTTCGTGATACGTTTTTATGATGAATATGAGAATTTGGATATTATTCTAAGATGCTCAAGAAGGTCTACATATGCACAGGGATATCTTAAGATGCACAGGAATCTCTGCATTCTACGTTAAGATGCATAGGAATCTCTGCATTCTACGTTAAGATGCATAGGAAACTGCATTCTACGTTAAGATTCATAAAAATATCTAAATGTGACGTTAAGATGCACAGGTAGATTTCCCAGCTAACTTAGTTCGAGTCGCACTTGGGCCAGCGTTGAGATTTTTATCTTCACCTCCCCCCCTCCCCGCCGTCCCACCCTGCACACGGTCAGTAGGGGATATCGATGGGCTAGGAAAGGCTCCGTCCGTCGGATGGGACGTTAAGCCGTGGGGACCGTATGATGACGGGAGGCTATCATTTGTCTCCCAATATCTGTCCAGTGGGTCCTCGTTACCTGGGCATTTAGCCCATTGTGTGCAAAAAGTGCCGCTCAGAGGTGAAACAACCAAACCTATCTAACTTAAGGTGCACAGGATGGTCTGCATGCGACATTAAGATGCACAGGAAGATCTGCATGCGACATTAAGAAGCACAGGAAGATCTGCATGCGACATTAAAATGCACAGAAGATCTGCTTGTGGATATTAATCTTCACAAGAGAATCTTCATGAATATATTTAAGAACATCTGACGGACGAGAACCTTTGTAATCAAAAAATATTTCGTAGTTTGCTAAGTCAGAGATCTAGCCTTCGAGTATCAGGTTTCGAAAGTGGTACTAGCTACCAATTCCACATTTCCTCATTTCCTGTAATCTCTTGTAAAAAAGACGATTCGACGATTAAAATAAAAGTTTTAATTAAGAAGCCAAAATTCTGATTCAAAATATTTCTCACCCTAATGGGTAGTTTTAATGAATAGTTGATTCTCTTATTATTTAAAGATTCTGTTATCGCCGTTGTTTACTGCAGGAAATTGATCTGTTGGGCGAAAAGAAACAGAAAAGAAAAAAGAAATAGTAGCGGCTTACTTCAGTTCTCGTAAGATAATCTCGTCACATCCTGAGCCACCCAAGTTTGCAAAACAACCAAAAAGAGGCTCTCCTGAGAGATTTTTCTGCGTTGTTTCTGCACAGCTTACACCAGCTGCTCCCAAGCTCTCTTCAGCTTCTTCAAGGAGCGTCTGTAAACAGAAGACTTTCCCGATATTTCCGTGTCCCCTGCCTCCATCCCTCAACCTCCTCACAGACAGGAGGTCAACAACAAACTTCCACCCCAACCAGGATAAACCCCTCTTCTTCCTACTACCCCCTCCAACCACCCACAGCGTCCAGTTTTCAAACAAAGTTCCCCCTTGTTGAACTTCTCTTACTACAATCTTAAGTCCGTTTTTATTTTTTTGGTCTTATCTTCCCAGGTCCTTGACTTTCCCAATCTCTCTTGCAGTCTATTCCCCCGAAAAAGCAGAGGATTATATTGCCTCTCCTTCTTTTTTTACGTCCCCTCTCCATCAACAACGGGACTCGTTTAATGAGTAAAGACCAAGACTGAGACATTTACGATTCTGGCGAAAGCAAGCTGTGGATCCATCAATGCCTTGCTCTGTCACTTGTATCGATGCCCCATGTAAGTGTGGTGGCATGATCCCTCCTCCTCTTCCCCCCCCCCTTGCGACATAAGTGTCTAGAAGATGGGGAGCATGGAAAGAAGAGCATGCCGTGAGTTCCCATTTATTGTAGAGCTAGAAGTTAGAGCGTGAGTTTCAACCAACCCTCCAGTAACGTTGTTGATGTAATAATGTATCCAAAAGGCCACTGGAGGCATAAACAGTAGACCCTCATCATAAGACGGTAGATGAGAGATAGCCGTGCGCATGCGTATCTCGCATATAGGTTATCAAGCAGGGAGGAGTGAGTCTGCAATGCACACTCACTACTCTAGTACAACAGATGGTGGACTCCTTGAAAGTTATTGGCTCTACTTGTTTGTTTGGATTCTGAAGTATGCTTTTTTCCTTAAGTAGGCTACCAGTTTTAATCTTTTCACACCTTTCGAATTTTATTTTTGGTGGATAAATGAGTGTTTTAATTGTGAACGTATGTGGAATAAATGAAACAGAAATGGGTAATTTATATTAGCCCATGGGATCAAACGTGAAGTTGCGTTGTTTTGCGTGTGAGCAGTAATTTTGTTTATACAATGTAATAAATATCCTGGTCATAAAGATACCCAAAGGGTGAGAGCTTTGTAGCAGGGAAGGATCCTCTGGACAACGGTTAGAGATAAAGCCCTTCCCTAAGGGCCATCCAGTGTGTTCTTCAATGTGCATAGTGTATGGCTCTCCTGGGGCAGACTCATAACTTGGACAGACTCATAACTAGTTCAAAGTAACAAGAGGATTTTAGCATTTACAGAGGGCCTTATGCAGCGGCACTTTTTTTTCATACAATGGGTTAAATGACCAGGTCACAAGGATCCCGAAGACTCAGAGAAGGTTGCGGGAGGGGACCCACTGGAACAGCTGTTGGGAAACAGATGGTAGCCTCCCATCAAGGCCATCCAGCGTGTTCTTTAACGTGCACAAGGTGTGGCTCTCCCGCACACGGGACCAGGACGTTGGCCTTTCCAACCCCGTCGGTGTACCCTACTGATCGTGGACAGGGCGGGGAGTTTTTGCGGAGATAAATCTCAACGCTGACCCAGCTGGGACTCGAACCTGGGAACTGCAGATTACGAGCCTGGCGCGCTACCGAATGAGCCACCCCGCCCATGTAGAGAGAGGGGGTGGAGAAGTGACGAAAGAATTTTTATAAAAATTAGAATGAAAATGCAATTCTGTTTACAAATTGTACTAACCATAGCAAATTTTTGCATTGCATCCCAAATCTAGGGAAATTCTTGTATCGTAATGTAGCAAAAGTTAAAGTTTCCAAATTCAAACTGACTGAAAATCTTGCTAGAAGTAGTTCGTGTACTTTCCAGGGGACTCCGATCCCGTACCAACGCCGCCACCACTACCCGAATTCATACCTGTTCATATTTAATTTCTCTTCTTTCTTCCCGCCTTTGTTCGATGACTGTCCGGGCCCGGTTTACCGAGATGGCTCTGCCTATACTAGGTGACGAAGGGGGACATCGATGAGCTTAGAAAACACCGTCGTATGGAATGTTACGATGTGGCTCCGTATGAATGAGAGTCATACCGTGTGCACGTTAAAGAACACGCTGGATGGCTTTCACGAGAGGTGTCTTCCATGGGTACCCTTCTCCTAATCATCTCTTAGTCCTTGGGTTACTTTGTGCCTGGGCCATTCATCCCATTGTGTGAAAAAAAAGGAAGTGCCGTTCAGAAATAAAACAACCAAACAACTTACCCCCCCCCCCCCTCGTATTCTCACTTTCAACATTCCACTACAGAAATAGAGAGAGAGAGCCTTCGTTTGTTAAATAAAGAAAGTTTCGAAGATAAATTGAAAAATAAAGAAAAGAATGCCGAGATAGAACGTTCAACAAGCTCACTCAACTAATTAGGAAAGTGAGAAGAAGAAAAAAAGGAAAAGTAGAATAACTGGCTGGGAAGAGTAAAAAGTATTGGCTGCGCTTCTTTTTTTGGTTTCATTGCATCGTTAGGCATTAGTTCCACAATCTACAGGCTGAAGTCAATTCATGAAAAAGGATGAAAGGTATTTCTAAAAGACTGATTGTTTAAGGTGTTTCTTGAAACTGATTAAACATTCCACAAGTTTTAATTAAACATTTTTCTCGGCGAACAACACCCTTTTACCACCCCTTGTAGGGTTGGTGGAATGTGTGCACCACGTGATGCTATCATACCTACCCCCCAATAAATTATCGGCACCACAGGAATTGGCCCTAAGTTTTAGTATTCCCCCCCCCCATGCATTTCGCTCTTTATTTATGCCTCTTAAAGAATTTGTTTAGACTTTTTATGATACAGAGAATTTATCGGAGTTTTTTTTGCGCCTAGGCTTTGTGTTTATTGCATGATTAATCGCATCAATGCCTTGTTGCGTGATAGTAAATTTTTTTAAACGAAAAGTGGAAAAAGAACATTGTGTTTTTATTATCATCAGCGATAATGATGTAAGACTTGGCATTCTCTAAAAAAAGGTTCGCTAAATGTGATGGCAGTTTTCAAAATAGCTGTTAAAAAGTGCTCTAAGTTTGATTCTAGTCCATCTCCATGGAAATGTTTTTATAATAATTAAAATGTTAGTAATAAACTGTCTTTGTAACAATAAAGCAAGATTTCTAGATTGTCTTCAAGCGCATTCTTTAAATATTGTTGTCTGAAATGCGCCACATTGTCAGGGATGAAGTAACCACTTTGTCGATAACAATTCATATTTGTGCATTTATTTTATCACAGAACTTAATGTTTGTAACGTAGTTGTATTTACTCTAAAAGGCGACTGTTGTAGTAGTTTAAATTCTGTCATGCTAAGAAAGATATTTGGATTAGATAAATATAAAGGAAAAATTGTCATTAGTCGGGTGGGATCTGAACCCACGACTTCCTGATAACATATTTCGATTGCTTTTATTGTCTGAAGGTGTGTTGGTGTTGTTGGTGCAAACTAAACCTTATTGGTGAAGGGTTTAGTTTGAGTTTTGAAATGTTGAACAAAAATATAAAAAATAAATGCTAGGATTCTTCCCGCTCTGTTAATCACATATGATACTACTGTACAATCATGTACACATTATGTGCATGGACTTTTACCGATATATTTCTCTCTCGACCTTCACCTCGCCTTCTTAAAATATCGTATAAATAAAATAAATAAATACTCCCTCAAGCAGCTGCTTGCCACACAGGTCTGACAGGAGCCTGTCAGTTTATATGCCATAGTAGAAGGTCTGTGAGGATGGCAGGACCTCAGCAGAAAAACGACAGAAACATCCATGCCTTACCCGGGACTCGAACCCAGGTCCCGTAGATCAGTAGCCAAGCGCGCTAACCACACTCCTTTAGAAATTTTATTGTCTTGCAGATTTTAGTTGTTACGAAAAACACTACTTTGACAGAAGAACGTACTTCATATTTATATTACAAACTGACAGTGAGACTTACTGTGATAATTGTAATTAGGGGGGGGGGGGGGGAGAGAGAGAGAAGCAGGGATCAAAACAGAACTTATTGTTTTGGAGGACTCCAAACTGGAACCTGATACTTGGAGAATTGAAAATGGAATTTTTATATTTTTGGATATCCTCAATATTTGATACTTTTTGTATTTCACATGTTCGTTACAAGTAATTTCTGTGATTTAAAGATTTCTTAGTGAGGCTAATAAAGTTATTGCATTGAAAAGCCTCAAAATTATATCAAAATCGTAAGCAAATATGAAGGTTTAATGTAAGACTACAAATATTTAGGCTAACAATTTTACTAAATTATTAAATAACTATTTTAAAAAAATTATTAATTAACTATTTTAAAAATAAAATTACTATTGTAAATTGCAGAATATTAAAATAATCTTCAGAATATTAAACATTTTTAATTAAAAAAAACTGTTCTCTTTTAATTTTTAAGTGGAGTTATCAGAATGGCGAATTGGGTGAAGGGGATTGCGCGAGCGTCTGGAGTCCCGTCCCTTTCTTGAGTCATTTCCACTATGCATAAATTGTTTCCTCAATTCCTGCTCCACTAAATACGTATAAAATTTCTCCCATTCCTGCTCCATATGTATAAATTGTTGCCCTAATTAATACTCAATTATGTATAAAATTTCATCCAGTTCCTTACTCCATTATGTATAAATTGTTGCTCCAATTCCTACACTTAATACGTATAAATTTTTCCCAATTTCTACTTCATTAAATACGCATAAATTTTCCCCAAATTCCTTTTCCATTATGTATAAATTGTTTCTCCAATTCCTACTCCATTATGTATAAACTGTTTCATCAATTCCTACTCTATTATGTATAAACTGTTTCATCAATTACTACTCCATTATGTATAAACTGTTTCATCAATTCCTACTCCATTATATATAAATTGCTTCTCCAATTCCTACACTTAATACGTATAAATTTTACCCAATTCCTACTTCATTAAATACGCATAAATTTTCCCCAAATTCCTTTTCCATTATGTATAAATTGTTTCTCCAATTCCTACTCAATTATGTATAAACTGTTTCATCAATTCCTACTCCATTATGTATAAATTGCTTCTCCAATTCCTACTTCACTAAATACGCATAATCCCCCCCAAATTCCTACTTCATTATGCATAAATTGTTTCCCCAATTCCATTACCTATAACCCCCCTCCCCCACACACACAATTCCTACTCCATTATGTATAAATTGTTTGCCCAATTCCTAGTCCACTAAACACGTATAAATGTTATTCCAATTCATACTCCGCTATGTATAAATTGTTCCTACGATTCCTACTCTAATATCTATAAATTGTTTCTCCAATTCGTACTACACTAAATATGGGTAAGTTGTCCCCCAATTCCTATCCACTAAACATGTCTGAATTGCTTCCACAATTTCTGCACTATTAAATCTGTATAAATTATTCTCCCAATTCCTACTCTTCTAAAAATATATGATTAATTTAACAATTATTACATTTATAGGATTAATAATCTAAGTCTGTCTCTAATTTAAAGACTAAAAAATTATCGTTTTGTTCAGCTCAACTTTTCACACTTCTGACACAAACACTGGAAGATTCCAAATTTTTTATTTTCAGCTAGTCGTTGTCTTCTCATCACTCCTCTCACTTCTCATTTTTTTTTCATCCCCCTGAGTCGGCGATTTCTTTTTTTATCTCTCGTGTGTATGTGCGCGCATTGCTAAGGGAAACAAATATATTTTTTCTCAGATATCGACAGTTTCACCGTAGTTCTCGTTTCCAGATCGTTCAGGCAAGGTTGTCGCAGAAAATGAAAGAATGTGGGTGAAAAATTCTCCAGACACATTGCGATGGCATCATATCAAAAGGGTACTGGCGTGGCGAATCGGGGGTGAACGCTGGGGATGGGAAGGAGGGTAAAGATAAAAGAAGAGACGGCACCGAAATCGATTCCTTGTCTGACAGTCAGTTGCACGGAGTCAGCCAACGTAGAGATGTCAGGCATATGGCAGAGGGGGGGATAACATTGATCTGAGTCATCGGACACCTGATGTTACAGCCGCCGCTACTCCGTAAGGCGATCCATGGAGTCAGCGTCCAAATACGGAGAAAGACGGAGAGAAAGTACACACAGACGAAGGACACACGCACTCATACATACACACGTGCGCAACGTTGCATACTACAATAAACCTAGGTCTCCGCTTTTGTGCTAGCAACTGGGTGGGGTGGCCCCAGAAGAATGTGAGACCCGATCTGATGCCCCGTGCTATGTACACTGAACGGGTCAGGGAGAGGTTAATGCACAACTGATGTCCGTCGTGGTGGGGGTCGCCCTCCGCAAGGGTCACATAAAACTGGCTCTGTTTGCCGACGAAACTGGTCGTCTAGTCTCTCCCCAGTGTGTCGTAGAGAGCAGACTGGCTTACTCGTTGAACAAATATCTGTTTTTCTGCTCTTTGTAGGGGGTGTAGGAGGTCGTCACCTCTTCGATTTGTCGTGTTTTCTGTTTTTCTCATTCTTCGCTTCTAATAATGATCCCCAAACAAAGGTACATTAATCTGTGCGGTTGAGAAAAATGACTCCAGGGATGGAACGTTAACTTCCTTTAGTATTTAAATAGTTATAGAAGCTTGAACATTTAGAAAAGAATTTACTCTTGAAGTTAAATGAAACTGAAATAAGAAGTATAGAAGTACTATCTCATAATTAATATAGAAGTATTATCTCATAGAATACTTCTGTATTTAATAGTAAAGATGTATTATCTCATGATTAATATAGAAGTGTTATCTCATAAATAAGGGGCGGGAGTGGCTCAGTCGGTAGCGCGCCAGGCTCGTAATCTGTAGTTCCCAGGTTCGAGTCCCAGGTGGGTCAGAGTTGAGATTTATCCGCAAAATTCCCCGCCCTGCCCGCGGTCAGTAGTGGGACATCGATGGGCTTGAAAAGGCCGCCGTCCGTCGGATGGGACGTTAAGCCGTAGCCCCGTGTGCGGAAGAACCATACTCTGTGCACGTTAAAGAACACGCTGGATGGCCTTGACGGGAGGCTACCATCTGTCTCCCAACATCTGTTCCAGTGGTTCCCCTCCCCCAACCTTCTGCTGAGCCTTCGGAGTTCATGAGACCTGGCCATTTAACCCATGGTGTGCAAAAAAGTGCCGTTCAGAGGTAAAACAACCCAACCCAATTATCATAAATAATGTACAAGTATTATAGAATAGTTATATATAAGTACAGAAGGAAAATAACATAAATAACTTTAAAGTATGTCTAAAAAATTCTTTCAATATTCATTTATCGGATAAATTTCTGAGAACATATTACGGCAGATAAATTTCTTAGAAACATATTGGGGTCCTTAAACGTTTTAACCTACATACCTGTTTAAATAAATGAATAAAAATAAATATACCCTCAAGCAGCTGCTTGCCACAGAGGTCTGACAGGAGCCTGTCAGTTTATATGCCACAGTAGGAGATCTGAGAGGACGGCAGGACCTCAGCAGAAAAACGACACACACATCCATGCCTAATCTGGGGCTCGAACCCAGGTCCCTTAGATCAGTAGCCAAGCGTGCTAACCACTCGGCCATACTAAAAGAATATAGTTGAAAATCGAAATTTAGATAGGTCTAATTTGAAGTCTTTAAATTATCCTCAACCAGCGATTATTTTAAAAGTTAAAGAGCTTCGAAGTTACAGTCACATTGACTAGAGTGAGGTGATTATAATTTGACGATTACTCAGTGTATGTATATAATGTTTTGGGTGCTATTTTTCTTTACGTATTAGCGTTTTACTGATAAGAAAATAAGATTTCTCCGACTAAAGTTTCTTAATGATTAATTGTTACATGAGTGATGATTAAGCAAGCTTTTCAAATTATAGAGGTCACGTCGACGAGCACAAGAAGTTTAAGCAGTCGTGAGATTGAAACTGTTGAAGCTCTTTGTTTTCGCTAGAGCAAGGGATTGATTTCTTTCACGATTGGGCCGAAGTAAATTACTTCTCAGGCAGCCCACTTTCCACGAAAGTTTGACAGGCGACTCTTCAATATAAAACGCCGTGGAGAATATCTGCGAGGAAGGCGAGATCTCAGCTGAAAGATAAATATACACGCTGTATTCAACTCTACTGCAGAGACCGGGTTGGGTTGTTTTACGTCTCTGTTGTACTTTTGGGCACACAATGGGCTAATTGGCCAAGTCACGAGGACCCCAAGGGCTCAGAAAAGGTTGGTGGAGGGGAGCCACTGGATGTCTGTTAGGAAAACAAATGGTAGCCGTCTGTCAAGGCCATTCAGCGTGTTCTGTAACTCCCAGCGGTGTGGCTCTCCTGCACATGGGAACGAGGCTTAACTTTCTATCCAAAAGATGGCAACATTTTCAAGCCCATCGGTGTCTCCTTTATGACGAGGATATGGTGGAAGTTTAGTGGAGATAATTCATAACGCTGGCAGAGAGGTGGGGGTGATCTCGAACTTGGGAACTGCACCCAGTGCTAGGTGTTTTGCGACTATGTGAATTCAGTACTAGGTGTTTTGCGAAGATAACCCAATACTAAGTGTGCAGCGACTAAGTTAACCCTGCGCTAGATTTGTAGTGACTAAGTGAACCTAGCATTAGATGTGTCACGACTAAGTTAACCCAGTACTAGATTGTCACGACTAAGGGAAGAATCCGGTAGTAATGTGCTGCGACTAATTGAACCCATACTAAGTGTATAGCAACTGATTGAACCCATACTAAGTGTATAGCAACTGATTGAACCCATACTAAGGGTAAACAACTAATTGAACCCATACTAGGTGTGTTGCGACTAAGTTAACCCAGTACTAGATGTGCCACGACTAAGTGAACTCAGTACCAGGTGTGTCACGTGTGCAGTACCAGGTGTGTCAAGTGAAGAATCCAGTACTAGTGTGCTGCGACTAAGTGAATCCAATACTAGGTGTATAGCAACTAATTGAACCCATACTAGGTGTATGACGACTAAGTTAACCCACTACTAGATGTGTCGCGACTTATAAGCCCAGTGCTTGGTGTGTCGTTGAGAATGAGGACACCAATGGGCTTTAAAAGTGCCGCCAGTGTCCTTTTCAAGCCCATCGGTGTCTCCTTTCTCACCGAGAACAGGGCGATGGTTTCGAACCTGGAAACAGCAGACTCGAAACCAGGTCCCCTTAATTCTTCTGTCAAGTACGCTAACCATTCGGTCAAATAACTAAAAATAACTATAAATCACTCCCCACCTCTACTAATTCAGGAAAAAAATTAATAAAAGGAAGCAATGAGAAAAGTGGGAGGAGGAAGACGCGAAGAAGAATAGCAAATGAGATTTTTTGCAGTTTCCAGAAATCCCGGAAACCCTTCTCTTCTTCATCATGTAATGCCTTATTGACGTTTTATTTTTGAACCTTCGAGCAAAAATAACTTCTTTCATTTTGTTTGCTAATTTCGTTTCCTCCGAGAAGTTAATCTGCCGAAGATGGTTAAAATGCTCAATTTCAAAAGACGATCTTTCTCTCTGTGCGTGTGTGCATTCTATGTGTGTGCGAATTCTCAAAATCTTTTATATTCCAAGTTCGCTCTATACGTCCCCAACTTTACACACACACACAACATTCTCCGAAATAGCAACTTTAATTCAAATACTTACTTCCCCCCCGAAACCTTTCCCCCATCGGAAACAGTAGAACGTCGGCATCTTTTAAAATCCGAAACGTACGGCACGCGGAAGCGAATAAGATCGGCTTTGCGTTTTCTTAACTTTGGCTATCAAGCGAAATAAAGGAGGAATGGTTTTCGATATTGATTTTCTGACTCCCACTCACCCGCCCACCCCACCGTAACTCCCTCCTCCCTAAATGCTCCCTTTTATACGTTGACCTCCGCCATGCAATGAAAGGAAAACTCCGCAAAGATTATAAAATGCGGGGGAGTTCGGTGAGTGGGGGGGATGGAAGAGAAGTTTATTTAGGTAGAAATCAATTCGCGTGATCAGTTACGTGTGCGCTTGTGTTCCGTATTAAGCTTTTCTCTTTTGGGGTATGGCAACAGTCGTTTCGTGAGCCTCTGCGGTCTTTCTCAAAGGCCACACAAGAAAATAGATTGGGTTCGAGTCGACGTAAGGTCATGTCTATCTTTTCCGTTTATGTATACGTCTTTGCCAAAGAAGATGACGATTCAGGTGCACGTGATCTTTGGCGTCTCCTCTTGTCTCTGCGTCTCCTCGTTTTGGGCTGATAAAGGAGATTGGAAAATGATCTCGTTCTGATTCAGGAAGAAGGGAAGGAGTATTTTGATGTTGTTGCATCCCTGGCGATTACTCATTAAGTTCATCTTCGTTAGAATCTTCCATTTCAGTACTTCCTTCTAAAGTGTTTCTCTCTCCTTGATTTTCTTCATTTTCCTTTCTCTTTTTAAATCTCTTTTTTCCATCCATCTTCTCCCAAATCTTCTCGCATTATCCACATCATTTTCCCCCCTCCCGCCATCACATCTCATTCATTATCTTTACAATAAAATGATGTTTCTTGATTGGGTCCTCGTCATCTGGTTGGATCCACATTCCTTATACACGAGACTCGAAAACACGAGGGAATTTCCTATTCCTGGCGTGTTGATTTCAAATTACTTTGGGATTACTTTGTAAATGATGATGTATATATTTTGGTTAATTATTAATTAAATCTTATTAATCAATGATGAATGATCTTATTAATCAATGATCTTTCTAAAATCATTGATTAATAAGGTGGACGGGAACAAGACTGTCATTGATTAATAAGAATAATTTAATTAAATCTTATTAATCAATGATGATGATCTTATTAATCAATGATCTTTCTAAAATCAATGATGTAGTTTATTTTAATGCTCATTAAAGCTGGAGAAATATTCGTATTCTACTTCCTATGTTGGTATATGCCTGTTCCCTGGTTTGTGTAAAAAACACTAGGATTTTTCGAATTCACGCCCCCCCCCCCTTTACCTATATATATAATATACTCTCAGGCCCAGATCTGGAAAAAAATAAGGGGAGGGGAGTGAGTTCACTCGGAATGAACCGGAACGCCGTTCCAGTATAAGTTTTTCCTCCATTTTAGTGAAGGGGTGGGGTGGCTCAATCGGTAACGCGCCAAAGTTCCTAATCTGTAGTTCCCAGGTTCGAGTCCGGCCTGAGCCAGCGTTGAAATTTATCTCCGCAGAACTTCCCGCTCTGCTCTCAATCAGAAAGTGGAGAGCAATGTGCTTGGAAAGCCCGCCGTCCGTTGGGAGGGATGTTAAGCCGTGGCTCCATTTGTGGAGAGTCATAAAGATGATGCTGGATGGTCTTAACTGGATGCTACCATTCCTTCCCACAACATTCTCTGAGCCCTCGGGGTCCTTGTGATCTGGCTATTTAGCCCACTCTGTGCAAAAAAAGCGCCGCTCAGAGGTAAAACAGCTCAATTCTTATATCCACTGAACGTATTCCGTTAGTTAATTTTAAAAAATATATATTTAGTTGTGATTTTACATTGACCTTTTTTAATTGTATTTTGCTGCGAGTCTTTGGCATCCAAACCCCTTTTAAACTGAAAAAAAAATATTCTACATATGAAAAATAGCAATATCGACTTCTGTAAACTTTTCCTCTCTTACAGGCACAGAATAAAATATGGAAACCGCTGTTTCCTCCAAACGCTGATAAATCAACCTAACTTTATTCGAAGTGAAATCACTAACCCGAAAACCAGGAAATGCTCTCACGAGAAATTATCTTCACTCTCCGATCGCCGAAATAGGGTGGACGGGAACAAGACTGTCATTCCGACAATGACATTGTCTGGAATGAACCTCACCCGTCCAACAATGCGAACCTAGAGCGCACGCCCGCACGCTCGAGACACGCAAGGAATGACAGCACACTAGAAAGAACAAAACGCACGCACGCTCGCAGGGGAGAGTCACCAGTAGTCAGTCAGATGCGTAGAACGCTGGCGAGGGTGGGTTAGTATCTCGAGTGACAGACGTGTACGTGTAGAGAAGGGAGGATAAAGACGGTCTTTTGACGACACAGCATGAACGCGATAGTGGAAAGGAAGACCAGGAGCTCCACTCCGCGAGAGGCAGGGAGAACAGAAGCAGAACAGGCATGTCTTGAATAACGGCCACAATACCTTATCATTTGGGCTATTCCGGGCATTAGAGCGCTCTGCGAAGGAGGACAGGGTCCGTCGACACGCGCCCCACTTGGCCGCGTGACGACGTAATGGCCAAATATGAGCTGAGACAGCTACTGCACTGCGTCCCCCCTCCTTCGCACGTTCATTCCTCTTCCCTCCCTTACCCTGTTAATGCATGCTCTCTGCTCTTCCATTAAGATAGAATGGTTGTGTGTATCTCTCTCTTGCTTGTGCATCCGCAGTGCAGCAGCCGCAGCTTCCTCTTCTGCAAGAAGGTTGGCTTCGTTCAGCTCGATAGGAGCTTGGACCATCCGATGAGGAGGTGGAGCAGGCGAGGTAACTAGTCGCCTCGGGACACGTGTAGATAAGAACAATGGTGGCGGTGGTGGCGGCCAATGTTCCGACATAGACAAAGAGGTCAGGTGGGGGGGGGGAGAAAGGTTTGTGGTACACACGACACGTAGTGTCCTTGTTTGTCGTGTTTTTATCCCCCGAAGAAGGTGTAAGCTTTCATTGAGCGGAGTTCTCGTCTTATATGGAGTATCACCTTTGTTCGGTTAGTTCTGTTTATCCTTCTGTTGCTGCTACGGAGGTGGGGGTGTTGTTCTGCGCGTTGCATAACGGAAGAGAGGTTTCGGGTTGCATGGGAGTGATGGGTCCGACACCGAGAGCGGTTATCGTGAGAGTGTGTGTTTATTAAACAAGTAACTAATAGGAGAGGGTGGACCGAGTGAGTGAGGTTCTGAGGGTGTGTTCGCGATTGCGTGATGTGAATGTTAAGATGTTTCGGATGAGAGAAACTGGAGCGTTGGAATTGAAGAAGGTGGAAATATGGAACTGTGTTCAGAGCTGACACAAAAATAAGATGATTTCTGTTAGGTTGGGTTGTTTTACCTCTGAGCGGCACTTTTTTGCACACCATGGGCTAAATGACCAGGTCACAAGGACATGGTCACAGATGGAGCCTCCCGTCAAGGCCATCCAGTGTGTTCTTTAACGTGTGCAGGGTATGGCTCTCTCCCGCACACGGAGCCACGGTTTAACTTCCCATCCGACGGACGACATCCTTTCCAAGGCCATCGGTTTGCCCTACTGACCGTGGACAGGGCAGGAAGTTTTGCGGAGATAAATCTCAACGCTGACCCTTAAACGCTGACTCATAAAAGTGCCGCTCAGAGGTAAAACAACCCAACAACTCTGATCCCTTGGGGTCCTTATGACTTGACCATTTAGCCCATTTTGTGCGAAAGAGTGCCTCTCAGAAGTAAAACAATCCACCCAACCTTTCTCTCCCCACAGCAAATGTTCATGCTTCAAATGCAAACCAAAGGTAAAATAAAAAGCTGACTCATTTGTACTGAATGAGAAAATTATCTCTGGCAGATAAATCAGAAAGGCCTTCTTAATGCACCATAAAAAATCTTATTATGCGAGTACTTTTTTTTTGTACCCATTTAATCTAAGATCGTTTATCAACATGACTTAATCATGGTAGACTAATGATATTTACTGTTGCACGATGCTACAATTATGTTTTCATTTATCTTTTCCACCTATCTGTATTTAAAAATAATAACATATTTCTTGTGTTTGAGGTAAAAATCTCTAGTTATTGCCACTTTAAGGGATTATTTTTTACAGATACTTGTAAACACTATGTACACGTTACGCTCAATTCGACGTCATTATAGTTTATTTTTTCCTTTTAAGGTAAGGGCCTTTTCAAAAAATATATTCGCTTGTAATAAATGCATAGCCGTCCCGAGGCCGAGTGGTTATCGCGCTTGGCTACTGATCTACGGGACCTGGGTTCGAGGCATGGGTGTATGCGTCGTTTTTCTGCTGAGGTCCTGCCATCCTCTCAGACTTTCTACTGTGGCATATAAACTAACAGGCTCCTGTCAGACCTCTGTGGCAAGCAGCTGCTTGAGGAGGTATTTATTTTTTTTTATTTAATAAATGCATATACTCATGTTTATGGCGGGGATGTTTCAGCCATTCGTAACTGCAATTCCCAGGTTCGATTCCCAGCTGGGTCAGTGTTGAGAGAAAAACTCCCTTTTCTACCCTCGGTCATTAGGGGATACTAATGGGCTTGGAAACACTGCCGTCCGTCGGATGGAACGTTAAGCCGTGGTTGCGTGTGCGGGAGAGCCATACCTTGTACACGTTAAAGAACACGCTGGATAGCCTTGACGGAAGGCATTTATCTGTCTCCTAATTGCTGTTCAGTGGATCCCCTCCCCCACCCTTTGGGCCCTTGTGACCTGGCCATTTAGCCCATTGTGTGCAAAAAAAAGTGCCGCTTAGAGGCACTTTTTACCTTGGTTCCTTCTATTAAAATTGTACAAATGTGGAAAAAAGAATCTTCCCTATCATTTCCTAGCTCCTATATTACAAAAAATATATGAAAAAAAAATAAATAAATCCCCCCAAGTTTTTGGTTGGTTACCTCTTGTATTTCTTCAAAAACCTACAGATTTTTTTCGTTTCTTATTTACACCCTCCTAACGTTTACTGCGTCATTAATAACCACCCTATGACAGACCAGATTCCGAAATAAACATTGTTATCGTCAAAAACGACACCTACAACATCGTCTCAATTTCTTTTTCCACATTTTTGTTAAAGCGGGCCTTTCTCCCTAATAATTGTCCTGTCAAAATATTCCTTGACAGTCTATCATCACAGCCCTCAACGAAAACAACTCAACATTTCAACCGATGAATATTTTCCTTTAAAATATTCTTTGCATATTGAAGAAGAGAAGATAGAAAAAAAAAAAACATTTTTTTCCGCATACCTCTCACAGGTAACCCTCCTCCTCCAATACCAGTACAGCGTGATGGAGCCCTAGTGCAGTTCCAAGAAAAGAGTGGAGTATCGCTCTCCACTGTCCTTCCTCCCATTAGACATCAACCACCAGATACAGTAGCGTATAATTTACTCTCATACCGGCGCCAGCATGTGACTCTCATCCAAAACAATCCCATGACTTCTGCGGTAACGGTGACTTAACCCCTCAAGTGACCTCGTGGAATCTTCGTGGTCGGCCGTCTCAGTAGCGGCGTTCGTGGGGCAGCTTGATGACCCTCCACCATCTTGCACGAACCATCTTCGTTTCCCTCCAAGAAAAAGTTTGTCATCTTTGAAAAGAGAGGTCACTGGCCCACGTGCATTCTTACCACCCTCTCTCCATTTTTCTGTTCTCTGTGGCTACCATTTGTGGAATCTTTATTACCAAGTTGGGTTTTCCTCCCTCCGCTACTTTCCCCACCTCTTGCCGCTTCAGGTGAAGGGCAAGCCATTCTTGATCCTCTTGTACGTTGCTAGCTTACCAAAGGGGGAGGGTCGCCTCACGTCTCGTGTTTGAAGCACAACATTGGTATACCATGTCTTCGCTTAAGCTTACACTATAATAAACGTTTTGTAGCTTGTCATTGCGTTTGGTTGTAAATCTTAGTCATGATGTCGTGTGCATCGGCCACTGCAAGAGATAATTCAGCTTTAGAAGGTCTGAATTAGTTGCGATACCCCTTTTTTTTTCGTTTTGCACGTTTTGAAAGCGCCAATCTTATTCTCAGCTCTCACCTCTAAACCTTCTTTAGTTTCAAGAATGGAAAGAAACCGATTAGAGGTCAAATGCAGTTTGGCGTTAACGATAGTTTTTGTATCGTTCTTTTTTTTGTCATTCTGATGTGCGTGTGGAGTTGGAATGTTTCAACTACTTCTCTGCTGCATTTTTGTTAGCACAAACGTCCAGGTCACAAGGACTCGGTGCTTAGTAGAGTAAGGAGGATCCAACTGGATAGCTGTTACGGAACAGATGAATTATCTCTATCTGTCTTTCCAGCATATGAGCCACTGATTACCTTTCCATTCGGTGGAAGGCTGACTTCCCAAGCCAATTCGTGTTTCTTCGAGCAGTGTTGGAATTAGCAGAGAAAATCTCATTGGTGGCACAGTGGTGACTCGTACTCTGATTACTATGTTCGGAATTTTTTTTTTTAATTTATTGTTTGAAATTCTATAATGTTCATGCTTCTTTTTTTCATATTTTCGTATTTGAAAAATATATTTTTTTTTTGTTTTTAAAGTTGGGTATTTTACCTCTCAGCGGCACTATTTTTGCTCACAATGGGTTAAATAACCAGGTCAAAAGGACCCCAAGGGCTCATAGAAGGTTTGGGAAGGGGAACCGCTGGATAGCTGTTAGGGGATATGAAAATCTTCCCTCAAGGCCATCCAGCGTGTTCCTTAACGTGCCTAGGGTATAGCTCTGTCACTGAACCACGGTTTAACTTCCCATTTGACGGACGGTGGCCTTTTGAAGCCCACACCCATTCAACAGCTTAGCATCTTACTTGACGGACAGCGGCCTTTGGAGCCCACACTGGTTGATGGCTTAACATTCCATTTGACGGACGGCAACCTTTGGAAGCCTCATTGGGTTCCACTATCTGACCGAGGTCGGAGTTTAATGGAGATACGTATGTTCTCAGAGGAAATCTAATGATTAGGA
Source organism: Ryuthela nishihirai (assembly GCA_038380435.1). Classification (NCBI taxonomy): domain Eukaryota; kingdom Metazoa; phylum Arthropoda; class Arachnida; order Araneae; family Heptathelidae; genus Ryuthela; species Ryuthela nishihirai. The sequence goes on along the minus strand of JAWZYU010000024.1, from coordinate 33,813,342 downwards.
TGCCGTTCACTCCCTACACTTTGGGGCGGGGGTGGCTCAGTCGGTAGCGCGCCAGGCTCGTAATCTGTAGTTCCCAGGTTCGAGTCCCAGCTGGGTCAGCGTTGAGATTTATCTCCGCAAAATTCCCCGCCCTGCCCACGGTCAGTGGGGGACACCGATGGGCTTGGAAAGGCCGCCGTCCGTCGGATGGGACGTTAAGCCGTGGCCCCGTGTGCGGGAGAGACATACCCTGTGCACGTTAAAGAACACGCTGGATGGCCTTGACGGGAGGCTACCATCTGCCTCCCAACAGCTGTTCCAGTGGTTCCCCTCCCCCAACCTTCTCTGAGCCTTCGGGGTCCATGTGACCTGGCCATTTCGCCAATGGTGTGCAAAAAAGTGCCGCTCAGAGGTAAAACAACCCAACTCAACCCTACACTTTGTCATTAAAGGGGTGGCGGAATCTACTCGCCGGTAGCGAGTGGATATTTGAGTGAGGCTTGTTGTTTTCCAGGATGGGAATAAAGAAATGCAAGAGCACAATATTTTTACGGGAAACAAATATAAACTTCCACCAACGAATACGGTATGATTAATTTCTCTGCATGCTCTTTTTTAATGTATACGAAAACAGAGAATTTTTTTTACCCTTTCCATGGTGGTATGATTTTGCTCTGGCTTGTGGTTAAAACTGGTGCCTGGTCGAAATTTCCCAAAATCTCCCTCCTCTGGTTATCAACCTGGTTAAAAGTCAGATGATAAAGCGCATTGTTCCTTAATTCGGAGGTGGGAAATAGATCGCCATACTCGTAATCTACAGCTGGGCTGGGTTGTTTTACCTCTGAGCGGCACTTTTTTTGCACACCGTGGTTTTTGCACACAAATGGCCAGGTCACAAGGGCTCCGAAAGCTCAGAGAAGGTTGGGGGAGGGACCCACTGGAATGGCTATTGGGAGAGAGATGCTAACCTCCCGTCAAGCCCATCCAGCGTGTTCTTTAACGTGCGTAGGGTATGGCTCTCCCGCACACGGGGCCACGGCATAACGTCCCATCCGACGGACGGCGGTCTTTCCAAGCTCATCGGTGTCCCCTACTGACAGTGGTCAGGGCGGAGAATTTTGCGGAGATAGATCTCAACGCTGACCCAGCTGGGACTCGAACCTGGGAACTGCAGATTACGAGCCTGGGCTCCCGACTGAGCCACCCCCTGGGTTGTTTTACCTCTGAGCGGCACTTTTTTTGCACACCGTGGTTTTTGCACACAAATGGCCAGGTCACAAGGGCTCCGAAAGCTCAGAGAAGGTTGGGGGAGGGACCCACTGGAATGGCTATTGGGAGAGAGATGCTAACCTCCCGTCAAGCCCATCCAGCGTGTTCTTTAACGTGCGTAGGGTATGGCTCTCCCGCACACGGGGCCACGGCATAACGTCCCATCCGACGGACGGCGGTCTTTCCAAGCTCATCGGTGTCCCCTACTGACAGTGGTCAGGGCGGAGAATTTTGCGGAGATAGATCTCAACGCTGACCCAGCTGGGACTCGAACCTGGGAACTGCAGATTACGAGCCTGGGCTCCCGACTGAGCCACCCCCACCCCGTAATCTACAGTGCCAAGGTTTTAGTATATAGTTTTTTTTAATGTGATCCGTTATTTCTTCAGCAACTAGATGTCAGGGAAAAAAGAGTATCCAACAACTTTCCTCCCTATTTCTCACAACACCCTTTCATCCCACACTCCCCCCGCCTCATCCGTCTCTCCTCCATCACCCACGTACTGTGCCAGCGTTGAGATTTATCTCCCCTAAACCCACCCCGCCCTCGGTCAGAAAACGGACAGCAATGGGTTTGGGAAAGGCCGTCGATCCTCGGATGATACGTAAAGTCGTGGTTCCGTGTGCAGGACATCAATACCCTTGCCACATTAAAGAACACGTTGGATGGCCTTGACTGAAGGCTTCCATGTGTTTATTAACAGCTATCCAGTGGATCTCCTTCCCCTAACCTTTTCTAAACAATGGGCTAAATGCGAACCCTTGGGGTCCTGACCCCAAGGGTTCGCATTTAGCCCATTGTATACAAAAAGTGTTGCTCAGAGGTAAAACAACCCAAAAATAATTTGTATACATCTTATTCACTAATTCCGGTTAAATTAATTTTTTTAATTATTTCCTTTAACGAAAAAGTAACATTACGATAACTTTGCAGTCACGTGCTCTCACAATTTAATCCCATAAAACAGAAAAAAAAAACCAATAAAGGAATCAAAACTAACATCTTTTTTCCACCCATAGCAACAATAGCTTATTTTAATGTGCTCCGTTATTTCTTCAGCAACGAGGTGTCAGGCAAGAAAGAGTATCCAACAACTCATCTTTCCTCTCTGTTTCTCACAACACCCTTTCATCCCTCACTCCCCCTCATCCTCCTCCCGTTCCGTCTGTCCTCCATCACCCACGTACTCACGCGATGCAGCAGATTCCTGCGTTTGTTAGACCTAGTAATTACAGCCATAATTTATGTGAGCTTCACAAGCGGCTAGGCTAAAGTCTGCCTGCCCGTCGACGCGGTTGCGGCAGCGGCGGAGCATGCACCCTTAACAAACCGCATCTCGATGGCTGACCAGAGTAAGAATGGGTGAGTGAGTGAGGTGGAGGTGGAGGGAGCGTGGATGGGAGAGTTTGTGAGGGGGGGGGATGGAATAGGAGGGATGATGGCGGTGAGAGACAGTGATTTGATAAGTGACCGCTTTATATTCCCTGCCGGCCGTCAGAAATAAGTAGAGTAGAGGAAGAGAATTTGATGATGTGGGGGATGTGGAGGTGGGGGAAAATAGGGGTTGCGGAAGAAGATGCATTTCTTCGTTGACGAGATTTGTTAGCCGAAAAACAGGCTATTGTTGCGCATGAGCCAGCAGTTTGAAGCTTCCTTTTCCTCGCCACTTCCTAGCTCCACTTCCCCCTTTTCCATCCATCCCCATGTTATCTAAAGAAAGTCCCAGACGGTTATCACGCCCGCGCGTGGGACATCGAACATTCATCGCTGCAGTGCTTGTAGCAGTTTCCTCGGCATGTTTATAAGCTACAAAAGTTTGACTTGACACCGTAGACGAATGACTTTGCCTTCTATCAACACCTTCACTTCCACTATCACCACTTCCCCACTCTCTAGGTCTCCCCAGCCCTTACTTCTTTTTCGTTCGTTCCGTCTTAAATCAACCGCCCCCCTCTCATTTCGTTGTTTTTCTTCTGTCATCTAGCTATCTACACTCTTTGGTCACCCTCTCTGACGGAGAACTCAACTAGGAAAAGTAAGTAAGCTTTTGCTCTGATAAGAGTAAAGAAGTTGGTTGGCTGAGATGATGTTTGGCCTCCTTGGCCCGGACCGGCATCAAAAAGAAAACGAAGTGAGCAACACTGTCGGTGCACGCACGCGCACACACACTCTCTCGCTCACAAACATCTCAACCAGCCGCTAAAACTTCCTTCTACTATTTTTTTTTTCTGTTCTCTTTCCTTTTGTGGTCGGGGAAATTTAATTTGCGTGCCTTCCAATTTGTTCTACAAATAAAAGATTTTTCTTTTTCATTCTTCTCCTTCTTCTTGTAACAACATAGAGAGGCCACCGCTAGCTAGATGGAGTATAAAGAGGGAGGGGGGGGGGCATAGGAGGAGGGGAGGAAGAGGGAGGAGAAGTAGAAATCGTGTGCGAATGGAGGTAGAAGAGAGAAGGGACAGTGTGTGAGTGTGATAAGGTAAAGGAGGACCTGTGCGTGTGTAAACGAAAATTTTGTGTTGGGGTTCGGTTGTGTGGGGGGAGAAAGGTGGGTGGAAGGTTGTTATTTCAGGTCAGCGCGTGCCACCAAAGCCACGTGATCGTGCTCTTTTCCTTCCGCACGATCTGATCGCTGTCTTGCCGAGGAGGAGCGAGATTTAGTTCAGATGACACAATGGTAGACGAATAGAGGTACTGAGGTTCAGATCTTTCTCCCTATGCTACAAACCATGGAAGACCAGCCTATTCGTAAAGTCTATTATTATGGTTTTTTGAGGAATCGTTTACGAATGGTTTGAAAACTATTTATTCAATAGAAAACAAAAATTGTTGCTTATGATGTATCAGAGACTACTAGTATCCTTAAATGTTGTGTCCCTCGTAGCTCTAATCTGGGATTATTACCTTCTGTTTTTTCTCTTATCTGTTAAATGTATTATTAAGATTTCGAATGATTCTTTTCCGATTTTATTTTCAATTACATTAGTATATTTCGTACAGGTGAAATTATTGACATCTTAATTCACAATGTGAATAGGGGCGGGGATGGCGCAGTCGGTAGCGCGCCAGGCTCGTAATCTGTAGTTCCCAGGTTCGAGTCCCAGCTGGGTCAGCGTTGAGATTTATCTCCGCAAAATTTCCCCGCCCTGCCCACGGTCAGTAGGGGACACCGATGGGCTTGGAAAGGCCGCCGTCCGTCAGATGGGACGTTAAGCCGTGGCCCCGTGTGCGGGAGAGCCATACCCTGTGCACGTTAAAGAACACGCTGGATGGCCTTGACGGGAGGCTTACCATCTGTCTCCCAACAGCTGTTCCAGTGGGTCCCCTCCCCCAACCTTCTCTGAGCCTTCGGGGTCCTTGTGGCCTGGCCATTTAGCCCATGGTGTGCAATAAGGGGCGTGGTCAGTGACGTCATGGGGGCAAGCACAGTGAGTGGGGGGTCTACGGTGCGAACACACTACTCCTGCCATCCTCATAGACCTATTATGGCATATAAACTGGCAGGCTTCTGCCAGACTTCTGTGGCAAGTAGCTGCTTGAGGGGGTATTTATTTATTTTTTAAGAGCGATAAGAGTTCTCCCTAACCCCCTCTCTCCTAGATAACGTACTAAAAACATCTGTAGTGAAAGAATCACAACAGAGATGAGTTCGGGCTCATTTTTTTTAGTCCGAACCATTTCTACAATTGTTGAGCCATAGTCTGATTTGGAGAAACGAAATTTATGAAGCATCATGAGATATAGATGAACAAATGTATGGCGCTAATTCAAATTTTTATTTCAACAAATTGAAATAAAGTAAATGAAATTTTTTATATTTTTAATTTGCTTTTAAAATAATTATTTTTAAATTTTTTAATTTTAAATAAAATTACTCATTTTATACGTATACTATTAATTATAATCATTTTACGACAAAATTAAAATGTTAATATTAATTAGAATGAAAAAAATATTAGGTTTTTCTAGTAGAAACCGAAAATTGGAGATTGACACCATTAAAAAAGCAAAAAGTGAAATTAAAAAAAAAAGCCGCATGACGCTTACTTTTAATTACTAAAGACTGATTAAAATGTTGAAACCATAATAAAAAATACATATAATAATTTTACTAATTATTTTCACAATTATAAGAAATATTTTGAGTTTAAATTACTTTGAGACAGTCTGAAATCATTCGTGCTATTTTGAGTCCGAGCACCCCTGATCACTGCTGGATTCAGCGCGACAATTTAGATAGATAGATAGATAGATAGATAGATAGATAATTTTATTCTCAGAATATGCAGTAACAATACATTTACTTGTTTTTACCTTAGAAATGAAATTACAATGAAATATATATATAATTTATATATCTCAGATACACAATTTTAAAGTATTACATTTTTTAATATATATTCTTCTTTATACATAGTTTGTCTAATAAAATCATAGCATATTCTATAATAAGTCTAATATTCTATAATAAGTCATAGCAAATTCTATAATAAGTTTGTCTAATAAAATCATAGATTCATACCATATATATGGAGAATCCTAATATTATATTTCATTAGTGTTTTATTATTTTACCTACATTTTTCAGTAAAAAGTCTGTGAAAAAATGTTGAGTCTTCCACGAGAGTAAAAACTCGCTTCTGGAAGAAATTTAAAAGTTATGTTGTAATAAAAATAAAAATTTGCATAACTATTCAAGTATTCGTGCCCTGCAAGGAGGAACCCAATTTAAAAGACCGTTCTCTGACTCCTTTATTAATAAACATTCGTCCAGGAAAGTCCGTTGAAAAAAAAACAACAACCAGATATTAAACACTCCTATCATTTTCCTATTACTGAAATCATTCACGAATGTCCTAATCAACCCACACTCAAAACCACGTCTCTGCGTTACGACATGTTATTAACCTTCTTGCCTTGATTCCATAATCATGCCCTCAGAAATAGTTCCAGATACGGACAGGTATGCAATTAGATATTTCTATAATTCTTCATGATAATTCAGCGTAAGAAACATTATCTTTACCGCCAAGACATGAACATGTCTTTCGAGCGTACGCACGCTCCTGAAAGTTCAAAGATCTCATTTTTCACCTTATAGGCACCAAACGCCGGTAATGTTCCCATTGTATAGTTTTTTATTATTATATTTCTCTTTTCTTTATTCCATTTCTTTCTGTGTCAACCCCCCCCCCCTTTAATTAACTTTCGGATACTGTCTTCGAAGTTAGCCCTTAGTGATCACCACAGAGAGAAATTAAGAACAACGTCTATGAAAGACAATTAACCTACTTCTGGAAGGGGGCGGTTGGTTAGAGCTCATTATTCACGTTCTGAGGACAAGTCGCTAGAGTGAAAACCCACTTTGCATGTTGGTTGGTAGTCAGGATGCACAACTGAACCTCAGCGGGGTTGTATGTGCGGAACAGAAGTTCAGGAAGCCAGCTCTCGCACGTTGAGCTGTTTTCGGACGGCAAAAAAGAAGTAAAGAAAAAAAAAATGTGGTTGAGCTTTGTGACGCTATAATTGGGTTTTTATATTGTTATAAAGCACGTTCATTCCGATGTTCAAAGCCGCATTGTTGGTCGTTGTTGCGAGTTGTAACAATTACGATTGTAAGTAATCTTTAGTGTAGAATATAAGGAAATGATTTGAAAGTTATTTATTTCTTTTTAAATGCAAAATTATCTTGCTTCGTGATTTTCTGTTCGTTTGTTATCTGACAGCAGTAGCACGCGCAAATACAGATTAGGTGAATCACGAATCCTACATTTAATAATCCAACTGCGTTTTCTTTTTCAGAATTTTCGGGAAGATTTTAGAGATTTATTACTGAACTAGGATTTTTCAGTAAAACGTCTGTGATTTTTGAGTAACGTGATAGGGATTGTTGAGTGACGACTTTTGTGCAACTAACGACAACTATCCAGTAACACAGCGACTTTCTGGTAACATGACGGAATTTTTTTTTGGTAAAAACTTCTATGAAATGTTATTTTCAAACTCTGTGAACCTATTAGTATCGTGACGGCGACTTTCGTGTAAATTGGCGACTTTCCTATAAAATGACGGCGTCTTTCGTTTAATTTGATAGCGATTTTCGCGTAAATTGACAGCGACTTCCGTATAAAATGACGGCGACTTTTCGTGTAAATTGACGGCGACTTCCGAAAAAAATGACAACGACTTACTTTCGTGTAAATTGACAGCCACTTTCTCTAACATGACAGCGAATTTCGTATAACGTGACAGCGAATTTCGTATAACGTGACAACGACTTTTGTATAAAATGATTCGATTTTTGAGTAACATGATTGCAATTTTTGTTACCGAGACTGCAACCTTTGAGTTACGTAACTGCAACGTTTGAGTTACGTAATTGCAACGTTTGAGTAACGTGACTGTAACATATGAGTAATGTAACACGACTTTTGAGTAACATTTCTGAAACTTTTTAGCAAAAACCTTTCTGAACTCTAACTATGTTTACTAATATTACTATTATTAACCTGTGTTAAACAATGAGTATCGTGATGACTTTTGAGTACAATGTGATGAACCTTTGTGATTTGAAATTAATAAATAGAACGCTATTTTTTTAGTTAATGAATTTAACTGTAACTTTAAATTAACAAGTGACTTTAACGAAAACGATTGTGAATAACAATCAACAACAATCATCAATCAAAATAACATAATAACAAACAACAACAATAATAATCGTGATCTTAGCAAAAATAATTGTGACTTTAACGAATAAAATTATGAGTTTTAAATTAATAAACATAATTGCGATTTAAATTAACAAATATAATTATAACTTTAAATTAATAAATATAATTGTGACTTTAAACAAATTTAATTGTCACTTTAAGAAACATCATTGGGACCTTTTAATTCATAAACACGACTGCATAAACTTCCAGTATCATAATTTCTCATAAGTCATTTTCTGCCATTTCACAGACTTTATAATAACGCAAATAATTGTAAGACAGCAATAACTCAGCGTGGAATATGACCCTGTTCGTCACGAAATGAATTCTGCACAGAAATTCGATTTCTTTGCCTTTAAAAATATGATACGTGAAAGAAATTAAATTTGTTTCGGGTTATTATTTTTCATTACGTCAAGATATTATTTTTCTACTCTGCTTTCTAGATACCTTCGTATCAAAGTCTAACGCCGGTCCACGAAAAACCTTTTGCAGTGTTCGGGCTTTACAATAATGCTAACAATGAATCCAATTAGTATAAATAATCCGAGACAAAACTTTGAGAAAAGTGATGATTTAGAAAAAAAAACATGTATTTATTGCAGAATAAACACTTCCTATAATATTATCCGATACTACTACCTACAACGAAATGTCATTGATTGTACGAAGAATTTTAAGCCATCTTTTAAACTCGCAGCTGAACTAGCAGTAATATGACTCAGTACTGAACATCTGAAACGCCCCGTATAGATCGAATTACCTCTGCGTTGTTATCCGTCTCTAGATTATGTTTGCGCAACAGAGAATTTCCTACTAAAACCGGATACGGAACGGAATTTATTGTTGATGACGCCAACAACGCTGCGTTGTTACTGAGAGAGAGGAAAACTCTCAACAATCGATAACATTGTTCCAACACTCCTTTTTTTTCTCTCCTTGCAATTAAATTGCTCGATTTCTTTTTCACCCGGATAACAAGGTGAATTACGAAATTTCCTTGGTCGAAGAGTTCTGTGGTTTTAGCGTTATTTTCAAATGAAACAAATGGAGGAACAGTCTTATTGTGAGGCCAGTAGCTCTCAGAGGATGTGTGTGTGTGTACGCGCGCGTTGGGATGGTAATCGTCGATACTCACGCTTTTCCAACGTTCGCCTATGTGATTTACTAGTCATTTTCTCTCTATTCTCTCTCTCAGTGTGCGTCTGTGCTTTTATTCAAACTAGAAGCCTCTTAACTGTAACGTGTAATATTTTGAGCTTAAACCCCGCCGCCTGGCACAATTGCGTGTTCAGATTAGTGAGACTAATATACATCTACAATCATAAAAGTCGCACCTGCCTCAAAGCCAAGCAGTGCATTTCTCTTCACACAATGCAACCAGAACACACGGTATTTCATCTGTACAGGTCATTTTGTTATTTGTCCGTTCCCTTTTTTTCCCCCTCTTTCTGTAACTCCTATAAGCTGGTATATGCCCTTTTACCTATTCTGGCACTAATAGTCAGAAAGTGCAGTTCGTTCAAATCCTTTATGCCTGCACACCATATTTCATCCGTTTTATTGTACAGCTGCCATGGCGTTCGCACGTGCGTGCAGTCGCGCTTCGCGGAGCTGTCCTACCTGTCGGTTACGGACGGGGTGGGAAGGTAGGTCGATATGTTGGGGAGGGGGAGGAGGGCGAAAACGATTGGGTGTGGGTGAAGATGAACACATTATCGTGTGGAAAAGGGAGGATACAGTAATAGTGTGTGCACGGGGGTGAACAGACTGTACGAAGGGGATAACAGAAAAGCAGAAAAAGTTAGGGGGGGGGGAATCGTAATTAGTGAGAAGTCTCGTTCTCAGCTGGACCATAAACTGTGGGAGAGTGGTGTTGCTTTTGTCTCGGTTAGAAAGTTATAGTGCGAGATGGAAGTTGATTTGTGTAGAGGACAACGCTCAGGTGATTTGCGCGAGAGGAGTGCAGATGGACAAATAGCACGGAGAGAGAATGACGTTTTGTCTCTAAGTCAGTTCAGGGTGGGTGAAGGGAGGGAGGGAGGAGAGAGCTAATACTTATTTGACCATTTCTGGTGATCGAAATGCCGATCGATCGATGATATCCGCAACTGATGAGAAACGTACGTGCTCTTTCAGTTGAACGTTTCTCATCAGTTTTCTTGCTTTTGGATGAGGGGGGGGGGGATTGGATACAGCCGATAAGTGATAATTTGTTAGAGCTATTGATTACAACGTGAAAGGTACTTTTCTGATGATGAGTTTTAGAGAGATAATGAGTAAGGGAGAATATCTCGAATTGGTCGAGTGTTCTTTCTTAATTTTTATTTTATTTTTTTCTAGCTGAATGTTCTCATAGAATATTTTTTTTAGCGTAACGGTTTCAGAGATTTTTTTCTAGAGGGAAATGTTCTCAGAGTTTTTTCCGTTACAGTTTTAGATTTTATTGCATTTTATAACAGAGAACGTCGTATTTTAGATGGTGGTTGGGTTCTTTTACCTCTCAGCGACACTTTTTGCACACAGTGAGGGGGCGAGGGTGGCTCAGTCGGTAGCGCGCCAGCTCGTAATCTGTAATTCCCAGGTTCGAGTCCCAGCTGGGTCAGCATTGAGATTTATCTCCGCAAAATTCCCCGTCCTGCCCACGGTCAATAGAGGACACCTCTGGGCTTGGAAAGGCCGCCGTCCGTCGGATGGGACGTTAAGTCGTGGCCCCGTATGCGAGAGAGCCATACCCTGTGCACGTTAAAGAACACGCTGGATGACCTTGACGGGAGGCTACCATCTGTCTCCCAACAGCTGTTGCAGTGGGTCCCCTCCCCCAACCTTCTCTGAGTCTTCGGGGTCCATGTGACCTTGCCATTTAGCCCATGGTGTGCAAAAAAAATGCCGCTTAGAGATAAATCAACACAAATCTACACACAGTGGGCTAAGTGGCTAAGTCATGAGGACTCTAAAGGGTCAGAGAATGTTGGAGGAAGAAAACCCACAGAAGAGCTAGGAGACAGATGGTAACCTCCAGCCAAGGCCATCCAGCGTGTTCTTTAACGTGCATAGGTTTATGACTCTCGTGCATTTACGTCCCATCCGACGGACAGCAGTCTTTAGAATCTCATCGGTGTCCTCTTTGCGACCGAGGCAGAGCAGGATGAGAGTTAGTGGAAATAAATCTCAACCGTGGCACAGTTCGAACTCGAACCTAGGAACTGTAGATACGAGCCTGGCGCGCAAGAACAACCCCCCCCCCCCCCACTCTCGTGTGGTGAAACAACGAAGGAAAATAAGAAGAGGAAAGAATCTGGAATTAATGTCACCCAGGAATATTGATCTAAACGAAGAATGAGAGACATGATACAAGAAAAAAAAAATTGTAGCATTTTTGGTGCAAAACGAAATCGATTTTGAAATGTAAACTTACACTACTGAAAAATAAGCGGATCCGTAACATAAAAAAAAAATCGAAAGGTTGTTGGGCAGATGGGGGGGATTACGATAATCAAAACGTTCGTGAAAACCGTCTGTCTCGCTGCAAGAAAAAGACGCTACCGAAGGAAAAAGAAAACCATCGGAAATATAATACAAAGATATAAGAAGACCGTTTAAATTGAGCTGGAGGTTCGGTCTCATTATGCTATTACTTTGGAGGCTTTCAAAATATATCTTCTATTTTTTTTTTACTTTTACTGTTTCGAATCTGATTCCAGTAGCGTTTTTTTTTTGTTTCTTATTTCTCAGCAAAAAAAGAAAGAAAAGGTTTTTGGGATCACGAGCTTGGTTTTAAACGATCCAACCAAACGATCGATATCTGCGGAAAATAAAAAGATTTATTTTTTTTAACCTACCTTCCCTCTGTGTTCTCCCCGACCCCCTCTCCTAAAACTCGTTCCGCCGCAGCCAACGCGAGTTGCATTTCAAATGCTTTGCCCTTCCCGACGAAAATTCCTTCTTCTTCAAAAAAGTGCGGTCGCACAGAAAGAGTTTTGTGATGGTTGGCTTCAGGAACGATTCAAAAGTTTGCGTCGTCTTGAAACCCCGTTAACAATAACGGAGAGAGAATGGCGTAACAAACAGAAACGGTTACTTTGTTGTGGGTCCACCTCCATTGTTCGTAATGATTTTAAGAAGTCAGAAATTTTGGAAACGTTTATGACGCCGAGCCGCTTTTTTATGGGGCCACACATTACCAAATCCAACGTTTTCCATGTGATTTCCTTTCGCGTGGTGGCCATTATTGAATTTTGTTTTTTATTATCTTTTGTACGTTTTTATTTTGTTTAAACGTTGCATACAGTATTTGTTTGATTGTTGTCTTATCAATTTTTTCGGTACTAAAGGAGCATTTATTTGCATTAGGACAGTTAATGGGTTGTTTCTACTGTAGATACATAAATAATAATTATAGGTATGGGATTACTTTTTCTGTTGATATGATTCAACATTTGACCGGACGCATGTTAGTTTCTGATTGTGTGGAAAATAAATAAATACCCCCTCAAGCAGTTGCTTGCCACGGAGGTCTGACAGGAGCCTGTCAGTTTATATGCCATGGTAGAAGGTCTGAGAGGATGGCAGGCCCTCAGCAGAAAATCGACACAAACAGCCATGCCTTACCCGGGGCTCGAACCCATTTCTCTTAGATCAGTAGGCAAGCGCGCTAAACACTCGGCCATGGGACGGCTAAAAAAAAATCCGTTATGGGTCATTTAATCATTAGCATGCATGTGAGCAACCGCATGTTAATGATTAAATGGTCCATAGCTGATTTTTATGTGTTCGAATCCGCTTTGAGTGACAGCTAAGTGTTTAGAGTTACAAGAATGAAAATGGTCGTTTGATTTCAGTAAATGGCCTAAACCCTTATCTAATCTCTATTAACTAATAAGTAAGACTTGAATTGTGCACCTGTTCGGCTTCCAGTAAACGTTTAAAGTTTGTTCTCTCCGTAATTTCCTCTTGGCTTCAGCTACTAATTAATGAGTATTAGGGACAGAACAGAGATTAAAATCTGGTGACTTAGAGCGCTCAAGGAATGTTTGTGTGTGGGGCACGCGACAGCGCAAGCATTCAAGTTGTGTTTTGGGATTTGACAGTTTCTCATCCTTTTGAAGATTGCCGACACTAACAAAAGGAAACAATATTAACTATAACAATACAATATTACAAAAGGAAACAATATTAACTATAACAATACAATATTACAAAAGGAAACAATATTAATTAGTCGATGGCAGAGTGAGGGGAGGGGGGGAAGTGGAATGGGGAAGAGTTAGGTTGTTTTACCACTGAGCGTCACTATTTTGCACACAAAATATGTTGGGTTGTTTTACCTCTGAGCGGCACTAAATGGCCAAGTTACAAGGGCTATGAAAGCTCAGAAAAGGTTGGGGGAGGGGACCAACTGGAACTGCTGTTGGGGGACAGATAGTAGCCTCCCGTCAAGGACGTGCACAGAATATGGCTCTCCCCCTTCTCAAGCCCATCGGTGTCCGTTACTGATCGTGGGCAGGGCAAGGGAGTTTTCCGGAGATAAATATCAACCCTGACCCGGCTGGGATTCGTACCTGAGAACTGCAGATTAGAAAATGCCTGGAACTTCAATATTAGCTACCTGCCGGGTCATTTATTAGTACACCATTGTTTGTAGATGAACGTAAAAAAACAGTAAAGTTCCATTTCAGATAAAAGAAACAAAGTGAAATTACCGAAAAATATGGAGACAGGTGATTATCTTGCCTGGAAGGACGGAGACGGCAAGGATAGATTAGCGTTTGTTGACTGTTATTGTGATTGGTAGAGGAGGTGGAGAAGAGCAAGAAAAGTAAAGAGAAGCTGAGAGAGGAAAAAGATGCTCTCCGGGTATTTCTGTTTCTCGGTTGATGTTGTCAGCCGTAGTGGTTTACGAGAGATCCCCTGCTGGCTTTCGTATGCCAAAAAGGAGAGAAAGATTCGGATACCAGTAAGAAACAAGAGCCGACTTGCCGGCGTTGCGGAATCGATACCACTCGCCACAAAGGTGGAAGAGATGGAAAGGGGAGATAGTTGAGGTGGTTTACGGAGAAGGGACGGTGAGTTCGAGAATGTGGCTCTGCGCAAACTTGTTATAGAAGTCCTTTCTTTCGCTCAGCTGGAGTTCTTCTGTTTATTTATAACCTTTCAGTAGACCTCCGGGGTTAACTCTATCATTCTCTCCGGCCGTCGGGTCCCGATACGGACTCGGGAATCGCCGCCGTAGTTGGACTGTGATCCACGCCCTACGACGTGGCATGCGATCCCCTAACGGCTTTACTAAACACCATCTTACACGGATGGGGGGACTCCCATACCGTTGGAGACACTGTCCGCCGCCGAGGCACTGACCAATTTCACTCCTGACTGAACGGAACAGTCGGACAGAATGAGGGATGCCATTGTGGTTCTCTTTCCTCACAGACTCCCCCCCATACACGACCCCCCAACAGACACATCCGCCCCTCCTAGTCTTTAGCTCTGCTGGATACCGCTGGACTCCTGCAGAGTCCATAAACTACCGAGATTGGCTTTCCCCAGGACGCCAGCCGCATGCCCTCGACACGACCCCAAAGTCTCACTAATGCCTAATTAACGTCCTGACTCTGGCTGATCTCTCGTCTCTACGTCTTCCCTCCCCCTCCTCACTCCCTCCCCTTCATCCCCTCTCGAAGGATCTTCCCCCGCTTCACTAGGCAGTGTTGGTCTGGCCTGGGAGTTGTCTTTTGTCTCTAGCCAGTCCCGCGTGCTCTCGACGCTGTCCTGATGGTGGCCAATCAGAGAATTGTGGCGGCTGATCACATCTTTGTGTTGTAGTGGCCGGGCAGACCTGTGCTGTAGTGGCTGAGCTGCTCTTTATGTTGATGTGCTCCCTTGCTTTCTCTATCACAACCACGATGTAATTCTCTCGCGGGTATTGAAAACATAATTAGAGGTTAATAGTTCTTCGCGTCGACGTGTCGAGCAATTAAATTTTATTGTGTGCCAAATTTCTGTTGATGACGCAGATGACGTTCAGGTCGACCTCTTCCGCTTCCTGTTAATAGCATTCAGGTAAGTGTTCGTTTCTCGTGCTTGATTAATTTCTAAACTTTTCACCTAGAAATCTCAAAAGTTTTTTTTTTAAGCAGTTCGCTCTTTAGACTATGGAATTAAATTGGAATCACCAGTTTTGTTCGGATTTGTTCTGGATATTTTTATATTTCTCTATGTAGTGTGAAGTTTGTTTAGAATTTTATTCTCAACTCGAATAATTAAGGTTTTAAAATTTAAAAAAGTTAGCAATTTTTTTTAAACAGTTCAGCTTTTAGATTTGAACTTGAATTCAATTGGATTCATTAGTTGAATGTTTGAATTGGTCCAAAAATTTCTGTATTTCTTTCGTTCACATAAATCGAAGTTTGCTTAGAATTTTATGAAGAAATAAAATTTCCCAGAAATATAAAAAAAAAAAATTAAGGAGTTCAGTATTAGAAATTTTTATTTTGTTCCCTTCGCATAAAGCGAAATTTATTTAGAATTTTGTTCTTAACTCGAAATTTAAGGCTCGAAAATTTTAGAAAGGGCCAAAGAATAGAAACATTAAAAAAAAAAAGGTTTTTGAGTAATTCATATTTGATTTTTGAATTAAATTGTATTCACCAGCTGAATATTTTTAATTTCTTTTTAGAAATTTCTAGCTGCTTGAGGGGGTATTTATATTATATTTTATTTTATATATTTTTACATAATGCGAAGTTTTTGCACACAATGAGCTAAATGGACAGGTCACAAAGACCTCGAAGGCTCAGAGAAAGTTGAGGGGGGATGGGGATCCTTTGAACAACTCTGTTAGGATTTGTTTAATTTTTTTTACCTAGGTCGAGTTTAAATTTTTTGACGTAATGTGGATTATTCTTAATTTTCATATTTTATAATATTCTTTAAACGTTTTCAATTTTCTTTTTATCCATTTAAACATGTTGAGTTTGCATACTGGCGCAACCAGATCCGTAACTGGCTATAAGCAAAGGGGGATGGGATTGGCTGATCAAAGAACGTTTAAAAAATTGAAAATTGGACCTCTGAGCTTATAGCAAACTATGAACTTAACAAACCGGACCTTTGAACAGTTTGAAATATTGTGAGCATCCGAATGTAAATGAATCCATGTATTGTAAAGCACTAAAAAATTAAAAATTTCAGGAATTTGGATAGGCTAAAGAGATTATTCGAAGAGAACTCATGGAGTTGCTTGAGTACCCTTCTCCCTATTTTGGTTACGAAGTATTTCTTTCCTCTGAGGGTGAAGTACCAGTGCTCTATTTTATAAATACATATGATTTTTTTTATCAAATGTTGATATACCCCTTTGGGTCCTTGTGACTTGACAATGTAGACTACGGGTTCTCAATGTGGGGTACGCGGTAAAAATTTTTGGTGTACGCCGTGAGAGCTCAAAAGTCGCTAGATCTAGTAACAAAGTAAAAATAACCATTGTTATACTATAACTATAGTTTTATCTATCTATACAATGGGTACGCCAGTTACATACACATTTCCAGTGGGTACGTGAAGCATAAAAGGTTGAGAACCACTGTTTTAGAGGAAAGAAATTGCGTTTAAGCTTTGACTACATATCACTATATTTAATATTTTCGGATGCTTCCTGAAAGGTTCATCCCATTCACGATAAGTTCATTCTTTTGTTACTACTGTTGTGTAATTAAACGAAAATTATAATTCTTATATTAATTTAGCACAAAATAATATTGGTAGTTTAATTGTTGAAAAATTTACCAAATGTATACATTAGGGGTTCTCAACGTGGGGTACGCCAGTTCATACACACTTCCAGGGGATACGTGAAGCATAAAGGTTGAGAACCACTGATGTAGACTATTGTGTATTTTTGGAAAAAAAAATGAAGCTGAAAGGTCAATGCAATCCAGTTGCATGAAGTAAGAACGTCGTGCCTATTTCTCCTTGTAAAGAAACTAACTGTATTTACGATTAACACTTTGCATCCGATGGTAGTACATGCGCTAACTCGGAATTTTAACAAATTACTCAGCCTATTAGACCCGCCGGCAATGGGCGGCAATTTAAGCATCCTTCACGGTTCAAAGTGTTAGCAAGAAAGCGAGTACTGTCTGTCCCAAAGTAGGTGTTGCAATGTTCCCTTCCCGACGAGTATTTTTCTGTCACCTGTGGTTTGAAATGCCATCAGCTTATCGTTTTGCTCTGCCCTTTCGTAATTGGTTTGCAGAACCTGACACAGAAGCATGCTGAAAATTTCTTACTCTGGCCGATCGGTTTCACGCGCATCGGAATGCGGTCATTTAATCAACGAATCGATAACACGCAGAAGCGAATTTTGCACACTTCGATGACAGAGGAAATGTGTCGAGTAGAAGCAACGGAGATGGATTCGTGGAGTGGAGAGAAGGTGAGATAAAGGTCGAAATCGAAAACGTGGTGTGTTTGCGAAGAGATGAAATGTATTCAATGGCAACTTTATTAAGGACAAACCCACGATAGGTTGAAAGAAAGCTGGATTCAGTTTGGGTATTTTAACTCTGAGCGGCACTTCTTTGCACACAATGGGCTAAATGGACAGGTCACGAGGACCCCGAAAGCTCAGAGAAAGTTGGGTGGAGGGGATCCCCTGGACAGTTCTGTTATTAAATAAATGGATGCCTCCCTTCAAGGCTATCCAGCATGTTCTTCAACGTACACAGGGTATGGCTCTCCCGCACACTGGGCCACGGGTTAATGTCCCATCCGATGGACGGTGGCCTTTCCAAGCCCATCGGTGCCCTCTACTGACCGTGGACAGAGCGGGGAGTTTTGCGAAGACAAATCAACGCTGGGCTAGCTGATACTCGAACCTGGGAAATGCAGATTATGAGGCTTGGCGCGCTACGGACTGAGTCACCCTCACCCTCTTGGATTCAGGTACCAGTTGGGTTGTTTTTGCTCTGAGCGGTATTTTGCACACAATGAACTAAATGGTTAAGTCACAAGGACTTCGAATTGTGAACAGGGTCGGGTAGGAGATCACTGGGTAGCTTATTAGGAGAAGGTGGAAGCTTTCCATCCTTTGTTTGTGTATATGAGTGCTATATGCACAATATATGGGCACTACTGTGCACAGGACAGCGGCTTAACATTCCATCCGACTAACGTCGGTTATTCTTGATTTTGTTGATTTACCTCTGAGAGGCACTATTTTAACCCACAACAGGCTAAATAGCCAGGTCACAAGAACCCGAGGGCTCCGAGATAGTTAGGGGAAGGGGAACCATTGGACAGCTGTTGGGAGACAGATGGTAGGCTCCCGTCAAGGCCACCCAGGGTATTCTTTATTTGTTCATAGTGTATGATACTCTCACACACCCTGAACTACAGTTTAACGTCCCATCGGACAGACGGCGCCATTTCCGAACCCATCAATGTCCCTTGCTAACTGAGGGTAGGGTGAAAATTTAGCAGCGATAAATCTCGACGCTGACTAAGATGGGATTCGAACCTGGAACATCAAATTATGAGCCTGCCACTCTACCGACCGAGTCTCCCCCACCCCCTCACTAGAAACTCAAGAAAACGATTCTTATTATCCATTATCCGTTCTTTTGCAATTATTTAATAAGCGTATAGTATTTTTTAGTTCTGGGCTATCTTACTTTTTGTAGGTTATTTTATCGAATATATGATTTATCATCCAGTCGAAAATGAAATAAATTTTTGAAGCCCATGAACCTGTGCTGCCTTCCGCAAAAGCAATATAGTACTTTGTAATCTGCTTTTTTTTTTTGTTTGCATAGTTGAAAGCACTTCTAACACTTTAAACCTCTTTCGCAAAATTTCTTTTAGGCAGAGCTTTAGAAATTAATCTGTTAATTTTACTGATTAATTTTTAAGCTCTGCGTAAATGTAGCAAAGTGTCACAAACGTTAAGAGTTGCTGTTAGTACAATGCTCCTCATTTAGTTATAGTGGGTTTTCATATCTCTAACTGAAAAAATAAAGATCTTGAGTAAGTGTTTTTTTTTTACACTCGTTATTTTAACAGCCCTCGCCTTCTTGTAGTACCTCTTCCTGCCTCAATCCCTCAGTCCCAAGGGTCTGTTCTCAACATTGAATGAAACTCTGTTTTCCTTAGGTAGCTTTGAGCCGAGAGGAAACAGAATGTTTTCTTTGGAAACATGTCACCTTGTTATCTTTGCCTTTAAGCAGATTACTCTGTTCTCAAATAAAAGAAGAATTCTTCTTGTAACTGGCTTCACTCGGAAACTAGGTCTCCTTCTCGAAGTTTTTTCTCTCCCTCAGTTAGTGAAATTCTTCTCAATTTGAATATACGTTTTCGTTGCCTGTTTGGAATTTGCGCCCGTCGTTTTGAGTTGTATATCTTACAAGTCGCTGCTTTCTTCCACACGTGTAAAGTTTGACGTAAAAGGGTCAAGCAGTTTCAAAAATTCGCATCGCTACAGAAAATTATGTATTACGGATGAGGTAGTGCGTATGTAATATCAGAACTTTGATGATATGTATAACAAGATGAATAAATTACGGCTAAAGCAGATGCTTGCTGCACAGGTCTGACAGGAGCCTATCAGACCTGTGCGTATAAGTTGGGTTTGCGGAAATAAATCTTAATGCTGACCCAAATGGGATTCGAACTTGGGAATTGCACATACGAACGTGGGGCGCTACCAATTGAGCTACCTCCACCTATCAGTAAGACAGTCCATATAAATGATCTGTGAGAAAGGCGATACTTCAGCAGAAACACAAGAAACATCCATACATTACCAGGGATTCGAACTCTGCTCCTTTTCAGCAATAGCTAATAGAACTAAACATTCTGTACAGTTTAGATATTTCTGATGAAGATAATACATGTGGCTCTGTAAGGTGTCACCTTAACTACCATGTGAGGCGTTGCACAGCAGAAGCTGTGATCTGTTGCATGAGTTTTTGCCTGCAGGGTAGGGGGGGGGGGTTCTTGTAAAATCTTGTTTTGCGGACTGCATTTCAGGATCAATTCGCAACTATCGTGCAACGTATAAACAGAAATCTACAATACCTTACGTGGGGGGGGGAGTAACTCAATTGCGGTTGTAATGTACAATTTTTCTAACCGTGCGCGTAAAAGTGAGTGAGTGATCTTCAAAATATTTATCTAAAAAATATGTGTAATATAAGTATGTTTAATATTTTTCGCTACCATTCCAGATGCTATCTTTTTAAAAGGAGGAGGGGGGTGTCTATCACTAGACCTCAATTCTAGATCCGAGCCGGATTCAGTGTGTGTCGAGTTCACCTGGGACTAGCACTGAAACTATCTAAGTTGTTCATAAAAGTTTTCGAATTCCGATATTCATATTACATAAATGTTTATTTAAGCTGTAGATTGGACGAACCCATGCCCGGATAACATATGGGTGTTTATTATGTTACCTGGGTCCGAGCCCTGGGTAAGGCATGGATGCTTGTGTAGTTTTTTTGCCGAGTTCTCGCCTTCACAGACCTTTTCTATGGCGTATAAACTGACAGGATCCTGCCTGACCTCTATGGCAAGCAGTTGCTTGAGGAATATTTCTGATGAGGTCCCGCCTTTTAGATTATATAGACCATTTCTAGGACATATTATAAAAAAAAAATACTCCCTCAAGCAGTTGCTTGCCACAGAGGTCTGACAGGAGCCTGTCAGTTTATATGCCATAGTAGAAGGTCTGTGAGGATGGCAGGACCTCAGCAGAAAAACGACACAAACAGCCATGCCTTACCCGGGGCTCGAACCCAGGTCCCTAGATCACTACTAACAGTCATTTGCCAGAGTTGAGCATCTATTTGACTCAAAGTGATATATCGATGATTACCTTATGTGCTGTTTCATTGTATCATCATGATCATCATCTTATGTAAAAGTCTTCCATCACTGTACATCGATTATTACCATCATATTATCATGCTAATCATTTTATATTAAATTGTCGTAACGTGATATATCGATGATCAACTTATGTGCAGTTTCATCGTATTATCGTCATCCCGAGTAAAATTCCCTCATCATGCTATACAGATGATCACCTTATATGCAGCTTAATCGTACTTTCATGATCATCATCATCTTGATTGAAAATTCATCATTTTCGAAGGTTATCTTTTATGAAGCTTCATTGTAGAGATGATCAGGTTAGGTCAAATTTCTACATCATTAACATAATTTATATTCCAATTTTATGACGTCAGCATCTACTGTAGCCAATTAAAACATGTGCATAATTAATATTGATTTTATCTTAATTTGTTTTGACTACTATATTGATGATGATAAGAGGCAGGTAGCCAGCAGGGGCTTCTTCCTACATCCCTCCCACCACAAAATTCTACATTGGTAAAATTTTTAAGGAGATATATTTTTGATTTATAAGAAACGAATTGGTGATGACCAGTTCTTTTTTTCGATGTTAATCGTTGTTTGATAATTATAATGACCATTTTTATGTAAAAAAAGAATCCTAATATTAAATCCCAGTTTCTCACGATGTTTCCTTTTTTCCCCCCATTTTGCAGATGAGAGTTGGAATGACGTGTACTACGAAGAGGTGATCTCAACAAAACAGCAACAAACCAACCATGGACTGGCCAGTGACCATCAGCAGACACCGCGAGCGGTGGACAACCCTCATCTCCATGGTGTCCCCACCGCGGTCACGGAAATGTTACGTCAGACACAAACGTCACCACTTGAGCGGGAGCGGCGGCGGCGACGTCATCAAGGAGTTATCATCTGCCTTCCGGTGGACGAGCAATGCCTTCATCTGTGTTTTGTGGTCCTTCCTGTGCCTTTCAACGAGTGTCACGTGCCAGGCTGCCGATTACGCGGATCCTGGGATCCTCGCTTCCTATAGCACGTACAACGACTCCATTAACTTCACGCATATGGTCGTGGACCACAAGTCAGGGCGCGTGTACGCCGGCGCCACCAATTGGTTGTACGAATTCAATTCCAGCCTGGAACTTGAAGTGGCCGTGAGGACTGGTCCCGTGGACGACAACATTTTGTGCTTTCCGGGCGCCTGCACGGAGAAACTTTCATCCACGAACAACTTCAACAAAGTGCTAGTCATCGACCAGGATTCGAGGATGCTGGTGGCGTGCGGAAGCGTCTACCAGGGCGCCTGTAGAAGACACTCCCTACGCGATATATCAAACTTCGAAGACGTTATCAACGTGCCCGTCGCTGCGAACGACGAGAACTCTTCCACTTTTGCGTTCATCGGACCCGCCCGTTATATGGGCTATCCGTCTCACGTTCTGTACGTGGCGGCCACCATCAGCAGAGTCGGAGCTTACAGCGATGCTCTTCCCGCCATCTCGACAAGGAGTCTGGGAGGAGAGAACATCTTCGCTGTCATCGAGAATTCGCTCTCTGCGGCCAGTATGACCATCAACTCGCAGATGAGAGACTACTACCTGGTGAACTACGTGTACGGGTTCCACTCGGGTGACTACGTGTACTTCGCCACCCTCCAGCGGAGGTCTCACCTGCGGGCGCTCGAGGAGTGGGGCTACATCTCGAGACTGGCGCGGATCTGCGTCTCGGATGCCAGTTACAATTCGTACGTGGAAGTGACGTTGCAGTGCCTCGGTACCGACGGCAGAGATTACAACTTGCTCCAGGATGCGAGTCTGGTGAAGGTGGGCTCCGATCTCGCCGCCGACTTGCACGTGGATCCGGGCTCTGACGTCCTGGTCGGAGTATTCACCGCCAGCAGAGATCACACCACGCGGTCGTCTCCTAATTCGGCGGTGTGCGTGTTTTCACTCGCGGAGGTGGAGCAGCGATTCACTGAGAACATCCACATGTGTTACAACGGAAGTGTGCCGTCTCGAGACATGGATTACATCGGAGGGAACGTCCAGGCATGCCCTGAACCTGGGGTACGTGCTGCCATTCTTTCTGCGTTGATTTCCCCACAGAAAAACAACACATCCAAGGTATTTTTTTTTTTCGCAGATTTTATTTTTGGTTTCACACTCATTTATAATCCGTAAGAAGGCTATCCATAGGCCAGGAGGAAATAGGGAGGGGGGAGGGACATAATCTTAAGTGTGATTACCTTTTTCCTGTATTTCAAATTTGAAATCATCAGAATCGAAAAAAAAAATGTTAGTTTAATTTGCAGTCAGAGCAAATTACTGATGAATTCAGTTTGGGCAATTGTTACTCATAATTTTTTTTGGTGGTTGCAATTTACGAGTATGCGGTAGCACTTAATCTTGTATACCTCATGGAATAGCACCTCATGCAGTAGACCCTAATGTTGTAGTACCTCATACAAGAGTACTTAATGTTTTAGCACTTCATGTAATATCACTTAATGTTGTAGCACCTCATGCAGTAGCACTTAATATTGTAGCACCTGACTATGGAGGCCTCAAAATTTTAAATTAGTAGAGATTCCAGATCGGTGATTCCCAAAAGGGAGACCTACATCCTCCTAGGGGTCGATTTCGTAATTTCCAATACAAAGGAAATATTTTTTAAACTACTTTTGTAGGAGAAAAGTCATTTAATTTTCATGATGGGGGAGCTTGTATACATAAGTGTTCGGCCCGAAAGGGATGGGAACTACTGGTTTAAGTGTTCACCATAAAGAACTCGTAGGGTTGACCACTTCTCAGAAATGTAGTTATATTAAAATGGCCACACAAGTCTGGACTTAACTGATCTGACATACCTCCTGTTGTGTTTCCCATTAGAGGAGGATACGTCTCGTTTGGAAGTTACTAACAGACTTCACTCCAAAAAGCGGGGATTTAATCTTCAGGTGCTATACCTGTCCAGTTCTGTTTACTATTAAAATAGTGCATAGCTCTCCTTACAGTGCATGCCGAGCTACCATTTACAGGCTACTTATGGTGCCTAAATATACTAGTTAAAGTATACATGCAGGAACTCCGTTCCCATTCGTTTTTTCTTTTCTTTCAGAATGAAAATATATATGCTGTATATACTTAGGTTAGATAGATGGTTAATTTTAATCTAGTATTGATATAATTTTATGCTTTCGACATCCAAGTTCTCGGTGGTATAAGTAGGGTGAAAACTTTAGGTTGGACTATAAGGATAATTTTTTATTTAATTTGAGGGAGCCAGTTTTGTACTTGATGAGTTTTATGGATATTCTGATTAGGGACATTATAACGATACTTTTTTAATGCATTTTTAAGTTCTGTCTATACTGCAAATGCTGGGGTTTCGTCTACCTTACAGATCTTCTCTATGGAGTATGAAAGGGAGTTTGAACCCGACCCCATACAGGATCTTTTCTGACCTTTGTGGCAAACTCCTTAAGAATTTTTTTTACACTACCAGAATGAGGCCCACAAGGTTTTACACTAGCTAGTCATAAGGTGCACCTAGGGTTAAGGGTGGCACACCTAGCTAGTCATTAACGTAGTTCACACTAGGGTTAAGGATAGTTAAGATAGTTTAGAGTAGTGTTATGGTAGTTCAAACTAGGGTTAAGGTAGTCCACAATGGGGTAAAGTATGGTTAAGGTAGTCCACAATAGGATTAAGTATAGTTAAGGTAGTCCACAATAGGATTAAGTATAGTTAAGGTAGTCCACAATAGGATTAAGTATAGTTAAGGTAGTCCACAATAGGATTAAGTATAGTTAAGGTAGTCCACAATAGGATTAAGGATGGCTAAAGCAGTTCACACTAGAGTTAAGGATGGTTAAGGTGGTTCACTCTAAGGTTGGTTAAGGATGTTCACCCTAGGGTTAACAATGATAGTCACTTCACACTAGAGTTAAAGTGAAACATTTTACACTAGGTTAAGGGTGGTGCACTTCACAATAGAGTTAAGAAAACAAACAATTTATCCTAAGTTAAATAAAGGTAGTGCACTTCACAGCAGAGTTAAGGTAGAGCACACTTTACACTAAGGTTAAAAATGGGTTTAATGTGAAAGCCACAATCTCTTCAGGTTGATGGTGGGAAACTTTGCACTAGGGTTAAAAGTGGTGCACTTAGGGTTAAGAGTGGTGCACCTAGGGTTAAGAGTAGTGCACTGGGATTAAGAGTGGTGCATCTATTGTTAAGGGTGGTGCATCTATTGTTAAGGGTGGTGCACTTCACACTAGAGATATTAGTCACTAGAATTTACCACGAAAGTTAATTGAAATTGAGTGATAAATGTTATAATGAACTGTTTGGCAAAATAAGTGAATACCTAAATATTTTTCTGCTACGTTTCATTCAATTTTTTCTATTTCGCATGAATTTTCTGGAGTGATTGGTTCTGTTTTTAAATATTATTTAATAAAACGTTTAATTTAGATGTTGCAAAGCCTCGATTTTAACTTTCAGTTGACTGATGAGGTTCTGTAATGATCTAACAGAGCTATGTAACTTAAAATTGTATATTTTATTCAATATGAGTTTGCTTTCTGATAGCCTTCTTACATCACACACGCACAAAACTTTGCTTTCCATTTGTTTTACATTCTTGACGAAACAACAGAAATTCTGGTTATTTTTACACTTCACAATACTGTTCTAATTTCTTTCTACCTTATGACCCCCTCTGCACAGAGATTTAGACTTAAGTATTTGAAAACCAGTTTCTTCATAGAAACTACACATATAGTAAGATATTACAGGAATCAGTGGCGTCACAGAGTGGTAATTGGGGAAACTGAGACTGCGCAGTTGATGCTTCGACGGTTCCCATGGATCCTAGATCAGTGATCTGTCAATTGCCTGTCAATCAACCTATGATACATAAGAATTCTCAAGGCATCAACTGCGCAGTCTCCTAAATGCCACTTATGCAAACTATGTATATTACCTTGAATTTCTAGATGTGATTTTGCGCAGTTAAAACTCACAGAAAGTTTCATTCTAAAGTTTTCTGTTTTCTGTTTCCATTCGTGTTTTAAATATAGAGTAAATGAATTTAGGTCATTGATGTTCAAAGTACGTTTCAACATAATTTGTAATATAGAGCGAATGGAAATACATGCGTAGATGTTTGTGTTTCGTGACTTCCATTTCTTTTTTCATAATTGTATGTTCTCAACTTGCTATATATTATCATTGTAAATTACACAGCCCACCTCTGTCGATTACTATTTGGGTTGGGTTGTTTTACCTCTGAGCGACACTTTTTTGCACACCATGGGCTAAATGGCCAGGTCACATGGACCCCGAAGGCTCAGAGAAGGTTGGGGGAGGGGACCCACTGGAACACCTGTTGGGAGACAGATGGTAGTCTCCCGTCAAGGCCATTCAGCGTGTTCTTAAACGCGCACAGGTTCATTAACTTACACGCGCAGTGTTCATTAAGTTGCACGCTTTAACATTCATTAAGTTGCACGCACATTTTCACGCTTTAAACGCGCACAGTTCATTACCGTTCACAGGGTATGGCTCTCCCGCAGACGGGGACCACGGCTTAACGACCCATCCGACGGATGGCAGCCTTCTCAAGCCCATCGGAGTCCCCTACTGATCGTGGGCAGGGCTGGGAATTTTGCGGAGATAAATCTCAACGCTGACCCAGCTGGGACTCGAACCTGGGAACTGCAGATTACAAGCCTGGCGCGCTACCGACTATTTGGCGTATGTGTGTGATCTTCAAATTAAAAGTGATGTATCCCTAATATCAACAAGCGGTGGTGATTTTAAATGCTATTTATGTGTGTTGTCCATGATTCAAATACTTTGAACATCATTGATTGAAATCATATGCAATGGTAAATGTTACCTGTGTTTCTTATTTACACAGTATGTAATTTCACTTTTTTACATGTAGGTAATGTCATTTGTGATTTTTATTTATATGGTATGCTTTTTATAATTTATTAAATATGTTTTCATGCACTGAAAAATATTTCTAAGGAAATATATATCTATTCAAGAATATATATTAACACAATAAAAAAAAATTCTGTACACATATTTCAGTCAATGTATCCGGATAGGATAACATATACATTGACTGAAATATGTGTAATTTTTATGAAATATGAGAAATATATGAAATATGTGTATTTTTGAAATATGAGTTTTTTTTATCCAAATATTTTTTTAAGGGCTCCGAGATGTCGCAATATGCTTTTCAGGGCTCTGAGGCATATTAGCTAGTTTTCTGTACCCAAAAATCAGTCAGTTTTTTGGGGGTATCAAAATTTCTTTTTTTTTTTTGTGGAAGTAGGGTTAGGAATTAGACATTGAGATTCAGTAGCGTATTTTGGAAATATGTTTGGGTTGGGGGCGGAATTTGATTTTGTCGGAAGAAAAAAAATAGGTAACAAGAAACTGTTAAAAAAGACGACCAATAAGTACAAAGAAACCAATAATTTTTTTTCCATCTGGTATACTATTTTTACACAATATCCACAATAAAAATTGATGGAAATTTTTTTTTATAAAAAAATTGCTTAAATAAAAAATAAGATGCTACTTGCCACAGAGATCTGAGAGGAGCCTATCAGTTTATACGCCATAATAGAAGCGGATGGTAGAAGCGCTATAGTAGAAGGATGGCGGGATCTCAGCAGAAAAGCAACACAAATATCCATGCCTTACCCGAGGCTCGAACTCAAGTGTCCTCTATTAACAGAGGGTTGGGCAGGGATTTTTTGTGGTTAAATCTCAACTCTGGTCCAGATGGGACTCGAACCTGGGAACTGCAGATTACGAGCCTGGCACGCTAACTAACTGAGAACCTCCCCGCACCAGGGACATCCGTGGTCTTTTAGAGATACTACCATTGATTGGGTGGGAAGCTGAATTGTGCGATTCCGTGTGGAACACATTTATATGCCTCATAAAGTGTGTCGTGAAGCGGGGCTAATTATTGAAGCGTAGGGAGCAGGGTCGGACATTTTCCGGAAATTATTCACCTAACATATGCGCCTCTAATATGATGTTGCTGTCTCTCAAATTCTGATTGATGTTCTACTACTAAACTTTCAATCTTTTTATACCTCTTATTTCCTGATTTATAATTTTTTTATATCCGATTAATCCATTTCTTTAGCAAAAAAAAAATGGAGCATATTCTCTACGATTAAAAAAGAGATTATTCAGCCAAACTTTTTATTTTTATCAACCGTACCAATGAACCCGAGCAAGGACTTGCTTTCATCTGCGTTTTTGAATTCATAATTTTTCTAAACCACGCTGAGGAGATGAAATTTTAAGAAGAACGAAATGTCGTTTTCAGGGCAGTGTTTCCGCGCGAGGGCGTCATCTCGAAAAAGGGGCTGAAACTCTCATACGAGAGGAAACTCATGTGAGGACTTCGATTTAAATCTGAGGGTGCAACCGAAATTCCTCTTCTACAGAGCGAAGCAAAACTTATCGCCATTTTGATGCACATTCCTTATACAGTGAGTTGAGTTGTTGTTTCAGCTTTGAGTGGCGCTTTTTAGCTCACATTGGGCTAAATGGCAAGGTTACAAAAAACCCCTAAGGGCTTAGTAGCTGGTTAGCAGACTCACGGGACAGCTGCTAGGAAACAAATGGGGTCCTCTTATCCAGCGTGTGACTCTCCTGCATACGGGAAAGGCCGCCGTCCGTCGGATGGGACGTTAAGCCGTGGCCCCGTGTGCGGGAGAGACATACCCTGTGCACGTTAAAGAACACGCTGGATGGCCTTGACGGGAGGCTACCATCTGTCTCCCAACAGCTGTTCCAGTAGGTCCCCTCCCCCAACCTTCTCTGAGCCTTCGGGGTCCATGTGACCTGGCCATTTAGCCCATGGTGTGCAAAAAAGTGCCGCTCAGAGGTAAAACAACACAACCCAGCCGAACAAATCTCACGTTGAAGCATCCAAAGATTAACAGTGTGCTGTACGCAGATGTTTTAATTTGACTTATCATGATCCTTTGTTGATTGAGTTTCGGAATTGCGATGGCACTACCAACTCGTAGTGATATTGCAAAACTATGGGCAATTGGAAGCAGGCAACGAAATAGAAGCGACCAGGACTTTTCAATAAAATGCGTTGTATGCAACATCCGCTCCCATACTGTCTAAGAAGCAATAAGAAGATTGAACAAGTGTTGATTAGTACATCCACTCAAAGTCCTGGCATATTTCTTAGTAGATTTCCATACTTCTATACATCTAAAAACGCCATGGGAAGACACCATGGGAAGAAGGAAATTCTAGTTGGAAGAAGAAGCGTAATGTCATAGACTTCTTCACCCAATAGCCAAAGTCGCTCTAGGAAAGTTGGGTTGTTTTACCACTAAAGCTGCACTTTTTTTTTTGCACACAGTGAGCTAAATGGCCAGATCACAAGGACCCCAAAGGCTCAGAGAAGGTTGAGGGAGGGGACCCACTGGAACAGCTATTGGAAGACAGATAGTATTCTCCCGTCAAGGCTATCCAGCGTGTTCTTTAACGTGCACAGGGTATGGCTCTCTCGCACAGAGGTGTATGACTTAACGTCCATCTGATGGACTGCTGCATTTCCAAGCACATCAGTATTCCCTACTGACCGAGGCACGACAGGAATTTTTAGCGGATAAATCTCAACGCTGGCCCAGCTGGGACTCGAACCTGGGAACTGCAGATTATGAGCCTGGGGCGCTATCAACTGAGCACCCCCTCGCCCAGGAAAGAAGGTAACATGTTGATAAATTTCATGTTGGAGCAAATGTTCCAATAGTCATAACGAACGTGAACAAATAAATAAGTGATTTACGCTCCATTTCTCACTTGTCAATCTTTCATTTAAACGACCTTTATATATTAATTCATATAAACACACATTTCTTGCGCAAAAACTTGAAATATGAGCATCTTCTGCATAAAGACGAGCAAAATTATATATATATTTCTCTGTGTTATTAAAAGCATATTATTTTAAGAAAAAAAAAAACATTCTCGATTCCAGCGCACCTAATAAAACACGTGCTTAAACATAAAAAAGAATCCAATCTCCATCACAACAATTCTTTCTAGTGTTCTAGTGTTCCAAGTTTCAACTTTGTATATGTATATGCATGTCTGTAGTGCGGCTTCACCAGTGGAAACGGTCCCATCTAGCTTTGCTATTTTACACGACCCAAAGTGTAATGCATTGGCAGAAGAGAAATTACCGGTTCCACTTATTCTCAGGTGTGTCGTGTCTTTCGAGAGGCTTGAGCAGTCATCCTCAGTGCCTCAGCGGAATTCGTGTGTTCGGAGCTTTCGTTCTGTTATTTTTTCTGTGTACGGGGAAGGGTAGGGAGAGTGACTCCATCCAGACTTGTAATCTCCTCATTTTCCACGGTTGAGGAAAATGCTATATCTCATCCCCCTCCCCCCCCCAACTCTCACAACTTCCTCGGCTTTGTCTTCTGCTGTGTTTCTTTTCCACTCTGATCAATTTGATTAAAAAATATAACCGATTGTACGACTACTTGCAATGTGTTCTCTGAATCGTTTCTTTTTTTTTCTGTTCTAAATATGGCGTCATTGTTTTTTTTAATCGCGAATCAAGCTGCAGTTGTTGGAGAGTTTGTTCGTGGTGTCGATTGAATATTTGCGATTGAAGATGTGGACAGTTTTTGCAAGTATTGTCCACAGACTATTTTCAGTAATAGACAAAAGTAAGGTACTTCTGTTTTTGTTTAGATTGGTTTGTTGTTTGGCATGTTTAACCTCTTGGGGTCACTGCTTTGCCTCTGAGTGGCACTACTTTGCCTCTGAGTGGCACTACTTTGCCTCTGAGCGGCACTGCTTTACCTCTGAGTGGCACTGTTTTACCTCTGAGCGGCACTGCTTTACCTCTGAGTGGCACTGCTTTACCTCTGAGTGGCACTGCTTTACCTCTGAGGGGCACATAGTCGTGGCCCCGTGTGTGGGAGAGCCATACCCTGTGCACGTTAAAGAACACGCTGGATGGCCTTGACGGGAGGCTACCATCTGTCTCCCAACAGCTATTCCAGTGGGTCCCCTCCCCCAACCTTCTCTGAGCCTTCGGGGTCCATGTGACCTGGCCATTTAGCCCATGGTGTGCAAAAAAGTGCCGCTCAGAGGTAAAACAACCCAACTCTGAGTGGCACTGCTTTACCTCTGAATGGCACTGTTTTTCCTCTGAGCGGCACTGCTTTACCTCTGAGAGGCACTGCTTTTTGTACACAATGGACTAAATGTTCAGTTTACAAGGACTTTACGGGATCAGAAAAGGTTAGGAGAAGGCAATTCACTAGACCTGCTAGACAAATGGAAGCTTCCCATCAAGGCTATCATTGTGTTCAACTTGCGAAGGATATAACTCTCCGCACTGGACCAAGACATGACGTCATATCCAAGAAACTACGGTGATCTCAAAGCCCACCGGTATCTCCTTCCTCACCGAGGGCAGGGTGGAGGTTAGCCACGATAAATCTCAACGCAGAAATCACATATGGGACTCGAATCTGGGAAATGCAGATTATGAGCCTGGCGCGCTACCGATTGAGCCAATCCCAGCCCCTCAGAAATATGATTTACATGTGTGTGAAGAAGGAAAGAATTTAAAATTTATGCTTTTTATAAATTTTAATTTTAAAGGATGTTCATAGGTATAAACGAGTTACGTGAAATTTATTAACTCTTGGAATTCGTACACATTTTTCATACAGTTGTTGTAGTTCTTTGTTCTCGTTAAACAATAGTTAAATTTTTGAAACTATTCTGAATGTTTTCTTTCTTTGTTATGTGGTGTCTTTCTGCTGCGGTTAAAGACACCTTCAGCAGTGAACCTTCAGCAGTGTTGAGGACATTGAAAGACACCTTCAGCAGTGTTGAGGCATTTGAACTTTCTGGTCTAGTATTTGGAATGTTAAAGGTAATATTAATCCAAAGTGTTGCCAACTTTGCCTTTCTCACAGACGGCGTATTATACTGACAGGATCCTCTCAGACCTCTGTGACAAGTAGCTGCTTGAGGGGTAATTTTTTTTCCGTTTTAGTCGAGAGTAATCCAAACAGTGCTTTACTACATAATAATGTGTTAGTGAAATTGCCTCTATCTAGAGCTAAAGTAAGTTGAACAGCATTAAAATGCTCTATTCGTGACAGTGCGCAGAGCGTGCTTGGCTACTAATTAAAGGGACCCTGGTGAGTTCTACTCTTTGCATATAAATTGAGAGACTTCTGTCAGACCTCTGTGACAAGTAGCTGCTTGAGGGGTAATTTTTTTTTCCGTTTTAGTCGAGAGTAATCCAAACAATGCTTTACTACATAATAATGTGTTAGTGAAATTGCCTCTATCTAGAGCTAAAGTAAGTTGAACAGCATTAAAATGCTCTATTCGTGACAGTGCGCAGAGCGTGCTTGGCTACTAATTAAAGGGACCCTGGTGAGTTCTACTCTTTGCATATAAATTGAGAGACTTCTGTCAGACCTCTGTGACAAGTAGCTGCTTGAGGGGTATTTTTTTTTCCGTTTTAGTCGAGAGTAATCCAAACAATGCTTTACTACATAATAATGTGTTAGTGAAATTGCCTCTATCTAGAGCTAAAGTAAGTTGAACAGCATTAAAATGCTCTATTCGTGACAGTGCGCAGAGCGTGCTTGGCTACTAATTAAAGGGACCCTGGTGAGTTCTACTCTTTGCATATAAATTGAGAGACTTCTGTCAGTCCTCTATGGCAAGTAGCTGCTTGAGGGAGTATTTATCTTATTTTTATTCTCTAGAGTGTACTATGGAATGTAATCTGACAGGCTCCTGTCAGACCTCTGTGGCAAGCAGCTGCTTGAGGGGGTATTTATTTTATTTATTCTCTAGAGTAGGGGTTCTCAACGTGGAGTGCGTGGTAAAATTTTTGGGGTACGCCGTGAGAGCTCAAAGGTCTCTAGATCTAGTAACAAAGTCGCTAAGTTGGCATTATTATACTATAACTATAGTTTTATCTATCTATATAAGGGCTGTGCCAGTTACATACACATTTCCAGGGGGTACGTGAAGCATAAAAGGTTGAAAACCACTGCTCTAGAGATCTATAGAGAAAGAAACAGGCATCTTTTGGATTTCCTATAGGAACTTTGAAGGAACCTGAAATCATTGCTGTGTTGAAAACGTGATTGTTCATCAACTCTTACCTCAGCCTCCCTTAGTTCTACTGAGTTCAAAACTCTGCAGCGTTTACTTTTATGATTAAAACACACTGTTGGCAGAATAATGTTTTGAAATCGTTATTTCATTTACATACTTTTTTGTACAAAAAATGCCATAAAAAATACTCGTTTTTCTAAATAAATTACATAGGCCACAAAAAATGGGCACAGATTTGACAATGTTGATTTCCTAACAATATACCTTCACTTCAAGAATACAAAATTGTGTTCCATTGTTTGACCTCCGAGCTGCAGTGTTGTACGCAAAATGATGTAAATGGCCAGACCACAAGGAACCCAAGACGGTTCTATGTTAGGAGAGAGATGTAACAAGTCAAAAACAGGGTATCTAGAGCTTTCTTTCTCACGCTCACGGTTTAGCTCTCTACATACAAGGTCACAACATCCCATCCAACATCCATCCTTTGTCATTGAAGGCAGAGCGGGGTGTTTGCAGAGAAAACGTAGTCACGATTAGGATATAAGCTGTTGTCAGACCCTCAGATAATTTGCAGTTATGGTTGTTTGACAATATTGGATTAATATTACATTTAACATTCCAAATACTACACCAGAAAATTCAAATGCCTCAACATTGTAACAACAAAATTATAACACTTGCATTTGAATATAAAAGTAACGATTTTTCCACAGCACAACATTTACCACAACAACAAATAAAACGTTTAATATTCCTAACAGTGAATTTTCACATAAAAGTTATTTATACTGTTAGTGCATCATCAGATACAAACTTAAAACTTTTAACACTTTCCCCCTATTGCTTTCTCCAACAACTCCCGTTCTACCCACAGTGCAAATGAATATTTCCTAAGCCATTCTTCATCTTATACCATTTCTAAGATTCTGCATATTTCACCATTTCTAAGATTCTTCATCTTTCATCACATCTAAGATTCTGCATCTTTCACCATTTCTAAGAATCTGCATCTTTCACCATTTCTAAGATTCTGCACCTTTCGTCACATTTAAGATTCTGCATCTTTCACCATTTCTAAGATTCTGCACCTTTCATCACATCTAAGATTCTCATCTTTCGTCACATCTAAGATTCTGCATCTTTCATCACATCTAAGGTTCTGCATCTTTCACCATTTCTAAGATTCTTCATCTTTCATCACATCTAAGATTCTGCATCTTTCATCACATCTAAGATTCTGCATCTTTCATAATTTCTAAGATTCTACATCTTTCATCACATCTAAGATTCTTCATCTTTCATCACATGTAAGATTCTTCATCTTTCATCACATCTAAGATTCTGCATCTTTCACCATTTCTAAGATTCTACATCTTTCATCACATCTAAGATTCTGCATCTTTCATCACATTTAAGATTCTGCATCTTTCACCAGTTCTAAGATTCTGCATCTTTCACCATTTCCAAGCCATTGGGTTTGGAAAAGGCTACCGTCTATCGTTAAGCCGTGGCTGCGAGTCCAGAAGAGCCGTACGCTGTGGACTTTAAAGAACACTACGGATTGCTTTCATGGTAAGCTTCCATCTGACTCGTAACAACTGTCCAGTAAATCCCCGACCTTGAGCCCTTGGAGTCCTTGTGACTTGGCCATTTAAACCACTGTGAGCAAAAACATGACGCTCAAAGGTAAAACAACCCACTTTGCTTTTGCATTGTTGATGTAACAACGAATCAAAACTTGAGAAACTTTCAACAATGTATCCTTAAACACAGGTATTCCCTTACTGTTAACGTAACAGCCAGTTTTGTACAAAAAAATGCCTTAATGCATAACTGCAGTAACACTGGGATCTCAATCACCCGCGTAATTTACTACCTTGACAGTGTTGCGACACCGACGCAAACAGTGCATCGTTGTGGTTCAGTTTGTGGCGAACCTTTTTTTTTTTACGTTTTGCACCCTTTTCCACATACATATTTTTTTCGTTGACGTTTTCCGAGTAGGAAAAACTGATGTCGTTTTTTTATGCGTTTTTATGACTGTTAGAGCTGCCTGTGGATTAATATGCAAGTTAATAAATAAGGAGAAAGCCCATAACGTAAACAGTTCCAGTGCTTCCCAGTCGCTTGCGAAAAGTGCACGGGATTCGCTCTTCCCATCAAAACGAACGTGATATATATTCAGAAAAGAGAATCTGTGAAATACTGTGTGTCAGCTGAAATGGCGTCCGACTACCATTCTAAAGATTTATTGATGGACAGTAAAATGAACTCTGTGCATAAATCGAATAGTGTAGGGAATGTGTTTTGTTAAGGAAAAAAGAAATGTCAGTTTGATTCTTTTTTTGGTGTTTGTTTACCTTTTCTGGATGTAAATGGTTTCGAAATGTTGTCGTTAAGGCCAGTATGTTGTGGTTGCTGTAACAGTTTGAAAGATATGCCATAACGGATATTATTAAATTCTATTAATGGCTGGTTTCAGTTTATCGTTCGTGCGGCAAGTTGTCGATTTCGAATTCAGTACGGGGTGCCTTTTTTAGTTCTTGAACCATCTTTATTTAACATACGTGTTATAAAATATTCGCAGTGATCTCACAAAGCTAAAAAGCTTATCTTCAGGACATTAGATGTAGGTTAGATATTAATTCTTTTAAAGTAATAAAATTCAGCCATTCATTTATTAAATTGTTTGAATGCGACATTACGATTTTATCACTACGATATAACATGATCGTCAATCCCATGTCAGGCCTAGATCTAGAAAAAAGAATCGAAGTGGCGGCCAAGAAGCACAATCGAACAGAAAAATGTATAGCGGGGGGAGGCTGCACATTCCCCCCCCCCCCCCCCTCCGTTTTGCAGCTCTAAAAAAATCTTGAAAAAAATGCATGAAACGTAAATAAGTTTATTTTTTGTATATATTTTCCTTACTAGCATTTCTAAAAAAGAGGGGACCCCCTCTTTTTTTTCATGCCCCACCCTAGATCCGGTCCTGATCCCGTAGTCTCTTAAGTGGGGAATGCTAATTACTTCTGTCCCAGTAAGTAAGAGGGTTGGGTTGTTTTTCCTCTGAGCGGCACTTTTTTGCACACCATGGGCTAAATGGCCAGGTCACATGGACCCCGAAGGCTCAGAGAAGGTTGGGGGAGGGGACCCACTGGAACAGCTGTTGGGAGACAGATGGTAGCCTCCCGTCAAGGCTATCCAACGTGTTCTTTAACGTGCACAGGGTATGGCTCTCCCGCACACGGGGCCACGGCTTAACATCCCATCCGATGGACGGCGGCCTTTCCAAGCCCATTGGTGTACCCTACTGACCGTGGGCAGGGCGGGGAATTTTGCGGAGATAAATCTCAACGCTGACCCAGCTGGGATTCGAACCTGGGAACTACAGATTACGAGCCTGGCGCGCTACCGACTGAGCCACCCCGCCCCATAGTAAGTAAGAGGGACGACATCTTTCAGCATGGGAAGTTAGGCCGTTGGCCCGTGTTTGGAAGAGCCATACCCTATGCACGTTAAGAACACTCTGGATGGCCTTCACGGGAGGCTACCAACTGTCTTCTAACAGCTGTTCAGTTGATCCCTTTCCACAACTTTGAACATTTGGTGTTTTTCTGGCCTGGCCATTTGACCGGTTGTGTGCAACAAAGTGCCGCTATGGGGTAAAACATTCTAACTCTTAGTGGGGGGAAAACAGAATTGTTTGTCGTAACTGATATTTTTTTTCAAATGCTATGTATTTAGAAGCATCTATTCTGTTTTCGTATTTCTTTATACCACTCCTCAGTGTGAACCTTTTTTCCTCCCAACCCTCCTCTCCTCAAATGTGGATCTGTTCCACGGGAAAAAAAATACGTGCCGCTGAATAATAAATCAGTACAACTTCTCCCTATACACTACTTACATAGATCAGCGTTAAGTTTCTTTGGATTTGCTGGAATTTGTTTTTTTTTCAGTTT
This sequence comes from Ryuthela nishihirai, assembly GCA_038380435.1. Taxonomy (NCBI): domain Eukaryota; kingdom Metazoa; phylum Arthropoda; class Arachnida; order Araneae; family Heptathelidae; genus Ryuthela; species Ryuthela nishihirai. The sequence goes on along the minus strand of JAWZYU010000024.1, from coordinate 33,776,366 downwards.
TTGTAGAACATAATTTTTTTTCGCCTCAACTTCCTTGAGTCAGTTTCTTAAGGATGTAAACACCCCCTATCTAGTCCATCTCGTTTTCAACTTGGCGCTTCCCATTTTAAAGTAAGTAAAAAAAGAAACGCTCTTCTAAAAATAAGTCTTTCTGCAAAAGACCGAAATAAAACAGAAACAACCATCATCGCAGAGACATTAATCAGGGTTATTTATTTATTTAGCCAAACATTTCTTTCGGATTAGTGTCCCAGACGGTGCAAATAACAAGCCTCATAGACATCGCAGCCATTAACTGAACTGTTTTATTTTTTTTACTATGCGTTTCAGCACGTCACACTAATTGGCACGTCGAGTGTCTTCCAGATGCTGGCGAATATTTTAAAAACCTTTTTCTCCTCTCTCATCCCATTCTCTGTTTCTATGGGAACAAGTCTCCCATTTTTTTCTACTCCTTACTATCTCTTGTCAGTCTCTCGTTTCTAAGGGTAACGACGGAGCGAAGACGTATAACGGACGCCACTTTGTAACAGGGTGAGGTTTTTGAAGCGTCCAGCAAAAACCGGGTGAAGTGATGACTTTATTTATTTGACTACGTGATGTCTTCTACACGCAGTGCTTTACTGCTGTCGTAGTCCCTGTCATAAACTTTTTGGTGGCTCCCAGGGACTCCAGTAATTGGCTCTCCTCTCCTTCCTTGGCAGCAGCTGCAGTAACTCTGCCACATGTCTTCTTCGTTGGAAGAAGATGCTGATGATCTGGTACGAAACTCTTAATTGGACGTCTCTTTTCATTGGAGGAGAGGATGACGTCGGTGTCCAGCGTGGACTTCTCTTTCTCCGTCTTCCCACTGGGGCCATCACTTTTATCGTTAACATGTCAGAGTTTAGTTCATTTTCTTCCCCAAAGGAGAAGTTGAGATGTCTAGAACAGAATTATAAAATTCTCTGGAATAATTGCTAGAGGATCAGTTGATTTGACTCCGAGCGGTGCTTTTTTTACATTATGAGTTAAATGGCCAGGTTACAAGGACCTCAAGGGCTCAGAGCTGTGTAATAGAAGAAAATATATTGTACAACAATTAGACAGATGGGAGCCTGTTGTTAATATATTCAGAAAGTTTTTAAAGTGCAAAGGAAATTCCGCTCCTACGAATTTTTCGGATTCCGTCTCCTCTGCACTTTTTTCACCTAGGACAGGGTTGGACTCTACGGACCGGATAGCTTTTGCAAAAATCCGAATCACTGATAACTCGTATGGACGCACTTTCTCTTCTTCTTCTGCGAAAGAAATCTTCTGTCATTACCATCCAACAGGTTTCTTAAATGTACGAATTAAAACGCACGAGCACTCGGAACTATATCCTTAAGCTCCCACTCGGAACTATATTCTTAAGCTCCCACTCCCCTCATGCAATATCAGTGCAAAACAAAACTTCAAACTCCCATAATTTTTTTGACTGAAACTTGAATGGAAAACTAAAACATGTCTTCTTTCTCTTCTCTGCAGAGTTCAGTTCTGTGTTACTTTTATCTTTCTTTTCCATCTCTTTGTCTCTTTCTAATCTTGGTTGTCCATTTTCACCTCTTTGTTTCCTTTCAAATCACTGCGTCTTTTCCCCATCTCTGTCTGTTCTCATTGATCTCGGTGCCGCTTTGTGTAACTTTTTCCACGTGTGGTTTATCATTTTGGTTTCTCTTTTTTCTGCTTCCTTCTCATACCTTTTGAGCTTTGTATTTCTCTTTTTCTATTAAAGATGTCTCTTTCTCCTTTTTTTCATTTCGGTATCAAATTTTTGATATTCATGTCTTCTTACTCATCTCAGTATTTCTCCTTTTCCATCTCTCTCATCTCAATGTCTTTATTCTCATTTTCATCTCACTGTACTTTTTCTCTCATCTTGGGTCTCCATTTTCATGTGTTTGTTTTCTTTCATTTCCACCAAATTTTGAGTCTTTTTTTCCCTCCTTTTCCCTCTGATTCTTGGTAACTTTTCTCACCTGTGGTTTCGCATTTCGATATTAACGTCTCATATCTTTTTTTTATTTCTGAGCTCCGTGCCTCTCTGTATTCATCTCTGTCTCTCCTTTCTCACATTCTTGTCGTTTTTCACACCTCGGATTTCTATTTTCATCTCTTTTATTTCCCTTTAAAATCTCTGTGTATCTTCCCAATCTCTGTGTCTTCTCATATCTTTCTCTCCTCTATTATCTCCGTCTTTCCTTCCTCGTCTCGGAGTCTCTCACCTTTTCTAGTCTTTCACAACTCCGCTCACCTCTCCTTGTCGCCTTTCTCGTCTCGTGCATTTGTGGATCTAGATAAAAAAATTGTGCGTGGGAAGGTAACGAACAGCAACGGGCAAAACGTCGTTTTGAGATAATTTTCTCTCGATTTTGTGTTTTTTAAAAATTCGAGAAATATTTATGTCTGTTAAATATTTTTTCCTCTCCATTTTGGATGCAACCATTTTTAAAGAGGTGGAGGCATAGCTCTCTTGCACCTCTCTTCTCCCCTCTAAAATACAGGTCTCGTAAAGTCTCATCCTTACATCTTTCCATCCCTCTTAGCGAAAGCAGAGAAACGATCAATCGGCCAAAATATCGAAGCTAGTAAAGATCTACTGCTGATCTTCCCCCCCCCCTTCCTTACCCGCCTCCCCTCAAGAATACTTTGTTAGTTCCAGAAACGCTGATACTTACCGAAAGCTGAAAACGCCAACCTTAAAAAAGCGCATGCAGCAAGTGGAACGAGAGAGCAGGCCTAAGCTTACCACATGAAAACCTCGTTTCCTGTCCCCTCGACAATGTCGAGGAATCGGAAAACACGCTGCGAGTTATCGTCGGAAGATCGATAATCGATCTTGTGATTCGAGAAATTTTAAGGATATGGTTAGAGAAAAAGCCGGAAAAAATCCCTTAAAGGGAAAGACTTAACTTCATCATGAATCGAATATCGATCTGTCAGCTTGCGCCATCTGGTGGCGATGTCAAATGACTTTTTCATTTGTCTATTGGTTGGGTCGGTTTTTTTTCTTCTTATATTTCTTCTCCTACTGTAGATTTTTTTCTGTCAACTGTTTTTTTTTACTTTTTTTTCTCCTTTAAATTCTTTGATGATTGTAAGTAATTGACAATACTTGTGACAACAGGAAAATGATGCCAATGTCTAGCGTTCTCTGCTCTAAATGTGCCAAGTTTTTTTTCCTTAGGTATCATACCCATCAGCGTAAGAAAGTTGCCTTCTATAAAATTGATTGTTAGGAGGATGTACAATGCCTTACCAAATTGTTAGATAATTTCCGTGTTATATCGTTGGGAATGCAACTTCCAAGCTCTATAACTTCTAAAATATGCATTTAATAGGAAAATGTGTTCAAAGATAAATAAAAGATCGTAATCAAATCTATTTGAATCTCAATTTTAAGAAAAATATTCTTCTACTATGGCATATAAACTGACAGGCTCCTGTGAGACCTCTGTGGCAAGCAGCTGCTTGAGGGGTATTTTTTTTATTCATTATGTAAAGAGTTATGGAAACTGCTATTTTTAACAATAAATTATCTTGTTTTATTAAATATATATATAATTGTCTGATATTGAAATAATCATTGCACAAACTTCTAAATTTTTTTTCTTATTAAATGCTTTTAAACAATGCTTATTTTTTATATTTTAATTTTCAGAAGTAAATTCTCTGACGCATCACTGTTGCGAAATATTCCAACTTTCATAACTCTAAATATTGGACGAATATGATTGAAAACCGAGATTTAAATAGATTTAATTATGATCTTTAATTTATATTCAGCGATATTTGTCTGTTAAATGCATATTTTAAAAGTTATTTAGCTTCGAAGTTAGATTCCCATTGATCCACAATTTTGTGAGATTGGCGCACTACCGAATTGGTCCGTTTCCTGTCTCAAAATCTGATGATCTCCGGTTTCGAGGTTGCCAAATGTTGATATTTCATCCAATAACTACCTTTATACCCAGGGGCGGGGGGTGGCTCAGTCGGTAGCGCGCCAGGCTCGTAATCTGTAGTTCCCAGGTTCGAGTCCCAGCTGGGTCAGCGTTGAGATTTATCTCCGCAAAATTCCCCGCCCTGCCCACGGTCAGTAGGGGACACCGATGGGCTTGGAAAGGCCGCCGTCCGTCGGATGGGACGTTAAGCCGTGGTCCCGTGTGCGGGAGAGCCATACCCTGTGCACGTTAAAGAACACGCTGGATGGCCTTGACGGGAGGCTACCATCTGCCTCCCAACAGCTGTTACAGTGGGTCCCCTCCCCCAACCTTCTCTGAGCCTTCGGGGTCCATGTGACCTGGCCATTTAGTCCATGGTGTGCAAAAAAGTGCCGCTCAGAGGTAAAACAACCCAACCTTTATACCCTCTATGAATAAGAGGATACCCATGGACTTAGAAAAGTCGGTAGATGGGAATTTTATCCATGTTTTGCTTTCATCACGGCTATTAGACTTCTTTCTGCAATTTTCTCTAAACTCATGAGGATTCTTGTGATTTAGCCATTTAATCCATTATGGGCAAAAAAATATGCAGCTCAAACTATCACTGTAGTGAGATTAATTTTTTCGTATCAAATTTGTTTCCAGCCTACGACGTTTAGAGGTTATTTCCATCGAGAGCTTCAATGCTATGTATCTGGATAATCCAAGGTATTATTATTCGATATGTGATTATAAAAAGCTTGGATCCCGTCGATTCAAATAACACATGAGCGCTCCGACACTTAGATCTCCGCAAAACTCTCTGCCCTGCCTACAGTCAGTAGGGAGCACCGATGGGCTTGGAAAGGCCACCGTCCTTCGGATGGGATGTTAAGCCGTGGCTCCGTGTGTGGGAGAGTCGCAACCTGTGCTCGTTAAAGAACACGCTGGATGGCCTTGACGGGAGGCTACGATCTGTCTCTCAACAGCTGTTCCAGTGGTTCCCCTCCCCCAACCTTCTCTGAGCCTTCGGGGTCCTTGTGACCTGGCCATTTAGCCCATTGTGTGCAAAAAAGTCCCGCTCAAAGGTAAAACAACCCAACCGACACTTAGATTCAGGTGGTAAAATTTTAGAGTACAACAATCATAACCTTTCTTACGAAGGTATGAACTCACCCATCCTTGGCTCAACTGATAGAGCAACTGGCGCATAACTAGAAGATCTCGGTTTCAGGAATCTGACGGGTGGGCTATTTTTCACCCTTGCTTAATTATTGCACCTCATATGCAAAACTTTCAAACAACTCAACGATTTTGTTCTGAATCTTGGGAACCTTATGACTTGTCCATTTAGTGATCTACACATAAGAAGTGTTGTAATAATTCTGAGGGACACGTGCTGAAACTGATTCCTTTTCTGATCACATTGCTTTTCCTTTGCGTCATTAATTTTGTTCCTAAACATGCGTTTTCTTTTTTTTGACTCTACTCATTTTGTTTCAAAAGGGAGGAAACATTTTCAACTTCTGCAGCGAATACCTAAAGTTAAACGGATCTCTACCAATCACGTCATTTCCGGTCATCACATATCGCAACACCACACTGACGTCTGTCCTGGCCACCACCACTGGCCAGCATACCGTGGCCTTCATTGGAACGGATAACGGAGAAATTAAAAAGGTAGGTTTCTTTATGTATTTCTTTATATATTTATATAGAGATATATTAAAAGGTGTTTCTTTCCCGTATGTAAATGAAAAATAAAAATGTTTGTTTTCCATACGTAAATGGAAAAGATTACTTAGATTGTATATTTAAAAGGCAACTTTTTATATATGTATATAAACAATACTTTTTTATATATATGTATAAATGGTAAATTTGTGTAAAGGATAAGTTTCTCTTTTCCCTAGTTTTAGGTTGCGGAATATATAACGTACAGTCGCTCAAAAAAGTATCCGAACACTGGTTGATTACAGAATTCAGAAAAATATCTGGCAACTATTTTTTTTAGAAATTAGTGATCTGGTAACCTTCGTGTCACGTGACACGTGACACGAAGGGATTTTGAGGGGTTTTTATTGAGGGGGGTTTATTATATTTTTTTATCTTGAAATCTTTAAGAAATGGCCACTTTTATCTCAGAAGCATGATTTTATGAAAATTTGTTGCCCAGTGTAATTAGTGCTCTGTGAGAATGCGGAATTCGTTTTATTAAAAATCTATTAAATAGTTTTTTTTTTAAGTAAAAGGATACGATTTCTGAAAGATGTAATATTTAAAGAAATATAAATTTTGTTTTTTGCAGCATTTCAAAAATGAATTGTATGAGTTTTGCTCATATTGAACTAATTTTTTTCTTGATATTCAGGTACAATACTTCCACCTACCTCTAGTATCCAACCCCTACACATTTAAGCTACTGGTATCCATCCATTAAATTTTCATTCTACTCTCCAGCTAATACACTTTTTACAACCTGTGGTCTCCACCCATTATATTTCCCACTAATATCGATCTAGTATTCATGCCTCTATTATCCACCCATTTCAGTTTTCCTCTGGTATCTACCATTATATTTCCCACTAGTATCCATCCATTATATTTTCCCTCTGTATCCACCCGTTACATTTTCCTTTTGGTATCCACCCATTACATTTTCTCTCTGGTATCCACCCATTACATTTTCCTTCTGGTATCCACCCATTACATTTTCTCTCTGGTATCCACCCATTACATTTTCCTTCTGGTATCTACCCATTACATTTTCTCTCTGATATCCACCCATTACATTTTCCTTCTGGTATCCACCCATTTACACTTTCCTCCTTAGATATTCACCCATTTACACTTTCATTCTCAAGTACCCACATATCGCATTTTTTTCTCTGATATCTAGCCACTATACATTTCCAGTTCTCTTATACAGCCATTACACTTTTTCGCCTCTGGTATACATCTAATACATTTTACCTCTGTAACCATCTTTTGCCTCTAGTAAACATCCATTACATTTTACTTCTGTAACCCTCATTTACCTTTGGTATCCAAAATTCCCCACCCCTGCCCACGGCAATAGGGGATACCGAAGGGCTTGGAAAGGCCGCGTCCATCGGATGTGACGTTAGCCGTGGCCCGTGTGCGGGAGAGCCATAACCTGTGCACGTTGAAGAACACGTTGGATGGCCTTGACGAGAGGCTACCATCTGTCTCCCAACAGCTATTACAGTGGATCCTTTCCTACAGCTTTCTCTGAGCCTTCGGGGTTCTTGTGACCTGGCCATTTAGCCCATGGTGCGCAAAAAAGTGCCGCTCAGAGGTAAAGCAACCCAACCTTTGATATACATCCATTACCATCCATTACATTTTGCATCTGTAACCATCTTTTACACCTATGGTATCCACCAATACATTTTACCTCTGTAACCATCTTTTACCTCTGATATCCATCTATTAAATTTTACTTCTGTAAACATCTTTTACCTCTAGTATCCATCTATTATATTTTACTTCTGTAACCATATTTTTTCCTCTGGTATCCATCTATTAAATTTTTACTTCTGGTATCCGTTTATTAAACCCAGTTTATTACTTTTCCCCCAGATATATATCTGCCCGTTCCACCCATGCAACATAGCAACTCCTACACCACGATCTCACGCTTCCTTAGCAAAAAAAGAAATTCACCTCATGTTGCATTAAGCATTTTTTTTTTTGCATAGAATCACCCAACGACCGATCCAACGACCGACCCGACCTCCGGGCCTTCCGAAAACTGCGGCGGCTTACACTTGTTCTTAATTTCGCCGATAACCTTCGTATCCGTGGGGCGCCAAGGCTGTAACTTCGGCTTCTCACCCTCCGTTCCACCGCAATTAGCCAATTGCAAGATATTGCTTCAGTGGAGATTGCCTCTCTTACTTCTCTGTCTTTTGTGCTTCTCAAGCGGCCCAGTTTCCGTGTTGATTCCTCTGTAAAGCTAACCCAAACAATATATAATTGCAACAATATATAATTTGCATAAGCAAACGGGCCAGTGGTATAACAAAATAATTATACGACTCGGGTAGCGGTGAAGTATGCGCACTCCATTAATCCGCGTCTCACGTGAACCCACCACGTGTAATTATCTGCGCGCTCATTTATCAGCCAGGATGAAGGATCTGGCTGGCCCGCCGTGGCTCGCTGAACCGGCCGGCGGCGTGAACAGCTCAGGTTCTGCCTCTTGCTTCATCCCCTCCCACCACTACGTCACTTCCCTCGGGGGACAAGTAGATTTAGGAGGAATCAGCAGAGTGCCGTTTTCGAAAGATAAAAGTCTGGAGGGTTTATAGATATGATAAAGATGAGACCATCCCCTAGTCTATCTAACCATCGGAAAAATAAATTAGTAAATAAGTTGTTTCTTTTTTAAAGCAGTTTTTTCAGTTCATTGAATAAGTGCGTATTAATCCTTTTGGGAGCTGGTTGAGTCGGGGGATTCAAATATTGAAATCGACATTTAATTCATAAGTTTATCCCGTGTTTGGATGTGAGCAGGGTCAGATCTAGGTGGGAGGGGCAGCCCTTCCCACTCTTTCAGAATGCTAATAAATGGTAATAGAGACAAAAAAAAATATTGAAGTTAAATATATTTAATGCATTTTTCGAGAAATTTTGTAAAGACCCGTAAAATTGAGGGGGGGGGGGATGTTATACTGCATTGAGTATTGGTCAATTTTTTTTATTGCACCCTCCCCTTCTATTTCTTTTCTAGAATCGGGCCTGGATGTGAGTGTTAGAAATTTATATTACAAAAGCGTACATTTTTTTATTTTCTTTGGCCCGAACGGTTAGCATATTTGGATGTGGGTTGGTTGTTTTAGGGTTGTTTTACATCTGAGCGGGGGTTGAATCGTAATCCTTAAGATCGTACTCCTGGGTTCGAGTCCCGATTGCGCTTGCTTTGGAAAATTCTCTCCGCTAAAGTCCCTTCATTCTACCAGCGATAAAGCAAGATACATATAAGATAAGAGGGCTGAGAGTAAGTAAGACGAGAGGGCTAAGAGTAAGTAAGACGAGAGTAAGTAAGGCTAAGAGTAAGTAAGAGTAAAGACGAGAGGGTTAAGCAGTTGGCCACGGGTGCGTGAGATCTCATTCTAGATGTTTTTTGTGGGAGGCTTTCATCTGTCTTCTAAGATGTTTTCAGTGAATCCACCATGAGTTTTCGCGGAGGGGGAGGAGAGCATCTTCCCCATGAAAATTTGGAAATGTGATTATTTTAAATTATAAGAAAACTGGAAGATTTATCACTAAAAAAAGATAGCAACAGCGCTCTTTTGAAAATTGTTTCCCCCTCCCCGTCCCACTCCCTGAAAAAAATTTTTGTGGACGTCACTGTGATCCACTATCTAGGTTTGAGTCTTACTAGTCCATTTAGCCCATTAGTCCGTAAATGTACGGGTCAGAAATGTGATTTATCTCCGCAAAACTCCCCACTCTGCCCACGGTCATTAGGGACATCGCCGTTTGTCGGATGGGGCATTAAGCCGTGACCCGTGTGTAGGAGAGCCATACCCTGTGCACGTTAAAGAACACGCTGGATGGTCTTGACGGAAGCTACCATCTGTCTCTCAACAGCTGTGCCAGTGGTGCCCTCCCCCATCCTTCTCTGAGCCTTCGGGGTCCTGGTGACCTGGCTATTTAGCCCATTGTGTGATGGTCTCCACAAATAAAAAATCTGAAGAGGTGTAATTTTTTTTTCATTTCAAATATAATACGATATCTTCTGGCAGTACACCAGAAACGCGTTCCACTCAACTCTTTATCCACTAAAACAGCTGCTTGCCACAGAAATACGACAGGAGATTGTCAGTTTAATACGCCACGATAGCGGCACCTCGACAGGAGGAAAACACAGAAACTAATTATTATGGTAATGCACACGACCTCGAAGCCTCAGAAGTGGTAAACGCTTTGGGGATGAATTTGTAAATCAATAAACCGTATCAAATCTCACGCTAATATAAATTATTATTTTTTGCGGGATTTTTTTTGCAGTTTATGTAAAAAAATTGTTCGTTAATGTTAATAACATTAATCAAGTTTTTTTTGTTAAAAAAAGAAATAAGCATCTTAAATTTGTGCCTCGTAAATTTGTCCAAGTATGCTGATAAGTTACTAAGATATCATTTTGGCATTTTTCGGATAAGATTTTCGGATAAGATCGGAGCCATTTTTCGGATAAAATCGGAGCCACGAGTAAAGCATGACTTTTTCCCATAAGATCGTGAATGTACAGTCGCTCAAAAAAGTATCCGAACACTATGATTAATTACAGAATTCAGAAAAAATATCTGGGAACGATTCTTTTAGAAATTAGTGATCTGGCAACCTTCGTGTCACGTGACACGAAAGGACGTGTCAAGAAAATTGAGATTTATCTCCTCACGTGACACGAAGGTTGCCAGATCACTAATTTCTAAAAGAATCGTTGCCAGATATTTTTTCTGAATTCTGTAATTAATCATAGTGTTCGGATACTTTTTTCAGCGACTGTACATATGTCCTTCCTAGTGTACTTTTAAAAAATTAAGCGAAATAGATGTTATGTTTGCGTTGACTATTATTTTACGCTAATCCTATTGCTGAAACTCGAAGTAAAATTGTGTGTGTGTGTGTGGGGGGGGGGATCAGCCTCTTCACCCAAATTCTTACCACACCCTATCTAAATTTGGCTCTATCTGTATATTTTTTCAGTAATATTTGTCATAGGGAATTAAATTTCGTAGTCTGATTGAACCTAAATATTTTTGAGGTTTTCAGTAACAGGTTTTTCGCATTTTTCAACCCGTACAACCTCCTCCCCCTTTTGGGGCGGGGATGCTCAGTCTGCAGCGAGCTAGGCTCGTAAACTGCAGTGAGCTAGGCTCGTAATCTGCAGTTCTCAGGTTCGAGTCTCAGCTGGGAAATTGAGATTTATCTCCGCAAAACTCCACGGCCAGCAGGTAACACCGATGGGCTTGGAAAAGTCGCCGTCCGTCGGATGGGGATGTTAAGACGTGGCTCCGTGTGAGGGAGAGCCATCCCCTGTGCACGTTAAAGAACACACTGTATGGCCTTGACGGGATGCTACCATCTGTCTACCAAACTGTTCCAGCGTGTCCCCTCCCCCAACCTTCTCTGAGCCTTCGGGGTCCATGTGGTCTGGCCAATTTAACCCATGGTGTGCAAAAAAGGGCACTCAGAGGTAAAACAACCCAAACAACAAAGCTCCCCCGCTGATTATTTTCTAGATCTGGGCTTGCTACCAACTATAACATTGGTTCAAACAGCAAGCTGAATACATCTCTTGTTTTAAAAAAAATTATATTTTTCTCTATGACACACTGAAAAATAAACGAGAAAACGAATTTTTTTGACCATGGCTTTCAAGTCTCCCACCTCAAGAAAAATGAAAGCAGATATCGCCGATTGTTTTATGGCAGAGGAAATCCAAAACTATCCATACTTATATCGCTTAGTAAATCCAGATTTTTATGGAGTAGCTCCTTTCCTAGTAGGCGCTCTTTCGTTCATTCCCCTCGAGACCTTTGCGCCTTACGCCTGAGGGACATTCTCATTTTTACGACAGCACGAGAAGTGGGTAGGAAGAATGCGAGCCCATGCAGCTCGCAAGAGTTCGAGAAGCAACGAGGGGAAAAAAAGTACAAAAAATGTCGAGGTGGAAGAAAATATAGACCATGAGCGCTTTGTGAGAGATCGAATAGGAGTATAAGGCTAAGAGGTTTTGGTTTATGTCTTGAATATAGAGGCTGTAAAAGCAACAATGATAATGCTATCTACCCGTATTGTGAATGGTTATTTCTTCTCTACATATATATCTATGTGTGCATATATATATATGCACTCCATGTTGTCAACAACCCATAACGATTGTGTATTTCAGTGTTTAGATAGATGCAACTCAATGTCCTTCGTTCGTACCAGAAAAAAGCGGATTGGGTGGCTCAGAGTAGAAAGTTATAAATGGGAGAATGATGCTTAAGATGCTTTTGGAAAAATGACGTGAAAGGGTTTTGTTGTGTGTGTGTTGGAGGGATATACGGGTTGTCTTAGACGATCTTTTCATGAAGGGATAATAGAGAGGTGGATAACGAGAAAATTATGCACGATTTTTTGGGAACGCACAAATCCTCGTGCGTCACGAAGAATACGTTGTGACTGCTAAAGAGAAAAGACGTTTGTCAGCCAAATGGTTACGAGTTGGAGGAGATTTGAGACTTTCTCTTGCACCCTCCCCGTTCTTCCTACCCCCTTTTTCTTTCCTCCTTTTTTTTTTCTCTGCTGTCGTCTTTCGGTATAAGTATGCCGATGGTAATGTCGAGCAATTGTGTCTTACAGGGAAGATCGATAAACAAGGAGACAGCTTTAATAAAGGGTCGTTCTTATGCAATGCGATGTACGGATCTTAGTTGCTGCTGGAGCGCCGTTGCTTGCGAATGGATTTGGTTACAGCGGAGAATGGTTATCGTCTGACCAGCTATTGCTTTTAGGACAATCGCAAATGTTGACCGAGTTTATCTCTTGTTTTTCGTAGTCTTGATTTTTGTGTACGTTGCATTTTGAATTGCCCATCAATAACTGGACAGTGATCGTATCCGTGGACGTGTTTGCGGGTGTTTCTTATTTATGGCGAGGCATTGTATATGTTTAATGCGATTCTGTTGGGAATTAATCGCATATTTTTGGTTTTACAGTACTGCAAGCTCCAAACCTTTATATAAAGCCCCTATCAATTGCAGAATAATTAACTTAATCGCATCCAATAGACGAATTAATTTCAGTTGGGTTGGGTTACCTCTGAGCGACACTTTTTTGACACCATGGGCTAAATGGCCAGATCCTAAGGACCCCGAAGGCTCAGAGAAGGTTGGGGGAGGGGACCCACTGGAACAGCTCTTGGGAGACAGATGGTATCCTACAGTCAAGGCCATCCAGCGTGTTCTTTAACTTGCACAGGATATGGCTCTCCCGCACACGGGGCCACGGCTTAACGTCCCATCCGACGGACAGCGCCTTTCCAAACCCATCGGAATTAATTTCAGTACTTATTAAGATCTGTTTAACTACTGTATTGGAATTTGGTTTGCAACTTTATTCAGATCTATTTAGATTATATTATTGCAATCGATTTCACTACTTGGCACTTTATCGATAATTTCTCTGCCATCAAATTGGCATCAATCCAGGCCCTGATCGAAAAATAAGGGGGGGAGGGAAGGCAAATATATGGATCGAGTGGGAAAAAATAAGGGAGACTGGAGCAAGTGACTGGATCGCTGTTTCAATGTAAAATTTATGCCTCCTCCTTAGTGATATGCACAAATTTCTTGAAAAATTTTATAATATATGTGCTTAATATTTTACTAACATTTTCAAAAAGAGAGAAGGGGGGGGGGGCATGATTTCCTTGCCTCCTCCCATATCCGGTCCTGTGTCAATCCAAACTTAAACTCTTCTATAACAATATATATTTCAGCAGGCCTGGACTATAAAAAATCGAGGGGGGAGGATTTCTAATAACAGTATAACATTTCCCTTTCCTTGCAAGTCTTTAAAAATTTCTGTAAAAGTGCATGAAATATAAATAAGTTTCATAATATTTTGTCTCTATTACCATTGCTAGCATTCTAGGGGTGAACTCCCCCCCCCACCTACGACCCACCACTAGATCCGACTCTGTGTTTCACTAATTTATTGTGCTCTTTTCCGCCACAAGATTCAGACATATTTGACAACGTCATTGGACATATTCATACTTAACGAACAATTTAATTCTTTTTTGTTCATTTAAGTCATATTTTCATTACTTCTATTACGATTCTGACTTATATGGTAGTTTTGCCGTATTTCCATGTACTTTGCTTATAGACAGAAAATGTTTAAATTTCAACTCAACGATCTGGAGAAGAAAATTTGATGAAACCAGTTTTGGTTTTACGGTGTTTAAATGTTAAGATATATGAAATTGTAAATCAGAAGTTTTAAAGTGGCATCGTTTGCAGAAGCGTTTCGCAAAATTCTAGAAATATTGAATTGTTTTATCTATGAGCAGCACTTTTTTTTTTGCACACAGTGAGCTAAATAGAAAGATCACAAGGATCCCTACAAACTTAGAACTGGGTAGAAGATGATTCACTAGCCATTTATTAGAAAAGAAAAGTTTCCGTTCAAAGCCATGCAGCATGTTCTTTAACTTGCACAGTGTATGATGACTCTCGTACACACGGGTTGGATTGTTTTACCTCTGAGCGGCAGTTTTTTTTAACACAATGGGCTAAAATGCCAGGTCACAAGGACTCCGAAGGCTCAGAGAAGGTAGGGGGAGGAGACCCACTGGAACAGCTGTTGGGAGACGTACACACGGAACCATCCTTAGCGTCCCATCCGATAGACGACAGCTTTTCGAAGCTTGTCGGTGTCCCCTTTTTCACCGAGAGCAGGGCAATGGTTAGCAGAGAAAATAAATCGGCTTTCTAACCATTATATTACATTGTTCTTCAGTTACGGATCTATTGCAACTTCTGACGTACACGTAGCAGATGCCTGCATCATTTAAAGCTAGTACTTAACACATAGGTTACGACTGTCGAAAGAGTTATATACCCTTAATGTTATACTCATTACTGATCTTCCATTTGAGGAGCGGGGTGGCTCAATCGGTAGCTCGCCCACTGTTATACTCATTACTGATCTTCCATTTTAGGAGCGGGGATGGCTTAGTCGGTAGCTCGCCCACTGTTATACTCATTACTGATCTTCCAATTGAGGGGCGGGGGTGGCTGTCGGTAGCTCGTCCACTCATACTCATTACTGATCTTCCATTTGAGGGGCGGGGGTGGCTGTCGGTAACTCGTCCACTGTTATACTCATTACTGATCTTCCATTTGAGGAGCGGGGATGGCTTAGTCGGTAGCTCGCCCACTGTTATACTCATTACTGATCTACCATTTGAGGGGCGGGGGTGGCTTAGTCGGTAGCTCGTCCACTGTTATACTCATTACTGATCTTCCATTTGAGGGGGAGGGGGTGGCCAGTCGGTAGCTCGACAGGCTTGTAATCTGCAGTTCCCAGCTTCAAGTCGCAACTTGACCAGCGTTGAGATGAATCTCCGCAAACCTCCCGCCCTGCCCAAGGTCAGCAGGGGACACCAATGGGCTTGAAAAGGGCGCCGTCCGTCGGATTAACGTTAACGTTAACCTGTTGGTTCGTGCGTGGGAGAGCCATCCCCTGTGCATGTTAATGAACACGTTGGATGGCCTTGGCGGGAGTCTGCCATCTGTCTAGGAACAGCTGTTCCAGTGGGTCCCCTCCCCAAATCTTCTCTGAGCACACGGTGTCCTTGTGAACTAGCCATTTAGCCCATTGTATGCAAAAAAAGTGCCGCTCAGAGGTCTTCTTTTCTATCATATAAAGATATTCATAAAATGTGTTTGAACAAAGCAAATGTGAATTAATAATCTGAGACCAAAAATTGCCTGTTAAAAAGTTAAGGGTATAACAGTACCTCTTTCCTAAACTTGATATTAACTCTCATTTTTAGTTATATATATCAGGACTTCTTATGTATTAATGTCAATATGTAACCAATATAAGTAGTTGTCGCTGCATATATTAACTTTTCCTCTAAATAAACTTCATCAAACCTCGCGGGGAATTTATTAATTTATTTTAAAGTGTTTACTCTATTTTCTTTATTAACTCTAACGTGCAATTTGCTCTTGTTGTCAAGCTCTCAGAACTTGTTATGATCAACTCTACACATATATAAGAAAAGGAAAAGAAAGAAAACGAAAGAAAATTTAATTA
This sequence comes from Ryuthela nishihirai, assembly GCA_038380435.1. NCBI lineage: Eukaryota > Metazoa > Arthropoda > Arachnida > Araneae > Heptathelidae > Ryuthela > Ryuthela nishihirai. The sequence goes on along the minus strand of JAWZYU010000024.1, from coordinate 33,760,572 downwards.
AAATGCGAAATTTCCAAAAATAATCACCAACGGAATATGCCAAATATTAGCACGTTCTTCTTTTGGCTGTTGATTATTTTTTCCTGCCACAGATGTCGCGCACGTGTGTGCCCGCACAAGCACACCCCCCTGCCCAATCCCCCAAGAGGCAATTTGACGATATTCTGTAACTGGATACTTTGGGTATCGTTCGCTCCCCCCAGTACCGTCCATTTATCAACATTTTCCAACTCAACGTGAAGCTCGGCTCTCGATGCGGATGTCAAACTTAAACGAGCGTGCCTTAGTAAATTATCAATGGTCGAAGCTCCTACACGGCATCTATTACAGATAAGCACTCTGTCAGTGTTCATGCCTGCCAGTTTGGTGTTTTATGTTACGGGAACATCCACACTGTATCAGTTACTCATTCAGAAAGAAACCAGAGTGGAAGAGAGCAGGAGGTAGAAAAAATATATTGCGATCTTCTCTTATCGGAACTGTAGAGAGGGGAAAAAAAATTTGTTCGAAGAAATACATATGTCTGTATGGAAACAAAGCTGACCCCCTCAACTGCCTGGGTCATAAATCAACCAATCTCTACGATCCTTACCCTGGTATGATCCTCACCCATGTGCCCGTGTCCTCCTGTCAGTTTCTCCGAGTTCCATCTTGTCCCTGTACATCCCCCATCCGTATCGTCTGTCTCTGTATGCGGTGGTGCCGCTCACTACACCGTTCCTCTCATTCCTGAGCTTGTGTGGTTGCGTGTGTTCGCCTTAGCGCGGGGTTAGGTCATGTCACATTCTCACAGCTGTCACCCGTACGGACGACAGACACCCTGTCTTGTCGCACAGCATGCTGCTCCGTGGATCCACGGGTCGTCGTATGGCCCCTGTCACTCACCACCGTGTTAGACGGGTCGCGCTTCCGCTTGTGAGGTTAGGGTTTCAGGGTTCCGCCCATTTTCCTGAGTCTGGTGGTGACATGTGCACTCTGGTACTGCTCCTAACTTTGTCAGCATCAAGCAAGTGCTGCTGTTAGTCTTTCTGTAGGGGTGGAGTTCCTATGTGTGGGACGATAGAATGGGAGATGTAGTTGGCTTTGTGTCTGTCAACGCACTGCCACTGCTGGTGTTTGGCACTTCACTCTGTAAGTTTGTTTTTCCGGAATAATGTTCGTTACTTCTCTGTAACTTAATTCCTTTTCACTGCTTTGGCTATCGAACAGCGTTTTTCTACATAGTAGTATGTAGTTTCTAGCAGTAGAAAGAAACGTATGCTTTTAGTTCGTCAGTTGTTTGTATAGAGTTGATGTACGAGTAAATTTCAGTTGAGTTTACTAATTGGCAATCTGATTTGTATTGGATTGGATTACCTCTGAGCGGCACTTTTTTGCACACCATGGGCTAAATGGCCAGGCCACAAGGATCCCGAAGGCTCAGAGAAGGTTGGGGGAGGGGACCCACTGGAACAGCTGTTGGGAGACAGATGGTAGCCTCCCGTCAAGGCCATCCAGCGTGTTCTTTAACGTGCACAGGGTATGGCTCTCCCGTACACGGGGCCACGGCTTAACGTCCCATCCGACGGACGGCGGCCTTTTCAAGCCCATCGGTGTCCCCTACTGACCGTGGGCAGGGCGGGGAAATTTTGCGGAGATAAATCTCAACGCTGACCCAGCTGGGACTCGAACCTGGGAACTACAGATTACGAGCCTGGCGCGCTACCGACTGAGCCACCCCCGCCCTAATTGGCAATCTGTACATCAAAAACTTCTTTTTTACTTTTAATCCTTAACACACCAGAATTTGTATATTTTTGAACACCGTGCAGCGGGAAAATTCTCAAGCTTATGATGGAGTGATGATTAGGAAGGACAGATGTTAGGTTTTTGGCGTTAAAGAAAAGCAAACTTTCACATCGTCACGTGTCAAATTCGCGTTTCGATGTCAGGTTATTTTGATTTTTGGAAAGCTAGTGGCGACATGTGCACCCTAATAAGCTTCTTAACTTTGTTAACTATTGTTAGCTACTCCCTCAACCTTTTCTTGAACATTTACACAAAGTACATACAGTCATCATAGATACTCAAGACTGGATCTTTGTGCCAGTGGAAAACCTTGGCAGCAAATCCAACAAGTGATACGTTATAAAACGTTGACTCATACGCGTTGAAGTGTTTAATAGAGAGTAATTTATGTTTGTTATTTCAATATAAAAGTACTGCTAGAAACGCTAAGATTCGGAACAAAATAAATGCCGAGAGTTGGTTCTGTTTCTTCCTGAGTTATTTAGATACACGAAATCAGTTACTTAGCAAGAGGGTAGCACTAGGGGCCGCCCGTATCTTCTTCCCGAAAATATAAGATGGTGAAAAAAAAGTAAGAAACAAATTTCTTACCTGAACTAGTCTTTCTTAAAACATTTATTATCGAATTGCATGTGATTTTATATTTTGCCGCATTAAGTAGAGAATATCGTGCAAAATAAAGTTTCTTCTCATTTTGGCACAATTCCACAATAACAATAAATCTGAAATTTTACTTGGGCTTCCACCTCCCCCCACCACTGAAAAGAAAATATTTTCAGGCTACATGCCCACACCAAGCCGTCACGTAGGAATATAGACTTTAATTTAAAAGAAAATGTTTTACTGTTTAGCTCATTTGTACTCAGTAAAAAATATAGTATCACCTAAATTTACGAATATATTGTATTACATATTATTATGTTCCCGATTAACCTACGGAATGGGGCGGGGGTGGCTCAGTCGGTAGCGCGCCAGGCTCGTAATCTGTAGTTCCCAGGTTCGAGTCCCAGCTGGGTCAGCGTTGAGATTTATCTCCGCAAAATTCCCCGCCCTGCCCACGGTCAGTAGGGGACACCGATGGGCTTGGAAAGGCCGCCGTCCGTCGGATGGGACGTTAAGCCGTGGCCCCGTGTGCGGGAGAGACATACCCCTGCACGTTAAAGAACACGCTGTGGATGGCCTTGACGGGAGGCTACCATCTGTCTCCCAACAGCTGTTCCTGTGGGTCCCCTCCCCCAACCTTCTCTGAGCCTTCGGGGTCCATGTGACCTGGCCATTTAGCCCATGGTGTGCAAAAAAGTGCCGCTCAGAGGTAAAACAATCCAAAAAAAAAACAAACCTACGGAATAAAATCATGGGGAGATATGTATAATAATAATTTTAAGCAATTTTTCATTCTTTAGAAACGAATTATTCGTTTGATGACTAATAGTTCATACGTGCACCATACTTTACCATTATTTCGACATATGCAAATTTTACCACTAAGACATGATTACATTTTTGAAATTGTCAAATACTTGTATTTTAGTAATGAAAAAATACTTGCTTCCACAAATCATTATGAGTTAAAGTCAAATGACAGTATTAATTGCAGAATACCAAAATTGCAGAAATAAATATTTAGACGTTATGATTTATATTTAGCTCCGAATATTGTCTCCTCTATCTCGAATGAGATCAAAACGATTAGAAAATATCATTTATTCTGCAAAAAATTAAATAATTATAAATCTCTATATAATGATGAGGTTAGGCAAAGGAGTTTGCAACTTCCTTTAAGCAGCATATTGTAAACTTTGATGGCATAGAATTTTTTTACATTAGTAAGTTATGTCTATTATTTCAATTGATCTAAATTCTTTCTGTGCATATTATTCTTATTTTCCTAAATATATTTGTATTTCATGCATTTAATTTTCAATATATTGTCTATATATAAATATATTAATTTTCAGTCTGAAGACTCACACACGAGATTACTCTTGTGAGCTTTTCACTATATTTATGTATGTAATTATGTATAATAAATAAAAGTTATATTTTAAAAGTGCTGCTTAGAAATAGAACAATTTATTATGGGTTGTGTTGGGTTGTTTTACCTCTGAGCGGCACTTTTTTGCACACCATGGGCTAAATGGCCAGGTTCACATGGACCCCGAAGGCTAAGAGAAGGTTGGGGGAGGGGACCCACTGGAACAGCTGTTGGGAGACAGATGGTAGCCTCCCGTCAAGGCCATCCAGCGTGTTCTTTAACGTGCACAGGGTATGGCTCTCCCGCACACGGGGACACGGCTTAACGTCCCATCCGACGGACGGCGGCCTTTCCAAGCCCATCGATGTCCCCTATTGACCGTGGGCAGGGCGGGGAATTTTGCGGAGATAAATCTCAACGCTGACCCAGCTGGGACTCGAACCTGGGAACTACAGATTACGAGCCTGGCGTACTCAATTTACCTGCTATTCTGTTTATAACACAGGATTTTCTTTTAATTTTTTTGTTTTCGAGTACGTTTCGTTAGTTGAAAAAAAAAAAACTTGATGTTTGAAATAAGTGTATTTAATTTTTTTTTCTCTTGGAAAATCATCATATACACTCATATACTCGTCATACACACCATATTACGAAAAGTAATGGCACTTCCACGTTAGGTGAATGGAAAGCTGCATTAAAAGTTCACTAACTTCGGAAATCAGTCTTTTTTAATGAAAAATATCGCTGCGGATAAATTAAAAGTGTTTTCGAATCTCTCTAAATCTCTATTTTTCAAACAGGAAACTAGATGCTTTTGATTCCAGATGCTTACGCAGTATTTTGGGCATTAGGTGGTTCAACTTTGTAACTAATGATGAGGTTAGGCAAAGAAGTTTGCGACCTCGTTTAAGCAGCATATTGTGCAGAGAGAGACTCCGTTGGTTTGGCCATGTTGCCCGTATGGATAATTACAGATTGGAGAATAGGGTTATGAACAGTGTGCCTAAAGGCCTCAGAAAGAAGGGGAGACCAAGGATGCAGTGGGCAATGTCAAACAGGACCTTGTTAGAATTGGTGTGCAGTGGCCAGATGCAGTAGATGTAGCTCAGGATAGACTTGCTTGGAGAACTAAATTGCACGGTCTGGTTGGACCTCCGTAGCCCATGGCTGCTTGAGGATGATGATGATGATGAAAAGCTGAAACATTTAATTGTAAATTTTGCTACCCATAAAATTTACCTCTAAAGTTAAAAAATGACCATTATAACAAATCCATCACTAACATAAAAGTAATATTTGAAGTTTGTAATGACTGTTTTAAAAGTTTTGATCAATTTGGTGAAAAATGAAATGTTTTGGAAGAATGTGACAGCAGAGTCTGCATGTAAATATTCCAGATCCATTAACTCCTTCGATATGAAACAAATATTCACGAAATTCGACATTTACAGAGCTATTATTGAAATTGACATTTTCGCTCTTAAATATTCCAATTTCACTATTAGAATACCAAACGAAATAGTGCTGAGATCGAGTTGAAATAGATTTGATTGCAATCTTTAAATTATCTTCAGTCACTTTGTTTTTTCATAGTCTATTTAAGAAGTTAGTGAATTCTCTATATAAGTTACTGTTGGCTAAATTTACCTGATAAATTTATATATGCACATACACCGAAGAGCCAAAACATTATGACCACCTGCCTAATATGATGTTGATCCTCTATGTTCCTCCAAAACAGCTCTTACCTGGCGAGGCATGGACGCTACAAGTTTTTTAAAGGTGTCTTGTGGTATCTGGTACCAACACGTTATCAACAGATCCTTTAACTCTTGTAAGTTACATGGTTGAGAAGCCGCAGATCGGATATGCTGTTCCAAACAAACCACTGATGCTCGATTGGATTGATGGCTGGGGAATTTAGAGGCCAGGGCAATACCTGGAAGTCTTCCTCATGTTCCACGAATCATTCTCGAACAATCTGGGCAGTGTGCCATGGCGCATTATCCTGCTGAAAGAGGGCAGTACTAGAGGGATATATCGTTGCCATGAAAGTTTGTACATGGTCTGCAGTGATGTTTAGGTAGGTGGTAGACGTCATAGTTTCTTGCACATGAATGATTGGACCCAGGGTTTTCCAGCAGAACATTGCCCAAAGAATTCTACTTCCTCCACTGGCTTGTTTTCATCCCAACGTGCATCCTGGTGCCAACACTTCCCCAGGTAAACAATGCACACCTACCCAGCCGTCCACATGGTGCAACAGGAAACGAGATTCATCGGACCAGACGACCTTTTTCCAATCATTCAAGGTCCAGTTTTGATGTTCACGTGCCCATTGTAGGCGCTTTCGAAGGTGAACTGAGGTTAGCATACACTCTCAGAGTGGCCGCGCAGTCCCATTTTCAGCAGGGTTCGTTGTGTTGAGTGTTGTAGAACATTCAAGCATTCAAATTACAGGCAAGTTGCGCCACAGTATCCCTTCTGTTGGCTTGTACCATATTGGATAGCCTTCGCTCACCTCTAGCATCGATGAGCCGTGGTCGGCCCACACCTTGCCAGCGGTTCATGTTTTTTCCCTCCTCGGACCACTTTTTGAAGGTACAGTCGCTCAAAAAAGTATCCGAACACCACGGTTGATTACAGAATTCAGAAAAAATATCTGGCAACGATTTTTTTAGAAATTAGTGATCTGGCAACCTTCGTGTCACGTGACACGAAGGTTGCCAGATCACTAATTTCTAAAATAATGGTTGCCAGATATTTTTTTCTGAATTTTGTAATCAACCGTGGTGTTCGGATACTTTTTTGAGCGACTGTACTAACCATGGTTCACCGTGAGCACCCCACAAACATTGCCGTCTCGAAAATGCTCTGACACAGTCGCTTGACCATTACAATTTGGCCTTTGTCAAACTCACTTAAATCTGCTGCCTTTCCCTTCTGAAAGGCAATAATAACACTGATTAACAGAGCTCAGCATCAGGTGTTATTTATACCGTTTCATGACCTTCACACTTGCCGTCGTTTACGTACATTTGATTTGCATAAAGACGCGCTGGTCATAACGTTTCGACTCTTCGGTGTATACGTACATAACACCAATTGAGTGTAACCTCACTTAATTCGCATGTTTCCTAAACACTAAAATAATTCCCCGAATCCTATCTAAATCTTTCCCTTTCCAAAGTAATAATCCCATCCTAATCAGTCCCTCATCACCATCTCACGGAAATGGTCACGACATGTAGCTGTGGTCCATCAGTGATCTTCCTCGTGCGGCATCATCCTGATCACTGCGAACGCAGGTAAAAGCTTCAGCTGTCTCTGACGGACGGATTTCGTGATGTGAGACCCTAATGAACTGTCTCCGAAAGACAGTGAGGGGCATTCTTCATTTAATCTCCCCTCACCCTCCCTACATCCCCCCTCCTCTCCTCGCAACCTTTCTCTTTACCCCGAGTGTGGAGAGAAAGAAGTCATGTACGGATGCACGCACACACTATCTCCTCCGAGCTTCCAGATTGTTATCAATGGCCGAGAGTGGATACGAACTGCACGCGAGCCAGAACCGATACGTGGGTGTGAGGTATCGTCCGTGGCATCCTGACGGACATTCCCTGTCCCTGTCACCGCCAGCCTGATTGGTCACTTAGAACGCGATGGATAGCCGTGCCTGCAGCTCTTGGCAGATGCCGCACCTCATCTTTGTGTTTGCCATCAGTATGCACGAATTCTACGTGACTCTTCTTATTACTACGAACAACAATTTCTTCGCCCCCCCCGGTCCACTCCCCCTTCCGTATATTAACCCCCTCTGGTGTATTTAATGCGAATCAATATATATCAAGAAATATATCTTTGGAGGATTGTTAGAGATTAAATAGCGTGAAATGAGAGTTCGAGGCAAAAATAAATAATTCTTTTCTATCAGGGTAATTTTTTTTTATATTTAGGTAATAGTTTTAAATGATCTTTGTTTAAGGAAGAGAACCAAATGAAATTTTTTTTTGAGGTTAAAATTTTATTAGACTTGTTTCACACAATACGCGATATTTCTTTGGATACTAAATATTGTAATATACCCTTCGGTTGGTTGTTTTACCTTTCAGTGCAACTTTTTTTGCACCGAATTGGATAAATCACGAGTCACAAGGACCCCAAAAGCTGTTCAAAGGTATCCACTGATCAGTTGCTACGAAACAAATGGTAGCGTCTAGTTAAGGCCACCCAGCGTGATATTTAATGTCCCATCCGATGGAAGGCGACTTTACTAAGACCATCAGTCTCCATTTTATCAGTGAAGGCAGAGTTGGGGATTACGCCTCCATAATTTGGGATTCGAACCTGGAAACTGCAACCTGACACTCTCTGGACAGTGCTAACCACCGCTTCACATGGAAGCTGGTTTTATTATAATCTTTACCATCTTAGGTATAATGTGACGTGAATTTCAAATTTGGAAAAGGAAATAGTCCATGTATGATTTGGATAATTCATCATCAGAAACATGCGCCCTGGATGATAGCTGACGTGGACGACATTAAAATCAATTAATGTTTGAAGTGACTCTATTAAAACAACTTGTGGACCCTCAAGACGCGCTAACTTAAAGTCATTCCATCATCTCTCCTCAGATTCTTCATCAGCTTCCAAGGGGTAAATTTTAAAAATCGACAAATAGCAATAATTGTAACTGATGATGAGCTTGCGACATTTTTATTAAAAGCGAAATCTGCATTCTTTTACATTGACGGAATTCCTCTGCCAAACACACACACACAGTTAATGAACAACTGAAGTGCATTAGATGTTTAATTAGCCAGAATACGTAAACGGACAAAAGCAAAATTTTCTTCACTCTTTCAAAACTTCGCTCTGATGCTACAACCACCCTTTTCTACCCCCCCCCCCCAATACGCCCACACTCCATCCCCCCTTTCCCCCGCCAAAACCGAAAATTGTCTTCCACGTCAGGAAAAGTATTCTAAACGTTAATTCACTGAAGCAAAAGTCCCCCCCTAAAAAAAGATGAATCATTAGTTCGTTATCACTTTCTTCTCCATCTAACGACTCCATAAATTCCCGATGAAGCTTTTTCATTATTAATAGAATTTCGTCTCGAGGTATCGACCCCTCGTGTGTGTGTGTCCGTGTCTCGAGTATTTTAAATTAGAATCTCGCGCGAGTTCGACGGAATGACGACAAGAAACAGGCGTGGTTTTAATAATACGAATTCCGCGCCATTTTCTCCCCCCCCCCTTTTTTTCCCCGAGCTTTTTAATAAATTGTGGAAATGAGCAGAAACTTGTCAAATGTCGTATGGCGAAAAGATTTCGATTATTTTTAAGATGCTGATGTTAATGCATTAACATTTATTGATTTAACTCTTGAGTAATTATTGCTTTTTAATAACGTATAATGTACGTCGTCTGTTCAGTTATTTCTCGTCATTTATTATTTTTCCGTTTTTTTTTCTTTCTCAGCTCCTGATTAGCAGCAGCATCGAAGCAGAAGAATTCGAGGAGATCCTCGTTGACGAAGGAAATCGGATTCTTCCCGACATGCATTTGGATCCGTCGGAACGTTTTTTGTTCATCGCTTCACCTTATAAGGTATGCCCTTAAAATGTGATACTACGTGCGTTTTTCATCTTGTAATTCAAGACTAGAAGAACTTTCATGATATTAACTTTCAGGTATTGTCTGATATAGAATCGTGACTGGATTCGAAGTGAAGCAGTAGGAGCATAGACTTTCCTCACCACTTTCCGAATGCTAAAAAACAGAACTGATGCAAAGAAATGTTAAATATATACAGCATGTAATTTTCAAGACATTTTTTTAAAGACTACCAAAACGGAAGGAAAATTTTATTCCGAAATGGCTTGCCTATTCCATCTTTATTTCCCCCCTTTCACTCGGTTCACTTGCCCTCCCCTTTCGCACGGAAAAGTTGTCTCCACCTATCACTGCCCACTTTCCTCCCCCCCCCCTTTTACTCTGTTCACTTTCCTCCTCACTTTTACTCTGCCCACTTTCCTCTACCTCACTTTCCTCCACTTCACTTTCCTCCACTTCACTTTCCACGTTGCTCACTTTCCTCCACTTCACTTTCATTCTGTTCACTTTCCTCCGCCTTTCGCTCTGTTCACTTTCTTCCACCAGATCACTTTCCTCCACCCCCTTTTCACTCGCTCCACTCAGATCACTTTCCTCCACCCCCCTCTCACTCGAATCACATACCTCCATCCATTTTCATTGAATCATTTGCTCCCCTACCCCATTTCGTTCCAATCACTTGCCTCTCCTCCCTAATTTTTTCGATATCCTGGACTGGAGTTTCCTTACCTCTAGAAAATTTTAACAACTCGGAAGCGAAGATAAAATCCAGTATCTCTTATCGCATAGCTTAAATATACTGCTCACAAAAATTAGGGGATATTTCATCGCTACATATTCGTTTTGAAATATCCCATAATTTTTGTGAGCAGTATAGTTTTGCCTCACCTGTCTTTCCTCTGAAAGACAGATTTTGCAATTAGACCTCTTCTTTACGTCTCTTTGAGAAAAGGGGAAAAGACCCACGTGCATGCCCTGATATAATCACCTTCCGAACATTACAACTCATTTTTCCAAGCATAAAATGTAATTGATGACTTAGATTGCCGGGAATTTTTCCTGTTTTTTTTTTATTTTATGTACTTTAACAGCACGAAGCAGAATATCTGGAATAAAAAGATAGCCAATCGCAAAAGAGGCAATCTTACTGAGAAGCATTAAAAAAACTCAAAGTTTTTTTTTAAAAAGAGGAAACATTGTATTACGGCAGAATTCATCTTTGTATTATTTAAGTCACGTGGATGTATGTGTGTTTTTTTTTCGCGTTGTCTCTTTCTTCTGTGCGTGTGGCTTGTTGATGAACGAGACATAATTGCATCTCTTGTGTATTTTCAGCTCATCAAAGTTCAGGTGGAGAGCTGCAGCAAGTTCGAATCATGTGACCAGTGCCTGCAGGCAAGAAACCCGTACTGTGGTTGGTGCTCTTTAGAGAAAAGGTGAGTAGCTCTGCTACTGATGATCACTTCATTGATGTTTTAACAGTAAGTTTGGTTTTGTCATTTACATTATGATGTCGATGGCTTTTTTTTAACGTTTTCGTGTTAAATAGTATTTATTTATGTAGTGGCGTAAACTGGGGGAGATTTTGAGACTGCATAGTTCAATCTTCGATGGTTCTCAGACATGTATTGGGTTGTTTTACCTCTGAGCGATACTTTTTTTTGCACACAATAGGCTAAATGACCAGGTCTCAAGGACCCCAAGGGCTGAGAGAAAGTTGTGCGAAGAAGACCCACTAGACACCGTTAGGAGACAGATGGTAACATCTCACCAAGGCTATCCAGTGTGTTCTTTACACAGAGTATGGCTCTCTCGCACACGGACCACGACTTAATGTCTCATCCGACGGACAGCTGCCTTTCTAAGCCCATTGGTGTTCCCTACTGACCATGGACAGAGCGGAGAGTTTTGCAGAGATAAATCTCAACGCTATCCAGCTGGGACTCGAACCTCGGAAATGAATATTGCGAGTATGGCATGCTATCGATTGAGCCACCTCCGCCCCTCAATGTTCAGTAAAATAATATTTTGTTTATCAGAAAATGCTGAGGTCAGAGCTTAAAGAGTACTAAAGTTAGTACCGGTCGATGGTAATATTTTCATCTAATGAGCCTGTCGTGTGACATTGAGAACGTTAAGCTGAACCACACGATAAGTATATAGGCTAGTTGATAAAACAAATACTGATGTAGTCATAATAATATATTTATCATCATCGTCATCTCACAAAACACAGATGTAGAGAGATTTTATACATTTGACCCGCAAAGCTAATAGCTTATCTGCAGGAAATATTGATGAGCATTAGTTTTCATAGTAAAAAAGAACACAAAAGTCATATAGATACAGGTTATCTCAGGATTACAGAATAACAGACATTTTTTAAATATTTTTTAACCTTTAACTTAATCTCACTAAAATTAGATATGTGATTTCTCTTGGTAACTGATTAAAGATCTCGGGCACTTTATAACCTTTAATTTTTTTAAAAATAAAAATGAAATTTCTCAGTGAAATAAAATTGAGATATAATTATGCAAACCCCACCCCCTCCGCGAGGAAAAAATATGGTATTGAAAGCAAGCTTTATCTTATGAAAATCAAGGAAAAATATTTTGAAATAACTTCTGAACTTTACATTATGTAGTCTTGTGCTTCCACTAATTGAAAACAACTGCCTTAATGCACGAAAGCATGCTGTTGCTCATGCATTTCATTTGCAGTATTTCGCTTACCTTTTCCACTCGTGCGATAGGCATGCTTTCCACTGCCCACCGAAAATCACTATAAGGTTTCTCAATCTTTACATCGAATGGCACTCCTGAAACCGTAATGCTGTTACCGCGCAGTTCAATCACTATCCTCTCTCCCCCATCTCGCAAATGAGGTGATGCTTTTCTATAACGCTGATTAGCCAGCCGTTTAGAGGATACATGCGTTGTCTCGATCTTTTGCTGGGCTTTTAACGAAATTAATATTTGTCGTATTTACGAAACCTTCGTCTTGTTCCGCACCGGACCTGTGACCACAAGAGCAATGAATAACTGCATCTCCCCCCGTTCCAGCTCCCCCCCCACCCATTACTTCTACCACCACCTCGGCCACCATCGCCACCTTGATGCGCGCTTATAACACATAACGATGTGAACAACCGAATTTCCGCCCAGGAAGCAAATTAACATCAATAAGTGCAAATTAGCTGACGCTTTATTTGCACGTGCGAGGAAATTCGTTAATTAGCACATTGAGCGGAAGCCGTGAATGCGAAGACCCGCGTGAGTCACTAATGACGACGATAGGTAGTTTTACAGGTTCCGATGGTAACTATCCCCCCCCCCCCCCCATGCATCACAGCATCAGTTTCCGCATCCCCATCCGATCATTTTCGGCACCCGAACATCAGATGATTCTTACCGTCTTTTTAGACGCGTCGATTCCCGAGATAAGATCTTTTTCTGTGCCGGGTCTTCCTCTTCATCTCCTCTTCCCCCAATCGTATTGCCGAATGCGCGCTTCCTAACCACCCCTCCTTGCTGGTCTCTCCCTCCTTCATGCGTGGATGTCTTCATCGGTAACGAACAATAAACAGTCGAATCCCTTTGTTGTGTGTGTGGGAGATAATTTTTCATTCTTTTCATCATGCATTCATTTTATAACATTTCCCAAGCTACTTTGGATGCAGCCCTAAGGAATGGAAAAACGTACGTTGGACCAGTTGGGTTCTTTTACTGTAGTGGCACTTTTTTTGCACATAATGGACTAAAAGCCAGGCCACAAGGGCCCCAAGAGCTCTCCGCAAAATACCCCCTCCCTGATCTCGATCAGTAGGGGACACCAATGGGTTTGAAAAGGCCGCCGTCCATCTTATGGGCCATTACGCTGTGTCCCGTATACAGGAGAGCCATACCATGTACACGTTAAAGAACACTCTGGCTGCCTTGACAGAAGGCTTACATCTCTGTCTCCTAACATCTGTCCCGTGAGTCCCTTCTCCCCAACCTCCTCGGGGTTCTCGTGACCTGCCCATTTAGCCCATTATGTGCAAAAAATTGTCGCTCAGAAGTAAAACAACCCAACCCTAAGGGCTGAAGGTTGATGAAAGAGGACCCATTGGACAGCTATTAGAAGACATATGGTAGCCTCTCGTCAGGGCCATCCAACATGTTCTTTAGCATACACCGTCTATGGCTCTCCAGCACAAAAAGTCACACTTTTACGGCTCCATTCGATGGATGACAAATTTCCCAAGTCCATAGGCGCCCCCCTTTCTGACTGGGTCAGGATGGGGGTTTAGCGGAGATAAATCTCAACGCAAGCACATGTGGGACTCGAACCTGGTAAGTGCAGATTACGAGACCTGGTACACTACTGCATAAGCCGATCCTCGCTCCTTGGGACTTAGTTGTGCAGCGTGAGTAATAATCACACACCAATCATTGTCAAACGATGGAGTCGATCCGTCCGATGGGATGTTAAAGTTTCCTGGTGAGTCGGAAATCCATACTCTGTGCACATTAAAGAACATGCTAGATGGCTTTGACATGAGGCTACCATCTGGCTCCTAAACAGCTGTCCAGTGGGTCCCCTATCCCCAACCATCTCTGAGCTTTTGGTGTCCTTATAAACTGACAATTTAGCCCATTGTGTACAAAAACGTACTGATCAGATGTAAAACAACCCATCTTTCCTGCTTAAATATCGCATGCCAAAATTAATCAACACCATGCTATTGCTGAACAATTAGTGTTATACGGAGAAGACGTTTAGGTTAATGTTTCGACATTCGCAATTTCCTAAATTTGTCACGTCGTGATATTTTACAGGAGATGAAACGATTGCGCAAAACTTTATCCCGTCATTAAAATAAAAAAATTAAATCCCATTAAGCAGCTTACTGAATTCAGTTTGAAATAAAAAAATATTTTTTCGTGAATTATCATTCGCCTGACATGGAAGGAAACAATAAAATAAAAATTATAAAACGCTTTATCATATCCAGCCAGCAGAGAAAACGTAATTGCTTGACGATGCAACTTCCAGTTGGAAATCCTTCCAAACAACTTAAAAACGAAGATAGATTTATAAATCAATAACTTCATACTTTAAGTGAACAATTATTTGCTTTACGTTAAAAAAAAACGGGACTAAGATTAAAAGAATTCAAAAGAGATCAAAATGCCATTCGAATTAAAGAAACTAGCAAAGGAAGTGGGGGAGGGGGTAGAAAAATCCATATTCTTAACAACACTCCATCTATTTCTTATTGTCATTATTATATTACTGTTTTTATTACTCCATTGTTCGCCCCCCCCCCCTACTTTCTGTACCACTCCTTTCTTTTGTTGAGCACTCGCTTCTCGCGCGCTGCAATTAAAAATGGAATGCATTAGTGCGCGCACTCTTACAGAATCATTCTCGTTCAGACGAAGTCGCCAAGTAATGCCTCTTAAGTGGTAGCTGGCTTTTGCTCCAGAGCTTTACCCTCTGTGTGTGTGTGTGGAGAAATTTCAGCTAGTTGTTGCTTATTTCTGTTTCGAAACAATGGTCTTGCTTAGTGTCTATATACTCAAGAGGGAAAACACAGCGCGTTAGTTAGCGCACGTAATTTCCTGCTGCGAACTTTATCAACGACGGAAGTTCGGGCTAATGCATCTTACGTTTGGTGCCCCCGAAAATTTAGCGTTCTTTGCTACCTGTGTGTGCGTTATGCGTTTGATTTCCTTCTGTGTGTTTGCAAGTCTTAGAGAGTTTGCCCATTTTCGTTTACGTATTAGGCAGGTATTTGGGAAAACGGAATTAAATATTCAAGAACTTGTCGTCTTTTCGTATTGAGATGACGGAGAAAATGAACTCTGTTAGTTGTTGGATGGGGAGGGTTTTGTTTGGAGGGGTGGGTGCGTTGGAGGATAAGGGGAGATGCATTAAAGCGTAGAACTATTTGCGTCGACTTATGTCGAAAGAATGAAAATTGCAAGAAAAAGATTGCTAAGAAGATATAGGATGGCATAACACTTTCGTAGGATGCTGATTAGAAGAGGGTGGGGAGAAAGGGTTGGGGGGGGGGGGAGAAATGAGAACGAAAATAAATGAGATTAGATGTTTAAAAGATTACTGGCTAATGGCTCAAGAAGTCTTTTGATGTTTAGAGAGGAAATTAGGCCCATTTTTGTTATTTGCGTCTTTGTTTTGACGTAGGAAAATTTCTGAGATGGTGCTGTTCAGCAAAACTATGATTCTTTCAAGGAAAACTTCATCGATATGCAAATGTCTTGGGAGGATCTACTTTTAACTACATATATATAATTGTCATTTTTAAAATTGAAGCTTTTAATACGGAAGCCACTGTAAGGAAGGCTTTTGCAACAAGTGCTTGAAAGTGCAACTATGTGTTATGTGTTTGCATTTTATTTCTAAGATTATCATTCGGTTTATTTCGTCAACAGCGAGGACATCAAAAGGTGAGTGTTTCAGTCGCTCGATCGCAATTATCCACTGAAAAGTTTTAGCTCTACAGTAGGTGAAATCACAATCTCAAATAATCTTCTAATTACACATTAAAAAAATTTACTCTTGAAGCAGACGATTGCCATAAAAGTCTGACAGGAGACTGTTGCTATAATTACGCCAGATTTAAATAAATATAATCTTAATTTTACTTTTCAGTGCTTTAAACCTGTATTTTGGTTTGTTTGTTTTACCTCTGAGCGGCACTTTTGTGCACACCATGGGCTAAATGGCCAGGTCACATGGACCCCGAAGGCTCAGAGAAGGTTGGGGGAGGGGACCCACTGGAACAGCTGTTGGGAGACAGATGGTAGCCTCCCGTCAAGGCCATCCAGCGTGTTCTTTAACGTGCACAGGGTATGGCTCTCCCGCACCCGGGGCCACGGCTTAACGTCCCATCCGACGGACGGCGGTCTTTCCAAGCCCATTGGTGTCCCCTGCTGACCGTGAGCAGGGCGGGGAATTTTGCGGAGATAAATCTCAACGCTGACCCAGCTGGGACTCGAACCTGGGAACTACAGATTACGAGCCTGGCGCGCTACCGTCTGAGCCACCCCCGCCCCACTTTAAACCTATAATTCTGTGGATAAAATACACAAAATCGCATAAAAAATAGAGAAAATGTGTTTTGTTTCATACTATATTAGGACAAATTTAAAGTTTGACGGTGCGAATTTTCAACCAAAAACATCCAATGGTTAATTAAAATTAAATATTATTAAATCACTTTAAGTTTTAATAATGTGTTTGCTAACCTCCAAAATATTTGACAACAGACTGTAGGGAATGAGCCCGCTGCATCACATCCTAATTTCTCAGCGCATAAAATACATCACCACGTGTCACCATGGAAACAGCATCAATGAGACAGCGTGATCTCTTTCTACCTGTCACCTTATAAATGTCTTCTTTTTTCTTCTTCCCACAGGTGTACCGTGAAGGCAGCGTGCCAGAATGCCAGTGGCGGATTGACAGACTATAGTTCACCCCGTTGGCTTTCTCTCAACACCCAGCAGTGCATTGACTTCCAAGCTATCCGGCCGGAACACCTTCCCCATACCAGTGTCGCAGTGGTATGTGTCTAATCTCTCTTTGCATCATCATTCAACACATTAGCTTGCTTAAGCGTTAACTCGTGTAATTTGGTAGTTTTGCAGGGTTTTTTTGTGCCGTCTTATTTTGGAAACATTTTTTTCCTCCAAAACAGATTACCAGTAGTGGATGGGTTGGGTTGTTTTACCTCTGAGTGGCACTTTTTTGCACACCATGGGCTAAATGGCCAGGTCACATGGACCCCGAAGGCTCAGACACGGGGCCACGGCTTAACGTCCCATCCGACGGACGGCGGCCTTTCCAAGCCCATCGGTGTCCCCCTACTGACCGTGGGCAGGGCGGGGAATTTTGCGGAGATAAATCTCAACGCTGACCCAGCTGGGAGTCGAACCTGGGAACTACAGATTACGAGCCTGGCGCGCTACCGACTGAGCCACCCCCCCACCCCAGTAGTGGATGGAAAAACGGTTCGATCGCTATTGCTCCGAATCGTAACGTGATTTTCCGAGATTAGAATCCCTACAATGTCTGGGTTGAGGTTGGAAGGTCCTGGTTGTCTGTCAGTGAGGTGTGAGAAGTCGTGATTCCGTGTTGGAGAAAAGCCCATACCTTGTATGTGTTAAAGAAATATGTTGGATATACATGACAGGAAACTTCTATCTGTCATAAAGCAGCTATCAAGCACAGCTCCTTCCATTTCTTAGCTCTGAGCTCTTTCAGTTTTTATGTTGGGTTGTTGGGTTGGGTTGTTTTACCTCTGAGCGGCACTTTTTTGCACACCATGGGCTAAATGGCCAGGTCACATGGACCCCGAAGGCTCAGAGAAGGCTGGGGGAGGGGACCCACTGGAACAGCTGTTGGGAGACAGATGGTAGCCTCCCGTCAAGGCCATCCAACCTTTCTTTAACGTGTACAGGGTATGGCTCTCCCGCACACGGTGCCATGGTTTAACGTCCCATCCGACGGACGGCGGCCTTTCCAAGCCCATCGGTGTCCCCTACTGGCCGTGGGCAGGGCGGGGAATTTTGCGGAGATAAATCTCAACGCTGACCCAACTGGGACTCGAACCTGGGAACTACAGATTACGAGCTTGGCGCGCTACCGACTGAGCCACCCCCGCCCCTCAGTTTTTATGAACCCGTCATTTAGTTCATTGTGTGCAAAAATGTGTCGCTTGGAGATTGGGTTGTTTTGCATCTGAGCGGTACTTGATTGCACAGAATGGACTAAATGGCCAGGTCACAAGGACCCCAAGAGCTCAGAGAAGGTTGGAGGAAGGGAACACACTCGACAGCTGTTAGTAGACAGATGCTAAGCTCACATCAAAGCCATCCAGCATGTTCTTTAACGTGCACAAGTATCTGTCCCGCACAAGGATCTACGGCTGAACGCCCCATCTGACTGACGGCTGACTTTCCAGTCCATCGTGTCCCCAACTGTCTGTTTGTGTACCATCTTCCAAGTCCATCGTGTCCCCAACTGACCGAGGGCAAGGCGGAATTTTTGTGGAGATAAATATTAACATTGGCACAGCTGGGACTCGAACTTGGGAACTTCAGATTACGAGCCTGACGCATTACCCACTGAGCCAATTCTCACTCCACTCTTCGAATAGGAAAAGGTAAAAAGTATTTTCAAATTGGAAAGAACCGTTTGTGTACCAAAGAAAATTAAGCTGTGATTTCTTATGCATGAAAGCCCTGCATTGTACACATTGAAAACAGGGCATGCAAAAACGCCGACCACGATGATTACATTTTACACGTTTAAGAAATGACGTCAGCACAGCACAGTGGATAAATGCTGTTTTTTGTTGTTGTTTTTCTTCTGCACAAACTGCCCACATTTTTCCCCTTTTTCTTAAGACTTTATTTTAATTTTTTTTTGTTTTTTTTTTTTGTACTATGCTTTTAGCGAAACTAATAAAACTGAAAACTTAGGGGAGATAAAATCACACACCTGGAATCCGAAAATTTTCCAACGCCCAATAACGCCCGAAAATATTTCAACGCCGACGTGGTCGGCGTTGAAAAACTTTTTTCATAGCTTAATTTTCAACGATTTCAAACAATAATAAATAGGAATGATAATAAAAAAATAATGGATATGATGTTAGCGACGTAAAGAGGAAAATTAAGAATAATTGAAATAGTGAAATGATATTACTTTTGTACTTCTTAAAATTAGATTATTTGCATTAAAATTATTTAAAAAAAAAAACTCATTTATCCACCAGTGCTGTGCTGATGTCATTCTTAAACGTACAGTCGTCCTCCAGTAAAGTATAATAATCGTGGTCGGCGTTTTTGCATGCCCTGTTATCAACGATTTATTTTGCATTGTCATTTAGATGATTGAATGAAGTGGAATTTTCAGTAGATTTGATTGCAACTGAACTATAAATATGTGTCATATTAAAAACTACTCATCTAGGGGAAAATTTATTGGTTTTATGTACAGAACTGAAATTTCTGGAGGAGGGGTTAAATTTTTAACCCCTCCCCCGTTTTCGAGTACGGGAAAGATTTTTTAAAATTTTCTTGGACTGGTTGAAAATCACACCAGATAACCTTCAAGTTTACTTCAACGTCCATTTGCTCTTAACAGGCGTTCAGTAAGCTTCCCCCTCAGTTATGTTCTTTGCCTTGGGGTCTTCGTGACCTAGTCATTAGGTCATCGTGCAGCGAAAGAAAGAACGTCGTTAGTGAGTTAACAACAAGTCTCAACCCATGTGGAAACTTAAGGTGATGGAAGAGCTGGAGTCCACCCCTTTCTCTCTTGGGTAAAACCACCCAATTCGTGAAAGAGTACATCCTATCCTCGGAAAAGCTATTGAACCCAATCCGTAGGGGGAAATGTCGATTGAAAGAAGTGCTCATTTGCTTCGAGATAAAACTACTTTGCCCGTGGAGGAAATGACAATAAAGGAGAGAGCCAGCCTTCCTCTTTAGTTAACGAAACTCAACCCATGGAGACAGTGTCACCCTTAGTATTCGCAGGGCGTAGGTCAAGAAATATTTGCTGGGCCCATTTTTTCTCCATTGTACTAAAAATCTCTGTAGGGCTGGGTTAAAGTACATTTCCTCCCTCGTTAGACAGGTTTTTTCTTAATTTTTTGAAGATTATCCTCCTTTTTTTTTCTATTTTTTTGTCTACTAATTTTCGTTTTTCACTGTAACGCGAGGCTCCGATGAGAGGGGTTACTCTCGCCCCTGCGTAAGAGCTTACCCGCATGGGGAACTGACGAATGATGAAAGAGCTAGAACTCACCTATTCTTCTGTAAAACAACCTAACTCGACCTGTGGTTAAAATGACGAGTGATGGAGAAGCCAGGACCTCCCGTTTTTTGGTTAAAACAATCTAATTTGACTCGTGGGGAACTAACGAATGATAGGAGAGCCAGGACAACTTGTGCCTGGTTTGAACAAAATAACTCGACCTGTGAGAAGCTAACGAGTGATGATGGAAGAGCCAGAGTAAACCCTCTGTTATATAAAACTCTCTGAGTTAAGAACTCACCCGTTGAAGAAATAATGAGCAATAGAAGAGATAAGATCGCAGCTCTAAGTTAAAAAACTTGATTTAACCCGTTTAGAAATAAGGAATGATTGAACCAGATCTCATCTCCTCCTGGTTAAAACTGCCTATGATTCATCTCCTGTGGGAAATGACGATTGATGGAAAAACCCTAACTCACGCGAGTCAATCAATGAATTCCTCATACTCTTGTTGCTGATATTACCGTTATATATATATACTTGTTTTTGTAAAGTTGTTATTTAACGTAAGAAGGTTGCCTAAATGTCTTCTTGCTGTTTTAACAAATTAACAATTTTTTTCTATCACATATGAGTTTTAAATAATTAAATATTGCTTTCACTTCATAGGTTGAATTGGTAATAAATCAGCTTCCGCAGTTGCCCTATGGAGCTCATTACATGTGCGTTTTTGGCAGTAGTACTCCCGTCCAAGCTAAAGTGACTGACAGTGGGCTTGCCTGTATGGCACCTATTGTGTCAGAGAGACCGCCGATACTACAAGGAAAGGGTAAGTTTAATTTGTTTTAAATCTTGATTTTAAAATTATAGTAAAGTTTTATTTAATGTATAATTTCTATGAGCGTAAGAATTTTACAGAGTGCAGAATTGATTTATGACCAACTGATTCAAATCCTGATAATTTTATTCATTTAAAAAAACAAGTTCAATTTTTTTCAACGAATTACTTTTTATCTGGGAATTGTAAACTCCACCCTTACACGATAGCAAAAAAAAAAAGCGAACACTATTTTCGGAATAACGACAGCTAATTTGCGGAAAATCGATTATTGGAATAAAAATGCAACTGTTAGAGAGTTGAAATTCGTAATCTGAGTTATCGGTATTAAACTATCAATTTCCCAGCGTAACTTGCTGACATCTGGTCTAGGCAGTTGACAAGCACTAACAGTCTAAACATATTAAACCTAATTTCATAAGAACAGAAATGTCCCTTAAAAAAATCGTCATCTTCCTAGATCACACAACTATCCCCGATGGAATCAGCTCCAGTATGGTTTTCTAAAAATAGCATTCATCTGAGGTTGGCTCTTTCGGTATTACTTACCCGTAAATTCAAAATTATTAGAAAAAAAAAATTTTTTTTGCGACGAAAAAAATGTGGAATGTTCTTAAAAGACAAATTAGAATTTCTTTGGAAGAAAAAAAAAAGTTTAGAAAAAAAAGTTAGAAAAAGGACATTAATGTTTTATTACTTTAAAATTTTCAGTTTAAAAAAGATCAGCAAAATGCTCCCCGATGACGTAATCCTCAGATTCATCTCTGCGTTAATTACATCTTTTGATCTGAAATAAATAAAAAATATTTTTTTAACTTTTTTTTTTCTGATTTATGCCATAAATACTTAATGTGGTAAATAAATACTTAAATGCCCCCCCCCCCCAGAAAACACACCTTTCTTGGTACGTGCGCCAAGCTATTATTGCAGACAGGGTCCTCTGGCAAATCGTGGAAAGGTACTTTTTTTATAGACCTATATTTTGCCGTTATCATTGGTAATTTCTATTTATAGCAATGCCTTCCGATGTTTCCCCGAGTAACATGGGAATAGGGATGCACCGAAGCTTTTAAATCAACTCCAGTAACTCCCTCATCTGATAATCATACACTTGTTTGTTGCTATGGGAATAAAAGAAATTCGACTAACTTTATTATTGGTCATACCTTACTTCCATTCTTTCGGCGGGAAAGAAAAAAATTACGGCAGTATTGTACTTCTTGGAACTTTGATGCCAAGGAAATCTGAACTAAACATCCATCGAAACAATTGGATTCCCCCTCCCCCCCTTAACCCTCATCCGAAAAACCCTCGTCTACTCCCTCCCCCTTCTCTCTCTCCACATGCCCCAGGTCAGGAAGAGACGGCACAGATTTTATTTTCTAAATGGACCTTGAGGGAATCTCCCAAAATTTCATGAAATGTTCAGACGGACTATCTCATATGGTTGCTATGTGACTCATGGGTACCATTATGTCTCGTGCGTCGGCCATAAAGTGGCCGTGATTGCGTGAAAAAGAGGGCTTTATCCTTCCCTTATGTACCATCTTCTTTTGCAGATCACGTGCTGGTCGACCTGGCGGTGAGGTCAAGCGAGACGAACAAGGACTTCCTGAACCGACTGTTTGCCTTCTACGACTGTGCCATCCACAAAACGTAAGTGACAACTTTTGATATGTTGCGCCGTTTATTCCCTCTTGTAACCACCTCCTCTCTTCCTCCTCCTCATCCCTACGTCTCTTCAGCTTCCGTGAGGATACATTCGTCCGGTATCTCACCCACTTCACACTCTTGTACGTCCTCTAAATCACCACACCATTGGCCTTTTCGGTCGAAAAACTGAAAAAAGAGAAAGCTATAAACTTTGTATGAGAGAACGTTTGCTTAGTTAGAAATGGGCGAAGAGCTATCGTCAGGTGTGAGGAGTAGAAATACGCTGAGGTTATTGCAGCAAAATCGCTAAACCACCATCGTTTTCATCTTTCCCGCCAATTTCTTACTGACTTTAGTCGAAAAATTGTGAGCTATGAAGTTCTCTATAACCTCGAATTTTTATTTCTGTTTTAGTAAAGGAAGGGTGGCTTCTAACAGGTGATTTTATCAAGGAGAATTGGTCTAGGACAAGTGATTTTAGTGAAAGGCCTCAAAATAATGATTTCTAGTGAATGAAGTGTGGCCCCAGATCAGTGTTTTTAGCGAAAAGAAGTGATCTCGAACTAGTGACTTTTAGCGATGAAAGGAGGACTTCAAGTAGGTGATATTACTGAAGGAAGAGTGGTCTCAGATGTGATTTTAGTGAAAGAAGAGCGCTCTCAGATAGGTGATTTTGGTGAAAGAATAATGGCCTCAGAAAAGTGACTCTTAGTGAAGGGCGAGTTTTCTGAGATACGTTATTTATGTGATGGAAGAGTGGACTCAAAATAGTGACTTTGGTGAAGGCAGAGTGACCTCAAGCAAGTGGTTTTAGTGAAAAAAGAGTGGCCTCAAACAAGTGATTTTAGTGAAGAAGGAGTAGTCTCAGACAAGTGATTTTAGAAAAAAGAGGAGTGGTCTCAGATAGGTGATTTTAGTGAAAGAAAGTGATAGTTTTTGTTCCCTAATTTCCACCCTGTTTTCAGTGAGAAATGAGACAGCGATGAACTTGAAAAAGCCGCCATCTGTCGGATGGGACGTTAAACCATGAACCCATGTGCAGGAGAACTGTATCCTGTGCAGGTTAAAGAACATGAAACAAGAGAATCCACCATTTCATAACACTGCCCATAGGGTTCCATACTGAAAATTGAGCCCTTAGTGTTATTGCAATCAGGCAATTTAATCCAATGATTAAAAAAAGTGCTACTCGGAGTAAAACAATTCAATTCCTTCCTCTGTTTTCTCAGTGATGTTCGACAACCTTAGTGATAAATTACTAATATACCAGGTATAACTAAGAGTTAATACCTGGACTTCGGGGAGCGGGGGTAGCTCAGTCGGTAGCGCGCCAGGTTCATAATCTATAGTTCCTAGGTTCGAGTCCCAGCTGGGTCAGCGTTGAGATATATCTTTGCAAAATTCCCCGCCCTGCCTAAGTCAATAGAGGACACCGATGGGCTTGAAAAGGCCGCCATCCCTCGGATGGGACGTTAAGCCGTGGTCCCTTATGCGGGAGAGCCGTACCCTGTGCACGTTAAAGAACACACTGGATGGCCTTGGCGGGAGGTTACCATCTGTCTCCCAACAGATGCTCTAGTGGGTCCCTCCCCCCACCTTCTCTGATCCTTCGGGGTCCATGTGACTTGGTCATTTAGCCCATGGTGTGTAAAAAAGTGTCTCTCAGAGGTAAAACAACACAAAAACTTTGACTTGTATGGAGACTGTGCATATTAACCTGGACTTTAATAGTTCTTTGTGACATCTCATAAAGTTTTCCTTAAATGATTTCATTATTTCATTTAATATGTACAGACGCTCAAAAAAATATCCGAACCCTATGGTTTGATTACAGAATTCAGAAAAAATATCTGGCAACGATTTTTTTTAGAAATTAGTGATCTGGCAACCTTCGTGTACTGTACACGAAGGTTGCCAGATCACTAATTTCTAAAAAAAATCGTTGCCAGATATCTTTTCTAAATTCTGTAATCAACTATAGTGTTCGGATATTTTTTTGAGCGACTGTACTTCATACGTTTTTAATGACGCTCCCATAACATAAAATGCACTGGAAACATTCTCTTTCAGGTGCACTTCCTGTGTGACCAGTGCCTGGGCGTGCAGCTGGTGCCAACAAGAGAACAAATGCACGCACAACGTGACCACGTGTTCCAGAACTGTCATCACCGGCGAGAACGTGAGTATTCAATGATTTTGTTTTTATTTCGGCATTTCTTTCGCAGATTTACTTCAAAATAGAACTACAAAGTATAATTAGAAGATTTCATTTCTTTTAGCTTATTATTAATGTATTGAATATTTGAATTTATTAAAGCAGTGGTTTTTGGATCATTCCATTAACAATGGTGAAATGTATTTAAGGTATATAAAAGATGTATTGTGTGTAAATGTAAATAAATACTGACTTTATATACACTGCCAGAATATTCGACAATTTTCTTGTGGATTTTAATTTCGAAGCTATAAGTTCTAAAGCATGTTGCAAAAGATAAATTAACGATCATAATACGTTTAAATCTCGATTTTCAACAATATTCTTTCAGTATTTAGAGTTTTGAAAAATGCTATATTTAACAATAAATTACATTGTTTTATAAAAATAAATCGTAATTTGAAAATAAATTGATTTGCAACAATACGCAAACTTCTAAAATCCGTATTTTATTAAACGTTTGCAAATAATAGTATTATTTTAGTGGTAATTCATTTCTGATGAATAGTCTTACGACGCATTATTGCGAAATAATCATTAAACACTCTACTAATATTGTGGAAAATCGCAATTTATGTAGATTTGGTTATAATCTTTAATTTAATAGAGCTTCGAAATTAGATTTCTATTGGCATAACAGAAATTCTCTAATATTTTGGTAGGGCAGTGTACTTATAAAGATCATTCTGGGATTGACCAAAGATAGAGTTACATTTTTTAATGTAATGGTTTCAGATTCATAGACCCCCCCCCAAAAAAAAAAATACAAAACTTATTTTGATCTAGGCAAAAAAAAAATAAACAATTTATAAAACTAAGAAAGGCAAGAATAAATGATTAATTTCGACATAGCTTTGTTTTCTAACTAAGAATTAAAAGAGATGGTCTTTATATTTTAGTTTTCAGGAAATAACTTAAATCGTGTAAAGTTTTATTTTTCTGTTTCGAGGAATAGCGCTGACTAGAAATTCACTCAAGTGTCATCGAACAAAGAATGAAAATTAAAAAACGGAAAAGAGAGAATGTACAAGTGGGTAAATGAAAGAAAGAAAGAAAAAATAAAATATAACGCGAGCGTTAAGTAAAGAAGATGAATTAAAAAACAGCCACGTTAATTAGATTTTATTCAAAAATCGTTTTCACATGTTTGGCAAACACAAAAAATAACGACTTCGTCAGTGTGAAAGGAGCAGAAAAATCCAATTCATAAAACGCTAATTGCATTTTGGTGTCCACTATCAGAAAGTCAATTTACTGAAAAGCTCTCTGTCAACAGGTCCAATTTCATTCAACTCTTTTTTTTGCACGTGTGTGTTTGGTTGTTAAGCTGTGATAAGAACAATGGGGAGCGTCTTAAAATAATCTTTTTCTCTCTTTATGTCGAAGCACCTAATCTGTTTCCTGGGTAAAATGTAGTGAAGAGCTTGGAAAGAGTTCAACCTGTAAGGACTGTCAAAAATCCCTAATCAGCCTCTATCTAATTAGCATATGTTAAATCCCCTCAATATATATATAATGGATATCTTAGTGTCAGCCTCTAAGAATAGCTTATAAGTATCAGCTGTGAGAATCGCTATTAAATATTCAACCTGTAAGAATCGCTAATAATCATCAGCGTATAAGAGTAGTTAATAAGTATCAACCTGTAAGAATCGCTCGTAAATATCAGCCTGAAAGATTCGCCCATAAGTATCAGCCTTAAAGAATTTCTGATAAACATCAGCGTGTAAGCATCATCCTGTAAAAATCGCTAATAAGCAGCGCCGGATTAACCATAAAGCAAAATAAGCACGTGCTTAGGGCACCAAGGGAAGGGGGCACCACAGAATATTTTCCCCTAGTTATCACGACCTTAACTCTCAACTCTTTATTTAACTCGACTTTAGTCGAATTTTTTATAATTGTCTTTTATCTACCGTGTCCGACTTTAATCTTAATTGTTAAAAAAACGCTTCCATTGGTATGGTGAGTGACTCAAGTTTCATCAGTAAGTATCTTCGGCACGTGTTGAGTCTTAATGTCTTGTCAGTAAAGCAGTGGAAGGGCCGAGAGGGGGCACCACTGTTGGGCTTTGCTTAGGGCATCAGTTGGCCTTAATCCGCCCTGCTAATAAGTATGTCTTCAACAATCTCTAATCAACATCAACTTCTAAATATCCACTAATAAGATTTAAAGAACTGCTAATCTTTATCTAATCCTTAAATAATAAAAAATAAATTCATTCTCACCTAGCTGCTTTCTTACAGAGGTCTGACAGGAATCTGCCATTATAATATGCTATACTGAAGATCTGTGAGGAATGCAAAGACATCAACAGAAAGACAGCACAAGAAAGAAAATATCCATGCCTAATATGGGGCTCGAATCCGGGTCCCTGTGGTCAGTAGCCAAGATCCATAACTCAAAGAATTGTTGATTTATATTATGAGTGGATTACAGACGTCATGATTGGACAATACAAATGCATTTGGCCTTTGACTCAAATCGATATTTTATAGGAAAAAATGCATTCCTTTTTCAGTGTTGCGCCTCGCATGCGGAATTACAGATTACCTAATAGAGTATACCAAAAACCAGCGGACAAATGCCATTTGCTCGAGATAAACGTGTTCGGAAAATTAAGTTGCACACCTTAGTTTGACCTCCTTATAGTTCATAACACATAACAATAAAGTAAAGCTTCAACTTTAACCGTTATTACTACTGTGTCTTTTTATTTAAAAATCAAGCTGATTCAAAAGTCAACATTACCACAATTGATCTTATTTACCGAACCGAGTTTGACAATCTGTTCCCCCAACCGAGTCTCTCCGTGCCGTTCTTCAAGAGGAACAATCACTTATCTCTCCACCAAGTTTTATGTATAATGCAAATTTCATTTATATGGTCCCAAAGTGATTATTTTACCTTGTATTTAAGTCACGCAAACGAATAGCTTTTGCATAATTCGTTTGATTTATGGTTTGACAACAAGAGAATTTGGAAAGTTCTTCCCTATTGGCATTTTATTAGTAGCTTAATGTTCAAATTACGTGTTGCTCTCTGTGTCTTAAGTGTGCCCACAGTTATTAATGTCTAATAATTCGCCAGACATACCGTAAACGGTATAGTCGTTCGTTAACCACTATTATTCGGATGTGCACTCCCTTGTAACTCGTTAGTTGCTTATTCCAGTTGACATTTATGCTCAACGTAACCATGTATATAATATTATCTTGCAACTTTGTGATAGTAGCCAGCGACTCTTATGTGGTTTGAGATTTTTGTTGTTTTAATTGAATTTTTGCATGTAGAGATTCCAAAATGTGCTCATAAGTGCTGCAATAAAAATAAAACTGCTACGTCACTATTAACGTAATGTTGTTTTTTCTGCATCGTTTTCTCTTTAGGATAATAAAGTATTTTTTTATCTTGATTTTGCTGAAATCTGTTACAACTAGACAACCTTATTATTTTTGTAACGTTACTTTGGAGTTTGTTTATTTTTTAACATATATTCGCTATAGAAAGAACGATTTTTAAATAAATTCTTTTCGACTGCTGCCATGAGACATAGATCCAGAAAATAATTTTATTTGCATATTTCTTGGAAATGAAAAAAATTAAATTTAGGAAAAAGGATAAATTCATTAGAGGGAAAACATTTTTTATTTTTCAGAAAAACATAATGACATATAATAAGGGATTTATTAAAAAAAAAAAACGTAAATACACACAAAATTTCATTCCTTAAATATAATTCTCCTAAAAAAATGTTTCCGTTGTATCAATTTTTGGTATGCCTTAATTACATGCTTTCCTACCATATGAAGCCTTCTTGCTGCAAGATATACATTTTTGTCAAATGCATGCAGCCTTGTCATCAGCCAGTTAGTACATAAATAGTAAAAAAAGTAGTATACACATTATAAAACATAACGACAGTTATCATTCTTGAAATATGTCAGAAATTCATATGAATATTACTTAATTCTTGAGCACGAGTTAGAGTAGGATAATACGATAATGATCGAACAATCGTAAACATTTCTTTTTTTATGTCTTTTTTTTTTAGAATCCTCAGAACTCTCTGATCAAAGGACGTCAACACTGCCCCAGTTTCAAACTGGAAGAAGAAATTCTCTTGCCGAGTGGAGTGGCAAAAGAAATCAGCATCGAAGTTAGGAACCTTCCCGGAGCAGGAGTAAGTTGGTTTCTTTTCACTTCCAAAACGACATTTTGGAAACGACATTTTCCAAACGACATTTTGTCAAACGACATTTTGTCAAACGACATTTTGGTCTCTTACGTGTCATAAAGTTTTCATAAAATTTGCTGTTCAGTTTTTTATTTGCAACATTTAGGACAGAGAAGAATCCTAGAAGCTATTCCTAGCTCTTACATGCCTTATCATGCAAGGGTATGCCCGACTAAGACCGAAGTCACGGCTGACCACTGCCTCACGTAGAGCTAACACAGCATACAAAGTCTTGCCACTGGTTAGGGAGTTAGCCACTGTTCCTTGCTGGAACTGTCGCTAACTCCTTAACCACTATGCCATTTAAGGCTTTAATATGTTAAAATATTCTTTTAGCATTTTAAAATACTTAATGTTTAAAGTCCTCGTTTAATATTTAAAGAGTCACTTGGTGTTTAAAGTATTCTTTTAGTATTTTAAAATATTCTTTTAGTATTTCAATTTTTATTATTGTAAAGTATTTTTAGTATTTTAAAGTATTCTTTTTATATTTTAAAGTATTCCTTTAGTATTTTGAAATATTCTTTTAGTAATTAAAATATTATTTTAATATTTTGTAGTCTTAGTTTTGGTATTTCAAAATGTTCGTTTAGTATTTTATAATATACAGTGTTAAGCTACTCGTTTAGTATTTAAAGTATTTATTTAAAGTATGCGTTTAGTATTTTGAAGTATTCGTTTAATATTTAATTATTCGTTTAGTATTTTAAAAATATTCGATTAGTATTTTAAAGTATGCTTAGTATTTGAAATATTCATTTGGTGTTTAAAGTATTAGTTTAGTATTTTTAAGTATTCATTTAGTATTGAAAATTTATGACAGCTGCAACATTAAACAACAAGGTTACTTTTAATTTATTTCTATAAAAAATATACCCTTTTTTATATATCACTGAAAAAAACATCACTGGATAATATTGAAAACTCACGTACTTTAGGAAACGGTTATTCATGTTTAGATGAACTTTAAGTAAATTCTTATTACATGTTTTAAATGAAATTAATTGAGAAAGTTAATGTTTTAACTTTCCCAATTATTTAATTACTGAAAAACGTTGTTGAATAATAAAGACTTAGAAAATAGTAAATTGAGATCTTTATATTCAAGGATATATTTCCGTTATAAACTCAAACAACTGAAAAGCTCCAACTCTGGAAAAGTGGTATTCTAGTATTCTCTTCCATTAGGTCACTTTAGGCGTTTAATTTAATTGAGTTAAATTGTTTCTAAAATATCTGTCATGCAGAAAACTAAAAATATCCTGTAGATTTTTTTCGTAGTTTCAGATTTCATGGCTTGATAAGCAGTATAAATTCTGCGATATGGAAGGTTTAAAATTTTGCAAACAAATCATTGCATTAGTCACATGCTTTGCAGTTAGTTTGGTGTGTTTTTGGTATTTATACGAATTGCGAAGGGGCCGCAAAATCTGAAGGCCAAAGAAGACAACAACCAATGAAACACCCACACGAGTTCTAGCAAGAACAACGCGAATGTAATACTCCGCCACAGCAAATGGTTTTAGCCCTTGTGCAAGAAATAAGAACTTTTTTTTCTAATGTAAATTATTATTATGTATAGTTTAGGGAGGTAAGGATTTAGCAAACTGTGTGCGAAAGAGTGCCTCTCAGAGGTAAACCAACAACAATCAGAATACCTCTACCAATATAGACTAATAATTCAATCGTCTCCATTGAGGTATTTAACCTGGGATAGTTTCCGATATACAGAATGCTTATTAACGCATGGTCGATTTTATCGATTACCATTAAACGGTGTTGATTCAAACTAATCTATCAAATCTATAAAGCATAGATTTTTACACTTTTCTGCTTATCTAAACATCAGTGGTGCAAAATAGCCAGTTTATCTATCCCTTATACTAATAAAATTTTGTTGTTGTGTTAGGTTTTAAAAAACTTAAGCTATGTTTACTTCTTCGTTGTTTAAATAATGTAATTAATAACAAATAATAAATTTCAGGAGAATTTCCAGTGTGTGATAGAAATAGAAGGTGCCAAGGAACGAGTGTTGGCCAGTGCCAAAAATAACAAGATCATTTGTTCCGAAACTGCTGTAAGTAACCCTTATGTTATTTAATGTATTACATTGGTATGTCTTTACTTTGGATTATTAGTCTATATGTAGTATGTCTTTCGCTTTTGGGTCATACTGGTAGGATCGAGGTTAGCTGCAGTCTGTAGTATGTCAGCTTTTCATCTGCACTTCCCAGGTTGAGTTCCAACTGCGCCAGAGTTGAGATTTATCTTTGCTAACCTACACCCTGCACTCTATCAGAAAGGGGACTTCGATGGGCTTGAAAAGACTACCGTCCGTCGGATGGGACGTTAATTCGTCACCCTGTGTGCCGGAAAGTTATACCTGTGCATGCAAAAAGAACACACTAGATGGCCTTGAAGGGAGATTATAATATGTCTCCTAACTGCCGTCCAATAGGTTCTCTTGTCCCCAGCATTATCAGAGCCCTCAGGGTCCTTGTGACTTGGCCATTTAGCCCACTGTATGGAAAAAAGTGCCACTCAGGGGCAAAACAACCCAATCCTTTTACCACTGGTAGAGTTCCTTAAATGGTGAGCGGTGTGACTACTTCGACGGTGACATCATTTATTGCGTAAGTTTTCGGCTCCCTGTAATTCCTCACACACTTGACCGATTGGTCCCAAATTTGATGTGGTAGTCCCACCTGACCAATTGGCCCCAAATTTGGTGTGGTGGTCCCACTTGACTGATCGGTCCCAAATTTGGTGTGGTGGTCCCACTTGACTGATCGGTCCCAAATTTGGTGTGGTGGTCCCACTTGACTGATCGGTCCCAAATTTGGTGTGGTGGTCCCACTTGACCGATCGGTCCCAAATTTGGTGTGGTGGTCCCACTTGACTGATCGGTCCCAAATTTGGTGTGGTGGTCCCACTTATATCTCCCTGTGTTGAATTTATAGATGGGGTTCCTAGCTACTCTAGGTGGGGATTAAACCTGATGCAAGTATTCGAAATCTATTGGGCGCTCTCGTCGCATACCTCATAAAGGGAGTATTACGTTATCGATGCGAAAAGTTATCAATGTACAAATGTTTCACTCCATAGTTTTGGCGGTGTATAGCTAGTGTATAATGTGGATACGGAGATATGATTTTCAATTGCTGTTTATTATTGTAATTCATTTTTAGTATTTCGCTAGTTCAGCCAAAAAAAATTCTTCGTTCGTAAGGATTCTTTTTCCCTTTGGCATCGGCGGGCTTTAACGAACTAAATAGTTTTTTTATAAGTCGTGAAACCGGGACTAGGTGAAAAAATTATCTTCTGTAGACCTCTATCATATTGAATTGCAATTGTACAATAATAAACATGAATGTACTTATTGATCATAAAAAAATAGAAAAAAAAAGGAATGTACTATCCAAATTACAAGCAGTGCAAAAAAAAAAATTCTTCTCATGTAGTTTCACTTTTAGTAGATACAAAAAAAATTCACGAACATTGAAAGAAAAAAAGCATTTTTCATGTTATAAAAGTGTTCAAAGTTAAAAGTGCCGAAAAAAAAATTCTTCCCTGGTTAGAACAAGTTCCAAAAAATTTGTTTGATTAAAATTTTGCTCGGTTTTTAACTTCTATGTAAAATTTGTTTATGCATCTTTTTTAAATTAATATATAACAAACTGTTTTTAATATCTTTCTTCAGTACACCTATCAAGCGGAAGTCGGTAAAGTAACCGCCACGCTCACTGTCCTGTGGAATGACGATACTTTTATCGATAAGACTAATGGTAAGCAAGATTTCATTATTATTTTTTCGACATAAACAAATAGACCATAAATTATTACGTTTTTTTTTTCATTTTCATTAAAATTTCTGTGCTAAATTAGTACCTGCCATCTCGGTGGAAATGGCTTATTATGTAGCTCGCCTGACTTTTACTCAGCGGCTCCCAGGTTCGAGTCCCATCTGGCCCAGCATTTATATTTATCTGCAAAACTCCGTCCTGCCCACGGTCAGTAGAGGAAACCTATGGGCTTGGAAAGGTTGTCATCCGTCTTACAGTATATTTAGCCATGGCCCCATATGTGGGAGAGCCATACCCTGTGCATGTTAAAGAACATGCTGGATGGCCTTGACGAGAGGCTACCATCTGTCTCCTAACAGCTGTCTAGTGGATTCCTTTCTCCAACCTTCTCTGGACTCTTGGTGTCCTTGTGACCTGGCCATTTAACCCATTGTATGTAAAAAATGTGTCGCTTGGAGGTAAAACAACTCAATCCATTTCAGTGACCCGGTGGTATCAGATTAACTAGCGGTGACAATATAAGTTGCCGGGGCCTGGGTTCGAGTCCCAGGCTGGTATAGTTGTGTTTTAATATATGTGTATGAATAATCAGTGCAAGCCTGATTCAGCTTATAAGTTATCTCCGTCCTTAATATAGTAAAATACCTTCTTCCATTTAAAAATGCAAAAAAAAAAACTTCCCAAGTGAGGCCTGCAGAAAATTTTAATAATTGAAATTAGAAAAATTTATAATTTTTTATTTATTATATAGATTTTTCACCAAAAAGAACATATTCAAAAAGCTCATTAGTATATATTCAAATTTAGATTCGTTATTTGATTTTAAACCATGAACGAAAGATGTCACCAAGACTTATATAACATATATATTGTATAACAAGACATATATATTATATACCAAGATATATATTATATAACAGATGTAGTTGAGAATGCCTCGAAAATCCTCTCCCCCTGTAATCTTGGTATATCATCTAGTAGCTTTTTCACGTCTCTGGATCTCTAAAAAACGCCATGAAAGTTGAAGTCGGCCGAAGAAGTACAATGCATTATCACACAAATCCACACTAGAAAAGCGGTTATCATTGTTATCAAATTCGTGATGGGACAAATGTGTCAATAAACATGGCGAATATCACCAATCAATAAATGATTTACGCTTCTTTTCCAATTTGAACACTTTCCATTTGAACCAGCTTTATATTCAGAAAAAAATATACATCAATTTGTAGTAAAGAACCACAGGATATGTCCTGTAGACACGGAACTCGTGAAATAATAAGCTGGAAAAATAGGTTTTTCCATGAGTGGGATTCGAACCCACGTTTCCAGGAAACATGCCTGTTATGCTAACCACTACACCATCAATGGCTAACCTTTTCTCAGCTTCTGTGACCATATACTTTCCGGATTTTTTTATTTGATTCACACACTGGCACCATCTATCCGAGAAGTGGACAACTCTGTTGCCTCATACAGATGAAACTAATATTTGTCACTCACGCTCATGGCGTTAAATCAGTAGTAAAGAATCTCAGGATATGTCCTGTAGACATGGAGCTCATGAAATAATAAGCTGAAAAAAAAACATAGATTTATTTGCTTTGATGAAAAATCTTGTCTCTTTTAGTTACTGTTATTATCTAGAGACATTTAATGAATATCTATTCGTATAATATTAATAATGCGCGTTGTTTTTTTTCCCCAGTGACCTTGTACAAGTGTTACCTTTTGGGTAGTCATGGAGGGAGGGCGGACTGCTCACTTTGTCTAACGAGAGACAGGAAGTACCAGTGTGCTTGGTGCGATGGTTCTTGTAAGTTTGGTGATGCCTGTTTGGATCCTGTTGCTACCACCTGTCCACCACCACGTATTGATTGGGTAAGTACAAGTTTTTATTGCTTCGTAGAAATTCTTTTTTAAAAATTTTAAATGCAATTTTTCTTGATGAACTTTTTTTCTGAGAAAGATACGTTGGAAAGAGGGCTTCATGGGATCTTTATGAAAGATCTTAGCGCTGAATAGGAGGGGATCTGTGGCTATTGGTGGTCCCTGAAGCACTTTTTATTTGGGGGGGGGGGGGGGGGGTCGTGGAACAACTCTCAAAAACGAAATTCATTGGAACGACTATAGTTTTCTTTCTGACTCTCTCTCTCTTCCTTAGTCTTCGGGAGGAAGGAGAGCGATCTCCTACTGTTGAGACCGCCACTGTTACTAGCTTATTATTAGCACATTCACTCAAATCATTGCCTCTTTTTTCTGCTTGGTTTCTTAACTATTAAAAATGAATGATTGCGGCGCAATCGAGACAGAGATTTTCCTCATTTTTGATTTTATTTTTAGGGCGCTTTTAAAAACAATCGATGTTTTAAACTTTTCATTTGTCTCCATGTGGAGCGGAGATTGGGTCAGTCGATAGCGCGCCAGGCTCGTAATTATTACATCCCAGATTTGAGTCCTACCGTGCCAGCGATGAGATTAATGAGCCGGTTACAATGACACCAAGGATTCAGAGAGATTGGGGAAGGGGATCCACTGGGCAGCTGATAGGAGACAGATGGAAGCCTCCAATCAACGCCATGTAGCGTACTTTAACCTGCAAACGGGACCACGTCTTAACCTTCCATTCGACAGACGACAGCTTTTACAGGACGGGGGGGGGGGGGCAGCGGAGATAAATCTCAAAGCTATCATAGGTGGGACTTGAACCTGAGAACTACAGATTACGAGCTTAGTTCACTGCGAACTGAGTGAACCCTTCTCCTGTTGTTTTAGAAAACCGCAAATAAGTGTTCTATAAGAGACTAAGTGAGATCTACAAGCTGCTTAATTGCTCTGAATTGAAACTACTTAATACAAGAGATTGCTAATTACGGTATTGGTATACAGCGAACGCAAAACTGATCTCTCTTTGACCTTTGCAGATCAGGAGCAAATTTAAGACACTGACGAGATGCAATCACCGTGTTTTTTCCACATAGAGATAGATTACTTTGTAAAGGATAAAAAGTTATAAGAGGAAAATGGAAAAAAAAGACATAAAAAATTCGGCAGTAGACAAGAACGTAAAGTGGATTACAGTTTTATTAACTACATTAGCTGTGCTGTGTAAACTGTACTCTGGGTTAATTGCCTAATTAAATGTATCCAGGACGTTCTGAAATTAATTAAGAATCTTCCTGTGTTCTTCTTCACTAATTAACGTAATAAAGTGTTTTCCTACTTTCGAAGCTTTAGAAATAACAGTCACGTTCGTGAATGAAGAGAGAGATTTTATAATATGTCGACAAAAAAATATATTGCATCCTTTGGCCGTCATATATTTTTCTCCCTAATTAATATTCTTCTGCAATCGGTGCTGTTAATTACATTAAAAATTATGTAAGAACTTGTTTTTGTTACATTATCCGTCTGTTGAACAGTAACTTTTTTTCGCCTGAGTTTTGTTTCGGTTTGTGCAGTTTCTGTTTCAGTGTGGCAAGAAAATATCTCTTGGATTTTTGAAAAATCAGAAGAAAAATAATAATAAAAAGTGAATTAGGATACTCTGTTTATTGTTCGTATAATTTAGGTGTTGTGTGAAAGAACTTTCTTTTTTGTGTGATGCGGTTGAGGTTTATGCGCATCTTTTTTGTGTGATGCGGTTGAGGTTTATGCGCATCTATGTGGTTTTTTTTTTAAAGTTTCTTGATGAATGCGTTCTTTATGCAGAAGGCGAATTTTTGAAACACTCATTGCTGCACCTGTTTAAGCAACAAAATGTGCTTTTGAGTTTAGAAAATTAGGAGGAAACAAGTTTCTTGCATTGTGATATTTTAGAAAATGGAAACGCGTGAATCTACTAAAAGAATAACATATATTACCTAATTAAGATCAGAGAAATCAGAGAAAAATCAGCTAATCAGAGAAAATGAAGTTTTCCATTTTTCCGAATTTTGCACCCTTTAACAGTAGCAATTCGTAGAAATCTGCGACTGGAAAATGTAAAGAGGTGTATTTACTAGCCCTATACAAGGCAAAAAGAATTTCTCGGATTAGGCCTTAAAATGAAAAAAGTTGCGTTTTGTTATTTCCTAGAGATAGTCAATGTGTATTGAGAAAAGCAATTTATTTCTCCTTTACTCTTATCACAATGTTATTGAGAATTTTGAAATTGAGCTCTAACTTTTTAAAAATGAAGTTTTTATCAATATGTATTTTTCGATTTTTAATCATATCTCAAATTATTTATTATATCTCGAGGTTTAATCGATATTAATTTCATCAAAACGTATAGGAATATAATAGTTAACATGAATATATCGCTTCCATATTGCTTGAAGTTTTATATTTTCTACATTTAGCGTTCTCTAACGATGCAAATTAAATCCTTTTTGGAGGATTTGAAAATTATGATTTATCTTGCTTCGGTAGTTCCTGTTCAACTCAAAAATAATTTTCATTAAGCTCTTCGGAAAAAAAAAGTTACCTTTTCCCACTCTCCTGATGGTTGGGTTGTTTTATTTCTGAGCGGAACTTTTTGCACACAATGGGCTAAGGTATGGCTCTCTCCAGTCACAAGGACCTTCAAAGGCTTAGAGAAATGTGAGGGAGGGGACCCACTGGACAGCTGTTGGGAGACAGATTGTGGCCTCCCGTCAAGATCATCCAGCGTGTTCTTTAACGTGCACAAGGTATGGCTCTCCCGCCACAAGGTCACTGCTTAGCGTCCCATTCGACGGACGGCGGCCTTTCCAAGCCCATCGGTGTCCCCTATTGACTTGGGCAGGGTGGGGGAATTTTGTGGAGATAAATATCAACGCTGACCCAACTGGGACTGGAACCTGGGAACTGCAGATTACGAGCCTGGCGCGCTACCGATTGAGCCACCCCCTCCCCGCCCTCCTGGGGTGAAAGGTCAATGTGAACCTCTTTGTCGTTACACTATACTAAAATATCAAGTCCCACTTTTGCCAGAGTTGAGACTAATCTCCGCCAAACTTTCATCCTACCCTACTGCTCTAACTTTCCACATAGAGATAGATTACTTTGTAAAGTAATCATCTCTATGTAGTTAGAGTAGTAAACTTACTACTCTAACTTTCACAGACTGAAAGTTTACACCAATGGGCTTGGAAAGGCCTCCGTCCGTAGAATGGGACTTAAAGTCATGATTCC
Source organism: Ryuthela nishihirai (assembly GCA_038380435.1). Lineage (NCBI taxonomy): Eukaryota > Metazoa > Arthropoda > Arachnida > Araneae > Heptathelidae > Ryuthela > Ryuthela nishihirai. The sequence continues at coordinate 33,722,509 of JAWZYU010000024.1, read as the reverse complement.
GTGTGTAAGGCAGCCAAACCCTGTACACTTTAAAAACACGCCGAATGGCATTGACGGGAGACTGTCATATGCCTCCTAACAGCAGTCCAATTGGTCCTTGTGACCTGGCCATTTACTCCATTGCGTGCAAAAAAGTGCCGCTCAGAGGTAAAACTACCGTATCCAAATCTCTTCCTGTTTTGTGTTTTTCTTGATAACAAAGCCTTTTTAAGAATATGTTTGTTAATCCAGGGTAAAAATCTGCACTTGTTTTCGTGATATGAATCATATGACGTCATCACCACGTATGGGAAAAAATGCCCTCTGAACCACTTCGGTAACTCTAAGAGTCATCATGTGCGATGACCCCTGAAGTTATACTGAAACAGAACCTGAAATAATGTTGTTTCTTACGAGGAAGCATAGCGTAGTAACGGTTTTCTGCTTTTGAGTAAATTACCACCAGATACTGTTCACTGAAAAAATTCGAAAACGTGACGTCAATTATTCAACCAAATGCATTTGGACTGGTTTCTACCTCTTATCAGAGGTCATCAGAGTCAGCCTGCGAGCGTCTGGAGAATTGACCTCCATGCGAGGTCACAAAATGTTGGTTTCTTCGCAAAACCGCTGGTTTCCCAGGAGATATTTGTGTCTAATCTTATTCGAGCTTTGGTGTAAACTTTTGACCTTTTTCGCTGAAAATTTCTATCCTTATAATATTGCCAATTGTTCTGCTATGTATTGGAGAATTTTGATGAATTGCGAAAGAGAATTTTAATCTGTAGTTCATGTAGCATTGGTGATATATGGAGCTAGTAGATTAGATAAGTATAAGCAGTTTAGTTACTGCGTGGAGGAGATGTTGTAGATGTTTTCTGAAACGTATTATACACTGATTTCGATTTATATAAAGCTGGGTTTAATTATACATGTTTGAAACAGATTAAGATTGTTTATGTAAAGCTGGATTCTAAATATGTATATGAAATTATTTTAGATTGTGTAACTGGTTAAGATTGTATGTGAACTGGATTAGATTGTGTATATGTATCGAACTGGATTTTTATGTGAAGTTGTCTTTGATTGTACGTGTATGAATCAGATTATAATTGTTTGTGTAGCAGTTTCAGATTTTATGTAAAGCTGGATTGTATAGATGTATATGGAACTATTTTGGTGTTTATGTAACTGGTATTTATTGTGTAATTGGTAAAGATTGCATACGAACTGGATTAGATTGTGCATATTCATCGAAATAGATTAGAATTGTGTTGTAGGTTGGAAATATGTGTGAAGATCTCTTCCATTATACATAATTATATAGATTTGTGTAGTAGGTATGATTGTAAATGAAGCTGGTTTAAGTTGTATATAGAATTGACTAAATAGTTGTTAATGTATAAAATATATAAACACCGATGAGCTTGGAAAGACAGCCGTCCGTCGGATGGGACGTTAAGCCTGGTCCCGTGTGCGGGAGAGCCATACCCTGTGCACGTTAAAGAACACGCTGGATGGCCTTGACGGGAGGCTACCATCTGTCTCCCAACAGCTGTTCCAGTGGGCCCCCTCCCCCAACCATCTCTGAGCCTTCGGGGTCCTTGTGACATGGCCATTTAGTCCATTGTGTGCAAAAAGGTGCCGCTCAGAGGTAAAACAACCCAACCCTATATAATTAAATGATATTATATTTAGACATGTTTAATTTTTAGGTATTTACAAAATGTAAGACATTCGTGGAACAATTAAATGGTAAATATTGCTTATTATGTATCTAGTTTTGGTGATAACAATTATAACAGGACCAAAAAACTATTGAGATAGTTTATGTATTTTTATTTGTAAACTTAGGTACAGTTTAAGCTAGAAAGTTTATTGGCTAATTAGACTGTAAGGAGTGGTTTTGATAATAAGTGATGATAGTTAAAATATCGTAAAAAAGCTAGTTAAAGTGGTTATCTGTAGCCCTGGTCAAGGATCATCCTTACGCAGTTGAATAGGTGTACAAGTCGAAACGAAAATGAGAATTAATAATAAACTTATTTATTGTATATATTTAGCAAGAATATTTCTCGAATTTTATTTTATTTCTTAAGAACTTTTTTTTCCCCTGATTCATTTAAATTCGACAGCATAGGAAATGAAAAAAAATAACGGAATGAATATGAAGAAAAAAACTCGGAAAATATAAAACGATGGAACTTAAAGAAAGATTTCGTTTAGCATTTTTTGACACGAAATGAAAATATATCCTTTCTTCTGTCTATCATCACGATTTAGCACCGGTCCAATTGACTTGGAATCAGGTACACACTTTTCAAATTATAAAACGGAAAGAACACCAAAATTACCAAAAAAAAATAATGGTAAAGCTGTTTTTTAAGCAGAGATTATTTAACCGTTTTTTTTTAAACTGACTTTTCGCTTCCAAATTCAATTACAACCATATATTTCAACGGGTTTTGTCTCAAGGTGTTTGCTACAAAAATTCTTAATTTTTCTCGTTTACTCTGCAAAAGTTTTAAAAGCCTTCCCTCTCAAATAACGAAAAGGAACAATTTCCAAGTTTTTTTTTTTTCGTTTTTAATTTATGTCATGACAATTTCCATTTCACGAAAAGTAAAAAAAAAAAACTCACGTTAAGAATTTAAGCGTCTCTTCATCTCCAATCAGTTCAGACGTCGACATTCCATTTTGTTTCGTCATGCGCTCGAAAAAAACAAAAACGAAACAGAACCGTTCCAGCTGCCGCAGCCTTTTTACCCCTTACCGTTCGTCACGAGAGAAAGAGACAATTGTTTCACCGAAAACTACCCCATTGTTAGCCACTATCTATTGTTCAATTTCCTCGAAATGGGGGCTCCCACATCGAGCTCCTTAGTCTCCGGAACCCAAACAAACTCTCCTTTTCTCTTACCTCTCTCTCTTTATATATTACATCCGTGGTGCGTCGTGTGCTGTAAAGCCAGATCACAGTTGGAACTTCTCCCTTTTCTATATAGACGTCGGTTTCATTACATCCCCTGCAGTTTTTCTCCGACTACGAACACAGGAAGAAAAAGAAACTGACTTGTATCAGTTAAAGAAGAGGACTTAGCAAGGAATGAAGTCCTCCGCCTCTTCCTCGAACGGAAAGGGGAAGGGCTGGCTGGCTAATTAAATGTCTCCCGTGATGCAAACCCACGGGATGCTAACTCTATATGGGCTTCCGAACCCCCTGGCATTTCCCCAGCTGGAAATCTTTTAGCAACAGGTCTGACAATCGAATCGGTTTGCGTAGTTCTTTCCTTCCTTGGAGACTGAAAACAAAGTGCTCCTATCTACAAACGGAGGAATGGAGTACAGAGAGAGAGAGAAGGAGGGGGGGGGGGGCGAAGGGGGGGAGAAGGTGGAGGAGGAGGAGAAAAAAAAATCGAAAGCAGAAGGACATTAGTGTTCATTAAGGTGGCTGGCTGTGATCTCAAGAGGACGTTCAGACAATGAGGTTTTGGTGAGGTATTGTTAAGGAAAGCACGCTTGCGCACAACCAGACAGTTTAATTGTACTTGTTCATTTAATCCACATTTACGATTTTCTGTCCTGTACTTCTAGATGGGTTTGGGAATAGAGAATAGGGATTCGTTTGCTGGCTATTGTGTTGGGTGTATGCGGTGGACTTCCTTTTGTCTAAATTTATTAGGCGACTGTTGCGTCAATATCCTGTTGTTAAGATGACTGCTGCGTCATTTTATTGTTGTTTTAGGGTGATTATTGTGTCAATGACTTGTTGTTCGCATGACTTGATCTGAGTCAAGACCGCTTTGAGGTGACTGTTGCGGCGATGTTGTTGTTAGGGTGATTGTTGTCCGAGTGTTTTGTTCCAGTTGTTAATGTGATTGTTGGTGAATTATCTAATTGTTAAGATGATTGCTATGTCATGAAATCTGCTCATGAAATTATCTGAAATTTCTGCTATGTAATATTAAGAACCGTAAAAGAGAGACACGTCAATGATAATAAATTGTTCGACTGATTTTTCACGCATGCAGGAACGTATTTTCCGTTTGTTGAGTTGTTTTTCCTCTGAGCGGCACTTTTTTTTTGCACACCATGGGTTAAATGGTAGGTCACATGGACCCCGAAGGCTCAGAGAAGGTTGGGGGAGTAGACCCACAAGAACAGCTGTTGGGAGACAGATGGTAAACTCCCGTCAAGGTCATCCAGCGTGTTTTTTAGCGTGCACAAGATATGGCTCTCCCACACACGGTGCCACGGCTTAATGTCCCATCCGACGGACACGGCAGCCTTTCCAAGCCCATCGGTGTCCCCTATTGACCGTGGGCAGAGCGGGGAATTTTGCGGAGATAAATCTCAACGCTGACACTCGAACCTGGGAACTACAGATTACGAGCCTGGCGCGCTCCCGACTTAGCCACCCCCGCCCCATTTTCCGCTTGTAAAAACGGTCTTATCTGCAGATATAGCTTTCAAATTCAGTTCGACAACTCATAGTAAGTCAGTGGCATTGGGTTAGAAATTAATTTTTTAATTGAACTGATTATAAATCTCAAAATGTCAGCAGTCGATTGCTTAAGTGCGCATTGCTTTTGGAAGCGCATTTCTTGCAGTCACAAAATCTCTCCTTTTAATTAAAAGCTTTCCTCAGTCATTACGTCTCTTGCATGATTGTAATTTCAACATTACAAACAGTAGCTGTTAAACAACAAAGTAAAAACTACATTTTCACGTGTAATTTTGAGTTGTTTTGATCTGCCCTCTAAGTCTCAATAATTGACATTCCTTGTCATTGCACATATACATTATTTTGGGCATGCGATGAAATCCTTGTCCAGCTGACGGTGCGCTACTACAGAAAATTTGGAAACCACTGTAGTAAGTGACGAATGCAAAGTAACACGAATAAATTAAAAAGCATTTCAATACCTTTGGTCTTGGCTATTGATCCAAAGAACCTGGGGGTTCGAGTCCAGGGTAAGGCATGGGTGTATGTGTTTTCTCGTACTGAAGTCCCGCTGTCCCCAAAGACATTCTATTATGGCGTATTAAGCTGACAGGCTCCTGTCAGATCTCTGTGCCAAGCAGCTGCTTGAGGGGATATTTATTTATTTCATTTCAAGTGATCAGTTTCTCAAGTAAAACAAAGTTATTCAATCAACTAATTTTACTTCTTTGAAGTCTGAATAAATTTCAATCACATAGATTAAAAACTTAAAAAAAGTGCAATATTTCTCAAATGGAGAATCACATTAACTTCCGAAATCGTAAAATAATCGAGTTTCAAGATTATTCGAAAATAGAAATATGTTTAATTGGCGTCGATTGACAAATAGCAATAATCACTGAAATAATTAGCCTAAAAATAACAATGGACAGACAGAAAATATAGTAATAGAACCTGAATAGATCTAACATATACAAAGGTGATACTTATAATTTGATTTAAAACTTTTGTATCAGTTGGGTTGGGTTGTTTTACCTCGAGCGGCACTTTTTTTGCACACCATGGGCTAAATGGCCAGGTCACATGGACCCTGAAGGCTTAGAGAAGGTTGGGTGAGGGGACCCACTGGAACAGCTGTTGGGGAACAAATGGTAGCCTCCCGTCAAGGCCATCCAGCGTGGTCTTTAACGTACACAGAGTATGGATCTCTCTCCCGCACACGGGGCCACGGGTTACGTCCCATCCGACGGACGGCGGCCTTTCCATGCCCATCGTGGTTTGGTCCCCCTACTGACCGTGGGCAGGGCGGGGAAATTTACGGAGATAAATCTCAACGCTGTTTTGTATCAGTTCAAAGCAGAAATTTATGTTTCTGGCCTAAATGCAACTCATGACTTGCTAGTTACTAGGTTAGCTGCCATTATAATAATTAAATATAACCAAGTGTATTTTTGAAAGATGGTTACTGAAGCCAGCATATTAATTCCAGTGATTTTCGACGACAGATTGTGTGTGCCATTAATAATAAGAATCAGTTTTTGCACTGTTGAAGTACAACGCAAAAGTATAAACAATGATATTTTAAAAGAACTGATGTCTATTCAGCATCGATAGTGGATACTTATTCACTCACGAAATAGAAGAATTTGCTTCTGAATTAAAAAATATAATTTCATTTTGTCATAACCCCCTCTGTCAACATGCATATCATCTCCAAAAAACTCTGATCTGCCCTCGGCGAGAAAGGGGAACAGATAAGTTTGGAAAGGTCGCCGTCAATCGGATACGAAATTAACCCCTGATTCCGTGTTCATGAGAGCTATACCATGTGTATGCTAATCTCATCATAGCTAGCTTTCCAGTGGGTTCTCCTTCAATCATCTTTAGAGTCTTTGTGTCCTTACTATTTAAAGAACGCGCTGAATTTCTTTGACGGTAGGCTTCCTTCTGTTTCCTATCAGTTCAATTGGTATATCTTCCCTCAATTGTCTCTCTACCCTTGGGGGTCCTTGTAACTTGACCATTTAGTCCAATGTGTGTAAATAAAAATGTTTCTTGGAAGTAATCCATCCCAAACCTATTCCATATATGATCCCATACGTGGAGTGTATAAATTTCGATCTGATCTGTTTAATAACATATAGCAGATCGGATATGCTATCGATACAGAGGTTAGAAACTTTCATCTTAATGCAGTGGGTATTGTTATCAAACTAACAGATAAGATGGTGGTCGGTAAAGCTCTTTCAGCAACCAACCATATGCCTGCTTTTAGAGGCGGGTGGAATATTCCCTCTCCGGTATCATTTCCTTGCTTGGGGGCAGGTGGGAGGGGGGACTTGATGGATTCCACACCCTGACACGGCAGTCCGGCATCGCGCGCCTCGGAGGCCGACGATTAACACATTAATCGCCTGGTGTAATTGTTTTTGAATCGGCGGCTCTGACACTATCAGCCGCGCTATCGGAAGCATAATCAGTTTCCGCTTCTATGTGGGCTCCATTAACTTAATGATTCTTTCGAGGAAAAAGGGAGAAATCTCGTGGCGGATGGAGAGGAGAAAGCTTTAGCGATGCATGAGGGGGAGCGGGGAGGAAAAGTGATGGAGAGTCGGTTGCGGGGGGGGGGGTGTTAAGAGAGAAGTGGCAGAAGACTTTAGAAAACACTCCTTGGGTCGTGTCTTTCAGTGAAAAGGAAGGAATAAGAAATCTGGCGAGAGTGAGGTGGGAGGGACGATAAGTGTGTGTATTGGGGGGGGGGGGGCGGCGCTTGATAATCGTTCAGAGAAATACAAGCAAAAGAAGGTTGTGATTTACAGATTGCACGGATTTCGGTTCCTGTTAATTAATTCTCTGTGTCGACACTCTCCAAGTTTGGGTAAATTTCCTTTTCCCCGCCGACCACCACTGGTATTGGAGTAGTTTGTTACCTGGGACTAATGATGTGTCTGAGAAGAACTTCGATAGTCATCGTAATAAATGTTGATCAAATTGTGCCTAATGTGTCGACGTCTTTATGTTTGGAGACAGTGTGAGAGATCTAGAGAGGATTGTCTGGAATGTTTTCTTTTTTATTCTTCTTAATGTTCTTCGGAGCATTCGTCGCTATTATGGCAGGGCTCTGTGTAGTTGTTCCTAGTCGTTATAATGGCGATATCAATCCGATATCTTTTTTTTTTCCAAGGTGGAAATGGATAGCTATTAAGTAAAGCCTGTGTAGGGGAAAACAAAGTGAGTTATGCGATGTTTGTTACTTTGGTTTTACCTTAAAGTTGAAATTCTTGTTTATTCTTGTAAGAAATGTTTGAAAGAAAAATTAAATATCTCTGTGACAATTTTTTTTTTTTCGAAATGGAAGTTTTTATTGAATTTTGTGGTAGAGCGCAGGTTTTGAAGAGGATGAATTATGTTGGCGTCTGTTTTTTTTTTTCGCACCTGATTAGCACCTTGATTTCTTCTGTTACGCGGCGTTTTTTACTAGCCGACTGGCAATTTTTTTAGAGGTAATCAATCAAATCGTTAACTTAGATGTCGAATCAGATAGTTACAACGGAGCTGGTGAGAGTAATTTTGAATGTCGCTCGAAATCCGTTAATAAATCTCCGACCACAATCCGACGCAGTAACGGATTTTAGAGGATAAGAAAAAATTAGAAATGTCGAATTACGTCCACATTTGAGATTATAAGTAAAATTTAGAGATGTCGAAAAACTAGATATTTGTGCGGATAAGTAATGTCGAAGAACTAGGTATGATATTTGTGCGAAGTAACAGTTACAAATGTAAAACTGGGGCCGACATTTGAGCTGATACATAACATTTGCAAATGTCGAACTGGGTCCAGCATTTCCGTGAATAAGTAACATTTACAAATGTGAATCTGGGGGCTGACATTTGAGCTTATAAGTAACATATACAAATGTCAAACTCGATCTAGCACAGTTGAGCGGAAAGTAACATTCACAAATACCGAATTAGACCCGATATTTCATTGGGTAAGTAATGATTTTCAGAGAAGAGATTTTCTGAGAACATATACTTATGCTTTCCAGTTGAATGTAATAAGGGAAGGAGACACAATAATATTTCATGATCTCGAGGACACAGGGTGGAGAAGAAAGAATGGCATTTTAGGATTTCCAGAAGACGAAAGTGGTATTTTACAACTTCTAGGGAATGATGAATTGTTATTTAACGTTTTTCAAGAAAGGGATGTTAGAACAAGGGGGGGGGGGGGTGCCCCTCCCTGAAAAATCTAGTAAGGGAATGAAAGCAAAAAAAAACATATATTTCATGCACTTATCAAAAATAATTTAAAATCTATGGTGATAATATTTTACTGCAGTGAAATTTAAAGTTTCTTCCCCCCATTTTATTTTTATATTTTTGCTTTTTACACGTTTTGGTGTTGGAGAAATGCTAATAAATGTGTTTATAATGTTATCGAAGATTTACCTTTATACAGGTGGATTATAATCTCACTATCGTAAGAAGGAAATATGTTTTGGGGCCTTTGTCATTTAGCCCACTGTGCCGCAGAAAATGCACCTTTCAAGGATAAACCACCTTAATCCCATTAACTTGTGCATCATCCCATTATTCTATGCTATTAAACAATGCAATTACTCATACACGTGACACGCTCATAAACAATACCAAAATCCTCGTTCATCAGAAATGCAATTACATTATTGTGCAGTAGGAATAAAAACTGCGACATATAAAGCGTAAAAATAACAGCCAAATGCATATATAACTGTTCCACATACGTTCGTGTACAACTCTCCTCAGAGTATGGCAACGTAAGCTACACACTCCCCGTCTGCCTTCCAGTAATTAGGACTGTCAGGTTCTCAGTACAATGAGGACTGTCAAGCTGTTCACCTGGTAATTACTCGGGTGCGCGTGCGATCTGTGACATTTAATTTGCCGCTCCTGTAAACCACTTGTTCGTGTGGTGCGCGAGCGATATTGACACTGCGCGGATGATGGGCTAACGCAGAATTAATAGCATCACTGTCGGCGTGCCCATTGGGTTGTTAGCGGATCTGTTGTCTCCGCATCCTCTGTATCGTAATCATCATCATCATCCACCTGGATCCAAAGAGTTCTTTGCTCCTTTCACTTTAGGGATTCTCAGACACTGAAACGTGATTCAAGTAAATGAGTAGAGTTTTTCAATTTTTCTTCCGAAAATCTAACTCACAGGTCCGTTTTCAATGAAGTAATATAATGGAAAGGCTGAAACTGAATTATTTTTACGAACCTTAATCTGTGACCGCCATTTTATTGACGAAAATGAAACTGGTGATTAGAAGCACAGCATATCCCCTCGTCCCAAAATAGAATACCCCTTTTCAAAAAGAATGAAGTTGTCATTTTGCGCCCTCTAACGGAGAACCTTTTAACTAATGTATGACTGAGAAAATGCAGATTACAATATTCTGTTATCAAATATATATATAATTTAGCTTGCTCTTAAAATTGTTGTATTCCACCCCCCTTCATCCCCACCCCCCTGAGAAGAGATAACAGGTCAAATCATTGCAATCAGCGTTAAATTCTTAATCATTATATTTTACCGTCAAATTTGAAATATTTGCGATAAATAGATCGTTTACAATATTCGTTTAAATTTTGACATTTTCACCCATTTTCCTCTGTTAGAGGGCTTTATGAAACTTTTTCTATTTTCCCCCTTTAGCATCCTCTAATGGTTGAAATGCGAACTAATTGATGATTGGAAAAACCCAAATAGTAATAAAAGTCGGGATCTACAAAAAAAAAAGTGTGTTTCAAATTCAAATTTATTTTCAATAAGTATTATCTATAATTATTTTACATAAAAAATACCACTAAGCCGAAGCTTATCAGCGGGAATGTACATATATGGTTTTACAGATATGATCTAGATTACATCAGTAGTACATCAGTAGTTAACTGGGGGTTACACTTGAGTGACGCGATCAAGTAATCAAGTGGCGCGATCAAGTAAATGGAGGGGGGGCACTGGATTTCCGTTACAGTAGAACATTTTCCCCCTCTGTTTTAACCCCGCCCTGCCCATGGCTAGGAGGCACCAATGGGCTTGGAAAGGCCACCGTCCGTCGAATGGGACGTTAAGCCGTGGCCCCGTGTGCGGGAGAGCCATATCCTGTGCACATTAAAGAACACGCTGGATGGCCTTGACACGAGGCTTACCATCTAGTTCCAAACAGCTATCTAGTGGGTCTCATTACCCAATCTTCTTTGAGTCCTTATGACTTCCCAACCTTCTTTAGGCCCTTATGATCTGGTTATTTAGACCATTGTGTGTAGAAAAGTGCCTCTCAGAGGTAAAAACAACCTAACCCATCCCTCTATTTTAAAATTTTTCTTTTGAACAATTAGTGAAATATGCTCGAGTTGTATAACTTTTTTTCCTCCATTACTCTTACCAGCATTCTCAAGGGAGATATTTCTCCTACTCACTCACCCCGACCCGGAAAAAAGATGTGCCTTCGCGCCGTTTGGGCTAATGGTAAGCCCGTCCCCGTCCCCTCTGGGTAAGGGTGTAAATCATTGCTGCTATGTTAACCTCTTGACTCTAGACACTCTCTACCACCAAAATTTTAAATTTCTTGCATAAATGGATCGTTTTATTCTTTAACGTGGATAGGGATGGCTCTTCTGCACACGGAACCACGACTTGGCGTCCCATCTGGACGAGGGTTAGTTAGCGAAGAAATGTCTCAACGCAGAGACAGTTGGGAACTGCCAGTGACTTTCTGACAAAGCCTTAAAATAACAGTCCATTACGTGATAAAAAAGAAAATGAACTTCAGAAATAAAGTAATCTAACTCTTAATAGAGCGCTGAAACGTCTTATAGAGTACTATTTAAAAAAAATGCGAAAAAAGTTGTTTCACAACATTAAGGTTCGATTTCGAATAGATAAGCAAAACAATAGTTTCGCAAAACTTTTTTTTTTTCGAAACAAAAAAAAAGTTTCAACACAAAATGTTTTCCTTCCGAACTCGCTTGACTTCAAAGGCATGTTAAGAGCATAATTAACTAATGCTAGTCATTGCAGTTCCACGGCTATACCGAGTACAGTACCTCACTGTTTTTTTATCATCAAACTCGAACACTGCGAAACGTGTGAAGTGCACAGTCCATCCCAGTCGCCGTTTCCTCCCCTCTTTTTCTTCCCCCTCCATCCTCAAACGCACTGAAAAAGACATGTTCATCCGCTTGTCTCCATTGATCACTTTCCACAATGCCGCCTGAAGAAAAGGGGGAGGGGGGATATTTCTGCTTGGCTGGACCAGAATTCCCCGTCTGGTATGTTGTTAAGTATAGCTTACTGCGGACCTCAGCACAAGTGGCCAGCTGAGAGATTTGCTTGCAGCTAAAAGCATGTAAGACAGTAGAGAAGGTTGGAGAGGGTTGGTGTGAGGGGGAGGAGATGAAAGGGAGGGGGGAGGGGTGAAAAGAGTGGGTGGGAAAGGATGGTTTGATGGATAAAGAAAAGAATCAAAGAGAGATCGTTATTGTGCTGCATGGTATTAAGAAAGTTTCACATTACTGATGATTATCGGTTGAAGGCGTTTTGACCAAGACTTTCTGATAAGGATGCCTTTGTGATGTATTTGTCTTTGTACAACAAAAAAAGTAGATTTGTTTTTGCCACACTTCATAAGTAAATATCTAGCTGTGACTGAATATCTTGGATTTTTTTATCTTTCGAGCCACACTTTTGCGAACATGATGGGTTAAATGATGAGCAGGTTGAAACGACCTCAATGGCTAAAAGTTAGATAGTGTAAGAGGATATTAAAGACAGTTTTTAGGAGGCAGTATTCTCATTTTCAGGAGACGTATCCGATATTTGCTGACAGCCACCATTCTTATCTGCTGCCAAATTTTTCTTATGTATATATATACACACACACACCCATAAAAGGTGTGTCTAAGGGGTATGGGTGGCTAGTAATCGCAACGGTGTTCATAAAAAAGTAGCATATATATTACAATATTTTTCAAGAAATTTGTTACGAGATTACTAAAACAGAAGGAAAAACTGTATACTTAACTGCGTTCTGGTCCCATTCCCCCTTTATTTTTTTCTAGATCCGGACTGTCAGAAAGTAAGGTTCTTAGTTTGTTCCCATCCTCACTGGCAAGCATCTGAGTCTGTGCCACTTCGCATATTAGTACCAAATAGTGCCACTTAGTGGCACTATTTATAAATGTGAAATATAATAATAATGGTGAAATATAATATTAATGATGAAATATAATAATTTGGCAAAGTGGCACAGTACACAATCGTACCATGAAGCGAAGTGGCACAGATATGTGAAGTGGCACAGACGTGTGAAGTGGCACGGTACAGTCGCTCAAAAAAGTATCTGAACACCATGGTTGATTACAGACTTCAGAAAAAATATCTGGCAACGATTTTTTTGTAAATTAGTGATCTGGCACTTCGTGTCACGATCACGTGACACGAAGGTTGCCAGATCACTAATTTATAAAAAAATCGTTGCCAGATATTTTTTCTGAAGTCTGTAATCAACCATGGTGTTCAGATACTTTTTTGAGCGACTGTACACAATCGTATCATGAAGCTTTTGGGTTGGGTTATTTTACCTCTGAGCGGCACTTTTTTTTGCACACAATGAGCTAAATGACCAGGTTACAAGGACCCCGAAGTAGGGTATGGCTTTCCCGTTCACGGGGCCACGTCTTGACGTACCATCTGACGGACGGAAGCATTTCCTAGCCCATCGGTGTCCGCTACTGACGGAAAGTAGGGCGGGGAGTTTTGCGGAAATAAATCTCAACGCTCTTGACACCCATGATATATGTTTGCTGGAAAATTTCTCATTTCAGGTTCTCGAAACAAAATCTTTTCCCTGTCGTGATTTTCTTAAATTTGAAATTGTTTTTCCATTTTCTTTTCAGATTCAGCCTCTCAGCGGCCCCATCGAAGGCGGCACTTTAGTTATCATCGAAGGCAGCAACTTGGGAACGAGCGAAGAGGAAATCAGAGGCAACATCACCATCGGAGGAATCCCTTGCACCCTCGTCGAGTACAGCGTCTCCGTAAGGTGAGAGAGTCACTCACACTCTTCATCTTCCTTTTCCTATCATATAAGAGTCGTTGTCAGAGGCCAGGAAGTTTTTACAATATTGTAGCTTGAGTGACAACTTAGGGAGATTGCGATTCTGCGTAGTTGATGCTTCGATAATTCTTATCGATCGCTTTAATCAACCTATCAGAATATCATAAGCTGAACTGTGCAGCTTCATAGACTCAACGGTTATCACTCACTCTATGCAAATGTTGTGTTGGCAAAATAAAACTTTGACGTTGCAGTTGGGTTGTTTTGCCTCTGAGCGGCACTTTTTGCACACCATGGGCTAAATGGCCAGGTCACATGGACCCCGAAGGCTCAGAGAAGGTTGGGGGAGGACTCGAACCTGGGAACTACAGATTACGAGCCTGGCGCGCTACCGACTAAGCCACCCCCGCCCCTTGACGTTGCAGATTTTGGGTTGAGTTACCTTTGAGCTGCACTGTTGTGGACACAATGGAGTAAATGACCAGGTCACAAGCACCCCAAAGGCTCAGAGAAGGTTGTGGGAAGGGAATTCACTGGACAGCTGTTAGGAATCCAGTGGCAGCAGTGTGGTGAAGGTCATCAAACGTGTTCTTTAACGTGCACAGGATATGACTTTCCTACACACGGCACCACGGTGTAACGTGCCATCCGATCGCCTTTTCAAACATATCGGTTTCCCTTCTCACAGAGAGTAGAACGGGACTTAACGGAGAAAATTTTCAATGCTAGCACATTTGGAACTCGTTTATGAGCTTGGCGCGCTACCAATATACCAACCCAGTTGGTATCATTACTGTTTAAGGATTGGGGTAAGAAAGGCGGACGTGAATATTTAAATTGAAAGTGCTGAAAGCAGAATCTGCAGTTACAAGTTTCAGTAACACTTTAAATATGCAACAAATATTGTTGAAAACCGATATATCCGTTTGATTGAGATATTTTCCTTCATTCCCGATTTTTTATGAACAGTTTATTGTTTAAAGTTAATTTATTTCAAATTTAATTATCCATTTTTCTGTGTACATCCTTTAACTCTGGAAATCAGGGAATCACCGAAAAAATAACGTGAAGTGTGTTTCAGAATTTTTTTGGAAGACTATGGAGCAAAATATGCGATGCAAGAGAGCTGTGAATATTTATAAACCTGCGATTAATACCTCTCTTTGTGCAGGGGCGGGGGTGGCTCAGTCGGTAGCGCGCCAGGCTCGTAATCTGTAGTTCCCAGGTTCAAGTCCCAGCTGGGTCAGCGTTGAGATTTATCTCCGCAAAATTCCCCGCCCTGCCCATGGTCAGTAGGGGACACCGATGGGCTTGAAAAGGCCGCCGTCCGTCGGATGGGACGTTAATCCGTGGCCCCGTGTGCGGGAGAGCCATACCCTGTGCACGTTAAAGAACACGCTGGATGGCCTTGACGAGAGGCTACCATCTGTCTCCCAACAGCTGTTCCAGCGGGTCCACTCTCCCAACCTTCTCTGAGCCTTCGGGGTCCATGTGACCTGGCCATTTAGCCCACGGTGTGCAAAAAAGTGCCGCTCAGAGGTAAAACAACCCAACCTCTCTTTGTGCATCATTTTCTTCCGAAAATTTAATTAAAATAAACAGAGGTTGCAAAAACTTTATTGTAACCATGTTTTCCTAGGTTTTATTGCTCTAAAATGTGATTATAATCTATTGCAGTTTTTCGTGGTTTTGGTACAGGCATTGTGTTTATAGCAGGTATTAAATTTTAAGTTATACATTTTTCGTGTAGAACAGAGGCCTCAAACACTAAGGTCGCATATGGTCCATAAAGTCGTTTTCTGCATACTACAAGCGATACATTCCATCACAATCACGGCAGCGAAGTGTGTAGCTTACAATACTGGTTTCCATAAATTAAGGAACAACCCTATGTTTGTCAATGAGAAGCTGAGGTCGAAACTAAAATAAGTCGACTTCTAAAATAAATTTTTGTTTTGAAAAATATGATAGCAGATATAGGTTTTTAATTAGTTATGGGAACTTGAATATTTAATAACGGCAATGATAGTTTTAAGAAACTTATGGAAATACTGATGAACAGTGAAGAAATTCTTTACACAAACTTCTAAAATGCGCAGTTATTTTATTTAAACATTTTGATGCAATATTTATTACTAAGTTTTAATTAGCTTCTGAAGACAATTTTTGTGACTGATATTGTTATTGTTAAATATTTAAACTTTCATAACTCATTAAATGCTGACTGAATATTGCTGAAAAATCGAGATATTGATATATTTGATTGAGATATTTATCTGCTATAACTTTTCTCAAAACAAAAAATTTTTTTATAAGTTATAGGGCTTCGACGTTAGCTTCCCATTGACATAACATAGGGTTTCTGAATTTATAGAAACCAGTGTTGCTTTGGTCGACTGCGATGATTTCACCCGAGTACGAGAGACTATGGTTCCGTTCAGCGGAAGATGAAGTTGCTGAAAATGTCATTTAGGTTTAAGTTTTGGTATTAAACGTACACAGCAATTAAATGCTGAAGTAAAAATATGATTAGTAATGTTTTGCTTATTATTGAGTAAAATAAAATGCATCCTGGCATGTGTTAAAAATAGCTGATTTGGCTCCTACATGATTTAAAACTTCTGATATAAAATCAGAAAGAATTTTACTTTCGGGATAACTTTATTAATAAGTTAATGACAAATACTGTACAAGTATGAACGTGTTAGTTTACAGCCTTAACTGGCGTAGTGGTTAAACAGTTTAGCTACTGTTCCACCAGGGCTAATTTTGTGTGTTGTGTAAATTCTATCTGAGGCAGTGATCTGTCTTATTAGCGCATGTCCTTGCATGAGAAAGCATGTAAAAGCTAGGAGTAGTTTCTAGGATTTTTCTCTGTCCCATGAGTTACAAATGGCAAAAAAAAGTTTCTATGCAGAATTTAAACAGAAAATTAAGAGCGAAAATTTTCACTTAAAAGCAAAAACTTTACTTCCGAATTGTATAAAGTTTAAAATTGTTATTAAAATTTTTTTCTATTGTTTTGGAATAAACTTTCGGAATACTTGATGTATTCTTTTAAAGTGTTAATGCATTATACAGTCGTATCAGAATAATATGACCACCTACCATAGTATCTGCCTGGTAGGTGGTCATATTATTCTGATACGACTGTGTATATGCACAGAGTACATGTATATATCTTTTTTTTAAAGAAAATCGTGATTGTAATCGTTTAATTTTTGAATCTAATTACAGAGTAGTGTGTCGTACTGGTCCCAGTACTGCTCCCATGGAAGCAACAGTATACGTTGGCAACAAAGCTGGAATAACGAAGGCCAAAGAACCCTTCTTTTACAGGGTAGGTGATAAAAGAATGACAACCAAAAACTTTATTGTAAATTTATAAGACAATATTTTGTTTACCGATATGCTTATACTAACACTTCTCTAGCTCAAAAGACGAACTATTAAATATAATATACAAAATATTTTCAATCCTTAATAACAAGAAAACGCAGGTGAGCACATGTAGATGTTTAACATTCTTGAGTATAGAGGAAAAATCATTTTGAGCCGGGTGGAATATGAACCCACGTTCCCACCCGGCTCATGATATTATCAAGAGGTTAAGTTTATCAGGATTTCAAGCCCACCCTACTCAATAAAATTTTTCCTCCGTGTGAGTATTTTTTAATCGATATCTGAAGAGATATCTAAGGATGAAGGATGTCATGTCTCTCCCCCCCCCCCTTTGCGTGTAAGTGGACACTGATTGGCTTGGAAAGGACAGTGTTCTTCAAATGAGACGTTAAATCAGATTCTATTCACGTTAAGGAACATGCTGCATGGTCTTGACAAAAGGCTTTCATCTGTTTACTGTCCAATAGATCCCGTTCTGAGTGCCTTGGGTCTTCTGACCTAGACGTTTAGTCTATGTGTGTGCACAAAAATGCCTCTCAGAAGTAAACTAAACTCAACCCTGTACGTGAACGTGTTTGAAATAAACAAGGTTTCAAGGGTATCACCTTGCGATCAAGAGGTCATCTGCCAATCATCCACTAAAGTTTTTAAAAGAGAAGAAGCGTTGGCGACGTTTATTTTCGTGTTACAGCTAAGGAGTTGCTATGGAAACGCGCCAGGCATAAAGGAAGACATCTATAACAACCTTTCATCTACCTCAAACTGAGTCTGTATAAAGCTGTTAAACTGTCACAATTTCTTTCCTCAATATAAGTTGCTGGTCTTATAAATTTAACTAGAAGATGCCTTTGACTATTGTTTGCTCTCCATCCCTCATTACGAATTGAAACTACAATGAGTAGTCATTTTTAAACATATCTTTCGCCAATTTTTTTATGTTTGTAAGTTACAGTTCAAGCTGTCTCTTGATAGAATACCTGGCGGGTAAGTTTAATCAAATTCGAGTTTTTTGTTAAGATTTACATACTAACGTTATTATACTACAATACTTTCTTAATACTTGTAATGATATGTAATAAGTACTATGTATGTATTATTTTGTTATTATGTTTTGCCTTTAAAATTGGGGCGGGGGTGGCTCAGTCGGTAGCGCGCCAGGCTCGTAATCTGTAGTTCCCAGGTTCGAGTCCCACCTGGGTCAGCGTTGAGATTTATCTCCGCAAAAATTCCCCGCCCTGCCCACGGTCAGTAGGGGACACCGATGGGCTTGGAAAGGCCGCCGTCCGTCGGATGGGACGTTAAGCCGTGGCCCCGTGTGCGGGAGAGCCATACCCTGTGCACGTTAAAGAACACGCTGGATGGCCTTGACGGGAGGCTACCATCTGTCTCCCAACAGCTGTTCCAGTGGGTCCCCTCCCCCAACCTTCTCTGAGCCTTCGGGGTCCATGTGACCTGGCCATTTAGCCCATGGTGTGCAAAAAAGTGCCGCTCAGAGGTAAAACAACCCAACCCAAAAGCCTTTAAAATTTTCTTAATAATAATCAATAATCTTTATTCTTTCGTATTCATGTTGGTGATTCAAAAGTTGTTTCATCAGTTGATCCTCTAAACATCTGCTTACGTGCAGGACATGCTAACAGGAAACGGCTAAACCTCCATCCGAAAAATTGCGGCCTATCCAAACCCATCGGTGACCTCTTTTTCGTTAAGGGCAGAGTGTGAGGTTAGAAAAGAAAATTCAGGTACATCGAAGATTCGAACCTGGAAACAGATTATGAGCCAAAGACTACTTCTATAGGAACTGTTTACGGCAGTCATAAATATGATTGGGGAGGGGGGGTGGCTCAGTCGGTAATGCGCCAGGCTCGTAATCTGTAGTTCCCAGGTTCGAGTGCCAGCTGGATCAGCGTTGAGATTTATCTCCACAAAATTCCCAGCCCTACCCACGGTCAGTAGAGGACACCGATGGGCTTGGAAATGCCGCCGTCCGTCGGATGGGACGTTAAGCTGTGGTCCCGTGTGCGGGAGAGCCATACCCTGTGCACATTTAAGAACACACTGAATGGCCTTGACGGGAGGCTACCATCTGTCTCCCAACAGCTGTTCCAGTGTGTCACATCCCCCAACCTTCTCTGAGCCTTCGGGGTCCATGTGACCTGGCCATTTAGCCGTGGTGTGCAAAAAACTGTCGCTCAGAGATAAAACAACCCAACCGACTGAGCAATCCCTTTTCCCAGTTCCTGACATGCATCAAGTGCCATACAAACAACAATTCAGCATCCAAATTCACCATACTTGTTACAATTGTGTGAAATTAACTCGTATTGAAAAAATGTTATAAACATAAAGAAACAGAAGAAAATTTGCAAATATGTGAAATGTCACATATATGCAAATAGAAGAGTGGAACATTTCGCAGCGTTTCATAAATCAATATCACTTTTAAGGGCTTTGCAAATACGCTACATTAAATCCTTCTTAAGTTGTTCGAAGATTGTTTTTTTTCTATCCCAAAATATATGCATTCATTCAACAATGCCTTTTCTCTTCTTCACATTGTATTTTTTTTAAAGTTCATCTTTGCCAAAAGAGAGAAGAAAAAGAGTCAAATAATTTCCTCTTTTTCTTCTCTACTTTAAATGAATTTGTTTTTTCCTTTTAAAATCTTACCCATTTTTTTTTTAATTATGAGTAAAGTCTTCATCTTTTTCGTTTACTATTTTTTTTTCATCTTCCCCCCGTCTTTTATCCAATTTGGTCTGCGCCAAGAGTAACTACTAACTTTTGCTTATGTTTTCTGTAAATATATTCAGTTGAAAAAAATGCTCCGTCTTTAGACAGCTCGGAAAGATTTAGGCATTCTTTTGTACTTCCTTTTATTTTTGTTCTTTTCATCCTCATCTTCAGCTGGAGTGTGGCGCAAGTTTAATTCTCAGAAGTTTGCTTTCAATCGACGCATTTGACCCAATTCCCACGCTTGGATATATTGACTTTCTTTTTCGTGTGTATGTGTTTTCTTTTTTGGCCTATTCTACGATTAGTATTGACGTTTAAGGAAAAACGCAACGGATGTTATGAGTGTTTTTCTTTTGCTATTACTCGCCGGTCTTTTTCAATACGACCGCTTTCTCAGAAATTTTGTCTTTTTTGTTCACCGATACAGAAGTGAAATTCTCGCGCAGATTCTCATTCGAACCGTTCGCTCTTTTTTTTTTGGACAACTCGAGCGCGCGCGAGAGAAGAATAGGAAGAAAACTTAACGATGTTTTTGGTTTAGTCTTCGGAAAATTTAATTAAAACAAGCAGATTCGCCGCAATTTCTTTTCTCCCTTTAAATAAATCCGTGTTAGTATTGAAGGGACGACTTTTGTTCATATAAACGAATCTGTGTTGGTATTGAACAAGAGGAATACTATTGTTCATCTAAATAACTCTATGTTAGTATTAAGAGGGAGGGGTATTAATGTTTATTTAAAACAAATCTGTGTTCGCATTGAAGGGAAGGGAGGGATTCTCTTGTTCATTTTTAAAGTGTTAGTATTGAAGGGAATATTCTTGCTCATTTAAAGTGTTCGTTTTGAAGGGAATATTCTTGCTCATTTAAAGTGTTCGTTTTGAAGGGAATATTCTTGCTCATTTAAAGTGTTCGTTTTGAAGGGAATATTCTTGCTCATTTAAAGTGTTAGTTTTAAAGGGAATATTCTTGCTCATTTAAAGTGTTCGTTTTGAAGGGAATATTCTTGCTCATTTAAAGTGTTAGTTTTAAAGGGAATACTACTGTTCCTCTGAATAAATCTGTTAGAATTGAGGGGAAGGTGTAGTCATATTTGTCTGAAACTAATCTGTGTTAGCATTGAAAGGGGGAGGGATACTCTTGTTAATCTAAAGTGTTAGTGTTGACGAAGTACTATTGTTTATCTAAATAAATGTGTGTTAGTATTGAGGGGATACTAATGTTCATCTCAAACAAATCTGTGTTAGTATTGAAGTGAGGGATAGGATAGTCTTCTTATTCATCTAAACTGTTAGTATTGAAAGGGCTTTAGTCGGTAGCGCGCCAGGCTCGTAATCTGTAGTTCCCAGGTTCGAGTCCCAGCTGGGTCAGCGTTGAGATTTATCTCCGCAAAATTCCCCGCCCTACCCACGGTCAGTAGGGGACACTGATGGGCTTGAAAAGGCCGCCGTCCGTCGGATGGGACGTTACGCCGTGGCCCCGTGTGCGGGAGAGCCATACCCTGTGCACGTTAAAGAACACGCTGGATGGCCTTGATGGAGGCTACCATCTGTCTCCGAACAGTTGTTCCAGTGGGTCCCCTCCCCCAACCTTCTCTGAGCCTTCGGGGTCCATGTGACCTGGCCATTTAGCCCATGGTGTGCAAAAATGTGCCGCTCAGAGGTAAAACAACCCAACCCAATTGAAAGGGGGAAAGGAGTAATCTTGTTCATCTAAACTGTTATTATTGAAGGGACAGGGGAAACTGATTTTTTTTTAAATCTTACTGTTCTTTGTGATTATTGCATATAGTTTTTTTAAATTTAGTTCCATGAATTTTTTTTCAAAATTCAAAGTTTTTGTTTCTTTTCAAAAAAAAAGGGGGGGGGATACGGATAGACTTGTTCACAAAGATCCTAAGGCTCTGTAAAAAGGACAGATGGAAAATCCGGAGCAGCGGTACTGTCCAGAAACTCAGTCAAATTAAGCAACTGTTTAAAAAACAAAACATCACTGCTAAAATAAAACAGTGATATGTGAAAAAACTTCATTATTGTTGTGAAATAGTCAATTAAGATCCATATTAATATAAATATCAACATATAAATAATAGTTTTGCTTAATTTTATTAATTGATAAAAAAAAATTGGGGAAATCCACTCTCCCACTAGGAAAAATTACGACAAAACTTTCCCCATTAAACCTATCATCATTAATTTAGTTGCATGCCCCCTTTTAGTAGCGAAGGCTGTCCAGTCGGTATGGCGCCAAGCTCATAATCTGCAGTTCTGAGGTTCGAACTCCCACCTGGGTCATCGTTGAGATTTATCTCCGCTAAACCTCTGCACGCCTTCAATTAGTAGGGGATACCGATGGGCTTGGAAAGGCCTTCGTCCGTCGGGTGGAACGTAAAGCCATGGAACCGTATGCCAGAGCACCATACCATGTGCACGTTAAAGAATACACAGGATAGCTTTGACAGGAGGCATTCTGAATATAATCTGTCTCTAACAGCCGTCCAGTATGGATTCTGTGCGTCGTACCGTTATGCGGTAAACGCTATAATAAACAAATAAATAAATAAATAAATAAATACCCCCTCAAGCAGAGGCTTGCCACAGAGGTCTGACAGGAGCTTGTCAGTTTATATACCATAGTAGAAGGTCTGTGAGGATGGCAGGACCTCAGCAGAAAAACGATAAATACATCCATGCCCCGGGGCTCGAACCCAGGTCCCCTAGATCAGCAGCCAAGCGCGCTAAACACTCGGCCACGGGACGGCTAAACGCTAGATCTTCGGATATATCTTGGGGATCATTCTGAAGTTTTAGCTTTCCTTCGATATCAGTAGATGTCCCTTGATCCGACCTTGGGTGGTGTACTTTACTAAAATATCCGACCTTGAAAAGATTAACTTTAACTTCTCATGGATATGGAAACACAAAACTACATCTGTCAAAAAATACCCCTCAAGCAGCTGCTTGCCACAGAGGTCTGACAGGAGCCTGTCAGTTTATATGCCACAGTAGAAGGTCTGAGAGGATGGCAAGACCTCAGCAGAAAAGCGACACATACATCCATGCCTTACCCGGGACTCGAACCCAGGTCCCTTAGATCATTAGCCAAGCGCACTAACCACTCGGCCATGGGACGGCTCACATCTGTCAGCTAGTGCTTAAATAATATTTGGTCTCTTTATAGAAATCTCGGTTTGGAAGGTGTAAGCAAAAGGGATGAAAGAAGTTATGGATCAAGAATTTGAAATGGCAATATATTTTCGCTAATAAATTGTTCTCTATCTCATTGTACCCGACTTTTATCATCTGTGGCCTTTCAAATGCTGTGTGTAATATCATTTTTTATAGCTCTTATGAAATCTAAAATTAATAACATTCTTTTCTTGTATTATTGCTAAACTTGTCATTTTTCTCTCTCCAGATGGTGAGGCTAGAGAATGTTCATCCCAATAAAGGTCCTCAATCAGGTGGTACTAGATTATATCTGATTGGAGACAATCTGAATGTAGGAAGTCAGCTTAGCGTTTCCCTTGATGATCTGGAATGTATAGTAGACAGGTAAGTTGCACCAAAAACCTCTGCTCTTCCAATTTAGCATTTACGCCTAGTAGTAGTCTTTTGATTCTAAGATGCTTATGCAGTATCTTGGGTATTAGGTGGTCCAACTTTGTAAGTAATGATGAGGTTAGGCAAAGGAGTCGGCAACCTCCTTTAAGCAGCATATTGTGCAGAGAGAGACTCCGTTGGTTTGGCCATGTTGCCCGTATGGATAATTATAGATTGGCGAATAGGGTTATGAACAGTGTGCCTAAAGGCTTTAGAAAGATGGGGGAGATCTAGAATGCGATGGGCAGACAATGTCAAACAGGACCTTGTTAGAATTGGTGTGCAGTGGCCGGATACAGCAGATGTAACTCAGGATAGATTTGCTTGGAGAATTAAACTGCAATTTCTGGTTGGACCTCCGTAGCCCATGGTTGCTTGAGGATGATGATGTAGTCTTAGATATCAGTGTTGAAATGAGGAAATTTCGTTTCATAAGAGTCAGTAGCAGCGGTGTTTTTTAGGGTCTGCGGGACCCTGTGCGCAGTCCTTTTCTAGGGGCACCTGAATAACGATTACGTTCGAAAATTGAAATTGGGGGCCCCTCAGCAGCATGGGCCAACTTCTGCTTGTATCTATAAATCAGCTCCTGGTTACTAGTAATCAAAATTATAAGAATTAATAACAATGATTTTTTGCATATTGTAAAATTTAATCCGCGACGAAAGTGTGCGAGAAATTGCGTTACTGCAAAAAATGATATTTCTGAAAATATTATTTATTTCATAATAAACACTTAGTTTGTTTTAAAGAATTGATAATCATTTAAATCTGTTAAAGTCTGTTAATCAGTCTTTCCCTTCAAATATCCAGAATTTTAAAGGACCTTCGAATAAATAAAAGGTAAAACAGACGATAGTCTAAGGTTTTGTTTTTATTTATTTTGATAGCTTGCGAATTTCATGAAAGAGCTCTGATTTTAAACAATCAGTTTTTATTTTGTTTCAAACATTCAACAGTTAGGTATTGCTTCTTTTGAAAAAAAATAATGCTTAAAAATTTACATTTTTTATGCATGTAGATATTAAAATTTATTTTAAACTATGAATGTATTTTGTAGAGATATTTCAATTGGAGAAATTTTTTTTCTGTAGTATTTATAATTACTTCAAAATGTGATACATAAATAACAGATTGTTTTTAACTGTAATAAAAAAAAAGTACTCCACAATGTCATTTCAACGAAAAATAAATGAGGAAAATTCTGGAGCATGAAACTAAACACGAATTTGCTCATTTTTCTAGAACCTTGGCCAGCAGTAGTCAGATAAGCTGTCGGACAACACGCTGCCCTACGTCATCCTACAACGTATCGCAATTGAAACTTAAAGTGGACAACGCCGCTCTCACTCTTCCAGACCCTTTTGTCTACCGTGAAGATCCAATTGTGAAGAAGATCTCACCATTGAAGAGCTTCATTAGGTAAATCCATATATTTAATTTATATATCATTTCATTCATTCACTTGAATTGTTGTATAGGTTACGACGTGACACACTGGTATGATGCTGTGAGTCCTCGACTGTCACGGAGAAAAGGTTCACACTTTCCATCAAAGTATGCCTAATCTCTTCGTACTTAAATTGGTGCGGTGATTGGCTCAGTCAGTTGTGCTTCAGGCTTGTAATAAGTAGTTCACTGGTTAAAGTTCCATCTGGGCCAGCATTGAGATTTGTCTCCGCAACCCCCCCCCACACACACACACTCCTTGTGCTCTTTATCAGAAAAAGAATACTGATCAACTTGGAAAGGATGCCGACCATTGATGAAGTCTTGGCTCCATGTATGGGAGAGCTATACCTTAGTCATGTTAAATAGCATGCTGTATGGCCTTTGCAGGAAGCTTTCATCCCACAGTTTTCCAGTGGGTCCTCAGCCTTTTATGAGCCCATTGGGTCTTTGTGACTTTGCCATTTTTGCCCATTGTGTGGAAAAAGTACTGCTCAAAGGCCAAAACAACCCATCCCTGCTCGAAGCATTTAGTGTAAACATCCTAAATGCTTTAGCAAAACTGAATCTGTAGATACCTCAACCTGAGCATTAGCATCAAAATCATTCAGGTATCACTTAAGAGTAGCAAACATAATAGCTTTCCTCTGTTTCGAGATCCCTTTCGCAACCAACACATCATATCTCCCAATTGCAGTCATTCAGAAATTACATTTTCTGCTCCACATCGAACTGTAAAGTACAACCGAAACTTCTAATGCATCAAAGTATTTGTAATACTATTTATTCAATGCAAGTTGATAGCTTCGTGTATGTACGACGATTTTTTTTTCTGATTTGTGTCAAAGTATTCCAGTTTCACATCTACTTGATACCAAAATGTAAAAAAGGGTCTGTTGCAATTTGGGTTGGGTTGTTTTACCTCTGAGCGGCTCTTTTTTGCATATCATGGGTTAAATGGCCAGGTCACAAGGACCCCTATTGCTCAGAGAAGGTTGGGGGAGGGGACCCACTGGAACAGCTGTTGGGAGACAGATGATATCCTCCCGTCAGGGCCATCCAGCGTGTTCTTTAACGTGCACAGGGTATGGCTCTCACTCACACGGAACCACAGCTTAACGTCCTATCCAATCTAAGCTCATCGGTGTCCCCTATTGACCGTGGGCAGGGCGGGAATTATCTATTGCAATGATAGAAAACATAGATTAGCAGCAGTAAATACTAAGATATCCTCTAATGACTACTGTGGACTCTCCATCCTGAAGCGTTTCTAACCTCACTGTTGCATCCTCATCTACAGTAATATCCCTCCAATTTTCATTATTGAATTACGAATCAAACCCTTTCTGTTCTCATTGTTGCATTGCGATCAAATAATCTTTTTATTATCATTGTTGAATCGCGAACCTAAAACCCTTTCTATTCTCATTGTTGAATTACCATTCATTAACTTTTCCATCTCTACTGTTTTATTACATCCGATGACCTTTCTATTTCCATTGTTTTATTTCCACTCAATGCCGTTACCTTTTCCATTGTTGTATTTCGATTCGATGCTTTTTTTTATTCTCATTGTTGAATCAGGAACCAAATCTCTTTCGATTATCATTGTTGTATTGCCATCCAAAAACCTTTCCAATCCCATTGCTTTTATTACATCCGAAGCCCTTTCTATTTCCGTTGTTGTATTTCCATTTGATGCCCTTTCCCATCCCATTTTCTTTCCATCCGATGCTCCTCTCTATTTCCGTTGTATTATCATTCATTACCCTTTCTGTTCCCTTTGTTGTATTACCATCCATTACTCTTTCTACTCTCATTGTTGTATTACTATCCATTACCCTTTCTATCCCTATTGTTCTATTGCCATCCAATTCCCATTCTATTCCCATTATTACCCCCATCTTCACCAAAGGCAGATATAGAGTATGGCGGGAAATATAGAGATTGGTTCCACAAATCTGATTTTTTTTTTTATCGTTAGACAGCATTTTATTGTTAAGCAATGGAGGCAGATAAATATGCTCACCAGGCTCGTAATTTGCAGTTCCCAGTTCGAGTCCCAGCTGGGTCAGCGCTGAGATTTATTTTCGCAAAATTCCCCGCCCTGACCACGGTCAGTAGGGGATACCGATGGGCTTGGAAAGTCCGTCGGATGGGACGTTAAGCCGTGGCCCAGTGTGCGGGAGAGCCATACCCTATGCACGTTAAAGAACACGCTGGATGGCCTTGACGGGAGGCTACCATCTGTCTCCCAACAGCTGTTCCATTGGGTCCCCTCCCCCAACCTTCTCTGAGCCTTCGGGGTCAATGTGACCTGGCCATTTAGCCCATGGTGTGCAAAAAAGTGCTGCTCAGAGGTAAAACAACCCAACCAAATTTAAAATGCCAGATTAAAAAAAAAACAATTCTTAAAGACTTAATATGCTCAAAAATTGAACGGAATCTTAAAAAGCATTTCGATTGCAAGGAGCCTGCAGCAAAACAATGTGAATGCCACCACACAAATAAGGAACCTTAATGCAATCATCACGATGAAATAAAAATAAACTCAACCTTAAACTATATTCGTACGTGAACTAAAGTTATTTTCGTAAGTCCGGTAAACGATCCATAAATTGCAAAATGTTAGGAGCACTTATCGCCCTATTTCTAAATGCTCACCTCTCTATCATTGAAATGCTCCTTTACACGTGCAATTTTCTTTTATCCCCATTGGACGCTGTGAAGTTATCATCACCGACGCTGCCAAATAAAATAATTCTTCTCTTTCAGTGTGCTGATAGGATGCAGTTCACAAAATCGTATTTTTCATCCCCTCCCCCCTATTTTCAATTCCAACCCCTCCGTTTCTAGTCTTATGAAAGCACGCTTTTGTTGGTCCAATCTAAAGTACCTTTCATTTCAATGTTTCTTTTTCTTTTTTTCATTCATTTCTTATTTTACAAAATAAGATTTATTGTTTCGATAACACGACAATTTTTCTATTTCTCCTCCCCCCTCATCTTTTCCACTCTCGTGTAGGAAGGGGGGGGGAAGGGTGTATAAAAACCTTTCTCCCTGGAAGTGATGAAGACATTTTGTAACGTGACTACGTCACTCCCCCAATGTGTGCAGCATCAGACGCTCTCACATCTCCCTCCAACTTCCATCCCCCGTTCACTTATTTCCCCAACCCCCTCCTTTTTTTCTTGTTATTTTATTTTTTCGCATTTCGAGGCTTCGCTTCCACCTCTCGTTTTGATGTGGAATATTTGTTCCCACTCCGTTGAATTTTGCCACAGCTCCAGAATAGAACGCTTGTGCATGCGTGCGTTGCTAGCTGGTCTCGCGTCTCTCTCTTGCTCTCTTCCATCCTCCTCTTCCTCCTTTTCCCCGTCTCTTGCAAGCCAAGCTATAACTGACAGTATTGATCATTTGGAATTTATGATTTCATTCTCAGCACTCGGCGAGCAAGTGCAGTGGAATGATCCCCTCTCGTACTGACATGCACACTCTCTAACAACACACATAGAGGCCGAGTAACTGAGGATATGTCACTTCTACCTGTCACGGGTGAATTGTAGCAAAAGCATTCTCGGTGATTGCTAAACATTTGCAAATGTAATGCATTTAAATTTCTTCTCTTCTTCTATCCCCCCCCCCTTCTTCCTGCGCCACCTCTTTTTTCTCCCACCACGTTTCTTATTTTTCTCTCTTTCTTAATACATCTTTCACTCATTTTCTCTTTAGTCATCTCTTTTCTCCCTTTCAATCATTTTTTTTTTTCATGTTCTTTTTCTTCCTTCCCACCCCGTCAAAGCCGAGGTCGGTTTCGTTGGCGGGTATGGAGACATTGCGTGAATACAGAAACAGTCGTCGTGCCTTTCATTCCAGGAATTGATGTCGCTTGGTTAATCACAGACTACATTCTGTGACACAAGTTGCCACTCTCGAATGTGGATGAAGAGTAAAGGGGGACTTGAAGGAGAGAAATAGTGAAAAAAAAGAATGTATTGCTGTGTGCAACGCTTGGGGAAAAAATCGATGCGGCTCATCTTTATGTATATCAGGCTAACATTCCGGCAGGCTATTAACGCGGGGTGGACTTTATAACGGGCTAGGGGGAGAGGCTATTGTGTAGTAACGAGTGGATCGTAACTTGTAGCAATGCTTTGTGATCCTCAGAAGTTGATGAAGGAAATCGAGATGCGAGAGGACTGGGTGATGTTGGACGAGAATGCGAAGTAGCTTGCATAACAATATTTAATGTTTCCTATTCTCCGTATGCTTTTCTTCTGCGAATATTATTTTATTTTGTCGCTGTTTTGTTGGTATTGTTATGCGAGAAATTTTTAAAGATATCTTTTATTACTGTTTCAAGGGTTACAGAAAGTTACTTATTTGCAAGTTACTCGTGTCGTGTGAGTGGCTCAGCATTAACTCTCAGTGTTAACTCAAGTTGTTCTACAAGTTGCTTGCAGTTGCAAGTAACTTGAATCCGTATTTAAATCCATAAAAAGGAGTTGGTCGTGCTGAAAATGGAATATGTGTTTTGTATCTATGAAGCCACTCGTCTTACTTACTTTTGTATTTCTGAACGCACTTTATTATCTTTATTCAATAGGGGAGGACACATGTTTCGTATAAAAATTGTCGGCAATATTGGGTTGGCTTTCCCTCTGATCAAGCACAATTCTAGGGAGTAGGGACAAAGGATTCAATCCTTTGAAAATGCTATAGCTTAATAGAGACGAAATGTGTATATATATATATTGCCCCCATTTTCCAAGAAATATTTGAAAGACCACTGGAAAAGGGGGAAAATTTTTTCGCTGAAACAGCGATCCATTCCCCTTTCTTTCCCTTATTTTTTTCCGGTTCGATCCACCATCTTCATTTTTATCATTTCATCGAGTCACCATCTTCATTTTCATTTCATACTTCATTTTCATCGAGTCACCATCTTCATTTTTATAGATCAAAGACTGCCTCTGAACATCACTTTATTTTTCGTACGCTCGGGACTAAGCCTCCCCTTTCACTTTTTTAAGGCTCGCCCAGTCACCAGTGCCCTTTATCTTTTTCAAGATTCTGGCATTCCTTTGAGCATCGCTTTATCGCAAACTAAATGGCCAGGTCACAAGAACCCCCAAGGTTTCAGACTCCGATAAGGAAAGAGAACCGGCTAGACAGATAAGAAACAAACGGAAGACTCCCGTCAAAGCCACACAACCGATTTTCTGACGTGCTCAGGGGCGGAGGTGGCTTAGTCGGTAGCGCGCCAGGCTCGTAATCTGTAGTTCCCAGGTTCGAGTCCCAGCTGGGTCAGCGGTGAGATTTATCTCCGCAAAACTCCCCGCCCTGCCCACGGTCAGTAGGGGACACCGATGGGCTTGAAAAGGCCGCCGTGGATCGGATGGGACGTTAAGCCGTGGCTCCGTGTGCGGGAGAGCCATACCCTGTGCACGTTAAAGAACACGCTGGATGGCCTTGACGGGAGGCTACCATCTGTCTCCCAACAGCTGTTCCAGTGGGTCCCCTCCCTCAACCTCCTCTGAGCCTTCGGGGTCTATGTGACCTGGCCATTTAGCCCATGGTGTGAAAAAAAGTGCCGCTCAGAGGTAAAACAACCCAACTGACGTGCTCAGACGTCTCCACAAAGAACTAGGCACGCACTCAGGATTTAGTTTTGGCAGTTGGCTGGGGGGGGGATCTGAGAGTTTAGTTTCAGAGAGGGGCTGACAATATGACTTGAATAGGGTTTCCCAATTACTAAAATATTCCATCAAAAAGAAAAGGTTAAAATGATGTTCTGCATGGTCTAATGGTTAGCGTACCTGAGAATTAAGACCAGCTGGGTATGTCCTTGTGTAAGTGTTTGTATGTTTTACAAAAAACCAGGACAAGCCCAATAGAGCTTCTAGTTTATCTATGGCTTTTGTATAGGGAAGTACCTTCTTTTTTTTAAAAAAAAATTTCATTTATAGTTGTTGTTTTTTAATCTATTTTTAGAGTGGGACTTAAAATGTAGAGCTAAAATAAAATTATACAGAGTCAACTGCTGTTGGATTCAAGGCAGGTAGATAAATTTAAAATTTAGTGTAAGACGACAAGATTTTTATTATCGGGGGGAGGGGGGGGTCTTAACCCTACTCTATACATCCCTGCACGAAACCACGGTTAAACCCCCTATCCAATGTGGATAATCGCCTATTACAAGGGTATCAGTTATCTTTTCTGATCGAAGCAGAGGAGTAGTTACCGAGAGAATATCGACGCAGGTGCAGCAGAGACTCGAATTTGAAGCTATGGATCGATACTTCTCATAGAACACCTACACTTTCTCGTCATTAAGTTATACACCTCATCGTCAGTAACATAGGCAGTAACATTAAAATTACTTACATTAACACGCCAAGCAACCTGTGTGCATAAACACCCTACTCCATACCGAAAAAATTTCCCCGCCCTTCCCACGGTCAGTAGGGGACACTGATGGGCTTGGAAAGGCCACCGTCCGTCGGATGGGACGTTAAGCCGTGGCCCAGTGTGCGGGAGAGCCATATCCTGTGGACGTTAAAGAACAAACTGGATGGCCTTGACGGGATATTACCATCTGTCTCCCAACAGTTGTTCCAGTGGGTCCTCTCCCCCAACCTTCTCTGAGACTTCGGGGTCCTTGTGATCTGGCCATTTAGCCCATGGTGTGCAAAAAAGTGCCGCTCAGAGATAAAACAACAAACCAAAAACCAAAAATTTTTTGCTCCCCATCCGAGGGGGGGGGGAAATCGCTCTTTTTTTCTTTCTCATAGAAAGTGTAGAAAGAAAATGTTATTGCGAGACTAAAAAAAACGAGGATTTTTATTGCTAGCACGTTTTTGGTTTCACGCGCAATGAGTTTTCGGACATGGTGTCTGCCTCGACGGACATCTAAAGTTTAAACTGTTAGGGCTATTAAGTTTAAAATTTAATATTTAAGGTTATTTCCATTCGGGCTGGTTACCTTCTTCTATAAACATCGTGACGCAATATTTAAAAGTACTTCTCAGAAAAACTGTTTAACAAAATGGCGTGTTTTTTTTTTCCTTAATGCGAAAATAGCCGTAATGCTTTTGATGAAAATTTACCTATTTGTGAGAGTGCAAAATGCAGGTCATATATTCCAAAAAAAGTGTAAGCGTAAGCCAAAATAAAGCCTGCGTTCATGGTAATCTCATTAGGGAATTCCCCCCAGGTTCGAGTCCTACCTGGGACAGCTTTGAAATTTATCTCCTCAAAACTCTCCGCCCTGCCCACGGTCAGTAAGGAACACCGTTGGGCTTGGAAATGGCACCGTCCGTCAGATGGGACGTTAAGCCGTGGCTCCGTGTGCGGGAGAGCCATACCCTGTGCATGTTAAAGAACACGCAGGATGGCCTTGACGGGAGGCTACCATCTGTCTCCCAACAGCTGTTCCAGTGGGTCCCCTCCCCCAACCTTCTCTGAGCGTTCGGGGTCCTTGTGCCTATTTAGCCCATTGTGTGCATAAAAGTGCTGCTATAAGATAAAACAACTCAACCCTAGGCAACTCAATATTACGTTAACACCCTAGAGAGCCATACTCTTATGCACGTTAAAGAACACGCTGTATGGGCTTGACGGGAGGCCACAATCTCTCTCCCAACAGCTGTCCAGTGGGTCCCCTTCTCCTAACTTTCTTTGAGTCCTCGAAGTTCTTCTCACCTGGCCATTTAGCCCTTTGTGGAAAAAAAAAGTGCCGCTCAGAGGTAAAACAGCCCAACAACCTTGTAGCGTGAAGGGTTAATGAAAATTTTAACTCTGCAGTGGTATTTTATGTTCATTAACAGTCTTGTATTGTTATAGGTTCATGAGAAAGCTTGTCCAGTCTTTATTTGTACGATCATAAAAATTGTTTTCTGTTCTGCAGCTAAAAACAAATCGAACTTCGTTTTCATTAATTGTTTTTCCTACATGAATGTATTGTTTCAATATTTTTCTTCTCTTAATACAAAATTTGAATTTTTGCGTTTGTGATTTCTGAAGGAAACACGAAACTAATTGTTGTTTATTAATAAAAGAGTCTTCCTTTATCTGCTTCTGAATTTATATTATAATAATTTATCTTCCTCTCTATTTCTCGCAGTGGTGGCCGAGCCGTCTTCGTCAACGGTATCAACTTCTCTCCTGTGCAGCAACCGAAAATGGTGGTTTATAACAACAACAGTCTTCTCAATGAAACGGTAGGATTTCAGAATTTCTTAGGCTAGATATTACTAAAAGCTCAGGCTAATGTGTGAAACATGTTTAATGTCGATATTTGACAGTAAAATCAGACTAAATCGTTAACATGTTTACTTTTTTGTGATTTTATTGACTTTACGTGAATTTCCTTACATTGTGTAATATTTTTAATTTATTTGTCAGTGAATCAAATCAAAATTTAATTTATTTTTCTGTTATATAAGGGAATCTATTTTTTAATTGCTTCTATCGGCAATTTTCATTAGACTTCAATTAGCAGAGAAGAGGGTTCCGATTTAGAAACTAGGCTCCAGGACCTACAATTTAGAACTAGGCTCCAATGGTCCCCATTTAGAACTTGGATTCAGGGGTCTCAATTTAAACTTTGCTTCAGAAGTCTTCACACTTAGAACTTGGCTCAAGAATCCCCATTTGCTTAATCCGATCTTGCTTATTTAAGTGTGCTTTAACAGCTTTCTTTAATTTTAAGCTAGTGAAAGGTTGTTTTATCTTTGATTGGCGCTTTTTTTTGCACACAGCAGGCTAAATGACGAAGCCACGAAGGCTGGGGGAGGGGACCCACTGCAACATCTGTTGTGAGACAGATGGTAGCCTCCCATCAAGGCCATCCAGCGTGTTCTTTAACGTGCACAGGGTATGGCTCTCCCACACACGAACAACTGCTTAACGTCCCAAATGACGGACGGTGGCCTTTCGAAGCCCATCGGTGTCCCCTACTGACCGAGGGCAAGACGGGGAGTTTGGCGGAGATAAATCTCAACTCTTTCCAAGGCGGGACTCGAACCTGGGAACCGCAGATTACGAGCCTCGCGCGCTACCAATTGAGCCACCCCTGCCCCTTTTGTATGAGGATGTCAGAACTGATGCTGATTACATTATCCTTCCTTCTCTTGCGGAATTATGTCCCCTATCAGATCCCCCCTATCAGATTCCTAGTAAGGGTAATTGAGGCAAAAATTATTAAACTTATTTATATTTCATGAATTTTTCAAGAAATTTTAAAGATATCCAAAACAGAAGAGAAAATGTTATACTGAATTGGAAATCCAGTCTGTTTCCCCCACCACGCTTCCTCCTTATATTTTCCCCACTAAGTTTCTGCCACCCCCTTCCCCGTATTTTTTTTTCTAGATCCGGGCGTGTATTAAAATGTTATAGCTAATAACAAAACTGACTCTCATTCCTTTACCAATAGTACATGTTGGTTTACTGACAGATCTGCGAAGTTAAAGAAGATTTCTTGATGGTGTGTCCCTCTCCATCCATCGCTGGTTCCATCCCCAAGCTTCAGGTCCCTCACAGTGACTACATGGCTGAGGAGAGCCAGGAAAATCTCAGGTTTCGGATTGGTTTCATTATGGACGAGGTGGAGAGTGTCAAGGAGCTTCAGAACAGTTCTCCTAGCCTCCATTCCGACCTCGCTTACGTCACAGATCCGAAGTTTTTCACTTTCGATGACGACGGAGTCAAACTCTACAAAGGAGAATCGTTGGTGATCGAGGTGAGTTGTTTTGCTTTGAGACTCTTGTATGATCGTTTCGATACATATTTGGTTGTCCAGTGGCACTATAATATTATTTCGTAATTAAAGTGAAATTAATATGAATAAATAAAATAAATAAATACCCCCCTCAAGCAGCTGCTTGCCACAGAGGTCTGACAGGAGTCTGTCAGTTTATATGCCATAGTAGAAGGTCTGTGAGAATGGCAGGACCTCAGCAGAAAAACGGCACCTACATCCATGCCTTATCCGGGGCTCGAACCCAAGTCCCTGAGATCAGTAGCCAAGTTTAATCCTTAACTGCTGTGCTTAGGGAAAAAGTTACTGCTCCAACAGGCATTTTTTGTGTTAGTTCTGTGTAAGTGGTAATCTAAAACTAAATTCGTTCCTAACTTTGGAATTCCTTATTAACCTTCAAAAGAATTTCGTAGAATTCGTACAGGGTGCAATGCACCTGGAACTCTTCCAGAGTCAATTATGATCACTGATCTCTTAACATGTTTTAATTGAATTTTGGGGTCTTTCTTTTTTTGTAGACTACTATAGTTAATTATGATCACTGATCCCTTAATCTGTTTTAATTAAATTTTGCAATCAATTTTTTGTAGACTACTAGAGTCAATTGTTATCATTGATTTCTTAATCTGTTACAATTTAAATTTTGGGGTCAATTCATTGACCCCAAAATTTTTAAATTATATTTTAAAATTTAAAATATTGTAAAATAGGAATTTTTTTGTGAACTACTGGAGTTAGCTATGAGCACTGATCTCATAACCTGTTTCAATGCTTTAATTAAATTTTGGGACCAGTTTTTTATAGTCTGTTAAATATTCCAGCATTCATAAATGACTGAAGAATACTGAACAAATATTGTGTGAAATAGAGATTTAGATTTGATTGATGTGTTTAATATATCTTCAGATATATTTTTCATTAAAAATCATATTGAAGAAGTTATTAAACTCTGAATGTGATTTTCTATTGAGATAACATGGATCTGTTTCCAATTTTCTGTCCAGGACCTGTATATAAGAATATATTGCAGTACTTAGGACGAATTCAAAGACCCTATAAAGTTAATTTATAAGTCACATTAGCGAGTAAATGGTGGGTCTGGTGCTAGTTTAGTGGTTAGAGCAATCAGCATGTAACTTGCAGACGTGGGTTTTAGCTCCATGGATCGGCAAAACTCATTTTTCCCCAAACGTTATTTCATTCCCCCCCCCCCCAAATTTTTATTTTCTGTTCTATAATAAATAAATAAAGTATTAGTATTTGAATTTTCCTAATCACCGATTAGTTCGACCAGAGGCTAAATCATTCACTTTGAAAGCAGCATCCTACATCACTATTGCATTTTTGAGCCTAGAATTAGAAATATTGAATTTTGCGTGTATGCTCGAACTTGGAAACGTAATTTTTCCCGTTTTATGCTCTTTCAGAATAGATCACTTTCGGCAAGGTCTACAATAGTGAGTCAGCATTCAACGAGAAAACATTCAATGGGGTATTACTGTACAATGAATATTTTGTTTTATATTTATAAATTTGTTTATAATTTAAATATTGAGAAGTTAATCATGAATGTTAAACTTTGATGTGGGGATTTTTTTCCCTCTCATAGGGAGAAAATTTAAGATTGGCCAGTACGGAATCAGAAGTGGATGCTACGATAGGTCAGCGGCCTTGCAATTTAACGTCATTGGCATCGACTCAGCTCGTGTGTTTGCCACCGGAAGAGCAACCACTTGGCACCGATGAGACCGGAAGAAAGACAGAAAATGGTTATCCCATGGTTGTGGTGAGTGCTCTAAAGTACATTGCAGCTTTATTCTTTACGTCTTCTAAGTCATAAAACATAATAATGACTAGGCCAGTAAACTTAGCAGTCCACGAGTTCAGTAAGCCATCAGGTAAATGTTATTTTCTTGTCGAATAAGTTATCCAAGGGTTGGGTTGTTTTACCTCTGAGCGGCACTTTTTTGCACACCATGGGCTAAATGGCCAGGTCACATGGACCCCAAAGGCTCAGAGAAGGTTGAGGGATGGGACACACTGGAACAGCTGTTGGGAGACATATGGTAGCCTCCCGTCAAGGCCATCCAGCGTGTTCTTTAACGCGCACAGGGTATGGCTCTCCCACACACGGGACCACGGCTTAACGTCCCATCCGACGGACGGCGGCCTTTCCAAGCCCATCGGTGTCCCCTACTGACCATGGGCAGGGCGGGGAATTTTGCGGAGATAAATCTCAACGCTGACCCAGCTGGGACTCGAACCTGGGAACTACAGATTACGAGCATGGCACGCAACCGACTGAGCCACCCCCGCCCCTGTTGTCCAAGGAAATTAATGTGTAACCACCCAGTAAATTATTGGGACAGGGCTGGCTCAACAGGCAGCGTGCTAGGGTCGTAATCAGCAGTTCCCAGGTTCGAATCCCACCTGGGCCAAAGTTGAGATTTATCACAAATTAAAAAAAAACCATAACCTACCCTAGATCAGAAAACTGACACTGATGGGCTTAGAAAGGCTGCTGTCTGTCGCATGGGGCATTAAGTCATGGCTCCCTGTGCGGGAGAGCCGTACCCTGTACACATTAAAAAAACATGATGGATGGCCTTGGCGGGAGGCTACTATCAATCTCCCAACAGCTGTCCAGTGGGTCCCTTCCGATCAATCTCCTCTGAGCCTTTGGGGTCTTTATGACTTGATTATTAGCCCATTGTTTGCAAAAAGGTGTCACTCAAAGGCAAAACAACCCAACCAGTAAATTATACCATCAATTCATAGCCCAATAACTTGCATACTAATGTTGATTCCCAGTCCAACGGGAGTTGTCCCGGTCGGTAGCGCGCCAGGTTCGTAATCTACAGGTCCCAGGTAGTGGCGAATTAAAACCCACTGGGAAAAAATTGGGAACTTTTCCTTGTAGTTTGTAGCAGGAAAAAAAATTATGGTATCACGCTAAAATATTTATTTAATATTGCAATCACAAATATGAAGAAAATTATGTCTTTCTTCTAAGTAACGCGACGAGGAAAGGCTCATAAATGTATCCAAAGGCGTAACAGACGATTTGTTTATGGACTAAACGAACTGAAACCAGTTAAATCAGGTGTTAAAAAGAACATTCAGAGATTATTGTATTAATTATTGTATTTCAGTTGCTTGAAATAAAAAAAATCGGTTGAATTCACCAATACTAGAGAGTGATACAAAATTCGCGCAACCCGAAATGTAGATGCTTATTATTTGGCGCCAACTGAACGGAATTAAATGCCGATTCTAATGTTGGCAACCCTGCAGTCACTGACATTTGCAATGTTGTTTAGTTCTAACGCTGTCAGTTCTTTGTTGGTGACGTGTTTTGTACTCGTTGCCCATAATGAAATATTTTCAGGCCGAACGTGTATAGTCGAACAGTATTCAACGACCGAATCATTCTTAACTGTTCTAGCTGACTTCAATGAGCAGTTTCTTAAATTTGTATTCAAGAAGAATGAGGACCCTTTCAACCCCTATTGTAATCCTTTGTTAACAATTTGTAAACGTAAATTGAGAATAAATGAAATTTTCTAATATGGATTTCGCGAATTTAGAATCACTCTGTATTTATGTAACGATGGAAGAAAGCTGGCTCCTAGGGTACATGCCTACTGTGCCCAATTTATAATCGTGCACTATGCCCAATTTGAGTCTCAACTAAGCCAGTGATGAAATTTATTTCTGCCAAACCCCCACCTTACCCTCGGTCAGAATGGGGAAAACCTCGTGAAATAGTTCCCAGGTTCAAGTCCCAACTGCCAACTGAGAATTATCTCTTCACCTCCCACACTGCCCTCGTTGAGAAAAGGTATACCAATGAGCATGGAGCCTTCCGTCATATGGGACCTTAAGCCTCTGAGTAGGGGCGGGGGTGGCTCAGTCAGTAGCGCACCATGCTTGTAATGTGTAGTTCCCAGGTTCGAGTCCCAGCTGGGTCAGCGTTGAGATTTATCTCCGCAAAATTCCCCGCCCTACCCACGGTCAGTAGGGGACACCAATGGACTTGGAAAGGCCGCCGTCCATTGGATGGGACGTTAAGCCATGACCCCGTGTGCGGGAGAGACATAACTCTGTGCACGTGAAAGAACACGCTGGATGGCCTTGACGGGAGGCTACCATCTGTCTCCCAACAGCTGTCAAGTGGGTCCCCTCCCACAACCTTCTCTGAGACTTCGGGATCCATGTGACCTGGCCATTTAGCCCATGGTGTGAAAAAAAGTGCCGCTCAGAGGTAAAATAACACAACCCTCTGAGCCTTCTTTAGTCCCTGCGACCAGGCCATTAAGCTCATTGTGTGCACGAAATTACCGCTCAGAGGTAAAATAACACAACCCTCTGAGCCTTCTTGTCCCTGTGATCGGGCCATTAAGCTCATTGTGTGCACGAAATTGCCGCTCAGAGGTAAAATAACACAACACTCTGAGCCTTCTTAGTCCCTGCGACTGGGCCATTAAGATCATTGTGTGCACCAAATTGACGCTCAGAAGTAAAATAAGACAACCCTCTGAGCCTTCTTAATCCCTGTGACCGGGCCATTAAGCCTATTGTGTGCACGAAATTGCCACCCAGAAGTAAAACAACAACCCTCTGAGCCTTCTTTTCGCTGTGACCGGGCCATTAAGCTCATCGTGTGCACGAAATTGCCGCTAAGAAATAAAACAACCCAGTCCAACAAGATAAACTCGTCATCATCATCCTCAAGCAGCCAAGGGCTACGAAGGTCCAACCAGACCGTGCAATTTAGTTCTCCAAGCACGTCTATCCTGAGCTACATCTACTGCATCTGGCCACTGCACACCAATTCTAACAAGGTCCTGTTTGACATTGCCCACTGCATCCTAAGTCTCCCCTTCTTTCTGAGGCCTTTAGGCACACTGTTCATAACCCTATTCGCTAATCTATAATTATCCATACGGGCAACATGGCCAAACCAACGGAGTCTCTCTCTGCACAATATGCTGCTTAAAGGAGGTTGCAAACTCCTTTGCCTAACCTCATCGTTAGTTACAAAGTTGAACCACCTAATGCCCAAGATAC
Organism: Ryuthela nishihirai; assembly: GCA_038380435.1. NCBI lineage: Eukaryota > Metazoa > Arthropoda > Arachnida > Araneae > Heptathelidae > Ryuthela > Ryuthela nishihirai. The sequence goes on along the minus strand of JAWZYU010000024.1, from coordinate 33,682,959 downwards.
TGCGTAAGCATCTAGTTTCCTGTTATCTTGTTTACAAAGTGTCCAAGTTTCACTACAATAACTAACTCTAGAAAGAACCAAATTATTATACATCTAATTTTAGTCTTTAGGTGTATACGCCTATTTCTCCACACTCTCCATAGATTCTTAAAAGTCCTGGCAGCAATCCCTATTCGTCTGTTAATCTCATGCCGCACATCACCATTACTGTTACATAGCTCCCAAGATAATTAAACTGTGACACCTGCTCAAGACTGCAACAATTCAGATTAACCGAATCACAGCCTGCTTGACCAATTTTCATCACTTTAGTTTTCTCACTGTTTATAACCAAACCTACTCTAATACCAGTCTCATCAACAGCTCGAATGAAAGAGTTCATCTCATCAACATCATTTGCCAAAAGGGCTAAATCATCAGCATAATCTAAATCAGAAATTTTCGTATCTCCAGTCCATTTAAGACCAAAATCTTTCCCTTGAAGTGAATTTCGCATAACATAAGCAATAACCAAGCTAAAGAGAAAAGGAGACAAAATGCACCCTTGTCGAACACCAGAAGTAATGCTAAACCAATTGCTACAAGACTTACCAACTCTCACACACGACTCAGTGTTATTATGGAGAGCTTTCATTATGTTAACTAACTTGTCTGGTATACCATATGATCTCACAATCAACCACAAATTATGGCGTTCAACAAAGCTAGCAACCAAAGTTTTCTGAAACTTTAAACATTTCTCAAGAATCTGCCTAAGTGAAAATATCTGATCCACACATCCCCTACCACTTCTGAATCCACATTTCTCATCACGCAATTGACTGTCAACCAGATTCTTAATTCTATTAAGCACAATCATGGAAAGAACTTTACCTGGAACAGAGAGTAGGCTGATACCCCTATAGTTATCACAAGAACTGCGATCACCTTTTTTGAAAATAGGGATAACAATAGCTCTGGAAAAATCCTTAGGAACCATGCCTTTATCATAAAAGATATTCAGAATTTCAGTCATCCAGCTGGTAACCGAAACATTCCAAGCTCTAAGTATTTCCGTTGTAATTTCACCTACCCCTGGGGATTTATGTAGTTTAAGTTTAGAAACAGCCAAAATAACTTCAGATTGTGTTATAGGGCCAACATTAAAGCCACCAATGCATCTATCATCATTACAAACAATGGGAATAGAACTAACCACATTGCTTAGAATATCACTGAAATGCTCAGCCCACCTAGCCATGACAGAATCCTCACCTTCTATAACCTTGCCTTGTTTATCCTTCAATCCTTGTATACTTGTCCGTTTTCTACCACACAAAACATTAACTATCAGGTACAGCTCTCTGCTGTTGTGCTGTCTAACTGCTTCCTCGGCTTTGTCAGCCAAACCATCAAGCCATAGATTCTTATCAGCAGCTAACTGATCTTTTACACGTTTATTAAGTTCTCTTTAATGCTTTCTATTAGGACTAGTAGGGTATTGATTAAGGACATTCTTGCAGTTCTTTCTTTCCGAAATAACCTCAAGTGCCTTATCACTCAGATAATTCTTTCTCTTCTGCACCTTTTTTTCTAAAAGCGTACTGTTAGTGTCCAAAAAAGCCTGTTTAAAATGATCCCATTCTTCCTCAACTTCAGTAGTAAGCATACGAAGACTGTCATAATGACTAAGTAACCTATCATGATAAGCTTTGGCTATAACTGGGTCTTTCAGAGCTTCAGTATTAAAAGTAAATTTTTTAACCCTAGCACAACAGTTTTTAAGTTTAAGTTGCAACACACTTTTAACAAGGTAATGGTCAGATCCAATTTCAGCTCCCCTATATGACCTGGTATTCCTAACAGAACTAGCCCATTTGCTGTTAATTAATATATAATCTATCATATTCTTATTCAGCCCATCGGGTGAAACCCATGTATACTTATAATTCTAGTCTAACAAATTATATCATAATATTAAATCCTATTCCAAGGCGTCCAAAAAATAGAATTAGTTAGCTATTATAGTCAATTCCCAGTCCGAATTACATGTTAACATTAATCCTCAGTCTAAAAAATAGATTACTACTAATGTAAATCTCTGACAAATTAGCTGGTAATATAATTGAACACCTCCAAGTGTTCGGTAACATTAATTTCCTGTTCTTAGGACTAAGTAATAAAAAAATTATCAGTTTATCGAAATATTTGTTTTCCGAAATAAAAAGCTATCTCCTTCTTTTGAGCCTTGCAAAGGTTTAATTATTATATCGTTTAGCTTATTTTTAATTGGCTAACTGACAGAATAATGTAAAGTAATCAGCACAAAACAACGGTGAAACGCTGTTAGACAGCTGTTAGGAAATAAATGAAAGCAACTTTCCTAACAGCTGTCAGCGGTAAGCGCATTGCATGAAAAAAATAAATACGACAAACTGTGAAGAAAACAGTCACCGTTCAGTGCTACATGGTATAAGAGGGAAATGTTTCTGAAAGTTTTGCCTTTAATGGACTAAAAACCAAAAAAAATAATTAGGTAATAGTTTAGGAAAGATAGTTTTTCAGATTTTTTTCCCCCACACGCTTTGTAATATTTATTGAAATAACATGCATATTTAGAGAAAGATTTAAACAACAAATTATCGCTAATTATAAACAAAACATTTTGTTTAGATTTTATTTAATAAAGTGCTTATTATTTTTTTCTATGGATATAAAGGTAGCATATTGATGTTTTTTTTTTCATTTGCAAATTGAAGAAAAAAAAACCATCCAAGTTACTCATTAGGTAAAACTGAATCTCGAGTGAGGACATCACTTCAAAAGCGCAGACTTTACGAAAATTGTTAACATTAAAAAACAAATAACCGTTTCTTTTTAATTCCTTTTTTTTGGTAAGCTTTACATATAAAAGATGGATCTTTTCGTGTTTTTTTATTCAGGTGTTCTGACCATTGGTTCGAAACATCTTGAAAGTAACAATTAATTTGAAGCAGGCGTATTAAGCATACTGTCCGCTGTTAGTTAACCAAGAATTCAGCCACAAAACAGGATAGTTATTGAGAGGTCTGTAAGGTTAGCATTTCAGATATTTTTATTCATAATAAATGTAATCACCATCTGACTACAGCCCGGCTTCGAAAGGCCGTTATATGGATGTTAAAGCGGTTTGCCGTGTTCCCGTTGAGGTGGCTCAGTCGGTAGTGCTCCAGGCTCTTAATCTGTAGTTTCCAGGTTCGAGTCCCAGCTGGACCAGTGTTGAGATTTATCTCAGCAAAACTCCCCGCCCTGCCCTCGGTCAATAGGAGACACCGATGGGTTAGAAAATCCCGCCGTCCGTCGGATGGGACGTTAAGCCCTGGCCCCATGTGCAAGAGAGCCATATCCTGTGCACGTTTAAGTGCACGGGGCATGGCTCAGATACACGCTGGATGGCCTTGATAGGAGGCTACCATGTCTTACAACAGCTGTCCAGTGGGTTCCCTTCCCCCAACCTTCTCTGAGCCTTCGGGGTCCTTGTGACCTGGCCATTTAGCCCATTGTGTTCAAAATAGTTCGCTCAGGGATAAAACAACTCAACCTGTGTGCAATAGAGACACACTCTGTCCACATTGAACATTCTAGATGGTCTTCATGAGAAGCTTTCATTTATTTCCTAACAATGGTCTAACGGGTCCCTTTCCCTAACTTTCTAGGGGTGGGGGTGGTTCAGTCGGTAGCGCGCCAGGCTCGTATATTGTAGGCATTATTTAATAAATATATGCATTTGGGTTGGATTGTTTTCCTCTGAGCGTCACTTCTTTTACACACCATGGGCAAAATGGCCAGGTCACAAGGACCCCGAAGGCTCAGAAAAGGTTGAGGTTGTGGACCCACTAAAACAGCCGTTGGGAGACAGATGGTAGCCTCCCGTCAAGGCCATGCAGTGTGTTCTTTAACGTGCACAGGGTATGGCTCTCCCGCACATGGGGCTACGGCTTAACGTCCCACCCAACGGACAGAGGCATTTTCAAGCTCATCGGTGTCCAAAATATATGCAATGATGATTGCAATACTCGGCAATATAGCATTCTTACGGGGTAGCATATTTACGTAACCGTTCCAAATTCCGCTTAACTTGTGAAATAGTATTGCATAATTCACCCAATTACTGTTGCGCAGCTTAAGTGTGACATCACAGTTGTCTGGAATCATTTATGGCCTAACTGGCTATTGCAAATAGCGTACTGTCGCACTAGACAGCTCTCAGTGCAATGTTAGTTAAACCACAACGTGATGCACTATAGATAATTGATTGCAGGCATACTGCTTTTAAATATGTTAGTTTTTTATTCTTATGGATATCAAACGCTTCCTTACACCAGGATTTATTATTTGCTTGTGGAGAGTGGTGATTAATGTTAGCAAGGAGCCTGGCGGACAGGATTATTAAGCTTAACCCCTGATATACAACAGATTCGTTATTACAGAATAACGTGTAAGATAGCTTGTTTCATATTATTAATATGTGAATACAGTAACGTAATAGATGCATTGTTCCAAACCTAAGTATGAGACAAGAGTGTTGTGTAATATTATGCAACTGGGAATCTGTTGAATAATAGAGCAATCATTGTACCAAAGAAGACACTCCTTGATTGTACTATGATAAACGGGGTAGGTGGAAGACAGACAAAAAATTGTAAGCGTTCGTGAACAGCTGTAATCGTTCAAATAATAATTCAAGAGTACATTATTTTAATTTTGTCGTGAGGGCGGAGTCCTTTAAGGATTTTCAAAGTATGGGCAGCAACACAAGGAATTTAAACTCTGGGTTGAGTTATTTTTCCTCTGAGCGGCACTTTTTTTGCACACAATGGGCTAAGTCGCAAAGACACCGAGGGCTCATAGAAGGTTAGGGGACTCGCTGGAACAGCTGTTGGGAATCAGGTGGAAGCCACCCGTCAAGGTCATCCAGCGTATTCTTTAAAGTGCACAGGGTATGGCTCTTCAGCACACGGGGTCACGGCTTAATGTCCCATCCGATGGACGAGGGCCTTTCCAAGCTCATCGGTGTCCCATACTGACCGTGGGCACGGCGAAGAATTTTGGGAGATAAAATCTCAACACTGACCCAGCTGGGACTCGAACTGCTGATTACAAGCATCGTTCGCTACCGACTGAGCCACCCCCGCCTCAATTTAAACTTTGAATTCGTGTATTGGAAGTAAAGGATAAAAATTTCTGTTTTGAAAATGCGTTCCTATCATAAGTGAATTATAATAAATAATTAGTTAAATAAATCGATTTAACAAAAAAAATTAACTAATGTTGAATTTCACGCATTATTGTTATTTGATATGTGTATTCTCTCATCATTGTGAATACTCCGTGAAAAAGATCCAATTTTCGAATTCAGACTTCCAGCATTTATTTTTATCTCCGCTAATCTCTTTCCTCCATGAGGAAAGAGATACCAGTAGACTTGGAAAGATATTTTTCCATTGGATGGTCTTTGCTCCATGTGCAGAAGAACCATGCCCTGTGCAGGTTAAAGAATACGGTGAATACTCTTGACGGAAGGCTTCCATCTATCCAGTGGGATCCCCTTCCCCTACGCCTTGGGGCGGGGGTGGCTCAGTCGGTAGCGCGCCAGGCTCGTAATCTGTAGTTCCCAGGTTCGAATCCCAGCTGGGTCAGCATTGAGATTTATCTCCGCAAAATTCCCCGCCCTGCCCACGGTCAGTAGGGGACACCGATGGGCTTGGAAAGACCGCCGTCCGTCGGATGGGACGTTAAGCCGTGGCCCCGTGTGCGGGAGAGCCCATACCCTGTGCACGTTAAAGAACACGCTGGATGGCCTTGACGGGAGGCTACCATCTGTCTCCCAACAGCTGTTCCAGTGGGTCTCCTCCCCCAGCCTTTGGGGTCCATGTGACCTGGCCATTTAGCCCATGGTGTGCAAAAAAGTGCCGCTCAGAGGTAAAGCAACCCAACCCCTACGCCTTTGTGATCCTTGTGACCTGGCCATTTAACACATGGTGTGCAAACAGTGCCGCTCAGTGGTATAACAACCCAACCACGTTAAAATTAATTGTATTAAATAACAAATATTCTAAATAAAATGCACGGATATTAAAATTTTGTTTCTTATTTAATGTATCTACATCATCCGTTCTGTTTTTTCTGGATCTGAGAGCAAAAAAAAAAAATTTTTTTTCATGGTACGCGGGAAAAAAAAAGTTTTTAAAAAACCCTGCTTTAAAGTATTAATTGCAAAATAACTCACCGAGTTTTTTTTTTCTAAGTAATGGATGACCAAATCATTATTTGTGTTTCTTCTTTCACCAGGTCCGAGTTGGCAGCAACCTGAGATTTGAAATTGGCTATTTGCGTTACGAGGTTGCGAAAAGGTACGAGTTGCCACCAGTAGCAATAGGAGGAATCGCAGCAGGGGGAGCGATCCTCATGCTCCTTAGCCTCATCATCTTGGCCGTTCTGCGCCACAAGAGCTCTCAAGCCGAGAGGGAGTACAAAAGGATTCAGCTGCAGATGGATACACTCGAGAACAGCGTGAGGTCAGAGTGCAAGCAAGGTAAGTTGGAGACGTTTATCATCTGTTTATTCAATACCAGTTCGATCATCTGTTTCATTACTAGCTGTTTGACCCCACCGAATCTGTTTCTCTCACAGCAGAAAATTGGCTCATTTCTTAGTGCGCCACGCTCGCAATCTGTAGTTTCCAGGTTCTGGTTTCAGATGTATTTCCGTGAAACTTCAGGGGCGGGGAGACTCAGTCGGTAGCGCGCCAGGCTCGTAATCTGTAGTTCCCAGGTTCGAGTCCCGGCTGGGTCAGCATTGAGATTTATCTCCGCAAAATTCCCCGTCCTGTCCACGGTCAGTGGGGTACACCGATGGACTTGGAAAGGCCGCCATCCGTCGGATGGGACATTAATCCGTTGGCCCGTGTGTGGGAGAGAGCCATATCCTGTGCATATTAAAGAACATGCTGGATGGCCTTGACGGAAGACTAACAGCTGTTCCAGTGGGTCCCCTCCCCCACCTTCTCTGAGCCTTCGGGGTCCATGTGACCTGACCATTTAGCCCATGGTGTGCAAAAAAAGGGCCGCTCAGATGTAAAACAACCCAACCGTGAAACATCGTCGTATTTTCGGTTGCAAAGGTGGATGCCGATGGGCATGGAAAGGGTGCCGTCCGTCAAATGGGACGTTAAGCCAAGGACCTAAGTGCAGGAGACAGCCATAGTCTGTGGATGTTAAAGAACTCGCTGAATTTACCTTAACGGGAGGGGCGGGGGTGGCTCAGTCGGTAGCGCGCCAGGCTCGTAATCTGTAGTTCCCAGGTTCGAGTCCCAGTTAGGTCAGCGTTGAAATTTATCCCTGCAAAATTCCCCCGCCCTGCCCACGGTCAGTAGGGGACACCGATGGGCTTGGAGAGGACGCCGTCCGTCGGATAGGACGTTAAGCCGTGGTCCCGTGTGCGGGAGAGTCATACCCTGTGCACGTTAAAGAACACGCTGGATGGCCTTGACGGGAGGTTACCATCTGTCTCCCAACAGCTGTTCCAGTGGGTCCCCTCCCCCAACCTTCTCTGAGCCTTCGGGGTCCATGTGACCTGGCCATTTAGCCCATGGTGTGCAAAAAAGTGCCGCTGAGAGGTAAAAAACAACCCAACTCTTAACGGGAAGGTCTCATCTGTGTCATAACAACAGGCTAGTGGAACCACTTCCACAACTTTCTCAGAGCCCATAGATCAAAGAGCCCACCCTAGATGCCCAGTAGTCTTCTTCCCCTCCCTGCCCTAGGTCTGTCCAACCCCTGCCTCTCATACATATCATACATCAGAATCTGATCATTTTTTTCCAGTTCTTCAACCAAGCATTTTTTGGTACATATCTGAACGATTTTGCCATTTCACAGTACTCATTAAAATATATATTTTGTTTCTTAATCCAGATTCTTAACGATTCCTTAAAAATATCGTGTTTTTTTTTAATTCATTACTCATTAGAAATTTATGTTTTCATTTTTAGGTAGAGAATTTTTTCCTGTGTCTCTTTAAAAATATACATAGTACCCTAGTAACAATTCTATACGTTTTAGTTGGACTGGTCTGTCTACTTAAATCTGCACCCTTGAGGTCCTTAGTGATTGCACATTTAGCCCATTCTACGCACTGAAGTGCGGCTCAGAAGTAAACCAACCCAAAACTTCAATTGCTAAATGTTAAATAAAGAATTGCCAATTTTAGAAATTAATTATATTTCTTAAAAAAAAAAGAAATAAGGTACTACCCTACACAAAGGAGTTAACGTGGTTGGTAAAACAACCCAACCACGTTAAAATCCTATAAGTTATATTAGGCTTCACCTGGTTTCTCATACAACCACCTACACAAAAGTCAGATGCGCTAACCACTAAACCAGGTAGGGGTTTTACCTCGATCTGTTAAAAAACATTTATTTATTAATTTTTGTTTTTACTTTGAAGTAGTAAAAAAAATTTACTAATAAACGTCTGAAAATTTCGTCATCTAGAGACTTTCATTCAGAAGAACTGATAGAAATTTATTCAAGTGTACTTGAGGTAGTCCATTAAATTATGTAAAACTTCGTAGGGGGAGGGGTTAGTGATATTGTAAGATGCACAAAATGAATAGAGATGAGTTAGGATGTGATGCTATGTAACGCAAAAACGCTGTGATGCTCTAATTATTAATTTTTCGCTATTCTCTGATGGGAAAAAATCAGCTAACTGATATTGTCGCTTACATAACTGTAATTAACTACTACTGAATTGTCCGCAAAATTCCCCGCCCTGCCTACGGTCAATAGGGGACACCGATGGGCTTGGAAAGGCCGCCGTCCGTTGGATGGGACGTTAAGCCGTGGTCCCGTGTGCGGGAGAGACATACTCTGTGCACGTTAAAGAACACGCTGGATGGCTTTGACGGGAGGCTACCATCTGTCTCCCAACAGCTGTTTCAGTGGGTTCCCTCCCCCAACCTTCTCTGAGCCTTCGGGGTCCATGTGACCTGGCCATTTAGCCCATGGTGTGCAAAAAAGTGCCACTCAGAGGTAAAACAACCCAACCCAAACTACTGAATTGAATTACAGTTGAAGTGCACCCAATGTTTAAGACCTGTACAAAATCAAAAGTATTTTATAAAAAGGAAGGAATGGTGTATATGCCCTGCAAAGCATTACGCGATGTTAAAATGGGAGAGAAATTTTTTCGTCTAGAACAGCATTGAATAATTAATGGATCACTACTCTGTTTAATTAAAATGTCAATTTAAGATTTGGAAATCCACCCTGTTTAAATTTTGCGTAGGTTTTTTAATTGTTTTTTTTTTCTTATTGTTGCCTTTCCAGCATTTGCCGAATTACAGACTGACATGACTGATCTGACCAATGACCTGGAGACTTCTGGCATCCCGACCTTGGACCACAAGTCGTACGTCATGAAAGTTTTCTTTCCCGGCGTTTACGATCATCCATTGTTGCAGGACACCAAGGTGACTAATTCGAATCATACTTTTTGAAGTGAATTGTTGCTGTTTCCTTTCTTGGTGGTGGAAACTAATAAATTGTGTCATTAATGTCGAAAATTTCTTTGAATCGCGAATTTTTAAATGTAACTTTATGCTAGTAATGGCGAGGTTAGACTAATGAATCATCAACTGTCAATCATCGAGCAACACATTGTGTCCCTGAGATCCTGATACCTAAAGTCCTTATAATAATCACTAAAAAATTAAAGATGAATATACCATATTTAAAAACATGTATTTGTATTAAAATTACACTTACAAAACTTATTATGTAAAAGTATAAAAGCAGACATCTAATATATATTAATTTCTCTTATTAATGTTGCCTTTTACATTAACTCTCAGCTCTTATACACTGGTTTCCATAAATTAAGGAAAATCCCTATTTTAAGGCAATGGAAAACTAACGTTAAAGCTCTATAACATCTAAAATATTTTTTTTGATTTGAAAATTGTAATTTTAGATAAAGATATCAATCAAATAAATAAATATCTCGATTTTCAACAACATACGTTCAGTATTTAATGAGTTATGGACGTTTGAATATTTAACAACAGCAATGCCAGTCTTAAGAAACTTACATAAAACTGAAGATAGTGAAAGAATTCTTTACACAAAGTTCTAAAATACAAACTTATTTTATTAAACACTTTGATACAATACTTATTACTAAGTTTTAATTAACTTCTGAAGTCAATTTTTGTGGCTGGCATTGTTATCGCTAAATATTTAAACTTCCATAACTCATTAAATACTGAACGAATATTGTTGAAAATCGAGATATTGATTTATTTGATTGAGATCTTTATCTGCAATCACATTTTTCAAAAAAGGAAAACTTATTTTAGAAGTTATAGAGCTTTGACCTTAGCTCCCCATTGACTTAACATAGGGATTTTCCTTAATCTATGGAAACCAATATATATTAAATGACGGCTTCTACATTAACCCATGGTGCTTATACTGGATATTGGCCTGTAAGCACGACTAGTAAAAAACTGTTGCTCAATACTCATTGGTATAATTTCACGAAATTGAACAATTTTTTTCCTCTGCCTTTTACCTCGAAAGGTGTGCCAAATTTCGGGACAGCTGGGGCTCGCAACGATGAGAATTTTCTTTGCCTATTGGGAAATTCTGAAAAGGCGAAGGCTAATTTTCAGAACCTACCCTAATCGAAAAAGAATTTATCATTTACCTCCAAAAAAAAACAAGTGTCTGCAGACTGACGGACGATGATCAGGAGCTAAAAAAAAGGTTAAGAAATTGACATTCGTTTTTTTATAGTATGTTTTTCGTTTTACATCCATTTCTAGCTCTTAATGTGGCTTTTATACCAATAATTTACAAAATATAACTTTGATTATTCGCCCGAAAAAATATATACAAGATAAAATATATATACGAAAAATATTATACCATAATAAGGCAAAAACGGGTAACTTTGGTATGCGTAGACACGTTTTCTGTCACCATCCTAACGAGATTTGTTGTTCAAATAAGAAAATTGTTTATTATATCTCTGTAGGTGAGAACATTCAGGGCCAACTAAATGAATACAGGCATATGTTGAATAATTAATTTTGCAATCCAGAAATGCATATGTGTTAAAGAAAAGATCAACATTCGCCCACCCCGAGTTTAAAAAATGATGCTTCTTAAAAAAATTTGCTTGATAGAATAGACCATACGTTACCCTATACCAAATTATTAGATAATTTCCATGGCTATCCCAATAGAAAATCACATTCAGAGCTTAATAACTTCTAAATTATGCATTTAATGAGAAAATGTGACTGAAGAAAAGCTAAAGGTCATCATCAAATCTACATAAATTTCGATTTTTCAACGATATTCATTCAGTATCTAAAGACTTACGGAAGCTGGAATATTTAACAAAAAAATCACCTTGTTTTATAAAAATCACTTATAATTGTCTAATATTAAAATAATCGTTACGCAAACTTCTGAAATGTATATTTATTTTATTAAGTTGTTTGAAATAACATTTATTATTTAAGTTTTAATTCATTTCCGAGGTAAATTCTTATGACTCATTGCTATTGTAATATATTTAAGTTTCCATAACTCCTTAAATGCTGAATGAATTTTGTTCAAATAGATTTGATTATGATCTTTAATTTATCTTAAGTCACATTTTTTCATTAAATATGTATTTTAAACGTTATGGAATTCTAAGTAAGATTTCCATTGGCATAACATGGAAATTCTCTAATATTTAATAGGACAGTGTATATACTGCATCACGAATAGCATATATATATATGAAGATAAAATACTGAAGAATAATCAAAAATAGTTAAAAGTAATATCCTAAAGGCAATTCTCTCTTAGAATTCTTATAAAAATAAAGTACTTTACCAAAAATTACGTGGTATTTTTTTTTATATAAAAGTAGTAGTAGAAACATAACTACTATTCCATTTTAATGCCTAGAACACACCGCAGAATTAGAAATCGTCTCTAAAGAAAAAGCAAAAAAATCAATGTTTTATTTTGAAAAGTTCAAAGCGCTGTGATTTATAACAGCCAAGCGAAAGAAAAAAAAAAAGAAAAATAATGTACGCAATTTTGTTCGAAATTACCGCTTCTATTTGAACAGAGAAAGTGAGGAAGGAAAAAAAACCAATCACTTTTGTCCACGAGTCATGGCACTAGTCATGTGCAGCTCGTAGATATTATTAGCACAGCGAACGCGCACTCCCCGCGCTACCTGCCTATAAATTCAAATTGCTTCATTGCTCTCGGTTTGTTGGTAAAATGGATTGTTGCAACATCGCTTTTGATCTGGGTGCCTGCACAATGTATTTGCTAATGACAATGCCTTTTATGTTGGTGGAGAGTTCTCTTTGAAAACACTTTCAGTAGTCGTTGATCTTTTCTGCAATAATGACATTCTGTTCTCCTCGTCTCTATATAAGCTTCTTTTCTGTATTCTGTGCTTGAATTCCGCGATGATGTGATGACAATATGGTCGTTCTCTATTTATGTCTTTTTTTTTCTCCCTGTTTCTTACAGATGAGAGCTAATGGCATGTACAACAGTTGCGAAATGGCTATGAGTCAATTCGAGCAGCTGTTGAATAACAAAGGATTTTTGCTTACTTTCATAAAGACGCTCGAGGGCCAGAAGTCTTTCAGCATAAGAGACAGGTAAGAGTGGTTCCTTAATATAAAGTATCAATAAATCGTGATACTTTATGTTTTAAGATGTAAGGTATCTTAAAAGAAGGTTTTGGGTAGGAGAGTTATTTCAGAACCAAATCAAGTGAGGGAATCTACCCTAGCCTCACCTTCTAGAATTTTAATGACTGGTATAGAAGCGAAACAAATAAAAAAAGGTAAATATATTACACACTTTTAATCCTTTGCACTCGAAGTTTTTTTTTTTGCTAAAAAGTTGATGAAATTTTTAACAACTAACATAAAAATAATTCATACATAAACAACGTAAAATCAAACTCATCTTCACTCCTGCTAATTTCATCATTTGGCTCCACTTTTGCAATCACTAAAACAGATTAAGTTTAAAATAATGATTTTAATTAAACACAATGCTGTACTATGAAGGGCACATAGACAATAGATTTACACATCTAAAATGTAAAGAGGAAGAATATCTGTTCACAAAACATTTTCGCCTCTCAATTGCCATTCGAGTTGTTGCATTAAACCAAGTGGTGAGTGGGGGGGGGGGTCGCCAATATATTTATATTGCACGCTTTTAAAGAATAATTTTGAAAGGACCTCTTGAAATGGTAGAAAAAAACCTATATTGCACTAATTTCCGAAAATGATTTCTAAAAGAGGTATATATATATATCATCAGGAGAACGGCAAGGTGCCATGAGGCGAAACCACCGGAGAATACTTGGGTAATGAAGGACAAAAGTTATTAACCGTGTTCATATTTCTCGCAGTTTTAGGAATTTTTTTTTAAAAAACCTCTAAAACGAAGGGGAAAATGTTACACTGTAATGGAGATCCAATCTGTTGCCACTCCCCCTCCTCCCTTAAAATTTCCGGCTCAATTGCGTTGCTTTCCCCCCTAACTTTTATTTTCTCTAGATCCGGGCTTGTATATCAGAATTACGTTCCGGATCATTCCCATACAATCTAGTTATAAAAATACCTCTTTTTTTTTTCATGATTCGCGACCTGTTATACTCTAAACTGGATTGTCTAAATTTCAAGGGAGGATGGTACAAATTTCGCCTTATATTTAAAAATCTTCATTTTGGGTTGTTTTAGATACGATAATTTTTAAAAATCAAGAGTGAAAAATTCCATAGAAAACTGCAGCAATCATCGCGGGACCAGCAACGTTGAGGCTGGTTACTTGATGATTGTGCATCAGTATCGTATTGATCGTTGATGTTAAAGAGTTTATCTTTTAATCCCAAGGTTTGTCTTATTATTCCTGACCCACCATAGATAAATTACGAAAAGTGGATTTTTTTTGTGTGTATTTGCTGAGGGGGATATACTGCGGGGAACATTTTCGAGTATGTGGAAGAAGTTTCGTAACTTTTTTTTTTGAGAGATTTCATTTGCTGCTAAGCTACGTGCAGAGCCAGATTCATGGCCGTGATTCATGGGACTTATCCTAATTTTTTAAAAACTTATTTAAGGTACTGCTTATTTTTTTTTAATTGCTTCAATCGACGATTTTACATAAAATAGTGCAATTTTGATTACATTTTGTCTCATGTAAATAAAGAAAAGTAATGTGTTGAGGTTTATTCCGCAAAAATTCCCGACCGACCCACGTTCAGTAAGGGACACTGATGGGCTTGGAAAGACCACCGTCTGTCAGATGGGATGTTAAGCCGTGGCCCCGTGTGCGGGAGAGCCATACTCTGTGCACATTAAAGAACACATTGGATAGACGATGGGAAGCTACCATCTGTCTCCCAACAGCTGTCCAGTGGGTCTCCTCCCCCAACTTTCTCTTAGCCTTTGGGGCCCTTGTGACCGAGCCGTTTAGCCCATTGTGTGCAAAAAAAGTGTCGCTCAGAGGTAAAGCAACTCAACATATCATTATTTTTCATTTAAATACTTTATGTTTATCTCGTCATGTTTTTTTTGCGTTTCTATTTGTGACAACACAGTCAACGATGATTTGTTTTATTCTCATTATTTCGGTTTGCATTAATAAATGTACTAATATTAAATGTGTAATTGATCTACAATGTTATGTAGAATATAAATCATATTGGTCTTCTTTTCCATTGCAGGGTGAATGTAGCTTCCCTACTTATGGTGATACTAATGGAAAAAATGGAATACGCAACTGAGTAAGTATTTAAATATTATTTCCACGCGATTTTTAGATCATCATTATCGACATCCAGATGGTGATGATTATTCTCTGTGCTGTATCATAAAAAATGTAATCTATTAAATATCATTAAACTTATTGTCCTTATTGTGACATAGATTCAAATACTAATTTATCTCTTGTAAACCTAAAGGCATTGGACAGAAAAATGGAAAACTGTTCCATGTTATCTCAATAGAAAACCACATTCAGAGCTCAATAATTTCTTCAATATGAATTTCAGTGATAAATGTGTGTCCAAAGATAGATTATTTTATTTAATTTTTCTGAACCACTTTGAGATGTGAAACTCCTTGGGACGTGATATTTTTGGAATGTGACATACCCATGGATGGCTCTAGCTTTCTCCAGTCGTTTTTTTGAAGTCACTGCCTTCGCTGTTATATTCTGCTAATTCTGGGTATTGGGGAAAAATGGTCTTCAGCCAGGTGGGATCTCAACCAGCAATCAAAAAAATTTATACCTTATGTCCAATATTAGCTGAATAGAACAAGCGATGATAGAATGCCTTCAAATTAACCTAATGATTAATGTGGATGCAAAATAAAATTTATCCAGTTGATTTGAGATTATGAATGATATGATTTCTTTTTTAAATTCACCCTAATAAGAATATTCAACTATTCTGTATGTTGCGTTTTGTATATTTATATGAAGGAAAATGTATACTTATATATATTTTCGTTTTTTCCAGTGTCCTAAGAGCTTTGCTTCTGCAATTAATAGAAAAATCCGTCTGTACGAAACATCCACAGTTAATGCTCCGAAGGTAATTTACTTTTTAAAAAAAATTATACTTATTTCTTTAAATCTTAAAAAAAATCATTTAACATTAGAAGGCCTTTGAATGGTAAATTCTGATGTACCTTGGTTTCTAAAAATTAAGGAACAAATCTATGTTATATGTAAATTGGAAGCTAACGTCGAATTTGTATAACTTCTAAAATGTGTTCTTTTTTTGTTTCAAAAAATGTGATAGCAGATAAAGATCTCAATCAAATGCATCAATCTGTCGATTTTCAATAATATTCGTTCAGTGTTCAATAAGTTATGAAGTTTGGATATTTAACAATGCTAGTCACAAAAATTGACGTTTTTTTAATAAAGGGAGAAAGAACTTCCCTACAAAAGGATGGAGATAACTTATAAGTTATTTTAGGCTGTCCTGGGTACACTTACACAAAGACATGCCCCTCTGGTCTTAATAATCAGGTATGCTACCACTAGACCAGGTAGGGTCTTCAGAAGTTAAATTTAGTAATAAGTATTTTATCAAAGTGTTTAATAAACTAACTGTGTATTTTTGAAGTTCGTGTAAAGAAGTCTTTTAACATCCATGAATTTTGCATAAGTTTCTTACGACTGGCATTGCAGTTGTTTAATATCAAAGTTTCCTTATTCATTCAATACCGAATGAATATTGTTGAAAATCGAGATATTGATATATACGATTTGAGATTTTTATCTGCTACCATATTTTTCAAATAAAAAAAAAACTTATTTTAGAAGTTGTAGAGCTTCGTTCCATTGACGTAGCATACGGTTCTTCCGTAAGTTATGGAAACGAGTATAATTATAATTATTGAGATCATTCTGGTTTACAGTCATTTTTCAGGAATGATGAAACGTATTTTTTAAGAAGAAATATAATTCAAATTTATGAATTTTCTAAAGATTAGTTAATCAAAATATATTTTTCACTGTTCTGAGGTCTCGCCTTCATATATGATCTCTACAGCGTATTATATATATATAGTTTTCTATCAGGCTTCTATGGAAATTGTTATTCCAGAGGTGTAATTTATATTTTTGTTCTGGCGGTGGCTGAAGGAAATTTTTTGGCAAAGTGATAGATGTGAAAGAATAGCTAGGTATTTGGTAATTTTTTTTACAGTTTTAAGAATTAATATTTTTAATTGCTTTAGTATTAAAATGCATTACTAAAAAAGTAATTGTGAATTTGAGTTAATGGTAGAAATATTATTGCAGGACAGAATCAGTTGTGGAAAAGATGTTGACGAATTGGATGGCACTCAGCATGTATGACTATTTAAAAGTGAGTATATACATTTTGTTTCTCAGATTGATTAGCATTCAAAGGGTTTGAGCCGTGGATAAGGCATGTCGTATTATCAGCGAAAATATTGAATTAATTTTTTTGTGCATATATTCTCATTCGATTGAGAACAGACCCACTTTTGCACATAATTCGCAAAGCAAACGTAACTCTTATATATAAATATACACTTATGTCGTACATTTGACTAGGCTAGGTTGTTTTACGTATGACCGTCACTTATTTTGCACACAATGGACTAAAAGTGCCAAGAGCTCACAGCAGGTTGGGGAATAGATTTCACTGAACAGCTGCTAAGAAACAGATAATTTCGAAAACTGGCTTTCCAAGCCGGTTAGTATCTTTTTTATATAGCCATGCCATAGATAAATAAGCGCAATGAAATTTTCGCCGTGGAAATTCTTCATCAATGCAACGTTGTTTCAGTTACTTCTAATTCTAAACCATTCCTTACTCTAAATATTTAGACCACACCGCCCAAATTGCCTTAATTGTATTGGCCGTGCATGTAAAAGTAACAACAGTAACAAGAACAGGTTTTTATATACTAGCAAAAATCGTTGGTCAATGGTAATCACGGTTAATCAAGAATCCATAGCATTATCAGAAACATAAAATTTAGTTGCAAATATCTCACGATAGTTGATTTAGATATTTTTATAAATATAAATATCATGAAAGAAAAGCGCACGCGTAGGTTTGATAAAATACAGCATTAAGTTCATTAAATATATAAGTGCACAACAAAAACTGTTTTTGATTTAAAAATGATTTAATATATGTTAGGAAATCAATATAAACGATTATATTGATATTCAGGAAAAACCTTTTTTTAATCTTAAAAATTACTTATTTATAAGATATATGCCTTTATTTAAAAAAAATCAATTACATAATGTAACATTTAGCGTTTATCTCGCATCACTGGGTGGGGGTGGCTCATTCGTAGCGCACCAGGCTTGTAATCTGCAGTTTCAGGTTCTGGTCCACCCGGTTCAGCGTCGAGATTTATCCCATCCTGCTCAGCTGGACCAATGGGCTTGGAAAGGCTGCCGTCCGTCGGATAGGATGTAAAGCCGTGATACCGTGTGCGGAAGAATAATACCCTGTGCACGTTGTAGAACAAGCTGGATGGCCTTGACAGGAGGCTACCATATTCTAACAACTGTCCAGTGGGTCCCCAACTTTCTCTGAGTCCTCAGGGTTCTTGTGGCCTGGCCATTTAGCTATTGTGTGCAAAAAAGCTGCGGCCCAGAATGCACTAATATTAGGTTTTTAGCATTCAATCATGTACTATAAATTCAGGAAAATATTGTGAAAAGTCATAAAACAGATTGCTTATTGCGATTCAAAACAGAAATTAATTGAAATTTATATCAAAAATTGACTTAAAAAAGCCAGTGAAACAAATGTGAAAAAAGAAATACAGTTTTCATTAAAATAATTTGACAAATTGAAATTTTTGAAATTGAAAAATAAAAAGAATGCTTCAGATAAGAGCAATGCTTTCTCTGAAGATTTGAGTAATACGGACATTTCAGTACTTTCATTTTTACTAGAATAAACATAAAATGAATTTGCAGAATAAAAATCGAGTTCCACCGTTATTTATATTTTCTGTAACATGTCAGTGTAAAATAATATTAAACTTTCACTTATCTGAATACAAGAGTTTCTTATTTTCACTGGAGATCAAATGCTATAAAGAAAGGAAAATATTATCGACATAGATTTTACATCTACAAGAAGCCAAACGACTAAAATATTCACACAGAACTGTATATTTAAAGATTTACGATAAGTTAAAACCTTTATAAAATATTCTCTTTACAAACGTAAGGAGTGGTTCCTGAAATTACGTTAGCAACGGTCATACCCTCGTGTATTGAAATTTTTAAAAAATAACTCGCTTATTAATTCGTTGATAAATAAATAGATCTTTTTAAATGTTCAGAGCTAGTGCATTTCCTTGAACATCAGGTCAAAATACTTCTGAATACTAACTGCCTGATCTTGGTATTTGAAGGAATCGAATATTTCTGATTCCTTGTTTATGTGTTTGGATTTTATTATTCATAAAGGATTGCCACTTCAATTTACGAAAGGTTAGATATCAGAAGAGGAGAAAGGAATAACAGACGCTGAATGTAACCTATTAAGACTAAACGAAAGCATTTGAATTCGATGAAAAGGAGAAATGTTAAAAGATTTCTGAACTAGAAAATAGAAATCGCCTAAACTACGCCAGCCAGTGAAACAAACCACAGTGGCGTAAAATATTAATAATTTTCTAGATATTTTTCTTTTTCTAAGAGGCACATATACACCCGACACATGTTTGCAAAAACACGAGTTAAAAATTCCATTAAGATGCCATCGTTTCGTTAGGAGCGCTTTTGCTGCATTAATTCGTCAAAGCCGAAATGTATTTATTCTTTGAAACAACAGTTCAAACTTGATGAAATATTGAAGAGAAAGTGAGCGTGAGCGATTGAAGTGAGCGAAGAAAGTGAGCGTGAGCGAAGAAAGTGAACGATTGAAGAGAAAGTGATCTGCGTGAAATGAGTGCCTTTAAATTTGATTATAAATGTTATTGCTTTTCATTTTCGCGTATAGTTCCTTTTGCACGAAAAGACTGATAGAAATCGGAAGAGATAGAATTTTTTTTTTTATTTCATCTAGGCTGTATACAAACAAAGCCGTTCTTAAGTAAGATACGCTAATCTTAGGTAAGCTAAACACTTGTTTAGGGCAGCTAATTATTAGGCTAATTTAATATGGTATTTTGGAGTAAAAGAAAGAAGCGGTAAAATATGATATCTAGTTCAAAGCTATGCATTTTCTATTAATATATTTGCCCATTGTAAATGATAAACTTTTACTTAAATAGAAAGAAATTATTTTGTGCTCAATGCATTTAATTAGTTGTTATGAAAGTTACTGTTTAAGAGTTACTAGAATTAAGAAGCCGATAAAACAGATTCTGGCAAGAACCGCCGAATATATAAGATTGAACTAAGATACTAGATCCTGATAATTTATCATGAACTACCTTAACAAATGAGGAGAGTGGCTGGCCTAGTCAGTAGCATGTCAAAGCTCGTAATCTACAGTTCCCAGGTTCGAATCCCAACTGGGCCAGCGTAGAGATTTATCTCGACAAAACTCCCCGCTCTGCCCTCAGTCAGTAGTAGCAGACACCGATGAGCTTGGAAAGGCCGTCGTCCATTGGTTGTGATGTTCAGCCGCGTCCCCATGTGCGTGAGAGTCATACTATGTGCAGGTTAACATTCTGAATGACTTTGACGGCAGGCTAACATGTGCCTTCTAACAGCTGTCTTAGGCGGTTCCCGAAGGTTCAGAGAAAGTTCGAGGAGTGGGTCCCCTCCTCGAACCTTCTCTGAACCTTCGGGATCTTTGTGACCTGGCCATTTAGCCCACTGTTTACAAAAAAGTGCAGCTCAGGGGTAAAACAGCCCAACACATGCATTTTCGTACATATATGTTTTATGATGCGTCAGATAAATTTTTTTGCCCAAATCGGCATGGGCGAGTTCGAAAAATTGAATCAATAATACACAGTGACATTGAATCAAAGAAATACCCACGTTTCCCAGTTACATCCCAGGTGCTCTAGACCACTAAACTATGACTGGCTACTTAACATTTCTCTGCTAATTTTGACTTTTAAATCTATCGAGTCCCACTCACCGCCCAAACTCATTTCGCAAAAGTATTTCTCGAAAATTGAGTCCGAATTTATCTTTATTCTAGTGTATTATATGCATATATTAACGTGTGTATTAATATAGTGCAGTTTGACAATTTCTTATTTCTCATTATATTCTACATCCCAAACCCTCTCCTGAGTCTTACATCGTCGTGTTTATTTATAGAATCACGCTGGGAGTTCGTTATTCCTCTTATTCAGTGCAATCAAACACCAAGTGGAGAAAGGACCGGTAGATGCAGTCACCCATGACGCTCGCTACTCCCTTTCAGAAGAGAGACTGCTCAGGGAGCAAATCGACTACTCTCTAGTGGTAAGTAATGAAAGTTCATTTCTAGCACTTCATTTACCATGCATGGATTCATTGATAATTTCGATACGTCGACGACTTCAGGCGAAAAATCATCATTATCTGGTTTCACGTGGAATGATGACTTGGATGCACATAAAAGGCAAATGTTGCCAGTGGTGGTTTGAATGGCGAAGAGGAATATATGATGTCTTCACTAGGAATTGCCGACGTCAAACTCGGAGAATTCTCTCGTAGTATGGTATCAATAGAAAGTGAAGTAATGTGAAGCGTAAGGGAATCTGCTGTAAGTAGCTATGAAATTGCTACTATTTAAGTAATACAAGTGTCGTTGTTAGTATTCATCGTTGCAGTAGCAAATACTTGTATTATTACCTATCTTCCTATTGCTTTTCGCTCGTCATTTGTCAGTTTGTGAATTTGTTGAAACAGTTGTCGAAACAGTTCCACCATATCTTTCGGAAGCGACGGACAAACTTAATGATTTATGTATAAAATGAAAGCTTGTGAAGCGGGGGGGGGGGGTGTCATACGCTATAAAAAAAACTACCCCGTAAAAAAGGATAAATATGAAAGCGATTATCCTGCTATATCTTCGGAATACGAAAGCCGAAAGAACGGCCTATGCATCAAATGAAAGCTCTTGACAGGGTGTCACAGGTTATAAAAAAATCTCCCATGTCTTCTACCTCCCAAAAACGGAGGAAAACATGCTAAGAATTGTTGTACAATATCTATCGAAAGCAAGGGCGGAACGTAAGAAATTGTATGCCAAATGGAAACTTGTGAAGTGTGGAATGTTGTCGGCAATGAAAGTATATGTACATCCCCTTGCGTTCTTTCCCCCCTAAAAAAAGGGACATTGAAAAGTTTTTTTATTTATTATATATTCCGAACGAGAGGGTCTACTGTTATGAGTTAGGTGTCAAATGAAAGCTCATATGAAGACTGTCATAGACTATTTTATTTGACCATCGTAGACAGCATAAACTTCGCTGGGTCGACTTAACGAGTTATATCTCAAATTGAAGCTTGTGACGTCTCCAGTGTTATGAGTTACCTCAAACACGACTCCAGAAAAAAGGGGAGGAAAAATGTGACAGATGTTTATGTGTCATATGCAAAATGAAAGTTTCTGAAAGCAGTTGTTTTTAGTGACAAAGAAAATGATACAAATAAATTAAAAAAGACCTAGCTTTCTATATGCGCCCTAAAAAGTACAAAGTAAAACATATCGATGGTGCAATCAGTCACTGAATTTGTATCACTTTAAAGGAAGATAGGGCTGTTATTTATTTATTTACATATTCAACAATATGCCGGTGCTGTATCTTCCTTTGAAGTGAATATGAATTCAATGACTGATTGCACCACTGATACCGCTTTACATTAGGCATTTGCATGTACATTATGTGGTTCACGAGCCTTTTGAAGTAGCCCATCAGTTTTCTGTCTCCTTAATGACATGCCTATTATAAATATCAATACGAATCAATTTAGGAAAGAGCGAATATAGTTTCATTTCTTAATACAATTTTCTCTGTTGTTCCTGATGCTTATCACCCCAAAGTTTAAATTTTGCATATACTTTCGTATACTTCTAAACTATTTTTGTGGCAACGTAATTATTCCTCGCAACATTCCGAATTTCGGGGGAGGGTTCAGTTTGTAGCGCGCCAGGCTAGTAATCTACAGTTCCCACGTTTTAGCCCCACCTGGGCCATCCTTAGGAGGGGACATTTAGGCAATGGTCCCATGTGTTAGAAAACCATACCCTGTGCACGTTAAGGACATGCTGAATGACCTTAACCAGAGGTTACCATCTGTCTCTAAAAGCTATCCAATGGGCCCCCATTTCTCCTACCTTCTCTGAGCCTCACGGTTCCTTGTGGCCTGAGGAGACCCTTATTTCTAATTTAAATTTATAATCCTAATTTCGTTTGAAATATCGTTCTTTTTAGGCAACCTTTCAGTTTTTTTATTACAAAAGAAAACAATGAAGCTTGATTTTGTTTACATATCTTACTGCTTATTGTTTTAATCGTAACCTTTCAAGTTATTTATATTTTTTCATCAGCTTCTCATGATAATATAATACAGAGTTATAACGATTGTGATGATCATCAGCAAATTTTTTCTCTATTCCGCAGACAATCCAGGTGGTGCACGAGGACCAAGATGAGAAAATCATCTGCAGAGTCAACGACTGTGATGCCACCAGTCAAGTAAAAGCCAAACTTCTCGACTCTGTGTACAAAAATACTCCATTTTCTCTTCGTCCTTCCATTCATGATGTTGATTTAGGTAAGAAATTTCTTACAGTGTTTTTTCAGTGTTCTCAACTACGTTCAAACATCCGTAGCAGGTGTAGACCAGCGATATCCATCCTTTCGGCGTCCAGTTCACCCCTTTTCGTTTTATCTCTGAGCTGCACTTTGGCGTTTGAACTCAATAAGTCAAATGACCAGATTATTAGGACCCTAGGGTTCAGAGAATCTTGGGAAAGATGGACCACTGGACAGCAGTTAGGAAACAGTCGAAGCCTCCCACTTAGGCTATCCAGCCTGTTCTTTAACATGCAGGCAGTACAGCTCTCCTGCACACAGGGCCACGGCTTAACGTCCCATCCGACGGACGATGACTTTTAGAAGCCCATCGGTGCCTTCTCTCTGATTGATATGAAAAACCGGAATAAGTGGAGAAAACTCTTACCCAGTCACAGTTACAACTCGATCCTGGGAATTGAATATTACAAGTCTGGCGACAGAGTCAATCGTCATTGCTATATCAAGTAAAATGCATGATTCGATCAAATACCTTTGGTACGTTAAGGCCAGTTTGGATAGAGCCATACCCTATGCACATTAAGGTGCATCTAATACAAGGGTTCTCATTGTGGGGTACACGGTAAAATTTTTTGGGGTACGCCGTGAGAGGCTCAAAGGTCTCTAGATCTAGTAACAAAGTCGCTAAGTTGGCATTATTATACTATAACTATAGTTTTATCGATCTATACAAGGGTACGCCAGTTACATACACATTTCCAGGGGGTACGTGAAGCATAAAAGGTTGAGAACCACTGATCTAATACATATAGACCAGGGGTGGGCAATTGTTTTCGTATCTACACTGCGCATGCGTATTGACGTGGCCGTCCTAGTGGAAAATACGAGACGAATCTTCGGTCGCGCACGGGAAGGAAATCGCGGTTCAAGGCGGATTTTTCTGACTGTCTTGGCGGGCCACAAAAAACTCTTAGCGGGCCGAATGTGGCCCGCTAAGATATATGCCCACCCCTGATTTAGACGATTGTGAGTGTTTGACTCTGACTGACATGGAATCATGCTAATTCTAACTATGAAGCAGAAATGGTAGAGCTATGAAAATTTGCATCTAGGGGTAATCCGGATTGTAGATCTCGGGAAAAATCCGAAATTTGACCTCCGACATGTCATTCAAGGTCAGATAAAGGTCAAATATAATTTAGGAGTGCTAGAAATGTGTAATTTGGTGTGTGGGGTGTTTCGGGTTGTAGATATCCAGAATGTTACGAAATTTCTGATCCGGAGAGTTCGTCGAGATAAAATTCATATCAACCAGTGCTAGAAAGCTAAAAATTGGTTCCTGGGGGTAAAATTGGTTCGTGAATCTCATAAATGTTGTAAAAATTTGGATGTACTGAGTCCTTTGAGGTCAAATATAGATCTACCATTGTTAGAGGACTAAAATTTCTGCCTGTGATATTTTGAGTCGAAGATCACAGAAATTGTACCAAATTTGGAAGCGATTTGCCTTTCGTGGTCATAGGTCAAATTTCGATATACCGGTGCTGGAGAGCTGAAAACTGATGAACATGCCTAACTGATGAATATGCCTGTTTCAGCCAATTAAACTCAAAGAAGAATTTTGAGATCTTGTGTCTCGTTCAAGGTCAAATGCGGCTCGAAGTAAAGGGCTAGAAATCAAGAGATACCGAATGCACCGATTAATTTCTAGTACTCGATATTCATGATGAGAAACTTCTATTTCTCTCTCCTAACAGCTCTCATCATTTCTCCCCATCTTCTCTGAGTCCTTGGGACAACTTTGTGTCCATCCTGTACATCCATTAGTCGATTTTGTTTTCATTACTCTAAAAAAGAGTTTTTAACTCTCCTAACTGGCCGTCCCGTGGCCGAGTGGTTAACGCGCTTGGCTACTGATCTTAGGGACCTGGGTTCAAACCCCGGATAAGGCATGGATGTATATGTCGTTTTCTGCTTAGGTCGTGCCATCCTCTCAGACCTACTTTGGCATATAAACAGACAGGCTCCTGTCAGACCTCTGTGGCAGGCAGCTGCTTGAGGGAGTATTTATTTTATTTTTTTTTAATTTAACATCTCTCCTCTTCATTTTATTTGTCTAGCGGTGATCCCGATCTGTCATGTGCGCAAGCGACGCGCATCCTTAATTGTTATCTGATGAGTTCTCGGAATCAATCATCGGTGTTGTTATCTTAATTAGATCAGGACTTGTAACCGCCGCCAGATGATGTTGCAGAGCTCCAGGTATCCACTTTAACGTGATAGCGCTAAGGTGATCTTCACATACAAAATGCCGCAGTTAATGGGATTGAGAGCTAAATGCGATTAATTAATTTTTGTTTCAAAATTGATCATCAGATAATGCAAGGTGCCAAATAATAATAGTGTTTTTTGTTGTCGTTTTTGAACGTAAATTTTAAGGCGTTAACGAATGAAAGCATCTTTCGGTGGAATTTTTTGTTTTTAGCAATTTTCGATGCGTCTGGGTGTTTTTTTTTAAAGCTCGGTAGAAAAGTGTTATGATCATTAACTAGCAGTGGAATTATTTAGGATTGTTCGTTCGTTGTGTGACAGTTTCTGATGAGACAGAAAATAGTTGTCTTCAGAAAGATCCCTTTTTTAAAAGCGAAAAAACAGAAGCTCAGAAGTTAATATAGAACATTAATTTTGTGATCTAAATAATGCTATTTCAGTGCTTCGGTTTTGTGATGGATCGAGTGAATTTTAATCATATTTTTCAAGTTTTTGTATGATACCAATCAGCACAGAGGAAAAAATGGTTTGGCATTTCTGTATGAGGAAGACTTGAAAAAATAGTTTGCCTTATTACCGTAATTGTAGAAAACAATTGTGATATGGAGCGTTGTATTTTAAGAGCTGAGGAGCCAGACTGCCGAAAAGGATGAAACAAACAAGAACTGGCAGACTAATATAAAATAGCTTTTAATTTCGCATTAGTGGATACGGAGCTATCTATTGTTCCAGCATGCAAATTTTGTATGTTGTATTAGCTCTAATTGAGGCAGTGGTCAGCAGTGACTTCGGTCTTTTACAGGGAAAGTCCTCATACGAGAAGACCTGTGCAAGAGAGGAGTATTTTTTAGGATCCTCTTTGTACTGCAAAAAAATCCTGTTTATCTCACCTGTATAAAGAATGTGTGCAACCTTTTCCGATCTGCTAAACTACTACTTACTGTAACCTTTTTTGCGAAATGTCAGAGTTATGCGTGTAATTATATTTCGAATATCAAGATCGGTCAGAGAACACCATGCCAGAGTTCTCTAACCATCAACCGATAATTTAGTGGTTAGAGTTAGAGCATTCTGATAGCTATCTAGAGAGGCGTGGTTTCGAATCCCTCACAGTCGGCAGTAATTTTTTCCACATAAGTATTTATTGAATTCTATATCTACAGGTAATGTGTGTATTTGCTATGTACGGATTGATAATCGAATCTATTTAAATATTTATTTTCAATAATAATCGTTCAGTATTTACGGTTATGAAAGCTAGACTATTTCACAACAGTAGTGCGCCATAAGACTATCTCAGAAATCAATGAAAACTTAAAATGTATTGTTTTAAACCATGTAGTAAATTAAATATACATTTTAGAATTTTTGGATAACAATTCTTTCAATACTCGAAAATTTTGAATGTTTTTTTTTTATAAAATAATATAATTTATTTTTAAATATTTCAGCTTTCATAACTCTTCAAATACTGAGCGAATATTGTTAGAAATCAAGATTTAAATAGATTTCATTGTGATATTTAGTTTATCGTCAGTCAAATTCTTCCATTAAAAGCATATTTCCCATTGACATAAATGGAAATTCTTTATTTTGATAAGGTAGTGTACATTCAGTAACATTTCTGTCTTTACGTTCTGGAAAAGTATCTTTAAATCTTATCTGCTTCTAACTTCCTTATTGCTTTTTTGAAAGATAACAAGAAACCTCATCTCCTACTACTTCATTGACCTCTTAAGTAATCATTAACCCCTGAACCACGTTTTTACAATCCTCTCCTTAAATCACGAAACGAATTCTAAATTAGAGAACATAGCTTAAACTTTTATGCTTTCAATGGCACCATTGCGACAGGATATGTGTGAAAGCTTGGCGAAAACCTTGAACTTTCCAGTCATAGGGTACGCGATGCGTTGCCAAGCAACCGACTGAGCACCATTGTGAAAGCTCGTAATTCTTCGCACTCTGTCTTGCGTCACTGAATTAGAATGTGTTTTAGTTTGCAGCAATTTGAAGTAGTTAGGGAGTAAATTGACTGAGTGATTTATGAGTTTTTTCGCCTTTGGAAATTTTTTGTCTGCATTGTTTCTCTAGTAGTACTCTTGTTGCCCTAGTTTAATCTGTTTTTGACGCCACTTAAATCATTTTGTTTCCAGAATGGCGCCATGGGAGAGGTGGTCATCTAACGCTAGCGGATGAAGACCTCACTACTAAATCCTTGTGCGGATGGAGAAGGCTGAATACACTGAGGCACTATGGAGTAAAGGAGTCAGCTGTAATGAGCCTAGTCACCAAGCAGAACGATAGCTTTAGTTCCAATTGTAAGTTGCTCCTCAAATAAATTGTACATTTACGATTTTGTCACTTTTAGCCCTTTGCGTCGACTGTAAGAATATGAATCTCATCATCTATCGTATCAGCAGTTGCAATTCTGAGACACTTTGGGGTATGTTTGCATCTTCAATTTGCAATTCTAGCTATTTGGGATGTATCCGCATCGAAAGTTAGCAATTTTGGGCACTTGGGAATGTATCTTCAGCTACAGTTTGCAATTCTGAGAAGTTGGGATATATATATATCGGCAGTTTGGAATCGGGATATATCCGCATCGACAGTTTGCAATTCTGTGCACTTGGGATATACGTATCTGTACATGCAGTTTGCAATTCTGGTCACTTAGAGTATATTCACATCGACAGTTGCAATTATGGGAACATTTTAAATGCATCTGGATCGGCATTCTGCAATTTTGGGAATTGGGATATATCCGCATCGAAAGTTTGCATTACAACTCACATTATATCCTCATTGGCATTTCTCAACTCTGAACATTTGCGATATATCAGTTTTGGCAGTTTGCAGTTCTGGAAATTTAGAATGTATCTACATCGGTAGTTTGCAATTCTGAACGATTGTTTCGATATGTCCAAATTATAGGCCTATAATAATTCTGTGCCATCAACGGATCCGTATTATCGGTTTGCAGTTCTGGATGCTAATTGGGATATATTCATCATCTCGTGCAGAGAAAATATTTTTCAATTTTTTTGAAATCAAAATTTCAGGTGACCAAAGATAAAAAAAGACGATAAAAAAACTGATATAATTGCAATTTGCAATATGAGAAAAAAAATTGATACAATTGCAATTTTCAATATCAGCAGTTCGCAATCTTATGGTCTGTGGGACGCATAATCAGTTTCCAGTTCAGGAAGCTTGAGAGTGTCGCATTTTCCAATTGCAATTATGGATCACATTATCGGTCTTCATCTCTGTTCGCATGTAGAGCTATATCCGCAATGAGAGTTTGCAATTCCTAACCTTTCTCATTATCGATCCGCATTACAGAGTTTAGGCAAAAAATTGGTAGAAGTGGACTTGTCATCATTTCTTCGATGCTTTGGATTCTAAACATCGTAGTGAACTTTGCTGCAAGAAATGTTAATCATTGTACCTCTTTTTCTTTACATTATTTTACTGTCATTTACTCTCATTTTTTACTTTTTCTTACATTGTACATTCCTTTTTCTAAGTTAAAAAGGAAGGAGTAAGAGTACTACTCACCATCTGACACTTCTATAGATTCAATTATATATATATATACCCCTTCAAGCAGCTGCTTGCCACAGAGGTTCAATTATATGGAAAATAAATTATTATATATCCGAAGTAGCAGTTCGCAATTCTGAATACTTTGGCATATCAGCAGCAACATTTTGAAATTCTACGCATGTGCCAGATTATATCTTCATTATGCCTCTCTTGGCTTATATTACTTGAATACAGTGTTAGAGTTCGCAAAAGAGGCAAAATCGATGTTCTGTACTTGTCATGGAAAATTCTGGTACTTTACTAAGATGAAAGATCAAATATTTTCAAATGTAATAAAAGATAATGATACAAGGTAGTTATTAAATAAAACATTTTTTACTCTAGGTACAGGTAATGCATCCCTCAACTCTGTATCACCCATTATGAGCAACTATGATGTGGAACAAGGCATCAGGTACTGGCACTTAGTCAAGCCCGTTGATGACCATGGCATGCTGAAAGATCACACTCATAAAGCTATTCCTGAAATATTCCTTACTAGACTTCTGTCCACCAAGGTAAAGTATACATTAAGAAAGATCCCCTAATCTATACCTAGTTTAATGTCTGATTTTAAGAAGTTTACAATAGACATAAATGAAGGTTGAATTATCGTACTTTTAAATTGCCATTCATTTTAATTCTCTTGAATAAGAGTTAAAAAGTCATAAAAACTTCAAAATTCGAAACAGACGCAGATGAAGATTTCACTCAAGTGGGTTTAAATGGTCAGCATCAGGACTCTGTGAAACTGATCACTCCATCGGACAATTATAAACAGTTAGATCAAGATCTTTAGCACCATTCATTATTAGATGAAAAAAGAGGTGAGAATTTTTTTTCACACCGAAGGTGGATGGTATTTAATGCCTTATCCATGGAACGTCATTGCATTATTTTCTTCGGAGGAAAAAAGAGAGGTAAATTTAATCAGGTGGAATAAAACTTCAGAGGTTGCTTCCCCTCAAAAGACCCCAAAGAAGAGGAGTACGTATGGATGTCTGTTAGTTCTAAAGGAAAGGAACCTGGGTTGGGTTGTTTTACCTCTGAGCGGCACTTTTTTGCACACCATGGGCTAAATGGCCAAGTCACATGGACCCCGAAGGCTCAGAGAAGGTTGGGGGAGGGGACCCACTGGAACAGCTGTTGGGAGACAGATGGTAGCCTCCCGTCAAGGCATCTAGCGTGTTCTTTAACATGCACAGGGTATGACTCTCCCGCACACGGGGCCACGGCTTAACGTCCCATCCGACGGACGGCGGCCTTTCCAAGCCCATCGGTGTCCCTTACTGACCGTGGGCAGGGTGGGGAATTTTGCGGGAAAGGAACCTGAATGGACAGTTTAAAAACAGATAGTTTCTCAAAAGTTCTTAACAGTTCTAAAAAAATTAGTTTCTCAAAAGTAAGGGATGCAAATGGATGACGATTAGTCTCATAGGAAAGGGGTGCAAATGGACAACTGTTAGTCTCAAAGGGATGCAAATGGATGACGATTAGTCTCAAAGGAAAGGGGTGCAAATGGACAACTGTTAGTCTCAAAGAGATGCAAATGGATGACGATTAGTCTCAAAGGAAAGGGGTTCAAATGGACAACTGTTAGTCTCAAAGAAATGTGAATGGGCAACCATTACTCTCGAAAGAGAGAGATGCGACAAGACAGCAATTAATCTCAAGAGAGAGAGGGATGCAAAAGAGCAGTCATTAGTCTCTAAAACCTAATAGCTGTTCATTCTTATCTCTCTCGAAAGCCATGTTATACATTCTTCTTGCCCCTTCGATATTGGCAAATAACTGACATTCAGAAGTTACCCACTTTAAGGTTTTCACGAATAACACGACATTGATGTGCTAATATATATAATATAAATATGAATGTCAAAGGTGTAAAATTGAGGATAGGAAGAAAAATGCATTTGCTCCCATGAATGCTGTCCAATGTGGCAAATGATTTGAGCAACGGTTATATTCAAAGCATAATGCTCTACTTCATTCCAATACACAACCATTCAGCGTTATGACCAAAATTCTTTACTATTGTATTTTGCCTCTCTTGGACCTGAATCCTTTAGATTCCCTTGATAGCATTGTTTTTGGTTATATACACTGGTTTCCATAAATTAAGGAAAATCCCTATGTTAGGTCAATAGGAAGCTAACGTCAAAGCTCTATAACTTCTAAAATAAGTTCTTTTGTTTGAAAAATGTGATTGCAGATAAAGATCTCAATCAAATAAGTCAATATCTGGATTTTTAACAATATTCGTTCAGTATTTAAGGAGTTATGGAAGTTTGAATATTTAGCAATACCAATGCCAGCCACAAAAATTGACTTCAGAAGTTAATTAAAACTTAGTAATAAGTATTGTATCAAAATGTTCAATAAAATAAGTTTGTATTTTAGAACTTTGTGTAAAGAATTCTTTCACTATTCTTCAGTTTTATGTAAGTTTCTTAAAACTGGCATTGCTGTTGTTAAATATTCAAACGTCCATAACTCATTAAATACTGAACGCATGTTGTTGAAAATCGAGATATTGATTTCTTTGATTGAGATCTTTATCTGCAATCACAATTTTCAAAAAAAAAAAAATATTTTAGATGTTATAGAGCTTTAACTTTAGTTTCCCATTGCCTTAAAATGGGGATTTTCCTTAATTTATGGAAACCAGTGTAAATCAAGCCATTGGCCGTGTGAAAAGATTACCACTTAAAGAACAATAAAAAAAACTGGTAGAATACTTTATAATTAAATAAAGATTGTTGGTCATTACATAAGTTGCATTAATCTCGATGATAATTGTGAAGAACTGACCGAAATCGCTCATTAAAAAAAATCTGCGCTAATTTGATGACAATATCTAATTGTTTACTCACAGAAACAGATTATCTCCGGGTTATCTCAATCATCACATCATCCCACTCCTCGATAATGGTAATCATCACACTGATAAATGACCTTCGAGAGCAGAATCAATAGTTAGTTAAAAATACTTTAGACTCTTCCTAAGATGTTTATAAATTAATGAACATTAATTTTGAAGAATTTCAGAGTTACATAATAATAGTCTTCTTAACTTCCTCTTCCTCCTCCAGGGTACCGTCCAAAAGTTTGTTGATGACTTCCTAACAACCATCCTCACGGCGAACGATGCCTTACCGCCGGCTGTCAAGTGGCTCTTTGACCTCCTCGACGAGGCCGCAGCTACTCACGGGATCTATGACCCAGAAGTCGCCCATGCGTGGAAAAGCAATAGGTAAGGTTTACATCCTGTCCGCACTCCCTCCCCATCCTGGCTCCATTTTGTTCATCCATTTTTTTCCCCCTTCACTAGAATTTTTTTTGAAATTCGTCTTGCACAAACCTCGTCACTCTCAGATATTTCTTTTCTGTTGTGTTTGCGTCGATTCCCAAAGGATCCATTAGATTTTAATTACAGCCGGAACTTTTGTCCTGTTGGGTTGGCTTTCAGGTTTTCCTATTTAACTTGGTTCCAAATCCTTCGGGATGAGACTTGCAACGAACTGAATTTGTGTAAAGTGTGAAGTTTGTTTACGAAAACACTTTTTGTTTTTTACTGAAGGTGAACAAGATAAAAAAAAACGGTTTTAACGATGGTGTGTTAATTTCATTTTAATGCGGTCGTTGAAAAAAAAACAAGAAGTTTTCTAGAAAAAAAATATTTATTACTAATAGTTAATACGTTATTCAATAATACCAAACAGATTATTAGATTTTTTAAAAATTCGTAACTACGTGTTTAGGTTTAAATCAAAGATATAAAATTATTATGAAAATTTATATTCCTATAAGTTGAAGTTTTGAAATTCAACCTGTGACGATTAAAACTTTTTTTTGAAAATCGCATCATTTTAACGTCCTTAATTCTTATTAATGTTTTTTCGCTAATGGTATAATTTTCTTAATTACCTAGCGATTCGTGGACAAGAGCAAAAAGTTACGTTAAATATCATCGTCTGAATCTTCCTGGCATTTGTCTTTCTCAAAATACGCTCCTTTGAACTTTACACATTTTTGCCATCGTTGTACCCATGCATTAAAAGCGTCTTTGAAGCCATTTTTCGAAAGCGTGCGAAGTCCTGTCTTTGTGGCTCTGCAAACTTCGTCGTCGGCGAAATGTTTCCCTTTCAAAGCTTTCTTCAGTCGCGGAAAGTGGAAAAAATCGCAGGTTGCTAAGTCCGGGAAATATGGAGGATGTGCAGAACCTCAACACCTATGGCAGTGATCAATGGCTGCATAATATTAGCCGTATGGAGCCTGGCGTTGTGATGGAGAAACCAAGTCACACCAGAAAGTTCCGGACGCTTTTCGCGAATGGTACGCCAAAGAGAACTGAGAATCTTCGAGTAGGCTTCCTTATTCATGGTGAGTAACGAGAACACCTTTGATGTATATAACTGATGTATATAATGTATATAACTGAGCCATTATAATGTATATAATGGCGCAGTCGGTAGCGCGCCAGGCTCGTAATCTTCAGTTCCCAGGTTCGAGTCCCATCTGGGTCAGCATTGAGATTTATCTCCACAAAACTTCTCGCCCTGCTCACGGCCAGTAGGGGACACCGATGGGCTTGGAAAGTCCGTCGTCCGTCGGATGGGACGCTAAGCCGTGGCCCCGTGTGCGGGAGAGCCATACCCTCTGCACGTTAAAGAACACGCTGGATAGCCTTGACGGGAGGCTACCACCTGTCTCTCAACAGCTGTTCCAGTGTGGCTTCTCCTTCAACCTTCTCTGAGCCTTCGGGGTCCTTGTGACCTGGCCATTTAGTCCATTGTGTGCAAAATATTGCCGCTCAGAGAAAAACAACCCAACACAACTTCCATGTGATGTAAATGGGAAATCACATTCAATTTTAATCTAAACTGTAATCAATTCTAACCTAAACTAATCAATTCAATTCTAATTGGATAATAATTTTTTTAATGTTACTAGTGATAAATGAAAATCTCATTCTACTTTCCACAATATTCGTTTAATATTTAAATAAATTTAGTAGCTGGAAACATTTAAGAGTAACTTTTTCTACTCGTGAAAATTTGACTTCAAAAGTAAACCACAACTGTAACATAAATGTAATTGCATAACGATTTTTCTTTCCAATTTTCATCAATTCGAGAAGCAAAAAATCTTTCGGGAAGAGTGTGGGGAAGACTGTGAAAGCGGCATCTGCTGTTCAGTGTTCCAGCTTCAATAACTCTTTAAATATTGAGTGTATGTATATTGTTGTAAATTCAGAGAGGTTTGTGTGAGATCTTCAGTTAATTTTATACATTTTCGGTAAAAAGCTTTTTTTTAAAAGTTAGAGTGCTTAGAATATGGCTTTCCATTCACATAACATGAAAGATTCCGGTTGTTTTCTGTAATAGGGCGACAAGTGGCTCAGTTGGTAGCGCGCCAGGCTCGTAATCTGCTGGTTCGTGTCCCGCTTGGGCCAGTGTTGAGATTTATCTCTGCAAAACTCCCTGCCTACGGTTAGTCGCTGGATGGACTTGATGGGAGGCTACCATCAGTCTCCCAACAACTGGTTCAGCAAGTCTTCAACCTTATCTGATACCTCGGGGTCCTTGTGACCTAGCCATTTAGCCCATTGCGGACAAAAAAGGGTTGTTTAGAGGTGAAACAACCGCACTTTTCGTTATATAGTATAGATGTTAACAAAGTCTTATGAAACGTGTTCTTTCTTTTTTTTTCTGGAGGGGGGGGGGAGAAATCGTTTGCAGTTTGTCTTCTTATAAGGCAGCTTCGATGGATCCAAATGAAAGAGCACGTGCGATGCCCAGTCACGCCAGACGTGACCAATTTCATTACTGTTTTATTTCACAAAACCACAGTGAATGACGTTTGTATAATTTAATCTCGCATTCCGCCCGATCGGTTCATCCCTTTAAGTGGATAAACTCTCGAGGTCGTGAATGAGCGGGGGAAAGCAACGCCCTAAAGGGGTGGACGCAGCAATTCTCTCAAGATCGTGCTTGTTCCTGCGCAAGTCAACAGGTCCATCCATGGGATATGTCTTGCTTGATGTTTGGTTTGATCTGTGAGTTGATGTACATTAACAAAGTGATTTCATAATAAATGCATAAATTCAAACGATTATATAATAAGATTGTAGGCAAGAAAGCTAGATCTTGACTGAGTTTTTTTTTACCTCTGAGCTCCACTTTTGTGTTCATCGTAGACTAAATGGCTAGATCAAAAAGATCCCTAAGGGTTCATAGTTGGGTCGGGATAGAGGACTATATAGTTGTTAGAAAAAGACTGAAGCCTCCCGTCAAGATCATCCTGCATATGTTTTTAACATGCATAGTGTATAGTCTCTTCTATATACGAGATCGCATAAAACTCATCGCCCTGCCCTCGGTCAGTAGGGACACCGATAGGCTTAGAAAAACAACATCAAAATTAATGTCCCGTGTGAGAGAGAGCCATACCTTGTGCACGTTAAAGAATACGCTGGAGACGTTGACGGGAGCCTACCATCTGCCTACTAACAGCTGTTCAGTGGGTCCCCTCCCTCCAACCTTATCTGAGCTCATGGGGTTCCTTGTGACCTGGCCACTTAGCCCATTGTATGCAAAAAAGTGTCGCTCAGAGGTAAAACAACCCAATCCAACATGAGATCACGACTTAATATCCATCCAACGGATGATGACCTCTCTAAACCAATTGGTGTCATTTTTCACACCAAGAGCAATGTGGGTTGGTTGGTTTACCTCTTAGTGGCATTTCAGTTTTGCACACACTTGTGTATTCTTTAACGTACACAGTGTATGGCTCTTCTGCACAAGGAACCATGGCTAAATGCGCCATCCGACGTACAGTGTCCTTTCTTAGCCATCATTACCAGGAAACATCGTTGTCCCCTTTCTGACCGAGAGTAAGGTGACCGAGAGTAAATTTAGCAGAGTTAAATTTCGACGCTGACCCATGTGGGACTCGAACCTGGGAACTGCAGATTATGAGCCTGGCTAGCTACCGACTGAGCCAACCCCAGCTTCGGCAATATGGGAAGTAGTCGCCTTCCTTAGGCGACGTCACCAACTAGCAAGAGACTCGTAGCCTGAGATATATATATGTTACCGCTAAAGCTCGAAAGCCGTTAATGTGCACATTACCTAGCTAATGTCATGCTTCGTGTCACGTGATTCACTCGTCCGCATTTTAAAAAACGCCCCGGATGAGCGGAGGCAAAGTGAGAACGAATCGGTAAAGTGATTAATTCTTGATAACGAATCACTAAAATGATTCGTTCTCACTTGGCCTGCTCATTTTGGGGGAGTTTTTTATAATTCGGACGACTGATTCATGTTGACAGGGATGACCCTGGTTTCAACTCTACTCTCGGACACTAGATAAATAACATTATGTTAATTTAAGCGTACAGAAACGTTCCTGTTGTTCCAGCAAAGATCTTATTTTCACTTTAACGAGTGCCTAGTAGGTAATGTGCAGATTATCCAGGTAATTTGCAGATTACCTAGGTAATTTGAGAAATGAAACAATTTTCCACACGTTAACGGATCACCCTAGTTAATCTGCACAATACCTAGATAATCTGTAGAATAACTGATTTCTGCACTTTAGCGGTAACATATATATAAACTGGTTTCCATAAATTAAAGAATAACCCTATGCTGCATCAAATGGGAAGCTAACGTCAAAGCTCTATGACTTCTAAAAAAATGTTTTTTTTTTTGTTTTGAAAAATGTGATTGCAGATAAAGATCTCAATCAAATAAATCACTCTCGATTTTCAACAATATTCGTTCAGTATTTAATGAGTTATGGAAGTTTGAATATTTAATAATAAAAATGTCAGTCCTAAGAAATTGTGCAAATTGAGGTATACTGAAAGATTAATTTGCACAAACCTCTAAAATGAACACTTTTTTAATTAATTAAATCTTGTGAAATAATATTTATTCAACCTAAGGTCTGAGAAAAATTCTCATGGCTGACATTGCTAAATATTCAAACTTCCATAACTCATTAAATACTGAACGAATATTGTTGAAAATCGAGATAT
Organism: Ryuthela nishihirai; assembly: GCA_038380435.1. Classification (NCBI taxonomy): domain Eukaryota; kingdom Metazoa; phylum Arthropoda; class Arachnida; order Araneae; family Heptathelidae; genus Ryuthela; species Ryuthela nishihirai. The sequence goes on along the minus strand of JAWZYU010000024.1, from coordinate 33,645,755 downwards.
TGATGTATTTGATTGAGGTCTATATCTGTTATCACATTTTTCAAAACAAAAAAAATATTTTAGAAGTTATAGAGTTTTGACGTTGGCTTCAGTAGTTACCTGACACCGTAGCCCCCACGCACAGTACTTTCACCCTATGACGCCACTGGCCACGCCCCTTCCGGCCACATAATATGACGCCATTGACCACCACCCCCTTATTAATATTCATTATGAATATTGATGAACACTTTTTTAATTAATTAAATCTTGTGAAATAATATTTATTAAACCTAAGGTCTGAGAAAAATTCTCATGACTGACATTGCTAAATATTCAAACTTCAATAACTCATGAACTCTCTAACTTTTCTAACTCCTAACTAACTACTACCTTTTCTAACTACTCACTGCTCTAACGCTTCTAACTTTTCATGATATGACGCCATTGACCACACTCCCTTATTAATATTCATAATTAATATTAATATTCATTATGAATATTAATAAGGGGGTGTGGTCAATGACGTCATATCACGTGGCCGGAAGGGGCGTGGTCAGTGGCGTCAAGGGGGGAAATTACTGTGCGTGGGGGGACTACGGTGTCAGGTAACTACTGGCTTCCAATTAACATAACATAGGACTGTTCCTTAATTTATGGAAATCAGTATGTATCATTTAGTTATTAATAATATATATATCGGATTTTATATCTCATCGATCACGCGCTGGCGGTGGATCACGGCGTAGTTTTTGGTCGATCGTTCCCTCGATGCAGAATTTTTTTCTCATTAGATTATTAATGTAATTAAATTTTTTACCTGTTCTAATGTTTAATTGTTCAATAATTTTTGTAATTTAGGATTGGTTTTATTTTTTGTCTGAGAAATGTCCGTATAGTGGCCACAACGTGCACTTTTGTCAAAAAGATTTAAAAAAATGCAAAAGTTTACTTTTACTTGAAAAAAAAGCATGTAGTCAGTAAATTACAATAATTTAAAAAAAAGTAATAAAGTAGCTCGCAGTACTAGAAAGATTAAACACCTCTGGTATAATATATAGACGAAATAAAAGTATTTCGAACCAAAAGTTTTGAATGAATATTGTTGAAAATCTAGATATTGATATATTTGATTGAGGTCTTTATCTGTTATCACATTTTTCAAACAAAAAAGCCCAAAAGTTTTTGAACGAATATTGACTAGAACACTGAGTAAATTTATTAATGGAATAGATCGAGTAAAATTTTGAGCAAAATAGGCCGGGTAAAATTATCAGTGAAATAATCCGTGAAATAAGCCGAGTAAAATTATCAGTGAAATAATCCGTGAAATAAGCCGAGTAAAATTATCAGTCGAATAGATCCAGTAAAATTTAATGTGGAATAGGTCGAGGAAAATTATCAGTGGAATAGTTCGAGTAAAATTATCAGCGGATAGACAAATAAAGTTATCAGTGGAATTGGTCGAGTAAACTTTCGGGGAACTCATAAATAGAGTAAAATAATCAGTAAGAAGACTGATTTTAAGTTGTCTAGATAGTGAGAGGGCAAAAACTGAGTAATTGTCAGGAAACGAATCAATCGATATATCGATGAGTAAGTCTAGCTTAAATTGCAAAAGATGTGTAATAATGTTAAAATGGATGTTTTCTGAAAGTATGTATATATTTCTTTTCTTCCTTAGTCTACCTCTGAGGTTTTGGGTGAATTTTATCAAAAACCCAGATTTTATCCTGGACATTCATAAAACGCCAGTGGTTGACTCCTGCTTGTCAGTCATAGCCCAGACTCTGATGGATGCTTGTTCGACATCAGAACATCGTCTGGGAAAGGTAAGTCAAAATCTAAAGCTAACAAGCTCTTTATATTGGAGGTATTTTTGTACTAAATCTCGTTGTTAAATTATTATTATTATAGATTTAACTAATCTATAGCCGGGGGCAGACTCAACTATCTTGGGCTCACGGAAGGGAAGGTGGGATTTTAGTGGATTACAGTTTATTTTCCCTAAACCCCCACCCTGCCCTCGGTGAGAAAAAAGGCACCAGTGGGCTTAGAAAAGCAGCTGTCCATCGGATGCGATGTAAAGCCATGTGCAGGAGAGCCATTCCCTGTGCACGTTAAAAATACGCTGAATGGCCTTAATGGCATCCTACTATCTGTCTCCTAACAGCTGTCCAGTGGGTTCCATTTCCCCAACATTCTCTGAGGTCTTGGGGTCCTTGAGACCTGGTCATTTAGCCCATTGGGTGCATACAGTGTTGCTTCAGAGGTAAAACAACCCGGGTGGATTGATGCACCAAATATTTAGACGTATTTTATCTATGTACACGAATTTTGGATTTTTTTAAAGGCGTTTACTAAAAGAACAGAAAAGAAACCGCCTTATTCAACCATAGAAGATAGCGAATCCTCGGAGTTTACTGCATTGTACATTTTTTAAAAATAAGTAAATACACCCTCAAACACCTGCTTGCTACAGAGGTCTGATAGGAGCCTGTCAGTTTAATACGCCATAGTAGAAGGTCTGTGAGGATGATGGGACCTCAGCAGTAAAACAACACAAACATCCATGCCTTACCCGGAGTTCGAACCCAGGTTCCTTTGATCACTAGCTAAGCACGCTAACCACTTGGCCAGGGAAAGCAGCATTGTGTACTCTTAGACAAGAACAATTTCTGAGAATCAAAAAATAGCATTCTGGATCAATAGAGTTGTTTGCGCAACCTCACTTACACATGTTTTTTTCGTAGATAGTATATTTTTATATTATTACTTTATTTACAACTGTATAGAGCAAATATCAATTAAGAAGACATTCTTGGAAATGATGTTCAAGACCGTAAATTTAAATACATATTAAGTTATGTAACCAACATGTTTAGAAACGGATTTAAGAAAAAATCCTTTTCAATCTAAACCATCAAAATTTTACAATGTTTGAAATGCAACTTTTGATAATGCTCATTGACCACTGTTGTTACATACGAGCATGTACAGCTACTGGACAGAAAATGGAAACAGTTCCATGTTATCCAATAGAAAATCACATTCAGTTCAATAACTTCTCCACCGTGATTTTAAACGAAAAATATCTCTCACGATAAATTAAAGTTCTCAAGCAAATCTATCTAAATATCGATTTTAGACAATACACTATTGAAAGAGTTACGAACGCTGGAATACTTAACAAGCTGCAAAAAATTGCCTCTAAAATTTAAAACATTAAAACACTCTAGTGGAGTCAACTATAATCTCTGATCTCTTTTAACCTATTTTAATGTTTTAATTAAATTTTGGAGTCTCTTTTGTTTCCTATTAAATATTCCAGCATTTATAGTTGTTCGAATATTGGAAAAATATTGTTTAAATCGAGATTTAGATAGATTTGATTTAGATCTTTAATTTATCTTTAGGCATTTTTCATTAAAAAATCATGTTGAAGAAGCTATTGAGCTCTGAATGCGATTTTCTATTGAAATAACGTGGAACTGTTTCTATTTTTCTGTCCAGTACCTGTATATGTAAAAAATGAAACAGCTCTTCCTCTTGGCAAAATGAAAGAGGATTTCCTCTGGGCAAAATGAAAATGGGTTTTTCTTCTGGGTAAAATGAAAATATGCATACATACATACATACTTACATATGTGAAATGTGTTGACATGTTTGTAATTAATAGTGACTGATCATGGTAATTATATTTTTTTGACAGGATTCTCCATCCAATAAACTCCTGTTTGCCAAAGACATCCCCACCTACCGGAAGATGGTAAACCGGTTTTACCATGACGTGTCGTGCCTGCCTGCAGTTACAGACCAAGAGCTCTGCGTCGCTTTACAAGCGTTGTCTGTGGTGAGTTCACTTTTTGTAGCGTCATTCATGACTGAATTTGATTTAATACAATAAACAAAGGCAACGAAATCTTTACAAGCGGGCTTAAAATGTGTTGTTCACTGTCAAGCTGAAGAGACTCTATTATATAGTTCCATTTTATACTCATAGTGTACTTCATAGTTTGTCAGATGCAGGGGGGCGGGGGGCGTTGAGATTTATCTCCGCAAAATTCCCCGCCCTGCCCACGGTCAGTAGGAGACACCGATGGGCTTGGAAAGGCCGCCGTCCGTCGGATGGGAAGTTAAGCCGTGGTCCCGTGTGTGGGAGAGCCATACCCTGTGCACGTTAAAGAACACGCTGGATGGCCTTGACGGGAGGCTACCATCTGTCTCCCACCAGCTGTTCCAGTGGGTCCCCTCCCACAACCTTCTCTCTGAGCCATCGGGGTCCATGTGACCTGGCCATTTAGCCCATGGTGTGCAAAAAAAGTGCCGCTCAGAAGTAAAACAACCCAACCCTTGTCAGATGCAGAATTCAGTAACTTTTTAAAATAGCATATTTTCTACGAAAAAATTGTAACTAAAGATAATTTAAAGATCTCAATCAAATATATTTCAATCTCGATTTTCAACAGTATTCTTTCGGTATTGAGAGAATTATGGAAATTGGAATATTTAGCAGCAACAAAGCCAGTTTAACTTATTGCTATAAAAGTTTATAAAAAACGTTAAAACGAAATAACCGTTATACTAGCTTTGCTAAGCGTATTCTTTAGTAGTTCGCTTAATATTTATGACGATGTTCGGCAATATCGAATTTTTTTTACAGAACGATCTAACTTGTAAAATGCTTCAGCTCCCGTAATTTTTTAAATATTGAATTCAAATTGTTGGAAATAGAGATTTCAATAGATTTCATTGAGGTCATTAAATTATCTTCAGTCACATTTTTCCATAAAAAGCATATTTAAGAAGTTACTGAGTTGGTATTCACATTGCATAGAACTGTACGTAATAATGGCTGCTCTATGTGTGGGTAGTAAATTTGTTTCTTCAGGAGTGTGTTGTTTTTTTGAGGGTATATATATACAGGGTGAATCTGAAAAAGTGGGCAAAACTTTACGGGGTGGTAGAACGCAGCTATACGAGCAATATTCGTCATAGAATGTATGGGCGGAACGCAAACGGCGAGCCGCTAGGTGGCGTTGGAAATGGTATAAATGGTGCCTGGTGTCTTCGCAAATGTGCGTCGGTCCCTATCCCGCAAGTGTGAAGCCTGCATTACAGCTGGCGGCAGCTCTTTTGAGCAATTTCTTTGAGCATGTACCTCAATTACATTCCTGTTTATAAAATGTTTTCTGAAGTATCTCCTCTCCTTCTTGTGTTCATTCTTTAAATGTGACAGTGGAAAACTATCTTTTAACTTCTCACCGCATGCGTTCCGACCATACATTCTATGACGAATATTGCTCGTATAGCTGCGTTCTACCACCCCGTAAAGTTTTGCCCACTTTTTCAGATTCACCCTGTATATGTAGCTTTTTCATATTAATTATATATAAAATTGCAGCTGTTGCTTAAAAACGTGCTAATTATCTAGCGTTTTTTTTTTAATTCACCGACTGCTGGTGCCTCATCCGATTTTGACTTCTAATTCTGATTGTGCAGAAATGAACCACAAATATCTCCAGTTAATTGCCCTTCAACCAGCAATAGAGAAAAACGGGTAGAGTAAAACTTATCCAAGTTGACCACTTGTGGTTCAACAAAATGTGTTTAATTTCAGTAGCTGGCCCAGTTTAAAAAAGTTGGCCATACGTATAGAAATATATATTATCATTTTGGGAGTTCTACAAACAATGTGGCCAACTTTGCAAGTTTCGCATTATTTGTGGAACTTGCGAAGTTGGCCACATTTTTTGTCTTTATGTCTCGTTTCGTTTGTATTTATGTCTCGTAAAATATTGAAATTGCTACTTCATAAGTTAATTATTATCCAGATAAAACCCTGTAACAGGCCCGGATGTAGGCAAAAAAGGGTGGGGGACAAGCGACACAATGGAGATGTTAAGTGGGGAGGGTAGCTCTAGACTGGATTTTCCTTACAGTGTAAATTTCCCTTTTTGTTTTAGAAGTTTTTAAAATATTTCATGAAAAATGTGTGAAGTATGCACAAGTTCAATAAGTTTTGGCCTCCATTAAAATTACTAGTATTCTCAAAGGGGAGGGCCATGCCCCTTTTGCCTCGTTCCTCATAGATCTGTGATATCATAATGGATCCCATAGATTCCCCATAGATCTGACCCAGGGCGGGGGGGGGGGGGGGGCTCAGTTGATAGTGTGCCAGGTTCGAGCCTCACCTGGTGTATTATTGAGATTTATCTCTGCACTCCCCGCCTTCCCAAGATCAGTAGGAGATGGGCTTTGAAAAGCTGCCATCCCTCAGATGGAACGTTAAGCCATGGCCTGTGTGCCACAGAGCCAAATGCTGTGCACGCTAAACCTCATGATGGCCTTCATGGAACGTTACCATTTGTCTCTCCTAACAGTTGTCCAGTGGGTTCCCTACCCAATTCTTCTCTGAGTCCTCAGGTTGCTTGTGACCCCTGGCCATTTAACTCGTTGTGGGCAAAAAAGTGCCGCTCAGAGATAAAACAACCCACTCGACCGTGCCCAGTAGCATTAAAAAAATAACTCCACTATACAAGTGAAAGCCGTCCCGTGGCCGAGTGATTAGCGCGCTTGGCTTCTGATCAACGGGACCTGGGTTCAAGCCCCGGATTAAGGCATGGATGTTCTTGTCGTTTCTCTGCTGAGGTCACGCCATCCTCACAGACCTTCTTCTATGGCGTATAAACTGACAGTTTCCTGTCAGACCTCTGTGGCAAGCAGCTGCTTGAGGGGTATTTATTTTTTCTTTTATTTATTATACAAGTGAAATTTCGTATAATTGAATTCTCAACCTTGAATCTTTAAAACGGAACAAAAGTTCGTTCTTCCATAATATCTGTGTTTAAAGAGTATTCATCTTGATATAAATATGAAAAGAAATTCTGAATTGTTGTTTCCGTTATTTCATTATAGTCCCATATTGGAGAATTTGATGTCGTCAGCGCATTAAGAGAGTTATATGTATATGCAACAAAATACAGTGAACAGGTAAGACCACATTCTGTCTTCTGTAAATTTAATCATAGAAAAGTAAATCGTCTTTTCTCTGTTTTATGAACGATTTCCTAACCACCACTTCTAAAGTTTTCTTGTGCTAATGCCATTCGCTAGAAACAAAAAAAAATCACTTCATTCTCATTATTGCGCGAGAAATTTTACCTTTAAAAAAATTAATGTTTTTCCACAGCAGTTTTACTGGAATTAATTTCAGACGATTCGAAGATAAAAATTTATAGATGATAATAAAGCAGAAAAAAGAAGAATAATAAAATTTCACTTAAAATTCTGTTCCTTCGTTTTTTTTTCCGTAACTGTAATTGTGGAATTAATTTTTAAGAATTCGAAGATAAAAAAAAGTAACACCAAAAGTAATAATATTTACAATAATTCGTTTTATGGTGCTAAAATTTAACGAACATCGGGTAATTTAAAAAATGGAATTAAGAGAACGTTCGACTGGAATTTTAATGGCCCTGATAGCTTTTATTATGGGAAATGAACATTAGAGACTTTTCTTCAAGATATCAAATAGGGGAAAGTAATATTTTCTATCCAAATCAGCAAAAAGGAGAGAAAAAATAGTTACTAAAAGACGAGCTTATGAAGAAAATTACTAATTATAAAGACTACACCAATAGAATGAAGTATATCGTCATAATTCAGGGGGGGGGAGAAAATATTGTTATAAATACATTTTCTTGGGTCCTCACTTTTTATTCTTCATACTACAGCTTATTTTTGGACTTCAGGTCATTAGGTAGAAAATATTTCAGGTTTTTCAAAGCATCGTGTAATGGCTGAGAGTTAGGATAAGGCACTCACAACTCTATAACAGTTATAAAAGTCACCACCATGCAAGACATTTTGAGATCAAACAGATGTATATTTCATTTTAACAGTAGCTGAACTGTACCAGGTGATAACCGGGTTTCTCGTTTAACATGCAAGCTATATAATCTGATTTTTCACTGCACTAAAAGCTAGTTTTGTGAGTATCTACTGATCTAATGGGACCTGGGTTCGAGCCCCGGGTAAGGCATGGATGTATGTGTGTTGTTTTTCTGCTGAGGTCCTGCCATCCTCTCAGTTCTTGTACTATGGCATATAAACTGACAGGCTCCTGTCAGAACTCTGTGGCAAGCAGCTGCTTGAGGGGGTATTTTTTTCCCCTCCTCTACGACCCTTTAGCACAGACTAAACACGGATTACAGGGCGTTCACTTAGGTCGTTGCTGACGTCAGCGAATGTTCTCATAATCGGAGGCTTCGTTTTTACGCCAATTATCGAGGTTTTTATTCCTCTTTTCGACAGATTTTGGAGCCCTGTGGGTTCCCGCGATACTTAACTGAGCGGTCCCAAAATTTGTTCGCTTGTTCCCCCTGTGTCCCCCCGGGTTGAGTTTAAAAATCAGGTTCCTATCTGCAATGGGACGCTTTAAATTTTAAAATAATAATTATAACTTTTGAAAATTGTTATCTGGCAACGGCAGCAGATTTAAATTTGTTACGAGTCTTACGTTCACAGTTAGAGAACAGTAAATGGCAACAATAAATTTTGTACTGACTTCGTTTTCACGCAGGAATAGCATGGTAAATATTTTTACTTGTAGAACCCCCTCCCGCACCTTTATTGGAATTCACTGTGAATATGTATCAGTAGCATTTCGCACATTTTGATAAATCTCATTCAGTTGTATTCACTGAGTGTATGTTTTGTGTAAAAATGTCTACATGCAGATAAACTTTAATTGTGATTATATATTGACTGCCAGCGAGTTCTGCTACTTTTGTGAACTTTAACAAATGACATAAATGTTTATACTTCAGTGAGTTTTTAAATAAAATTTGTTATGTTATTTCGATTTGAAATTCAGCACTGCAACTTGAATGACAGCCAGAAAGACTCTGAAATATTGAATCTAAATTTCGCATGCCTGTTCACCTCCAACGTGACCTCGTGTGGGGTTAACAAATCAGATCCCTAGATGCAATGGGAATGCATTAAAATAATAATTTCTTTGGAAATGCTGGAATCTGACAACGGCAGCAGATTAAAAGTTATTATTACTCTTAAGGTCAGAGTTAGGGAGCTGGAAATGGAAACAATAAATTTGGCAGTGATTATAGTTTTTCGTAGTAATAGCATGGTAAATATTTTTGCTTCTAGCAAGCCCCTAGTTTGGAATTTTGACTTTGAATTTGGCACTGCAACCCAAGTCACAACCAGAAACATTTTCTGAAAATTTGAAGCTTGTACCATGGTTTATCACTGAGTTATGGCTGCCAGAGACATACACAGAGACACCTTTTATTATTATAATGATAAACAGTATTTTTGTTTTCATAATAAATTTTACCTCTCATAAGCCCTGAATCGTTTAGCAATATAGTATATATATCTTTTCAGTTTATATTAAAACTATGATATCTTTGTTTCAGGTTCTAGAGTCTCTGGAGTTGGATCCTTACTGCCAAAAAATGCACTTGGCTGACAAGCTGGAGACTGTGGCTTGCACTTTGGAAGGGGAAGAAACTTCTGTGTGTTAGTTCTCGCGCTGCTGGCAGTGATGAGGCATGGAACACGTGCTATGCAACCTTCTACGTTTCTTGGTCCCCCTTTGAAAATGCCATTCAAGGGTGGAATGAATCCCCATCTACAGAGAAAATAAAGAGACAGACATTCCAATCGGACTTAACAAAAAAACATGTGGTTTCCTATTCGTAAAAACCACACCAAGTCCAAGCCAGAGCTTGTCATAAATGACAGATGGTGCTTGTCGTAAGGACAGGCGGTGCCAATGAAATGCTACCAGAGCTTGTCATTTGAACGTGGGGTGCCAATGAAATGTTACCAGAGCTTGTCACAGGGATAGGTGGTGCCAATGGTCAAGTCAGAGCTTGTCGTTAAAGGAGTTCAAGTGGTGCCAATGAAATGTCTACAAGAGCTTGTAAGGATAAGTGGTGCCAATAGAAAGTTAAAAAGCTTTTTGTTTTTCTTGAAAGGATAAGTGAAGTTAAATGAGAAGTTATCGTTTGTGACTTCTTGACGAGAAAAAAAAAGATCCCCTGTCCGGTGGAAGTCCTTCATAGATCACGGCTACAGTGCCTATGCATTACTTGTTGACTACAGTGGATGAGTGTGAATACTTAAAAAACATTTCACCTTTGTACAATACATCAAAAACAAGAAGTAATGATTATATTCCCCCAAACAAAGGACACAGGACTCATTTTCAGTTTCATTTAACACGTTTATATTTTCTTGGACGTTTATGCTTGTCCCTTGAATCGGCTTCAGTTAATCACTCCAGTAGCGCTCTTATCCTCCAAGAACATTGAGCTTGATGATGGTGATGATTTCATCATCATCCATCGTTTTTGTCGTCCATGCTGTTCGGAGCTAGCCAAGTTGCTTGCTGTTAACTGAACTGTGTTGTTCTGTTTCGCCTGTGGCCTCACATAATAATAATAAATCTATATTATATACATACACATTACACACACTGCCTGTGATAACTATCTCGTCAGTGAGTATAGCTAGAAGCCAGCGTTGTTAATGGTGAATCCATGTAAGCTTTCGTGCCAGTGCTTTGGATGTATTTATTAGGCTGTGATATACCACTGACACCAGCTTCAAAAAAAGAATTATATATATAAATAAAAACTTGGAGACAAGTGCTAGGGGGGAAACAGCATTAATATGCAAAACAAAAAATAAAAATGAAGCCAAGACATTTGTATAGTGTGGCAGGTGTTGCCTGCTGAATATGTTTTAACTTTGGAAAAAAAAATGGCTGGCAGGTATGCCGAAAAGAGGGCTCCCACTTTCGACATCAACTATGTGTGAAGTATTTTTTATACCAGAGACACTTGTAGTGATGTATGATCTTAATAAATGATATTGAAATATAAAACTTTTTTGTGTTTTTTTTTTGTAATTCTCGATTGTTAAAAAGACTTAAATTTTCTTTCTTCTAACAAAAATTAACAATTGATAAAATTAAATGTATGGCTAGTGCTGCACAATGTGTTAAATGTTTGTGTACATGGCAAGTACTGCACAACATGTTAAATGTTTGGGTACATGGCAAATGCACAATGTGTTAAATGTTGGGTACATGGCAAATGCACAATGTGTTAAATGTTTGTGTACATGGCAAGTACTGCACAATATGTTAAATGTTTGGGTACATGGCAAATGCACAATGTGTTAAATGTTTGGGTACATGGCAAATGCACAATGTGTTAAATGTTTGGGTACATGGCATGTACTACACAAAGTGTTAAATGTTGGGTACATGGCAAATGCACAATGTGTTAAATGTTTGGGTACATGGCAAATGCACAATGTGTTAAATGTTTGGGTACATGGCAAGTACTACACAAAGTGTTAAATGTTGGGTACATGGCAAATGCACAATGTGTTAAATGTTTGGGTACATGGCAAATGCACAATGTGTTAAATGTTTGGGTACATGGCAAGTACTACACAAAGTGTTAAATGTTGGGTACATGGCAAATGCACAATGTGTTAAATGTTTGGGTACATGGCAAATGCACAATGTGTTAAATGTTTGGGTACATGGCAAATGCACAATGTGTTAAATGTTTGGGTACATGGCAAATGCACAATGTGTTAAATGTTTGGGTACATGGCAAGTACTACACAAAGTGTTAAATGTTGGGTACATGGCTAGTGCTGCACATTGTGTTAAATGTTTGGGTACATGGCCAGTGCTGCAGAATGTGTTAAATGTTTCGGTAAATGAACTGCTGCAGAATGGGTAAATATCGATACATGACTAGTGTTGCACAACGTGTTATATGTCTGGATGCATTACTAGTGCAGCACAAGTGTTAAATGGTAAGATTAAGATCATTATAAAACAAAGTATTAAATCAATATATTCACATCACAGATATACAATGTATTAAAATAATCAGATCTGCCACCACTGATACAAAGCGTTAAACGGTCAGGTAAATATTATTTCTGAATGATATGTTGAAGGTTTTTTTTTTCAAGTTAAAAGTGGTAATATACTGACAATCTCCTATCAGACCTCTGTGACAAGCAGCTGTTTGAGGAGTTATTTAATTTCCTAACGTCGGAAATAAATTATGAAGGATTTTTTTATATGTTGATGTTGGATGTTGACACATTTCATCAATAGTAACAGGATAGTTACCCTGTTTGCAGAATGATTTTGGCTGTTTTTTGACAAATTCAGTGACCACGTGCTGCACCTCTTCGTCCATCCGCGAATTTATTTCATGACTTTTTTATTAAGTGGCCGAAAACAAAATCATATGAGGAGAGGTCAGAATTGTAAGGACAGGGCCGGATCTAGGAAAATATCGTGGGTGAGGGGGAGCAATAGACTGGATTTCGGATGCAGTATAAGATTTCTTCATCCATTTTGCAAGTCTTTAATTTTTTTTCTTTCGAAAAATGAATGAGATATAAAAGCGTTCATTAATTTTTTGCCTCTATTACCCTTACTAGCGTTCGGAAGGGGGGAGGGATGCCTCTCCCCTAGATAAAGCCTTGGTATGAAGTCTCAACATTGTTAGTTGTGTGGTATGGGAGCTGACGCTGTCAAGCAACACCTGTTTTTTTTTTTCAAAAGTACAGAGCGTTTCGACTTTGCTACCTGCCTTCATATGCCCATAATTTCGCAATACCATTGCAAGTTGATGGTGTCGCCGCAGTCCAGAAACTCGACAGTTGACCCTGATGGTGAAAATAAAACGTCAGGACACCGCACATTGTTCAGCTTTGGATCATTTCCATGCGGGAGGGTTTGTCTGGAATATACACAATGTCTATCACGTTCAAACTGATAATTGTTATGAGGGTGCAACAATCAATCGGTTCATTACCCAGATATGGGGGGTGCTCGGTCGATAGTGCACCAGGCTCGTATTCTGCACTTCCCAGGTTCGAGTCCCAGCTGGGCCAGGGTTGAGATTTATCTCCGCAAACTCCACCCTGACCTCAGTCAAGTAGGGGACACCGTCTATCTGATTGGACGTTAAGCGTGTCCCCATGTATGGGAGAGGCATACCTTGTGCATGTTAAGAAAGACTCTGTATGGCGTTGACGAGAGGCTTCCATCTTTCTCTCCTAATAGCCATTCAGTGGGTCTTCTCCCCCTAACCGTATTTGAGTTCTCTGGTCCTTGTGACCTATCCAATTGCGTGCAAAAAAGTGCTGCTCAGAGGTAAATCAATCCAACCCACATATAAGGGGGTGGCTCAGTCGGTAGCGCGCCGCGCTCGTAATCTGTAGTTCCTAGGTTGGTCAGCGTTGAGTCCTAGTTGGGTCAGCGTTGAGATCTCCGCAAAATTCCCTGCCCTGCCCACGGTCAGTAGGGGCACCGATTAGCTTGGAAAGCCTTGTTGGATTGGCCGTGCCCCGTGTGCGGGAGAGCCATACCCTGTGCACGTTAAAGACACGCTGGATGGCCTTGACGGGAGGCTACCATCTGTCTCCTAACAGCTGTTCCAGTGGGTCCCCTCCCCCAACCTTCTCTGAGCCTTCGGGGTCCATGTGACCTGGCCATTTAGCGCATGGTGGGCAAAAATGTGCCGCTCTACGTAAAACAACCCAGCAACACATATAGGGAGTGTCGACTTTTAATTTGGACAACCCTTATCAGTATATTTACATCACTGCGGCAAAATATTTAATATGGTTAGATTTACATTAGATCATTCTGAACATGTTAAATCAGATTCACTTCAATATAACAGCCTATATTGAGTGAAATCGTGAGATTGACACCATTGTTAGAAAATGTTTTAAATGGTCAGATTGACGAAGCAAAGAATGTTAAATAGTACGATTCATACTGCGATATATTTTTTGACGGGTGGAAAAAAAACTATGCTTTCATAATTCCATCCTTAATACAGAATACAATTTCGACGTTTTCTGATATTTGATCAAATGAGAAAAAATATGACCAGAAGTGTTAACAATTAAATTATTTTTGCACATGACTGATACTAATGCCAGATATTCTAAATAAAACCCATTTCAATATACCAAAAATGCTCAGTTTTGACCATCTATCTTTAAAAATTGCCTTAATATTGATTTTGTTATTTTGCTGTAATGAATAACACAGCTCTGAAGTTAAATAAAATGTGGAAGCATAATAACAAAAATTCAACCTAATTTCGCAATGTTTTATGGATATAAGATTGAAATCATTGCATTAAAGAACACAACGAAATGTTATTTAATCATAAAAGAATTCCAGTATCACAAAAAAAAAACCACCAGTACTAAAGCATCTCAGGAGATTACCAAATAACGTCATATGATTAAATTCCATCTTATCAGCACCTTTTTTTCCATCTCCCAGCACAGATGGCGCTACAAGCGAATTAAAATGCGCGGAAAGTCTATAAGTCACTTGAGCAGAAGAAAATATTAACTGCTGATGGTATAATGGTTAGTACGTCTGGCATATTCCTACGCGACGGGTTTGAATCGTCATCACTTCAAAATTAATTATTTTCCAGAGCTAATACCATAAAAATAAATATGAGGAAACAATCGATTGGGTTGTTTTACCTTGGAATGCTCTATTGGCCACACAATGGGCAAAATAGATTACACAAAGGCTCTTAACTAGATAAAGAAAGGGAACACACTTAACAGCTTTTAGCAGACAAGTGGAAGTCCTACAATCAGAGTATTTTTTGGCGTGCACAGAATATGGCTCTCCTGCACATAGAACTGCCACTTAATATCCCAACTAGAATACGTAACAGTCCATGATCACCAAGAGTGTGTAATCAGAAATAAAACGCTGTATAAGGAGGGAAGAAAATAATTTCTCAAGGTTTTGGATTGTTTCACCTCTGAGAAGCTCTTTTTTTGCACATAATGGGCTAAATAGGTCACAAGGGCTCAGAGAAGGTTGGTGTACCCACTGGATTTGCTTAAGAGACAGATATCAGGAGACAGCCTCCTGGTAAGGTCATCCAGCATGTTCTTTAACATGAACAGGTTATAAATTTTCCGCACGCTTAATGTCCCATCTAAAGGAGAGTAGCCTTTTCGAGATCATCGGTGTCCCCTACTGACCGGGGGCTGGCGGGGAGTTTTGCGGAGATAAATCTCAACTCTCGAACCTAGGAACTGCAGATTACGAGCCAGACGGCTTTCGCCTGCCACGTTACCAATTGAGGCGCTTCCGCCCCAAATTTCTCAAAGGGATTTAAACTCGCCTGTACACACGAGTACAGAATAATCTGTTGGTAACCCCTGCTTAGTTTTCCTGCCTGACAAATGTACTCTCGGTAAGGATATATAACTTAGATCAAGTGGTGTTCAACCTTTTGGAAGTCGCGAGGCAGTTTGAAAATTTAATACAGTCTCGGACCAATTTGAAAATTTGGTATATATCGCTCTATTATATATATTTTTAAAATATTTTTTGGAAGCTTCGTTGTGTTCACGGGCCACAATTAAAGGTCCGGCGGAACACAAGTGACCCGCTGGCCATGGTTTGAGCGCCCCTGATTTAGATATATACTTTCGGTAAGGCTTTTAGGTAAGGGAGACCCCAAAGCACCCAAGTAAATAATTATAATTCATAAATTGTAAAACACAGAGACCCATTAAAAGAAACAGAAAAAAAATAACTTTTTCACAGTTTGATGAAAAAAAACGAATAATTTTAACACCACATTATAATAAATCCGCGTTGAATGGGGATTACATGAGCCTGAGAGAGGTTATTTTTGTGTGTATGTGGGTGGGGGTATAGTCACGTGGGAGCCTGCACTCCGTGTTAATATATGAATATATTTATCAGATACTTCAAAAAATCATATTCTCTATCAAGGTATATTAAATATATAGAAGAAGATATCCAAAAAATCATCTTCTATATATTTAAAAAAATTGTTAATAATATCAATTTACATTTCACAATTATTTGTATATTCGGGGCACGCATTGGCAGGGGCCTGGGCGAAATGGATTTGATGCCGCCGTCCTCCCTACACTTATTTGGGCCATGTTGCGTGTATAATATTAATAGTCTGAAGTCATTCGCCAAAAATGGTCTCCACGACAAGCTGATGTAACTCTTGTCAGCTCTCCAAAATGCCACAGTCACTTTTGACTGGAACTTGCACTAACTGCTTTAAGGGTTTTATCTCTTTCTTTAAACAGATTTTGACCCCCTCGTTCTGACCTAGCGAGCATTAAGACCTATAAACACCGATTTAGCAAGCACCAAAATTTGGTTTCCCAATCTCAGAAAAACGTGTGCTCCGCTAGATCTACTATTTTGCGAGTATGGGGAGATTGCAATGTATGTAACGAATTTAAAGATTATATATATATAAATCTTATTCACGCAAATTGGACAAATAATGCGTGTTTAGAAAGAAGAAATGCGAAAATTCTGTTTTGCACCACGAAAAGCTGCAAAATGGCAATTGCTTCATGCTTCCAAGCCAAGAGATAAAAAAGACTGTTTTTGATATTATTTCCAAGAATGGCTGGAGAATAATGAGCTGTGAAGTTACTCTTTACTGAGTCGGGTTAGGTTGTTTTACTTTTGAGCTGCACCTTTTTTTTTGTACATTCTTTCAAAAAAATATCCGAACACTATGGTTAATTACAGAATTCAGAAAAAATATCTGGCAACGATTTCTTTTTTTTTTAGAAATTAGTAATCTGGCAGCTACACGAAGGTTGCCAGATCACTAATTTCTAAACAAAATCGTTGCTAGATATTTCTTCTGAATTCTGTAATCAACCATAGTATTCGGATATCTTTTTGAGCGACTGTACACAATGTGCTAAATGTCCAGGTCACAAGGACTCCCGTGGGTTCAGAGAATGCTGGAGGTAGGGGTATGTTTCTCCCGTATACGGGGTCACAGCTTAACGTCTCATCCGACGGACGACGATCTTTTCAAGCCCATCGGTGTCCCCTACCTGACCGAGGGCTGGTTGCCGATTCAGCGGAGATAAATCTCGGCGCTGTCACAGGAGGGACTAGAACCTGGGAACTACAGATTGTGAGCCTCTTTAGTCTGTCTGATAAAACAGCCTTTCATGGTAGTGGCAAAATCAGTCGTCACAATGTTAAAATATGGGACTCTGGGTTGGGTTGTTTTACCTCTGAGCTGCACTTTTTTGCACACCATGGGCTAAATGGCCGGGTCACATGGACCCCGAAGGCTCAGAGAAGGTTGGGGGAGGGGACCCACTGGAACAGCTGTTGGGAGACAGATGGTAGCCTCCCGTCAAGGCCATCCAGCGTGTTCTTTAACGTTGGGTTGTTTTACCTCTGAGCGGCACTTTTTTTGCACACCATGGGCTAAATGGTCAGGTCACATGGACCTTGAAGGCTCAGAGAAGGTTGGGGGGACCCACTGGAACAGCTGTTGGGAGACAGATGGTACCTCCCATCAAGGCCATCCAGCGTGTTCTTTAACGTTGGGTTGTTTTACCTCTGAACGGCACTTTTTTGCACAACATGGGCTAAATGGCCAGGTCACATGGACCCCGAAGGCTCAGAGAAGGTTGGGGGAGGGGACCCACTGGAACAGCTGTTGGGAGACAGATGGTAGCCTCCCGTCAAGGCCATCCAGCGTGTTCTTTAACGTGCACAGGGTATGGCCCTCCCGCACACGGGGCCACGGCTTAACGTCCCATCCGACGGACGGCGGCCTTTCCAAGCCCATCGGTGTCCCCTTCTGACCGTGGGCAGGGCGGGGAATTTTGCGGAGATAAATCTCAACGCTGACCCAGCTGGGACTCGAACCTGGGAACTGCAGATTACGAGCCTGGCGCGCTACCGACTGAGCCACCCCCGCCCCATGGGACTCTGAAAATCCTAGGGAAGTTTCGGAACACGTGAGAAACAACTCTAAAGTGCAAGCGCATGGTTTGAGCTGGAACATAGAGTGAATGTATGAAGCCTCAGATCGAGGGAAAAAATAAATGGGTGGAGTAGAGGAGGGCAAGGTGCGCTATCGAGGCGAAAAAATTAAAATGGGGACTCTCATTTTAATTTTTTCTTGCCCCAAGAGACTAGATCTTCATTGCAGTATCATTTTGACCTCCTTTTTTGATTTTGACCTCCTTTACCACCTTTCTTGAAAAATGCTTGAAATATGGACAAATTTAATAGTTTTGTCTCCATTTCCTTTATTCGATATCCAAAGGGGTGTGACTTTCTCTCCCCTTCTCTTAGATTCGAACCTGAATATATGTAAGTGACCCATCGTCACATTCGTTATCTTTTATGTAAAAAATTTCATAAGCATTCTTTCAAAAAATGTCAGATTGGCCGACGTTGCATTTAAAACTTTTATGCCAAATAGTGAATCTGTAATATCTAACAGCTTTCCAGGGGGTTCCCTCTCCCAACCTTCTCTGAGACCTCAAGGGTCCTTGTGATCTTGCCATTTAGCCCATTGCGTGCAAAAAACGCCGCTCAGAGCAGCAGCGTATTAAGCATTTGGAGGCCCCCAAGCACACCTTGATTTCACTCTAAAAATTTAAAATATTGTTTTTTTAAAGATGTTAAACTAAAATGAATGAATTGAAAAGCAAAAAAAAACTCCTTTATTACCGTTTTATTATTTTATATTTATTTATCAATTAGCAAAATGTTAAAAATAAAGTCTAGTTTTCTTTTTCGTGTTTTGAGTCTCTTGTGACACTGAGGCCCCAAGAGTGCGCTTCTTGTGCCTGTGAGGTGATCCGCCATTGGGTCAGAGGTAGAACAACCCAAAGTCTGTGCATATCTCTGCGTGCAAGCCTTTTCACCAATAAAACCAATGAAGAACAGCAGTCTCGACTTATGGATTGCAACTTTAAAAACCTGGCGATTCTCAAAAAATAAAAATGCAACCTGACGTTGACAAATTAGCTGGGTGTGACGCAAAAACACCAGAAAAAAAATCGATGATGCTGGTAATAAACTTATTTTTTTCTGGTTTTAATATATGAACTGCAAATTACTTGATGTGAAGTTGTAAAAAATGCAAATAGTGATATACTTGATTCAGTGACACATATTTTTTGACCTGGAAAAACGTGTCCCATGGTTATCATGAGTAGGAAGTGTCAACTTGTAAAGCAGTGCTTGTAATTAAAGCGCAACTTGTAAAGCATTCATGTGCGTAACTAGAGCATCGTGTGCTTAATAGAGCTCAGCTTGTACGGCATTACTGAAGATTCAACGCTCCAGTCGGATAGGGAACCAATCTTAAAGGTAGAAAAAATAAAAACAGCTAAATGCCGTTTTATTTCAATACATGTCAACGTATACTGTATGTCTTAATCGAGATTTGATTCAGTAATTAAAAAAAATTGATTCAGTAGTAAAAGTATCACATTAGATGTCCTGTAGACATGGGACTCGTGAAATAGCTGAAAAAAATTTAGCAATGAGTGGGATTGTAACCTCTCGAGTAACATGTCGTGTGCTAAACACTACCTCACGAGTAACATATCGTGTGCTAAACACTACATCACGAGTAACATGTTATGTGCTAAACACTACATCACGAGTAACATGTCATGTGCTAAACACTACATCACGAGGAACATGTCATGTGTGCTAAACACTACATCACGAGTAACATGTCGTGTGGCTAAACATTGCATCACGAGTAACATGTCGTGTGCTAAACACTACATGAGTAACATGTCATTTGCTAAACACTACATCACTAGTAACATGTCGTGTGCTAAACACTACATCACGAGTAACATGTCATGTGTGCTAAACACTACATCACGAGTAACATGTATGCTAAACACTACATCACGAGTAACATGTCATGTGTGCTAAACACTACATCACGAGTAACATGTCATGTGGCTAAACACTACATCACGAGTAACATGTCATGTGGCTAAACATTACATCACGAGTAACATGTCGTGTGCTAAACACTATATCATCATCAGCTGACCTTTTCCTCAGCTAATGTGACTTTTAAAATTTCCCACATATTATTTGATTCGCTCGCGGCGCCATCTGCGTCGAGAAACGACAACGAAGTTTTCTCATATGATGGAATTTAATATTTGTCATACCCTGTAGACCTGTAGTCATAACCTGAAGATCTGTATATATATCCTGTAGACTCATGAAGACCTGTAGTCTCATGAATACTTGTAATCATATCCTGTAGAGTCAAGAAGACTTGTAGTCATATCCTGTAGATTCGTGAAGACCTGTAGCCATATCCTATAGACTGAAGAAGATCTGTAGTCATAGCCTGTAGACTTTTGAATACCTATAATCATATCCTGTAGAGTAAAGAAGTCTTGTAGTCATATCCTGTAGACTTGTGAAGACCTGTAGCTATATCATGTAAACTCAAGAAGATTGTAGTCATAGACTGTAGACTAATGAATATTGTAATCATATCCCGTAGAGTCAAGAAGACCTGTAGTCATATCCTGTAAGCTCAAGTAGATCTGTAGGCATATCCTGTAGACACGTGAAGACCCGTAGTCATATCCTGTATTTTCATAGAGTAGTTATCTGAAAAATTTTAGTTTGACTGTGAGTGGGATTCGAACCGACGTCTGGAATGTTACTGTGAGATTGGGTTCGAGTCCCACTGATAGCAAAACTAAATTTTTTCAGCTAACTATTTCATGTGAAATTGAATGTTGTCAAAACTATTTCGAGTATTAAGAATGACTAACCGTACGTTTTATGGGCGTTGCTACGCTGAACAAGTTACGATTTTTAATCAATCAGGTAAATTTCGACATACATCTCATCATCATCATCATAATCCTGAAACAGCCATGGGCTACGGAGGTCCAACCAGACCGTACAATTTAGCTCTCCAAGCAAGTCTATCCTGAGCTACATCTACTGCATCTGGCCACTGCACACCAATTCTAACAAGGTCCTGTTTGACATTGTCTGCCCACCGCATCCTAGGTCTCCCCTTTTTTCTGAGGCCTTTAGGCACATTGTTCATAACCATATTCGCCAATCTATAATTATTCATACGAGCAACATGGCCAAACCAACGGAGTCTCTCTCTGCAAAACATGCTGCTTAAAGGAGGTTGCAGACTCCTTTGCCTAACCTCATCATTAGTTACAAAGTTGAACCACCTAATGCCCAAGATACTACGTAAGCATCTGGAATCAAAATCATCTAGTTTTCTGTTATCTTCTTTACAAAGTGTCCAAGTTTCACTACCATAACTAACCCTAGAAAGAACCAAACTATTATACAGTCTAATTTTAGTCTTTAGGTGTATACGCCTATTTCTCCACACTCTCCATAGATTCTTAAAAGTCCCGGCAGCAATCCCTATTCGTCTGTTAATCTCATGCCGCACATCACCATTATCTGTTACATAACTCCGAAGATAATTAAAATGTGACACCTGCTCAAGACTGCAACCATTCAGATTAACTGACTCACAGCCTGCCTGACCAATTTTCATCACTTTAGTTTTCTCTCTGTTTATAACCAAACCTACTCTACTACCAGTCTCATCAACAGATCGAATGAAAGAGTTCATCTCATCAACATCATCTGCCAAAAGGGCTAAATCATCAGCATAATCTAAATCAGAAATTTTCGTATCTCCAGTCCATTTAAGGCCAAATTCTTTCCCTTGCAGTGAATTTCGCATAACATAATCAATAACCAAGCTAAAGAGAAAAGGAGACAAAATGCACCCTTGTCGAACACCAGAAGTAATGCTAAACCGATTGCTACAAGCCTTACCAACTCTCACACACGACTCAGTGTTATTATAGAGAGCTTTCATTATGTTAACTAACTTGTCAGGTACACCATATGATCTCACAATCAACCACAAATTATGACGATCAACAGAGTCGAAAGCCTTTTTGAAATCAACAAAGCTAGCAACCAAAGGTTTCTGAAACTCTAAATATTTCTCAAGAATCTGCCTAAGTGAAAATATCTGATCTACACATCCCCTACCACTTCTGAATCCACATTGCTCATCACGCAATTGCCTGTCAACCAGATTCTTAATTCTATTAAGCACAATCATGGAAAGAACTTTACCTGGAACAGAGAGTTGGCTGATACCCCTATAGTTATCACAAGAACTGCAATCACCTTTTTTGAAAATAGGGATAATAATAGCTCTGGTAAAATCCTTAGGAACCATGCCTTTATCATAAAAGATATTCAGAATTTCAGTCATCCAAGTGGTAACCGAAACATTCCCAACTCTAAGCTTTTCCGTAGTAATTTCATCTACCCCTGGGGATTAATGTAGCTTAAGTTTAGAAACAGCCAAAATAACTTCAGATTGTGTTATAGGGCCAACATTAAAGCCACCAATGCATCTATCATCATTGCAAACAATGGGAGTAGAACTAACTGCATTTGTTTAGAACATCACTAGAATGCTCAGCCCATCTAGCCATGACAGAATCCTCCCCTTCTATAACCTTACCTTGTTTATCCTTCAATCCTTGTATACCTATCCGTTTTCTACCACACAAAACATTAACTATCTGGTACAGCTTTCTGCTGTTGTGCTGTCTAACTGCTTCCTCGGCTTTGTCAGCCAAACCATCAAGCCAAAGATTCTTATCAGCAGCTAACTAATCTTTTACACGTTTATTAAGTCCTCTGTAATGCTTTCTATTAGGACTAGTAGGGTATTGATTAAGGACATTCCTGCAGCTCTTTCTTTCCGAAATAAGCTCAAGTGCCTTATCACTGAAATATTTCTGTCTCTTCTGCTCCTTTTTTCCTAAAAGAGTACTGTTAGTGTCCAAAAAAGCCTGTTTAAAATGATCCCCTTCTTCCTCAACTTCAGTAGTAATCAAACCATGATTGTCATAATGACTAAATAACCTATCATGGTAAGCTTTGGCTATAACTGGATCTTTCAGAGCTTCAGTATTAAAAGTAAATTTTTTAACCCTAGCACAACACTTTTTAAGTTTAAGTTGCAACACACTTTTAACAAGGTTATGGTAAGATCCAATTTCAGCTCCCCTATAAGACCTGATATTCCTAACAGAACTAGCCCATTTGCTGTTAATTAATATGTAATCAATCATATTCTTATGCAGCCCATCAGGTGAAACCCATGTGTACTTATGTATGTCGCGGTGTTTGTAATAAGTGTTAGTTATTCTGAATCCATTGAGTTTACTTACCTGTAGGAGACGTTGCCCATTGCCATTGCAGCTACCAATACCAAAAGGGCCTATTACTCCTGCCCAAAGGTCAGAGTCAGTACCAACTTTGGCATTGAAGTCACAAAGAACAAGAGTAATATCAGCTTTCTTGACAGAATTCAAAATATCCTGAAGTTGTTCATAAAACCTATCCTTCTCATCCTCATCGGCATCCTCAGTGGGGGCATAACAGCAGTTAACATTCAAGTCTTTAACGCTTGTCTGAAATTTTGCTGTAAGAAACCTTTCATTAATGCACTCATATCCTAGAAGAGCATCACTAGCGTGTCTGCTGAGAAGCAGACCCACGCCTTGGTGATGCTTATTGTCGTCCCTCCCTGAAAAGAGAAATTTAAGATTATTTTTAAGAATCTGACCTTTATCTGTCCATCTGGTCTCTTGCAAGCCGAGAATATCTAAATTATAATGATGGAATTCTTGTGTGAGAACATCAAGAGAAAAAGCTCTGTGCAAAGTCCTCACATTCCAACTACCTATGGAGAGAAAATGGTTAGTGGGATGTTTAAATCTGTCTCAATAAAATATGTTTATTGAGAGAGGGAATGCCGACAATATCAAACAGCCCCCTAATCGCAGACATGGGGCAAAGACCCGTTCCCCCACTACTAAAGGCTGAAGCCATCTACACTGGAAGACTTCCTCCAATGTAGAATTTTACGATGCCAATAGAAGCAAAGAGTTCAGGTGCCTACGATGACTTCTGCTCAGGATTATCCACCAGCTGATAAACATATCCTGTGATTCTATTCACTTGGGGCTGTCAACCCACAAACAAACAGAAAACAGAGCGGAAGATTTTCCCTCCACACAAGCCCACCAGTGCTGCAAAATCAGGATCCATGATCAAGCTCAGAGCCATATATCTGTCCAGTATAGTAGGTTTATATGGTCAGCACGAGGACCCTGTGTGGTTGACCACTCCTCAGCAGGGTAGAAAAAAAAAAGAAATGTAGCCATAGTTGTCCAGATTAGTAGGCCACACTAATCTGGCATCCCTCCCCTTCCGTTCACTTCCACAAGAGAGTATCTCTTTTGAAAGGTACTAACGGCCTGCACCACGAGAAGGCGGGGTCGGACATTAGGTGCTAGGCCTGGCCGGTTCTATGCATCATCACAGGGGATTGGTGCATAGCTCTCCTTCCAGTGTTGGGTTGGGTTGTTTTACCTCTGAGCGGCACTTTTTTGCACACCATGGGCTAAATGGCCAGGTCACATGGACCCCGAAGGCGCAGAGAAGGTTGGGGGAGGGGACCCACTGGAACAGCTATTGGGAGACAGTTGGTAGCCTCCCGTCAAGGCCATCCAGCGTGTTCTTTAACGTGCACAGGGTATGTCTCTCCCGCACACGGGGCCACGGATTAACGTCCCATCCGACGGACGGTGGCCTTTCCAAGCCCATCGGTGTCCCCTACTGACCGTGGGCAGGGCAGGGAATTTTGCGGAGATAAATCTCAACGCTGACCCAGCTGAGACTCGAACCTGGGAACTACAGATTACGAGCCTGGCGCGCTACCGACTGAGCCACCCCCGCCCCCCTCCTTCCAGTGACTACCTAGCTACCATTTACGCAACAACTTAAAAGTTCTTTATCGTTTACAAATATATTACGCGCTATAGCTGTTTAAAGACGAATTTGTAAACTCAAATGCAAAAATCTTTTTCGAAGTATTGAAATTATGAATTATTGTTTTACCTCTGAGCGGCAAATTTTTGCACACAATGGGTTAAACGACCAGGCCCCAAGGGCTCAGAGAAGGTTGGAGGAAGGGGGCCCAATAGACTGCCCAATAGACAGTGGCAGTCTCCCGTCAAAGCCCTACCAACGAGTTCTTGAACGTGCACAGGGTATGGCTCTCCTGCACACGGCGCAATGGTTTAACGTCACATCCGACGGACGTTAACCTTTCCAAACCCATCGGTATCCCCTACTGACTGAGGGCATGGCGGGGAGTTTTGCGGAGATAAATCTCAACGTTGGATCAAGCGGAATTCGAACCTGCGAATTGCAGATTACGAGCCTGGAACGTTACTGACTGAGCCATCCCGACCGTATTGAAATGATGAACAAGTTATCAGGTCAGATAACTGAGAAAACGAAAGCATCCAAGTATGGGCGTCCGCAGAAAATTTTCAAGAGCGGGGGGGGGGGGGGCAAAGCTTGGAGACAAATAATTACATCAATAAATTTTTATTTAATTATTTAATTTTTTAGGTTTGTTTTTCCACAAGTAGATTATAGAATACAGTATTGCATCAATACAAAAACACATACATAATGTATATAAATTAATTATGTTAAAATTGTTACGATTATAATTTGTGGAATTTTTTACTCGATCCGGGGGGGGGGAATTGCCCCGTTTGCCCCCCTCTGCGGACGCCCATGCATCCAAGGTATCTTCTTTTATGGTAAATCAGTAATATAAACGATCGTGGAGAAGTCGGGGGAAAATCGTGTTAAACATAACGACCAATCGTGTTAGTCGAAAACCAGCTTTTAAACATCGTGCTGGTAGAATTTGTGTTAGTTAAGGGCTTCTTGTACTTTTAAGTTGGAGGGAAAACCCATATTTTTGATCATTAGATTTCAGGAAATTTATCCTAGCTCTAAAACGTTTTTCTCGATTAAAAACAACCTATTGATAAATTTCGAAATAGAACCGTCGGATGGGACCATAATAACCCGTGGCCTCCTTTTGCAAGAGAGACACCCAGCGATTAAAGAACACGCTGAACGGCTTTTACGAGAAGCTTCTGTCTCCTAACTACTATCCAATGAGTTTCCCTACTTTGGGTCCTTGTGACCTAACCATTGCATGTATAAAATTGCTTCTCAGACACAAAATTCTATTCACTAGGAGTACTAAGGACAGCAATTACAGACAGAAATCGCCAGTCAATTTCAAATTTCGAAACTAGCATCACACATACCTGTCGGCTTTGTTGCTCAACATCCAGAGCACGAGAAAGAACTGATTTTTCCTCGAAAGCTGCCATTTTTTAATTTTAACAGATTTTTAACACCATATATTAACATAGTGTCATCACCAAATCCACCAATCCCATTTAAACTAAGGGAATGCAGATCATTTATAAAAATTTGAAAGAATAACGGTTCCAAAACTGATCCCTGTGGAACACCTTTATTTATAAGCTCATAATTACTCCGAACATTATTCAATGCCTGCTTGATTCCTGTTATTTAAATAAGATTTAAATCACTCATAAGTATTTCTCTAATTTCTATTTTTAATAAAATAATAATTCATGATCAACTCCATCAAATACCTTTCAAATGTCAACAAATAAAGCAATGGTTTTATTTCTCCTATTCACATGGACGAAGATTTTATTTATAAGTTCGAAAATAGGCTCCTCTATTTTTATCTTCCTCTACATTTCTTTTTATTTCTTAAAAATACAAATTGATTGTCACAGAGAAATAAAAACGCTAAACACATATCTTTCAAAGAAATTTGTAAAGAATTTGTATGACGAATTGACCCAGCGTATTATTTGATGGAATACGCAGCACGCGTTAGGCGGTGAAGAAATCCATGAACAACACAACACAAAAAGAAACTAAATGTGTAGCACCACTTTACACGAACGAGCAAATAAATACCTCAGAAAACTTGCATTCTCTACATATCATCCACAACTTGTATCCAAATAGTGCAAAAATAAAACTAACAATTACAAAAATCAATTCCATCAAGGAAAGTTGTTTCAGGCATAATAAACAACTTTGCAGAACATCTGTCGCAAAACGTATCACATCTTTTCCATCAACTGATTATTATCCCGAAATTCAGTCTCCGGTACTTCTTTCCATCTACCTGAAATTAATTTCCAAAGTCTTTTCATTCGTCAAAAAATTTATGCACGAAGTTATTAAGTCCGTATATGTTTCCTAAGAATCGAGTGTTTGATTTCAGGGAGGAAGCGATTTGCAAAAGAAAAGAATTCTTCTCTAGCTTCCCCGTTCTTTTCTTCAGAGCCATAATTATATCTTTGCTTCAAAGGTTGCTTCTTTCTCTATAAGGGCAAACGGTGCCTTTTTATTTTTTTTCTACCTTCTTTCGCCGAGAAATCCATACTCATTCCAGACGTAAAGCCCAGACCATGTGGAGTAATCTGATTTCAAAACAGGAGCTACATACACGTTGGCATCGCTCATATCTGCGTTGCCGTTAAGTTTGAAGTGATACCAACTAGAAAGCTTCGTCTCAGGATTTGGTATTAAAAATAAATATAAGACTGGAGATGCTCTGAGCTTAGCAAGACGTTTCAAACTGGGGAAAGAAATCACGAACTGTAACAATTATTGGTTTGCAGAAATGCGCAAGGAATGGTTTTTGCAATGTAAAGGATGCTATTTTTTTTTTTCAAACTTTAAATTGAGAAGAAAGAAATATATCCTTTGTGAAGTTCTTTATTCTTCTTTGAATTTTGATTTCGAACAAGTTGCATTTCTTTAGTCATTTATGGTTAGATGATTATTTCGAGAAAATTGGGTTACAGCTGGCGAGTGGGATTTGGTTGTTTTACCTCTGAGCGGCACTTTTTTGCACACCATGGGCTAAATGGCCAGGTCACATGGACCCCCGAAGGCTCAGAGAAGGTTGGGGGGACACACTGGAACAGCTGTTGGGAGACAGATGGTAGCCTCCCGTCAATGCCATCCAGCGTGTTCTTTAACGTTGGGTTGTTTTACCTCTGAGCGGCACATTTTTGCACACCATGGGCTAAATGGCCAGGTCACATGGACCCCCGAAGGCTCAGAGAAGGTTGGGGGGGACCCACTGGAACAGCTGTTGGGAGACAGATGGTAGCCTCCCGTCAATGCCATCCAGCGTGTTCTTTAACGTTGGGTTGTTTTACCTCTGAGCGGCACTTTTTTTGCACACCATGGGCTAAATGGCCAGGTCACATTGACCCCCGAAGGCTCAGAGAAGGTTGGGGGAGGGGACCCACTGGAAGAGCTTTTGGGAGATAGATGGTAGCCTCCCGTCAAGGCTATCCAGCGTGTTCTTTAACGCGCACAGGGTATGGCTCTCCCGCACACGGAAGGGGACACCGATAGACTTGCAAAAGCCGCCGTCCGTCGGATGAGGCTTTAAGCGTAGTTCTGGATGCGGGACAGCCATACACTGGGAATGTTGTACAACATACTGGATTGTCTTGGCCGGAGGCTTCCATATGTCTCCTCAGAGCTGTCCAGTGGGTCCCCTTCTTCCAACCACTCTGAGCCTCGGGGTCTTTGTGACCTACGATTTAGCCTATTTTGTGCAAAAAAAAAGTGTCTATCAGAGATAAAACAACTCAACTTTTCCCCAACCTTCTCTGAACCTTTAGAGTCGTTGTGACCTGGCCATCTAGCCATCGCATGTAAAAAAATAGTGCCGCTCAGAGGTAAAACCACTGAACCTTTCCCCAACCTTCTCTGAACCTTTGGGCAGCTGTAACCTGGCCATTTAACCTATTGCGTTAAAAAAAACAAGTGCCGCTCAGACATAAAAAGAAACCCAAACTTCTCTGAGCCTTTGGGCCGTTGTGACCTGGCCATTTAGCCTATAGTGTTCAAAAAACAAGTGTCGCTCAGGCGTAAAAAAAAACCACCTTTCTCCAACCTTCTCTGAGCCTTTGGGGCCGTTGTGACCTGGCCATTTAGCGTATCGTGTGTAAAAAAAAAGTGCCGCTCAAAGGTAAAACCACTGAACCTTTCCCCAACCTTCTCTGAGCCTTTGGGTCATTGTGAACTGGCCATTTAGCCTATTGTATGCAAAAAAAGTGTTGCTCAGAGGTAAAACCCGACATTTAAGAAATTGTTGAATTCTGAATCTTTCTCCCTATTGACATAGCATTGAGCTGTTCTTATTTTTCTGTCCAGTAGCTGCATTTACACTCTTTCTTCTTTCTTTTGTAGGGTAGAAGGCAAAGAATGCAAAAAGGCGATTGGAGCTTTTTTATGAGAAAGAAGGGGAAAAAACATTTCTTTCCAGAAGCAAGATATTCGTCCAAACTATTCTACAGCCAGTACAAGTCAATTGTACTGGTGGATCATTCAAAGAGAGTTATTTATTTTGTTTTTAGCTTCTTAAGAAGTTAAAAACATTTTTAAAAAGTTTATTATATTGTGTTTAGCTAATCAGCTCTAATCGGGGGGGGGGGGGGGGGTCTCAGTCGGTAGCGCGCCAGGCTCGTAATCTGCAGTTCCCAGGTTCGAGTCCCAACTGGGCCAGCGTTGGGGTTTATCTACGCAATACTCCCTGCCCTGTCTACGGTCAGTGGTAGGGGACACTGACGGGCTTGGAAAGATCTCTCGTGTGCGAGAGAGACATATCCTGTGCACGTTAGAGAACACGCTGGATACCATCTCTCTACCAACAGGTGTTCCAGTGGGTCTCCTCCCCAAAACTTCTCTGAGCCTTTGGAGTAGTTCTGATCTGGCCATATTTCCCATTGTGTGGAAAAAAGTGCCGCTTGGAGGTAAAACAACCAGCCAGCTAATAATGGGGGAAAATAAGAGAAAAATAATACTAACCCTCAAAATCCCCCAACTCTTGCTTACGCCACTCTGCAAGACAGCTTCTAATTATTCTATTACTACGAAGTATTGATCTTACTTTGCAAGGTCAGAATCTCTTCAGTACTCGACTCTCAGAAAGGAAAAAAGAATTGACCAAGAAAAACAATCGCAAGAATATATATATAAAAAAGAATCAGATGTAACTCTGAATTGTCCAAGACCTTCTCCATCCTAGGAGGATCACTAACCTAACTCCTCAAGATGGTCGTATCCCTCGCGACGCAGCGCCCTCCTGCGGTTCACCATCACCACGGTAGAAGATCAAGACCTAGGAGAGGTCCTGTTGCTATGGCAACAACAGCGTCTTGATGGGACCGAGGGAGCGCAACGAGTTTTAGAGATGTTTTGGTTAAACCAAGATGAGTACGTTATGGTTCTTCTAAATTGAAAAACTTGGCCCTAGCCAGTTATTGGACGTCAAAATCGTGAAGACGTTTGTCAATATTTTTCTGTGCCTTGCCTACCAAAACTTATAAAGTCCTCTTTATTTTTTCTTTCAAGTTCTCTTTTTTTTCTATATTTTTTTTATTGTTATTTTATTCTCGTTTCGTATATTATGTTATTTCGCTTCTATTTTCTTTCTTGAGACAGACACAGACAGAGTTGTATTTGGAGAAATAACATACCTCGAAATATAAAAGTCACTGGGGTTTGCACGTCTTGGTGTTTCAGAAGTTCTTTATTTTAGATTTTTTTTTCATTAGGTTTATTTTTTGTCTGCTTCAATCTGGTTCTGTTG
This sequence comes from Ryuthela nishihirai, assembly GCA_038380435.1. Classification (NCBI taxonomy): domain Eukaryota; kingdom Metazoa; phylum Arthropoda; class Arachnida; order Araneae; family Heptathelidae; genus Ryuthela; species Ryuthela nishihirai. The sequence goes on along the minus strand of JAWZYU010000024.1, from coordinate 33,615,219 downwards.
TTTAGAACGGAAGGTGAATTGTTGATCTTTGGAAAAGATCAAAGTGTTTGCGAATCTTTTTACGTATCAGTATGAAACGGTATCGAAATTAAAGGAATGTTTCGATATTTAAACATTTTAGTCAACTTTGCTTTTTGGATATTAAATAGGTAGCATAAAGGGCTGGAAAATTGCTTTGGAAGTTTCATAAATGTAGGATAAATTGCAGCAATAAATGTTATCAGATAATAATGCAACAAAAAATCTATTTCTGTAGAAGACGTCTTAATTTTTAAGTTTTTTTTTTTTAAAAAAAGGATATATCGTCTATGGCTAGCATGCTTGGCTACTGATCTAAGGGACCTGGGTTCGAGCCCCGGATTAGGCATGGATGTGTGTGTGTGTCGTTTTTCTGCTGAGGTCCTGCCATCCTCTCAGATCTCCTACTATCTCCTCTATAAATACTATCTCCTCTATAAACTGACAGGCTCATACTATCTCCTCTATCTATAGCTATCTCTACTATCTCCTCTATAAACTGACAGGCTCCTGTCAGACCTCTGTGGCAAGCAGCTGCTTGAGGGGGTATTTATTTTATTCCAATGTTGATCACCATTACCTTGAACATTACATGGGAAAATCGAACCTGGAAAATGCAGATTATGAGTTTGGCGCGCTTAGATACTAATGAAATATCACAATTTGCACTTTTTTAAATCACTTAGTAGTTCGAATTTACACTATAAAGGGTGCAAACAAACTTCGTGAAACGACGGACTAATTATCTTTGAAAACGAGCGTTTTGTATTTTCCAGAGGAGATATGTTGTTCTAGTTTGTTGTTTACTTTTCTAGTCGAGTTCATAAGGTTCAGGGGATACTATTAGGCTCTGCACTAAGAGAATAAAGACTGCTACTTGGAGAATAAAGACAGATCGTGAACAACCAGCGAGTAAAGACAGATCGTGAACAATCAACGAATTAAAATGGATAGCGAACAATCAACGAATAAAGACGGATCGCGAACAATCAACGAATAAAGACGGATCGTGAATAATCGGAGAATAAAGACAGACGTGAACAATCAGCGAGTAAAGACAGATCGTGAACAATCAACGAATTAAAATGAAATAGCGAACAATCAACGAATAAAGACGGATCGTGAATACTCAGAGAATAAAAACAGATCGTAAACAATCAGTGAATAAAGATAGATCGTGAACAATCAGCGAGTAAAGACGGATCGTGAATAATCAGAGAATAAAGATGGATCATGAATAATCAGTAAATAAAGATGGGGGATAGTGAACAATCAGCGAATAAAGATGGATAGGTAAGAATCAGCGAATAAAGATGGATAGGTAAGAATCAGCGAATAAAGAAGGATTGTGAACAATCGGCGAATAAAGACAATAGTAAGCATTAATGTAACAGTACAGTGGACCCCCGATATAACGCGCATGTCGGGCGGGAAACAACACCCGCGTTATAAGGTGAACCGCGTTATACCGAGCGGCGCGGTGGCGACACAATAAATTTCACACTGTAAGCTTTTCTTTTACTCATCATGCATACAATAATTAAACACTATTCAAAATACATGCAGGAACTCAATACATACACAATTACTCAATACGCAGTAACAATAAAATGCGATACTCACTAACGCCGCACGGACCTGTATAAACATCTTTGAACTTATCGCGAACATCGCCCGCGCTATAACCGAGTGCGCGGTCTAGCGAGCAGCGATATAACGAAGGTCCACTGTATTTTGTACTTTATTTGTACTAATTCCGATAAGCTTAGATTAATTTCTCATACATATATTTTTGATCATGAAAAATAATCATCGTTAATATAGACTTACACTCTCGAATTTCAAGACGGAATTTGAAAGAAGGCTTTTTCTGAACTGAATATGAATTAGAAATTAAGCACTTGTACCAACACTTAGTGCTTTATTTTGTAAAATTAGTATTTATTTATTTTATGAAACAGTATATCTAAGAATCACTGTATTCAGCCAATATAATGGACTACTACAAAGTTAAAGTTGCTGCTGAAAATGAGATAAAGCACAGAATTTTCTATGCCTAAAAAGAAACCTATCAGAGTTGGGTTGGGTTGTTTTACCTCTGAGCGGCCCTTTTTTGCACACCATGGGCTAAATGGCCAGGTCACATGGACCCCGAAGGCTCAGAGAAGGTTGGGGGAGGGGACCCAATGGAACAGCTGTTGGGAGACAGATGGTAGCCGCCCGTCAAGGCCATCCAGCGTGTTCTTTAACGTGCACAGGGTATGGCTCTCCCGCACACGGGGCCACGGCTTAACGTCCCATCCGACAGACGGCGGCTTTTCCAAGCCCATCGGTGTCCCCTACTGACCGTGGGCAGGGCGGGGAATTTTGCGGAGATAAATCTCAACGCTGACCCAGCTGGGACTCGAACCTGGGAACTACAGATTACGAGCCTGGCGCGCTACCGACTGAGCCACCCCCGCCCACCTATCAGATATCGCCGCCGAACCGAAACAGGTTTCATTTCAGCCGATGTCAGGTGACAGATTTGCATCACAGTAGTAAGAATAAAATTTTAGCGAATTAATATAAATGTTACAAATGACGATTTTATTAATGAAGGAATTTACTATTATCCATTTAGTCTTGAAAAAAAAAATATGAACTAAAATCATTTAGTCGATTTTTCCTTCTGGATGACGGTGATTCTTAGATATATTGTTTCATAAATCAAATAGTTTCCTTTAGTGGGGGCGAGGGTGGCTCAGTCGGTAGCGCGTCAGGCTCGTAATCTATAATTTCTAGGTTCGAGTCCCAGTTGAGATTTATCTCCGCAAAATTCCACGCCCACGACCAATAGGGGACACCGATGATCTTGGAGAGGCCGCAAGTCCGTCGGATAGGACGTTAAGGCGTGGTCCTATGTGTGGGAGAGCCATACCCTGTGCACGTTAAACGACGAGACGTTGACGAGAGGCTACTATTTGTCTCCCAACAGCTATTCCAGTGGGTCCCCTCCCACAACCTTCTCTGAGCTTCGGAGTCCATGTGACCATGCCCATTTAGATCATGGTGTGCAAAAAAAGTGCCGCTCAGAGGTAAAACAACCCAACTCTCCTTTAGTGCTATCCCACTGTGCTGCTTAAAATGTATACATAAAAAAAAAAATAAAAATCCATACCGTGTAAAACTGAGTCTATAAATCGTGTAAAACGAAACTGATTACATTTTCTTGATCTTCTAAACCGAATCTATCACCGTGTAAATCGAGGGATAATTGTACCTAATATTTATTAAATAAGAAAGGCTGTTTTCACGAGGTGGTGCCTATATATATTGCGTTAAGTCATTACAATATGAGCAAAGCTATTTCATTACGACAATGATGAATTTACAGAAAATTGATCACGTTGCTGCAATTTACAAAAATGTACAAATTCTTATTGTGTGTAAATTATATATATATATAAAAAAATTCAGACTACGTGAAATGAAACAAGAAAAATTTTATCAAATCTATTATTCATTTATTATTATCGAATCAATTATTGTTACACAATATTCTGCATCTATATTTTAAAATTTTCAATTATAATATTTTTTAGTTTTTCTGCTGAGGTGTTGCTACTTTCAAAAGTCTCGACTTCCTCATTAACAATCGCTATATTACCTTTCTTGTGGGGTCGGGGGCGGGGGTGGCTCAGTCGGTAGCGCGCCAGGCTCGTAATCTGTAGTTCCCAGGTTCGAGTCCCAGCTGGGTCAGCATTGAGATTTATCTCCGCAAAATTCCCCGTCCTGCCCACGGTCAGTAGGGGACACCGATGGGCTTGGAAAGGCCGCCGTCCGTCGGATGGGACGTTAAGCCGTGGCCCCGTGTGCGGGAGAGCCATACCCTGTGCACGTTAAAGAACACGCTGGATGGCCTTGACGGGAGGCTACCATCTGTCTCCCAACAGCCGTTCCAGTGGGTCCCCTCCCCCAACCTTCTCTGAGCCTTCGGGGTCCATGTGACCTGGCCATTTAGCCCACGGTGTGCAAAAAAGTGCCGCTCAGAGGTAAAACAACCCAACCTTTCTTGTGAAGTCTCATCCAGTTAACTCCCTTCTTCATGATGAGTTTCTGCTGGGTTCTCATTTCCTTTGAGGTCTTCTATATATTGTCCTTCTGCTGTGAGGACTCACTTCCATCACTGGACTTCTTCTCTATGAATATTTTCTGCTAAGGTTTCGTTTCCCTCACAGGTATTCCATGTGTTGTCTTTCCTCCGTCAACAGTTTTCTCTATGTGGTCTTTTTTTCTGCGGTTTCACTTCTCTTCTCCAGACGCCTCTCTGCTGAGGTCTCCCTTCCCTTAAAGGTTGTCGTACCTTTGAACTGCACTTTATTTTCGCACAAATGGTAAGGTGGGGAAAGACGAATCCACTGGACAGTTGTTGGTAGACAGATGAAAGCCTCCCGTCAATGCCATCCAGTATGTCGTTTAACGTGCACAGGATGTCTCTCCAAAACATAGGAACACAGCTTAACGTCCCATACGACGGACGGCGGCCTATCCAAGCCGTTGGTGTCCCCTTCTGACCAAGGGCAGAGAGTGATTTTGCGGAGATAAATATCAACGCTGGTCCAGTCGGGACTCGAACCTGGGAACTGCAGATTACGAGTCAGGTGCGCTTTTGACTGGGCCACCTCGCCTCCATTAAAGGTCTGTATGTTGTTCTACTGCGGGCTCAGTTCCATCAGTGACTCTTTCAATGATGAATTCAGCTGAAGTCTCGCTTCCTTCAAAGGTGTTTTATGTGTTATCTTTCTTCTGAAGTTTCACCTCCCTCACTGGGAATCTCTCAATTATCTTTCTTTATGTGTTATCTTTCTTCTGAAGTCTCACCTCCCTCACTGCGAATCTCTCAATTATCTTTCTTCTGAAGGCTCACCTCCCTCACTGCGAATCTCTCAATTATCTTTCTTTATGTGTTATCTTTCTTCTGAAGTCTCACCTCCTTACTGGGAATCTCTCAATTATCTTTCTTCTGTGGGCTCAACTATTTCACCAGTCTTTTCCATAATGCGTTTTGCTGAGGTCTCATCTATTTCACTAGTCTTTTCCATGATGTGTTTTGCTGCAGTCTCATCTATTTCATGGTCTTCTCCACGATGTGTTTTGCTTCAGTCTCATCTATTTCATAGTCTTCTCCACGATGTGCCTTGCTGCAGTCTCATCTATTTCATGGTCTTCTCCACGATGTGCTTTGCTGCAGTCTCATCTATTTCATGGTCTTCTCCACGATGTGTTTTGCTTCAGTCTCATCTATTTCATAGTCTTCTCCACGATGTGCTTTGCTGCAGTCTCATCTATTTCATGGTCTTCTCCACGATGTGTTTTGCTTCAGTCTCATCTATTTCATAGTCTTCTCCATGATGTGCTTTGCTGCAGTCTCATCTATTTCATGGTCTTCTCCACGATGTGTTTTGCTTCAGTCTCATCTATTTCATAGTCTTCTCCACGATGTGCTTTGCTGCAGTCTCATCTATTTCATGGTCTTCTCCACGATGTGTTTTGCTTCAGTCTCATCTATTTCATAGTCTTCTCCACGATGTGCTTTGCTGCTGTCACATCTATTTCACAAGTCTTCTCCACGATGAGTTTTGCCGAGGTCTCATCTATTTCATTTGTCTTCTCCGTGATTGTTTTGCTGAGGTCTCATTTCCCTTAGAGGTCGTCTATGTGTTATCTCTCTACTGAAGTCTTATTTCCATCACTGACCTTCTCTATGATGTATTGTTCTGTGATATCTCTTCCCTCAAAAGCCTTCTATGGATTGTCTTTTTGCAGAAGTCTTGCTTCTCTCATTGGGTTTCTCTGTGTTGCATTTCATCTTAGTTCTCATCTTTCTCAATCTGTTATCTCTAAGCATTTTTTCCTTTTGCTGAAGTTTCGCTCCCTCAGTAATGTTCTCTGAAACGTTTTTCCGATGAAATCTCACCTCCTTCAGTTGTATTATCTTAGGCGTAGCATTCAGTCAAGCTCCTGTTAGAATCTCCGGGCAAGTTGACAGCCTGAGGGCAAAAAAAAATGTTTATTTTTTAAAACATTTCCCTGTCCTCACAAAAGTTCTCTGTTTACTCGATAAACAAACAAATAAATGAAAACTAAAAGAAATTTGAATGCAAACTCTTTAGTTAAACTTCATTTACAAAAAAAAAAATTCTTCCGAGCTTTACTTTCTATTCTTTGCTGCATTTTAGTTCTGTTGGGAGCAGTCTCTGCCTTGTTTTAACGTTTCATTACTTTTTCATTAGCAATTTTTTTATTCTTCCCACTTTATATTATATTTAGACGACTTTGAGTTGGTAATTACATCAACCACTTGAGCAGAAATCTGCATGGTAGATTTTGTTTAATGCCAAGCAAAAACGCGCATGTTGATATTTGGGCACAACTCTTTTCTTGCAGTTGTTCGTCTCAAGGCTATTAAGCCCTTCTTTTTGGGCTAATTAGTTCTTCGGTGCTTGGCTCCGGCACAGTCACGTGCCGATGACAACGAAGCGCCAGCAGTTATTAGAAAGAAAAAAAGCATCGAGAGCACGGTTCTTACTTCCCAAGGATATCTGAAGTTCAGAGGGATTCTGAGTAAGCCTAATTACTGTAAAACCTTTTCAAGATGCAATTAACAAATATGACAAGGAGGTAGAGACACAAAAGGCTAATCTTATTATTTAATTTCCGTTTTGGAAGTTTCCTTTTTTTTGTTTTCATTTTACCTGTCGTGTTCAGAAGATTTGTTCGTCCCTTTCTGCGCTGTCTTCATACTCCAGACGAAGAGAATTTGTACCGCAGTGCGTTTTCGAAAGCAAGCTGCAAACTTATTCCTGTGATTATGAGTGATTAAGTCCTAGACAGAGTCCCACAATGTTTAATTTTGAGGAAATTCCAAAGGGTTAATGAACACACCTCGAAAAATTTGATTTATGCAAATATTGCAAATTTGATATACTTGGGGTGCTGTTATTTCTTTCTCACCGTTGTCCAGACAGGGAAAATACCGTCCGGCAATTGTAAAAGATGTATTGTCATAGCCCACATTAGAGAAACTATACGACAGTGCGATTTAAGGGTGGGAATGTACTTTGAAAGTAGGGGATGTACTTGAAAAGACCGCCATCCATCGGATGGGACGTTAAATCGTGGCCCCGTTTGCGACAGAGTAAAATGCATCGATATTAAAAAGTGGGCCCTAAAAATTGCGTCAATAGTAAGAGGGGTCGCAAAAATTGCATCGATTTTAAAAGGGAGCCTCGCAGAAAAAAAAATCATTAGTGAAAGAGGGCAGCGAAAAATACATCGGTAGTAAAAGGGGGTCGCAAAAATTGCGCCGATATTAAGAAGAGGAACTTAAAAATTGCATCAATAATAAAAAGGAGTCAGTGAAAAATCACATCAATAGTAGAAGGAGCCCGCGAAAAATTGCATCAATAGTAAGAAAGAGCTGCGAAAAATTGCATCAGTAGTAAAAAGGAGCCGCGAAAAAAATCAATGATAAAATGGGCCGCCAAAAATTGCATCGATATTAAAAGGAGGTTGCAAACACATAAATAGTAAAAGGAATCGCGAAAAATTATATCAATAGTAAAAGAGGGCCGCAAAAAATACATCATTAATAAAAGGAGGCAGCGAAAAATTGCATCAGTAGTTTTTACTATGCGAAAAAACATATCATTAATGAAAGGGGGCCGCGAAAAATTCCGTCAATGGTCGTGATTGGAAAATTCAAAATCTGGGTCCAACTAAGGATTCCCACCCGGGGAGCCGAGCGAACTTGGATCTATATATCTTTGTTCATGACTAACCGGGGAACAGAGTAAATTTAGGTTTTGACCGATGGATGAGCTTTCCTTCTATAAGACTGCTCGCCATAGGACCGTCAGGGATGAGATATATCAGGGTATAGCCATGCCCCTGACAGTAGATAATACACGGCATTCCTTACTGGTAGTGTCGAAAGGCGGAATCAGGGTTTGTCGTGTTTGCTGTGGTTGCACAGCAAAACAGAAATAATGACCACTGTTAAGAGCATGAAAACTTTTTCTGTGTTCATTTATTGTTCACTCTATCGATACTTCATATTCCCGTCTTTTTAAATCCGTCAGTATTCTTTCTCTCAGTGATCTGCAAATCGATAACATTGAGACTGATAGGACTAGAACTCAGGATTCTCAGTTCGCGAGACTGACTTTCTATGGACTGAGCATAACTGTTTAAAGTTGAGTTCTTAGTCTCTTTATGTCATGAAGGATGCGTTGCTATTTGCAAGACTTTCTCTGCTCAGTCATACTTCGCCCTCAGCAAATAACCTAACCTTATTCCTTTTCTGGTCTACGCGTATCATATAAAGCACGTGCCTTCAGAAGTTGATCTATTTATAGTTCTCATGCAGAGAATCCTCTAGAGTGTCTAATGATAGATGACGGCTCCATTTCAACTCTTTGCCCTTCTGGATGGCAGCGTTTCTTGGTAATGGTTACAATGCCACCATGTATCATTTTAGCGAGTGGCCTGGGATTTCTTATCAGCCGTCAACACGAGGAGTGAGTTGTGGCGGTCTCGAGGGTGCTGCCGGGTGAAACATTTCCATTCCTTTCGTGCCTTGTCTGTTCGTTAACGTGCTCAGGTGAAACTAATCAACAGAATAGACAAGAGATCTAAATATCGCTCCAGCCTCACACTTGTTAGTGGGGAAGGAAACGAGAGACATGGCAGAGCGTGCTTTATTAGTAGCTAGAGTGTTAGAATTATGCTGATGTTGTTAAGAGACGACTGGTCTTGAAAGGACTATATGGACAGAAGGAGAGAAGAGTGATTAGAGTAAATAAGACGTAAAGGAGACGAGTGAGTTTAGAAGTGTAACTAGTTTTTAGTTCATACGACTGATTTTGAAGTGATGACAAATGAGAGAAATTTCGAATATTAAGCGAACGAGATAGATGTTTTAGAATGTTAAGTTCAAAAGTGAAGCGGTTTTCAAAGGTCAGATTAAGAAGTGATATGATTTTTGAAACATGTGATAAGAAAAGAGATGTATTTGAAGTGCTCAGATAAGAAGTGAGATAGTTTTTCTACTGAGAAGTTAAGAAGAGAGGTGGTTTTCGAACACTAAGTGAAAAAGAGATGCGGTTTTCGAATAATAAGCTAAGAAGTGAGTCTTTTTTCAGGAGGGTAAGTTGAGTTGTTTCACCTCTGAGTGACATTTTTTGCACACAATGGGCTAATTGGCCAGGTCACAAAGATCCGAGGGCTCAGAGAAAGTTTAGGGAAGGGAACCCACTCGACAACTATTAGGAGATAGATGGACACCTCCGGTGAAAGCCATCCAGCATGTTCTTTAACGTGCACAGGGTATGGCTCACCCCGCACATGGGACCACAGCCGAACGTCCCATCCGATGGACGGTGGCCTTTCCAAGTATATCGGTGTCCCCTACTGACCGAAGAGAGAGGAGGTTTTCGGAGATAAATCTCAAATTTGGCACATGTGGTATTCAAACCTGAGAACTGCAGATTACGAGCCTGGCGCGCTATCCGATTGAGCCACCCTCACCATCTCTGGAGGGTAAACTGAGTGGTTTTCAAGTGGACAATTAAGAAGTCGCACGAGATGATCAGTTAATGCATAAATTTGGAAGTGAGACTGATGAGATTATTTGAGAAGTGAGATTAAGTGATGAAGTAAACTTTGAGAAGCGAGATGAGTTTGGAAGCTATAATTGGAACGCATATAATTGTAGATGGAGAAGTTAGAAGTGTGACAGGTGTTGACGTTTGATTTAGAATTGACATGGTGGAGTGGTTGGTGCTCTTGGCTACTGAGCAAAGGGACTTGGGTTCGAACCCCGAATAAAGTGTGCATGTTTGTTGCTTTTCTGCTGAGGTCTCGCCTTACTGATAGACTCCTGTCAGATCTCTGTGGAAAGAAAATATTTATTTTATATTTAGAGCATGGACTTCATATGAATATTATGGTGTGTGAGGTTAAGAATCTGTGATAAAAATTACCCGGTGTACGTAAAATGTGCTGGTGAGCCAGTTTTTATATGGAGTGTTCGGGGGGGATATTCCACCCACTTCCACCAATCCATAACTGTGGCAGCATCCAATGAAAAATGACTTGAAAAGATTTAAGTGTTCATAATGGAAGTCGAATGTAAAACAAATCAGTGTATTTACAGCTACTGTGAAATAACTAAATAGTAAGAAATCTGAAGGTGTTCAAAATTTATCACACAGTAATTGGGATTACGTTTGTCGATCCTTATATAAATCTCGTGTTAGTCGAGGAAGTTTAAATAGAATTCACCTTGCAAACATTTTCGAGTAAAGCGATTTTTTCGTGTTATCCGTTTCGCGTTAATAGAATATTTAAGCAGGTAAAAGTGTTGCCATCAGAAGGGCCGAAACATTAGTTTCGCATTAACGCATACTTCGCTCTATTCCGTTTTAGAGTTAAGTGTTTTTGACTGTAATTTGTATATTTTTTTCATTGCTTAGTTTCCCAAGCTTTTCTCTACCTTAGGATCCCAGCATCTAGACAGAACCTCTCTCTCTAGTTCTTTTTATCCAGATAATATTCCTCTGGAGGATTTCTTTTCCTCTTTGCTTCCTTCCCACCATCTTCTGAATCCTTCCTTGACTTTCCCACCATCTTCTGAATCCTTCCTTGACTTTCCCACCATCTTCTGAATCTTTCCTTGACCTTCCTTTATGCCTCCTTCCCACCATCTTCTGAATCCTTTCTTGACCTTTCTCCTTCCTTGACCTTCCCACCATCTTCTGAATCCTTCCTTGACTTTCCCACCATCTTCTGAATCCTTCCTTGACCTTTCTCCTTGCTTTCTTCCCACCATCTTCTGAATACTTCCTTGACCTTCCTCCTTGTTTCCTTCCCACCATCTTCTGAAATTTCCTTGACCTTCTCAATATCTTCTGAATCCCTCCTTGACTTCCCACCATCATCTGAATCCTTCCTTGACCTTTCTCCTTGCTTCCTTCCCACCATCTTTTGAATCCTTTCTTGACTTTTCTCTTTGCTTCCTTCTCCTACTTCCTTCATGCTTCCTTCCCACCATCTTCTGAATTCTTCCTTGCCCTTCCTCCTTGCTTCCTTCCCACCATCTTCTGAATCCTTCCTTGACCTTCCTCCTTGCTTTCTTCCCACCATCTTCAGAATCCTTCCTTGACCTTCCTCCTTGCTTCCTTCCCAGCATTTTCTGAATCCTTCCTTGACCTTCCCACCATCTTCTGAATCCTTCCTTGACCATCCCTCCATCTTCTGAATCCTCCCTTGACCTTTCTCCTTGCTTCCTTCCCAACATCTTCTGAATCCTTTCTTCATCTTCCTCCTCGATTCCTTCCCACCATCTTCTGAATCTTTCCTTTACCAGCAACAATAGCTCTAAAGATCAGGATATTAATATATACATGAATTGAACCAAGTCTGCTGACTCTCTACATGCCAGTGGCCTAATTCAAAAGGGGCTGCGGTGGCTCAGTCGGTAGCGCGCCAGGCTCGTAATCTGTAGTTCCCAGGTTCGAGTCCCAGCTGGGTCAGCGTTGAGATTTATCTCCGCAAAATTTCCCGCCCTGCCCACGGTCAGTAGGGGACACCGATGGGCTTGGAAAGGCCGCCGTCCGTCGGATGGGACGTTAAGCCGTGGCCCCGTGTGCGGGAGAGCCATACCCTGTGCACGTTAAAGAACACGCTGGATGGCCTTGACGGGAGGCTACCATCTGTCTCCCAACAGCTGTTCCAGTGGATCCCCTCCCCCAACCTTCTCTGAGCCTTCGGGGTCCATGTGACCTGGCCATTTAGCCCATGGTGTGCAAAAAAGTGCCGCTCAGAGGTAAAACAACCCAACCCTAATTCAAAAGACATCATAATTTGCTTATAATAATAAATGTCAATATTATTTTGCATCATAATTCAGAAATCGATGAATCTATGCAGGATCTATGTAGCAAACACCTTCAACATTGAAAAGCAATGGTAAATTAGCAATTATTTTTTCCACGGACGTACTGGAACTTGCTCTGATACTCTTTCTAAGAATGAAATAGAATTTTTACTTATGATGTTGTTGGTAATTTACTATAGTTCGGAAGTTTTTTTTTCTTTCCAGGAAAAAAAAAATATTGTCAAAGTGTTTTCAAATACAATGTGCTTCTTTAGCTAAGTTAATGATAAAGTTGAGACCTAAAATCTTGAGAGTTTCATTAAGTAACACACACATTGCACGCTACACAAAATAGAGATACGGACATGGAGTGGGTGGATAAAATAAATCCTGGATTATTCCTCCGCTGCATGCATATGTGTTATTTTCCTTTAATGTGTGAAATTTGCTCTTTAGTTGAACTCATCAGTCATAAAAATCGAAATTCGCATACTTGGGATTACAAATATTTAGAACAAATTAGATGCATTGCCCTATCAAAGTATTACAGAATTTCCATGTGACATCAATTGGAATACAACTTAGAATTCCTACAGTTACTAAAGTATGTATTTAATGGAAAGTTTTTGACTGAAGAAAAATTAAAGATCGTAATCAAATATATTTAAATCTCGATTTTTTTATAGTATCCGTACAGTATTTAAAGAGTTATTGAAGATAGAATATTTCATAACAGTACAGTAAGGCATGATGATTTTACCTAAGAAATTAAAACTTAAATGATAAGTATTGCTTTAAACCATTTAGGTTGGGTTGTTTTACCTCTGAGCGGCACTTTTTTGCATACCATGGGCTAAAATGGCCAGGTCACATGGATCCCGAAGGCTCAGAGAAGGTTGGGGGAGGGGACCCACTGGAACAGCTGTTGGGAGACAGATGGTAGCCTCCCGTCAAAGCCATCCAGTGTGTTCTTTAACGTGCACAGGGTATGGCTCTCCCGCACACGGGGCCACGGCTTAACGTCCCATCCGACGGACGGCGGCCTTTCCAAGCCCATCGGTGTCCCCTACTGACCGTGGGAAGGGCGGGGAATTTTGCGGAGATAAATCTCAACGCTGACCCAGCTGGGACTCGAACCTGGGAACTACAGATTACGAGCCTGGCGCGCTACCGACTGAGCCACCCCCGCCCCGCTTTTAAACCATTTAATAATCTAATTGTACATTTTAAAATTTTGTGCAATGATTATTTAAATATTAGACAATTATGTGTGATTTTTATGAAACGTGATAACTTAAATATCCAACTCACAAAACGCTTTAAATACTGGAGGAGTCTTATTGAAAATCAATATTTAAATAGATTTGATTGTGATCTTTATCTTCAGTTAGTCTTTTTTCCATTAAATGCATATTTTAGAAGTTATAGAGCTTCGAAGTTAGATTGCCATTGACGAAACACAGAAATTCTGTAATATTTTGGTCGGGCAGTGTTATTACCTGAAAAAATTAGGCACCGATATAAAATAATCTTAAAATTTTCAGCAACCTGAAATGCAATTATTAAGCCACAGACATTATTGCTGGAAAAACAACAAAATGGCATTGAAGTAATCTTGACTTCACAGTGTTCTTTTCTGGCACTCCTTTCAAAAATTCTGTATTTAGTACAACCAAAAGACTGAACGCAATCATTCTTGCAACTAACGAAATGGTTGCTCGTTTTGAGGAATCGAACGTTTCCATTTTGCAATAAATGAAATATTTCTGCAGTCAACGAGAATGCGGAAAAAACTTTCCACATCGCTCTAGTTAGCGCGTGAGTGAATAAAACAAATGGGCTGAAGATAAAGCGAAAACTGCAGCGAACAGCTGCGGTTTGATGGATTACAGTAACTGTCCGGAAAGCAATCTCAGTTCTCGAGCGATTTGAGAAATCATTTAATTTATCACGAAATATACACTGCATTATCGAAAGTACTGATAGGTGTACTCTGAAATCGGTAAAGTATTGAGGATCGACTGTACAATTTGTATATTGAGGAATGTGCGGTGCAGTCACTAAAGTACTGGAGAGTGGAGTGTGAAATCGAGAATTTGTTGAGGAATGGGAGTGCCTCATTGACGAAAAAGTTTATTGAGTGTGGAATTTATTCGATGAAGTTTATTGAGTGTGGAATTTATTCGATAAAGTTTATTGAGTGTGGAATGTGGAATAGAAGAAGAAACGAGAAGTGAAGTGTACAATTGACAAAGTATATTGAGTGTGGAGTATGGAATAGAAGAAGTAATGAGAAGTGAAGTGTGTAAGTGACAAAGTATATTGAGTGTGGAATGTGTAATAGTAGTTATGACAAGTGAAGTGTACAATCGAAAATATATGTAAAGTGTGGAATGTGTAATAGTAGTAATGACAAGTGAAGTGTACAATCGAAAATATATGTAAAGTGTGGAATGTGTAATAGTAGTAATGACAAGTGAAGTGTACAATCGAAAATATATGTAAAGTGTGGAATGTGTAATAGTAGTAATGACAAGTGAAGTGTACAATCGAAAATATATGTAAAGTGTGGAATGTGTAATAGTAGTAATGACAAGTGAAGTGTAAAATCGAAAATATATGTAAAGTGTGGAATGTGTAATAGTAGTAATGACAAGTGAAGTGTACAATCGAAAATATATGTAAAGTGTGGAATGTGTAATAGTAGTAATGACAAGTGAAGTGTACAATCGAAAATATATGTAAAGTGTGGAATGTGTAATAGTAGTTATGACAAGTGAAGTGTACAATCGAAAATATATGTAAAGTGTGGAATGTGTAATAGTAGTAATGACAAGTGAAGTGTACAATCGAAAATATATGTAAAGTGTGGAATGTGTAATAGTAGTTATGACAAGTGAAGTGTACAATCGAAAATATATGTAAAATGTGGAATTTGTAATAGTAGTAATGACAAGTTGGGTTGTTTTACCTCTGAGCGGCACTTTTTTGCACACAATGGGCTAAATGGCCAGGTCACATGAACCCCGAAGGCTCAGAGAAGGTTGGGGGAGGGGACCCATTGGAACAGCTGTTGGGAGACAGATGGTAGCCTCCCTTCAAGGCCATCCAGTGTGTTCTTTAACGTGCACAAGGTATGGCTCTCCCGTACACGGGGCCACGGCTTAACGTCCCATCCGACGGACGGCGCCTTTCCAAGCCCATCGGTGTCCCCTACTGACCGTGGGCAGGGCGGGGAATTTTGCGGAGATAAATCTCAACGCTGACCCAGCTGGGACTCGAACCTGAGAACTGCAGATTACGAGCCTGGCGCGCTAGCGACTGAGCCACCCCCGCCCCAGTAATGACAAGTGAAGTGTACAATCGAAAATATATGTAAAGTGTGAAATAGAAGAAGTAATGAGAAGTGAAGTGTATAATCGGCAATGCAATTAAGGGTGGAGTATGGAATGGAAGAAATAATGAGAAGTGAAGTGTGTAAGCGACAAGTATATTGAGTGCGGAGTGCGCAATAGAAGAAATAACGACAAGTGAAATGCACAATTGACAAAACACAGAGGAATGGAGTGAGCAATCGACAAAGTATTGAAAGAGTGAGATGTGCAGAAGACAAAGTATTAAGAGTGAAATGTCCCATCGGCAAAATATTGGGAGTGTGCAATAGGCAAAGTACTGAAAAGTAAAATGTGTCCTGGACTAAGCACTGAGGAGTGGCATGTGAAATAAGTAAAATACTTAGTATTAGAAAGTTCAGTGGAAAACTTAAGAGAATAGGAGCACTCAACCGAGTTTTCAGGAGCGGAGTGGGCAATCACATTTCAGGAGGAGCATCGTGGAGTGGATTATGAAATAAATAATTTACTGTGGAGTGTGTAAGCATCAAAAGTCGAAATTACTAAGGTGCACACAGTGGGATAAATGGACAGTCACAAGGGCTTTAAGGTTGAGAGTTGGAGAGCGGAAAACACCCCACTGAACTAGGTGAAGTCAAGAGGAAACACTGAACTTAGAGGCTTCCATCTGACGTCAGGTGGAAGCCCCTAAAGGGGGAGGGGGGAATCAAGTGACACAATCGAGAAGGGAAAAAGGAAAAATTTCCCTCCGTTTTGCAGGTCTTTAAAATTTTGCTTCCATTACTCTTGCTAGCTTTCTCCTAGGTTGGGGGGGGGAGTAATATGCATATCTTGACTTCCACTAACCCAGATACGTACCTGATTACACCACTTTAGAAAAACTTTTCATTAAAAATTTTTTCATTTAATTTTTATGCGGCGGGGATGGCTCATTGGGTAGCGCACCAGGCTCATAATCTGCCATTTCCCAGGTTCGAGTCCCAGCTAGGACAGCGTTGAGATTTATCTCCGTAAAACTCTCCGCCCTGCCCTGGGTCAGTAGGGGACACCGATTGACTTGAAAAGGCCGTCGTCCGTTGGATGCGAAGTTAAGCCATGGCTCCGTGTGCGAGAGAGCCATACACTGTGCACGTTAAAGAACACGCTGGATGGCCTTAACGGGAGCCTACCATCTGCCTCCCAACAACTGTTCAGTAGGTCCTCTCCTCCAACCTTCTCTGAGCCTTAGGGGTCCCTGTGACATGGCCATTTAGCCCATGATGTGCAAAAAAAGTGCCGCTCAGAGGTAAAACATTCCAATCTTTATTTTTCCTTTTTTATCGAGGCAATAAAAATGAAAAAAAAATAAGAAAATATAAAATAAATTATGTCTTTAATAATGCAGGTAAAATATAATGTTTCTGAACATCTAATAAAATATAGATGAATGCCACACGTTTGGCAGCGTGCAATTCAGGTTGTTTAAAAGCGTGTAAACAAGTTGAAACGTGCACGCTATGCATACAGGGGGAGGAGCACAGTTGATTGTTTTCAGAGAATCACGGAAATCGTCGATTTACTAGCCATAGCAGACGTTACTATAACGCTTAAAACAGAAACATTATGAGTGCAGAATGCATCTGCGTAGATCTTATACAAAGTAATATTTATTTAGATACAATTTAAATACAGATATTCAAATTTGGATGTTTATAAATAAAATATAGAGTAACAACTGTTGCATTAAATTTTCTATCAGAACGAAAAAGGTTTTTTTTTTACAAAAAGTTAAAAAATGAAAAGTTTAATCTTCCCCACCCCCTTAAAGTTAAAGGGTTCTCCTTCAGACGAGAGTTCCGGTGCCATAGATTGGAGAGCTGGGATGGCTCAGTCACTAGCGCGCCAGGCTCGTAATGTACAGTTACCAGGTTCGAGTATCACCTGGGCCAGCGTTAAGATTCATCTTCGCTAAACCCACGCTCTGCTCTCGGTCAGCAGGGGACACCGATGAGCTTGAAAAGCTGCCGTCCATTGGATGAGATATAAAATCGTGTTTCCGTGTGCGGAGAGCTGCGCCCTGTGCCTGTTAAAGACACTATTGAATGGCCGTAAAGGAAAGCTACCATATGTCTCTTAACAGCTGTCCAATGGATCCCCTTCTCCCCAACCTTCTCTGAGCACTCGAGGTCCTTGTGACTTGGCCATTTAGCACGTTGAGTGCCAAAATAGTGCCGCAAAGAGATAAAGCAACCCCATCTAGCATTGGATTGGTGGCACTGGAGTGGTTACAACATTGTCCCCATTACACCACATTTTTTTCAGACCACAAAATAGAATAGGAATTAGACAAATTATCGTGGAGTGTGTAATCGTCAAAACACTAAGGTACACACAATGGGATACGTAGAACAAGTCACAATAACCCCAAAGAAGGTTTGGATTAAGTGAGGAATCCACTGGATAGCTACTAGGAAACAGTTGTAAACCTCCTGCCAAAGCCAATATTAAGGAGTGGGTTGGATTGTTTCGGTTGTTTTACCTCTGAGAGGCACTTTTTTGCACACACTGGGCTAAATGGCCAGGTCACAAGGACCCCAAGGGCTCAGAGAAGGTTGGGGGAGGGAACTCACCGGGACAGATGTTGGGAGACAGATGGTAGCCTTTCGTCAAGGCTATCCAGGATGTTCTTTAAAGTGCACAGGGTGTGACTCTCCCGCACACGGGGCCACGACTTAACGTCCCATCCGGCGGACAGCGGCCTTTCCAAGTCCATCGGTGCCACCTACTGATCGTGGGCAGGGTGGGGAATTTTACGGAGATAAACCTCAACGCTGACCGATCTGGGACTCGAACCTGGGAACTGCATATTACGAGCCTCTGAGGAATGAAATTTGAAATAGACATTTGAAAAGTGAAATTGAGAATCATATTTGGGCAGCTGAAGTTGCCTATACCATAAATGTAAATTTTGAAGTCGGGATGTTTTAATTGGGATCCTCTGTGTGGTTGTGTCTAAATAAAGCATAAATGGAAAAACATGACTATTTTTTTTTTCCTTAATAAGCTTTTTTTTTAAGATATGCCAACGCCTCAATAGGATTTTTTTATTCACTAAAAATGTTGCTTCCATATCACTTTTCTGGGCTTGTCCAAATGAAGTTTACATCTGAAATTTTCAATAAAATAAATTTAGAAACAGATTCTGAATAGTCTTGGAACGAATTCCACATTAGAAGTATATGAAATTAATAAGAAGATTTGATGAAAATTATCATACCGACTAAGCTCCCCCATACCTCCCTTCAATTTGAAGAATAGAAACAATTGTGAAGAATGAAAACATTTATATAAACTAAATTCAACCAGCACATCTCTTTATCAGTATAAAAATAAACTTTTAGAAGAACATAGCACTCTATCACTATTCCTACAAAGAGTTGTTCCTCTGTAAATTCTTACTTTCTCTACTCAAAGCATAAGATAAGGTTTGTACAAAACTCAATAAGTTACACCATCATATTTGTGAACAAACCTGTAATCTACCAAGAATAACCTTACCAATTCTTTTAAACAAACTAAAGATAGCTATCCATCAAACGATGAACTCTTCCTACAGAAAAGTTGAGATCAGCTCTGCTTCTTCGACTAACAGTCCCTCAGCCACATCTTTAGGTGTACTAAGCATCCTTCTTTTTCTTACCAGTCCACTAACAGGATCCACATTAATAAACTTATTTAACCTCCTGCGCACACGCCAAATAAAATCATTTTTTAAAATAAAATCACTCTAACGCACAAAGACAAACTACGTTTTTCTTCACACTCTCATTTCTTTTAATATAACTCTCTTATTTTTTGCTTTTAAGGTTTTCGTTCGTTCGAAGTGGTTGGTGACGTAATTTTCACGCTGAAACACATGCGAACATCAAAGTGATGCATCAACACAAGTTCATCTGTCGTAACAGTATGTTGTATGAGAAACCAGGACAAATACCCCCTCAAGCAGCTGCTTGCCACAGAGGTCTGACAGGAGCCTGTTAGTTTATATGCCACAGTAGAAGATCTGAGAGGATGGCAGGACCTCAGCAGAAAACAACACGAACATCCATGCTTTACCCGGGGCTCGAACCCAGGTCCCTTAGATCCGTAGTCAAGCGCGCTAAACACTCGGCCACGGGACGGCTAAGCTACAGAAAAATTTCTAGGTTATACAAGTCCTTTGTGTAGGGGAGTATCTTCCATTTTTTTTAGAAAAAAAAAACACTTATAATGTGCTATATGAAGAAAGATTTGTGGACACCATGATTTCATTAGCAACTCTTTAGTCTGCTTCAGCTGATACTAATGGCAGCGATAAGCCTTAACTGGCGTAGTACATTTGTTAGATTTCTTATGTTGTGTTAGCTCTGACTGAGGCAGTGGTCAGCAGTGACTCCGGTTTTCGTAGAGCATATCCTCATATGAGAAAGCCTGTGCAAACTGGGATTCTTTCCTGTATTTCATCTTGTAAATAAATAATATTTATTGGGATACGATACGACTTTAATAAAAAGATTTCTCTGGTGAGAATAGTCCGTCTTTTACATCTGAGTTTGAACCCCAATAGGAGAATAATTCGCATACAGCTCTTTATATCAGCATTAGGTTCGGGCTTCTTTCATGGGGATGGGGTTATTTCCCCCCTCCCCCTTCTGATACTACGCAGTTCCACTCTCAATCATGGAAATCTAGGTGTTCCCCCTCTTCTCCCTGGTCAAGTCAAACCGGACTGGGTTTGACTTTCTCTGGCGTGAATTAACTGATATGAAAAGTTAATTCAAACAGATTGAAAGGGAAACAGTAATATTTGTAATAAACTTTACTGAAATGTTTATGGAAGGGGATGCTTAGTCTGTAGCGCGCTAGGATCATAATCTGCAGTTTCAAGGTTTGATCCCAACTCTGTTAACATTAAGATTTATCTCTATTAACCCCCCACCCGACCCCCGACCTGCCCTAGATGAGAAAGGGAACAGCGATGAGCTAGGAAAGGCCGCCCATCGGAGAGGGCGTTAAGCCGTGGTCCCGTGTCTGGGAGATCCATATCCTGTGCACGTTAACAACACGCGGAATGGCCTGGAAGAGAGAGGCTTCCATCTGTCTCCTAAAACTTTACAGTGGATCCTCTTCTACTACTTTATCTGAGACTAGGGATGCTTGTGACCTGGCCATTTAGCCCATTATGTACCACTCAGTGGTAAAACAACTTGATGCACAAAAGATTTGTTTCAATATTCCTAAATCTTCTAATTTTCGTAGAATATTGATGAACGATAAATGGGTTCTTTACCTTCACCCTGACTACCTACATGAGTTGCTTTCTTTCACCCTGCATGCATGACTGATACGTAGGCTACCTACCTAACCTCTGCCCATGCGCTTGATGTATACTAATGTCAACTACGATAGAAACTAAGAAATAAGAGAAGAAATTAATTGGTAATGCTCTCTCATTATCATTGTGTAAAAATAGAAGAAAATGATATGACACGAGATGAAAATGGTGCGCAGTTGACGAAAGTAGACTTTAGCGACAAATCTCACACTCTATACTTGCAGCATCCGAATATATCTATCTCCATATGAAGCCCTTGGCGTGATGTAGCGGAATGCCATCCGAAGCACTGGCGTTATCCTCGGGATCAACGCATGCTTCACGCCTCCTCCGAATTAGCGGATCAATTTACGTCACTCATCAGTAATCACCACGAGAGGAGAGAGAGGAAAGATGGAGCTGAGAGGAAGACACTATCCCAGTCAAGCAACGGAGTGGTTCTGCTTCGACTGCGTGCTTTTGAAGGGCGCTTGCAGCTGAGATGAGGAGCACGGCAGCTGATCCTTCTGTCCTCCTCGTTGGATCTCTGTTTATGGCTGGAGTGCGGGCTCTCATCAATAACGATGTGAGGCACATGTCTGCTTAATTACCGTGTGCTTTATTTCACAAGCAGGGGAGAAGAGGGGGAACACCTAGATGCTTCTGCTGCTGCTGATGATGCTGCATCTGATGCATGGAGGAGACGCTGAACCTGTTGCTGAAGATCAAGTATCCGAACACGAAATCACAAATCAGACGCTTCTTAGAAATGAGTTCTTATATTTCATTGCGTTTAAGCAATGACTAAGTGGATGATAGAGGCAAAAGATTCTGGAAGGAGAAAAGTGATCAGAAGAACTTCTCTAATATTTCTTGAAATTAATAAATACTTTATTACTGAATTAATACCTCTTCACATAATAGGATAATTCTACATTTTAATAAACTATCCAAGGGATTAACGTGCTGAAATTCGGTTTAAATAATAAATACCCCCTCAAGCAGCAGCTTGCCACAGAGGTCTGACAGGAGCCTGTCAGTTTATATGCCATAGTAGAAGGTCTGTGAGGATGGCAGGACCTCAGCAGAAAAACGACACAAACAGCCATGCCTTACCCGGGGCTCGAACCCAGGTCCCTTAGATCAGTAGCCAAGCGCGCTAACCACTCGGCCATGGGACGGCGAAATTCGGTTCACAGTGACTAAAATTAAACTTCTTTATTATTATTTACTTCTCTCAAATGTTGATGATGGGTCTCTGGTCTTTTCAGGTCTGTGTCCTAGGATTTCTTCTACTTATCTATCGCAAAAGAGCATCCTCTATTACAATAATAACAGTTGTTTTGGACTTTATCTAACAAAGAAATAAATTTCAAACTTTAACTAACAAAATCTAAACTCTGCTTTTCATCTAAAGAAGATCTAACTTTCATGTTTCCCTTAACACATTTATACTCTTCATAACTACAGATTGGCGAACAGCGATACGAAAGAGTATAGAAAAGGGGGAGACTTAGGCTGCGGTGGGAAGACATTTAGCCTACAGCGGTCAAATGCCGCAGCTATAACTCAGGACAGACATATTTCGACAATTACATTATACAGTCTGGCCATAGCCCATGACCAGAAGCGTATTTTGAAAATATGTTGAGGGGAGGGGGGTAATTTCATCAAAAGATTAAAACATAGGTAGTCATTACGTAAATGTTAAAAAAAATCAGTAATTAAAAACCAGTGGTACATTTTGCTCTAATTCTTAATAGTTACTAAATATTTCAAAAGCATTTGTAATATTTGTAATGAACTTTACTGAAATGTTTATGGAAGGGGATGCTTAGTCGGTAGCGCGCTAGGATCATAATCTGCAGTTTCAAGGTTTGATCCCAACTCTGCTAACATTAAGATTTATCTCTATTAACCCCCCACCCGACCCCCGACCTGCCCTAGATGAGAAAGGGAACAGCGATGAGCTAGAAAAGATACCCCACGGTCCAGACTGCAAAATCATTTTTGAAACGTATACATTTATGAGGGCGCACCTCCCTCCTCCCAAAAAGTGAAAATGGAGACTATAGAGTTTAGTATTGGGGGTTGAACCCCAAACTTAAACTCTATATAGTCTCCATCTTTTACTAAGCACAGACCTGCCTTTGCCCAACACGTCATTTGATAACCTTTTACCTCCATTCTCTTGACAGAATAAAAGTTTGGTGTCAAGTGGTCCAAATGTTCTATTCTTCATTTAACATAGACTTCACCTATATCATTTATGCAACACAGATCTAACTTTCATCTTCCACCTGTATATCACATATAATCCTCAAGCAGCCATGGGTTACGGAAGTCCGACCAGACTTTGCAATTTAGTTCTCCAAACAGGTCTGTCGTGAGCAACAGCTGTGGGCTAATTCTAAAAAGGTCTTATTTGAGATTAGTCCTTTTCACCGTAGGTCTCCCCCTTTTTCTCAGGCCTTTAGGCACATTGTTCAAATCCTTAATCACTAACCTTCAGTTATGCATACGGGCAACATGGTCAAACCAATGCAATCTCTCTTTGCACAATATCCTGCTCAGAGATTATTGCTGACTCTTTCTTCTAACCTCATCATTACTTACAACTTCATTACTTAGTTGAACCACCGAATGCTCAAGATACTTCTTAAACATCTGGAATCTAAGCCAACAAGTTTCCTGTTATCTTATTTACAAAGGATCGATGCTTAATTACAGTAACTTCAGAAAGGACCAAACCATTGTATAGCTTAATTTTAGTCTTGAAACGCATATTTTTTCATGTTCTTTCGCCTAAAACGCTTCACTTACCACAGATCTAACTTTAATTCTTCATCTAACACTTCTTAACTTTTCCTAGGGGCGGAGGTGGCTCAGTTGGTAGCGCCATGCTCGTAATCTGTAGTTCCCAGGTTCGAGCCCCAGCTGGGTCAGCGTTGAGATTTATCTCCGCAAAATTCCCCGCCCTGCCCACGGTCAGTAGGGGACACCGCTGGGCTTGGAAAGACCGCCGTCTGTCGGATGGGACGTTAAGCCGTGGCCCCGTGTGTGGGAGAGCCATACCATGTGCACGTTAAAGAACACGCTGGATGGCCTTGACGGGAGACTACCATCTGTCTCTCAACAGCCGTTCCAGTGGGTCCCCTCCCCCAACCTTCTCTGAGCCTTCGGGGTCCATGTGACCTGGCCATTTAGCCCATGGTGTGCAAAAAAGTGCCGCTCAGAGGTAAAACAACCCAACTCTTAACTTTTCCAATCAAACTCCAATTAAGACATTGCTATATTCTAGGCAAGTGGAAATTTTTGGACTTTATCAATAGCTGTACTGAATTTTATATAGAAAATAATAATAATAGTAAAAGAAAACATATAACAGTGATGATATTCAGGAGTCCTCGAAATTTTAGATCCTGGACCAGTTATCGATCTTGTTCCGAAAGAGAGATTGCTGGATTTTTATTTTTATCATCCCAGTATTCTACTACATGACTTCGGGTATCCCAAATTTGAGGAATGCTACTTTATACTGAGAGCATTTCGTATATAGGAAAGTTATTCTATAATTGAAGGCATCAAGACTTTGGGTTGAGTTGGATGAATTGTGAGTGGCTTTTCTGTGCCCACGATGAGTTGGATGACTTGTGAGTGGCTTTTCTGTGCCCACGATGAGTTACATGACCAAGTCAGAAGGACTTCAACTGAGCAGTTATTGGGAGACGTATGAAACCTTTCGTCGAGGCTATAAAGTATGCTCATTAAAATGCACAAGGCATGACTTTCTTGCCACAGGGGGCCACGGCCTAATATTATATGCGGCAGACGATGCCACTTCCAAGCAACTCGCTGTTCCCTTTCTCGCTAAAGACAGAGAAGGATATGAGGAGAAAATATTGACGCCGATGCCAGTACTCGAACCCAGGACAAAATATTAAGAGCTTGGTGAAGTCTCAAGTAAGCCCACCTCCCAAACGTTTTGAGGAAGGCTGTCGTATTATCTGAGGTCAACCATTGTCTAGGAAATATCATGACCTCTGTCCAAGGATATTGAATAATTTGTGAACATTACTCTTTATATGGGAAAGTCAAGAATATGAGGCATTCTGACCTGTACTTGAGGACATTACGAATCTTAGTAATGCTGATCTATATCTGAGGTCAAATGCTGACTTTATTCTGTTATAATAAGCAAAGCACATTGCCGAAATCGATAGACTAATAAGTAAAAAACATTGCCTAAAAATGGACTAATAAGATATATTTCTGTCTTTATCAGTCCATTATAAGTCTCCGAATTTGTAGATCAATTCCATGTCTTAATCAGTAATATATGACAATAGTCTGTCGAAATTTCTAGACCCATTTTTACCTAAATTAGTATACTACTATTATGTTCTTATTAGTAGACCAATTTTCCACCAATAAAGTATCTACCGAAATCATTACATCTCTATTTTAATTAATAGACACTTTCATATCGTAATTAACTTGGTAGATCATTTTTCTTTCCAATTATAAACCATTTTTCTGTGTTAGTTAGAAAACGTATTTTCTGTCCTAATCAGGACAAAATCAATTATATCGCTTTCTTTTTTAATTAGTAGACCTTTCATATCCTAATTAGTAAACCACTTTCCTATTCTAATTACTATACTAATTTACTCTCCTAATTAATAGATCACTTTTCTATTTTAATCAGTCGAATACTTTGTCAAACTCAATACAGTATATGGATTTCTCTCTTAATTAATACACAATTCTTTGACCTAAACAATAAATCCGCTTTTTTTCTCAATATGTAAACTACTCCCTGTCCTAATGTGCAAAATAATCTTTGTCTTAATCACAATTGGTTGTGGCCAAGTCGGTATCTCGCTAGGCTCGTAATCTGCAAGTGTCCAGGTTCGATTCCCGCCAGGTGCGATTCCGTCATTGAGATTTATCTCCGCAAAACACCCTGCCATCTACCAGTAGGGGACACCTATGGACTTGGAAAGGCCGCCATCCTTCGGATGAGACGCTAAGCATGACCACGTGTGCGCGAGATCCATACATTGTGCATGTTAAAGAACACGCTGGATGACCTCGACGGGAGGCTACCATCTGGCTCCTAGCATTTGTCCAGTGGATCTTCTCCCCTAATCTTCTCTGAACTTCGGTGTCCTCGTGATCTGACCATTTAACCCATTGAATTGAAAAAAGTGCAACTCAGGGGTAAAACAACCCAACCTTAACCACAAAAGCACTCAGAGTAATAAATGACTTTCCGTTTCGAATACTTAACGAATTCCATTCTTTGTCCCAATTGTTCGCAAATAGATCAATTCCTAGTCTAATGGTGCCTAACCAACACTATCTAATCAATAGATGATTTTGAGTACTAATCAACAAAACCGCTCTTTTTTTTCTGGATAAAAACCCTCACTGGAATACACCAATACTAGTCTTCATCAGCTAAACACTTCAGCGAAATCCATACACGAATTTCTTCCCCAGTCAGTAGAATATTCTCTGCACCTATAAAAACCAAAGAAGGAGAGATGCATTAAACATGATCAATACATAAGATCGACAGAGACAGACGGTAGCATCGATTCGCATCGTAAAACAGAAAAAAAATATCATTCAACCATTCATTCAGTTCCTTACTTTACTGATCGCACCGACTCAGACAGACCTAGAACGCCTCACCACTACCATGCACATGTCTGAGCGAAAGAGAGAACCCAGCAAGCGCACGGACGCACAAGCATCGCAGCAGAGGAAACGAACTCACACCGCCAGCAAGGAGGAGCAAAAACAGACAAGGAGGAGCAAAAAACAGACACAAACACTTCTTTGGTTTTCCCTCGGTTCTGCAAAAGAGTGTCAGAAACGTTTGTCACTTCCAATACGAGACTCTGGGCTCAATGAGAGAAGACATTCACTCGAAACGTTTTAGTCAGTCTGCCTAACGAGTTTAGAACTCGACTCGAATTTCGCTTTTCCTAGCGGTCACAGCTTGAGTGACTAAGACAGTTAAAGGCATGGAGTGTAAGTTGGCGGGACTCGAACAGCGCTACTAGAGCTTTCGGTGAGAAATTTTTCTTCTTCCTCGGCTGCATCCTTGATGAAGGCCATCAGTAGGAATAACCCCACAGCTGTTGTCGAGGTGTAGAGTTACCCACGTTTGGGCTTGAAACGTGAGAACATGATAGACTGTTTTCGGCTGGGATACATCATCGAGTTTCTTTCGGTGAGCTCCTGTTGAGTGAGGAGACTGAAAGGTATCTCAAAGCAAGATATTTTAAGAAATGCTATTCTCAGAATTAAGCAAGATTTCGTTGTGTTCAATTAGGTGGTGCTATGTGTTAATAGAAGTATGTTGCTTCAAATAATACAAGATTAAGCGTGCTTGAAACAACTGATTGATAAAAAATTAACGGGATATGTACTCTAAAGGGATTAAAATGTGAATCAAAATTGTGCTTCATTATGTCATTTTTCTCGAGTCATTCTTACTATATTCACTCAGAGTATGGGTGGCTCAGTCGGTAGCGCACCAGGCTCGTAATCTGCAGTTCCCAGGTTCAAGACCCAGCTGGGTCAGCGTTGCGATTTATCTCCGCAAAATTCCCTGCCCTGCCCACGGTCAGTAGGGGACACCGATGGGCTTGGAAAGGCCGCCATCCGTTTAATGTGATGTTAAGCCGTATCCTGTGTGCGGGAGAGCCATATACTGTGCACTTTAAAGAACACGCTGGATAGCCTTGACTGGAGGGTACCATCTGTCTCCCAACAGCTGTTCCAGTCTCTCCCCCCAACTTTCTCTGAGCCTTTGGGGTCCATGTGACCTGGCCATTTAGCCCATGGTGTGCAAAAAAGTGCCGCTCAGAGGTAAAACAACCCAACCCAAACCCACTCAGAGTAGTTTGGAGAACTGAATCTACTGGGTAGTTATTCGGAGATAGATGACCTGGCTATTTAGCTCATGGTGTACAAAAAAGTGCCGCTCAGAGGTAAAACAACCCAACCCAAACCCACTCAGAGTAGTTTGGAGAATTGAATCTACTGGGTAGTTATTCGGAGATAGATGGTAGTTTACCGTCTGTCTCCTAATAAGGTCTCAAGCGCACAGGATCACGGCTTAAAGTCCCATCCGATGGACGGCGGCCTTTCCAAGCCAAAAAGTGTCTCCTTTCTCGCTGAGAGCAGGGAATGTGTATCTCCGATGGCAATTGTACCATCGGAGATATATCTCAACGATGGCACAGTTGGAACTCGAATCTGGGAACTTCAGATTACAAGCCTGGTGTGCTATCGACTGAGCTATCTCCAAACACACAAAATTTAAAAAGGCAGCCTTTTAAAAAAACTTTCGTCCAAGAGAAATGTGTTCTGCGCACTTTAAAGAACCTTCTACAGAGCTTTTAAGAGAGCACTCATTTGTTTGATTGGTAGGACACAAATGAAAGCTTTTAAAGTCTATCCAGCAAGTTCTTTAAAGAGAGCACGTCTCTCCTTCTCAGAGATCCACGGCTTAATGTTCCATTCGATGACTGATGGATGACATTTTTTAAGCCCCTAAGTATTCCCTTTTTCACAAAGGTAAGAAAGGAGATTATCTGAGAAAATCCCAAACGCGTCACAGAGGCGATTCGAAGTTGGAAACGCCAGGTTATGAATCTGAAGCATTATCTACTGAAGTAATCCATACCCCCTATGCTAAAAGGTAAGATCGCCTCACTGAGCTCGTTTCAAAACCCCCCAAATGAATTAAAATAACTATATAACCGTTCTCATATTTCCTACTGACATCTAGGCAATCTAATAATGCTACTAACAAAGACAGCTTGAAGGAGCTGCGTTGGAATTAAGAAGGAGGTGCTTGCTAAGGAATGCTGACGCATGAATGACCATGCGCTATACAGGGAAGAGGACCTAAAGGTTGGACATCACACATATATCTCAATGTCGTGGAAGATTTCCAAGAATTTAAGTTAATAGGAATCATATCCTCAGTTTAATTATTCTTATAATTGTGGTATAAGTAGGAGAAGATACTGTTGCTAAACACTCTAGTTGTGGATCGGATGGTTAAATGGTTCTAGATGGACTAAGAATAAACAATTCAGAGAAACCAAGTCAAGATGTCTAGCGACCACAAGAAAGCTCAGCCAGCTCTATTTATTATGGTAAATACTTTAATTTTGAAGCTGTTGGTTTCATTTTTGCTTTTACAACCAGTTCTATTGTCAGTGGTGTCACTTTCTGTGCTTAACAATTGCTGACTGAATGTGTGAGAAGTATAAGGGAGGAATTTCAAAAGCATATATACAGCCCTATGCAATAGGTAAAGAATTTTCATGTTATGTCAATGACAAGGCAAATTTGAAACTCAAATTCTGGAATAATCAACATTTCACGGGGTTTGGGTTTCATGAATTTTAACAGCATGACAGAATACTTATGCTACTGTAGCTGCATCTAAATCTCCACAAAAATGGGGCGAGGGTGGCTTAGTCGGTAGCGCGACAGGCTCGTAATCTGTTGTTCCCAGGTTGGAGTCCCAGCTGGGTCAGCGTTGAGGTTTATCTCCGTAAAATTCCCCGCCTTGCCCACGGTCAGTAGGGACACCGATGGGCTTGGAAAGGCCGCCGTCCGTCGGATGGGGGCCATACTCCGTGCACGTTAAAGAACACACCGAATGGCCTTGACGGGAGGCTACCATCTGTCTCCCAACAGCTGTTTCAGTGGCTTCCCTCCCCCAACCTTCTCTGAGCCTTCGGGGTCCTTGTAACCTGGCCATTTAGCCCATGGTGTGCAAAAAGTGCCGCTCAGAGGTAAAACAACCCAACCCATCTCCACAAAGAAATAGTAAAGTATTTCTTTGTGGAGATTTCGATGCAGCTACACTAGCCGAATGACCAGCATGCTTCGCCACTGATCAAAGAGGTTCGGGTAAGATATGGATGATTCTATTTCTGTATTATATTATTGCTAAAGTCGAGGCGGTGGTTGACGAGTAGCGCTTCAGTCTCGTAATTTACAGTTTACAGATAGAGTTCCAGCTGTGCCTGCACTGAGAATTTTCTCTGCTAACTCTGATTCTGCTTTCAATAAGAAAGACACCTTTGGGTTTGGAAAAGACGCCGTCCGAGTTTGGGTTGGGTTCTTTTACCTCTGAGAGGCACTTTTTTGCACACCATGGGCTAAATGGCCAGGTCACATGGTCCCCGAAGGCTCAGAGAAGGTTGGGGGAGGGGACACACTGGAACAGCTGTTGGGAGGCAGATGGTAGCTTCCGTCAAGGCCTTCCAGCGTGTTCTTTAGCATACACAGGGTGTGACTCTCCCACACACGGGGCCACGGCTTAACGTCCCATCCGATGGAGGGCGGCCTTTCCAATCCCATCGGTGTCCCCTACTGACCATGGGAGGGCTGGGAATTTTGCAGAGATAAATCTCAACGCTGACCCAGCTAGGACTCGAACCTGGGAACTACAGATTACGAGCCTGGCGCGCTACCGACTGAGCCACCCCTGCCCCCGCCGTCCGACGGATGGGACGTTAATCATTGGTCTCGTGTAAAGGAACATCCTGATAACGTTAAAGAAAATTCTGGACAGCGTTGATGCGAAACTTCCATCATTCTAGTTAAGGGATTCCCTTCCACAAGTGGGGCGGGCGTGGCTGGGTCGGTAGCGCGCCAGACTCGTAATCTGTAGTTCCCAGGTTCGAGTCCCAGCTGGGTCAGCGTTGAGATTTATCTCCGCAAAATTTCCCTCCCTGCCCACGGTCAGTAGGGGACACCGATGGGCTTGGAAAGGCCGCCGTCCGTCGGATGGGACGTTAAGCCGTGGCCCCGTGAGCAGGAGAGCCATACCCTGTGCACGTTAAAGAACACGCTGGATGGCCTTGACGGGAGGCTACCATCTGTCTCCCAACAGCTGTTCCAGTGGGTCCCCTCCCCCAACCTTCTCTGAGCCTTCGGGGTCCATGTGACCTGGCCATTTAGCCCATTGTGTGCAAAAAAGTGCCGCTCAGAGGTAAAACAACCCAACCCAACCCTTCCCCAAGTTTCCTTGATCCTTGTGACCTGATTATTCAGTCGAGGCCTGGGCAAACTACGACCCGCCATTTCTTTTTCTGCGGCCGCTAGCTGCTGATGACCAATAAATTAAATATCTAAAATAGAAAAAGAACGCATAGAGGGTTGGGTTATTTTACCTTTGAGCGGCACTTTTTTGCACACCATGGGCTAAATGGCCAGGTCACAAGGACCCCGAAGGCTCAGAGAAGGTTGGGGGAGGGGATCCACTGGAACAGCTGTTGGGAGACAGATGGTAGCCTCCCGTCAAGGCCATCCAGCGTGTTCTTTAAAGTGCGCAGGGTATGGCTCTCCCGCACACGGGCCACGGCTTGACGTCCCATCCGACGGACGGCGGACTTTCCAAGCCCATCGGTGTCCCCTACTGACCGTGGGCAGGGCGGGGAATTTTGCGGAGATAAATCTCAACGCTGACCCAGCTGGGACTCGAACCTGGGAACTACAGATTACGAGCCTGGCGCGCTACCGGCTGAGCCACCCCCGCCCCTTACGCATAGAGGACAAGGAGTTCTACTTCGCGGAGTGAATTATCATTGAAATAATTAAATTCAATAAAATCATTGTTTATGCTTCACTTTATATGTAGGGGCGGGAGTGGCTCAGTCGGTAGCGCGTCAGGCTCGTAATCTGTAGCTCCCAGGTTCGAGTCCCAGCTGGGTCAGCGTTGAGATTTATCTCCGCAAAATTCCCCGCCCTGCCCATGGTCAGTAGGGGACACCGATGGGCTTGGAAAGGCCGCCGTCCGTCGGATTGGACGTTAAGCCGTGGCCCGTGTCCGGGAGAGCCATACCCTGTGCACGTTAAAGAACACGCTGGATGGCCTTGACGGGAGGCTACCATCTGTTTCCCAACAGCTGTTCCAGTGGGTCCCCTCCCCCAACCTTCTCTGAGCCTTCGGGGTCCTTGTGGCCTGGCCATTTAGCCCATGGTGTGCAAAAAAGTGCCGCTCAGAGGTATAAAATATCAATATTAATATCTTCACTTTACATATATGCATATATATTTTGCGTTGGTTTTACGTAAATTGTTATTATTTTTTTTTGGCGTCCACCCTTCTATTTCAGTTTTTTATGCGTTCCCTCCAGCTAAAAGGTTTGCTCAGGCCTAATTTAGCACGCGCACGAAAGAAACTCAGAAAACGCGAAAGAAACTCAGAAAACTCATTTAGCACGCGCACGCGCACTCAGAAAATGAAATAATTCAGTTCATTTTAAATGTGTTCATAAACCTTTTCCATTTCACTGTTTTTCAATATAAAAGAAATAAATACCCACTCAAGCAGCTGTTGCCACAGAGAAATGACAGGAGCCTGTCAGTTTATATGCTATAGTAGAAGGTCTGTAAGGATGGCAGGTCCTCAGCATAAAAAAACACAAACACCCATACCTTACCCGGGGCTCGAACCCAGGTCCCTTAGATCACTAGCCAAGCGCACTAATCACTTGGCCACGGGAACGTAAAGAAATAAATGTAAATGATTTTATGGATTTTTCTCCCCAAAAAACATGAAATCAAAAGTTTTACATTGCTACACACTCCGTACAAATAACACATGAATCCAATGATCCAATTTCAATAGCTGTGTGGGGGCAGAGGTGGTTTGGTTGGTAGCGCGCTAGGCTTGTAATCTGCAATTTCCAGGTTCGAGTCCCAGCTGGGTCAGCGCTGAGATTTATCTATTCAAAATTCCCCGCCCTGCCCACGATCAGCAGAGACACCGATGGGCTTGGAAGGCCGCCGTCCATCCGTCGGATGAGACGTTAAGCAGTGGCCCCGTGTGCGGGAGAGCCATACCCTGTGCACGTTAAATAACGCGCTGGATGGCCTTGACGGGAGACTACTATCTGTCTCCCAACAGCCGTTCCAGTGGGTCCCCTCCCCCAACCTTCTCTGAGCCTTCGGGGTCCATGTGACCTGGCCATTTAGCCCATGGTGTGCAAAAAAGTGCCGCTCAGAGGTAAAACAACCCAACCCAGGTTCGAGTGCAACTATGTCAGGGTTGAAATTTATCTCCGCTGAATTCTGTCCTCCGTCAGTAGGGGACATCGACGGGCTTGGAAAGGCCGACGTCCGTCTGATGGGACGTTAAGTCGTGGTACTGTGTGCAATAGAGCCATACCCTGTACACGTTAAACACTGCATGACCTTGACAGGAGTATACCATCTGTTTTCTAAAAGCAATCCAGTGGATCTTTTCCCGCAGAGTTCTTTGATTCCTTTGGAATCCTTATGATCTGGCCACTTAGCCCCTTGTGTGCAAAAAAAGTGCCGCTCAGAGATAAAACAACCCAATGAAGGATAGGCCTATCAAGATTTATAAACAAAATTTGTTTCTCCAAAAGTTGCTTCAAAGTAAACGGAAAGCCACAAGCGACCTTCCTGTGAGCCTGATTCGTGTAGCGACTTACGTTTTGGACACTTCTGGGATATCACACAAACCCTCTCTCCATCTTTAAATGCATAATAATAGACGTAAGGGATAGGAAACTTTCCTTCAGTTTAAAACAATTTGAGGACACGTGAAGAGAAGAAAGACAAAGATGGAAGCTCTCCCTGGAAATTTAGTCTCGAAGTCATTTGCCCTTTCTACCAAAACGCAGTATAATTGAAACTGAAATGTTTCGAATGATTACATAATGGTATTTGAGAATAGGAAGCCTACTCTTATTCTTAACGTACACTGTTGCAGAAACTGCTGCAATCCTGTGACAAGAGTTTATTGTGCACGTTTAAAACGCGTTCGAATGGATTTTAACCTCGAAACTGAGATTTAAAACTTAAGAATATCTGAGAGACTAAGAATGGCCGAAATCTGACGACGAAAACTCAGCAAATGCTTTTGTATTTGTTACACTCGCGTAAGAATACAAATTCGAACCAATCTGTTTAAGATCTGCAGGTGCAGTCTTAAGAATTTGAAGTGCAACTGAACTGAAACCACTGATGTTGGAATCTTAGTTAATGGATATACATGTTATTCTGGATAACGGAATTTAAGTAATTTAAGCGTCTCTATCAGTGGTGATCATGCTATTAATAATGCAGACTTTCCAATCCATTAGACGTTGTTGGTCGGTAATTTCGTCCTTAGAGTAAACGATTACCTTAGGGATACTGCCATTCATTATTATACCTAGTTAGTAGCCTCAGTTATCGAACAAACTTTCGGATTTTTATGCTTGAACATGAATTCCTAAAGGGGGATTTCAAAAATTTAGGGGGAGGAATTTTTCTGTGGAAATAAATTAAATAGAATATCGGATAGTTATTGGGTTAACATAGTTATGCATGTTTGTTCCGACAGAAAAAAAAAACCTAAGAAATTCGTGGATACGGTAATAAAAAAAAATCGTAGATTTGTATGCACGGTCAATATTATTTCAATTAGTTTCACAGAGAAAAAAATGTTTTGAATTCCACGAAGTTTAAAAAGAGTATAACGAATGCCGGAAAGAGTAAAGCTGATTAATGAGTTGTCCTCACGACATTCAATTTGATTTTCAACTCATTTTTTCAAGTGTTCCTTGTCTACAGGACTTTTCCTGTGATGATTTATTACTGGGTAAAGCGAATGTTAGAAAAGCGGCTGTTGGAAAGAGTAAAGTGGATGTTAGAGAGAGAGTTCAATATATATATTCAATATCAGAAAAAAAAGAGGCGTTAGAAAGAATAAAGAGAATATCAGAATGAGTAAAGAGGATGTTTGAAAAAATAAAGAGTCGTTAGGAAGAGTAAAATAGATGTTGGAAAGAGTAAAGTGGATGTTAGAGAGAGAGATTAAAGAGGCGTTAGAAAGAATAAAGAGAATATCAGAATGAGTAAAGAGGATGTTTGAAAAAATAAAGAGTCGTTAGGAAGAGTAAAATGGATATTGGAAAGAGTAAAGTGGATGTTAGAGAGAGAGATTAAAGAGGCGTTAGAAAGAATAAAGAGAATATCAGAATGAGTAAAGAGGATGTTTGAAAAAATAAAGAGTCGTTAGGAAGAGTAAAATGGATGTTGGAAAGAGTAAAGTGGATGTTAGAGAGAGAGAGTAAAGAGGCGTTAGAAAGAGTAAAGAGAATATCAGAATGAGTAAAGAGGATGTTAGAAAAAATAAAGAGTCGTTAGGAAGAGTAAAATGGATGTTAGAAAAAGTGAAGGGACATTAGAAAGAGTAAAGTGAATTTTAGAAAGAGTAAAGCAGATGTTAGAAAGAGTAAATGGGGCATTAGAAAGGTTGAAGGGAGGCTTCGGCCTTAAAAAGTATGAAAACTTCTGAGTGTGGCAGCATTGTTTTTAATCACAGAAAAGCAATATTTTTGAGACTGAAAAACAATCATAATTGGTCTTGATGTTTTTCCTAACTGATGTAATGATAATGATGATGTAATGGAAACATAGATCGCAGCCACATTGCTCACTGATCTGCTTACGGTTATCAAGATTTCGTGCACTCTCCATTTTGACATAAAATTGCTACCTAGAAAACAGATCCTCGTTCAGACAGTTGCTGGTTCGAAATGTGTCAAGTCATATTTTTTACTTTCAAATATGGGAGGAAAATCTTAGAAATATAATCTTAGAATTTCTTCCTCTGCCTCACAGCCCTAGGAGTCAATAATTGATAAAGGAGTTGAATACTGCAGAATGGAGCCTTGGTTAGAATAAATGGGGAGGCTGTTGCTGCAAATCTTTTCCATCGCAATTTACAGTGACAGGATTTTTCCTAATCCTGTCAGAACTTCGTGCTAAGTGACTGCATGAAAAAGGATTTGTTCCCACATATTTCTCTCTCTGTCTCGTCTAGTGGAGATGAGAGCAAAATGGGCGAGTCAAAGAGTTAATCCCGTTCCGTTATTTCCATGCCAGTACTAAGAGTCATATCAGACAGGCAGAAAAGGTTTCTCTTTTAGTAGATTTAGAGTGGAACTGAAACTTTGCTACTCAATCACACTATTTCGCCAATACTTTAAATATTTCGCCTCTTCCAGTTACAGGTGAGACAGAATATGTGTGAGTACGCTTTCAGCTCCTAGGCAGGATTGGTTCAAGTCGGTAGTCCGTCAGGCTCGGAATCTGTAGTTCCCAGGTTCGAGTCTCAGCTGAACCAGCGTTGAGATTTATCTCCGCAAAACTCCCCTTCTTTCCCCTGGACAGTAGGGGGGACACTGATGGGCTTGGAAAGACCGTCGAATGGGACGTTAAGCTGTGGCTCCATGTACGAAAGAGCCATACCCTTTGCATATTAAAGAACACACTGGATGGCCTTGACGGGAGGCTACCATCTGTCTCCCAACAGCTGTCCAGTGGATCTCCTCCCCCAACCTTTTCTGAGCCCTCCGAGTCATTGTGACCTGGTCATTTAGCTCGTTGTCTGAAAAAAATTGCCGCTCAGAGGGAAACTACCGAACCCAATCAGGGGCAGGGGTTGGTTCAAGTCGTTAGCCCGCCAGACTCGTAATCTGCAGTTCTCAGGTTCGAATCCCAACTGTGATTGCGTTGAGATTAATCTCTGCAAAATCTATTCAAAATCCATTCCTGCCCTCGGTCAGAAAGGGACATCGATGGGCTTAGAAATGACATCCGGTGAATGGGACCACAGGTCGCAGGTGACAGCTCATTAATAATGTGTTTTAATGTACCAGTCTGGAAGCCCATAACCTCCTTTATGATGATTTTTAACCTTAAAAAGAATAAACCATCAATAAAAGTTTTAACCACTCAGTGTGGCTTCCAGTGAAGCAAAATCAATGATTAAGATTTTCTTAAGGAATCGAATTAATTTAGAAACAGTCATTAAAAAAATATGAGGTTATTCAAGACCATGAACGATCGTGGGTTTTTTAATCTTTTTGGAATCTAGTGATCGTAATCTATTAGTGAGGTAATAATTTGATTGGGGTTTTCCTAACTGAATCTTAAAATATGGATGCACTTTTCTTAACATAAATGAAGATATGCTCAGTGCTAAGGTCTTTATGAATCTTTTTGTTTCTCACAAACCATGGGACATTGATAACAGATCTTAGCATTGCATTTTATAGTGTTTGCAATGTGGAAATGTTTGCTTTAGAAGTATAAGGGACTTGAGAGTTCTGGGCCATTAGACGAAATTCCATGTTGACCTATGGGAGACGGCTTTGAAGATGAGAATAAATTTACGTGAAAATGGCGGTATGTGTGAAAGGTGGGAAAAGATAGGTTTTGCAGAGAAAATACCTAATGCGTGAGGTTCTTGAGTGTACCGGTTGTTATGTGATCATGTTAGTGGAATAGTTCCTGGTGCCTTATTTGATTTAAGTTTATTTATGGCTGTTTTAATTTTAGTTGGGATCGTATACTTGATACTAGTAATATCCTATAATTTTGGAAATTGGAGGAGAGCATCTTCAACCAATTTAGAGGTAAAGCCATCAGAAAGATCTGGATTAGTTTTGAATTGCAGTTCCATAGTATTCCGAGTGTTTAGTGCGCTTGGATACTGATTTAAGAGAAAGGGGTTCGAGTCCCGGATAAGACATAGATGTTCGTGTTGTTTGTCTCCTTAGATCCCGCCATCCTCATAGACCTTTTACCGTGTTGTGTAAATTGACAGGCTCCTGTCAGACTTCTGGCAATCAGTTCCTTGAGGGGATACATTTTTTTAGAATATTTCGCTTTTGAATAAGGATGATGATAATCATCATTGTACGAAGCATCACTGTTCTGTGCGTGAATGAGCGGGTAGGTTCAATGAGATCTCGTGAGAGCCTTTGTCATTATCCATGTAGAGTTGTCAGTAATCGAAAGAAAACATTTCTTTTGTTCCAACATTGATTTCAGTATTCCGTACGAAGATTCCGTATTCAAGAACTTCGTTTTTAAAGGCATAGTACCTTTTTTTTTAATAGTCGGATTTCTGAAATTTTACCAGCTTCTTCGTACCTCTATTCATTTTTGTTATTAAATCTAGAATAGGACTAGACCAGAACATTTAAATCTCTGTTTGCTAGGAAGCTGGACTTAGCTCTAGCATTCTTAATAATGTTACAGAGGGTTTCTATTTCTCTGCTGGGTTGGGTTGTTTTACCTCTGAGCGGCACTTTTTTGCACACCATGGGCTAAATGACCAGGTCACATGGACCC
Organism: Ryuthela nishihirai; assembly: GCA_038380435.1. Classification (NCBI taxonomy): domain Eukaryota; kingdom Metazoa; phylum Arthropoda; class Arachnida; order Araneae; family Heptathelidae; genus Ryuthela; species Ryuthela nishihirai. The sequence goes on along the minus strand of JAWZYU010000024.1, from coordinate 33,577,391 downwards.
CGAAGGCTCAGAGAAGGTTGGGGGAGGTGACCCACTGGAACAGCTGTTGGGAGACAGATGGTAGCCTCCCGTCAAGGCCATCCAGCGTGTTCTTTAACGTGCACATGGTATGGCTCTCCCACACACGGGGCCACGGCTTAACGTCCCATCCGACGGACGGCGGCCTTTCCAAGCCCATCGGTGTCCCCTACTGACCGTGGGCAGGTCGGGGAATTTTACGGAGATAAATCTCAACACTGACCCAGCTGGGACTCGAACCTGGGAACTACAGATTACGAGCCTGGCGCGCTACCGACTGAGCCACCTCCGCCCCAGGGGGGGGGGGTAAGTGACGCAACCGAGCCGTAAGAGTAACAAGGGGAGGGGCAAAAGACGATCGTATTTCTATTGCAGTGTAACATTTCCCCTTCTGTTTTAGAGATCTTTTAAAAATCTCTTGAAAAATGCACGTTTAATAATTGTTTTTATTTCCGTTACCATCACTAGCATTCCGAAGGGGGGCGGGGAGGAGGCCGCCGTGACCCCGTGTGCAGGAGAGCCATAACCTGTGCACGTAAAAGAACACGGTGGATTGCCTTGGCGAGAGGCTACAATCTGTTTTCTAACAGCTGTCCAATGGTTCCTCTTCTCCCCCCCCCAACCTTCTCCGAGCCGTTGGGGTCCTTATGACCTGGACACAGCCCGCAAGAAAAAAGTTCTGTTCAGAGGTAAAACAATAACGGGGAAACAGCTCTCTGCTCCCAGATCTGTTTTGAAGTCACTGTGCAACGCTGGTGGGTAATTTCCTCTTTCATGCAGAGCGACAGAGTTCGTTTCACTCTTGTCGGAGAGAGAGGTGGCGAGGGAGGGCACGTAACTGGGTCAAACAACAAATGAAGTCTGAGATCAGCTATTCCATCACCTGTGATAGATTATTTTGATCACGAAGCACGAATACAACAAGAGAGATAATTTCGTGTATATAATTATGGAGAACTCTGTGTCGGTGATGGATTACCAGGCAAACTGTTTAATGGACAGAATTATTGGCATATTTGAGTTGTTCTGTAGGAAAAACAAAAACGCTGTAGCTCTTATTTATTAACTTTTGAAAAGGGGGAAAGGGTAATCTGTTGTTTTTTTTTTGTGCTGGGTTATTTTATCTTTAAGCGGCACATTTTTCACACAGTGGGCTAAATGGACAGGTATAAGAACCCCTAGTAGCTCAGGTAAGAGCTCCATTACATTGATGTTATGAGGCAGATGATAATCTACCTCCAAGGGCGTTCATGCAGTTGGGTTGTTTTACCTCTGAGCGGCACTTTTTTGCACACCATGGGTTAAATGGCCAGGTCACATGGACCCTGAAGGCTCAGATAAGGTTGGTGGAGGGGACCCACTGGAACAGCTGTTGGGAGACAGATGGTAGCCTCCCGTCAAGGCCATCTAGTGTGTTCTTTAATGTGCACTGGGTATGACTCTCTCACACACGGGGCCATGGCTTCCGACGGACGGCGGCCTTTCCAAGCCCATCGGTGTCCCCTACTGACCGTGGGCAGGGCGCGTTCATGCAGAGTATGTTATTGAAAACAAGTCGCACAGTTTTGACTGTTTTTTATGTTTTTATGTTTTGAAAAAAATAATTGTATTATATATGTATTTTATGAATATGTGCTAGTTTGCATTCGTTGACAGGGCAAATTTTTTAGGATGTTTTTTATGAAATAGCACACGAAGTTGGGTCCTTATAACTTGATCATGTATGCAGAACGAGGATTAAATCTGGTATTAAAAATATCTGCTCACTTAACTTGTCGGTTTTGAAACTTTTATGCCGGTTAAGTGGTAATTTAAAAACTTTCTAAGAAGAATTTGTAAAGAAAATGGAATTGGCCATTTGGTGATAACAAGAACTCTTTTGCGGGTATTTTAAATCGCTGATATTAAAAGGTGAATGGTTGAATGGAATCCGTTGAACACAATTTGTTTTTATTCCTGTGATTCATGATTCCACAAAGGACGAAATGTATAGATAGTAGTGCACTAGACACGTAATCTGATGATACCAGGTTGGGATGGGAGGGTAGGGTGGATTTACACGTGAAACAACTTTGAGATTTATCTGCTTTAACATCCAACCTCCTCTCAGTGATAAAGGGGAAACTGATAGACTTATAAAAGCAGCCGTCTATGAGATGGAACATTAAGTCATGGCTGCATATGTCATGGCACACTCTGTGCACGTTAAATAACACGTTGAATGGCTTTGAGAGGAGGCATCAATCTGTCACTTCTAAACAGTTGTCCAGTAAGCTCCTTCCTTTACTGGTGGGGGGGGGGGGGCTCAGTCGGTGCGCGCCAGGCTCGTAATCTGTAGTTCCCAGGTTCGAGTCCCAGCTGGGTCAGCGTTGAGATTTATCTCCGCAAAATTCCCCGCCCTGCCTACGGTCAGTAGGGGACACCGATGGGCTTGGAAAGGCCGCCGTCCGTCGGATGGTACGTTAAGCCGTGGCCCCGGGTGCGGGAGAGCCATATCCTGTGCACGTTAAAGAACACGCTGGATGGCCTTGACGGGAGGCTACCATCTGTCTCCCAACAGCTGTTCCAGTGGGTCCCCTCCCCCAACCTTCTCTGAGCCTTCGGGGTCCATGTGACCTGGCCATTTAGCCCATGGTGTGCAAAAAAGTGCCGCTCAGAGGTAAAACAACCCAACCCTTCCTTTACTCTTGTAACCTGGTTATCCATCGTATGCACAAAAGGGCAATCTGAAGCAAAACAAACCAACTCCATAACGCGATGTCTCCTTTATTACCGAGATCGAAACAGAGAACCTTGGGAGAGTTCGTGAGTCGGACCTGCGAATCTCTGATTCCGAATTAGACACTCATATGACTCCATCCCTTCTAATCGAAGTCTAAGCGGAGAAATCAAGCAAAAAACCTGAATTCAAATATAAGGAAAAACCAAGCACCGTATGCTGCGTGAAAAATGCAGCATTCTTCTTCGAGCTATTTAAACTGAGGAAACCAGTCAGCAATATTTGGCTAGCTAAGCTTCTTCATCGTTTACCTTCTCTTTTACCTGTTTGTGTACTCTACAAAATTGCCCGCTGGAGACACTGTTTATGCTCGCGCGTGGCGGTACTTCTAGAAGTGATTTCCAAAGATCAAAGCCGGAGTTTCCGAGAAGCATGAACTTGCTTTTGAACAGAAGGAGAAGATATAAATAAATGATAGCTGTTGAAACCTAAAAGAGGACTTAATCACCTAAGCTAACAAAATAGTCAAAGGCTGTATTTTTTCAAAAAATGATTCAGTCGGATGATTTGAAGAGTCGTTGGAATCGTTTATGCTCACGGTGTGTTAAAGATAAAGAAGTTATAGGCGTAAGTTAAAGGAGTTTTAAGAGTTTGTGAAGGCCGAACTTCAAGTTTGTCCGTAACTTGTTATTTTCACTGAATTAGAAAGTGCGCTCTCTTATGCATATGGGCAAACAATCATGACACCAGAAGACACATTTAAACTATAATCCATAACTGTAATGCCTGAGAAAGACGTTGAGATCCGTATTCTACTTGACATAAGACACGTCGAGATCAGTTTAAAACTACAATCTATAACGTTAGTACCCCAAGAGTCGAAAAGAAACATAATTCACATAATGGTAACACTTCAAGAACCAATTGCAACAGTGATCTTCACAGCAGCAACGGGGCGGGTGTGGCTCAGTCTGTAGCGCGCCAGGCTCGTAATCTGTAGTTTCCAGGTTCGAGATTATGAATTAGATGAGAGAGATTTCTATCTCTCTCAGATTTGAGAGAGATCTCCGCAAAATTCCCCGCCCACGGTCAGTAGGGGACACCGATGGGCTTGGAAAGACCGCCGTCCGTCGAATGGGACGTTAAGCCGTGGCCCGTGTGCGGGGAGAGCCATACCCTGTGCACGTTAAAGAACACGCTGGATGGCCTTGACGGGAGGCTACCATCTGTCTCCCAACAGCTGTTCCAGTGGGTCCCCTCCCCCAACCTTCTCTGAACCTTCGGGATCCTTGTGACCTGGCCATTTAGCTGATGGTGTGCAAAAAAGTGCCGCTCAGAGGTAAAACAATCTAACATAGCAGCAATACTTTGGAAACTAATTGGAATCTTGAATAGCGTAGCAGTAATTCTTCGAGGACCAATCAGCACTTTGAGCAGCATAACGGTAATGTTTTTTAGGACCAATAAAAAGTTCGAACAGCATAGCAGTAACTCTTTGTGGATTAATTAGAACACCGAACAATATAGAGGTAATGCTGCAAGAATAAATCAGAACCTCAAACAGCATAGTAGTAACTCTTCGAAAACAAATTAGAACCTTTAATAACGTAGCAGTGAGTCTCTGGAAAATGGTTAGAACTCCGACTAACCCAGCAGCAACACTCCCGAAACCAGTTAGAAACAGTGTAGCACTAACTCTCCAAAAATATAACAATAATAAATAAAAGAACACTAAATGCAAAAAAAAAAATTCTGACTTAAATCTTAATTGTCCAAAAATTTTACACCATCTTTTCTTTTTTGTGGGTGGGATGGGTGGATGGTTGGAGTGTTTCAACGACCACCTTCCTGGATGCATGCTTGGAACACACCTCTAAATTTCATCAAAAAAGAAACAAAACACGTGCCTTCATCCTGTATTAAATAAATAAAAAAAATAAATACCCCCTCAAGCAGCTGCTTGCCACAGAGGTCTGACAGGAGCCTGCCAGTTTATATGCCATAGTAGAAGGTCTGAGAGGATGGCAGGACCTCAGCAGTAAAACGACACATACATCCATGCCTTATCCGGGGCTCGAACCCAGGTCCAATAGATCAGTAGTATTATGCTCGTGGTAAATCGAAGTACATCTGAAACTATTTTAAATCACAGAGAAATTTCTCTGAAAGATGCAACCTGTCCTTCCATGCAGTATTCTGTTACCGTGTCTTGTATCTATACGATGAAACACATTCTCTAGTTTTCAACCAGACAGCACTATGCGACCTTATTGCATCTATCCCAGTTTTCCAATTCATTGCTATCATTCACTTCAGACTGCAGATGCAAAGCCTCCATTACTCTTCGCCCCCCCCCCTTCACCAACCCTCCCTCCTTTCTCCCTCTTTCCGCCCTCCTCACAGAATCTACCCACATCAACTCCACTCCCACGTACAACGATGGCTATGGAGAACCCCCTGGAAAAGCCCTCCGTCGCCGGGGGGAGGGGAGTGAAATTCAGCGTGAATTTGCCGACGCGGCCAATTTCCGAACCCCGGTGTGCCTTTCCTTCGGAATAGAGGATGGTGTAGACGGTGCAGGGGGAGGGAGGGACGGAGAAATGAGGGAGGGTGCGAGACGTAGGGATCAGAGGGCGGGTCGCCATTAGTCAGGACTGTCCATGACTCAGCTGTGGTGAGCATGCAACCAAAGCACAGAGATTGGTTCCTAACGTTTCTCCGTGAAATCGGTTGATGGAACTGTGAGGGTCTGCCCTGATTGTGGCTCGCCTTTGGATAGTCTGTCTTCTTCAGGATGAGCTAAGTCGACTTCAAAATGAAAAGAGAGGGACAAGACATTGACAGACACCGGATGAGTAACGGGGGGTGAGGAGGCCTCGTGCTTTTCACTAGCCACTGAAGTCGTCTTTCGCGTAACTTCTGTCTGCTCCTGGTGAAAATGGGATCTAGGATTGAAGAAAGCCAGCTTGTATGCAGGGGAATCGATGGATAAACAGAACATCAGTGACAGCTCACATAGCAAAATGGATTTCTAGGAATAAAAAATATGCATTGAATTGTGCAATTTTTTTTTCTTCCTTAGCAGCTATATATCTCGAAGCTTTAGGGTTTCACATTGCACGTTTTTCAAAAATAAATCGAGTTTAAAATCTGTAGGGAAAAAAATGAATGAATACAATGGGAAGAGCTTAAAGGATTTTTCTAAATAACGTTTTGTTTTTCAAAGGCAATGATCCAAAAAAAGGCAAACTCAAATGACAGATTCCAAAGTATTGCTAAGATAGTTTCCAAAGTATTGCTGCTATGTTGGGTTGGGTTGTTTTACCTTTGAGCGGCACTTTTTTGCACATCCTAACCCACTGAAAATGGGGGAAACAACTGAAAAAATAATGTTAATTTTTTTTTATTTAATTGGTGTATTTGAATCTAAAAAAAGGAAACACCAATTACAAATTACAAAAAAAAGTCATAATGAAGCAGACATTTAAAAATATCTCCTTTACTCAAATCTAAATCAGAAAGTTTTTGTATTCCTGTTCTCAAAAACGTGGTGCGCTTGGGTAGAAACAGAGTTTGATTTCTGCACTTACAATTGATGTTAGAGGGTATTTGAACTTATCTCCAACGTCTGTATATAAGATAAGATATTTGAGGTAAGATTTATAGATGCATATTTTTGTTTGCAATGTACTTCTAATTTTTCGAAAGATCCGTAACAGAAAAAAAAGCAAACTTAACCTCCCTAACCTTTTATTTTAGTATTATGTTTGCACACGTACCTCAAGTAGCGATGGTCTACTAAAGTGTAATAAAGCCCTGCTTGGCTTAATGAAATCTGCCCTATTTGATATCGTCCACCTATATTATTCTAGATCAGTTGGTTATCAAGTGCAGACACCAGACAATTTCATTAATTAAAATAAAAAAGAATGTTAATGATAATTTTTGCTTGTCATACAAATTCTTAGCAAAAAGAACCTTTTCAAACAAGCGCATCAACATATATATATATATTCAAATTATAAAAAAATAATAAATTACCCCTCAAACCTGCTTGCCACAGAGATCTCACAGGAACCTGTAAGTTTAAGACGCCCTAACCCGCGACCTCTTGATAACACGCCAAGTGCCCTAACCGCTGAGCTATCGGCCACTGATGAAGATTTTCCCCCTTTTCGTTTCCCCCTTTTCGTTTTTGACAAGCAAAAATTATCAATGAGCATATTTTAAAGTCTCTCCATACATTATGCATGTTGGTCTATGTTAGCAACCGAGAGTCACCCGGTATTAGCAGAATATAACAACGAAGATAAGGGCTTCAAATGAACCTAATTATGAACCTGTGATATTAAACGAAGAAAAAGCATTTTGCGCACTTTTCTTTCTTCGTGTCGTGGTGTGGAGATGATCTTACTAGAGAGAATCAATCAGTAATAGATGGAGTCTAAATTTATGGTTGGCATTGAACAATCTAAATTGGCAGTGAATATTTATATCTCAGTGAAAATTGAGATCCGAAGTCTCTATTTCTAAGTCTATTTCTAAGTATAGTGTTTCATTTCCTATATTAGGAGCTATTTTGTCGGGCCAAAGGCGATCCAAATTAATCGGTTTCTTCACCTCTCTATTGAAGGTAATCGATTCTTTATCGAAAGAAATAAAAAAAATATCAGTCACAGTTGTGCATATTAATGGAATCAACCTCTTCTATATTAGTGACTGATTTATCTCGGCATGGGCTTCAGAATCATGCAGACTTTCTAGAAGGTGAAAGCAAAAATAGAAAAAGAGCAATAGTTAGAATGCAGGGAATGTAAGAGAGATGAGAGGGGGGGGGAAATAGAAGAGATGGATAAGTATGGGGTGGGGTAATGGAGGAGAGGGTTTGAGTAAGAATCGAGAAGTGTCTATCTCATCCCATCCATCAATCCATGCTGTACCCTTAGGAAATGATAGACATGATAAAGACCATTTCTGCTGATAACTCTCAGTAAGTCTTATCACTTCTAATGGCCGAGTTGGAACTATCACTCCCTGATTCTGCTTGTCCAGCATAGACACGTACAGACCGTGACATTCGGTGCAGATGGTGCTCGTCTAATAGTGAATGGGGGGAGAGGGGAAGTGGGTAACCGTGACGTCACTGGAAGATGACTTCGTGATGAATTTATGCCACGATCGCCACGTAATGACACCACCTGCAAGTCTGAGTATGCCAGGATAGCAGTGGAGTCACTAGAGCTTGGCTTCCAGAAATTCCTCTCCGATCTATTCCTAGCTAAAAACCGCTGCAGCCTGTTTTGTTTTTGGAATGGACCAATCCGTGTGTGTCTTCCCTCCTCCGTAGAATCGTTTCTAAGCAACGGATGTTGGGGATTAGGAACTGAGGAAGATGGGTATAATAAGAGGCTGTCTGATTGCCATGAAAAGGACTGGCTGTATATTATTGATGGATCGTTACGGTCTCCAGCTGCTGAAAAACAATTTTAGCATCCGTGTTGTTTAGTGCGATAAATTAGCTAAATTTGACGGATGTGGCCTCGTTATTTTTTCTTTTCGCAGGTCAACGTAGCATGATCAGTCGTTATTAATTTGCAGCTGTTTTTCTGCCTTGTTATTGATATTATTGTTGGTCTAACTAGGAAAAAAATCGAACTGCTGGTGTTCTTCTGGCAATATCTTTTTCACAGAGTTGGATTGTTTTACCTCTGAGCGGCCCCTTTTTTTCACGCAATGGGCTAAACTGCCAGATCAGAAGGATTCCGAGGGTTCAGAGAAGGTTGGGGAAAAAAGGGACCCCTGAGCGACACGTGGTACCCTCCCGTCAAGGCCATCCAAAGTGTTTTTTAACCTGCACTGGTTATGGCTCTGCCGCATACGGAACTACAGCTAAACGTCCCGTCCGACGGACGTCCGCTTTTCATTAGTGTCCCCTACTGACTGAGGTCAGGGTGGAAAATTTTGCGGAGAAAAATCTGAACGCTGACCCAGGTGGGACACTAACCGGGGAACTGTATATTACGAGACTAGCACGCTATCGACTGAGCCATCCCGCCCCTCTTTCAGAGAGTAGCTGTCTGGATCACTGTAAATAACAAGCGAGAATTGTTTTAGAGCTATTTCCGAACTGGATGCCACTCGTTTATAGCGCATTGGTGCTGTATAAGAGTGCTACTAAATTTTGGCAAATGTTATTTCCAAAAGGTATTCCCCTGAACAAAGATAATTAGAAGCTTTATTTAGCTTCTCCTGGTTTCTCGCCATCTCGTGGCCGAGTGGTTAGCGGGCTTGACAACTGACCAAAGGGACCTGGGTTCGAGCCCCGGGTAAGGCATGAATGTTTGTGTTGTTTTTCTGCTGAAGTCTCTCCATCATCACAGACCTTCTACTCTGGCGTATTAAACTGACAGGCTCTTGTTAGATCTCTGTGGCAAGCAGCTGCTTGAGAGGGTATTTATGATTATTTATTTGGTTTCTCATAAAATGTATAAACACTTGCACAAGGATATGCGCACTGCTCTTAGCAGTCAGATACACTAATCACAAAACCAGCTGAGGTACATTGTAAAACTAACAATAATAAAATACTTCATAACTACAACTGAACTTTTTGGTCTTTACCTGATAAAATCCAACATTAACCTTCCCAGAAAGTTTCCTCTTATTTATTTATTTCGGATTTAATCCATTCAAACTACAAATTGAGTTATTTTACAATTTGATTTTTATGATGGTGTGTTTTTTACATTTTTATTTTGAATGGAAAGTGATATCTGACAGGGAATATCTATCTTTGCATATAAATGTTATCAGTTTCTTGTAAAACGTTAGGTAGAATTATACTAATTAAGTATAATAAAATATCTCTGAAATTCTTTTTTGCGATGTAAATTCGGTTCCCATGATTGTGAGTTTACTTAAAGCCTATCCCCGCCCTACCCACGGACAGTAGGGGACACCGATGGGCTTGAAAAGGCCGCCGTCCGTCGGATGGGACGTTAAGCCGTGGCCCCGTGTGCGGGAGAGCCATACCCTGTGCACGTTAAATAACCCGCTGGATGGCCTTGACGGGAGGCTACCATCTGTCTCCCAACAGCTGTTCCAGTGGGTCCCCTCCCCCAACCTTCTCCGAGCCTTCGGGGTCCATGTGACCTGGCCATTTCGCCCATGGTGTGCAAAAAAAGTGCCGCTCAGAGGTAAAACAACCCAACCCAACTTAAAGCCTAAAAATTCCAATGGAAAACAAAATTTCGAAATTTCCAAAAATTCCAAATGAAAAAAAAAAAATTCCTAAAAATTTCAAAACCTGCAGAATGGACAGAAAATATAAAGATCTTCATCTGATGACAATGGATAATCAAATTCGAGTCACCGTAATTTGTTAAATATTTTTTTTATCAAATATATGACTGAAGATAGATATAAGATGTCAATTAAACTGTATAAATTTCGATTTTGAACAATATCCGTTTAGTACTTGAAAAGTTATAGAAGTTTGAATATTGAATAACACAGATATCAATCATAAGAATTCACCTCAGTAGCAAACTGTAACTTCGAAAAAAGTATTTTTTCAAATCATTTAATGAAATAAGTGTGTTTTCGAATTTTGTGGAAATAGTTCTTTCAACAATTGTCAGTTTTGCACAAGTTTCTTAGACCTGACCTTGCTGCTGTTAAGTATTCGAGCTTCCATAACTCTTTAAATATACAACAAATCAATCCAAAGTGAATGCACAGTATTCCCTGTTAAGAAAGACATCAAACATTAATTAATAAATTCTGAAAAAAATTCATCGCCGCCTCGGCGGGAATCGAACCCGCATCTCTTCAGATTCATGCCAGATGGCACTGTCTCAGTCACGTCTCAAGAAGAATATTTATAAGGTCATATTCTGAAAATATTCGTTGTCCGACGCGTGGTGCAATGGTAGCGCGCTCTGGCATGAATCTGGAGAGATGCGGGTTCGATTCCCGCCGTGGCGGCGATGAATTTTCTTCCAGAATCTATTAATTAATCCAACAAATATTGTTGAAAATAGAGATTAGATAGAAACGAGATCTGAGTGAGATTTAAATTCAAATAGTCCTTATTTTCCTTTAAAAAAATTATTGTAGAAATTACGGATCTTCGGATTAGACTTCTCCGCAAAAATTCCCCTCTCTGCCCACGGTCAGTAGGGGACACCGATGTGCTTGGAAAGACCGCCGTCCTTCGGATGGACATTGAGCCGTGGCCCAGTGTGCGGGAGAAAGAGCCATACCCTGTGCACGTTACAGAACACACTGGATAGCCTTGACAGGAGGCTACCATCTGTGTCCCAACAGCTGTTCCAATGGGTCTCCTCTCCCAACCTTCTCTGAGCTTTCGGGGTCCTCATGAGGCTCAGAGGTAAAACAATCCCCAAGCAACTCGGATTAGACTCTCCACTGATTTAACAGTATTTGTGTCCAGTATTTGTAGTTTTGCTAATAACTGGTATTAAAGAAGTAATTATTAACGTCTCATTGAAAATATGTTATAAAAATAACTAAATACCCCCTCAAGAAGCTGCTAGCCACAGAGGAGGTTTGTGTGGAAGACGAGATCTCAGCAGAAAGACAACACATATTAAGTGATTATATTTAGTTAAGCATTTATAAAACGTTCTGAAACATTCGTTGAAGCGAGAATGTATCTGATTATGTTCAAGAAAAAGGGAAAGTGTGGCTGTATAGAATTTGGTTAAGGTTGAAGATTTTATCAAATAATAGAGTTGAGAAAATAACGTCACGTTCGAGCAAGCTGGGATCTAAAAAAATAAAAGAGAGAGGAGGCAAGTGATGCAATCGCCCCGGGGGAAAAAAAAGCAAAGGCCCCCCTCCCCTCTCTCTCTCTTTTGCTTTTTTTTTCTAGAGACCAGATTTATAAAGAAACTACCTCCGTTGAAGTGGTCTTTAAAAAAATTTCGTGAAATATGTACAAGTATAATAATGTTTTGCTTCCATTTTTCTTACTAGCATTCTGAAGGGGAGGGGGAAGTCCCTTCAATTACCCTCCCCCCTTCTAGATTCGGCCCTGCATTCGAGCATTTAACTATGCTCAAGCCCGGATCTAAAAAAAATAAGAGAGGTGGGGGGGGGGGGTAAGCGAGGTAATTGAGCCGGAAAAAGTAAAGGGGAGGGGAAGGTAAGATACTGGATTTGTATTGCTGTGAAATATTTTTAAATTTCATGAAAAACGCATGAAATAATCACAGATTTAATAATTTTTGGCCTCTACTGTCCTTACTAGCATTCTCACCCCCATCCCCACTTCACCTGACATCAGGCCTTGATTATGCTTTTATCATAGTTATTTAGGCTCTTCATCTCTCCAGCCCTGATCTTTTGGGGTCCTTATGACCTGCTCATTTAGCCCACTTTCTAGAATAGTACCTTTCAGAGGTAAAAAAAAAAAGCAATTCAAAACAACACCAAAATTATGTCTTGTGGAAGATACAAAATAAGCTCAACTCAAAAATAATTATCAATATTATTAGTCACAGAGCTATGCTAATATTTAACATATGTCACAGAGCTATGCTAATATTAAGTCACAGAGCTATGCTAATATTTAAATAGAAGCACAGAGTGCTTCTATTTAAAGAGGGAAGATGCGTGGAAAGAGCTTATGTAGCGATTATGAAAGAAAATATTAAAGAGAAAATCAAAATCATATTCAGATCTTTTAACGGAACATTAAGCTAAGTGAATGTAGAATAAAAACTAAATCTTTGCCTTCCCTTTATTAACGAGGAACTCATCAAAAATATAAAATCTTCTTTGACCCAAAAGCTAACTTTGAGGGCAAAGTCTTCTTATGTACTTTTGGAATAAACTTGAAGATGATTAATGGTGATGGTGAAATCCGGCCACACACTAATTAGATTCCTCAAACCTTTACAGAAAGTAATATCGATAATTATGGCTTCCTTTACGCAACGTAATGTTCCGCATTGACCAGCAGTAAGAGTAAAAACACTGAAAAAAAAAATTGCGAACAAGATTTTGCTTTTTATACTTCACGAACATCTTCCATCCAACTCCCGAATCATCACCATTATTATTTAAACAACTATCAAATAATGGTGTTATATTTTGATGCCGTTAGAGAGCTCGTTTTCTTAATGTTTTGTCTTGTGAAAATCTGCAAAAGTTAAATGGACTTATCTAACTTCTACGGAAATTTTTATGCTCCTTAACGAAGATCTGAACTGGAGCTTTTAATAGGATGTGCTGAGATTTATATAGCTGAAAGGGTAAAGAGTTGAGACAGACCTTTGACGGTTATTTACCCGAGTTCTAAAAATGATAGAGACAGTGGATTTTTAGTAAATTAATTCCGAAAGGTTTATTTAATTTCAACACTTGTAAGTTTAATTCGTCCGTTTTTAGAGTGCAGCTTTAATCATTATGGTAGTGCAAGACTTTCTAAACTTAACAGTTAGTCTTTCTAGGTGATTGATTTGCTAAAGAGTTGTTAATTAAGCTCGACTGTATTGTTTTATTTATAAAAGATAATTTATTTTTATTTTTTTTTTGCAGAAGGACTTATTATTTGCTCTTATTTGCAAAAGCAATATCGGCAAATTTTTGCGACATTTATAACCAAGATTTCAAAGACTGGCATACAGATCCAGTCTTGGGTTGTTTTACTTCTGAGCGAAACTTTTTTGTGCACAATAGTCTGAATGGCCAGGTCACAAGGACCTCAAGGATTCAGAGACGTTTTGGGTAAGAGGACACACTGGACAGTGTTGGGAGGCAGATAGAAACCTCCCATCAAGGCTATCCAGCTTGTTTTTTAACGTGATCAGGGTAGGCTCTCTATTCAAGGATCCAAGGCTTAACGCCCCATCCAACAGAAGGAGGCCTTTTCAAGCCAATTGATGTCCCATTTTCTCGGGGCGGGGGTGGCTCAGTCGGTAGCGCGCCAGGCTCGTAATCTGTAGTTTCCAGGTTCGAGTCCCAGCTGGGTCAGCGTTGAGATTTATCTCCGCAAAACTCCCCGCCCTGCCCACGGTCAGTAGGGGACACCGATGGGCTTGGAAAGGCCTCCGTCCGTCGGATGGGACGTTAAGCCGTGGCCCCGTGTGCGGGAGAGCCATACCCTGTGCACGTTAAAGAACACGCTGGATGGCCTTGACGGGAGGCTACCATCTGTCTCCCAACAGCTGTTCCAGTGGGTCCCCTCCCCCAACCTTCTCTGAGCCTTCGGGATCCATGTGACCTGGCCATTTAGCCCATGGTGTGCAAAAAAGTGCCGCTCAGAGGTCCAACAACCCATTTTCTCACCGATGGCAAAAAAGGGGTAAGCAGAGAAAATTCTTTAAGAGGACACAGTTGGAACAGCAGATTATGAGACTGGCAAGCTAACGTCAAAGCAAACCTTCCCTCCCATTAGAGCCAAACTTATCATTGAACTTACAATGTGGCATGTAAAAATAAAAATTCGTGGCATTTGCTCAAAGTCCGCTAAATTTCACGGAGTAATTTCCACAATATGTGATCACTTCTTTTTAAAACCCAATACTGCTCAGTCGCTTGTTAATGGTACAGAAAATGTAAAGTGATATAAAGAGTGGCTGTCAGATTAACACACCATAGAGAAGATCTGTGGAGATGTCGAGACTTGAGCGGAAAAACAAACAAGAGAGATAAATCGTCCCAATCATCTGGGATTCGAACCTAGATCATTTTTTCTCTGCAGCCAAACAGGCCAACACTGCTCGGACACAGAAATCAGAACTTCAGAAGGCAGCCGTCTGTTCGATGGGACATTAAGTCGTGGTACTTTGCGCCGATGCTTCATACCCTGTACACGTTAAAGAACACGTTGGATAGCTTTAACGGGAGGCGTCCATCTGTCTCCTAACATCTATCCAGTGCGTTTCTTTTCTTCAACGTTTTCTGAGAACTTGGGATTCTTGTGACCTGGCCATTTAGCCCATCGTGTACAAAAAATCTCTGCTCAGAGGTAAAACAACAGAATCCAAAGAAACGTGCAAAAACCATAAATAAAATGAATATCTCCTTAAGCAGCTGCTTGCCACAGAGGTCTGACAGGAGCCTGTCAGTTTATACGCCATAATAGTAGAATCTGTGAGGATGGCGGGTCTTCAGCAGATAATTAAATCAAAAATGATCGCAAATATACCTCCTAAGGTTACATACAAAATTCACTAAAAGACTGAGTTAAGCATCAGTAATGAATATAGCATTGAGAGTGTTAGGTGAGAAAAAAAAAAGAGCTCACCATCAGCAAAGGTAGCGCAAGAGGCTTTAGGCTGAAAGTACTCACCTCCCTCTGCGCACAGGGGAGGCGGAAGAAGTGAGTAGAGTGGCGGATCCCTGACGGATGAACTGACGAGAATGATAGATGGTCCCCGGCTATTCCCGCTGGTGTTGTAGGAACGAAGGGCGTTGTTATCTTATGACCTCGCTGACACCAAGCAGAGGGAGTGTGGAGGCCACAGGTAAGAAAAAACTCTGGCAAGTGTCAAACAACCGTGGTCTAACTCCGTCATATTGGCAATGGATAATATGACGCACAGAAGTCTCCCAAAGCTGAAGAATAAGAAGTTCTTTTGGATGAATATTTTTTTATTTTATAAGTGTGCAATAAAGAAAAATAGTTTTTGATCGACTCGTCATAAGGTTATTTCAAAGCGCGCAATCTAGTTAATTTCGCAAATTTGGTTTTATTTATGGTTGGCTGATAACCCTTATTTTACACTAGCTTCCTTTCATAACTGCAATCATCATCATCATCATCATCATCCTCAAGCAGCCATGGGCTACGGAGGTCCAACCAGACCACGCAGTTTACTTCTCCAAGCATATCTGTCCTGAGCTACATCTGCTGCATCCGGCCACTGCACACCAATTCTAACAAGGTCCTGCTTGACATTGTCTGCCCACCGCATCCTAGGTCTCCCCCTCCTTCTGAAGCCTCTAGGCACACTGTTCATAACCCTATTCGCCAATCTATAATTATCCATACGGGCAACATGGCCAAACCAGCGGAGTCTCTCTCTGCACAATATGCTGCTTAAAGGAGGTTGCAGACTCCTTTGCCTAACCTCATCATTAGTTACAAAGTTAAACCACCTAATACCCAAGATACTGCGTAAGCATCTAGAATCAAAAGCATCTAGTTTCCTGTTATCTTGTTTACACAGCGTCCAAGTTTCACTACCATAACTAACCCTAGAAAGAACCAAACTATTATACAGTCTAATTTTAGTCTTTAGGTGTATACGCCTATTTCTCCACAATCTCCATAGATTCTTAAAAGTCCCGGCAGCAATACCTATTCGTCTGTTAATCTCATGCCGCACATCACCAGTATCAGTTACATAGCTCCCAAGATAATTAAACTGTGACACCTGCTCAAGACTGCAACCATTCAGATTAACTGAATCACAACCTGCCTGACCAATTTTCATCACTTTAGTTTTCTCTCTGTTTATAACCAAACCTACTGTACTCCCAGTCTCATCAACAGTTCGAATGAAAGAGTTCATCTCATCAACATCATTTGCCAAAAGGGCTAAATCATCAGCATAATCTAAATCAGAAATTTTCGTATCTCCAGCCCATTTAAGGCCAAAAGCTTTCCCTTGAAGTGAATTTCGCATAACATAATCAACAACCAAACTAAAGAGAAAAGGAGACAAAATGCACCCTTGTCGAACACCAGAAGTAATGCTAAACCAATTGCTACAAGACTTACCAACTCTCACACATGACTCAGTGTTATTATAGAGAGCTTTCATTATGTTAACTAACTTGTCTGGTATACCATATGATCTCACAATCAACCACAAATTATGACGATCAACAGAGTCGAAAGCCTTTTTGAAATCAACAAAGCTAGCAACCAAAGGTTTCTGAAACTCTAAACATTTCTCAAGAATCTGCCTGAGTGAAAATATCTGATCTACACATCCCCTACCACTTCTGAATCCACATTGCTCATCACGCAATTGCCTGTCAACCAGATTCTTAATTCTATTAAGCACAATCATGGAAAGAACTTTACCTGGAACAGAGAGTAGGCTGATACCCCTATAGTTATCACAAGAACTGCGATCACCTTTTTTGAAAATAGGGATAATAATAGCTCTAGTAAAATCTTTAGGAACCATGCCTTTATCATAAAAGTTATTCAAAATTTCAGTCATCCAAGTGATAACCAAAACATTCCCAGCTCTGAGCATTTCTGTACTAATTTCATCTACCCCTGGGGATTTATGAAGTTTCAGTTTAGAGATAGCCAAACTAACTTCAGATTGTGTTATAGGGCCAACATTAAAGCTGCCAATGCATCTATCATCATTACAAACAATGGGAGTAGAACTAACCACATTGTTTAGAACATCACTGAAATGCTCAGCCCACCTAGCCATGAGAGAATCCTCACCTTCTATAACCTTACCTTGTTTATCCTTCAATCCCTGTATGCCTGTCCGTTTTCTACCACATAAAACATTAACTATCTGGTACAGCTCTCTGCTGTTGTGCTGTCTAACCGCTTCCTCAGCTTTGTCAGCCAAGCTATCAAGCCAAAGATTTTTATCAGTAGCTAACTGATCCTTTACACGTTTATTAAGCTCTCTGTAATCTTTTCTATTAGGACTAGTAGGGTACTGATTAAGGACATTCCTGCAATTCCTTCTTTCTGAAATAAGCTCAATTGCCTTGTCACTTAAATAATTCTGCCTCCTCTGCTCCTTTTTTCCTAAAAGAGTACTGTTAGTTTCCAAAAAAGCCTGTTTAAAATGGCCCCATTCTTCCTCAACTTCGGTATTAAGCAAACCATGACCGTCATAATGACTAAGTAACCTATCATGGTAAGCTTTAGCTATAACTGGGTCATTCAGAGCTTCAGTATTAAAGGTAAATTTTTTAACTCTAGCACAACACTTTTTAAGTTTAAGTTGCAAGACACTTATAACAAGGTAATGGTCAGATCCAATTTCAGCTCCCCTATATGCCCTGGTATTTCTAACAGAACTAGCCCATTTGCTGTTAATTAATATATAATCAATCATATTCCTATGCAGCCCATCAGGTGAAACCCATGTGTATTTATGTATGTCACGGTGTTTGTAATATGTGTTAGTTATTCTGAAACCATTGAGTTTACTTACCTGTAGGAGACGTTGCCCATTGCCATTGCAGCTACCAATACCAAAAGGACCTATTACTCCTCCCCAAAGGTCAGAGTCGGTACCAACTTTGGCATTGAAGTCACCAAGAACAAGGGTAATATCTCCTTTCTTGACAGAATTCAAAATGTCCTGAAGTTGTCCGTAAAACCTATCCTTCTCATCCTCATCAGCATCCTCAGTGGGGGCATAACAGCAGATAACATTCAAGTTTTTAATGCTTGTCTGAAATTTTGCTGTAAGAAACCTTTCATTAATGCACTCATATCCTAGAAGAGCATCACTAGCATGTCTGCTGAGCAGCAGACCCACGCCTTGGTGATGCTTTCCATCCTCCCTCCCTGTAAAGAGAAATTTAAAGTTATTTTTAAGTATCTCACCTTTACCTGTCCATCTGGTCTCTTGCAAGCCAAGAATATCTAGGTTATAGCACTGGAATTCCTGCATGAGGACATCAAGAGAATAATCTCTATGTAATGTCCTCACGTTCCACGTTCCTGCAGAAAGAAAATGATTAGTAGGATTTTGAAAGAAATTAGGTTTATTGAGATTGGTATGGCCAACAATATCAAACAGCCCCCTGATCGCAGGCATGGGGGAAAGACCCGTTCCTCCTCCGCTAAAGGCTGAAGTCACCGATGCTGGTAGGAACTTCAGGCACCACCTTTTCAAGTGGACTTTTTCAAGAGCCACATGGCCTGCCTGAGACGCATTACTCCAGTTTAGGCTTGACGATGCCCAACTAGCAAAGTAAGGTTCAGGTACCTGCGATGGCCTCTGATTAGGATTATCCACCAGCTGATATAAGGTATCCCATGCCTCTGTTCACTTAGAGCTGGCAACCCAGAAGCAAACAGAAAACACAGCGGCAGACTCTCCCTCAACAGAGGCCCACCAGTGCAGCAAGTCCAGGATCCATAATCAAGCTCAAATCCATAAACAAGTCCAGTCTAGTAGGTATAAATGGTCAGCACCAGGACCCTGTGAAGTTGACCACTCCTCAGCAGGGTTGAAAAAAAAAGAAAAAAGTGGCCGTAGATGACCAGATCAGCGGGCCATACTGAACTGGCAGCCCTCCCCTTCCGTTCCCTTCCAAAAGAGAGTATCTCTTTTGAAAGGTACTAACGGCCTGCACCACGAGAAGGCGGGGTCGGACATTAGGTGCTAGACCTGGCCGGTTCTGTGCATCATCACTAGGGATTGGTACACAGCTCTCCTTCCAGTTTACGCCTAGCTAACTATTTTGCCCCCCTGAGCGAACTCGGACTTTTCCGTCCCTTTCTCAAAGTCTGATCTTAACTCTTAATGTTTAGGTTAGCTAAATTTGCCGTCCCGTGGCCGAGTGGTTAGCGCGCTTGGCTACTGATCTACGGGACCTTGGTTCGAGCCCCGGGTAAGGCATGGATGTTCGTGTTGTTTTTCTGCTGAGGTCCTCCCATCCTCTCAGACCTTCTTCTCTGGCATATAAACTGACAGGCTCCTGTCAGACCTCTGTGGCAAGCAGCTGCTTGAGGAGGTACGTACTTAGCTAAATTTTATGTCCTTTTTTATTGAAAAGCAATTAAAAATCATCTGTTGAAAAATACATCATATTTTCTCCAGTGAAACTTACTGCAACTGATGGTCTTAATGATCGTTAGTTTATTTGCGAATTTTCCGCCCCTAAAAAAATGCCGTCTGATGCAGGAGCACCGGTTGCACGTGCGACAGCGTCGCCCCTGACTACGGTGCGTAACGAAAATATATATTATTATATATATTATTAATATTTACAAAGTAATGCTTCATAAAACTTCACCTCATAAATTAATTGAGATTTAAATAATAAGTATTGTTTCGAACCATTGAATAAACTAAATATACATTTTAGAAGTTTGTGTAGTGATTATTTCAATATTAGACAATTATCAATGATTTTTAATAGAACAAAATAATTTATTGTTGGATATTCCAGCTTCCATAATTCTTTAAATACTGAACGAATGCTGCTAAAAATCGAGATTTAAATAGATTTGATTATGATCTTTAATTTACCTTCAGTCATATTTTTCACTTAAATGCATATTTCAGAAAATACAGAAGATCAAAGTTAGATTCCCATTGACATGGAAATTTTCTAATATTTCAGTAGGGCAGTGCATTTTTCTGAGAATAATATGACAAAATCCCACTTATGGCGACGCAAAATCCTTTGATATTCTCTTCTGAAATGCATTGTAATATCCCAGCTACGAAAACGGAAGTGTGATGATTCATGGATTTTTACAACCCAGTAAAAAGTACATTCAGTAGGGTTGAGTGGTTTTACCTCTGAACAGCACTTTTTTGCACATAATGGGCTAAATAGCAGGCTACAAGACCTTGAAGGCTAATAGAAGTTTGGGGGAAGGGGACCCAATGGACAGCTGTTGGGAGACAGATGGTAGCCTCCCGTCAATGTCATCGAGCATGTTCTTTAACGTGCACAGGGTACGGCTCTCTCGCACATGGGTTGGGTTTTTTTACCTCTGAGCGGCACTTTTTTGCACACCATGGGCTAAATGGCCAGGTCACAAAGACCCTGAAGGCTCAGAGAAGGTTGAGGGAGGAGACCCACTGGAACAACTGTTGGGAGGCAGATGGTAGCCTCCCGTCAAGGCCATCCAGCGTGTTCTTTAACGTCCACAGGGTATGGCTCTACAGCGTACGGGGCCACGGCTGAACGGCCATCCGACGGACGGCGATCTTTTCAAGCCCATCGGTGTCTCCCTCGAGGCGAGGAGTTCGATCGAGGTCGGGGAGTTTTGCACAAATAAATCTTAACGCCCCCCCAGCTGGGACTCGAACCTGAGAACTACAGATTACGAGCTAACGCGATACCAACTGAGCTATCCCCCCCCCCCCCCGCACACACACACACTACTCAGTAAGTTCATCCGAAGTTACACCCAGTCTCCGATTAACAATAGATGTGTTTATCGAAGAAAAAAAATCGTGTAAGGTGAAATCGTGTTAGTTGCACACGATAGACGGGGATGCATTCCATAATCCTAATCCGACTGACATACGTTCAGTTTTATTCCTATAAATAAAAATAAATACCCCTTTAAGCAGCTGCTTGCCCCAGAGGTCTGACAGGAGGCTATCAGTTTATATGCCATAGTAGAATATCTGAGAGGATGGCAGGACCTCAGCAGAAAACAACACGAACATCCATGCTCGAACACCCGGGGTTCGAACTCAGGTCCCTTAGATCAGTAGCTAAGCGCGGTAACCACTCAGCCACGGGATGGCTTATTTCTTTATTATGATTAATTTTTGGTTAATGAGCTTTGTTTTTTATTTATGTAGATATAATAACATTAAACAGATTTTCACGGGGAAAAACGATAAAGATAGAAACAAAGAAAAATAGATGAATGTAGTTTTATTTCAATACATTGTACTTATAGAGTCCATCGGCACCTAATTCAGTTCCTTTGATGCGAATACGAATACAGCGAGTGATTTCATATCCGCATGCTCTAATTTTATTTTTCACTTTTTAGGGCGAGAAATATAGTTTTTTTTAAATTTTTAATCAGTTTTTTTATGACAAAGTTTCCTGAGGCCACTAAAAGTAAAATATATATATAAATTGAAAGAAATTAAAATATATTAAGGAAAATATCACCCTGAAGTTAACGTCGATAAATTTTGGAAAAAAAAATTATCTTGAGCGATACGAACCCTGGATCTCCCGATAAATGCCAGATGTTCTGGATCACTGGTTCAATATTCAGTCTAAACAATTGTATACTCAGACTATACTTGCCATCTTCAAGACATGCTTATCATTGTTTCTTGAGGCTGAGGGGGGGTGGCTCGGTCGGTAGCGCGCCAGGCTCGTAATCTGTAGTTCCCAGATTCGAGTCCCAGCTGGGTCAGCGTTGAGATTTATCTCCGCAAAATTCCCCGCCCTGCCCACGGTCAGTAGGGGACACCGATGGGCTTGGAAAGGCCGCCGTCCGTCAGATGGGACGTTAAGCCGTGGTTCCGTGTGCGGGATAGCCATACCCTGTGCAAGTTAAAGAACACGCTGGATGGCCTTGACGGGAGGCTACCATCTGTCTCCCAACAGCTGTTCCAGTGGGTCCCTTCCCCCAACCTTCTCTGAGCCTTCGGGGTCCATGTGACCTGGCCATTTAGGCCATGGTGTGCAAAAAAGTGCCGCTCAGAGGTAAAACAAAAACCCAACCCTTCAGGCTGAGAGCAGCTGGGACAATACCTTCATGAGACATAGAGAATTGGGTACTGTTGGTAGAAAGTTCATAACATCAATTAGAGGAGATCTTGATCGGCGACCAGTAACTCAGTGGTCCAGTTGGGTTGGGTTGTTTTACCTCTGAGCGGCACTTTTTTTGCACACCATGGGCTAAATGGCCAGGTCACATGGACCCCGAAGGCTCAGAGATTGGATTGTTTGGATTGTTTTACCTCTGAGCGGCACTTTTTTGCACACCATGGGCTAAATGGCCAGGTCGCATGGACCCCGAGGGCTCAGAGAAGGTTGGGGGAGGGGACCCACTGGAACAGCTGTTGGGAGACAGATGGTAGCCTCCCGTCAAGGCCACCCAGCGTGTTCTTTAACGTGCACAGGGTATGGCTCTCCCGCACACGGGGCCACGGCTTAACGTCCCATCCGACGGACGGCGGCCTTTTCAAGCCCATCGGTGTCCCCTACTGACCGTGGGCAGGGCGGGGAATTCTGAGGAGATAAATCTCAACGCTGACCCAGCGGGGACTCGAACCTGGGAACTACAGATTACGAGCCTGGCGCGCTACCGACTGAGCCACCCCCAGTGGTCTAGAGCACCTCGCATATTATCAGGAGGTCGTGGGTTCGTATCCCACCCGGCTCAAGACAATTTTTCCCCTAAAATTGATCGACGTTAAATTCAGAGTGATGTCTTCCTTAATATATGACTAAATACGTCGAGAAAAAAATCTCTTCAGTCTTAAAATAGAGTTTTTTAATGCGACCCAAAGAGTGAAAAATAGAAGCGATGATGAAATTATTGACAGAATCCATATTAACAAAAAAAGGAGAGAGAAACTGATTTACCAACTGAATAATAATTTCCGGCGCCCCAACTCCCTTTGAAGTAAATGCGAATTCAGTTAAGTAATTATCATTGGTATGCTTTTATTTTTTTACCCTTTATGGTGCATATAACCGTCCCGTGGCCGAGTGGTTAGCACACTTGGCTATTGATCTAAGGGACCGAGTTCGAGCCCCGGGTAAAGCATGGATGTGTGTGTCGTTTTTCTGCTGAGGTCCTGCCATCCTCACAGATCTTCTACTATGGCATATAAACTGACAGGCTCCTGTCAGACCTCTGTGGCAAGCAGCTGCTTGAGGGGGTATTCATTTTTATTTATGGTGCATATAGGGTATTTTTTAATTTAAAAAAATTACATTCGTGATTTTTTGGGTTGGTTGTTTTACCTCTGAGCGGCATTTTTTTGCACACCATGGGCTAAATGGCCAGGTCACAAGGACCCCGAAGGCTCAGAGAAGGTTGGAGGAGGGGACCCACTGGAACAGCTGTTGGGAGACAGATGGTAGCCTCCCTGTTCTTTAACGTGCACAGGGTATGGCTCTCCCGCACAAGGGACCAAGGCTTAACGTTCTATCCGATGGACGGCGGCCAAATATAAATGTCATTGTCAAATTATATATAATATGTAAATTATAAATCCATGTAAATTGTTTTTATTACGTAATTTAAATTTTTTTCAATAAATGATCGAGATATTCGATTTTTTTAAAATATCCATTAAATTTATTCAATATATTTTTATGGCTTTCGGAGTTAGGTGGGGGGAGAGTATATTTATTCCTGAACCCCCCCCCCCCCTCCTTTCTCTCTCTCGAGCTATGACTCTATTATAATGCATAAAGAAATGTGAATTCCATTTAGTATCTCTTTATGAAAACACAGAGCGCTTTTAGCATTATCTTTTACAAAAAAAAAATGTCAAAAAAGCAATTAAAATTAGCAAATTATTTAAAAAAATATCTCAACAAAAATATATTATCATATTAAATATGCATCTTTGTAATTTGATACTTCAGCGACACATTTTGGCCAACACGAATGTTTCAAAAAATTATTGTGTGATATTTCTCCAATTTCGTAAAAGTCTTTCAAAGTAATTCTCCGATCAGGCGGGACGGGGGTGGCACAGTTGGGTCAGCGTTGAGACTTATCTCCGCAAAACTCCTCACCCTGCCCACTGTCAGTAGGGGACACCGATGGGCTTGAAAAGGCCGCGGTCCGTCGGATGGGACGTTAAGCCATGGCGCAGTGTGCGGGAGAGCCATACCCTGCGCATGTTAAAGAACACGCTGGATGGCCTTGACGAGAGGCAACCCTCTATCTCCCAACAGCTGTTCCTGTAGGACCACCCCCAACCTTCTCTGAGCCTTCGGGATCCTTGTGACCTGGCCATTTAGCCCATGATGTACAAAATAGTGTCGTTCAGAGGTAAAAAAAACCCAACCTCAGTCCTGGTCGTAACTAGAGAGGGGAAGTGAAAGTGGAGGGGGGGGGGGGGAAGGCATCCCTCCCTCTAGTAAGTCTGTTCAATTTTTATAACTTAAAATTCTTCTACTCTACAAGAGATAGATTTCTTTACATTCACGAAGCTGACGTAAAAATTTGCCACAGGCTCACATTTCCAGTTTTATTGTGATAAAAATTATTCGGTCAAGTAGTAAGCTCCCCCCTACCACCAATGTTTTGAGTTGATTACTGTCCTGCCTCAGATAACTTCAGTAAGCTAGTTTTCTTATACTAGCTTACTGAAGTACTAGTTTATATTATCACTTAATAATATCCATGAGCCATTGTCACCAGTATCACCGCAAAATTGATCTAAATGAAAGTCTAAGGTAAATAATGACATCTTTCTGTAGCTTACTGAAAAGCATCGCTGTGACTGAAGTTAAAATTATTTGGCATATTCAGTCAAGTAATTTACGCTGTTCTATATATATTTCTAAACACATTCCTGATAGCATTACGTTGCTAGAAGCAATTCATATGAATCTTCGGTATAACTCGGCATTTAATCTTACCGGAGCGATAGCTGTGTGTGTGTGTGACAAACTTTTTAAACAAAAGCTGTTTTCTCATTAAAAGTGTATCGACCTGAGTCTGACATGTTTGGGATGTGTTACATCCCACCATTGTGCCTTGGTATGGACAAACACATCTTTGAATGGCGTTCCTCTTAAACTATATGAGATTGTTTATAGACTCTTTTCCCTTTGGAGACTGAACGTATTCATTAATCACTTAATAGCTTTGCGAAATCTTTAGAATGTGAAATTAAACAAACAAGTATAAGATCAATACCATAAGCGAGAACTAGTTTCAGTTAGAAATTCTAGCAGCACAAAATTAATTATAGAGTAGTCTTTCGAATAGAGAGAGGCAGTTCTCGAGATTCTGGAGGTCTTAGAATGGATAATAGAGTCTTTCAGGTCCTTGAACAAGCCAAATAAGTAAACAAGCAAAGTTCAGTAATGAATGGTTTAATTCAATGAAGTATTTTTCAGATCTTTTGGCGTTTGTTTCTGTTTTGAGAACATAAATATTTGTTAAATTCTGCGAAGAACGCTAAAGGAATTTGACGTTTGGAATGAAGAAAATATTTTTAAAGCATCTCGTATTCATATAATGCGCAAATTTCTGTGTTTTATCACTAAAAGTGTTTCTTTTTTCAATACTGATCTAAACTACTGCACACTGTCGATATTACGTATTAATGGTTCCTTGATGAGTCCTTACGATCGTTAATCATGAAAGGAATCTTTCAACAGCTCCAAGAAAGTTACAAAGTTTTATTAAATTCTCGCAATTCGCAGAATAGGGTTTATTTGCATTTAAAAAGCTAAAAATCTTAATTACCTGTTAAGCATTACAAACACGTCTCAAGATATCTCTTGATGTTTCATTTAACAAATTAGAAAATTCAAAAGCTGAATCTTTCCTTTTTTTATTACCTATCTTCCTATTGCTTTTGGTCTTGACATTTGTCGATTGTAGATTTGAAAAGAAAAAAACATTGTTCCACCATATCTTTCGAACGCGATGGAGAAGCTTAATGATTTAGGTACCAAATGAAAGCTTATGACGTGGGGAGTGTCATAGATTATATAAAATTGACCCCTCGTGCTTTCTTCCCCCCTAAAAAAGGGTATATGTGAAAACTATTCTTAATCTATATCTCCAGAACGCAAAGGCCGAAAGAAACAAGCGATACGTCGATACCCCTTCTGATGCGGGAAATGTCTTAGGCTAAGAAAAATTGACCCCACATGCTTTCTTCCCCCCTAAAAAACAGGAAATGTAAAAGTCCTTCTACTATATCTTCCGAAGGCGAGGGTCTACCGTTACGAGTTAGGGGTCAAATGAAAGCTCATATGATGACGTTTGTAAATTATTTTGAATTTTCCCCCCACTAATCGAATTACTCCCTGATAAAAGGGGGTGGCGGATTTTCGCGGGGTTCGACTTTAACGAGTCGTATCTCAAATTAGAGCTTGTGACGTCTCCAATGTCGTGGGTTACCTCAAACGTGTCTCCAAATGGGGGGGAGAGAGAAATGCACTCAATGTATATGAGTCACATATCAAATGAAAGTATTTAAAAGTAGGTGTTTTTAGTGATAAAAAATAAATAAATTAAAACAGTTAAAAATACCTATCTTCCTATAGGGCCATAAAAAGTAAAAAATAAACCTAAAGCATATCAGTGGTACAATCGATCACTGAATTCGTATTCGCTTCAAAGGGAAATAGGACGCAATTTACCTACTCAACAGGGGCGGAGGTGTCTCAGTCGGTAGCGCGCCAAGCTCGTAATCCGTTCCCTGGTTCGAGTCCCAGCTGGGTCAGTGTTGAGATTTATCTTTGCAAAATTCCCTGCCCACGGTCAGTAGGGGACACCGATGGGCTTGGAAAAGCCGCCGTCCATCGGATGGGAAGTTAAGCCGTGGTCGCGTGTATGGGAGAACCATACCCTGTGCACGTTAAAGAACACGCTGGATGGCCTTTGACGGGAGGCTACGATCTGTCTCCCAACAGCTGTTCCAGTGGGTCCCCTCCCCCAACCTTCTCTGAGCCTTCGGGGTCCTTGTGACCTGGCCATTTAGCCCATTGTGTGCAAAAAAGTGCCGCTCAGAGGTAAAACAACCAACAAACCAACCTATTCAACAAGATTGCCGGCGCTCTATCTTCCTTTGAAGTTAATTCGAACCCAGTGACTAATTTCACCATTGATACGTTTTAGGAATATTTTCTACTTAACCTAAGCATGCCAGTGGCATATCGATCTTTAGATTACTTAAGTAAATCTAAAGCATTGATATGTTTCAGGTTTACTTTCTGCTTTTTAGGGGCCCTATAGGAAGATAGTCCAGTCGGTTTATATGGGCAGCACCAGGACCCTGTGTGGTTGACCACTCCTCAGCAGGGTAGAAAAAAAAAAGAAAAGTAGCCATAGTTGTCCAGATCAGTAGGCCACACTAATCTGGCAGCCCTCCCCTTCCGTTCACTTCCACAAGAGAGTATCTCTTTTGAAAGGTACTAACGGTCTGCACCACGAGAAGGCGGGGTCGGACATTAGGTGCTAGGCCTGGCCGGTTCTATGCATCATGCACAGGGGATTGGTGCATAGCTCTCCTTCCAGTGACTACCGAGCTACCATTTACAGATAAACCCACTGGACTGGACAGATATATGGCTCTGAGCTCGATTATGGATCCTGATTTTGCTGCACTGGTGGGCTTCTGTGGAGGGAAAATCTTCCGCTGTGTTTTCTGTTTGTTTGTGGGTTAACAGCCCCAAGTGAATAGATTCACAGGATATGTTTATCAGCTGGTGGATAATCCTGAGCAGAGATCATCGCAGGCACCTGGACTCTTTGCTTCTATTGGCGTCAAATTCTACATTGAGGAAGTCTTCCAGTGTAGATGGCTTCAGCCTTTAGTGGTGGGGGAACGGGTCTTTGCCCCATGTCTGAGATTAGGGGGCTGTTTGATATTGTCGGCATTCCCTCTCTCAATAAACTTAGTTTCTTTAAACATCCTACTAACCATTTTCTCTCCATAGGTAGTTGGAATGTGAGGACTCTGCACAGAGCTTTTTCTCTTGATGTCCTCACACAAGAATTCCACCATTATAATTTAGATATTCTCGGTTTGCAAGAGACCAGACGGACAGATAAAGGTCAGATTCTTAAAAATAATCTTAAATTTCTCTTTTCAGGGAGGGACGACAATAAGCATCACCAAGGCGTGGGTCTGCTTCTCAGCAGACACGCTAGTGATGCTCTTGTAGGATATGAGTGCATTAATGGAAGGTTTCTTACAGCAAAATTTCAGACAAGCGTTAAAGACCTGAATGTTATCTGCTGTTATGCCCCCACTGAGGATGCCGATGAGGATGAGAAGGATAGGTTTTATGAACAACTTCAGGATATTTTGAATTCTGTCAAGAAAGGAGATATTACCCTTGTTCTTGGTGACTTCAATGCCAAAGTTGGTACTGACTCTGCCCTTTGGGGAGGAGTAATAGGCCCTTTTGGTATTGGTAGCTGAAATGGACAATGGGCAACGTCTCCTACAGGTAAGTAAACTCAATGGTTTCAGAATAACTAACACTTATTACAAACATCGCGACATACATAAGTACACATGGGTTTCACCTGATGGGCTGCATAAGAATATGATTGATTATATATTAATTAACAGCAAATGGGCTAGTTCTGTTAGAAATACCAGGGCATATAGGGGAGCTGAAATTGGATCTGACCATTACCTAGTTAAAAGTGTCTTGCAACTTAAACTTAAAAAGTGTTGTGCTAGGGTTAAAAAATTTGGTTTTAATACTGAAGCTCTGAAAGACCCAGTTATAGCCAAAGCTTACCATGACAGGTTACTTAGTCATTATGACAGTCATGGTATGCTTACTACTGAAGTTGAGGAAGAATGGGATCATTTTAAACAGGCTTTTTTGGACACTAACAGTACTCTTTTAGGAAAAAAGGAGCAGAGGAGACAGAATTATCTGAGTGATAAGGCACTTGAGCTTATTTCGGAAAGAAAGAACTGCAGGAATGTCCTTAATCAATACCCTACTAGTCCTAATAGAAAGCATTACAGAGAACTTAATAAACGTGTAAAAGATCAGTTAGCTGCTGATAAGAATCTTTGGCTTGATGGTTTGGCTGACAAAGCCGAGGAAGCAGTTAGACAGCACAACAGCAGAGAGCTGTACCAGACAGTTAATGTTTTGTGTGGTAGAAAACGGACAGGTATACAGGGATTGAGGGATAAACAAGGTAAGGTGAGGATTCTGTCATGGCTAGTTGGGCTGAGCATTTCAGTGATATTCTAAGCAATGTGGTTAGTTCTATTCCCATTGTTTGCAATGATGATAGATGCATTGGTGGCTTTAATGTTGGCCCTGTAACAAAATCTGAAGTTATTTTGGCTGTTTCTAAACTTAAACTTCATAAATCCCCAGGGGTAGATGAAATTACTACAGAAATGCTTAGAGCTGGAAATGTTTCGGTTACCTCTTGGATGACTGAAATTCTGAATATCTTTTATGATAAAGGCATGGTTCCTAAGGATTTTACCAGAGCTATTGTTATCCCTATTTTCAAAAAAGGTGATCGCAGTTCTTGTGATAACTATAGGGGTATCAGCCTACTCTCTGTTCCAGGTAAAGTTCTTTCCATGATTGTGCTTAATAGAATTAAGAATCTGGTTGACAGGCAATTGCGTGATGAGCAATGTGGATTCAGAAGTGGTAGGGGATGTGTGGATCAGATATTTTCACTTAGGCAGATTTTTGAGAAATGTTTAGAGTTTCAGAAACCTTTGGTTGCTAGCTTTGTTGATTTCCAAAAGGCTTTCGACTCTGTTGATCGTCATAATTTGTGGTTGATTGTGAGATCATATGGTATACCAGACAAGTTAGTTAACATAATGAAAGCTCTCTATAATAACACTGAGTCGTGTGTGAGAGTTGGTAAGGCTTGTAGCAATTGGTTTAGCATTACTTCTGGTGTTCGACAAGGGTGCATTTTGTCTCCTTTTCTCTTTAGTTTGGTTATTGATTATGTTATGCGAAATTCACTTCAAGGGAAAGGTTTTGGCTTTAAATGGGCTGGAGATACGAAAATTTCTGATTTAGATTATGCTGATGATTTAGCCCTTTTGACAAATGATGTTGATGAGATGATCTCTTTCATTTGAGCTGTTGATGAGACTGGTAGTAGAGTAGGTTTGGTTATCAACAGTGATGAAAATTGGTCAGGCAGGCTGTGATTCAGTTAATCTGAATGGTTGCAGTCTTGAGCAGGTGTCACAGTTTAATTATCTTGGGAGCTATGTAACAGATAATGGTGATGAGATTAACAGACGAATAGGGATTGCTGCCGGGACTTTTAAGAATCTATGGAGAGTGTGGAGAAATAGGCGTATACACCTAAAGACTAAAATTAGACTGTATAATAGTTTGGTTCTTTCTAGGGTTAGTTATGGTAGTGAAACTTGGACACTTTTTAAACAGGATAACAGGAAACTAGATGCTTTTGATTCCAGATGCTTACGCAATATCTTGGGCATTAGGTGGTTCAACTTTGTAACTAATGATGAGGTTAGGCAAAGGAGTTTGCAACCTCCTTTAAGCAGCATATTGTGCAGAGAGAGACTCCGCTGGTTTGGCCATGTTGCCCGTATGAATAATTATAGATTGGCGAATAGGGTTATGAACAGTGTGCCTAAAGGCCTCAGAAAGAAGGGGAGACCTAGGATGCGGTGGGCAGACAATGTCAAACAGGACCTTGTTAGAATTGGTGTGCAGTGGCCAGATGCAGTAGATATAGCTCAGGATAGACTTGCTTGGAGAACTAAATTGCACGGTCTGGTTGGACCTCCGTAGCCCATGGCTGCTTGATGATGATGATGATGATGATGATGATGATGATGGGAAGATAGGTATCTTTTAAATGTTTTATTTATTCCATTCTGCTCTTAACAACATGAATTAGCTTTTATAGATTATCGAATAGAATACGTAAATAAGAAATGAAGTTTGCGAATTGCGATTTTATAATTGATATGAAAGCAAAAATATACTTAAGAATCGGAAGAATGCAGGAGCTTCGATTAAAAAAAGAAACACAGCAGATTTAGACAGTAAAGAGAAAAATTTGCTGTTCGCTGCCCCCCCCCCTCTCCCCAGATCCGGCCCTCCTATAAATTGAGTTGTTTTACCTCTGAGCGGCACTTTTTTGCACACAATGGGCTAAATAACCAGATCACAAGGACCCCGAAGGCTCAGAGAAGGTTGGGGGAGGGGAGCCACTGGAACAGCTGTTGGGAGACAGATGATAGCCTCCCGTCAAGGCCATCCAGCGTGTTCTTTAATGTGCACAAGGTATGGCTCTCCCTCACACGGAACCACGGCTTAACGTCCCATCCGACGGACGACGGCCTTTTCAAGCCCATCAGTGTCCCCTACTGACCGTAGGCAGGGCGTCGAACTTTGACCCAACTAAGCCGGCCCTCCTATAGAAAAGAATATTACGGTAAATTCGAGGATAGTGGAAACAAATATTTTATTATCTGAGTTTCGCACTCTTTCATTTCAAATTTTCAATGAGATCCATTTGTGACAAAATTGAAAAATTGTAGATGTCGTGTCGCTCTAATTTATTTCATTATTGTATTTATTGTTATTGTATATTTCTATGTTATAAGTGTATTTTGAAAGTATCTTAAGGAGAAATGTGGCTCATTAGTTGTAATTCGGGGCCAACTAGTCCACAAAGATATGCGCTGATTATAGAAAAGAAGTGGCTCTTGAATGACTTCGATACGCTGAAGACAGCATTGTATCTTACAGTCAAGTCCGGATATAGGGGGGTGGGAGGAAGGGGGAATACCTCCCATATGAGAATTCTAGTAAGGATAATAGAGGCATAAATTATTACACTTATGTATTTTTCATGCATTTTTTTCAAGAAGTGTTCCATTTGTTTTGTCCAGTATCTGCGGGCCGGGGGTGGCTCAGTCGGTAGCGCGCCAGGCTCGTAATCTGTAGTTCCCAGGTTCGAGTCCCAGCTGGGTCAGCGTTGAGATTTATCTCCGCAAAATTTCCGCCGTGCCCACGGTCAGTAGGGGACACGATGGGCTTGGAAAGGCCGCCGTCCGTCGGATGGGACGTTAAGCCGTGGCCCCCGTGTGTGGGAGAGCCATACCCTGTGCACGTTAAAGAACACGCTGGATATCCTTGACGTTTAGATGGAGGCTACCATCTGTCTCCCAACAGCTGTTTTAGTGGGTCCCCTTCCCCAACCTTCTCTGAGCCTTTGGGGTCCATGTGACCTGGCCATTTAGGCCATGGTGCGCAAAAAAGTGCCGCTCAGAGGTAAAACAACCCAATCTAGTATCTGTACTGTTAATGCGAAATTCTGTTAAGAAATATTCTATCCTGATCCCTTTACTTTCCTGTTAACAGTTTTTGCACTGTAACTGAAAACAAATCACAATCTATGAAACAATCTCGCTGGATAAGTGAATAATTTCCTGACTTCCTTTCGGTGAATCAAACTCACATAATGCAAGCACTTTTCACTTTCTAAACATTAAACCGAATGAACGCTCACTGAATGGCATTTCCCATCGAACCACCCAAACACAACATTTTGTTAGATGACAATAAAAAATTTGCCTTCGCAGCTGAATTCAAAGGAAAACCCACCTCGCAGAAAGAAAGATTTCAAAGAAAAAAAAATAAAAAACGAACAAAAAGATGAAAAAGAAAAATAAATGAAAAAAGGCGTGAAAAAAATACGAACTTCACCGCGTAAAACGGAATTCACTTTGTAATTAATGATTAGAGGTACAGAATTCAATGGCCTCGGTGGAACAAAGCCACAATGCTGATAATGGGTGTCTTGTAACCAGGCCTGTGGCACTCTGTTTAATGACCAGCCAATTTATCTGCTGCCATATTAGTTTTTATCAGATCGCTTGTCGAACCGATTCACGGAGTCAATGTTTTATCTAGGGACCTGAGCTTGGAAACTGTTGCAAGCTTCTTTCTGTCTTACCTATCAGAGCAAAACATTCGTTAATCAATGGGAGCGAAAAGGAAGATATATTACTTTTCCTGATCCTGCTCTCTTTCTTTTATTTGCATAAAGGTTTCTGCTCTCATTCTCTTTTTTTCTCTCTCTTCAAACTTTCTCTCTTTCAGCATCTCTTATTCTTTCATTGTAGGTTCCTATATTCCACACACAACTCTCTTCCTTGTCTTCCGTGAGTATTCAGTAAATCCTTGGAGGAAGTGTATTGATCCTTTCACCGGTTGTACCTCAGGTTTCTTTTTTTTAATCTTTTTTAAAAATATTCTCTCTATGACTAGAGACGAAAAGCACCTTGGTAGCCATGCTGAAAAAGAGAAGAAGTAGCCATGCTGAAAAAGAGAAGAAGTAGCCATGCTGAAAAAGAGAAGAAGACACAAAGAAACAAGGAGTAAGGAAAATAAACCACGATTATAAAAAAATATATCAGGAAAATAAATAATAAATCAAGAAAATAAAATAAAAAAATAAATAAAGTAATTAATTCTTACCCTATCTAGTAGCCAGACGATAAAATTTGTTTGCAGGAAAATCTCGTTTCTCGATTACTGGAGAACCATTCGACGTTTAATTAATTTTTGGGGTGAATCTCCGGTTTTACTAATCACCGTCGCAGACGGCTTAATCTTATAAAAGTTACACGAGAAAAAAAAATGCCAGAAGAAAAAAGGTTAGAGTTTGAAGATATGACCAGTGGGAGTTTAAGAAATATTACGCAGCAAATAAAAAAAAAACCCAGAAAGTTTCTTTTTATATCCAACCACCTAATTGTAACAAGTTTCCGTTTCTCGTTATTGAATCAAAAACTGGCAACATTTTATCCGCATCTTCTTCCTCCCCCTCTTTTTTTTTTGGACGACTAGAAAGTGAAAATAAATTAAATTTCATGTTAAGGATATCTGCTAAAACATACATGTATCACTTTTTATATATGTAGGATATAATGAAGTTTGTTAGGCATACCAAGGACTTATTCAGAACTTTTCAGAGTCCTTATCGGTCTCAGCGGTGGATGGTAAATCCGTTAATTATAAGACTGGAAAAGGTGATAAGGATTAAAAGAAGCTAATATAATACTGTCTTTTAGAAAGCTTCTGACATCATCCGAAAAGAAACTGATTTTCAATATATTAAAAAATTTTGTACTATTCAAAAATGTTTTCCTTATTTATTTTCTTATTCACTTTTTTATTTTTAATTTCTTTTCATTTGTATATTTCCATTTTTTTCTTTTATTTTTATATTATATATATATTGTTATAAATTTTAATAGTAAAAAATGAGCGCAAGTGAAGTAATTTATTACAAAATGTATAAAACATACAAATAAAATAATCTTATGTAAACACAAGTTTTTTGTCTTCATCAGCATGAAGTTAAACCATAAAAAGAATGATTCATTATACCTAACAAATTTTCTAATGTTTATACTACAGTGTTGTCAATATTTATTCCTAGCACAAAATAGGACACTTTATTTCATAATATTTAAATAAAGGACAAGCAAATTTCTGTCGAAATTCCTTTGCGTTACTTTGGTTACCTTAGCTCTCTATAATAACACTGAGTCGTGTGTGGGAGTTGGTACATCTTGCAGCGATTGGTTTTAGCATTGCTAGTGGAGTTAGACAAGGGTGCATTTTGTCACCTTTTCTCTTTAGTTTAGTTATTGATTATGTTATGCGAAATTCTTTGCAAGGGAAAATTTTTGGCCTTAAATTGTCTGGAGATACGAAAATTTCTGATTATGCTGATGATTTAGCCCTTGTGGCAAATGATGTTGATGAGACGAACTCTTTCATTCGAGCTGTTGATGAGACTGGTAGTAGAGTAGGTTTGGTTATAAACAGAGAGAAAATTAAAGTAATGAAAATTGGTCAGGCAGATGATGCTTCAGTTGCTTTGAATGACTGTACTATTGAGCAAGTGTCTCAGCTTAATTTTCTTGGAAGTTATGTAACATATACTAGTGATGTGCGGCGTGAGATAAATTTAAGAATAGAGATTGCCGCTGGGACTTTTAAGAATCTATGGAGAGTGTGGAAAAATAGGCGTATACACCTAAAGACTAAAATTAGGCTGTGTAATAGTTTGGTTCTTTCTTAGGTTAGTTATGGTAGCGAAACATGGATCCTTTGTAAGCAGGATAACAATAAACTTGATGCCTTTGATTCTAGATGCTTACGCAATATCTTGGGCATTAGGTGGTTTGACTTTGTAAGTAAGTAACTTGTTGTAACTTTGTTGACAAGTAATGATGAGGTTAAAAGGAGTCATCAACCTCCTTTGGGCAGCATATTGGGCAGAGAGAGACTGCGTTGGTTTGGACATGTTGCTCGTATGCATACCTACAGATTAACAAACAGGATTATGAACAGTGTGCCTAAGGGTTTCAGAAAAAGGGAAGACCTAGGATGCGATGGGCAGACAATTCCAAACAGGACCTTGCTAGAATTGGTCTAGAGCAGCTGTAGCTCAAAAGAGATACGTCTGGAAAGAAAAATTACACAGTCTGCTTGGACCTCTGTAGCCCATGGCTGTATGAGGATTTTGTATGTATGTATGTACTCTTATATTTATTCCTTACATTTCAGTTTCACTATTCTATTTATTTCTTGCTCTTCCACTTATTACTTACATTTTATCTTCCCTACTCTTCTACTTATTCTCTTTTTCCAGTTTCACTGTTTCTCACCTCTTATTAATTCATGAACCGAACATCCCTCGTGTTTCGATTTTCGAATCATAGTTCCACCTAAACCAAACTAAAAAATCAAATTACTGCATTTCACCACTAGTTTAAAATTTTCTTGTTTTTGTTTTGGAGCATGACATTCTCATTCCTATTTACAGTTCAATTGCAACCGACAGATTCCAATGGCTAAATTCAATGTTACCATGGAAACGAACTGCAATCTCGCCACTAAATGCGTCATCATTTGATAAATCTACCTGTACCAAGCCTTCTCTTCAGAACGGAAGGGAGTTCTGGGAAGAGAAATCTAATTACTTCTCAGCAGTGACACTCAATGGACATTTATCATAACTTTGAATGCCAGAACGACTTATTGCTAAAGCGATATATTCTCGCGATTCTTCGCTATTTGATTGCATACCATTCTTTGTTGACAGCATGAAGTTGCAAAACAATCCTATAAAAGAGTTCGAGAAAGGCTGAAATTTCTCCATTTTCATACAAATCCTATTTTTTTTATTGTTATTTACTTCTTGTTTTCTGTAAGGCAAAAACGAAGTTTTCTCTAGGAAATATAATCTAGGATTTTCGCAATAATTATTAATTATATCTACAGTTCATCAGCTTTTATTGAGAATTTACATACTTTTCCACGTTGTTTGCTGTATTTATTCATCTGATAAGTAAGATATAGTATAAAAATTGTCTTTTGCTGCGTGGAATTTGAACACACTACTTCTTGATAATGTATCAGGGTTGGATTGTGTTGTCTTACCTCTGAACAGCACTTTTTTTGCATACAATGGGCTAAATGGCCAGGTCACAAGAACTCTGAAGGTTCAGAGAAGGTTTAGGGAGGAGACCCACTGGAACAGTTGTTGGGAGACAGATTGTAGTCTCCCTTCAAGGCCATCCAGAGTGTTCTTTAACGAGCATAGGGTATGGCTCTCTCGCACACGGGTTCACGGCTTAACGTCGTCGGATGGCGGCCTTTCCAAATCCATCGGCGACCCCCACTGACCGAGGAGAGGGCGGGGAGTTTGGGGAGATAAATCTCAACTCTGTTGCATCTCAACTTGAACCTGGTAACTGCGAATCTTCACCTGTAATACAGGAGCAAATAACCCACACTTAGAGACGAGCAACAGAAAAAAACGTTCTTAAAGAGCCTCAAGAAAAATTCTCTTCTTAAAAAGGAAAACATGCATTTCTAATGAATAACGAACTAGGAAAAAAAGACTGTTTTTAAGGAATCAAGAATATTTCTCGATTTGAAAACGAAAAATACATATTAATGAGTAGTATGAATTGACGAAGATCATTTAGTTATGCACCTAAAAGCGTATGGGGGAAATATTGAAAGCGATTCAGTATATTGATGATTTGTTTTACGAATCGCAAATTCTTTTGTAATGAGTCGCGAATTCGTCATACTTCATATAACAAAACCCGATTTCGAAACTTTCAAACCCTTTCCCCCAATTCTTTTTAGTTGGACATATCGAAGTTTCAGTTTTCATTTCGAATTACGACGGAATTTATACTAATGCATAAGTAATAATAGAAGTTTATGGTTTTTTTAAAGAGCACTTTTCAAAATTGACAGTTTCAGACAATTCTTATTTTGAAAATTTGTAATGAATATTTTTAAGCATTTTTTATGCAACCTCATTGATAAGGCGGGTGCCACTCAGTTGGCAGCACGACATACTCGTAATCTCCAGTTTTAGGGTTCGAGTCATACCTGGTTCTAGCGTTGAGATTAATCTCCGTAAAATCCCTCGGTCAATATACTCGGACAACTGTTAGGAGACAGAGACACCGATGACTTGGAAAGGCCGCCGTTCGTCTAATGGGATGTAAAGCCGTGGCTCAGTGTGCGGGAAAAGAATACTCTGTATACGTTAAAGAACACGCTGAATGGCCTTGACGGGATGCAGCCATCTGTCTCCTAACCACTGTGGGGCGGGAGTGGCTCAGTCGGTAGCTCGCCAGGCTCGTAATCTGCAATTCCCAGGTTCGAGCCCCAGCTGGGTCAGCGTTAATCTCCGCAAAACTCTCCGCTCTTCCCACGGTCAGTAGGGGACACCGAAGGGCTTGGAAAGGCCGCCGTCCGTCGGATGAGACGTTAAACTGTGGCCCCGTGTGCGGGAGAGCCATACCCTGTGCACGTTAAAGAACACGTTGGATGGCTTTGACGGGATGTACCATCTGTCTCTCAACAACTGTTCCAGTGGGTCTGTATTCCCCCAACTTCTCTGAGCCTTCAAGGTCCTTGCGACCTGGTCATTTTGCCCATGATGTGCAAAAAAGTGCTGCTCAGAGGTAAAACAACCCAACCTAACAACTGTCCAGTGGGTCCTTTCCCCCACCAATGTCTGAGCCCTCGGGGTCCTTATGACGTGACCATTGCGTGCAAAAAAAGTGCTGCTCAGAGGTAAAACAATCCTCGCTGATAAAAACCGAAACAACTTTTAATGCTTTAAGAATAATCCGTTTATATCAGAAGAGATTTCGAGTTGAATAGAGACCTTCTCTAGATTTCGTATTTCTAAAAAAATCTTTATTGTGAAAATAGAACAAGATTACGACAATTTGATCATTGATACCATTTTGGGACCAAAAAATAAAATGCCGTGAAGGGTAATAGATTAATGGTGGGCTGTTTTTTCGCATAAAATGGGATTAAATGCCCAGGTAATAAGGACCCAACGGCTCAGAGAAGGGGATCAACTGGACAAAGTTAGGAAACAGGTTGAACACTCTTTTCAAAGCCATTCAGAATGTGCTGTATCCTGCACACGGAGCCACGTTTTAACGTCTCATCCGATAGACGGCGGGGTTTCCAAGCCCATTGGTGTCCGCTAACCCAAGCCATCCCTTCTGATAGAGGGCATGGCTTGGGTTAGCGGAGATAAAGCTCAACGACCAAGACTCGAACCATTTAACTGCAGATTAAAGACCTAACACGCTGTCGACTTACCAACTCCAACTACATTCATATTAAGATATTAGTTATTTGGAATAAGTGCAATAACAAACAAACAAAGATATCAAAAATGATGATAGATTACGATTTGATGATAGATACGGGGACTTCTAAAACTCTGTTGCGAGCTGCCAACCAGGGATGCCCAGCAGTTCCCGTTTTTCGTGAATCTCTGGTCCCGAAAAATTTCTTTTAGTAGTAAATTCTTTTAGTTAGAGAGAAGACACCTACTAAAAGATCTGCTCATGTTGTACAATTAATTTAATATTTGAAATAATATCTAAAAATCAATTAATTATTTCATTTCCTCGGAAGCTTTCAGTGATTGCATACAATAATCTCTTTATTTAAATGTAGAGTTTCAGACACAATTGTCTGCCCCATTTAATATACAATAAGGAACTATAGTTTTGTTATCCTATAGGCTGTGGGGCGGGGATGGCTCAGTCGGTAGCGCGCCAGGCTCGTAATCTGTAGTTCCCAGGTTCGAGTCTCAGCTGGGTCAGCGTTGAGATTTATCTCCGCAAAAATTCCCCGCCCTGCCCACGGTCAGTAGGGGACACCGATGGGCTTGGAAAGGCCGTCGTCCGTCGGATGGGACCTTAAGCCGTGGCTCCGTGTGCGGGAGAGATATACCCTGTGCAAGGTTAAAGAACACGCTGAATGGCCTTGACGGGGGGCTACCACTGTCTCTCAACAGCTGTTCCAGTGGGTCCCCTCCCCCAACCTTCTCTGAGCCTTCGGGGTCCATGTGACCTGGCCATTTAGCACATGGTGTGCAAAAAAGTGCCGCTCAGAGGTAAAACAACCCAAATCTTATAGGCTGTAAATTCCACTAGAGTTCGTTATTAAGTCGAAGGAAGATTGCAAAAAGATTTGAGAGTTTTCATGTGCAGCGATAAAAATCTTCACTGTTAAAATTTAAAAACGTGTTTCCTAGACATTTTGGTAGAAAATGAAGATAAATTGTTTTAGGTTCTCTTTTTTAATGTATAAGGAACATCACCATTAGTGAGGATCATTATCTTTCTGGAGGATATTTATGAGGAAAAATACTTACCAGAAAAAAACATTATAAATATGTCACGTTCACAACACAGACTATGTGGTAATACACTGGTTTCCATAAATGAAGGAAAATGTGAATGTGAAATCAATGGGAAGCTAACGTCAAAGCTCTATAACTTCTAAAATAAGTTTTTTTTTGTTTTGAAAAGTGTGACTGCAGATAAATGATCTCAATCAAATAAATCAATATCTCGATTTTCAACAATATTCATTCAATTTTTAATGAGTTATGGGAGTTTGAATATTTAGCGATAACAATGCCAGCCACAAAAATTGACTTCAGAAGCTAATTAAAACTTTGTAAATAAGTATTGTATCAAAGTGTTTAATAAAATAAGTTTGTATTTTAGAACTTTGTCTAAAAAATTCTTTCACTATTCTTCAGTTTTGTATAAGTTTCTTAAGACTGGCATTGCTGTTGTTAAATATTCAAACTTTCATAACTCACTAAATACTGAACGAATATTGTTGAAAATCGAGATATTGATTTATTTGCTTGAGATCTTTATCTGCAATCACATTTTTTAAAGCAAAAAAACTTATTTTACAAGTTATAGAGCTTTGACATTAATTTAACATAGGGATTTTCCTTAACATAGGGATTTTCCTTAATCTATGGAAACCAGTGTATTAGAGTGCAACTGATTGTATACGGGTGCTTCGTACGGATGTTCCCATTGTCTGGCCGATTAATCACGGATATCAATTACTGTAAAGGAGACAAATTACTGAGATTAAGAAGATTGGGGTTGTTTTGTCCCTGAGCATACACGAGCATTCATGTCACGTTTATCATAAATTCATTGTAGCACGTTCATCTGTTGTAACAGTAATAAATATAAAAATAAATGAAGTAAAGAAGATTTTCAGGGGAGAAAGGGGGACATGCGCGCGAGCCCTGGGAACACCCTTGGGTGTTCCCAGGGCTCGCGCCCCTTGGGCTCGCACCCTTGGGTGTTCCCAGGGCTTGGGCGCATGTCTCTCTATAGTCTATAGTCCCCCATAGTCTGTGTTGTGAACGTGACAACGTGAAATGAACGCTCGTGTATGCTTCTGCATGAAATTTATTTTAACCAACGAATTGGAATATTGAACCGATCTGAAAAATAAAAAAAGATAGAATTGTTATGTTGGAGTCGTGAATATCCGAAAGGAGGCATAATTAGTTTCAGTATGTACGTGATGGGTGTAAAAAGTGAAGAAGTATTTTTATATGGTGAGTGCGCGGAAGATTAATTAGTTTATTGGTGTGGATCGTGTTGGTAAGCTGGTAAAGGAAAAGAAGAATTCGTCGTCTTGTGTGTGGTGATGAACGTCTGAAAAATATTGGTTCTGAGAAACCAGTACACTTAGACGCAGTTTTGGAGTACTTTAGGAATAAAACCTAAGAAGGAAGTCACTTCGTTTTTAGTTATTTAGGAATTGGTAAGGTTATTCTCGAGATATTGCAAGTATCGACATATATGATTCTCGTTAGATTAAAAATTTATTTACACATAAGATAAACATCGGTATCTTTAGTTTATGTAGGTGTTTTTATCCATACTTTTGTATTAAATCACATTATTTTAGATTTATTGTTACTAGTTGTTATTTTTGAACTCACGCTAAGTTTTCATCTGTTTGAATTCATGTCATTATTATTTATGGCCGAGTGGTTAGCTTACGAATTGCGAACTTACGAATGACAGAAATATATCGATATAGAAATTATGAAAGAATGGTTCAATAAATAATGATATAGAAATAATATGGTTCAATAAATAATGGTTCAGAAATAATGGTTCAATAAATTGAATTACAGAAATGCATAAATAAAAAATTTAATATGTATTATTTAAACTTGCGGTTCCGGTAGCCGAGTGATTAGGGTGCTTAGCTACTAATCAAAGGGACCTGGGTTCGAGCCCTGTAAGATATGGATGTTTGTGTTTGTCTTTCTGTCGAGGTCTGACCGGTTCCTGTCAGATCTCTAACAAACAGCTGCTTGACGTTTTTTATTTATTAATATACTTTTCAGTTATAACTTACGGATCACCTGATTTTCTGACTTATATTATGAGAGCTTTACATGATAAAAATTTTGATAAAAAAAAGTTGTATTTAAATGAAAGAATCCTATTTTGGCGAAGACAAACATTTCTGTGTTTGAATGTTTCATCGCGTAATTGACGTTTTCTAGCAAAATGCCAGGGGACCGTTAATTGTGTTTAAAGAATAATAATAAATTGCATTTTTTTTTAAATTGTGTGTTAGTGATCTGGCAACCTTCGTGTCACGTGACACGAAGGTTGTCAGATCACTAATTTCTAAAAAAAATCGTTGCCAGATATTTTTTCTGAATTCTGTAATCAACCATAGCGTTCGGATACTTTTTTGAGCGACTGTACATAAGTAGTATACTATAAATATAAATAATTTTATTTTCCTTAATTTTTGAATGATATTAATGCTGGTTACAGTTCAATCCTATGATGGCTCAATATCATCGTAGATCTGATTCTTCCCAATACAGACGGGAGTTAACTCAGTGGTAGAGGGGCGGGAGTGGCTCAGTCGGTAGCGCGCCAGGCTCGTAATCTGTAGTTCCCAGGTTCGAGTCCCAGCTGGGTCAGCGTTGAGATTTATCTCCGCAAAATTCCCCGCCCTGCTCACGGTCAGTAGGGGACACCGATGGGCTTGGAAAGGCCGCCGTCCGTCGGATGGGACGTTAAGCCGTGGCCCCGTGTGCGGGAGAGCCATACCCTGTGCACGTTAAAGAACACTCTGGATGGCCTTGATGAGAGGCTACCATCTGTCTCCCAACAGTTGTTCCAGTGGGTCCCCTCCCCCAACCTTCTCTGAGCCTTCGGGGTCCATGTGACCTGGGCATTTAGCCCATGGTGTGCAAAAAAGTGCCGCTCAGAGGTAAAACAACCCAACCCCACTCAGTGGTAGAGCATCAGGCCCGTAATCTGTAGTGTCCACGTTCGAGTCCCAACTGGGCAGGCGTTAAGATTTATCTCTACTAAACCTTCTCCCTGTACGGGTCAGAAAGAGGACATCGATGGGCTTGGAAAGGCCGTCGTTCCTCGTATGGGACGTAAAACCGTGTCACTGTATACAAGAGAATCATACCCCGTTCACATTAAAGAACAACCTGGATGGTCTTTGATCTGCTTCCTAATTGTTTCCTAGTGGATCCCCTTCTCCCCAACCTTCTCTGAGTCCTTGGGACCCTTGTGACCTGGACATTTAGGCCATTATGTGCAAAAAAAAGTATTGCTCAGAGGTAAAACAACTCAGCTCTTCCCAATATCGCTTCTCAGCCAATAAATTTTCATTTAATGTACAATTTTTTTAATTTTAATGGTTTCTTTGTTGGGGAATATTTTTATAACAGGGATTCTGAAAATTGTGGTCCATGGATTCCTTATGATTCGATGGAATATTTTTAGAAGGTCTTCGATTTTATACAGTAATTGAATTGTAAGAAAAATATTTTTTAGGCAGCATTATTTAATTAATTAACTGAATAATCCTTTTATAAAGGACGGAAATAATCTAGAAGCTATATCAGGCTTGTTCTGTTTTCACATGCAGCATACGTACACCAACTCACAAGTGTATCATCCCTGGACTCGAACCCAGACCACGGTAGTTGAAATGCACCCGCGGGAAAACACGGCGTGGATTTCCATTTTTATCATCACCTAATCATCCTACTCACCAGA
The DNA here is from genome assembly GCA_038380435.1 of Ryuthela nishihirai. Classification (NCBI taxonomy): domain Eukaryota; kingdom Metazoa; phylum Arthropoda; class Arachnida; order Araneae; family Heptathelidae; genus Ryuthela; species Ryuthela nishihirai. Next base: position 33,533,804 of record JAWZYU010000024.1, on the reverse strand, counting down.
AGCTATTTCGCTTTGCAGTCTCGGTGAGACAGTGGTATCGAGTTTACCCACCCACGGTTGCACTTCAGCTACCGTGGTTTGGGTTCGAGTCCCGAAGTGATACGCTTGTGAATCCCAGGAGTCGAACCCAGACCACGGTAGTTAATACAACTGTATAAAAATATTGTATTAAATTATTATATTGACTGACTGTGGTATGTATTTAATATTATAATAAATAGGTAAATCAAGAATTCTAAAACTCCTGATATATATTTATTATAATGCACAAGTATATAACGCAAGGGTTATTTTTATTTTATTTATTTATTTTAAATTTAATTATATACAGATGTTCGAGTCCCATCTGTACTGGCATTGAGGTTAACCTCCGCTAAACCCCCCTCCCTGCCCTCGGTCAGAGAGGGGACACTGAAGATATTAAAAAGGTCGCCGTCCGTCGAATGAGTAGTAAAGACGTGGTCCCGTGTACAGAAGCCATACCTGTGCACATCAAAGAACACACTGAATGGTCTTGATGGGGAGACTTGCTTCTGTCTCTTAACAGCTGTGTAGTGGGTGCCTTTCTCGCAACCTTCTCTGAGGCTTGGGATCTTTGTGGCGTGGCCATTTAGCCCGTTGTGTGCAAAAGACTGCCACTCAGAGATAACACGGTATAAGCATTCATTTGACATATATATATATATCTTGTTACAATGGCTCCGGAATTTGGGTATATTCTAAAAAAACTAAGTTGTTAAATTCGCAATTCGATAGACAAATAAATCATACGCGAAAAGCATTAGAAAGAAGAGTTAAAATATATATATAGAATTTGTGACAATATTTTTAAAACTTGTTTGCTCTATCTGTGGCCATTTATGTCCACATTCCACAATTTTCCATCATAATAACTTTTCCCATCTCTAACACTTCTTCCTCAAATGGCGCTCACACTTTTATTCTTCGAGAATTTTATTCGGGAAAATGTTACATTCTTGAAACCAAGTTCTAAAATTCTGTTACAGAACCAACGCCACTAATATCCCTAGAGGATCAAAAGCAGCTTTAAAGCAAGGTGCATGATTGCTGTTGGAATCTGCTGCCACCGCCGCCTCATATGTGTAGCAAACCTTCGCTGACTGTGGCATCCCAGCTTGGTCGATACTCGCATCTATGTGACTGCCACCAACCACACACACGTGTGTGCAGAGAGAGGAGACACTTGTGGCTGCAGCCTGCCCAACAACCACAGACATCTTCAGTACCCGTCTTTCTGGTCGATGTGGGAAACGTGGTTGTACATCGTTCACTTTTTCAGTGTGTGTCTCTCTCTCTCGTTCTCTCTGCAGCAGAGGAAACATTGATTTGACAGCTAGCTTTTTTTTTTATCTTCCTATGCTTTTGTGTGTGTCTATGTCTGCTAACTTTGAGACGAGGGAACACGGAAAAATCTTCCAGGGTCTCCCATCACTCTTAGTATCTTCGTTGTGTTGTGTGTGTGGCCAGTATGTGCAAGGATATAGCTGACTGAGGTAGAAGGGTGAACAAGAAAGCGACGGAAAACTGCGCCTCTGAGATTTAAATCAACACACAGACACGTAGTGGTAAAGTGAGCAAAGTTTGCCTACTCAGAAATCGTGGAGTGGCAGCATCAACAGTGTGGAAGGAAAAAGTTTTCTAGAAATATATTACACTCTTCCTATGTTGGAGAATCATTCCTGTGATTTCTATAGAATTCGCTTACTCAGACTAGGAAAGAAGTGTAATCCTTTTTTTTTATCTGTGTTAAATCCAGCTTATCATCGTAGCATTTCTTTTGACATAAAGGTTTTGTATTTGAAAATAATATTAGCCGAGATTATTTATCTAGACGACAAATCGGTTATTCATTTTTTTTTTCCGGAAATTCTTTTCGTATTTAAACAAAATCTTAACCGATTCCATTTCAGAAGCAGAATCCTTTAACACGTTTTGCCATTTTGCAATACTGAATATCATACTTTGCTAATGTTTTTACATTATTCTGTTCCCTAAATTATGCCCATTCCCAAAAAATAAATATTCCCCAGTATTCTGTTCCCTGTAATTAATTGCTGAATCTCGCAAAACCATACGCTGAAAGAGCTGTCCCTTGAATTCGCAACTTTTTCCCTTGGTATAAGTAATACTTAGCGAAAGTGAAAAAACAAATGTCTTTATTCATCCTTGGTTTATTTTACAGTCCTAACGTAAACTGCAAAATACAAATCTGCAATATTTGCCTTCAAAGCATTATAATACCTACCCTGAAAATTTATTATTTAGAGCTTTTATTTCGCCTTTCTTCATGTTAGACAGTATTGAAATGATTAATCTCAGAAGAGTATTTCATTGTACTCGCCAACAGGGTCAGATCTAAGGGGGGAGGGAGGAAGGAGGCCATGCTCCCCTTGAGAGTGCTAATTAAGGTATTAAAGGCAAAATAATTACTAAACTTGTGCATATTTCAAGCTGTTTTTCAAGGGTTCTTTTTCAAGACCTCTAAAACGGGGTGTGAAATATTATACACAATGTAAATCCACTCTCTTCTTCACCTCCCCCCCCTATTATATTTTTCTAGATCTTTGAATCCCACTCGATATACCTTTTTAATACTGGACTGCTCACCAGTATTGAAAAGGTATATCTAGTGTTATTAAAATCATCTGATTAGTATGCAGAACAACTTATACTGTAATAATGCAAACTCGCAGGTGAAAATGGATTAGTTTGGCGAGCCCTCGGGATTCCGGACAATTGTGATTTTACTATATATGTAATATTATAATACTTTGATTCATTTGCAGTAAAAGTTTGTTTCATAATTACTCATGGAATTAAGTGCAGTAATCAGTATTGTATTAAAGTGCAGTTTGAGTAATATTTGGGCCTTTCATACTGTGCAAAAACATCACTTCATTTGGGGCGGGGGTGGCTCAGTCGGTAGCGCGCCAGGCCCGTAATCTGTAGTTCTCAGGTTCGAGTCCCAGCTGGGTCTGCGCTGAGACTTATCTCCGCAAAACTCCCCGACCTGCCCAAGGTCAGTAGGGGACACCGATGGGATTGAAAAGGGCGCCGTCCGTCGGATGGGACGTTAAGTCGTGGCCCCGTGTACTGGAGAATCATACTCTGTGCACGTTAAAGAACACACTGGATGGCCTTGACGGGACGCTACCATCTGTCTCCCAACAGCTGTTCAAGTGGGTCACCTCCCCCAACATTCTCTGAGCATTCGGGGTCCTTGTCACCTGGCCATTTAGCCCATGGTGTGCAAAAAAGTGCCGCTCAGAGGTAAAACAACCCAACCCAACTGCAGATTACGAGCCAAATATAGTGTTACAATTTATATTTACGCTTTATTTGGTCTAAAAAATATTAACTGCTTGTGAGTTGTTCTTCACTAAGACTGTTGACTGATCTATTGCTGTCGTCTCCCTTTAGTGTAACATATACTTCAGAGATTTATTATTTCAAAATACTTTTCGGAACCGCAATCTGGCAGCTCGCCTTAAACGTTAACATTCTTGAGTTTGAAATCACAGCGTAAATCAAAACTAAATAAAATTGAATTCAAGTTACTATAAAAATTGCATAAAAAACGTTGGATAATTTACTTTAAACCAAACCGAATTGCAGAGAGAGAGCAATATGATGCCAAAACTTTTTCCAGAGCCTCTGAATCCAACACGCCTACAAATAGAAAAAAACCTTTTTAAAACCACTCAGTTTCTTATTGAAGATACAAAAAGACTAAAGTCGAGACTTTAGTCTTTTTGTATCTTCAATAAAAGACTCTAAGAACTAAGTCGCATCCCACTTACATCACTAACGTGGTTGGTGATCAGTATATGCACCTCACCTTTACTCAGCCTCCACCTCCACGTCTCCCAGATCCCCTCTCGCTTTCCAAGACTTCGTCTCCCATCTCATCGGAACTACGCCTCCTCCTGCTCCCTCTCCCTCATCAATGTGGGCGTTGGCTTCTCACTATCGCTGGGGAATGGCACCAGCAGGGGACTTAACATGGCAGCGGCCTGTCATTTCGCTGTGTAACTCCTGGTCAAGTGCCGCATTTAGGGGCACAGTGCGCCTTTGCACGTTCATCGGAAGCAAGCTGGAATGGTCGAGAGTTTGAGGGCCCGTCAGCTTAGCGATAAAGCGTTTGCATAATCTTTACGCATATTACTCTTGTGGGCTTTACACTTCATAATAATGCCTGAGCTAGCAGAAAGGAGACACAGGAACTTGATAATGGACGGGCCCCCGCCAAAGAATGTCTGTATTAAGTGGAGTTTTGTTCCAGAGAAACAAGTTAATCATAACACAATTACCTCATGTCGACTAATGGCTCTGACAGAAAAGCAGGACTCTTAAGATAGCAACTATTAAGGTGGGTGTCACCTAGATAAAGAGAAAGTAATGCAGCATAATAAAGATGGATCTTAAGAATTTCTTTATTATATTACCTGTTGCTTGCATCTTGATGACGGTTATTCCGAAATTAATAGCATTGGAAGAAATGCTAGGAAGAATATGCTTAAAATTATTTCCAAGAAAAATTTCTCTCGTTTGCGCTTAAAAAAAGTTGTTTATAATGCATTATATTGTAGTAACAGAACAGAAGAAAGAAGAGGTTGGCTACTGATAACAGAAACAGAAGAGGTTGGCTACTGATCTAAGGGATCTGGGTTACAGATCTACCCGGGTAAGGCATGGATGTATGTGTTCTTTTATCTGCTGAGGTCCTGCCATCCTCTCAGACCTTCAACTACGGCATATAAACTGGCAGGCTCCTGTCAGACCTCTGTGGCAAGCAGCTGCTTGAGGGGGTATTTATTTTTTTATTTAGTAATGGTAATAGAGGCAAAAAAATATTAAACTTATTTATATTTCATGTATTTTACAAGACATATTTTAAAGACCTATAAAAAAAGAAGTTGGATATTTTATTCTGCATTGGAAATTCAGTTTCTCTCCCCTCCCTTTTAGACTTTTTCGGATCGATTGTATTTTTTGCCCCCCCCCCCTCCCCCTCGATACTTTTCTAGAACCAGGCTTGTATTGTAATGAGTTAATTTTTTTATTTGAAATCAAATTGTATAGAAATTTCATTGCATCAGATCTGATATACTTAATATCATCAGATTATTTATATAGATAGGAAATAGACTAAACTCAATTCAGCTTTGATAGTTGTTGCAAGCTAACAAACTCTTCAATTTATCTATTTAATACCTACATACCATTCAATCAACTGTATTCAAAGAAAATTCTCCACTCAGAGGTAAAATAACCTAACAAAAAGAACTCAATGCATATGAATCGAATACAGTTTATTATCAGATAGTTAAAAAAAACCTTCAAGCAGCTGCTTACTATAGAGGTCTGATAGCACTGGGCAACATACAAAAAGGCTTTGAAATGAAAATATCCAATCTTTACTAATTTCGAGGTGCTGAAAACAAAAATAACAATAAAATTTGTCGATTGGCTCTTGTTTAGGAGACAGAGATGGTCATTTATAGATGACTCAGTCCGCATTGAATACATAGGTAACCATTTCGCAACGCTGTATTTTAAACTCCAGATTGCGACATATTGTGTTTTTTGTATCAGCCCGCCATACATACAACCCTCGGAGGTATTGCATCATTGTCTGATGCAATGTAATTGAGTTGTGACATCGCGTCTCTACGATCGCGGACAAAAGATGGTGCAATCATTAGTTGTAAGCGACGTCGTCTCGTAGGGTGAACCATGCAGAAGTAGAAGTTCTTTTGAGCGACTCCCATTTACCCCTGAGTCATAAGTACAACACAAGTGATCCTTGCAGTTTTAATCCAGCAGTAGTGATGCCTCGTAAGTGTGTTAATAGTGCAGATACATTTTGTTACATTTGCGAGGGAGTGACGCTTGCAAGCCAGAAAAGGGCTATCACCCCAATAGTGAAAGCGACGTATGAGTTTTATTTTGGATGCAAGATCGGGGACCAGGACAAAGCCTTGGCCCCACTCATATGCTGTAGTACGTGTGCAAGAAATCTTCCAAAGTGGCTGAAAGGTGAAAAACTAGCGATGACGTTTGCTGTTCCTATGGTTTGGAGAGAGCCAAGCAATCACGCAAATGACTGCTACTTCTGAATGTTTCCACCTGTTTCTGGAGGCATCACAAGGTAAAAGAAGTGGACAATAGCGTACCCGAATATACAATCTGCTCTCTGACCAGTTCCACGCATCGAAGACCTTCCGGTTCCCGAATCTCCAAAAGAATTTTCCATCAATTCAGAGGATGAGGAGGGAGGCGAACCGGCATCGGGTTCTCCACAGCCTTCGGTGTCTAATGATGATCCATACGTCTGCCACAGTGCGTCATCTGCACCACACATTCACATCGAAAAAGAAAGAATCAACCATAGTGTTCGGATACTTTTTTTGAGCGACTGTACTTCCGATTTCGGTTTTCCGTCGCTTATACAGCTGCTCAGGATCATCTCTAGCGGAGCGTCCAACAATCTTGTTCGCGAGCTGGAGCTGCCCAAGGCCAAAGCAGCGTTACTTAGATCAAGACAAAAACAATGGAATCTTTTCAAGCAAAATGTCCGAGTGACTTCATTTCGAACTCGTCATGAGCAATTTGCGCCTTACTTCAGAACAGAAAGGAAACTGACCTTGTATTCTGCTCTGATGTAAATGGACTGATGAATGCCCTCAGAATCGAGCATGAACCTCAAGAATGACGACTATTCATAGACTCCTCGAAATTGAGTCTCAAGGCGGTGTGGCTGCATAATGGAAATCGACTTCCATCCATTCCAGTCAGACACGCTGTCTACATGAAAGAAATCTACGACAACCTAAAACAGCTGTTGAACTGTCTTCAATACAGCAAGTATGGCTGGCATCTTCGTTGTGACTTGAAGGTAATGGCTCTGTTGATGGGTCTTGCAGCTGAGATATACGAAGTACTGTACATATATGAAGTAGCTGTTTCTTATATGAATGGAACAGTCGAGCCAAGACTTTCCACTACATGAAGAGAAACTGGCCTCAGAGGAAATCTCTGAAGGTCGGAGAGAAGAATGCGAAACACCCAGCACTGGCAGAAGCGCACAAAATCTTGCTACCGTCCCTACACATCAAAGTCGATGTGACGAAAACTTCTTAAAAGCCATGGACCGGACTGCATCAGCTTTCAAGTACTTGGCTGACAAATTTCCTCATCTCAGCGAAGCGAAAATTAAAGAGGGAATTTTTGTGGGTCCTCAGATCCACGAGCCATTCAGAGTAAAGATGTTGGACAACCAGCTTCAGGGTAACGAGAGAAAGGCTTGGGACACGTTTCGTCTGGTGTCAACTAAATTCCTCGGGAATGTCAGGGAAGACAACTACAAGAAACTGATTAAGGACATGTTGTCTCTGTATCACAAACTTGGCTGCAATTTGTCGTTAAAGCTGCAAATGTCGTTCTTCCCCGACAACTGCGGCGTGGTTAGTGATGAGCACGGTGAACGATTTCACCAGGACATTGCAACGATGGAGAAACGATACCAGGGAAACTGGTCCACTTCATTGTTGGCTGACTACTGTTGGACGCTCCGCTAGAGATGATCCTGAGCAACTGTACAAGCGACGGGAAAAGCGAAGTCGGAAGTACAGTCGCTCAAAAAAAGTATCCGAACACTATGGTTGATTACAGAATTCAGAAAAAATAACTGGCAACAATTTTTTAGAACTTGTGATCTGGCAACCTTAGTGCACTGTACACGAAAGTTGCCAGATCACTAATTTCTAAAAAAAATCTTTACCAGATATTTTTTCTGAATTCTGTAATCAACCATAGTGTTTGGATATTTTTTTGAATGACTGTAGAAGCGGATTTTTACCGATACATGTCATATGTACGTATTACTCTACTATATAAGATTATTTTCTTGATGTTCTCACGAAGTAATTTCAGCTCTATAACCTAGATATTCTAAGTTTGCAAGAGACCAGATGGACAGGTAAAGGTGAGATACTTAAAAATAACTTTAAATTTCTCTTTTCAGGGACACAGGATGGAAGGCATCACCAAGTCGTGGGTCTGCTTCTCAGCAGACACGCTAATGATACTCTTCTAGGATATGAGTGCATTAATAAAAGGTTTCTTACAGCAAAATTTAAGACAAGTATTAAAGACGTGAATGTTATTTGCTGTTATGCCCCCACTGAGGATGTCGATAAGGACGAGAAGGGTAGTTTTTACGAACAACTCCTACAGGTAAGTAAGTAACATCTCCTACAGGTAAGTAAGCTGAATGGTTTCAGAATAAATAACACTTATTACAAACACTGACATACATAAGTATGCATGGATTTCACCTGAGAGGCTGGATAACAATATGATTGATTATATATTAATTAACAGAAAATGGGCTAGTTCTGTTAGGAATACCAGGGCATACAAGGGAGCTGAAATTGGATCTGACCATTTCCTTGTTTAAAGTGTCTTGCACTTAAACTAAAAATGTGTTGTCTAAGGTTAAAAAATTTACCTTTAATACTGAAGCTCTGAAAGACCCAGTTATAGCTAAAGCTTACCATGATAGGTTACTTAGTCATTATGACAGTCATGGTATGCTTACTACTGAAGTTGTGGAAGAATGGGATCATTTTAAACAGGCTTTTATGGACACTAACAGTACTCTTTTAGGAAAAAAGGAGCAGAGGAGACAGAATTATCTGAGTGATAAGGCACTTGAGCTTATTTCAGAAAGAAAGGAATGTCCTTATTCAATACCCTACTAGCCCTAATAGAAAGCATTACAGAGAACTTAATAAACGTGTGAAGGATCAACTGATAATTGCTGATAAGAATCTTTTGCTTGATAGCTTGGCTGACAAAGCCGAGGAAGCAGTTAGACAGCACAACAGCAGAGAGCTGTACCAGATAGTTAATGTTTTGTGTGGTAGAAAAAGAACAGATATACAGGGATTGAAGGATAACGAGGTAAGGTTATAGAAGGTGAGGATTCTGTCATGGCTAGGTAGGCTGAACAAGTGATGTTCTAACAAGTGATGTTCTAAACAATGTGGTTAGTTCTACTCCCATTGTTTGTAATGATGATAGATGCATTACTGGCTTTAATTATGGCTTTAATCATAGTCTGAAGTTATTTTGGCTTTTTTCTAAACTTAAACTACATAAATCCCCAGGGGTAGATGAAATCACTACGGAAATGCTTAGAGCTGGGAATGTTTCGGTTACCACTTGGATGACTTAAATTTTGAATATCTTTTATGATAAAGGCATGGTTCCTAAGGATTTTACCAGAGCTATTACTATCCCTATTTTCAAAAAAGGTGATCGCAGTTCTTGTGATAACTCTAAGGGTATCAGTCTACTCTCTGTTCCAGGTAAAGTCCTTTCCATGATTGTGCTTAATAGAATTTAGAATCTCGTTGACAGTCAATTGCGTGATGAGCAATGTGGATTCAGAAGTGGTAGGGGATGTGTGGATCAGATATTTTCACTTAGGCAGATTCTTGAGAAATGTTTAGAGTTTCAGAAACCTTTGGTTGCTAGCTTTGTTGATTTCCAAAAGGCTTTCGACTCTGTTGATCGTCATAATTTGTGGTTGATTGTGAGATCATATGGTATACCAGACAAGTTAGTTAACATAATGAAAGCTCTCTATAATAACACTGAGTCGTGTGTGAGAGTTGGTAAGTCTTGTAGCAATTGGTTTAACATTACTTCTGGTGTTCGACAAGGGTGCATTTTGTCTCCTTTTCTCTTTAGCTTGGTTATTGATTATGTTATGTAAAATTCACTTCAAGGGAAAGATTTTGGCCTTAAATGGACTGGAGATACGAAAATTTCTGATTTAGATTATGCTGATGATTTAGCCCTTTTGGCAAATGAAGTTGATGAGATGAACTCTTTCATTCGAGCTGTTGATGAGACTGGTAGTAGAGTAGGTTTGGTTATAAACAGAGAGAAAACTAAAGTGATGAAAATTGGTCAGGCAGGCTGTGATTCAGGTAATCTGAATGGTTGCAGTCTTGAGCAGGTGTCACAGTTTATTATCTTGGGAGCTATGTAGCAGATAATGGTGATGTGCGGCATGAGATTAACAGACGAATAGGGATTTCTGCCGGGACTTTATGGAATATATGGAGAGTGTGGAGAAATAGGCGTATACACCTAAAGACTAAAATTATACTGTATAATAGTTTGTTTCTTTCTAGGGTTAGTTATGGTAGTGAAACCTGGACACTTTGCAAACAAGATAACAGGAAACTAGATGCCTTTGATTCTAGATGCTTACGCAGTATCTTGGGCATTAGGTGGCTCAACTTTGTAACTAATGATGAGGTTAGGCAAAGGAGTCGGCAACCTCTTTTAAGTAGCATATTGTGCAGAGAGAGATTCCATTTTTCTCCAAAGTTTTGGCCATGTTGTCCGTATAGATAATTATAGATTGGCGAATAGGGTTATGAATAGTGCGCCTAAAGGCCTCAGAAAGAGGGGGAGACCTAGGATGCGGTCGGCAGACAATGTGAAACAGGACCTTGTTAGAAATGGTGTGCAGTGGCCAGCTCCAGCAGATGTAGCTCAGGACAGATATGCTTGGAGAATTAAACTGCACGATCTGGTTGGACCTTCGTAGCCCATTGCTGCTTGAGGATGATGATGATGACTCTACTATATAAGAAACTATTGCGGATTTCTCAGAAATCGTAGCCAATTTTGAATTTTCATTATCATATTCGTGTTCAGCACCTTGAAATCTTTAAGAAATGGCTACTTTTATCTCAGAGGCGTGACTTTTATGAAAATTTGTTGCCCGGTGTTATCAACGATTATGCACTAGAGAAATTATTTTCTCCTGTTATCTATTAAAAAAGGAACAATGAAGAAGTTTCCATCTGTTACCAGAATAATGCTTCTTTCACGAAAAGCGAATTTCGCTGCACATCTTATTACGATTTGTAGATGGTCACGAAAATCCATCGGGCATTCGACAAGGTTATTAATGTAATGACTGCTTTTTGCAATAGCTGACGTAGTTTTGTGTGACAGTGTGCCGTTGATGAATAGTCTAAAGTTATAAATGGAACTGGAAAACTGAAGTAAATTCTTTTTCGTTGGAATCTCTAATCGATTGATGGGAACCAGAAATTTAAAATGAAATCACGGAGTCTTAGGCTGAAGTAAACCAAAAAAAGGAAAGGTTGGGTTGTTTTACCTCTGAGCGGCTCTTTTTTGCACACCATGGGCTAAATGGACAGGTCACATTGACCCCGAAGGCTCAGAGAAGGTTGGGGGAGGGGACCCATTGGAACAGCTATTGGGAGACATATGGTAGCCTCCCGTCAAGGCCATCCAGCGTGTTCTTTAACGTGCACAGGGTATGACTCCCGCACATGGAGCCACGGCTTAACGTCCCATCCGACGGAAGGTGGCCTTTCCAAACCCATCGGTGTTGCAGGGCGGGGAATTTTGCGGAGATAAATCTCAACGCTGACCCAGCTGGGACTCGAACCTGGGAACTACAGATTACGAGCCTGGCACGCTACCGACTGAGCCACCCCCCGCCCAAAAAATGGAAAAAGTTTGACTTCTGACTCTGTTACTTTCAAATTCTGTCGAGGATTTTAAACTATTTAATTATAATCCATAAGCTAAATAAGTAAAAAGACGATTTACGCCATTTTTCCAAGCATTGTATGCCAGTGGTTTGAAGAAAAGGACTAGTTTCCGAGGTTTTTAAATGTAACTGAGATTATTTCTAATACACTGTGTGGACAAATTATTGTTAAGAATTAAAATGGATAAACACTGAATATGAGTTCAAGTAAATATTTTACAATGTTAATTACAAAACAATGCAATTTATTACAAAAGCATGGATGAAATTATTTATAAACACACTAATAATCTTTTCCTACAGAATAGTTAAGATTAGCTCTGTCTATTCGATTAGCGTTTACTCCTTCATTTTTATAGTCAATGTTCCTTATATAACTGTGTCCTTTCACTTCAAGAGGGGGCGGGGGTGGCTGAGTCGGTAGCGCGCCAGGCTCGTAATCTGTAGTTCCCAGGTTCGAGTCCCAGCTGGGTCAGCGTTGAGATTTATCTCCGCAAAATTCCCCGTCCTGCCCACGGTCAGTAAGGGACACTGATGGGCTTGGAAAGGCCGCCGTCCGTCGGATGGAACGTTAAGCCGTGGCCCCGTGTGCGGGAGAGCCATAACCTGTGCACGTTAAAGAACACGCTGGATGGCCTTGACGGGAGGCTACCATCTGTCTCCCAACAGCTGTTCCAGTGGGTCCCCTCCCCCTACCTTCTCTGAGCCTTTGGGGTCCATGTGACCTGGCCATTTAGCCCATTGTGTGCAAAAAAGTGCCTCTCAGAGGTAAAACAACCCACTTCAAGAGTAAACCAACCACTCTTATTTTTCTTATTAATTCACTAAAAGAATTTACACTAATAAAACTAATTAACCTCCAGCGCACTCACCATATAAAATATTTCTTCTTTACAAACACTTATCGTGTATATACTGAGACTAACTATGTTCCCTTTCACATATCCACAACTCCAACATAACAATTCTACCTCTCTTATTCTTCAGTTGGGATATTCGTTCCAATTCGTTGGTTGCGCAATTCTCACGCAGAAGCATACGCGAGCGTTCACGACACGTTTATCATAAATTCACTGTAGCACGTTCATCTGTCGTAACATTATTATGAACGTCTGCCTAATACTTTGTCTGTTCTCCGCAGTCAGATATGATAGCCCTCAAAATTTCGAATTCTCTGCACATGGTGTTCGTTGAGATGGGTTTTGAAATGTTGCTGGAGGTCATCTCTCTCTCTACTCTATTTTGTCATACAGTTTGCGTCAACAAAACGCCTATTCCTGTCTGTAAGAGCATTTTTCCTCCGTATTTGCCAAGATTGAGAGATGTTTTTTTGAGACCGTTGCCATTCTTCATACACTTAATATATTATGCCCGTGATTTTCCGTTGAGTTTCATCACCTTGGTTACGGATGCTCCTCCCATCGAGCCCCAGCAATGAGCTCCCTTTCGAAATCTGTCAGATCAGCCTTTTTACTCCTGTCACACTTTACTTTCCATAGTGCCATTACGGTTTTTATAGGACTTCGCAGTGACGTAGACCATTAACGTCACTAAGGAAGTTTGTGTACAATGACATGTCTCATGGCCCTTCGCGGACGATGCAGTCAATAGCTGCCAAATGGGTCCTCTTCCTCCAACCTTCTTTGAGCCCTCGGGGTCCTTGCAACCTGGTCATTTAGCCCGTTGTGTGCAAAAAAAAAAAAATGCCGCTCAGAGTTAAAACAACTCAACTCAGCCCAAACTCTCTAAATGGCCATGTCACAAGGACCTGGAGGGCTCAGAGAAAGTTTGAGGAAGAAGACCCACTGGATAGCTGTTTGGAGACAAATACCGTCAAGGCCATCCAAGGTGTTCTCTAACGTGCACAGGGTATAGTTTTCCTGCACACGGGTCACGACATAACGTCCATCCGACGGACGGAGGACTTTGGAAGCCCGTCGATGCCCCTACTGATTGAGGGCAGGAGGAGAAATTTTGCGGAACCATAAAATACAAAAGTTATGTTAGAAATGCACTGAATAATCACAATGCAAATATAGTCAACGATAGCCATAAAATGCACAACTGATATTAGAAATGCACTGTATCATCACAATGGAAATGCAGTGAATGATCATAAAGAGATGCAAATCCCAGAGTTCTTTGAGGAGGAGTACGGAACCAATACACTGGCGGAAATTGAAAAAAGAACACTATTAATTTATTGAAGCGTAATCTATGAGATTTATTTAGTAGAAACAACTTGTTGAGAAAGGACAGTGATCACACGTGTGAAGTGATTCAATGTTTATTTTAACTTTTAATGAGTATTACACTTTACAAAAGGCACATTTTAATAAAGTGTTGAACCTCCTCGATCAGTAATACAAGCTTCCAATCTGGTATGCAATCGGTCGTACAAATGATGGATATCACGCTGGGGGATACCATTCTATGCGCTTTCAACTTGGACGCGTAATTCAACGATGGTTGTTGCCTGCCGCGGTCAGTGGAAGTCTTTGTCCGATCCAGTCCCAGATATGCTCGATTGGAGACAAGTCCGGAGAGCTTGCTGGCCAAAGGAGTTGGTGCACTGCCTGAAGGGCATGTTAAGTTGCCTGGGCGGAGTGTAGGCGGGCGTTATCCTGCTGCAGTATCGCATTTGGGATTACACTCAAATATGACATGACGACCGACTGTACGATGTTACTGACGTACGTATTGCTATTCAGTGTACCTGTGCAAACACCAGACACGTACGAGAGTAATAGTAAATCGCTCCCCACACCATGATGCTCGGTGTGTCGCTGGCTGATGCACGATGGAAGAAGATGCTTACCTTGTCGCCTTCGGATGCATAAACGACCATCAGACGCTCCTAAGGAGAATCGGCTTTCATCACTGAAGACCACAGACTACCATTATTCCCTCCAATGAACTCGTTCTTGAGACCATTGCAAACATGCTCGATAGTGACGAGGTGACAGTGGTAACAGTGTCCGTAGTCCTGCTTCCAAAAGACAATTGCGTATCGTCCTTGTAGACACCCTTGGTACAACAGAAGATCGAATTTGTGACGCCGTAGCCGTTCGCTCTGCCACCGCTGCCCTCTTGATATGTCAATCCTCTCATGCGTCCGTAACTCTGTGTTGCCCGGAAGAACGTCTGCGAGTATTCAAATGCTTTTCTGACCATCGATTCCATCATCATACCACTGCTTTTCGTCCAACGTGTTGTGTGCAATTTGACAAAAAGACCAACCTGCTTCCCAAAGACCCACTATAAGACCTCGCTCAAACTCTGCTAACTGAACAAATGTTGCGAGCCTGCATCGTCCAGGCATGATAGCTTCTTCAAAGAGCACTGAACAACATGACACAAGACGAATAACTTCTTTCTTCACGCCCTAGTCCTTAAATACGCGCGGCGTACATTTGTATGTTGTCATCCTCAATGATGTCATTATTTCATCCAGTGACTTTCAATCTTGGATCACGGTTTCTGCTGCCCTTAACTATTAAAGTATTATAATATGATGTTCCTAATGGAATTCCTCCAGGGTGTTCTGTTTTCTGTTTCTGCCAGTGTATTTTTTCAATACCCATGAGAGAATTCCTGACGCGTCATATCAGTAGCATAGGCAAGACATTTTTGTTCACGGATACATTCGAAATAGTTTATGTCGAGGAAAATTATCTTTTAACCATAAATGTGGCGGGGGTGACTGAGTCGGTAGCGCGCCAGGCTCGTAATCTGCAGTTCCCAGGTTCGAGTCCCAGCTGGGTCAGCGTTGAGATTTATCTCGGCAAAACTCCCCGCCTGCCCATGGTCATTAGGGGACACTGATGGGCTTTGAAAGGCCACCGTCCATCGGATGGGATTGGATTGTTTTACCTCTGAGCGGCACTTTTTTGCACACCATGGGCTAAATGGCCAGGCCACAAGGACTCCGAAGGCTCAGAGAAGGTTGGGGGAGGGGACCCACTGGAACAGCTGTTGGGAGACAGATGGTAGCCTCCCGTCAAGGCCATCCAGCGTGTTCTTTAACGTGCACAGGGTATGGCTCTTCCGCACACGGGGCCACGGCTTAACGTCCCATCCGACGGACAGCGGCCTTTCCAAGCCCATCGGTGTCCCCTACTGACCGTGGGCAGGGCGGGGAAATTTTGCGGAGATAAATCTCAACGCTGACCCAGCTGGGACTCGAACCTGGGAACTACAGATTACGAGTCTGGCGCGCTACCGACTGAGCCACCCCCGCCCCCCATCGGATGGGACGTTAAGCCGTGGTCCCGTATAGGGTTGGGTTGTTTTACCTCTGAGCGGCACTTTTTTGCACACCATGGGCTAAATGGCCAGGTCACATGGACCCCGAAGGCTCAGAGAAGGTTGAGGGAGGGGACCCACTGGAATAGCTGTTGGGAGACAGATGGTAGCCTCCCGTCAAGGCCATCCATCGTGTTCTTTAACGTGCACAGGGTATGTCTCTCCAGCACACGGGGCCACGGCTTAACGTCCCATCCGACGGACGGCGGCCTTTCCAAGCCCATCGGTGTCCCCTACTGACTGATCTCAACGCTGACCCAGCTGGGACTCGAACCTGGGACTACAGATTACGAGCCTGGCGCGCTACCGACTGAGCCTCCCCGCCCCCCTATAGGGAAAGCCATACCCTGTGCACGTTAAAGAACACGCTGGATGGCCTTGACGGGTGGCCTCTCAACAGCTGTTCCAGTGGGTTTCCACCCCCAACCTTCTCTGAGTCTTCGGTGTCCTTGTGACCTGGCCATTTAGCCCATGGTGTGCAAAAAAGTGCCGCTCAGAGGTAAAACAATCCAATCCAAATTTAACCACAAAATGTGAGTTTTCCTTGCTGAAAACAAGCTGTCTGTGCTTCTGATGTAGAAAAGCAAAATTTCACAAACTAATTAATAAATTTATCGCTTTCTGATTAGTGTTTTATTTCCTGTTTATTTTTCGTAGTTGCAGATTTAAGAGGTAGGCTGCGCACATTTTCTATATCATGGAAGCTACAGATGATTCACTATACTATTTTCCTCAAATTCATGAAAAACACAGAGTGACATCAAAATCGCATTTAATTATCATCATGGAAATAATGAATAATCTCGATAAAAACACGTCAAAGCAGGATGGGTTGGTTCAGTCGGTAGCGCGCCAGACTCGTAATCTGCAATTACCAGATTAGAGACTCACCTCTGACTCGCAATTTATCTCCATTAACCCCCCACCACCACCCTTCCCTTGGTGAGATAGAGGACACCAATGGGTTTGGAAAATCCTCGTCCTTCGGATGGGACGTTAAGCCACGGCACAGTGTGCGGGAGAGCCATTACTGTGCCCCACTAGAGAACGCTAGAGAACGCTCTGGATGGCCTTGGTGGGAGGCAACCATTTGTCTCCTAACATCTGGCCAGTGGGTTCTCTTCCCCCAGCTTCTCTGAGCCCTTCGAGATATAATAATAATAATCTTTATTTTATTCCGCCAGTCAATACAATATACATTTACATAGTATAATTATCTAATAACAATTAATATATACATGAGAAAAATCGAGAAGTGAAATAGCTGAGAAATATCAATTGCATCACGAAAGGTAAATAACAATCATCTTAAATATTAGTGATTAATAGGAAAGGCGAAACAAAAAAGGAGAGCATAGTAAGCTGACGCTTATTTTTAGTTAATGCTCCCTATTTCCTTTAAAGTTCAATTATGACAACAGTAATGTATACAATAATTCAAATAGTACAATAATTCAATAGTATAAAAGGTCAAATGGTTATGAGACATATTACACTGATACGTAGAAGAAGGTTTTATTGCTTTGTAAAAAGAAACGTTCTACATTTGATTTTAAAGATTTTGCATTTTTAAAATCATCTGGAAATTCACACCAAATTATTACTGCATTATATTTGATAGATCTCAGCCCAATTGACAATCGACACATAGGTATACTCAGATCCTCTCTATGACGTGTTTCATTATTATGAAAATTTGAAAGTCTCTGAAAATAGTCTTTAAATCTGTCCAATTTAATCAATCTCATTGTAATCGAATACGTAAAATTTCCTGATATCAGTTTGTAATTATTACAGACATTAAGAATTTTAACCTCAGAAAATAAATGTGCCACGGGATCATAATATCTTTTACCAACAATATATCTTTACCACGGGATCATAATATCTTTTACCAACAATATATCTTTACCACGGGATCATAATATCTTTTACCAACAATATATCTTTTACCAACAATTCTTTTCTGAAGACGATATATAGCATTCAGATTATAGTCAAAAGTATTACTCCAGACTAAAATTCCACATGTTATATAAGAATAAATTAAAGAGTAGTATAAATTTATCAAAATTTGTTTGTTAACCAGATGACGTGTTTACCAATCATACCAATATTCCTTGACAGAGTGATTCTCAGCTGCTTTACGTTAAATGACCAGTTCAGATTTTCATCGATCCATATTCCTAAGAATTTATATCCAGTGCATCTCTTTAGCTTAATTTCATTAATCTGCACATCGAAACATTTCTCATCGATATTTTTGTTTTTATTTTTATAAATCATGTATTTGGATTTCTTGATATTTATTAATAAATTATTATGTCTGCACCATTCAGATATAATATTTAGAGAGTAGTTAACACTACTAATCAGGCTTGCAGAATCTTGGTTGAAATCGACAATGCTTGTATCATCAGCATATAATAACATCTTTGAATTAATGTGTAACTTTGTTAAGTCGTTAATGTAAAGTAGGAAAAGGATCTGACCAAGAATCGAACCTTGAGGCACACCTCTGTAAATAAAATGTTCATCTGATATACTACCATTTACTTCTACAAGAGCTTTCCTCTGAAATAAGTAGCTTCTTAACCAGTTATTTATTTTACCTCTCAGGCCACAAAATTCAATTTTCTTTAACAAAATTTCGTGGTTAATACTGTCAAATGCTTTCGTAAAATCAAGATATACAGCTAATCCAATGTGACCTGCATCCAAATGATTGACAATATGCTCATATAAATCTGCAATGGCTGTCTGAGTATATTTTTTATTTTGAAAACCATATTGTTGTTGTGTGATAATTTTATATTATCTAGGAATTTAGTAATACGTGTACAAATTAGCTTTTCAAAGATTTTCGAGAAGATTGGTAAAATTGAAATTGGTCTGTAGTTTTCTATGTTTTCTTTATCACCTGATTTATGTATGGGAAGAATTCTGGCAATTTTCAGTTTATCCGGGAATACTTCGTTTATTATTGATAAATTAAATATATAGCAGAAAGGTTCTTTTATTGTATGTATAACCTTTTTAATTACATTAATATTTATGTCATGTATACCTGGTGACTTATCAGCTCCTAGATCATTCACTATGTTACAGATCTCTTGAGTAACAATTGGCATGACATAAAATAAAAAAAATATGCACTCAATTTGATATTTATATTTGCCATGAAAATTTTCAGTTTGGTTCAGTATCAATTCGTTAACGGTATCATGAAAATAGCTATTGAAGGCATTGGACTTAGCATAGTCATCAGCAATAATTGCATCATCAGAAGAAATGTCTCCTACTATTGACTTACATTTATTTCTACCCAAAACATCGTTGAGATACTTCCATTTCTGTTTAGAACTTTGGCTAGAATCAAATCTACTGTTATAATAGGCGTTCTTTGTCTGATTTGGGCAGTAACGAAATTACGAAATTCTTTATATGCAGAACTGTCATCCTCTAAATGGGTAACTTTTGCTCTTTTGTATAAATTACTGTTTTAGTTATTAATTTTTTCAGATCTTTCGTCATCCAAGGGACATATTTATTTGGCCTTTGGAACTTCTTAATACCCGTGGGCAAATATTTATTATAGTGATTTATAAAAATATTTATGAAATAATTATATGCTTCATTTACATCGCTGATTAAGTAAAGGAATTGCCAATCAATACGATTTAATTTATATTGCAATTGCAGAATATTATTATCATTGATTTCTCTAAATCTATAACTGCTAGGTAGCATTTGAAAATTTGTCCTTTGGACCAGAAAAAATGTGGGGAAATGATCTGTAATTTTTGACATCAGAACTCCATTTTGGCAATCTACATTCGAAATTCCATAATCAATTAGTGTAGAACTTTGATTTCCAACTCTAGTTGGTAATCCACTGTTAAAACAAAACAATCATATGAATTAACCAGGTCTATTAAATTTAATAGATTTTTATCTTGGTTCATAATATCAAGGTTATAGTCACCCATTAATATAAAGATCGATTTCAATTTAAGTAATGAGTTTAAAACAAATTCTAGATGTGACAGAAATGATTGTACATTACCCTGAGGTGGTCGATAAATACTGCCCACAATCAGATTTCCTGATTTAGCAAGCAAAATCTCGTAAATCATCAGTAATAACTGACAAATTGTTTAATATTTTGAAAGAAAAGCTTTCTCTAAAATAAAGTGCTACTCCTCCACCTTTACGAGCCTCTCTTCCCAAATCTACACCAGTATAACCATTGATATGTGGAATATTGTTATTTTGCCATATTTCCACAAATACAAGAGAATCAAATAGAAAACTACTACTTTCTAAAGTTACGAAGATCTCATCAAGGTTTTTTTACAGACTTCTACAGTTGAGTGAGAAAATAGAAAAAGTTGATTTATTAAAGAAATTACCATAAATCAGACTGAGATTTTCAGACTGAACATAATTAGGTGTAGCCATTAAAAGATGAAAGATATTTCACTGTGAAAAAAAGAAAAAAAAATGCAATGAGAACAAATTTCGTTCAGATTTAACAAGGCGGCACTGTGCTCCGTTTCCCTTTCTTAGAAATATTTTCCCATTTTCTACCCATATATATTTGTATTGTTTTTCTACTTTGGCTCTTCTTGCCTTGTGGAAGAGATCTCTATAAAATCTTGACAAATGTTCGTTGATGTAGATTATATTCTTTTCATTAACAATACCTACATCTTTGGTATTCAAATCACGATGTTCTTTTACTTTGTCAAGAAAAGCATCTCTTAGGGCTCGGTCTTTAAACTTTGCTAAGATTGTACGTGGACGTGTTGAAGTCTCTTCCTTTTTACCAATTCTGAAGCATTCCAGTACCTCTTGGGATTTAAAGTTAACATTTAGAAAATTAGCAATTTTTCCTACGATGTTCTTTGTATTTTCTTGTAATAATTCAGGTATACCTTGAATTTCTAAGTTGCACACATTGCTTTCCTGTTCCAAATCATTTACCCTTTCTGATAAATTTTCGATCGTATTTTCCAATTTCTGATTCTTAGCTAATAAGTTCTTATTTTCATCTCTGCAGAGAACCAAGTCCTGAGTCACATTTTCAACCTTATCTCGCAATTCATCATATTTTCCTGATAACAAATCTAATGATTTGGTAAGTTCCACAATATTGTTCTTCAGGTCACCCATGCATTCAATCATTGCCTGTTAAACCGAATGGTATATTAAAGATTTAATTGATGCCATTTGTTCGGAACTGAAGCCTTGATCTCTCTCTCCAGGGACTCAGCGAAAGTTGAAGAAGCACCTGACGAGCATACTCAATATCGTGCGACCTGGCAGGGGAAGCATCAGAAGACTTGTATTTCATACACTTCCATTTGTTTTCGCGTTCTGCAGAAAATTTGCGGAAGTTATCTTCTGTAATATTTGCACAATAGTAGTTAAATTGGCTTCTACAGGCCCCTTTACATCTGATGGAATCTGAGCGTTTGACAGTAGTCTCTAGAACTTCATTCCCACACATACAAGCCTTCCATTGCTGCCTTCCATTACAAGCCTTCCATATATACAAGCCTTCCATTGCTGAGGAATTTAGAGTTGAAAAATTGCAACTTACGGAGAGAGCGTCGTCGTCCTACAGCGTGGGTGTCCTTGAGGCAGTCAGTCCCTTAATGGGATTTCTTATGCGCATGCGCGTGAAATGGTCAGTGTGAGACAAGGAGCACGCCGAGCTGACCAACGTTAGGTTTAACTAAATGACTAGTTCAAAGTTGCAAAGATTTAATGAGGTAGTTCTCGAGATTGGCAACAAAGATATCTAAGGAATTAAGCAAATCTTTAAAACATTAAATATAAAGGTTTAAACTCACAGAACGACGAATTATCATGCTATTAAGTGATATAACATAAGAGCTATCAGAACCACATCTTTCTTCTATTACTGTTGCCACCGAAAAAAAAAATCCTTGTGACCTGGCCATTTAGGGGCGGGGGTGGCTCAGTCGGTAGCTCGCCAGGCTCATAATCTGCAGTTCCCAGGTTCGAGTCCCAGCTGGGTCAACGTTGAGATTTATCTCCACAAAACTCCTTGCCCTGCCCTGCCCACTGGCAGTAAGGGACACCGATGGGCTTGGGAAGGCCACCATCCTTCGGATGGGACGTTAAGCAGAGCCCCCGTGTGCGGGAGAGCCATACCCTGTGCACATTAAAGAACACACTGGATGGCCTAGACGGGAGGCTACCATCTGTCTCCTAACAGCCGCTCCAGTGGGTCCCCTCTCCCAACCTTCGCTGAGCCCTTCGAGATCCTTGTGACCTGGCTTTTGGGTTGGGTTCTTTTACCTCTGAGCGGCACTTTTTTGCACACCATGGGCTAAATGGCCAGGTCACATGGACCCCGAAGGTTCAAAGAAGGTTGGTGGAGGGGACCCACTGGAACAGCTGTTGGGAGACAGATGGTAGCCTCTTGTCAAGGCCATCCAGCGTGTTCTTTAACGTGCACTGGGTATGTCTCTCCCGCACACGGGGCCACGGCTTAACGTCCCATCCGACGGACGGCGGCCTTTCCAAGCCCATCGGTGTCCCCTACTGACCGTGGGCAGGGCGGGGAATTTTGCGGAGATAAATCTCAACGCTGACCCAGCTGGGATTCGAACCTGGGAACTACAGATTACGAGCCTGGCGCGCTACCGACTTAGCCACCCCCGCCCCTTGTGACCTGGCCATTTAGCCCATGGTGTGCAAAAAAAGTGCCGCTAGAAGGTAATTCAACACAACACATGAACGTAAAAAACACACTGAATCATCACTCTAGAAATATAGAAAACGCTCCCGATAAAACACACTGAATTATCACCACAGAAAGACAACGGAAGTTCATGGCGAAAGCTCACTGAACGATCACAGACAAAAAAGAGAACAAATTCGTAAACTTGAGCTATCAGCTGCTATCACCCTGCAGCCGTCCTCCATTGGCCTAGAGAAGCCATTTGCGGCTTCAGTGGAACGTTGAAAGGGTTGAGGATTTTAAGCCGTACACGTAACCCATCTGTGTGTGACATGTGCGTCGAATGCGGAGAGAGGCGAAACGAGATGAGGGTTAATGAGACAATCAAATGTCATCGGTCGATGGTGAAGCCGAAATTTGTACCGAGTCGTCCGATGATGACAGGAATAACAATACGGGATCTCCAATGAGAGGTCATCCATCAAAATGCACGGAATGAGAGTGTTCCAGGAGCGCATCAATCGATTTTAAACTGACCACTAAATGTGCGTTTCTCCAGGAATTGGTGAGTCAATGTTTTACCAAATCAAAGCATTCAGTAATGATCTATCACCTACAGTCCAGAAGTTCTCGGGTTCAGGAAAAGATTGGAATAGGAGGAAAAGTGGGATGGAGTAAATTTTTTAAAGTTTATTAATTTTAAGTAACATAAACTGTGAACTTCGCGAATCACGAACAGCATAAATTGTGAACTTTACGAAGGTCATGTAGTGGCCTAAATGGCCTAAATAATGGCCTAAATGGCCAGGTCACAAGGACCCCGAAGACTCAGAGAAGGTCGGGGAGGAGACCCACTGGACAGCAGTTGGGAGACAGATGGTAGCTTCCCGTCAAAGCCATCTAGCGTATTCTTTAGCGTGCACAAGGTATGACTCTCCCGCACACGGTGTCATGGCTTAACGTCCCATTCAAAGGACGGCGGCCTTTGCAAGCTTATCGATGTTCCCTACTGACCGAAGGCAGAGCGGGGAGTTTTGCGGAGATAAATCTCAATTCTGGCCCATCTGGGACTTGAACCTGGGAACTGTATTAGATTACGAGCCTGCCGTGCTACCGACTGAGCCAACCCCTCCCCAGTCACAAGGGCCCCAAAGGCTCAGAGAATGTTAGTGTAAAGGGACACAGACTGAAAAACTGTTGGGAAACAATCGAAGTCTCTCGTCAAGCCATTGACTTTAACGTGCACAGAGTATGACTCTCCTGCACACGGGGCAAGGCTTAACTTTTCATCCAACGGACGGCGATTTTTCCATCGATGTCCTCCTTCTGACCGAGGCAGACATTTCTGACCAGCGTGTACACTTTCTGACCGAGGGCAGGGTACACTATAAACCTTATTTACCGAGGCAGGGTAGACTTCAGAACTTACTGACCAAGACACGATAGAATTAAGACCTTCCTGACAGAAGGTAGCGTAGACTTTAGACCTTCTGGCGAAGTGCAAGGTAGACTTCAGTCCCTCCTGACCGAGGTAGGGTAGACTTCAGACCTTCTGACAGAAGGCAAGGTAGATTTCAGGCCTTCTTACCGAGGGCAGGGTAGACTTGAGTTCTTTCTGAAAGAGATCAGAGTTGGGGTTTGTCGGAGATAAATCGCAACGATGTTCAGGTGGGACTCAAACCTAGAAATACAGATTACGAGCGGGGGCGCTACAGGCCGAGTCAATTCTTTCCCCCTGTGTGCAGAAGAACCATACCCTGTGCACATTAAATAATACGCTGGATGGCCAATTGGAAGTTTCCATCTCTCTCCTAACTGCTGTCCAGTGAGTTCCCTATCCCCAACTTCTCTGAGCCTTTTGGGGTCCTTGTAACTTCGACATTTAACCCATTGTGTGCAATAAAGTGCCGTTCAGACGTAAAACAGCTCAACCCCATCTGACAGAAGGCGCCATTTACCAAGGTCACGAATGCCTCTTTGTGACTAACGGCAGAGCGGAGATGAGCTCAAAAAAAAGAACACAAGCACAGTGGGGGGTCTAAAATCTCCAAACATCAGATTACCAGCTTGATGGGCTATGGCGGTCTCCATTTGAAGGTGTCTTTCTATTATTACTAACGAACATCACACGAAACATATTTAAAAAAAAAATTAAAATCAAAAAGCAATGTACAGACTGGAATGTATGTACCAGAGCTTCCTTATATAATCCAAGGTCATCCTTCGCAACATTCCTTTTCTATTTCAGTGATCAAAAAACAACACTTTGCAAATGAATGAAACGATAAAGAAAATTGGAAAAAGAAAAGAACATTAACTCAAGACTAGCACATTCTCTTACAAATTACCTAATAAACAAGATACAAAACAGCGATAAAATCTTTGAACACGTATTCAGTCTCTTTGGTCTCTTTCCTGAAGCCAAAATTCATTAAAAATCCAACAGAGTCAGTTTCTGTCGTCCTAGAAGTATGGAGCATTACAGCGCTCGAAAACTGACGGGACCTGAGGCTTTGGGAATGCCCCTCACGCTCATGCCCCGACACTGCAATAGCAATAGGCGGCGCTGCTAGATATCCTCCTCACTTTAGGTGCAGATAATTATCGGTCGCCATCATAAACAAGACCGAGGTGACATTTTAATTCCTCAATATGGCATCTTGGCAGTTGTCGTCGGTGGACTGGATTAGGCCTTGGCACGTGCGATGGTGTAACACGCAGGGTCCATTTTATTGGCGTCTGTTGGACAAGGGACTATCCGCAAAACCTTAATTCTCCAACGATGGCGTGTGAGCTGGCTTTTATGGTGGAGAAAGTGAATTATTGTGCGAATCAATCAGTAATTCTCTTGTAATTCGTGCGGCTTTTTTTTTGTTGTTGTTGTAAGCGGAAGTGTGTTTACGAAGCAAGTAAAAATTGGTTTTGTTAGTACGGCAATAATCGTAAGTGAGGTTCGTTGGGTTTTGGATTGTGTTTGGTGATTTAGTAGAGCAAGTGGACGTGTAAGCATTCAGCAAAAGGCGTAGGTAATTTGTTTTCTTGGAAAAAGGTTGTAAGGTTTCAAAATTTGTAGTAACAGGAAAAATAAATTATGTCCTTATTCGGTTTTTGGAGATGATTCATTCTTTATGGACATTAGTGTTTTTTTATTTTTCGCCATTTTACGTTACATTAGTGTGAGACTCAACATTTTAAGAACCAGGGTTTTTAGAGGCAATTGAAGTGAGGTTAAACTGATGAATGGATGGTTGTTTTACCTCTGAGCGTCACTTTTTTGCCCACAATGGACTAAATGGCCAGGTCACAAAAACCCTGAAGGCTCAGAGAAAGTTGGAGGAGGGGACTCACTGGAACAACTGTTGGGAGACAGATGGTAGCCTCCTGTAAATGTCATCCAGTGTGTCTTTATCGTGCATGGTTGTTTAACGTGATGGTTGTTTTACCTCTGAGCGGCACTTTTTGCCCACAATGGACTAAATGGCCAGGTCACAAAAACCCTGAAGGCTCAGAGAAAGTTGGAGGAGGGGACTCACTGGAACAACTGTTGGGAGACAGATGGTAGTCTCCTGTAAATGTCATCCAGTGTGTTCTTTATCGTGCATAGTTGTTTAACGTGACGGTTGTTTTACCTCTGAGCGGCACTTTTTTGCCCACAATGGGTTGGGTTGGGTTGTTTTACCTCTGAGCGGCACTTTTTTGCACACCATGGGCTAAATGGCCAGGTCACATGGATCCCGAAGGCTCAGAGAAGGTTGGGGGAGGGGACCCACTGGAACAGCTGTTGGGAGACAGATGGTAGCCTCCCGTCAAGGTCACCCAGTGTGTTCTTTAACGTGCACAGGGTATGACTCTCCCTCATCCGACTGACGGCGGTCTTTCCAAACCCATTGGTGTCCACTACTGACCGAGGGCAGGGCGAAGAGTTTTTCCGGAGATAAATCTCAACGCTGATCCAGCTGGGAATCGAACCTGGGAACTTCAGATTACAAGTCTTTCACGGTACCGACTGAGTACCCCCTACCCAACAGCTGTTCAGTTGGTCCCCTTCCACCAACCTTCCGGAGTCCTTGTGACCTATCCATTTAGTCATTGTGCGCATAAAAATGTGGCTCAAAGGTAAAACAACGACCCAACCTCGTAAAAATATCGATAGGTAGGAATTACTCTCGGTACCCTCCTCAGATTTCGAATCATCTTCTGCCAAAAACCAGATTTAAGAAGAGAGCCTCTATTCTCATGCTAGTATTATTTTCGACCAGCATTGTACACATAGTGCACCGCACAGTGTCTGATAGTTTAAGTCCATTGACTTTGTCATGATGCAACAGGCGCTGCTGTTAGACCATTTCCTCGCCGAAACTTAACAGCAGCGCCGAGGGAGAGGAAAGGGACAGATAAACGTTATCCGAAGATTGGTGAAGGGGATTGGGGTCCGTGAATAGGAGCGGTTGTTGGAGGTGAGATAAGAAGGACAGCGGGCGGGAACATCGTCGTAGGCTGTGACGGGAGTCCGAATGTGGATGAGAAGCCACGAAATTGATGGTCCATTAGGGTAATGCGCCTTGAACGCCCTGTCACACAGAAGCGGCTGACGATCTACGCCATTAAAGAAATATTTGCAGCCCAGCTTTAGATGGTTCGTAGTGGGAATCGTGGGCCCGAACATATCCGAAAAAAAAAAATGGGGGAAAGCCACCGAGATCTTTTAAGGAAGTTCTTGTGGATGGAAAATAGAGTTTTTTTTTGGTTAATGATTTTTCGTGGTTATAATTTAATTGATGTGCATTATACTAATTTTGTTAAATAGTATAAGTCATATTTATGTTAAGTGGAAATTCCTGCTCATATACACTATATTACAAAGACTTTGGGTTGTTTTATCTCTGAGCGGCACTTTTTTTGCACATCATGGGTTAAATGGCCAAGTCACAAGGGCCCCGAAGGCTCAGAGAAGGTTGGGGGAGGGGACCATTGGAATAGATGTTGGGAAACAGATGGTAGCCTCCCGTCAAGGCCATCCTGGGTGTTTTTTAACGTGCACAGTGTATGACTTTCTCGCACACGGAGCCATGGATTAACGTCCTATCCGACGGACGGCGGCCTTTCCAAGCCCATCGGTGTCCCCTACTGACCGTGGGCAGGGAGTTTTGCGGAGATAAGTCTCAACGCTGACAAATCTGGGACTTGAACCTGGGAACTGCAGATTACGAGCCTGGCGCGCTACCGACTGAGCCACCCCCGCCCCGCTGACAGTTTTCACTACAAAGAGGTAACCGGACACCTCCATGCAGACCCTGATCAAAAAAAATAAGAAGCTGAGTGAGGAGGGGGGAACAAGTGACCCTAATCGAGCCAGAAAAAAAGGTAAATGGGTAGGGAGCATGAGATTGGATTTCCATTTCAGTGTATTACTTTCCCCCTTCGTTTTAGGGGATTTGTTAAAAATTTAATGAAATAATTTTTGCCCTCCACTAATTTTATTAGCATTCTCAAGGGGGGGGGGGGGGGTGAGGGAATGGCTCCTTCACCCATCGCACGAGATCTTGCCCTTCTTCAATGCGATGTAAATGGAAAGCCAAATTCCAAGCTCCCTAATTTTTAAATTAACTTGTTTTTTTTTTCTAATGAAATGAAAAGATGTTACTGGAGATAAAATGATCTCGCCCAAATCACTCTAAATTTCTATACCCAAAATTTGTTTAAAGTTTACAACGGCGTCTTATGATAAATGTTCGAGTTTCAATTACTTTTTGAATATTGTTGGAAATTGAGATTAAGGTAGTTTTGAGTAAAATCTCCAATTTCCCTCTAGTGACATTTTCCCGTAAAAAACATCTTATTTTCAAAGTTAGGGAGTTTTGAATGTGGCATTCCATTCACATAACGTGGAAGTGTCTAGTTACTTTTTGTAATATAGGGTAAATTTAATGATAGCGTGTTTAATGGGCGTTGGTAGAGCTGGGGGTGGGGAACAAAAGGGACAGTTGCCCTCCTGGAAAAATTTATTTACGGGGAATACTACAGGTGTACCAAAAAATAATGTGGTTTTTAATTTTGTTTTCTGAAGCGTATTATTTATTTTTATTCATTAACATGAAAAAAATATTTTCACATGTATTTTCAATAATAAATTTCTCTTTTTCTCTCTCTTTTTTTTTGGGGGGGGGGAGTAGTTCCATTTCAGTGTATCATTTTCCCCCTTCGTTTTAGGAATCGTAGATCGAACATATCTGAAAAAAAATGCCGGAAAGCCGCCGAGATCTTTTGAGGAAGTTCTTGTGGATGGAAAATAGTGTTTTTTTTTTGGTTAATGACGTTTCGTAGTTGTAATTTAACTGATGTGCATTATACTAATTTTGTTAAATGGTATAAGTCATATTTATGTTAAATGCAAATTCCTGTTCATATACACTATATTAAAAAGAGGTAACAGGACACTTCCATGCAGACCCGGATTTGGGTTGGGTTGTTTTACCTCTGAGCGGCACTTTTTTGCACACCATGGGCTAAATGGCCAGGTCACATGGACCCCGAAGGCTCAGAGAAGGTTGGGGGAGGGGACCCACTGGAACAGCTGTTGAGAGACAGATGGTAGCCTTCCGTCAAGGCCATCCAGCGTGTTCTTTAACGTGCACAGGGTATGGCTCTCCCGCACACGTGGCCACGGCTTAACGTCCCATCCGACGGACGGCGACGTTTTCAAGCCCATCGGTATCCCCTACTGACCGTGGGCAGGGCGGAGATAAATCTCAACGCTGACCCAGCTGGAACTCGAACCTGGGAACTACAGATTACGAGCCTGGCGCGCTACCGACTGAGCCACCCCCGCCCCATGCAGACCCGGATCTAAAAAAAAAATAAAAAATAAAAATTAAAGAGGCTGATTGGCGGTGGGGGAACTTAGTTGTTTGAACTAAGTGACATAATATAATGTTCTCCAGACAAGGCCATCCAGTGTGTTCTTTAACGTCTACAGGGTATGCTTCTCTTGAACACTGAGCCACGGCTTTACATACCATACGACGGACGGTGGCCTTTTCATGTCCGTCATCTTCGTCCTTCAAACTTTCAAACAGTGACTCCCAGCAGCAATCAGTGCGATATCGAAATATATTTCCGTCAGTAAACAATTTTTTATGCAACACAAGAAGACGGTGTTTCTGAAAAGAAACATCTTTGAGAGAAGTGCTTTTAAAAGCTTCTTTTAAAGAATGTTGCAATTTTGTATAAGATTTGCTCTCTTCTAAGCATTTCTTTGTATCGAAAAGGGACATTCAAAGGAAAGTGAACACCGGAGTTTCTCTGCATGATATCGAATCTTTCCAAATTTAATTTATCATCTGGCTCTGGAGTTATCTATGACACAACACACTTATTATTAGAAAGAGATTCAAACTTGTTCTTCGATTCGTTATGTAAGTGAGATATACAGTTTCTCCCTAATTCTATTAGAGGATATTTTTATATGGTTTGAAATATAAAGAATGACATTTTGTGTGTGTCTTTCTCAAAGGTCATTTCATTTAATCAGTGGCTAATTTCATCGTAGGCGCATGAAACACTAGCCTACGGCCTCGACACTCCTGGTCGCCTCAAAACAGTCAAAACTCTATTTTTATTTTTTCGAATTTTTTATTGAGTAAAACATTTCACAATCAGAATAGTCTAATTTTAGCTACTTAATGTGTTTTTAGCTACTTAATACCAAATATGATGTGATCTTTTTAAATACATTAAAATGAACAGATATTTATTTAGGTTTATAATTAATTGTTTATTTTTAAGCGTGTGCAAGCTTAAACAAAAAAAAAAAGGTTTCCAAGGAGTCGCTTGCTACAGAATCTTACAGGAGCCTGTCAGTTTAATACACTATAGAGAAGGTTTATGAGGAAGGAGAGACCTCAGCAAGAAGACAAAGCAAACATCCATGCCTTAGCAAGAGCTCGAACCAAGACCCTCTTTGCTCAGTAACCAAGCGCACTAACCACTCGATCAGTGGGACGGAAAGTTTAAATAATCGTGGTACTCTCTCCCCCTTTCCACTCACACACTCCCAAACTGTTTGGTAGCTTCTCGAATCTTTTGCGCCGGGAACTTTCATATACTTTAATCCGCCACTGGATTCAATTAAAGGCACAGAAGAAAAGATTCTACAGTAGTAGGTTGGGTTGCTTTATTTCTGAGCTGCACTTTTTTGCATACCATGGGCTAAATGGCCAGGTCACATGGACCCCGAAGGCTCAGAGGATGTTGGGGGAAGAACTGCTGTTGGAACAGCTGTTGGGAAACACTGCACTGGAACAGCTGTTGGGAAACAGATGGTAGCCTCCCGTCAAGACATCCAGCGTGTTCTTTAACGTGCACAGGGTATGGCTCTCCCGCACACGGGGCTGAGTTATTTCGACAACTATTAAGACCAAGCCCGAAGTTATTGAGGCTGAGTTATTTCGACAATTATTGAGACCAAGCCCGAAGTTATTGAGGCTGAGTTATTTCGACAACTATTGAGACCAAGCCCGAAGTTATTGAGGCTGAGTTATTTCGACAACTATTGAGACCAAGCCCGAAGTTATTGAGGCTGAGTTATTTCGACAACTATTGAGACCAAGCCCGAAGTTATTGAGGCTGAGTTATTTCGACAATAACGACAACAACGGGGCTTAACGTCCCATACGACGGATGACGGTCTTTCCAAGCCCATCGGTGTCCCCTACTGACCGTGGACAGGGCAGGGAATTTTGAGGAGATAAATCTCAATACTGACCCAGCTGGGACTCGAACCTGGGAACTACAGATCACGAGCCTGGCGAGTTACCGACTGAACCACGCCCGCCCCACTGCTGCAGTAGTGGAGTGTGAGGTGAGCATCAGGAACTTTGCACTAACAACAATTATTTGCCCCTTTAACACCAGGGAGTGAGGAAACACAGTTTTTAAGAGGAATGAAAATTTAATTTTGTGTTTTATAGATGTCAATAAAATATTACTATTTGCATTTTCTAAAGGGGAATTTATTTTTATTTTAAATTATGTATTAATTTGAATTTTTACTGTTAAAAAATGCAAAAGTTGGAGAATTAAATATTCCCCAGAGGTGATATAAATCCTTCTTGATTAATTTAAATTCATTTGGTCTTAAAAGTAAAAATATAAACGAAGTAGACTAAATGTCTTTCAGTGAGATACAACAATTAATTCAAACTAAGCGATAGGAAGGAATATATACATACAAGTGTTGAACAGAAAAATGGAAACTGTTCCTTGTTATCTCAATAGAAAATCACATTCAGAGATCAATATCTTCTTCAATATAATTTTTAATCAAACATATGTCTAAAGATAAATTAAAATCAGCTCTATCTAAATTCCGATTTTACACAATGTTTGCTCAGTGTGTAAAGGGTTATGAAGCTGGAATATTTAACCCCCTCAAGCAGCTGCTTGCCACAGAGGTTTGACAGGAGCCTGTCAGTTTATATGCCATAGTAGGTCTGAGAGGATGGCAGGACCTCAGCAGAAAAACGACACATACATCCATGCCTTACCCGGGGCTCGAACCCAGGTCCCTTAGATCAGTAGCCAAGAACGCTAACCACTTAGCCATAGGGCGGCTAGGGTACAAAAAATTGACCCCAAAATTTAATTAAAACCTTAACACAGGTCAAGAGTTCAGAATTGAATCCAGTAAAGTATTGCACTCGGTTCTGATCTTTTAACCTGTTTAAATTAAATTTTGGGGTCAATTTCTTGTAGCCTGTTAAATATTCCAGTTTTCATAACTCTTTGAACAGTGAACAAATATTGCTTAAAATCGGGATTTCGATAGATTTGATTGAGAACTTTATCTTCAGATATATTTTTCGTTAAAAATCACATTGATGAAGTTATTAAGCTGCGAATGTGATTTTCTATTGAGATAACATGGAAGTGTTCTCATTTCTCTGTCCAGTACCTGTACATTCTCTTTTCGTTCCCTGTTTGTCTGGATTTGCAAAAAGGCACTTTAGCTACTTGCCTAAGGGCACTTTACGTTACAGGGGAGCCAGCATTTAAGTGTTTTTTTTTTGGTTAAATACAAAAATATGTCTTTGCAGTTCTTAGAAGGAATAAAAAAAAAACTATTTGTAAATATCCATGGTTCAAGAGCGGTTCAAAGCGTTTTCTCTCCACCTGATCGAAAACGAACTTTTAAAAAAAAAAGATATTGATTATAAGGATATGCATTATCAAATATACTGAGACTGGAAATGTTTTGTGAATAGAAAACCCCATTTATCTCTCTATGGATTTAAGAATAAACTTTTTTATTTTTTTACAGAGAAATGTCAGAGGAGATAAATTACAGATTAAAAATAAAATTTATCCGAATCTCGATTTTAAGTAATATTTATTTAATATTTAAAGAGTTTCTGAAGCTGAAATATTTGGCAGTAGATACTGCTTTTTGTGCTCATCCTAAACACTGTTTCAAAACTGATTGAAAAATCATTACACAAGCTTCTTAAATTACATTTCGTAAACGATTTGTTATAAGATTTGAGGTAAATTATTACGACTAGCAACATGCTTTTAAATGTTTCAATTTTAAAAACTTTTTAAATAGTAAATATATAATCACTCAAGGAAAAAATGATCCGGGGAAATTTGTTTAAGATTTTAAATTTTTTTTCGAGTGACATTATTTCTACAAAAGACTTATTTCATAATTAGAAAGTTTTGAACTTAGCTTTCCATTGACACAACATGCAACTGTTCCAATAGTTTGATAATTTAGTATAATTTAGAGGAGGTTTAGGGGCGTGAAGGGAAATTTCAAAATGGTTTGTCTTCTTCCAGTGGGGTACATTGAAACAAATAGCTGACCTATCATAAAGGGGAGATGGAATGATTCGATAAGAGGATGGAAAATTATTTCCAAAACATTGTTTCCCTACCGTGTCTCCTGTGATGCCCTGAAACAAATGGGGTAGAATTAGGGGTGACAGTGCGGTTTAGTCAGGAGGGTTGTCAATGAGTGACATCTCTGGACTTAGAAAAATTTCGAAATGGATCCGAAAACTACGATCAAGAGTGCCAGTGGGTTTTAATGTTGTAACACATCACGTCTGATACGAACAGAAAGGGGGGTCGACAGCGTAGCAGGTAACGTGATCCAAGGTGACCGTTGGTGGAAATTTCGAGAAGGATTAACCGTTCAAGATTACCATCCGGGGTGTGAGGGGGTGGAACTTTTGCTGAGTGTTAATTAATGAAGGTTTGCTTAATAAAGGGGAAATGAGAGGACTTTTTGATGAATAACGGATTTATCGAGGATGACCACCAAAGGGAGGAGGGGTATACCTTGAACGTTGTGATAAACATTCCCAATGGTTGAGCAAAACTTACGAATTATTATTCAGAGACTTGTGATTCCCCGTTTGGAAATTTTTGTAGGACGTTTCAGATTGTAAAACCATCCGTCAGTAAAATGTGGTCCCCAGTACGGGTGAGATATCGAACACTTGTTTGCGAAATGCACGTTGTAGGACTTAATGAAGGTCGATTTGGCAAAATATGGGACCTTGTAATTATTTTTGACGATTGCATCAGCCATTCTGAGAGGGGATGATCTGAACGTTGCAACCGAAAGTTCAGTTGGACTTGGCAGAAACCAAGGGACTTATTCGGGAGTTTGTGATCTGTGAGAGGGAGTTTAATAGAGGGGGCGGAACTTTTGATAAGGGTTTTTTTAATGAGGGGGTGCGTATTAATAAAGGGGGACTTGAATTTTGATAAGGGGGCAGAACTTTTGATAACGGATTAATTAATGAGGGTGTTGCAGTTTTGATAGGGTTTTTAATAAAGGGGGCAGAACTTTTGATAACGGGGAGTCAAAAATTGCAAAAATTTCGATTAAAATAAAATACTTACTAAAGTTTACACTAGATGGTGCCACCAAAAATCGGTGACTTTCCAGCTGTTGGGAAATTTATGTAGTGGGTCAACCAGGGGGTCTTTAAAGAGGGAGAGCTTAAAAATACAGGTTGGATTTTTAATAAAGGGGATCAGAAATTTTGATAAGGGGTTTTTTAATGAGGGGAAGTAAAAAAATTGGATTAATATAGAGTTGTTACTAAACTCATGATATACACTAGATGGCGTCAAAGTTTTTTAATAAAGGGGGTCGTAACTTTTTGATAAGGGTTTTTTTTAACGAGGGGGAACTTTTGATAAGGTGGGGTTATTTAATAAAGGGGGCGGAACTTTTGATAAGTGGTTTTTAATGAGGGGGAGTAATTTTTAATAAAGGGGAGTTTTTTAATGAGGGGAATCAAAAATTGGGAATAATTTCGGTTAAAATAGAGTGGCTTTTCTAAAGTATAGTACTCATAATATACACTAAATGGTGCCACGGGTTTTTAATAAAGGGGGATTAATTATGAAATAATGATTATGAGTTAGTAATTATTAATTGTGAATCATGAATTTTGAATATTAATAAGGGGCATGGTCGGTTATGAATATTAATAAAGGGGGATAGTAGTGGGGGCGCATATGGGGCGTGGTCGGTGACGCCATAGGGGGAAAGCACTGTACAAAGGGGGATCGCTATTCTGGGATACCACTACTCACGAATATGGCAGTCTGCTAAGGGGCGAATGTGGCCCTCCGACAGGTGGCGAATGTGACACTATCGGCTAGTTGGAGAATGTAACACTAGTTATTGGGAAGCGAATGTAACACTATCTGTTCGCTCACGAATGTGGTCCTTACTCCTGGACAGTGAATGTGTCCCTATCTGCTAGGTGGTGAATGTAAAACCAGTTACTGGGAATCGAATGTAGCATTTTATGTTTGGTCGCGAACTTGTCCCCTTCACATTCAATGTGGATATCTTCAAAGTGGCGAATGCGGCACTATCTGCTTAATCGCGAATACGACACTATGATTGGTAGCGAATGACACTTGCTGAGTTTCATACAAAAAATATCTGGTGCAAAAATCTTTCAGATTGAAAACAACAAGCCCTAAGTATAAAATTTTATTTATTTAACCTAGATTTTAACATCAACAAATCATGAAGTGAAGAACAGCAAAAGAGGAACGAGTACAAAATTTGCATGTCCAGCAGCCCTCGTCCATATTTATAGAGCGTCCACCTGTCACCACTCATACTCAAATTGCAGCATTCACCTTCGGTCAAGATATTCCAAGTGTCCTTTCCCCTATAAAACAATAGCATGCAGCAGGCGCTGTAACGAAAGACAGTATCCAGTATCAGAGGCTTCCTCATCCATCCATCTACTTATCCCCCCTCCTCTTTTCCCAACTCTTCGCTACCCCTCCCTCCCTTCTCCCACTACCAAGCTTACATTCCCACTATCATTCCCCGAGGTGGGGGAGGGGGCGTAGAGAACCCCCCTCCAGCTGAAGGTATGCGGGCAAAAGAGATTGTTTATCTGAGAGGCTGAGCGCTCCTTCGAGATAAGATCGCCATTAATATTCCCTTCTCCTTGGGCTGATGGATGGACCATGGGCTGAACAGCACCCTTGCTCTCTCTGTGTGTACTTACAGATTAATGGCCTTTCTGCTGCTCTGAAGTCCTCCTCTGATTCCTCCTCGTTGCCGACTGCGTGCAGGAGGAACGCATGCTGCACCTGCTTCCTCGAGATCTGAGATTGAATTCTTTTAATATGTGTTCTGGTGAGGAGGGAGTTGAGTTTGAAGTTTCGTTTTGTTACTTAATTTATATCCGTTGTTTTTTAATTTATATCCGTCGATTTCGCTCTGGTTGGTTTTAGTTCCAGACGTTGGTGTTTTTCGTATTATTGTTTTTTCTTACTGTTTAAATTTTAAGTTAAAAAAAAAAACATATTTGGCCTGTCAATCTCTACACTACCATTATTCTAACATAGAGTTAACATTCATGTTTGTGTGCATGGCGACATTTATTTATTCTGGAAAATTTCAACAGTCAGATTCTCGTAACGTCGGGAAGTAGACATTGTTTGTAAACATTATCTCATCGCAACCTTTTGCATTTTCTTCTTTACCCTTTACAAATTCTCACCCGCAACATTTTCTCCTTGAGACATGAGGAATGGGTTGGGTTGTTTTACCTCTGAGCGGCACTTTTTTGCACACCATGGGCTAAATGGCCAGGTCACGTGGACCCCGAAGGCTCAGAGAAGGTTGGGGGAGGGGACCCACTGGAACAGCTGTTGGGAGACAGATGGTAGCCTCCCGTCAAGGCCACCCAGCGTGTTCTTTAACGTGCACAGGGTATGGCTCTCCCGCACACGAGGCCACGGCTTAACGTCCCATCCGACGGACGGCGGCCTTTCCAAGCCCATCGGTGTCCCCTACTGACCGTGGGCAGGGCGGGAAATTTTTGCGGAGATAAATCTCAACGCTGACCCAGCTGGGACTCGAACCTGGGAACTACAGATTACGAGTCTGGCGCGCTACCGACTGAGCCACCCCTGCCCCACATGAGGAATGAACTAAATATGATCCGCGTTAACTAAAATGATTAACCATTCAGAAGTTCTAACTCACAGGACTACATATTAGTACTTACTGTTGATCTGACATCGAAAATTACTTCTAACAAATAATTTTGTGAAAGAGTTGCCAAAAGAGGATTTAGGCTCGAACCAGGAACAACCTACAAACTAGTAAAAAGTAGTCCCGTATTTCCTAACTGTAGTTGCGACGAGTAGAGGTTTTAATTAATTGACCAAAATAGAGATTTTGGTTTAAAAAAAGTTTTTCAGCAAAATTCCACCGTTTGCTTAGAGAGGTAGATGATTTCTGCATTACAATCATACTTTAGTACACCAACTTCACTTAAACAATGTAATTTAAAGTTAAAGTGACAACAATCAATTAAGATTCAAATCAAAGTAACCATACCACAAGTGAAGACTCCTCCTAGGAACGGGACTGGATTCTACTAAGTGCACACGGGAACAAATATAAGAAGATAAGACTAAGTGCACACGGAAACAAATATAAGAAGATAAGACTAAGTACACACGGAAACAAATATAAGAAACGTCAGATTTCTCTGTTCGTGGTTTTTCCAAGCAATGCAGATTTTCGCAAATTTATCCTAGCTACAGTTTAAGCATAGGTTCCCCCTGAAGTCAGGCCTAAAATCAGTCTAGTTGGCATCCTAAAATCAGACTAGTGGTTCCAAAAAATTAGACTTAAGCGAAGAAAGCAAACGAAAGATAGGTTATTCGACGAAACCCTGGTGTCATGTCCCTCGAATTTTATATTTATTTATTGATATATTTTTGTTATATTTTATTGTTGTATATATTTTTATGTGTTCTTGGAAATGTTTGTGCTGGGATGACTCACTATTGTTGTTTTTCA
This sequence comes from Ryuthela nishihirai, assembly GCA_038380435.1. Taxonomy (NCBI): domain Eukaryota; kingdom Metazoa; phylum Arthropoda; class Arachnida; order Araneae; family Heptathelidae; genus Ryuthela; species Ryuthela nishihirai. Next base: position 33,495,788 of record JAWZYU010000024.1, on the reverse strand, counting down.
GGTCTAAAGCTGCTCCGTGTAAGTGGTGACGAATGCCAGCAGTTGTTTATGCCGTAAATGACTAGCCTAAGGCGCTAGTTCCGCGTACGAGACTAGGCGGTAGATTTGAAGCTTTAGTCTTGGTGCGAGCACGTTGAATGAAAAGGTCGTGTCAACAAGCGTCGGAAGGACGCCGCCCAAACTAAAAAAGAAACCTTTGAAGTGAGGGTGCGATTCCAAAGGGGAATCGAGATTCTTGTGGTTCAGAAGGAATTACAGTGTAGGCAAAGGTTGGTTATCCTTTCGCCGAGTTTTGAGGTCTGTAAAGTTAGGATTCGCAAACCGTGCGATTCTCCACCTCATTATTAATATTTGCAGTAGCAACGCAGCAAAGTCTCACGGATTTGAGCGGTGAATCTGATAATAGTTTTATGGATTCAGAGCGAACCACAGTGTAGGGGAAGGTTGATTATCCTTTCGCCGAGTTTGAGATCTGCAAAGTGAGAACTTGCAGAGTGTGCGATTCTCCACCTCATTATTAATGTTTGCAGCAGCAAAGCAGCAAAGGCCCACGGAGTTGAGCGCATTCCCAGCACGTAGCTGTTCATATTATAAATAAACTGTGTCGTCCCTATCTAACTCTCGTGCAGTAATTAATAGACTGTTGTTATTCATCATTCAACACCAGTTTCTTCAAGGCGTGCAGTGGCACGGGCTTAAAAACCCGCGAACCTGTAATTTCACCGAAGTGAGGGTGAAGTAATTATTAAGCAACAACCGCATCGTCCTCCGGCGGCCACGACGTTTGGTTCAGTCTATATAGATCTGAGAAGGGAGGACATCACATCTGGCCCAGTCGGACGGGATCCGAACCCAGGTCATCACATCTGATTTAGTCCGACAGTATCGGAACCTTTTTTGGGGCATCACTCCTGGTCCGGTAAGGTTGATCACCCCACATTAACTCTTTCCTCTGGTCGAAAAGTGGATATATCATTCTTGCAACCCTGGAAATCATCCAATCCAATGGGCCAATCAGATGCAATTCACGGGAAAAAGACACAACGTCCTGGTGCACGGATAATTGCACTCCATCCGAAGGTTAATGCCATGTCTTGCGAAAGTCGAAGATATGTCCTATAACAGACAGAAAGTTCCCTGCTTACCACTGACGCGATTTTGCTTGGAGCATCAACAGAAACAGATTACCCGAATATCCGAGAATAAGACGTCTCTGTCTGACCCCTAAAGTGGTTGCACTAGAATAAATAAAAATAAATACCCCCTCAAGCAGCTGCTTGCCACAGAGGTCTGACAATTTATATGCCAAAGTAGAAGATCTGAGAGGATGGCAGGACCTCAGCAGAAAAACAACACACACATCAATGCCTTACCCGGGACTCGAACCCAGGTCCCTTAGATCAGTAGACAAGCGTGCTAACCACTCGGCCACGGGACGGCTTGCACTAGAATAGTGGGTTCGGACGCATAATAATTTAAATTTCTAAAATTTCTTGTAATCGTGAAAAAAATTAAAATTAAAATTTTTTTTATTGTCATCTAAATTTTTTTAATCAGTCTTTGAATATTTTTTGAGTATTCTCTATTATTAATGGCTCTTAGCTTTCATAACGATGATTCACAAGAAGTTTGTCTCTACTAGATTTTTTTAGTATTTTTTTAAATATTTCTCATTCCAAATAGCATTTAAATTTAAATTTTGTTATAAAATGATTATAATTGTTTAAATTTTGGCAATAGCCTACAATAGAAATATTGATCGTAATGAAAAAGATTAACGACATGCATTATTATTCTGTATATATTTATATGAAAGTTTCATAATGAGTCAGAGAATTATTTTTTCTGATTAGAGCCGGTCTCAATAATTGTCGAAATAACTCAGCCTCAATAACTTCGGGCTTGGTCTCAATAGTTGTCGAAATAACTCAGCCTCAATAACTTCGGGCTTGGTCTCAATAGTTGTCGAAATAACTCAGCCTCAATAACTTCGGGCTTGGTCTCAATAGTTGTCGAAATAACTCAGCCTCAATAACTTCTTGCTTGGTCTCAATAGTTGTCGAAATAACTCAGCCTCAATAATTTCGGGCTTGGTCTCAATAATTGTCGAAATAACTCAGCCTCAATAACTTCGGACTTTGTCTCAATAGTTGTCGAAATAACTCAGCCTCAGTAACTTCGGGCTTGGTCTCAATAATTGTCGAAATAACTCAGCCTCAATAACTTCGGGCTTGGTCTCAATAGTTGTCGAAATAACTCAGCCTCAATAACTTCGGGCTTGGTCTCAATAGTTGTCGAAATAACTCAGCCTCAATAACTTCGGGCTTGGTCTCAATAGTTGTCGAAATAACTCAGCCTCAATAACTTCTTGCTTGGTCTCAATAGTTGTCGAAATAACTCAGCCTCAATAATTTCGGGCTTGGTCTCAATAATTGTCGAAATAACTCAGCCTCAATAACTTCGGACTTTGTCTCAATAGTTGTCGAAATAACTCAGCCTCAGTAACTTCGGGCTTGGTCTCAATAATTGTCGAAATAACTCAGCCTCAATAACTTCGGGCTTGGTCTCAATAGTTGTCGAAATAACTCAGCCTCAATAACTTCGGGCTTGGACTCAATAATTGTCGAAATAACTCAGCCTCAATAACTTCGGGCTTGGTCTCAATAATTGACGAAATAACTCAGCCTCAATAACTTCGGGCTTGGTCTCAATAATTGTCGAAATAACTCAGCCTCAATAACTTCGGGCTTGGTCTCAATAGTTGTCGAAATAACTCAGCCTCAATAACTTCGGGCTTGGTCTCAATAGTTGTCGAAATAATTCAGCCTCAATAACTTCGGGCTGGTCTCAATAGTTGTCGAAATAACTCAGCCTCAATAACTTCGGGCTTGGTCTCAATAGTTGTCGAAATAACTCAGCCTCAATAACTTCGGGCTCGGGCTCAATAGTCAAAAATACCGTACTCCTACTGGTCTCAGGTTTGGGTATCTACATTTCATTGCTTTGTTGTTTTAAGTCTCATTTAAACATCCATATATTGAATGCTAGCTGTATTCAAGGCTTATATTCAACCGCTACACACCTGTTGTTAAAATATTGAAATACTTCCGTCCCGGTTGTTTAATAGTATAATAATAAGTACGATAAACGGCGAAATTAATTAATAATATAAATACAATATAATTTCATTAATTCAAGCTAATTGCCGTAGGATGTCGCGATGACCATTGATCCTGCCGTAGCAACATCTGAGAAACATTCGCAACACTATCTGTCAGTTCAGCCCTGTCACTTTTATGTACTGATGGTTTGCAGTGAGGCTGAGTTGCGCTTTCTGTATGAAGTGCTCTGTGCTTTAGAGAAATCACAAGGTTGTCATTAACCTCGAATTATGCAATTGCTACTGCTTCTAAATAGTTTAGTTTTTACTTTGGTTTACTGTACCAATTGTTACTTTGATATTGTCGTCCCAATTGTTGCTTTGGTATTGCCGTACCGATTGTTACTTTGATATTATCGTACCGGTTGTTACTTTGACATTACCGTACTGATTGTTACTTTGACATTACCGTACTGATTGTTACTTTGACATTACCGTACTGGTTGTTGTTTTGATATTACCGTACCTGTTGTTACTTTGATATTAACGTACCAGTTGTTATTTTGATATTACCATACCGGTTACTTTGATATCACCATACCAGTTGGTACTTTTATATTAACGTACCGGTTGTTACTTTATATTAACGTACCGGTCATTGCTTTGATATCACCGTATAGGTTGCTACTTTGATGTTACCGTACGCATTGTTAAATATTTTGAATATCACCACTGGCTATACTGCACTCGGTGATCTCACAACCCCCGGCTTCTTTTCTTCGCAAACTAACGAGATTTGCATTTCTGTTTCGACAGATTTTGGTACGCTGTGATTTCCGAGGTAGCCGAATGCTCCCAAATTCTGTACCTGCGTTCCCCGATGTGTGACCCCATATTGGGTTAAAGAATCATATTTCTTTACGTTCAGAGTTAGGGAACAGTAAATGGCAACAATGGATTGGCAGCGATTTCGGTTTCCCGTAGGAATAGCGTGGTAAATAATTTTACTTATAGGAAGCCCCCCTTTTCGAATTTCGGTCTCAAATTCGACATTGCAACTCGGAGGACAACTAGAAACATTCTGTGAAACTTTAAAGCGTCGATCACGATTTCCTGATAAGCTACGCTACCAAAGATAAGGAGAAGCATATTTTTTATTATTATTATAGATACGTAATTTCTTGGCTTTCTTCGAGTCCTTTATTCAACTAGTTCAAATTATCTGGATTATATAATATATGACAGTCCCTTCATCAAAAGTTTCATTTGACATACCATTCGTTACTATCGATCCCATTGCCCAGGAGGCAGAAAGCAGGAGATATAATTTGAGGAAGCCCCTGATGCTCCCGACACCAGAAGTTTTTATCTGAGATAAACTCGTTACGCTAGTCAATCATTTGCGCATTTTCTCTCACTTTTATTTTAGGGAGGAGCCTATATTATTTTTTGTGGAGGGAAGAAATGTTGGGGGACATGGGCGTTGGCAGGAATTTTTTCTGGGTGGGGGGAGCAGAAACAGTTTTAGGGTGGAGCAATTTTTTTTTTGAGGGGAGAGACATCACTGTTTAAAGATAAAGATATTTAGGTGGGGCCGTTCATTAACGATCCCAGTTGCGAATATAGCAATCATGCATATATCGCACCATAATACAAATAAGGATGTCTGAAAAAACAGGGAAGCTTCTTGAAAATTTATGTAAAAACGTTTTTTTCGTATTAGTAATAAAGATAATGATAAAAAAAATAAATTAATATTCCCTCAAGCAGCTGCTTGCCACAGAGGTCTGACAGGAGCCTGTCAGTTTATATGCCATAGTAGAAGGTCTGTGAGGGTGGCAGGACCTCAGCAGGAAAACAACACAAACGTCCATGCCATATCCGGAACTCGAACCCAAATCCCTTAGATTAGTAGCCAAGCGCGCTAACCACTCGACCACGGGACGGCTAAAAATATATATAAATATATACTTCCAAAAACAAAACAAAAAATGAAAAACAAAACTAAAACATGATTATTCGTTAAAGGGAAATTGTTTATTTTCCTGATATTATTCGCCCTTTACCGACGCCTAGATTTGGGGTTAGGAGCTTTACCTCGTTGTCCGGTCAATTCATCGCAGCGTCAATTCATCGCGATGTCAATTCATTGCGATGCCAATTAATCGCAGTGTCAATTCATCGCAGTGTTAGACATGTGGTTGTATTGACTTTCTGCATCTGTAGATTGTTCAGATGAACTCTAGAGACAATTATTTAGACTTTAAAAGGTTAAACATGCGTCAGAAGAATTTAACTCAGCCCGTGGCCGAGTGGTTAGCACGCTTGGCTACTGATCTACGGGACCTGGGTTCGAGCCCCGGATAAGGCATGGCTGTTTGTGTTGTTTTTCTGCTGAGGTCCTGCCATCCTCTCAAACCTTCTACTCTGGCATATAAACTGGCAGGCTCCTGTCAGACCTCTGTGGCAAGCAGCTGCTTGAGGGGGTATTTATTTTATTTATTAATTAAAACTAGTACAACTAGGATTGTTTCAAACCATTTAATAAAATATACATTTTAAAAGTTTGCCTAATATTGAAATAATCATTACGCAATCATTAATGATATTTATAAAAATAATTTATTGTTAAATATTCCAGCTTCCGTGCCTCTTTAAATACTGAACGAATATTGTTGAAAATCCAGATTTAAATAGATTTGTTACATCAGTTACATTTTTCCATTAAATGTATATTTTAGAAGTTATAGACCACCAAAGAAGTATATAATTAATGATGTAAGAATAACCAAGGTAAAAAGATATCATAAACCATTTAATATTATTAAAATTAATTATTTTAATGAGAATTTGCTTTGTCGAATTTGGACTTCTTGTCCTATATATACGTTCTTTTTCTCTTTTGCAAAATTAATTAATTTGTCATCAGTAGTTCTGAAGCAGGACAAAAAGAAATGTAATTTGCTCAAGTTTGTTCTAAGTAAATTGTTCGAAACTCAATTGATGATTTTTAACCCTTAGTGGGGGGAAGCAATTTATTTGTTTTAAGAGATAATTGTTTGTTTTAAGTGATAAATTAAAAATTCTTTTTGGGTTGGATAGGTATTGATAAACTGGCTTCGATCAGAAAGGGGACATCAATGGACTTGGAAAGGACGTCACCGTCGGTTGGAACATTAAAGCCGTGACTCCGTGTGCAAGAAAGCCATATCCAAGTGCCTATTAAAGAATCTGCCAGATAGCGTTGATGGGAGGCTTCAACAACTAACAGATGTCCAGGGGTCGATCAGAGGGAAAACAACATAACCATCTGTTACTAAGGTGGGGCATAAAATGTATAATGATTTTTATGCACTTCAGGAAATAAATAGGTCAAATTACAAAATAAAGAATTAACATGTATGTTAATGGGAATATAACTTCGAAGCTCTATAACTTTTAATATACGCATTTAGTGGAAAAATGTGACTTGTGATAAATTATAGATCATAATCAATTCTATTTAAATCTCGATTTTTCAAGAATACTCGTTCAGTATTTAAAGAGTCACGGAAGCTGGAATATTTAGCAATAAATTATTTTTATAAATATCATTAATGATTGCCTAATATTGAAAAAATCATTAGGAAAAGTTTTAAAATGCATATTTTATTAAATGGCTCGGAACAATATTTGATATTTTAGTTTTAATTAATTTCTGAGGTAAATTCTTCTGACGCATGTTTAACATTTCAAAGTCTAAAAAAGGGGGCGGGGTGGCTCAGTCGGTAGCGCGCCAGGCTCGTAATCTGTAGTTCCCAGGTTCGAGTCACAGCTGGGTCAGCGTTGAGATTTATCTCTGCAAAATTCTCCGCCCTGCCCATGGTCAGTAGGGGACACCGATGGGCTTGGAAAGGCCGCCTTCCGTCGGATGGGACGTTAAGCCGTGGCCCCGTGTGCGGGAGAGTCACACCCTGTGTACGCTAAAGAACACGCTGGAAGGCCTTGACGGAGGCTACCATCTGCCTCCAACAGCTGTTCCAGTGGGTCCCCTCATCCAACCTTCTCTAAGCCTTCGGGGTCCATGTGACCTGGCCTGCAAAAAAGTGCCGCTCAGAGGTAAAAGAACCCAACTCAAAGTCTAAATTAACGTCTTTAGAGAATCCTTTGTGCAAAGATGTAGAAAATCAATAAAATCTGAATATAATCAAAAAAATCTGAATAATCTGAAATAAAATCCTGAATTAATGTCGCGATGAATTGCTCTGCGATGAATTAATGTCGCGATGAATTGCTCTGCGATGAATTGACCGCGATGAATTGAGTAGAACCATTTACCTCTGAGCGGAACTTTTTTTGCACACAATGAGCTCAATGACCAGGTCAGGACACCGAAGGCTAAGAGAAGGTTGAGATCAGAGGACCCACTGGATAGTTATTGGGAGACAGATGGTAGCTTCCCATCAAGGCCATCCAACGTGTTCTTTAACATGCAAAGGTTAGAGCAGAGATAAATCTCAAAGCAGTGCCGCGTGGGCCAGAGTTGAGATTCATCTCCGCAAAATTCCCGCCCTGCCTTCGGTCAGTAAAGGACAACGATGGGCTTAGAAAGGCCGCCGTCTGTTGGATGGAGCGTTAAGCCATGGCTCAGGGTGCAGGCGCTGGATGGTCTTGAAGGGGGGGGGGGGGCTACCATCTGTCTCCTAACAGCTGTTCAGTGTCGACCATTCCCCTAACCTTCTCTGAGCTTTCGGGGACCTTGTGACCTGGCCATTTCGCTCATTGTGTGCAAAAAGTGCCGCTCCGAAGTAAAACAACCCAACCCTTAAACAAATTTCTACCCAAGCAGCTGCTCAATGAGATCTGACAGGAGCCTATCAGTATAATGAGCCAAAGAGAAGATCTATGAAGAATGAATATCCGAGCAGAAGGACAATACAAAAATGATAACATCCATGCGTTATCCGGTGTTCGAATCAGGGTTCCTTTGATTTAATAGCCAAACATACTAGCCACTGGGAGGAACAGCTGAATGTTGATTTTGATCTGGATAGTACACAAACAAATATTAAGAAATTTCCCATCTTTTTCAGACATTTTGAGGGGCGGCAATATTTTCTTAGCGTCTGCTTGGTGGTTACGGATTCTAGTTTGAAAAAAATTTCTCTGAACGGATTCTTTTAAAAAATGAGGATTAAACTAACTGTTTTCCTATAAGCTTATTATTTGATTAGTTGAAGTGAACTAATAAAAATAATTGCTAATGGTAGCCATGTTAGTCTTAGCTGAATTTGACTTTATTTTTTTTTCGGTGACTATAATGCAGGTGTCTGAAAAATAATGTTGGCGTTTCGAGAACCAATAAGTAGGAAAATAATATACATAGTCAAGAAATATTTTAATTGAAAGTGTATCTCGAATAGTTTTGAATATAATCCGTGATTCTTATCACGTGAATTTTCTGATAAATAGATTGGCAGTTGTGAACCGATGGCGTTGCATGACCGAGTGGTTAGCGCACTTGGCTACTGATCTAAGGGACCTGGGTTCGAGCCCCGGGTAAGGCATGGATGTATGTGTCGTTTTTCTGCTGAGGTACTGCCATCCTCTCAGACCTTCTACTATGGCATATAAACTGACAGGCTCCTGTCAGACCTCTGTGGCAAGCAGCTGCTTGAGGGGGTATTTATTATTATATTTTTTTTAGTTGTGAACCAATTCTACGGCAACTGAAGAACCCTGATTTGACCCCCCCCCCCTCGATTTTTATTTGTGGAGCTTTGTAGAGAATTATGTTTACATGGACAAAATTCAAGACCTGAATTATGTGAAAGCCAGAATAAAAGAAGCAACTGAGTAAAGTAACAAGAGATATGCTGCAGCGAATACATGGAAACAAGTGAAATATCTAGTGGACATATGCAGGGTCACGAATTACGTTCGAAAATTATTTGAGGTGCGCTTTCAATTAAAACATTACTTTCTTGAATATGTATAATATTTTTTTACATATTGGTTCCCGAATCACCAACTTTTACTTTCGGACGCCTTTTTTTTCAAATGTTCAAAAATATTAGCAAAAATATGGATAAAGGGTCTTGTTTGTTTAGATTCGTGATTCTCAAACTTTTTTGCTCACGGCACACTACATTTAGCCATAAATACTCCCGGTACACTAAACATTTAAGTTGGCATGAGTACGTTAAAGGTTACGTGCCGTTAAGACGTTAAAGAACACGCCGGATTGCCGGTAAACTAGATGACTCGGGCATGTGCAGTTTGCCTTCAATAATAGCCATTCCTGTAAAGTCGTTTGTAAACGCAGAACAGCCGTCCGTCGGATGGGACACAATGTCATGGTTCCGTGTGCAGAAGAGACATACCGTGTGCACGTTAAAACATTTTGGATGGCCTTGACGGGAAACTTTCATCGGTCTCCTAACAGCTGCCAAGTGAGACCCCTTCTTCCAATCTTCTCTGAGCCCTTGGGATCCTTAGGTCTGGCTATTTAGCTCACTGCGTACAAAAAAAGTGCTGCTAAGAGGTAAAACAACCTAACTATACTGTGATAAATTGTTAAGAATTCTCTGAACGCCTTTATTTTTACACATCGGACTCCTTCCCCACCTAATTTGACTTCCTGCGATAATTTCTACGTCCAATTGCTAAACGGTCACACTTTAACCACTGGTTATAATTTTAAACAAAATAATTTGTAGTATCGCTTATCATTAGATCTAAGAGATATCGCTTCTGTGTATTTCGATCGTTCGGTACCTGCCTTTAATTTTTTTTGAATACACCTGGAGAGCATGTGTTCATAAGGAGTCGAAACTCGCCTCGACATTAATGAACAAGAAGGTAATAGCCAACTTTGACCACGAAACTACCGAAGAGTGACGGCAAAGGAAAACAAACAGGCGAGGGAGGCAGCAGGAAATTAGATCTGCAAGCTGGCTTCGCAGTTTTATGACTTTGTTCCTTCGAATGGTGGAATAGAAAAGTTCAGTCAACTCTGATTGATTCTTGCACGGAAGTTTCAAAGCGAGACAGACCAGAATCCAATAGAGCTAAAATCCCTTTGTTGGATAGATGTAAAATAGGGAAATCGGAAGAACAGATGTGATGCTTTCCCTCAAGGCTGAGAAAGCAAAAGAAGGTGCTCCTCAAATATTTTAAAGTTAACTTGTCTGCAGGAACTGAAGACTTGCCGGAAAGGGAGCAAAATATCTCTGTTTTCCACAGACGTCCACCTGAAGCACTAGAAGAGATATACTCCTTTGTATTCTACTCTACTACAGATAAAAGTATCTGGCTTCAAATTGGGGTTCAGTTCTCTGAAGTTTTAAAGATTCTTGCTGCACTGGAATATTCAGTAATGATTATAAGTTTCCAGCTCGAATGAAAGAACTCCCTTTTTTCAAATCTCCAAAACTATGCTTGTTTCAGTAAAGATTTAGATGTAATAAGCTTTAAAACTTATTATATTTTCTTTTATACTTATTATACTATTTATATAATTATATTAATTATTAAAAAACTATGTATTAACTATTTATTATAACCAGGATTTATAATTTAATTTTCGAAATAATATTTTATCGTTTGCGAAGCTAGTTTTAAACGTTTTTCTTTAAGTATTAACGAATTATGTTTATAAAAATTTCAATCAATCAATCAGTTTTATTCTTTTTTAAGTTTGCATTGTATCAATAATTACACTTGGTAATTTAGTAAACAAAGTTATTTATGGAAAAGCAAAAAATTATAACAGCAAAAAAACAAAAGTAAAGAAATGGAAAGCAAATAAAAAAATGTTTGAAATTACAATACTAATGGGTGCGTTGTGCCCGTCCAGATTTCGACAATAAGTGAATAAAAATTGAATATGTGGCAACAGATATTTGTTTTTACCTCTATCAAATACATAACATTTCGAATTCCTTTACAAATTATATGCCAATTTACATTAGTATTAAATATCATTAAAACCATGATAATAAAATTTGCTCTTTATCTCGAACCGACACTTTACTAATATGAAAGTGACGAAAAAAGAACATATTTAAAAAAAAGATTGACTGAGATAACCTGTAAGCTTTGGCTTGTGTTGGTTTCTCGTACACTATACAAACACTTGAACAAGGAATAAAACACATACAAAAACAAGGACATGTCCGCTGGAATAGTAGTCAGATACACTAACCACTAGCCCAGGTAGGGTTAATAGTTAATGATCACTAGCTCTACGTGGCTACTTCAAATTCTTAAAAATTAATAATAATTTATTTATTCTCAATACTCAAAAGAAAGTATATACATAAATAACAGACATGAAATATTCACAAAATATGCAGTATTTTTTTTAAATATCTAGAAAACAAATCCAAACAAAAAAATTGAAAAACGGAAAGAAAAAAAAATTACGTTTTTTTACATGTTCAATACCAAGAGAATTACTGCTATAGTTTTGTTTTTAAGCGAATAAATATATATATTAATAAAAATAATTAAAAAGAAATTAATGTGAAGACTAGAACTGGTTGAGGAAACTGTCTTTCAAATTCGCATTCACATTTGTTGTTCCAAAAATGTTTGAAATTCACAATTTATATATTATTAACTCAAGAGTTGTTCCAAAGAGTTCCAGATTTTTTAATGCCAAATATATATAATGTTTATAACCTAGTTCTACTGTTATATAAGAGTTTGTTAAAGAAATTCCTTAAAAGCAACATTACAATATAGGCTAATGTATTTAAATTTACGTCTGAAATATTAATCAGATGTCAAATTTAAATTTAAGTCTGTGCGATTCAAAAAATTTATTTAAAATCACTTCCAATATTATTTTTCGAACGGATAGAAATGCTAGTTATAGCATTAAGCAAGTACTAAAGTAAGAATTTCAAATCAAAAACTAAAGTTCGCTTGTAATAATATCAACTATACTGACTTGCTGCATAATATTTCTATCGTTTAGCATTTATTAACACAAGACCCGATTATTACGATATTGATACAAAATGTAGAATGATTCCTGCTGGATGATTATGATGATTTTCTTTTTATATTACTCTACAAAGTAAATAGTTATTGCAATACAATTTGCATGAATCAGAAAACGAAACACTCAGTTCAAAAAATCGATATTCAATTCGACTGGACTGAGTACCATAATTATACGAAATCATAAAGGTGTGGCAAATAATAATTTAATTATGTAACATTTTAATAACTGAACGTTTAAAAACACTATTTATTTAGGAAAAGTTGACAATAAATCACATTTCAATACAGAGTAACTTTCAGCTTCTTTCAATTCACATCTTAATCACAGAATAACTTTCAACTTATTTCAACTTTGCATCTAAATGGCAGAGTAACATTCAGCTTCTATCAAATTCACATGTAAATTACAGAGTAACCTTCAGTTTTTTTTCAAATTCTCATCTAAATCATTCCAAACTTGGCATACTGAAAGATTATTGATACTGTCCATAATTAGTTCTAATGATAGGTCTAGATCAGTGTATCTCGAATATTTTGTCTTAATGACATGCTTCTGAAACACACTTTTGAAAACTTCGAAAAACGTTTTGAAACTTCTGAAAAACAGATTCACGCTCCTTTACCACGACACAGCTGTGATAAAAAATCAATTTTTTTGTCTTATACCTTAAAATTCAATTTATTTTTATCTTATTATATATCTTAAAATTCAATTTGTTTTAAACAAAAAGCATATTAAGCTCAACATCTAACAAAAAAAAATAAAATCCTGATTAAAAAAAAACTTAAATTGTTATGTGGTATCATTGTTACAGTTTCGGGACAGGATTGTTGTGAACCACTGTTATAGATCAAGTTGGTGTTTTCTTCCATAATGATAATACCTCATTTGGAAATTAATATCGCATTTCTCTTGTCTAATATTAAAAAAGCATAAAAAATCGAATTTTTTTAAATTTTCGCACTGATCTTTTGTTCTTTGTATTGTCTTTCTGCAGAGGTCTCGCCTTCCTCTCAGACCTTCTACTATGGTGTATAAAGTGACAGGCTTCTGTCAGACCTCTATGGCAAGCAGTTACTTGAGGGAATATTTATTTTACAAATCTGTGATTTACTGAATTTTTGTTTTCTCAAAAAATGTCGTTTAGCAAGTTTGCTAAAGTTTAGATGATGTAGAATAAAATATTTAATGAAGGTGTTTTGTAAGAACAATTTTTTTTTCTGATTACGTGTATATGCGTCGGCAGCAAATTTCCTTTGGGGGATGGATTTCTTCGGTGAGGGGTAAAATGTTTCCGAGGTGGAGGAGTAATAAAAAAATCACTGTTTCAAAATAGAAATATTTAGGTCGAGGTTCGAATTCCACCTGGGTCAGCATTGAGATTTATGTCTGCAAATCTTCCCACCCTGCTCTCGGTGACATCGATGGTCTTGGAAAATCTGCCGTCCATCGTATGGGACGTAAAGTTGTGGCCCTGTGCAGGAGAGCCATACCTTGTGCACGTTAAATAACACCCTGGATGGCTGTGACGGGAGTCTGCCATTTTTCTCCCAACAGCTGTCCATTGGGTCCTCTCTCCCCAAACTTTTCTGAGACCTCGAGTCTTTATTGCCTGGCTATTTAGCCCATTGTGTGCAAAAAAGTGTTGCTCGGAAGTAAAAAAAAAACACAGCCTAAGGGTGCCCGGAAACAAACTGGAAAAGCAAAGGAAATTTATTATTGAAAATGCGTGTAAAACATTTTTTCCCTAATAATAAGAAAATAGATTATATGCCTCCAAAACAAAGAAAAACCTAGAAAGAAAACATGATTTACATTTCTCTAAAGAAAAAAAAAAATAATTTTTTTAGTACACCTGATATTATTCAACTTAAATTCATTTTTGGTCATTTTTTTCTTGGGGGATGCCCCTCTTGTTCCCTCCTGCCTAAGCCCTAATAAAACTAGAGCGCGATATGTATATTATAAAAAAGTAGTAAAGTGCTTAGCTAGTTCTATCAGTTTTATTTCAATTCTTTAGGATATCTTTAGACGACTACTTTACCGTTACATGTAAATGCATAAACAAGTAAGGCCTACATAAAACTAACTAGATTGCACATTTTCGATTTCTAAAGTGTATGGGATTGCCTCTAACAGAATCTGAACAAGAGCAATGCATTTAGCCAACACAAAGAGTAATATCGATTTGAGTCAATAAATCAGAAAAGACTGAAAGCCACTCTACTATTGACTGACTGTATAATAGTTTGGAGAACTCACGAACAATTTAAGGCAACAATACTGACATGTTTACTGCAAGTTCGGCAAAAGCCCAGGCGCAAATCAATAGCAAAATACAACACTGCTTTTAAACCTGAACCCTTTCGATTTGCCCATCATTAATCAAAATCGCTCACGAGTCGAGAAAGGCAGAATGAACAGTCATTGCTCCAGCAGTCCATGCTTTAATACAATACACAGCCAAAACAACGCATTCGCTTTGGATATTACTATCATCGCTTCATTAGCCACTGATCTATCTATATAATATATAGTTGAGAAAAATATTGCTTCTACTCTTGTAGGCAAACGTAAAGAACTGCTGGGTACCAAAAAACAAACAAAGTCTGGAGGAAGAGGAGGAGGAGGAGGGGAAAAAAAAGGTAAAAATTCAGTGACGAAATCTTCTTTTCCTAAATTTTATTTTGCGGAATAAGTTAATTCTTTGCCTTCACCGTTATATCTGATGTTCCCAGCCAACGTGAACTATAGCTGTTATTCTTTTCCAAGGGCTACGTGACAGAAATTAATGACAATCACGACGTGCTGCTCCGAGCGCCAGTATGTGCAAGCCCAGACCCTACAAGGAGATATTCTCATTAATCATTACCCGTGACAGTGTCATTAACATAGCAGCCACCCAGCGATAATGTTGCTCTGGCAGTGTAGCTCAATGGCCCTGCAATTATGCCATACGGTCCAGACATTCATCGTTCCGGTATTGTCGCGAAAACTGTACGTACCGAAGTAACACCGTAACCTGTCTCGCCTGTCATATCCCATGGAGACTATGAATATCTGAATTGTATAGCCTAGACATCTAGGAGTTTCCCACAAAGTTTGTTATGAAGTGTTATCTCGGAGACCTGGAAAGACTTATGATACGTGTTCAGATTGCAGCTTATAAAAAGATAGCGAAAAAATTAAAGAAATTATGTTTAAAAATGAAAGTATATCCATCGCTCGATTAACACGGTAGATAAGTTTCGGGAAATCTCGAAACCAACAACTTACGAAAAAAAAATGGTGGGGGGGATGGGGCTCAGTCGGTAGCACGCCAGGCTCGTAATCTGTAGTTCTCAGGTTCCAGTCTCACCTGGCCAGCGTTGAGATTTATCTCCACAAAACTCCCCGCCCTTCCATCGGTCAGTAGGGGAACACCGATGGGCTTGAAAAGGTCGCCATCAGTGGGATGAGACGTTAAGTCGTGAATCAGTGTACGGGAGAGACATACCCTGTGCACGTTAATGAGCACGCTGGATGGCTTTGGCGGGAGGCTATCATCTGCCTCCCAACTGTTGCCCAGTGGGTCTACTCCCCCAACATTCTCTGAGGGTTCGGGGTCCTTGTGGCCTGGCCATATAACCCATTGTGTGCAAAAAAAGTACCGTTCAAAGGTAAACCAACCCAATGTCTTCTAACAGATGTCCAGTGGGTCTCCTTTCCCCTATACTTCTCTGAGCCCTCGGAGTCCTTCTGACCCAGCTATTTAGCCCATTGTGTATAAAAAAAGTGCCCTTAAGAAGTAAAACAACCCAACCTACGGAAAAAAGGCTCCGAAAAAAATCCTTCTCATGAATACAGCGTACATTGAAAGTTTTATTTTTACATATTTATCTCAAATTTCAGATCAGCAGCAATAATAAGCTTAAGGTAATATTATTTTGTATTTCATTTGCACTAATTCAAATACGCTTACGTTAATTTCTCGTACATTTCTCTACGGGGACAAAAAATACTCATCGTTAATATACGCGACACTATCGAATTTGAGGATTAAATCAGATAAAGCCAAGCAGGCTAACCACTCTGCCACGGGACGGATTCCTATCACTAGCTTAATTTAAAATCAGAATACTCTTAACTTTATATGACATTATTGTGAATAATAAAAATAAGTAATATAAAATGGTAAATAATATGAGTGCCTTCTATTAGGTTGCACTTAGAATCCTGTTCTAACAAAATTTTCCTCCAAGGACTGTCCGAACTGTTTAATTGTTAGCGTACGGTCTCAAATTTGAATTTAACTAATTATTATTTTTTTTTCTCTGAATGTATATATGTGTGTGTAATCATCGATCTCTCGTGTGATTAGCTTTTTTTCATTTCCCCTCATATCTATCAAATCACTTTCCCTCATATCAGTGATTTTTGGCTTAAATTAATACGACAAGATGAAGAGTGTCCTTGACAAATTTAGCATTATTCAAATTCCCATCTAACGAATTTTCAGAAACTGAAAAATGTTAGAGTTATAGAGAGAGAGAAATAGTTTCAGTTAACTGAAAAATAGAAAGAGTTTCTTCTTTTCGTAATAATTACTGCGAGTAGATTACCTTACCAGCCGATCTACTCATCACTATACCTTGGGCAGGGGTGGCTCAGTCGGTAGCTCGCCAGGCTCGTAATCTATAGTTGCCAGCTTCGAGTCCCAGCTGGGTCAGCGTTGAGGTTTGTCTCCGCAAAATTCCCCTCTTTGCCCACGGTCAGTATGGGACACCGATGGGCTTGGAAAGGCCGCCGTCCGTCGGATGGGACGTTACGCCGTGGCCCCTGTGTGGGAGAGTCATACTCTGTGCGTGTTAAAGAACACGCTGGATGGCCTTGACGGGAGGCTACCATCTGTCTACCAACAGCTGTTCCAGTGGGTTCCCTCCCCCAACCTTCTCTGAGACTTCGGGGTCCATGTGACCTGGCCATTTAGCCCATGGTGTGCAAAAAAGTGCCGCTCAGAGGTAAAACAACCCATCCCACCACTATACCAGTATGAACGAAAACTAAACAGCATGTGCTTACAGTACTCTTTAAACTTCTTTGCCTCGCTCGCTCTTTGTTTACTTTTCGCTTTTGAGGCAGGGGGCTGACTCAATCAATAGCTTTTGAACGGTACTTTTTGCACACAATGGACTAAATGACCAGATTACAAAGACTCCGAGGGATCAGAGAAGGTTGGGGTGAGGGGACGCACTGGGCAACTGTTGGGATACAGATGTAGCTTCCCGTCAAGGCCATCCAGGGTGTTCTTTAACGTGCACAGGGTATCTTCCGCACAGGAGGCCACGGCTTAACGTCTCATCCGACGGACGGCGGTCTTTCCAAGCCCATCGGTATGTCCTACTGACTGAGGGCACAGAGGGGAGTTTGGCGGAGATACCTGGGAACTGCAGAATATACGAGACTTTCGGACTATCGACTTGAACCAACCCCTGCCTCGGAGCTGAAAGCGTACTCACACCTATTCTCTCTCACCTGTAACTGTAAGAGGGGATATATTTAACGTATTGGCGAAACAGTGTGATTGATTAGCAAAGTTTCAGTTCCACTCACAATCTACTCAAAGAAAAACCTTTTCTGCCTGTCTAATATGACTCTTAGTACTGGCATGGAAATAACGGAACGGGATTAATTCTTTAGCTCGTCCATTTTGCTCTCATCTCCACTAGGCGAGACAGAGAGAGAAAAATGTGGGAACAAATCCTTTTTCATGCAGTCACTTAGCACGAAGTTCTGATAGGATTAGAAAAAATCCTGTCATTGTAAATTGCGATGGAAAAGATTTGCAGCAACATCCTACCTATTTATATCAAACAAGGCTCTATTCTATTGTATTCAACTCTTTTATCAATTTTTGGCTCCTGGGGATATGCGGTACGGATGTGAACGTTAAAGAACACCGTTAACAGCCTTGGGAGAGACGTCCATCTGTCTGCTAACAGCTAACCAGTGAATTCCCTTTCTCAACCTTCTCTGAGCCTTTGGGGTCCTCTAATCTGGCCATTATGTGCACGCAAGTATTTCTCAGGGATAAAATAACCCATTTTTCCGCTGTTGTCCATCTGCTGTGTCGCTGTTGTACTGTTGTGCATGTGTATTTTATCGTAAAACCAAAGCGTACATAAAACTAACCAGATTGCACATTTTAATCTGCCGTATCTGATCACGTCAGTTAGCCGAGTTGGGTTGGGTTGTTTTACCTCTGAGCGGCACTTTTTTGCACACCATGGGCTAAATGGCCAGGTCATATGGACCCCGAAGGCTCAGAGAAGGTTGGGGGAGGGGACCCACTGGAACAGCTGTTGGGAGACAGATGGTAGCCTCCCGTCAAGGCCATCCAGCGTGTTCTTTAACGTGCACAGGGTATGTCTCTCCCGCACACGGGACCACGGCTTAACGTCCCATCCGACGGACGGAGGCCTTTCCAAGTCCATCGGTGTCCCCTACTGACCGTGGGCAGGGCGGGGAATTTTCAGTTAGCCGATGTTAATTCGCTAGTCAACTGTGTCTGATCATGTTAGTTAACCGATGTTAATTTGTTAGTCAACCGTATCTGATCACGTCAGTTAGCCGATGTTAGTTTGTTAATCAGCCGTGTCTGATCACGTTAGTTAGCCAATGTGAATTCGTTAGTCAGCCGTATCTGATCACGTTTTTGACCACCGACGTCGAAGTGTCCCATCGTTTGCAAACCTATTGTTAAATAATACAAAAATATAAATAAAAAAAAATGTTATATTCATCAAAATTTCAAACCGGTTTTCAAACACTTTAAATTTTACTCAAATCCAAGTTTCTTTGTTTTATTGTTTTACTATTAATCCCTCCGTTGGTAGGGACTATTTATTTGCCGGTTTTTACTGAGAATTAAATAGTTGAATCAATGAGCCAAATGAATAAACTAAATTCCCTGAATATATATAGCAATTAATGTTTCTCATTGAATTCACGAATGCAAATTTTCAGTTCCTAGAGAAAATAAAATTAGCTGTATTTCTCTTCAAAAGCTTCCAGTGCTTACAAAATGTGACCGATTGTTCCACAGAAGACGACTAACTGTGAGAGTCTAGGAACCTTTAGTCCCATAAAAGTTGTGCCTTATCTCAGTGACCGTAGACTCTAAGAGCAGGTGAACGTCTTTTGTCTTCCGTCCACAGCTTGTAACGAGATTCACAATGCGAGCCAACCACTCGAGAAATACGAATTACCCTTCCTGTCTCTTTGTTCGGCAGCCTTGAAATTCCGTAATTAGCAATGAAGGAAATCAGGATAAATCCCAAAAACAATGACGGATTCTGAAAAGCCCGTTTAAAATCGTCGTTCTAGCGATGGTTATTCAACCGAGGTGTTAATGAAAGATGGCGGCTGAACAGCGTTAAAGTTCTGTCAAAACAAAGTGCTTTGTCGAGAAAATTACATTACACGTTAGTAGTAAACAATAAAGAAATTTTCTAGTTGCAGTAGAAACTTTCTAGTTGCAGATAGAATTTTGGCCTTAGAGAAAAAGACTAAATTTATTTTTTGTTCATTAAGAAGAAAACTAGAAAAATAACAATATTTAGGATGATTGCCGCGAACGACAAATCTGGGAAAATAAAGGTTTGTAGGAAAAAAAAGGGTGTTAGGAACCAATTACATTATTACCGTCTCAACACTTGGCGCATATGTGCGTAATGTTTATTGCATTATATAACTTGCTCTAAACAAGGCATGGGCAAACTGAGCTTAGCAACTTTTAGAGTTTGATTGTTTTACTTCTAAGTGCCGCTTTTTCCTTTTTCCCACAATGGGCATAAATAAGAGAGGCCCGCCATCTCTTATTTATGCAGCCTCGAGCCACTAATGACAGAAAAAGTTTTAAAAGAGAAAAAGAACGTATAGCGGACAAGAAGTTCAACTTCGGCAAAGTGAATTCTAACGAAAATAATTAATTTGAATAAAATTATATTGTTTATGTTTCATTTTGTTGTTTTGTTTTTTCCGTTGATTTATATATAAATAAGGAGCAGGGGTTGCACAGTCGGTAGCCCACCAGGCTCTTATTCTGCAGTTTCCAGGTTTGAATCTCATCTGGGACAGCGTCGAGATTTATCTCCGCAAAACTTCCCACTAGGTCACTAGGGGTTACTGTTGGGCTTAACGTTAAGCCGTGGCACCGTGTGCCAGAGAGCCATATCTTTTGTACGTTAAAGAACACGCTGGATGGCCTTGACGGAAGGCTACCGTCTGTCTCTTAACAGCTGTCCAGTGCATCCCCTTCCCCCAATCTTCTCGGAGTCCTTGTGACCTGCTATTTAGCCCATTGTGTGCAAAAGAGTGCCGCTCAGAGGTAAAACAACCCAACTCCAAACGTAAATACTAGTAAAATACTACTATTTGAAATTTTCCACTAATCCATTAATTCGAATTAAAACGTTTAAAGAGTGGAAAAGTATGTAAACAAAAAACTTATTCTCTTTGAAAACCAGATTCCCACATGCCAGAGGCGATATGCGTTCTTCTAGTGAAAACTTCACTTATAAACACGTTATTGATTACATACTTCTTTGGCGGTCCTTCAGCTAAAACGTTTGCTCAAAAATGAATGATTTTTTTTTGTTTTCTGCCTTTAACACCCTCTAACAGTGGAAAACCGAACTAATGGATGATTGGAAAAATGCAGACAATTATATTTTATCAGTAACTATACAACACAAGAAAAATGCTACATTTGGCAAAAAAAAGGCAAAAAAAAAAGGCAAAAAAGTTTATATTTATTAAAGTAAAGAAAAAGTTATATTTTCCCATCTCCCTAGGGGAAAAGGGACAAAATTATTTGTTGCCAGTAATACAATGCAATATGTTGCAATCTGGAGTTTAAAATACAGAGTTGCGAAATGGTTACCTATGTATTCAATGCGGACTGAATCGTTTATACATGGCCATCTCTGTCTCTCCTGTAACAAGAGAAAATCGACAAATTTTATTGTCATCTTCGTGTTCAACACCTCGAAATCAGTAAAGATTGGCTATTTTCCTTTCAAAGCCTTTTCCTGTGTTGCCCAGTGTAGCTTATTCACTAAATCCTTTGTATCTGGATTTGTTAATTTTTTTATGATTTTTCTCTCGTTTTCAAAAAAAAAAAAAAAAAAACCCCGAGGTAATATTTTCATTTTGTCGTCTGTGTATCTGTCTATAGTCATATTACTTTTTGTTTTCAGAGATAAAAATTCATTTTGTGTTGGATAGATATTGACGAAAGAGCCTTAACTGGCATAGTGATTAAGGATTAACGCCTGTTACAGCAAGGGAAACTTTGTGTGCTGTGTTAGCACTAACTGAGGCAATGGTCAGGAGTGGGTTGTTTTACCTCTGAGCGGCACTTTTTTGCACACAATGGGCTAAATGGCCAGATCACATGGACCCCGAAGGCTCAGAGAAGGTTGGGGGAGGGGACCCACTGGAACAGCTGTTGGGAGACAGATGGTAGCCTCCCGTCAAGGCCATCCAGCGTGTTCTTTAACGTGCACAGGGTATGACTCTCCCACACACGGAGCCACGACTTAACGTCCCATCCGACGGACGGCGGCCTTTTCAAGCCCATCGGTGTCCCCTACTGACCGTGGGCACGGCGGGGAATTTTGCGGAGATAAATCTCAATGCTGACCCAGCTGGGACTCGAACCTGGAAACTACAGATTACGCGCCTGACGCGCTACCGACTCAGCCACCCCAGCCCCTGGTCAGCAGTGACTTCGGTCCTTAGTAGGGCATGTCTTTATATGAAAAGGTCTATTAAAGCTAGGAGAAGTTTCTAGGATTCTTCTCTGGCCTGTGTATTGTAAATAAAAAAAAAACTACACTTTCAAAGCTTTTGTATCGCTCTTTTCGAATTTCATAAAAACAGGAGCGGATTTTCTATACTGCACGTTAAGCACTTGCCCAGTGACGCCAATCTAATACTATCACCTTTCAAGTCTTACATTTCGTTTATTTAAGTGACCAAAAAAATTATTCTTTTCGAAGTCTTAGGAGGAAAAAAAACTGGTTACAAATATCTATGGTTTAAGAGTGGTTGAAAGAATCAATGGAAAGTGAACTTTTAAAGGATTATAGAGTGTGGGAGATACACAGCGTATTATCAAAGATAATGGGTTGGGTTGTTTACCTCTGAGCGGCACTTTTTTGCACACCATGGGCTAAATGGCCAGGTCACATGAATCCAGAAGGCGCAGAGAAAGTTGGTTGAGGGGACCCACTGGAACAGCTGTTGGGAGACAGATGGTAGCCTCCCGTCAAGGCCATCCAGCGTGTTCTTTAACGTTGGGTTGTTTTACCTCTGAGCGGCACTTTTTTTGCACACCATGGGCTAAATGGCCAGGTCACATGGACCCCGAAGGCTCAGAGAAGGTTGGAGGAGGGGACCCACTGGAACAGCTGTTGGGAGACAGATGGTAGCCTCCCGTCAAGGCCATCCAGCGTGTTCTTTAACGTGCACAGAGTATGGCTCTCCCGCACACGGGGCCACGGCTTAACGTCCCATCCGACAGACGGCGGTCTTTCCAAGTCCATCGGTGTCCCTTACTGACCGTGGGCAGGGCGGGGAATTTTGCGGAGATAAATCTCAACGCTGACCCAGCTGGGACTCGAACCTGGGAACTACAGATTACGAGCCACCCCCGCCCCCTAGTATCACGGGTGAAGATCACTTAATTGGAATGATTAATTAAAGGAGAAATTAAAAGGAATTTCGGGGAACCAATCTTTCGGGGAAATCTTAATGTTTTTTGCACTTTATGTGGAGTCCATATATCTAAAAAGGACCGTTTTTTTTTCCATTATTTATTTTCTCAATTGTGTTCGTGTCAGAACACGAATATCTAATCATAGTACAATTCGAACTGTGATACTTGATATTGAAATCTGTTTCAGTATATCTTAGCTAAAATACACGAATTTGCTTTTTTTAATTTTTTTAAATATTTATATTGTTTTTAATATACTTTCAATTTCCACAATATAAAATATATAAGAGCTTCAGTGTTAAAGGTAACTTTTATAGAAACAAATATAGGAGTGTCCCAATAGCGATGAAAAAAGAAAACAAATATAGAAGTGTCCCAATAGCGATAAAAAAAGAAAACAAATATAGAAGTGTCCCAATAGCGATAAAAAAAGAAAAAACAAATATAGAAGTGTCCCATTTGCGATGAAAAAAGAAAACAAATATAGAAGTGTCCCAATAGCGCAATGGAAAAAAAATAGAGTAATTTTTTTCATTCCCAGAGGAATGAAGAAATGAAGGAAAAAAAAGATTACATGTGAAAATTAATAATTTGATTTTAGAGTATTACTGCATACTGAATACTATAAATTACAGTATATGCCGTGTTTATATATATTATTAATTTATTATATCAATTTTTACAGTATTTAGCAACAAAGCTGTATTGTCTATCATTAAATTTCTCATATTCATTTAGATTACATTATTTCCGTTCTATATGGTTGTAAAAGTTGCAAATTTGAATAATTTATTATAGAACGTTAAAAGATCTTATTTAAGTGGGCATTAGCCTTTTTTGTGCCTTGGAGCGAGTATGGTATTAATCCGGCCCTGCCGGAAAGTTTAAATTGCGCCCTCTAACGATGAAAAAAGTTGAAAATTGCAAATTCTTTAACGAATGTAATGTGATAAAATATGATGGGAAGGTTAGAAACCCTTCAACAATGGCCTTCCGCTCTTTAACGAATATTACGTACGATATATTTATATTAGAATTTTGAAATTTTTGTGGTGGAAGGTAAAAGTTATGAATTTTAATTGGTAACAATGAGTTGCCGCTTACCCTCAGCTGGGAGGTGGGAAGATGCAACTTTCTAAAGAGATAATTTTTTTTAGAAATAAATAAAAAAATTTCTTTTGGGTTGGATTGATCAGGCAGGCTGTGATTCAGTTAATCTGAATGGTTGCAATCTCGAACAGGTGTCACAGTTTAATTATCTTGGGAGCTATGTAACAGATGATGGTGATGGGCGGCATGAGATTAACAGACGGATAGGGATTGCTGCCGGTACTTTTAAGAATCTGTGGAGAGTGTGGAGAAATTGGCGTATACAAAATAAAAATAATAAATACCCCCTCAAGCAGCTGCTTGCCACAGAGGTCTGACAGGAGCCTGTCAGTTTATATGCCATAGTAGAAGGTCTGAGAGGATGGCAGGCCCTCAGCAGAAAAACGACACAAACAACCATGCCTTACTCGGGGCTCGAACCCAAGTCCCTTAGGTCAGTAGCCAAGCGCGCTAACCACTCGGCCATGGGACGGCTAAAGACTAAACTTAGACTGTATAATAGTTTGGTTCTTTCTAGGATTAGTTATGGTAGTGAAACTTGGACATTTTGTAAACAAGATAACAGGAAACTAGATGTTTTTTTTTCCAGATGCTTACGCAGTATCTTGGGCATTAGGTGGTTCAACTTTGTAACTAATGATGAGGTTAGGCAAAGGAGTCGGCAACCTCCTTTAAGCAGCATATTGTGCAGAGAGAGACTCCGTTGGTTTGGTCATGTTGCCCGTATGGATGATTATAGATTGGCGAATAGGGTTATAAATAGTGTGCCTAAAGGCTTCAGAAAGAGAGGGAGACCTAGGATGCGGTGGGCAGACAATGTCAAACAGGACCTTGTAAGAATTGGTGTGCAATGGCTAGATGCAGCATATGTAGCTCAGGACAGACTTGCTTGGAGAACTAAATTGCACGGTCTGGTTGGACCTCCGTAGCCCATGTCTGCTTGAGGATGATGATTATGATGATGATGGATAAGTAATGATGTAATATTGGAATCGCGCTCTTCGAATATTCCAAAAGCTACAATTGCGTTCTCTAACGGTGAAAATTTTGAAAATTGCAAAATTTTAAACGACTATTACGAACGATGTATTTAGGTTAGAAATTCGAAATTTTGGTGGCGGAATGTGAAGTTCAGGAAGATTTTATTTGCAGCAATAAGTTGACTCCTTCAGATAAGGGTGGGTGGAAAATGCACTTTTTTTTTCTAAGAGATAATTAGTAAACGCTTTTTTATTTGGATTGGTACTGATTAAATATGATAATTGGCATTTTGTAATTCTTACGTAGTTTTAATTTACATCGTTAGAGATAACTAAATATAGAAAAGGCAAAACTTTTAAAGAATATTGAAAGTTAGATGTTTATGGTAAAAATTTGAAATTTCGGTGGTAGGGTATCAAGTGCTATTCCACTAAGAGAAAAAAAAGAATCCGTGGCCTTTTTTCAAAGAGGTGTGAGTAAAACAACTTTTTAATTTCGTGGGAAAAAAAACAATACCTTTTATGAATCCATAGATTATATGTGGAGATAGAATTCTATAAATACTTATGTGGAAAAAATTATCGACCGTACGGATTTCGAACTTACGACTCTCTAGATACATGCCAGAAAGAGACCACTAAATTATCGGTTGATAATTGGCTTAGTGGTTAGAGCATTCTGGCTCTAACCACTCTATCTAGAAAGTTGCAAGTTCGAATCCCGCACTGTCGGCAATACTTTTTTCCACATAAGTACTTAGAGAAAACTTTTTATGTTGTATAAATATTAATACAACAATAAGAGCTACCTAGGTGGATCAATGGTATCGCGCTGGCTGGCGGTGACACTGCGATTACACGGGTTCGAATCCTGAGTATGTATGGCGTTTTTTCTATCATATATGTTGTGATTGTCCCTCAGTGAAAAAAAAAATCCACTTATTGACATGTCAAAAACATCTATTGCTCTCATGTTGGGACATAAAACAAATTGAAAAATGAAAAACAAAAAAAAAACTACTATTTGCATTTTCGTAATCATCCATTCGTTCGAATTAAAACTTTTAAAGAGTGCAAAAGTAGGTTTAAAGAAAAACTTTATTCTTTTTGAAAAAGAGATTCTCCAGAGGTGATGCGCGTTTTTCTAGTTGAAATGTCCCTTTTTAGAATTGCATTGGATAAACTTGGCTGATTCCTTATTTCACATTTTGGGGCTTTGTAAATAAATGTGGACGGTGGATTTCTTCTCTACACTAATTTCATCTTTTCATGCACATTTCTGACTTTTCTTAAAAGGTTTTTCTCTACACAGAAAAAATTACAACCGATAACTATAATCTGCGATAGACTACTTATATATAGTAGCACCATATACAGTTTATTTTAACATCAAAACTGAAGTTTGCTTGTCCAAGAAATACAAGAAGGATGATTCTGGATCCAAGAAATGAACTTCTGAACTTTCCGCTTCAGTGACGTTATAGATAGTTGTATGATGTCATTGAAATTTTCGTCTTTCGTCTTATTGAAACGCTATTCACTTTAGTAAAGAAAGGTGAAAAGAATATTTCATATTTTTCAAGCCTGAAAAATTTCAGAAAAGAGACGAGTTTGTGCAATCTTGCCCTAACGTGACTGTATTTCATTCTAGCACTAAATTTGCATTTCTGAAGAGTTGGATATTTCATTAGAATGAGTAATCTCGGTAACACTAACGGTGACGAATCACCCTCTTAGTCTAGCTTATTAAGTACTCAGTCACTATCAGCTTTCAAGCCCAAATTCATCTAAGGCCTGTGACACTATAAGGTGCTAATCTGTCATCTACTCCCTCATTAACTAACTTCGACCACACGTTCATTTGACGCTGTTGAGGAATACTAGTGAGGGTTTGTTATCTGCTCACTAACCATTTATCTACCTGTCGGAAACGTAAGGAAGAACATTTTCTCAGCTTATTTATTATCTCAATTATCAACAAAATTTTACCATACTTAATTTACGCCAACTCCAGAAGAAAACATGGCGTTATTTCGCTATCCACTCACTCATCAAGAACTTGCTGTCTCAACCCGAAAATCGAGAAAAAAGTATTTGAGCTTGCTATTCTGTAACACAGTGGTTCTCAACCTTTTATTCTTCACGTACCCCCTGGAAATGTGTATGTATCTGGCGTACCCCTTGTATAGGGTTGGGTTGTTTTACCTCTGAGCGGCACTTTTTTGCACACCATGGGCTAAATGGCCAGGTCACATGGACCCCGAAGGCTCAGAGAATGTTGGGGGAGGGGACCCACTGGAACAGCTGTTGGGAGACAGATGGTAGCCTCCCATCAAGGCCATCCAGCGTGTTCTTTAACGTGCACAGGGTATGGCTCTTCCGCACACGGGGCCACGGCTTAACGTCCCATCCGACGGACGGCGGCTTTTCCAAGCCCTTCGGTGTCCCTTACTGACCGTGGGCAGGGCGGGGAATTTTTGCGGAGATAAATCTCAACGCTGACCCAGCTGGGACTCGAACCTGGGAACTACAGATTACGAGCCTGGCGCGCTACCGACTGAGCCCCCCCCCCCTGTATAGATAGATAAAACTATAATTATAGTATCACAATGGGAATAAAATAAAACATATATATATATACAAATTAAATTTCGTATTCATATACTACATATATCGATAAACACAAAAATTGACATTTGTGCTGTCAAAACGTCATCTGTGCTGTGTCGAACTTCTCCATTTCCCAATCCTCTGTGACTCGGCAGTAATTCAATTTCATCAAAACTCTTTCAGACATGTAGTGCAAAAGTATTATTTTCCAGAAGAAGAGAAGACGAAATTTCGGATGCAAAAGTTTGAGCAAATTCACGACAAGTACGTAAATAAAACAGTGAAACAATTTTCCTAAAACGAATTAGTGGTTGCTCGCAAAGAGACCAACTCTCACTCGAGATACAACATCCTAGTCGGATGTGGAAGAGGAACAGTTCCAACTTGGCGTATAACGCCCAGCATCAGAGTATCCATCAGGGCAGAAGGGAAAGGTAAGGGATGACCTTGTGGCATCACGGCCCGATGGTAAGTACATGTCAGGAGCAACGGCTGTGGAGAGATTTGCTGAGCAACTGTGGTCCAGTGAAGCTCGGCTGTCCTGTGCTGCAGGTGGAAAATTGATTTCTGCTGCACCGAGGCTTACAAGATGAGAGCAAGGCAGCTACATAACGGCTGAGAAAATGAAGTCTGCCGTAGAAGTGCCTTGTTAGTAAGGGAACGGTGAGTGTGAGAAAGACCACGTTTAGTTGTCGTAAGAGAATTTAGAGAAGGAGGAGAAAACTAGAGCTACTGACGTAATAGAATTTAAGGCTGATAATGAAACTTGTTTTAGTGTTGCTTGTATCGATTGCTTCAAAGATCAATTTTCTATTAAAAAGATAAAATTACGTCTAAATTACTGAGCGAAATGGTCTGATTTAAACTCTAGGCTTTTGATCATTTACTGTTTTTGTGTTCGGAGATAATTCGAAGTTTGGTTGCATGGTTCGCTCTTATTTTCATAACAAGAAGAATAATATATCGCTTCTCGCGAATATGGGATGCTAATTTCCTCAAAGCAAATGAAGGTTTTTCATTTGCAAACATTCAAACCCTCTAGTGGTGAAAATTTATACTAATGGATGATTGGGAAAATGCAAATAATAATAATTTATTAATACTTATAAACACAAAAAAAAACAAATTTTCATTCAGCTCATAAAACAGAAAAAAAAAAGGAATTTTTCTACTCTTCCTGAAGTTAGCAGGGAAAATTGATGTTAGTATGCAATTCTTGAACTTCGCATTCCCCCACCAAAATTTCAAATTTCCAGCCTAACAGATCATTTGCAATATTTGTTTCAAATTTGGGCATTTTCTAACTATTAAGAGAGACTACTATTCCGTCAATACCTATAAAACATAAAATAATTTTTTTTATCCCTAGAAATAAAAATGTATATTTGCTAAATGATCGGCTATCAATTCAGCTGATAATATCTGTTTTGAAAATAATATAAAAAAATAACTACCCCCTCAAGCAGCTGCTTGCCATAAAGGTCTGACAGGAGCCTGTCAGTTTATACCCCATAGTAGAAGGTCTGTGAAGATGGCCGGACCTCTGCAGAAAAACGACACGAAAACCCCTGCTTTATTCGGGGCTCGAACCCAGGTCCCTTCGATCAGTAGCCAAGCGTGCTAACCACTCGGTCACGAGAATGGAAAAACAATGATAAATCTAGGTATTAGAAAAGCAAATTGACTGTAATAAAAGTCTAATGCTGGATTCATACCCAAAAATAATCTTGCTTGTTATATTATCTGAAACAATTTATAATAATAAAAGAATATGTATTGTGGCAGACATAACTCATCGATAAGTCGTTGCAGACGATTCACAGTTTCACTGAATGTTTCTGGTTGTATCCCGAGTTGCGGTGCCGAATTTTAAGTCGGTTTTCCTAAACGGGAGAGTGGAGGGGGGGTGGGGCTTGCTACAATAAAAATATTTAATGCTATTCCTACCGAAGATTAGAAACCGAAGTTACTGCCAAATCCAATCTTGCCATTTACTGCTCTCTAACTGTGAACCCAAGAGTCATAACATTTATATTTGATGTCGTTTGCCAGATCCCCATACTTCCAAAGGCATTATTATATTAATGTGTTCCACTGCAGATAGATTTATAAAAAAAAAATCTTATTCCGTACCAGCTGAACGTGTGCTGCCCCAGTGTCACTTTTAAACTATATATTCTTATTTTCACTGCACTAAAGGTAAATTTTATAAGTAATCCCTCCCCTCCTCGCATTTTAGCACAGATTTGCAACAAGAAGAATTTTGTCCGATGTTTGCATGGATCGTTGATGACGTCAGCGAGCTCTCTCATAGCACGTGACTTAGTTTCTGCGTAAGCTATCGAGATTTTATTTCCGTTACCACAGATTTTGCTATCTTATGGCCTCCGTGATATTCTTCCGCACGGTCCAAATTTCCTGTACAGCGTCCCCTGTGTGCCCCAGTGATTGGTTTAAAAATCAGGTTCCCACTTGGCGTGGCTTCGTTTCTATACAAATTGTGACAGCTCGTATCTCACTTTTAATCTGCATATTCTGTTGTTTCCTGCACTAATGGTTAGTTTTGTGAGTATCCCCCCCCCCCACTCCCGACATTTTATCTCAGTTTGAACACGAAGAAATTCCCGGTATTGGAAAGGTCATTGCTGACCTGGCGCTCTGTCTCAGAGCCCGTGGCAAACGATCGAGATATTTATTTCGTCAGATTTTGGCATTCTGTTATTCCCGAAGTACTTTGCCTAAAAATCCCAAATTTCTCAGGCGGGTTCCCCCTGCCCGACATGTTTCGTTTGAAAGTCAAATCCCTAACTGCAATGGGACGCCTAAATAATGCCTTTGGAAACGTGGGGAATCTGGCAGCGGAAGCAACTTTGCAGCAGAAGATTTAAATGCTATTTTAACTCTTTACGTTCACAGTTAGGGAGAAGTAAATGGCAACAGTGAATTTGACAGTTGGGTTGGGTTGTTTTACCTCTGAACGGCACTTTTTTGTACACCACGGGCTAAATGGCCAGGCCACAAGGACCCCGAAGGCTCAGAGAAGGTTGGGGGAGGGGACCCACTGGAACAGCTGTTGGGAGACAGATGGCAGCCTCCCGTCAAGGCCATCCAGCGTGTTCTTTAACGTGCACAGGGTATGGCTCTCCCGCACACGGGGCCACGGCTTAACGTCCCATCCGACGGACGGCGGCCTTTCCAAGCCCATCGGTGTCCCCTACTGACCGTGGGCAGGGCAGGGAATTTTACGGAGATAAATCTCAACGCTGACCCAGCTGGGACTCGAACCTGGGAACTACAGATTACGAGCCTGGCGCGCTACCGACTGAGCCACCCCCGCCCCATAAATTTGACAGCGATTCTCGTTTCCCGTAGGAATAGCATGGTAAATATGTTTGCTTCTAGCAAGCCCCCGTTTGAACTTTCGACTTGAAATTTGGCACTTCAATCCGGACCACAACCAGCAAGAATCTCTGAAAATTTGAAGCCTCTTCGTTGATTTCCCGATGAATTATGGCTGCCACAGACACGCACACACACATACAGGCACACTCACAGACACCTTTTATTGTATAGGTAGAATATCATTTTAAACTTTCCTATGTCGAAATAAATATCTCGACAGTTTGCAATAAAGCCAGTAATTAGAAACCGCGCTCTAAAGTCAGCATCGACCTGAGCAACAACAATTATTTGTATTGAATCTCTGCTGAAGGGGTGAGCGGGGGGGTACTGAACCCACAAAATTTAAATCAACCTTTTGGGCAGTGAAAAATAATATACAGATTAAAAGTGCACACCCGGGGGCAGCGCCGGGTGTCATTCAGCTAGTATATACATTAGTGTAGAAGTATTATATACTAACCCATTCGTGGATCTAGAAAAAAAAAGGAGGGGGGGGGGAGCAATGCAATAGAGCCAGAAAAAGATAAAGTGGAGGGGAGGTAAGAAACTGGATTTTCATTGCAGTGGGACATTTTCACCTGCGTTTTAGAAGTTTTTTCAAACTTTCTTGAAAAATGCATGAAATATGCACAAGTTTAATAATTTTTGGTCCTACATTACCCTTATTAGCATTGCCAACGCTTTAGCAAAGATTAGCCGTTTGGCTTTCCCCTCCCCCCCTCGATCTGTCCTTGCCTGACAATATATTGCGCAATAGAGAAGAGCTGAGAGAAATTCATAAGGGCAGAGAGAGACTTAAGAAAGGCAGACACAAGAAGAAAAATATCTGTACGTTATCCAGGACTCGAACCTAAGCCACTTACCAGTAGACAAGCACACTCTATCGACTTACTAGAAACTAATCACCAAAGAGGTGGGGGGAGGGGGAGGGGGAGCAACGCAACAGAGCCGGAAAAAGATAAGGGGTAGGGTGAAATGTGGAATTTTGAAAACTAACAAAATTCGCATTAATGTTAGAATAATCTATTCACGTTTATATATCGGAAACTTAAGTGGTAGATTGTAGAGTGATCAGATTTTCAAGATGATGTGATCAGATTTGAATTACCATCTGACTCTTTCCATTTTTTTATTTTTTCCGGTTGAATTAATAAAATATCATTATTTGCATTTCCCAAATCTTTCCAGCATTTGAATTTGTACCGTTAAAGAACGGTAAAAATGGAAAATAACGCATCGCTTCTGGTAAATATGGAAGGCTCGTTTTTCAAAGAGAATGAACTTATTTTCTTATCTGCCTTTAACGCCCTCTAACTGTGTAAATTGGAAGTAATGAAAGATTGGAAAAAATGCATATAGTAATATTGTATTAGGAGCTATATTCAACAGAAAATATTTTTTAATTTATCTCTTAAAACACAAAAGTTCTCGAATTTTATATTTATTTATTTATTGTATATTTTTGTTGCATTATATTGTTGTATATATTTTTATGTGTTCTTGGAAATGTTTGTGCTGGGATGACTCACTGTTGTTGTTTTTCGGGTCTAAAGCTGCTCCGTGTAAGTGGTGACGACTGCCAGCAGTTGTTTATGCCGTATATGACTAACTAGCCCGCGGCGCGAAAGTTCGCGCACGAGGCTAGGAGAAGGAGTTGGAAGAACCAGTCTGTGCGTTAACTGTCAAGCGAAGAGGTCGCGTTAACACGCGTCAAAAGGACGCCGCCTTTCTCAATAGTAACCCTTGTAGTGAGTGAGGGTGCGATTCCAAGAGGGAATCCAGATTTTTGGAGAATCTTGTCTTTTATTCTTGTGGTTCAGGAGAATATACTCCGATTGGAAAGATCGGATTATTTTTCCGGTAAAGGGTCTCCACGTTGACACCAATGTCCTTTATAATGGGTTGAATGCTAGGAACGAGGTGTTCGGTGATAAGTTTAAAAATATAATTAAATTTAAGGTAGAGAATGATGTGCCTAAATTTACTGAAAGAAATATTTCTCTAAATAATAAGTGTAAGATATTTGATAAGGTATCTGACGAAGAGATAAAAGATAGGTAAAATATTATTATCAGAGAGAAAGATTTAGAACTTAATGATTCCGCTGAGAGTGAAGTAGATAATAATGTAAAGAGTCAGAAAATTAAATGTCAGAAGGATGAGATTAAGATAGATGTAAGTAAGGATTTATGTAATAGGACTGTAACTAAATTTAGTGAAGAAAATGTTTCTTTGAATAATAATTGTGAAATATTTTGTAAGGTATTTGATGAAGAGATAGGTGATAATAAGAGTATTATTATCAAAGGGAGACATTCAGAAATTAGCGATTTCGTTAAGAGCGAAATAAGTAATAATGTAAAGAGTAAGAAAGCCTTATAAAGAGTTTTAAGAGTGCTTAAGTGAGCGATTATTTGTTGTCTGATATCTTCGAAGTCTGCAATCGTTTGCTCATTTTCTTTAAGAAATGATTCTAGTCGCTGAAATTGGTCACACTGTTCTTTTTAATTCCGTTTTCCAGAGAGAATTTTTTTTTATCATGTCCCCTGTTTTCTTCTCAACATAGAACACATCAACTTCCTTGCAATGATAAGTTCAAAACATTATTTTTTTTTAAAAAATCAGCTAAATATGCTAACCGTAGAAGTCATTCTAAGTCTTGTAGTCTCAAAGAAAATCTTGTAGTCGAAACTCGTGGTTACATGAAAGAAAAGGCGTACTTTATTATGGAGTTCAAATAAACGGCAAAGAATATTTCCTCGTGACAACCAACGTACTTTTGTGTGAAGCAGCAATCTCTTATGCAGGCTACCCATTACTTCACACATAATTGGAAAAAGTCGAAACTTCAATAGTCGGATTTTGATGAAATTAACCATTTGTACACTTTCATCCAGAACTCTTTTCAAATCATCAGGAAAAAATTTAGCTATCAGCGCTTCACGATGATCAACAATGAGTGGACTTATATTCTAGTGAAACTTGTTTTATACGACCTGCTAATCCTGTGATATAACCACTCGTTGCTTTTGATCGGTCAATACATACAGAAATTAATTTTTCCATTCAAGGTTGTTTTCGGCAAAAAATGAATAAATCATATTAAAAATATCCTCACCCGTAGTAGAAGTTTTGAATAAAAATAAATAAATACCCCCTCAAGCAGCTGCTTGCCACAGAGGTCTGACAGGAGCCTGTCAGTTTATATGCCAGAATAGAAGGTCTGTGAGGATGGCAGGACATCAGCAGAAAAACAACACAAACGTCCATGCCTTACCCGGTACTCGAACTCAGGTCCCTTAGATCAGTAACCAAACGCGCTAACCACTCGGCCACGGGACGGCAGAGGCTTACAAAATAAAATATCTTGAAATATTGCATCCTGAAATTTTCCACGCACAAAAACAAGTAATTGAGCTAGCCCAACTACGTCTGTCGACTCATCTACTTGTATGGCAAACCACGGGCTACATTGAATAGCTTGAATGAGTAGGTCCTTAATATTACAGGCCATATCCTTAATTATCCTGGAAACTGTGTCGTTTGACAAAGGAATGGTTCTGGCAAGACTTGCCTCATTTTGACCCAACATACAAGAAGCTATTTCTTCCGCTGCTGGAAGAATGAGTGACTCGCCTATTGTGTGAGCTTTTCCGGCTTTGGCAATTTGAAGGTTCACTTTGTAAGGCGCTTTAAGTGCACTTTCATTTTCTTCTACACTAGAAAAATGCTTAATTACGGTTTTTCTACTACTCAAGTCTTCGAAAAGACGTTTTAAAATAGCTTAAGTGCTTATTTTTTAAATGCTCATGTTTTGTTTCAAAGGTCGCCGTAAAAGAGACGGTTTCATAGAATTTTGTGACAGGACTTCAGAGCAAACAACGCTCTGTTGATTTTGTTCTACTAAATTCCCTGTCCATGTAAAGCCAAATTGTAAATATGATTCACGATATTTACGTTTTTCATTTTTTTTTATCACTTGATTGTTTAACAATTAACGTTCTTTTATTACTGCTGAATTCACCTCTTTACTCACATGTGATGATGACGTAGTCGTAGATGTAGAAGCAAACGACTCCGTCTCCACGTTGCTTTTCTTCTTAATTATCTATTTATCCATGTTTCAAGGCACTTTAGAAACACGTTCACTTAACTTCACAGTAAACTGACGACTAAAAAGAACTTTAAGCACAGCAAGTGAAACAAATCGCAACAAATACATAGAGCAGTAAGAAGGCACATTCACTCACTTAGAATAGATGTTTTGACTGGATGATCAGCTGTTCGGTTAGGCTCGGCTCTCAGGTAGGGAAGGGTGGATTGATAAACGTGTACAGACATGAACTACATGCCGCGCTTCGTCACTCAATTCTCAGAAATTAATCACTAGCAATGTTGGCAACTTAGCGACTTCCTTACTACGTAGATCTAACGAATTTTGAGCTCTCGCGGCGTACCCCAAAAAATTATACCGCGTACCCAACGTTGAGA
The DNA here is from genome assembly GCA_038380435.1 of Ryuthela nishihirai. Classification (NCBI taxonomy): domain Eukaryota; kingdom Metazoa; phylum Arthropoda; class Arachnida; order Araneae; family Heptathelidae; genus Ryuthela; species Ryuthela nishihirai. The sequence continues at coordinate 33,460,341 of JAWZYU010000024.1, read as the reverse complement.
ACCCCTACAATAGATTGTTGAAAATGGGTGAAGAATTAGCAGTATGTGAACCTGTTGCATGGGTAACAAATGTAAACACAATAGAAGTTACTGATTCAAACAAAACACCAAACAAACATCCCCTCTCATCTTACTGACTTGTGGAAAGAAACAAGGAAGATATTAATTGAAGGCCAAGATGCTAAGGCAGAGAACCTACTTAAAAGGTTTTCTGACATTTTTTCTGGTACATTAAATGATTGTGGCCGTATTAATCTGACAGAACATAAGATTAACACTGGTGATTCCCCTCCAATCCATCTACCAGCAAGAAGGCTTCCATTAGCAAAACGGGAGGACACAACTCAAAAGGGATATGTAAGCTGAAGACATTATAGAACCATCATCGACTCCCTGGACATCACCAGTGGTTCTTGTCAAGAAAAACGATGGATCTACCCGATTTTGTGTGGATTACCGTAGATTGAATGATATAACAAAAAAAGACTGCTTTCGCCGAGTGGTTAGCGCGCGCGCTTGGCTACTGATCTACGGGACCTGGGTTCGAGCCCCGGGTAAGGCATGGGTGTTCGTGTTGTTTTCTGCTGAGGTCCTGCCATCCTCTCAGACCTTCTACTTTGGCATATAAACTGACAGGCTCCTGTCAGACCTCTGTGGCAAGCAGCTGCTTGAGGGGGTATTTTTTTTCCTTTACCCAATATTGATGATACACTGGACACTCTATCTGGGTCAGAATGGTTCTCGACATTAGACTTGAAGAGCGACAATTGGCATGTTGGTATACATCCTGAAGACCGTGACAAAACAGCTTTCATTTACAGAAAATGAACTTTGGCAGTTTAAAATGATGCCATTTGGACTTTGCAACGCACCTGCAACGTTTGAACGACTAATGGAGTCGGTGCTCAAAGTTGTGTCTTGGGAGGTCTGCCTGGTTTATTTGGACGACATCATCGTTCTTGGAAAGACATTTGAAAAACATTTGGGAAAACTTCGTCAAGTGTTTGAAAAACTTTGGGCAGCCAAGCTAAAATCGGGACCAACTAAGTGTAAACTGTTCCAGCAAGAAGTTCATTACCTTGGTCATGTCATCACTACATCAGGGATTAAGACTGATCCTAGTGAGATAGAAATTGTAAGAGACTGGTTTCCAACACAAGATGTTCATCAACTTCATAGTTTTATTGGACTTTGCACATATTACAGAAGATTTGTCAAGGGTTTCTCCAACATCGCAAGACCACTACATCGTCTGACAGAGCCATTACAGCCAGCGATTCATACGTACCACCGAATTTGAAGTGGCCTTCAGACAGTTGAATATAGATGCCAAATCATATCCACAACTGGAAAACAGTTCCTATTAGATACTGATGAGTAACACAGGAGTTGGTGCTATACTTTCACAACAACAAAACGGACAAGAAAGAGTTATTGCATATTTTAGCAAAACCTATCCAAACCAGAACGAAATTATTGTGTGACACGAAAAGAACTGTTAGCAATAATAAAAGCAATAGAACATTTTCATCATTATCTGTAAGGTCAGATATTTGTTATCCGTATTGATCATGCTGCACTCAGGTGGCTACTAAATTTTAAAAACTTTCTGAAGGACAAATTGGTAGGTGGATACAGCGGTGCAAGAGTACAATTTCTCCATTGAGCATCGAAGTGGCAAACTGCATAGCAATGCAGATGCCCTTTCTAGACGTCCATGTATTGACAACTGTAAGCATTGTTATAATGCAGAGTTGAAATATGGTACTAAAGATATAATGCCATAAGACAAATAGCATCGACACATGCAAACAGTAATAGTCCTAACATCTGAGCCCAATAGAAACTAGAAAGGTCCAACTAGACTTTTGGATTGGATTGTTTTACCTCTGAGCGGCACTTTTTTGCACACCATGGGCTAAATGGCCAGGTCACAAGGACCCCGAAGGCTCAGAGAAGGTTGGGGGAGGGGACCCACTGGAACAGCTGTTGGGAGACAGATGGTAGCCTCCCGTCAAGGCCATCCAGCGTGTTCTTTAACGTGCACAGGGTATGTCTCTCCAACTAGACGATTAAGATATAAGGCCAATAATAAATTTCATTGAAAAATCTTAATATAAGACCTAACTGGGAGCAAATCTCGAATACAGCCCAACTACCAAATTTTATGGGTCGCAGCGGGACTCCTTAGAACTGAAAGACGGTGTATTATGCAGAAGATGGGCGAATCCCACTGGACGACTGATTCGTTGGAAGATAATCCTTCCTCGCTCTCGAGTGGAACTAGTGATGAAAGATGTGCATAATAGTGCCATTGGAGGACACTTCAGTGTTAATAAGACATTAGCCAAAACCAGAGAACGATTTCATTGGCTGAAAAGTAGGGCAGATGTTTAAAGATAGTGTAAGCAATGTGAGTCCTGTGCAGCAAAGAAAAGACTTAAGACTAATAGTCGGGGTAAGCTGCAGATATATAACGTTGATGCCCCGTTTGAGAGAATAGCAATTGATGTAATGGGTCCGTTTCCTAGGACTGATGATGGAAATCACTATTTATCAGTGGTAATGGATTATTTCAGGAAGTGGCCTGAAGTCTATCCCATCCAAGACCAGGAGGCAACAACAGTTGCAGAGATGATAGAAAATAACCTGATTAATAGGTACGGAACTCCACTCAGACCAAGGACAGAATTTTGCAACTCCACTCAGACAAGGACGGAATTTTGAATCCAATGTGCTAAAGGCATCTGTCAACTAACTATTAGGCATTCAAAAACCAGAACAACTCCCCTACACCCTCAGTCGGATGGTATGGTTGAGAGATTTAATAGGACAATTGCACAACATCTAGCATTGTTTCTCGACGACCATCAACACGACTGGGATCGCCAGATACCACTCTTTTTGTTGGCATACAAAACATCAGTACATGAAACAACTGGACAGACATCTTCCATGATGCTCATTGGAAGAGAATTACGTCTTCCCTGTGATCTTTTATATGGTCGAGCAGAAGCAATGCCTGTGTCCACTCCACAATACGTACAAGAATTGCAACAACGGCTAGAAGAAATCCACCTCTCCATCAGACATAACATCAACTTGGCAAGCGAGAGAACCAAAATGAGGCACAACAGTAAAACAAATGGAACTGTTTTCAATCAAGGCGATCTTGTCTGACTGTACAATTCACATAGAAAGAATAGTCTTTCTCCAAAACTTCAAAAACTTTGGGAAGGTCCATATACGGCAGTTAACAGGATTAACGACGTGGTGTATCACATTCGTCGACGTCCGTTCACAAAGTGCAAGTGGTTCACGTGGATCGTTCGGCCCCGTTTCATAGAAGAACTAAAGAAGCTTCAGAATCCAGAATTTCTCGGGACGAACAAGACCTAAGGAGGGGGCAATGTTACGACAGATGAATGAGCAATAATGAAACCGAGATGTGAGTTGTCGTCTTGATGCTCGCGTGAACTACAGCGTGAGAATTACGTCATCAACCACTTCGAACGAACTTAACTTAAAAAGAAATAAAGAATAAGTTGCTGTTATTAAGTGGAATTGGAGTGTGAAGGAAAACTTAGTATGCCTTTGTCTGTGCACTATAGTATAAAGCAGAAATATTTTTATTTGGTGTGTGCTGAGCAGGTTATATGCTAGTCGAACAAGCAGAGCTGATCTAAACTTTTCTGTAGGAAGAGTTCATCGTTTGATGCATAACTATGCATATTCTATATTTAGTTCCTATATTTATATTTTAAAGCAGGTACGGTTTAAAGCAGTTAAGTTCCTTCTCCACTCCAATCCAAAAAAAAATATATATATTTAGTTCGTTTAGGAATTGGTAAGGTTATTCTTTATAGATTTGCAGGTTTGTTCACCAATGTGATGGTGCCATTTATCGACTATTGTAAAAAACCTTATTTTATGTTTTGAATAGAGAGAGGAAGAGTTAGAGAGGAAACATCTCTTTGTAGGAATAGTAAAAAGGTGCTATGTTCTTCTAAAGGTTTATTTTTATACTGATAAAGATTTGTGTTGGTTGAATTAGGTTTGTATAAATGTTTTCATTCATACTTTTGTAATAAATTACATTATTTTAGAATTATATAATTGTTAATATTTTTTTTGAACTCACGACCAGTTTCCATCCGTTAAATCCATGACAATAATCCTCTGCATTTGGTAGAATTTCTACTTTTCTGTTCAAAGAGATAAAATAATATTATGAGATAATGAAAAGATGAGATAAGAGACGATAATGAAAAAAAAATTACAATTCGCATTTTTCAATAGCTTGAATTTCCATCTTAAAGTAAGTCAAATTTGAAAATAGGTAAAGCTTTAATATTATAAAAAGTCTATAACGATAGAAATATGAAATTTAATGTTTGCATTGTCGATTGCAACCTGTCTCTTACCCCAGTTAAGTGTATCACCTTTGTCAAACTTGTGATCTTACCATTTAGCCCGTTGTATACAAAAAGTGCGGATCATACCAGTAAATTAAGGAACAATCCTGTGTTATGTCAAATAGATGCTAACATCAAATCTTTAAAAATATTTTTTTTTGAAAACTGTGATAGCTGATAAAGATCTCAATCAAATATATCAATATCTCGATTTTTAACAACATTTATTCAGTATTTAATGAGTTATGTAAGTTTGAAAATTTAACAATTATAATGCCAATCTGGCATAGTGGTTAGCTCTAACTAAGGCAGTGGTCAACAAGTAACTTCGGTCTTTGGGCATGTCCTTTTACGAGAAGACCTGAAAAAGCTAGGAGCAGCTTCTAGGATTCTTATCTGTCCTAAATGTTGCAAATAAAAAAAAATGACTTCAGAAGTTAATTAAAGCTTAGTAAATAAGTATTGTATCAACACTTTAATTAAACAAATCACTTTATTAGCCACTTTAAAATTTTAGAAGTGTGTGTAAAATATTTAATATTCGTGAGTTTTGTATACTTTTCTTATGACTGGCATTGCTGTTGTTCAATATCAAAGTTTTCTTATTCATTAAGTACTGAATGAATATTGTTGAAAATCGAGATACTGATATATTTGATTGAGATCTTTATCAGCTACCACAATTTTCAAAGCAGAAAAATATATTTTAGAAGTTATAGGCTTGGAGGTTATTTTTCATTGACAACACAGGATTGTTCCTTAACTTCCAGTGTATATATCAGGCCTCTAGAAGGGTTGGAAAAACGTAACTTTATGATTTAAAAGATGAATAAAACATTCTTTTGTAAATGAAAAGATATTAATAAAATATTACTGTAAGTATTTTCCGATTCTTCACTTAGTTAAATTTGTAAAATTACGAATCTTAATGTCCTTGAAAACGAGCATCCCATATTCACCAGAGAAGATTTGTCTCCCTTGTTCATGATTTTTTAAGGAGAAAAAACCAATCACTTTTGACAAACTGTAATTTTTATAGAGCGTGATTGATTACTAACAGATAGGTTCTACTCGCTTCTGAATTGAGCAACAAATATTAATATATTTGTTGCTCAATTCAGAAGCGAGTAGAACCTACCTGTTAGTAATCAATCACGCTCTATAAAAACTTTTACCCATTTGAAGGAAACTAAAATTGGAAATATCAACATCCCTATTTTTCACGATCACGGTATTTTTTTCCCCATTTTGTTCCAGTAATGGAAAAATATTCGCGCAGAATTCAAATGAACCGAAGCTTAAGTGCAAGTCCTACAAATACTTTCAAAAAAATTCTAATGCGAAAGCCACAGTCATCATTTTCATCAGCCTATAGGTCACTTTCTCTCTCTGAATAAGTGGAATTTGTGCATAATCTGCCAATAAGAAAAAAATAATGATGGGGGAAAAAAAAGAAGAAAAAAAAAACCATCTAGAAAAAAAAAAGTAAATATATTTTATGGTAATGATAAGGAAAATACGTGACCTTCCCAACTTCTTAGAGTGTCCGGATCGGTGCATCCTATCAACCTCAGCACTCTCCTTGTTCCATATTTATGACGCGATTAAGTCATTACCCAGTTAATAAGCTAATCGCGTTCGTGCCGCAGTCGTTCACGAACATTGCTTATCGTAAGGATGGATGGCGGCGTGAAGAAGATGTTGGCTGCAATTGGGAATGCAGGAGGAAGTGATGGAGTTGGCTGCATCTTCTCTTTAGTCGACATTGGAAGAGGACTTATTGCTGCTGCTTCTGGAAATGTCTAAACTTACAGAGGATGCAAAAATCTTAGATGCTTGGCTGACAAATGGACTCATTATGGAAAATAAATACTTCACTCCTTAGGTATTGGGATAAGTTTTGGAAGAGGATATTATATTTATATAGAGGATTATATTAATGTGTGTGTAGGAGAGAAAAATGATGTTATTTCTGTTTGGTGAGATCACCAGATTTTAAAACTTTTACAGAAACTCTTGGATACAATATCTGTAAATCAAAGAGCTTATTGAAAGATGGAATCCAGAAGTGATAAAATTTTTCGCGGATATTACTGATTGAAGTAACTTAGTTTGTGTATGTGGTAGAGGCTGTATTTCTATGTTCAGTGACTGCAGTAATTAATAAAGGGTCGGTATTTAATTAAAACATCTTTAACGCTTCAGCATTCAGATCCCAAACGTTATGGTAGATGTGGTTACCCTATGGTATTATGGTAGATGTGGTATGTAAAGTTACCGTTATGATACACGTGGCTCATCTATAGAAACAGTGTTATGGTAAATGTGGCGCATTTATAGAAACAGTGTTATGGTAGATATGGCGCATCTTCAGAATCATTGTTGTGGTAGACATGGAGCATTTTAAGAATCAGTGTTATGATAGTCGTGGTGCATCTTCAGAATGAAGTTTAAGGTAGACATTGCGTATCTTCAGAATCAGGTTAATGGTAGACGTGCGCACCTACAGAATCAGTGTTATGGTAGACGTGGCGCATATTTAGGATCAATATTATGGCAGGCGTGCCGCATCTGCAGAATCCCTGTTATGGCAAAGAGGATGCATCTGCAGAATCCCTGTTATGGTAAAGAGGATGCATCTGCAGAATCCCTGTTATGGCAAAGAGGATGCATCTGCAGAATCCCTGTTATGGCAAAGAGGATGCATCTGCAGAATCCCTGTTATGGTAAAGAGGATGCATCTGCAGAATCCCTGTTATGGTAAAGAGGATGCATCTGCAGAATCCCTGTTATGGTAAAGAGGATGCATCTGCAGAATCCCTGTTATGGTAAAGAGGATGCATCTGCAGAATCCCTGTTATGGTAAAGAGGATGCATCTGCAGAATCCCTGTTATGGTAAAGAGGATGCATCTGCAGAATCCCTGTTATGGTAAAGAGGATGCATCTGCAGAATCCCTGTTATGGTATACGTGGAGCATCTGCAGAAATATATCGCCGATGTTACTGAAGACTGACCCAACCTTTGGAAATGAGGTGACAGGTCTTATCAATTTTGCCGTTGTAGTCCGGTTAAAAAAATTAAGCGTAAATATTGGTTGCTGATTTTCATTTATTTTTATTTTTCACATGAAGTATGAATATTAAATGCGAATAGTAAAAACAAATAAAATTAAGAAATAAAGTTTAGTGATCATGAAATAAAATATCTCATATTTTTCGATTAAGAAAACGTTTCAAATGTCCAGAGTGAATTCGTGTTGTGATGTTTTGCCTGTATGTAGCGCTTTTCGCACAAAATGGGTCAAAGGACCAGATCACAAACACACAAGTACTCAGAAAAGGCTGGGGGAAAGGGAAAACTCTAAGCAGCTGTTAAGAGATAAAGTCATCCAGCGTGTTGTTTAATGCACATGAGATGACCCTCCTACACACATAACCACGGATTAAGCCATTTCACCAAAGGGTGGCTACATTTCAGTAAAAATTACTCCAGTATAGTTAGGAACTATTGATAACTCAGAGGTTAAAAAAAAACTTCCATAATCCAGAAGCATACGTTTTTAATGCTGTTTAGATTACTTCTTAAAGTTATATAAAAAACAATGAAAAAAAGCCGCCTAAAGAGCCTATAAAGGAGTTCAAAGAAGAAACCACAAACGAATGTTTGTCTCCTAACTATGAAGTATAGACAGATGTTACCGCTAAAGTGCAGAAAACAGTTATTCTACAGATTATCTAGGTATTGTGCAGATTAACTAGGGTGATCTGTTAACGTGCGGAATATTGTTTCATTTCTCAAATTACCTAGGTAATCTGCAAATTACCTGGTTAATCTGCACATTACCTACTAGGCACTCGTTAAAGTGAAAATAAGATCTTTGCTGGAACAACAGGAACGTTTCTGTACGCTTAAATTAACATAGTGTTATTTATCTAGTGTCCGAGAGTAGAGTTGAAACCAGGGTCATCCCTCTGTCAACATGAATCAGTCGTCCGAATTATAAAAAACGCCCCCAAAATGAGCAGGCCAAGTGAGAACGAATCATTTTAGTGATTCGTTGTCAAGAATGAATCACTTTACCGATTCGTTCTCACTTGGCCTCCGCTCATCCGGGGCGTTTTTTATAATGCGGACGAGTGAATCACGTGACACGAAGATTCATATTCAAGAGATTCACCACTATGAGAGAAACAAACTTTTGAACTTTAACGATACGGAAGCCGTTAATGTGCACATTACCTAGGTAAAATGCGGAAAACTCTTGATTCCGCACGTTAACGGAGCAAATCAGCTAATCTGCAGATTAGCTAGGTAATGTGCACATTAACGGCTTTCGAGCTTTAGCAGTAACATATATACTAGATATAAACTTGTAGATCGTAGATCGATAATTCATATATGGAGTACCAGGCACAATGGTACCCATAACCTCCTCTATCTGAACCTATGCCTAATTGGCATCAGTGTAAAAAAAGTAAGTAAAGTAAACCACCCAATAGCCGTCCCGTGGCCGAGTGGTTAGCACGCTTGGCTACTGATCCAAGGGACCTGGGCTATCGAGCCCCGGATAAGACATGGATGTTTGTGTCGTTTTTCTGCTGAGGGCCTGCCATCCTCTCAGACCTTCTACTATGGCATATAAACTGACAGGCTTCTGTCAGACCTCTGTGGCAAGTAGCTGCTTGAGGGGGTATTTATTTATTTATTTTTAAACCACCCAATGGTGGGCCCCTAAGGGCTGAGATATAAATTCAAAGTAATGTAATGTCTTTGAAGAAAAAATTACAATTATTCTACTGGGAGCCACATGTTATATAATGAATAGAATATATTGCCACTAAGGAAATTATACTTATATTTTTCAATCATTTCTTTGTATAAAAATTAAGACTTAATTCCGATTAGAAATCTTAATTTTAACTCCAGAGTTTCCGGTTTACAATTTTATATAGAAAAAAGGAAATTTCCCACAAAATTTTTTATTTCATTGTGACTATTTTTTTTGATCCACTAGTTATACAATAAGAAATGAAAAATGTTTAATAACTTTTATGAAATGTTTGTGTGCATATTTGTCAAAATTGGGCAATATTTAATGTATGTTTACTATGATTATACAACTTTTTTTATATTATTTGGGTAGAAACTGATATTTGGGATAATTGCATACCCACACCACACGTGTCTTTTAATTTTTTGTTTATTTTCTTATTTTCTTTCATAAAATAAATAATTTTTTTATAATCTGGGAAAGCTGATAACTTCTTGGTTGTTCATATATAATTTATTAATCGTTTTGTTTAGTTTCGAGCTTTTACTATTTTGATGGTATTTGTAAAGTGTTGCATTTACAATATTAGAAAATCTCAGATATACACCTGTTCAATAGAATGTTTTAAAGGAAATATTGTCATTAGCAGGTTGGGATCTGAACCCAAGACCTTCTGATAACATGTCAGGCACGATCTGTCAGGTCTTTTTTCTATGTAACACCTGATATGTTATCAGGGGGTTGTGGGTTCAGGTCCCACCCGGCTAATGACAATTTTTCTTCCCGTGTTGAATTGATAATGTATTTGACAAAGTATTTTATATTTTCTGTTTATTGTACTCATGTATTTCTTCATATTGTTACGACAGAAGGAATCAGGCAACCGAAAGCAAAAAGTTTCAGCCAACGAACAAGAACTTTGGGAGAATTTGGAGAAGAAGAGTGGAGCGTTAACGGTCGTTGTAACGGTCGTGAGTTCGAAAATGGACGGTGAGCTGTTCTGAGACAGTGCGCGTAAGTATCAAGAAGTAACTTGATGTGTTGTGTATACGCGGAAGGATAAAAGTGGGATCTTTTATCGTTAAGTATCAAGAAGTAACTTGATGTGTTGTGTATACGCGGAAGTATAAAAGTGGGAACTTTTATGGCTAACTTCGAATGTCTACACGGACTGTCTTTTTGTTCGGCTAGTGTGTGAAAAGTTATTAGCACAGGACGAGAATTGGTTTACGAGTGAAGATCTTCGGGTGACCTGGTAAATCAAGTAAAAGGTAGTATTTAGTAAAATACACAGAGCTGATGTGTGCTCATGCAGGAAGATTGATGACTTGTGCATGTTAATAGTTGATTTGTTAATAAGATACTTCATCCATATTTCCTTTGTAACAATTTACCTTGTATTGAATTTGGTTTTGAAATATAGCTTTTAATACTCACGCTCAGTGGCTATCCATTTTTGTGATCCGCAACATTTGGTGTCAGAAGCGGGATTAATTAATTGAATGCCGTTAACTAGAAGTGTGGATGAATTAGTAAAGTTGATAAATAGCTTCAAAGCCGATATGACTACGCTGATGACTGATATGAAAGCCGATATGACTACGCTGATGACTGATATGAAAGCCGATATGACTACGCTGATGACTGATATGAAAGCCGATATGGCTGCGCTGATGACTGATAGGAAAGCCATTATGGCTACGCTGGTGACTGATATGAAAGCCGATATGGCTACGCAGATGACTGATATTAAAAGTGATCTAGCTGCCCAAAGCGATAAAATAGGTGACTTGAAAGCCGAAATGGCCGCACAAAATACTGAGATGAGAGATGAAGTGGCTCCTCAAGTTGGTAAGATTATTGCTCAGTTCAAGGATAGTAAAACCGAACTCAATAGACAATGCAATAGTTTAAATGTTGAATTTGTCAGTGAAAAAGATGATCTTGATAGTGTTAAGTTAGATTGTAAACATGGAAAAGAAAAAGGGAAAGGCAACGCATATAAAAATGTGGATCTGCTACTGGAAATCAAGAATTGTAGAGATAGCGCAGATAATGCCTTTGACCACGCAACTACTGGTAATGCATGGCAGAGTGTCTATGTCGCTGGTGACATGTCTAGGAACTGTGAAGAACAATCACACAGATCAGAGAGCTGTGAGACTATACAGTACGCTTTGCACTTCAAAATACCTAGGTATACAAGTCTGGCACGATCTGAAGAGAGATCCACACGAAAGGTATTCTATTCCTCGCCGTCAGCAAAATGTGTCATGGACAATTATCGCAAAGGCAGAGTAACGAGTGGTAATGAGGGGGAACGAAACAGAGTTTACGTTTCGCAGAGTGGTCCGAGTAAAGAAGAGGCGTCCATTCATCATAGATACACAGTGCCCTTCGTCGTTACCGCGGAAGTCGGAGAGATTTTTCCGAAGCATAAAGCCACACTCGAATCGTTTATAGAAAGTGGGGATTTAAGGAAGAGGAATTCCGAAGGATGGCTTAGAAGCATAACAGGTGATGCTAGTAAAAGAGCTTCAGGCAGAGACAGTACTTCAAAGACTAACTTTCTGGATGAAACTAAGCCTCAGAGTTACGATCAGAGAGAAGTGAATCCCTCAGATAATTTCAACGTAGCCACGCTGAATTTCTTTTCTGAACAGTCAATGTGCAGATTTGGACATTATAACCATTTAGATTATAAGGATATAGAAAAGTTTTATCACGATTACAATGAGAGCTCCAAGAAGGTGAATTCGGAAGAAACAGCAACTATGACCTCCTCGGGTCATGTGTTTTGCTGGAGACCCGAGTGGCGCCATCGGATGGTGGATAAACACAACACAAGAGATGTCAGCGACAAAGTGAGTCTTGTCTTGGCTCCTGCACTTGCTGCTTTAGGTCTCAAGGTCCCTATGATCTCCGGTCGTGCTCGTCAATTGACGGGAGATACTCTGGACAAATTGGAATCCATCCCTGGCTTCACAGTCGACTGCACTAAAGATAAAATCGAGCAGATGAGGGAAGACGTCGGATGCTGCATCGTAGGACAGACAGAGGAGCTGGTGCCAACAGATAAGGAGATTTACCGCTGCAAGGATCCGACGGCTACCGTAGGTAGCGTTCCTCTAATGAGATGCTCAATTGTGTCCAAAAAGCTGGCTGAAGGAGTGTGCGCTTTGGTTTATGATGTTGAATTCGGAAAAGAAGCTATTGATCTCATCAGTACAGAAGATGTTGCTGTTGATTTAGTTAAGAAAATGGTTGCAGCATCACAAGCTCGTGGAATGAAGAGTTTGAGTTGTTCAGCTGTTATCAGCAACATGGATTCACCTCTTGAAAACTCTGTTGACAACTCTCTGGAAGTGATGGAAGCTGTTCAGTGTTTCCTTGGTGACGGATCCTTGGAACTGCAAGAGCTCGTCGAAGAGTTAGGAGGAGAACTTCTGCGTTTGGTGAACATTGTGGATAATAGGGTAGATGAAGCATCACGTGTCCGCAAGGTTCTGCATAACGGCAATGCTTTGAACAAGTTTCGTAACATGTTAATAGAACAAGGAGTATCTGAAGATGTTGCAAGCTGGCTATGTGAAGATAAAACAGAAAAAATATTGCTAGCAGCCCGACACATCACTGATTTCACTTATACAGGAGAAACAGGTAAGGTTGTCGGATTAGAAGCTGCAGTCCTAGCAAGAGTATGGAAGGAGGAGATGGACCGAAGCGCTAAAAAGAATTATGGAGCTGATATAATTGTGAAGCACCTTGGGGATCAAATTGAATCAGGTGAAATATGGCTGAAGGTTCATCACGACAGTTCTGAATTAAGTGAAAGTCAACTGACAAAAGGGTCAGACTGGAGGATGAAACTCCTCCCTAGATTTTATGTCACTAATGACTTTCATTCCTTGTTACTGTTGATAGAAGTAAAAATCCAAAGAAGAAAACTTTCGACAAAGAAGAAAACTTTTTACAGGTTTTGCACGAAAACTCTTAGTCGATTCTTCTCCCTGCGGAGACATAAACGTGTTCACAAGGGCTATAGGCCTTACACGTATTATATTTGTGGACGAGGCTTCAGTCAGAAAAGAAATCTAAGTCATAATGAGATTCGCTTTCATTTTGACACAGACGTGGAATATCGCATTCGTCGACGTCCAGCTACAAAGAGCAAGATGGTTCACGTGGATCGTTTGACCCCGTTTCATCGAAGAACTGAAGAAACTTTGGAATCCAGAATTGTTCGGGACGAACAAGACCTAGGAAGGGGGCAGTGTTACGACAGAAGGAATCTGGCAACCGAAAGCAAAAAGTTTCAGCCAACGAACAAGAACTTTGGGAGAATTTGGAGAAGAAGAGTGGAGCGTTAACGGTCGTTGTAACGGTCGTGAGTTCGAAAATGGACGGTGAGCTGTTCTGAGACAGTGCGCGTAAGTATCAAGAAGTAACTTGATGTGTTGTGTATACGCGGAAGGATAAAAGTGGGATCTTTTATCGTTAAGTATCAAGAAGTAACTTGATGTGTTGTGTATACGCGGAAGTATAAAAGTGGGAACTTTTATGGCTAACTTCGAATGTCTACACGGACTGTCTTTTTGTTCGGCTAGTGTGTGAAAAGTTATTAGCACAGGACGAGAATTGGTTTACGAGTGAAGATCTTCGGGTGACCTGGTAAATCAAGTAAAAGGTAATATTTAGTAAAATACACAGAGCTGATGTGTGCTCATGCAGGAAGATTGATGACTTGTGCATGTTAATAGTTGATTTGTTAATAAGATACTTCATCCATATTTCCTTTGTAACAATTTACCTTGTATTGAATTTGGTTTTGAAATATAGCTTTTAATACTCACGCTCAGTGGCTATCCATTTTTGTGATCCGCAACAATATTATAATAAATTTAAATTTAAGAGAATGCCAACGTTGCAGTGGTGCTGCAATACAAGTACTAGCGAATCGAGTGTAATATTTTTCCTTCACCATAAATTTTTCCAAGTTACAAATCAGTATTTGACTGCAGAAATGAAGGGGGGTCCGAATCCCAGAAATATTAATTTTTAGTATTTTTTCTGAAACATTATTTTTTTCAAAGCTCTTTGCATTGGCAAATCCATATTACAGACTTCTGATTAAAGTAACTCTTTGGAATAAAATTACTGGTCGCATTTACCGGGCAAAATATTTAGTATATTTTGCTCTGTGGAGCAAAGGGACTGTAATGGTCTTCTTTCTCGAGTGGCGGTGGACCCCCCCCCCAACTTCCGTTTCAAATTCTCTTTAAATTATTTCATTTAATTAATTTTCACACATGATTCTAAGTGAATCCATACTTCGATGTGCGTCAGACTTCATGTATCTTCGATGAACTGCTCCAGATGTCGTATGACTTGATGAAAGAAGTAAATGTCCAATGCACTACATATAAGACGACACATCATTTATTTACACATTTTTACATACAGACACATACACCGAAGAGCCAAAACATTATGACCACCTGCCCAAAACGATGTTGGTCCTCCACGTGCCGCCAAAACTTTATGACCACCTGCCTAATATGATGTTAGTCCTCTACATGTCGCCAAAACTGCTCTTACCCGGAGAGGCATGGATGCTGCAAGATTTCTAAAGGTGTCTTTTGGTACCAGCAGATCCTTTAACTCTTGTAAGTTATATGGTTGAGCCGCCGCAGATAGGATATGCTCTTCCAACACAAACCACAGATGCTCGATTGCATTGATGGCTGGGGAATTTGGAGGTCAGGACAATACTTGGAAGTATCAAGTATTAGTGATCTGGCAACCTTCGTGTCACGTGACACGAGACACGAAGGTTGCCAGATCACTAATTTCTAAAAAAAATCGTTGCCAGATATTTTTTCTGAATTCTGTAATCAACCGTAGTGTTCGGATACTTTTTTGAGCGACTGTACCTGATCTGCAATGATGCTTAGTAGGTGGTAGACGTTATACTTTCTTGCATATGAATGACTGGACCCAGGGTTTCCCAGCAGAACATTGCTTAAAGCATTACACCTCCTCCACCGGTTTGTTTTGGTCCCACGGTGCATCCTGGTGCCAATACTTCCCCAGGTAGACGATGCACACGCACCCGGCTGTACACATGGTGCAACAGGAAACGAAATTCATCGGACCAGACGACTTTCTTCCAATCATTCAAGGTACAGTTTTGATGCTCGCATGTCCATTGGAGGTGCTTTCGACAGTGAACCGAGGTTAGCATGGACACTCAGAGCGGTCTATGACTACGCAGCCCCATTTTAGCAGGGTTCGATGTCCGATGTGTTTTAACACATTACTCCTGTCACCAGCATTCAAATTACGGGCGAGTTGCGACACATTATCCCTTCTGTTGGCTCTAGCATCGATGAGCCGTGGTCAGCCCATACCTTGCAGGCGGTTCGTGGTTTTTCCCTCCTAGGACCACTTTTTGAAGGTACTAACCACGATTGACCTAGAGCACCCCCACAAGCCTTGCTGTCTCGGAAATGCTCTGACCCAGTCGTCGGCCATTACAATTTGGCCTTGTCAAACTCACTTAAGTCCGCTGCCTTTCCTATCGGAAGAACAAGAATAACACTGATTAACAGAACTCAGTGTCAGGTGTTATTTATGCCGTTTCATGACCTTCACACGTGCCGTCGTTTACCTGCAGTTGCTTCGATTTTCATAAAGAAGTTTGGGCTCTTCTGTGTGTATATACGTGCACTATGGGAATGCAATTTCTTCTATGGTCCTAAGCATGTTCAATCTTTTGCTGAATGAAATGAATAAATTTTATGTTTTTGGAAGACCTCCTCCAATCAGTCTAACATAGTTTGAATGCTGCTTTGCTTTTCTTGGCATTCACTTAATATGGTAGAAATCTGTACTTTCCTTTACAGAAACCATTTCACAGACCTCATAACTCGGCTAGAGAATATTATAATCCCTGCCTACATAACCTGGTTCACACAGGATCGAACCTTGCTCCTTCAGAGTTGCTAAAAAAAAAAGACTCGCTAAAAAAGAGACTCGCTTCGTTCTTAAGCAACTCTCTGCCCTGATTATATCTGCGTCTCACTGTCACCTTTCTTGGTGACTAAGATCCTAACCCTCCTCCCCCCGCGAAATGAACGGAGCCGAGCGGTGAAGGTGCAATAAAATCATTTAATGAGCTCACTTCCGCAAGCATCTGGAACAGTGCACAGCTATGCCACGAGAGACAACTAATGAGCAACGTTCCCATCTAAGAAATTTCTGAAAATACACATATATGTACAAAACAACAAATCAGAACCTAAAATAAATTGGAGGGACACGACAGGGACCTGGGTGCGAATACAGGCATGAATCTTCAGGCTTTGTAACAGACATCTCACCTTCCTAACAGAATTTTTGCGTTTCAATCAAGTGGATAGATGGCACAGTGGAACTGGGAGGTTGACTCAGTCGTAATTTGTTTTTCCCAGGTTCGCGTTTCAACTCTCTGTGTTGATATTTTCCTCACTACCCCCCACTTTGCGAGAAAGGGAGCCCCGATGGGCTTGGAAAGGCCACCGTCTATTGAATGGGACGTTAAGCCACCGCCACGTATACGGGAAAAACATAATTTATGCACGTTAATATGTTATTTACCCTTTTTTCGGTGAGAAAGGCTTCAGCGGTGCAAATGTTACAAATGTATTGCAAAGGCCTCAGGGTGCATTGCAGGACTCTCCCATCTGGATCCCATCTAAGAGGATCAGTAGATCCCCAATATTCTCTGAGATATTGGAATGACTGGCTATTTAGGCCACTATGTGTAGAAAAGTGTAGCTCAGAATTGAACAATTCCTTAACGTGTAAGCATTTTCCAAATTTTTATCTCCTTTTCAAAAAATAACGGCCTAATTTCATTACCTTGTTATTCCGTCTGCCCGTCTGGACATTCAACTTTTTCCTTTTAGAAACAAATTAAAAATTATTTTTGGGTTATTGAATTAATTATTTTTGAGTATTGATGAAATATCACGATTCGCATTTACGAATCTCGCAATAGTTTCAATCCTTCTAACGGTGGAAAATAGTGGAAATTGTCAAAATAGTTGGGTTGTTTTAACTGTAAATCGTTTATTAGTTCTAATTTCCAATGTTAGAAGGCGCTAAAGAAAGAAAATAAGAGAGTTTATTTTACTTGAAAGTCGTTCCATGGCCGAGTGGTTAAGGAGTTTGGCTAATGATAAAAGGGACCTGGTTCGAGACCCAGATAAGGCATGGATGTTTGTGTTGTCTTTCTGCAGAGGTCCCTCCTTCTTTACAAACCTACTATGACGCATAATCTGACAGCTCTTATCAGACCTCTGGGACAAGCAGCTCCTTGAAAGATTGTTTGTTTTTTTTATTCTCTTTGAAAACGAGCATCCATATTCTCAAAAAAGCAATATTTTTTTCTTCTGGTTCACTGGTTCAGAACCTTTTTTAGCTCAGTGCCCTCTTTTTGTGCTGAACACCGCTTTTTACATTTCTTACCGCTTCATGGAAGTCGATGATATTTATAATATATGATGTATTGGACATCCTATTTAATTCCATTTTTCTACAGAAAAACTCAAGGAAACGCTCTCCCCTACCATCCGCTCTGGGAACTATTATATTTAAATCTTCAGAAAACTGAAATCACCAATTAACTAATTTTGAATTATTGTGCACAACTATAGAAATAGAATCCATATTCAGCACTTTAAGAATCATCTCTTTACGGCTCTTTCACACCCACAATCTTTCGAAAATTGTTTTTTCTTTTCCAGGGAACAAACTTCTCTCTCTCCTAGATGGTATCGCCATTCAGGCACATGGAAGAACATTTGATTATCGAGTCGAGTCTTCTAGATAAGGAAGAGGATGAAGAATTTACAACTGAAGCTTTTGCATATAAATGCGGCAGATTAGGCTGCAAAGAACTAAGTTTCGTCCATTATTATTCATGTAAGGAGGAAAAGAAAGGTAAATAAAGAATGTAAATAAGGTAAGCGTGAAAAAAAGAAGACAAGAAGG
Source organism: Ryuthela nishihirai (assembly GCA_038380435.1). NCBI lineage: Eukaryota > Metazoa > Arthropoda > Arachnida > Araneae > Heptathelidae > Ryuthela > Ryuthela nishihirai. Next base: position 33,442,117 of record JAWZYU010000024.1, on the reverse strand, counting down.
CTTGCACACTGATAAACATTATCGGAGCACATCGGAATGGAGAATGTATTGATTGTATCGTGGAAATCCAATCTCTTAGTCAAGCTAGGACGACGAAACTTTTTGTAACATCTAAAATGTCTTAATACATTCTTTTATTTCCTTTCCAACAGGTTAGTAAACAAACGTAAGCAGAATGTAAGATTGGGTTCTTTTACCTCTGAGCGACACTTCTTTGCACACAATGGCCTAAATGGCCAGGTTGGGTTGTTTTACCTCTGAGAGACACTTCTTTGCACAAAATGGCCTAAATGGCCAGGTTGGGTTGTTTTACCTCTGAGCGACACTTCTTTGCACACAATGGCCTAAATGGCCAGGTAGGGTTGTTTTACCTCTGAGCGACACTTCTTTGCATACAATGGCCTAAACAGCCAGGTTGGGTTGTTTTACCTCTGAGCGACACTTCTTTGCACACAATGGCCTAAACGGCCAGGTTGGGTTGTTTTGCCTCTGAGCGACACTTCTTTGCACACAATGGTCTAAACGGCCAGGTTGGGTTGTTTTACCTCTGAGCGACACTTCTTTGCACACAATGGCCTAAACGGCCAGGTTGGGTTGTTTTACCTCTGAGCGACACTTCTTTGCACACAATGGCCTAAACGGCCAGGTTGGGTTGTTTTGCCTCTGAGCGACACTTCTTTGCACACAATGGCCTAAACGGCCAGTTTGGGTTGTTTTGCCTCTGAGCGACACTTCTTTGCACACAATGGCCTAAACGGCCAGGTTGGGTTGTTTTGCCTCTGAGCGACACTTCTTTGCACACAATGGCCTAAACGGCCAGTTTGGGTTGTTTTGCCTCTGAGCGACACTTCTTTGCACACAATGGCCTAAACGGCCAGGTTGGGTTGTTTTACCTCTGAGCGACACTTCTTTGCACACAATGGCCTAAACGGCCAGGTTGGATTGTTTTACCTCTGAGCGACACTTCTTTGCACACAATGGCCTAAACGGCCAGTTTGGGTTGTTTTACCTCTGAGCGACACTTCTTTGCACACAATGGCCTAAACGGCCAGGTTGGGTTGTTTTACCTCTGAGCGACACTTCTTTGCACACAATGGCCTAAATGGCCAGGTTGGGTTGTTTTACCTCTGAGCGACACTTCTTTGCACACAATGGCCTAAATGGCCAGGTAGGGTTGTTTTACCTCTGAGCGACACTTCTTTGCATACAATGGCCTAAACAGCCAGGTTGGGTTGTTTTACCTCTGAGCGACACTTCTTTGCACACAATGGCCTAAACGGCCAGATTGGATTGTTTTACCTCTGAGCGACACTTCTTTGCAGACAATGGCCTAAACGGCCAGGTTGGGTTGTTTTACCTCTGAGCGGCACTTTTTTTTGCACACAGTGGGCTAAATGGACAGGTTACAAGGACTCCAAGGGCTCAGAGAAGATTGGAGGAAGGGAATTGAATCGTTTCAATCCCTTCTCCTAACCTTATTTGTTATTCGGAACATATTTTTCTGTATATACTTATATTATTATGTATATATTTCCAGGCTCAAAATCTGCAGGTCACATATTCTAGTCCTACCTGTGCCAGCGTTTAGATTTACTCCACTCAGTTCCCACCCTGCTCTTGTTCAGTAGCGTTATTAAGACACTTATTAAGACACCGATGGTTGTTATTAATGGTGATGGTTGTTATTAATGGTGTGATGGCGTTATTAAGACACCGATGGACTTGGATAGGCCGCCGTCCGTGAGATGGGATCTAAAGCCGTGACGCCGTGTGCAGAGACCCATACTATGTGCACTTTAAAAAACACGCTGGATGGACTTGACTGGAGGTTGCCATCTCTCTCTCAACAGCTGTCCAATAAATTCCCTTCCCCCCAAAAACCAATGGGTTTGGAAATGCCGCCATCCGACGGACGGCGGCATTTCCAAACCCATTGGTGTCCCCTACTGACCGTGGATAGGGCGGAGAGTTTTTGCGGAGATGAATCTCAATACTGACCCAGCTGGGACTCGAACCTTGGAACTGCAGATTACGAGCCTGGCGCTACTGACTGAGCCACCCCCACCCCCATGGTGTGGGATGTGATGGTGCGATGTCATGGTGCGTTCTGTTGGTATGGAACTGGTGCCCTGATATTTCTGGAAGGTCGAATGTTCTCCAAGTATTATCTGAACATTATTGCCAATCAAGTCCATCCTGCAATGTTGATTTTTTATCCAGCAGGTGACGGCTGTTTCATGGACGACAATGCCATGGCGCAAGATGAGTTCAGCAGTGGTTCAGCGAGCATGATAGCGACTTCCACTATCTTTCCTGGCCACCATAAACCCGGATTTAAACCCCATTGAGAATGTATGGGACATCTTAAAAAAACGGATCCGGAAGCAAATTCCTCTTCCGTCAAATCTGAGCCAGTTAAAGGACTGTCTGATGAGCGCCTAGTATGCTGGAGATGTAAAGGCACTCCAACGTCATTTGGAATGTATGCCAAACTGCCTACGTGCTGTAATTCGGGCTAAAGGAGGTCCAACTCGGTATTGAATAAATGTTTTTAATTCAGTGGCCGGTGTGTTTAATTCACCCATTCGCATACAGGAGAACATCTTTCGTAACCAAGAGGTCACCGATTCGCATTCAGGAGATCCTTATTTGTAACCAGAAGATAATTCTTTCCCAGTCAGGAGATCACCAGTTCATAAAAGAAATCTAGTTAAAAAACAAAAATCTATCCTACATCTTTTTGGATAAATTTCTCACATTAAGGCCCAAGGAAAACTCTAGGTCGACAGCACAATCGATAAAAAGACAGGATCATAACATGAAGTTTATAGATTCGACTCGATCTTGCTAATGTTGGTATTTTAATGCTTCTAAGATCCTACCGCTTTTTGGAAAAGAAACACAGTTAGACTTGCATTGACGTAGGGGAGCATAATCCTGTTCAGCAATAACAATAGCATGTTATTCCTATTAATCACTAACATCTATTCAATTGTTTCAGTTCCAAAACATACAGTAAACACGTTTGCGATGTGGTTATTTGGCTTATCGCAAACGACAAAAGATGTTTATCAAGAACAGCATACGAAGAAATCCAACAGTTTCAAATTATATGTAAAACTCATTCACACATAAAGTAAAAAAAAACAAATTCTTACTCGTCTTGAATGATCTACTAGACGCTGTCTACTTCAGAATAAACAAGAGAAAGTTAAATATAAGCTCTTCTGCATCATCAGAGGTGGGGAAAAAATGTCACGAAGAACGAATTTTAAATTATATCTGAGCCAGCACGATATTTAATTTTTTTTTCTCATCTCGCTTAAATGCATTGTGTAGTAGCGTGGATCAGCTGAAAGCTCTAGCGATAGAAATGGCAAAAATAAATCACTTGTCTGCCAACCCCTCCCTCGCTTTATTTCCTTCTACCTATTCTATTGTGTGCAGCATCCTGCCTTAGGATAGCACATTTACGGGGGTGGAGTACTCTCCTGGAACGACAATGCGATGTGAACGTAAAAAAAAACCTTCTCTCCCTAAGCGGCAGAGTTCTGCGGGAGGAGAATACATTTGTTAATCACCTCCCGGCAATATCTCAACTCCACCCGTCTCCTAATCCTCTCAACATCTTTGGAGTTATGTTGTCCTTCTCTCGCCATTTTCGCTTTCCGTTCTTCATGCTCTTGCTCGTTGATGTCAGAGTCACAACGATGCTTTAAATGTTGAGATGCTCGCGTAACCCTTTCTTATGCTCTTAGATACGAAGGGTTGGGTTGTTTTAACACTGATAAGCGCGTTTCTTGCATACAATAGAATAAATGGTCAGATCACAAGGGCTCCAAGATTAAGAGAAGGTTGGGATAAAAAGGATTCAGTGTACAGCTATTAGTAGATAGATGGACGCTTTCCATCAAGGTCATCCAGGATGTTCTTTAGCTTGCAGAGAGTATGGCTCTCTTGAATACAGATTGCGACACGTCTTAACGTGTCACCCATCTGACGGACGACGATTTTTCTAAGCATATCGTTGTCCTCTTTCTCACCGCGGCAGAGGAAGGATTAGAAGAGATAAATCTCAACGCTGCACCTTTGGAACATGAACTTAGGAATCGTATATTATGATCAGGGGCGTAGCCATGGGGGGGATGGGGGGTGAGACTCCCCACCAAAGTAACTCGGAGTTGGCAAAATTCGAAGCGACTTCGTAAAATCTAGGTGAGTTGTGAAAATTTTAATTTTTTTTTTGGAAAATTAAGTGGAGTTGTCAAAATCGAGGCAAATTGGCAAATCTAAGGCAGTTTAAAAAATGGAGAGACGGCAAAATTTAGAGCAGTTGGCAAAATTCAAAGCCACTTAGTAAAAACAGGTGAGTTGGCAAAATCTTAGGGAGTTGGCAAAATTCGGAGTGATTTGGTAAAATCTTGGGGAATTGGCAAAATCGGGACAACTTGGCAAAATCTTGGGGAGTTGGCAAAATTCGGAGTGGCTTGGTTAAATCTTGGGGAGTTGGCAAAATTCGGAGTGACTTGACAAAATCTTTGGGAGTTGGCAAAATTCGGAGTGACTTGGCAAAATCGTGGGGAGTTGGCAAAATTCAGGTGAGACGTAAAAATTAGGATTTTTTTCTGTAAAATTATGGCGAGTTGGCAAAATTTAGGGAGTTGGCAAAATCTAGGGACAGTTGGTAAAATTCGGGTGGACTTGGCAAAATCGTAGGGAGTTGGCAAAACTTAGGGAGTTGGCAAAAACTAGGGGCAGTTGGCAAAATCGTGGAGAGTTGACAAAATTCAGGTGAGATGTAAAAATTGCAATCTTTTTTCTGTAAAATTATGGCGTTTTGGCAAAATCGAGGCAGCTTTGCAATATCTAGGAGAGTTGGAAAAACTTGGGGGAGTTGGCAAAATTCAGAGTGGCTTTACAAAAATCGGGTATGATGTAAAATTGGGATTTTTTTCTGCAAAATTGTGGCGAGATGGCAAAATCTAGGGCAGTTGGCAAAATTCGAATCCACTTGGTAAAATACGGACGATTTGTTAAAATTGGGATTGTTTTTGTGAAATTAAGGGGAGTTTATAAAATCGAGAAAACTTTGAAAAATCTTTGACAAAACTGGAAACCACTTGATAAAGTACAGGTGAGTTGTAAAAATTGAGATTGGTTTTGTGAAATTAAGGAGAGTTGGAAAAACCAAGAACTCTTGGAAAAATCAGGGGAGTTGGCAAAATTGGAAGCCACTTGGTATAATACATGGGAGTTGTGAAAATTGTGCCTTTCTTTTGCAATTAAGGAGAGTTGATAAAATTCGAAGTGGCTTGGCAAATTCAGGGAAGATGTAAAAAGTGCGATTTTTTCTGTAAAATTACGGCGAATTGGCAAAATCTAGAACAGTTGGCAAAATTCGAATGCACTTGGTAAAATATAGGCGAGTTGTGAAAATTGAGATTTGTTTTGTGAATTGAAGGAGTGTTGGATAAATTGAGGAAACTTAACGAAATCTAGGGCAGTTGACAAAATTCGAATCCACTTGGAAAATACGGGCGAGTTGTAATAATTGGGATTGGGTTTGTAAAATTCAGGATAGTTGACTAAAATCAAGTAAACTTGGAAAAATCTTGGGGAGTTTGAAAGTTTGAAAATTTTACAGAAACAAAATCCAAATTTTCACATCTCACTAGAATTTTGCCAACTCCCTACGATTTTGCCAAGTCACTCCGAATTTTGTCAACTCCCCAAGATTTTGTCAAGTCATTCCGAATTTTGCCAACTGTCCCTAGATTTTGCCAACTCCATAAGTTTTGCCAACTCGCCATAATTTTACAGAAAAAAATCCTAAGTTTTACATCTCACCTGAATTTTGCCAACTCCCCACGATTTTGCCAACTCCCCACGATTTTGCCAAGTCACTCCGAATTTTGTCAACTCCCCAAGATTTTGTCAAGTCATTCCGAATTTTGCTAACTCCACAAGATTTTGCCAACTCCCCAAGATTTAACCAAGTCACTCCGAATTTTGCCAACTCCCTAAGATTTTGCCAAGTTGTCCCGATTTTGTCAACTCACCTGTTTTTACTAAGTTGTTTCGAATTTTGCCAACCGCTCTAAATTTTGCCGTCTCTCCATTTTCCAAACTGCCTTAGATTTGCCAAGTTGCCTCGATTTTGACAACTCCCCATAATTTCCCCCCCCCCCCCAAAAAAAATGGGGAGTTTGAAAGTTTGAAGTGATTTGGCAAATTTAGGAGAGATGTAAAGATTGGAATTAGTTTCGTGAAGTTAAGGAGATTTGACCAAACCAAGGCAAAAATTGATACTGATTTGCTACAATTCAGACGTTCAGACGAGATGTAAATATTGGAAGTATTTCTGAGAAATTATGGCAATTTGGCAAAATTGGAAGTCAAATGGGAAATTACGGGAAGTTGGCAGAATTGGAAGTCAAATGGCAAAATGTAGGAGAGACGTTAAAATTCTCTCCTCCCCAACACGGAGCGAAAATCTAAGCAAGTTAGCTCAGTTGGCAAATTTTGCCAAAATTTTGCTCGAGTTGGAATATTTTGGACTTCTCCCCCCCCCCAATCATAGTCCTTCGCTACTCCCCTGATTATGATCCTGGCGCGCTACCGATTGAGGCAACTCTCACCCCAAGGTAGGAAGGCAAGGGCGAAACATTGAAAAAACACATGGCGATCAATGAGAGAATACTTTGTAAGGCCATTATAAAAAAAAATGAACTATTGTGTAGATATTACAGACATATCAGCATTTAATAGTTATCACAAATATATAAGAATTCCTTTCGTTTCTAAGAAAAAAATATCTTAATAAATTATTTTTTTCATTTCGCCACTCAGTTACACGAGGTGTGGCAAAAAAAAGAGAATAAAACTTCTAATTATTAAAAAATGCAGAAATCAAAGGCTGTTCCCATCAAAGTATTCTTTGTTTGCTCTAACGCAGTGCTCCAGTCTGCTCCTCTGTTCTTCGATACATTTTTGGTAAGGGAATGCTTTTTAAGGAACTCTGTCTCACGCTTCTTTTTCGTGCTCCACATCGTCAAAAGGTCCCATTCGTAGGATGGGTGTTCCATCGTTGCGATTAGGTTTCGGGCCAAAAGATGTTTCTCTGATATGCTGAATGAGAAAGAGCGTTGCCGTAATGAACATATTGCGTTCGATCGGAAAATTTCCGGCAAGGGCGTTAACATAAGTCTTACATAAACTTGCGTGCAATCGCGGCACTATTCACTCGATTTAAACATCTGAGCAATTGCTAGAACTAGAGAAAACCAGACTAAACAGGTGTTGAACTCGTTTGATTGGTGATGGGATATTAGGGAAGCTAAACGTGCAGTTTAGGGGACACTTCATATTCTCACAACATAGTTTGTTATAAATAATTGATGCATACATGCAAACAAATCGATAAGGGAAATAGCTTTGAAATATTCTTACTTGGTCTAGTGATTAGCGTACTTGACTGCTAAAACCAGCGGGGCATATCTATGTGTTTATATGTTCTCTGAGGAAGTAGGACAAGCCTAATATTGCTTCTAGGTTATCTCTGTCATTTTTGTGTAGGGAAGTAGCTTCTTCATTTTCAAATATTATTATAGTATAAACCAGCTGAACGTACCCGGCGCAGCCCGGGTGTAACTTTTAATCTGTATATTTATATTTTCACTACGTTAAAGGAAATGTTCTAAAAATCCCCCCCCCCCCCCGCGACACTTTAGCACAGATTTTCAACAGGAAGAAATTTGCCAGAATCGTTGATGACTCGGCGAGCATTCCTCATAACCGGCGGCTTAGTTTCTGCGTAAGCTATCGAGATTTTATTTCCGTTACGACAGGCTTTGCTACCCTTGACTCCCGAGATATTCGCTCGCGCGGTCCAAATTTCCTGCACAGCGTCCCCCGTGTGGCACTGTGATTGGTTTAAAAATCAGGTTCTCAATTGGCCCGTGACTTCGTTTCTACACAAATTGTAACAGCTCGTGTCTCACTTTTAATCTGCGTATTCTGTTGTTTCCTGCACTAAAGGCAGGGGCGTAGCCATGGGGGGGGGGAGGCAAAATTCGATGCGACTTCGCAAAATCTAGATGAGTTGTGAAAATTTGTAATTTTTTTTTTTTGGAAAATTAAGGGGAGTTGTCAAAATCGGGGGAACTTGGCAAATCTAAGGCAGTTCACAAAAATGGAGACGCGGCAAAATTTAGAGCAGTTGGCAAAATTCGAAGCCACTTAGTAAAATACAGGTGAGTTGGCAAATTGGGACAACTTGGTAAAATCTTAGGGAGTTGGCAAAATTCGGAGTGACTTGGTAAATTCTTGGGGAGTTCGCAAAATCGGGACAACTTGGCAAAATCTTGGGGAGTTGACAAAATTCGGAATGACTTGGTAAAATCTTGGGGAGTTAGCAAAATTCGGAGTGACTTAGCAAAATCGTGGGAAATTGGGAAAATTCAGGTGAGATGTGAAAATTTGGATTTTTTTCTGTAAAATTATGGCGAGTTGGCAAAATCTAGGAGAGTTGGCAAAATTCGGAGTGACTTGGCAAAATTCCGAGTGACTTGGCAAAATTGTGGAGAGTTAGCAAAATTCGGAGTGACTTAGCAAAATCGTGGGAAGTTGGGAAAATTCAGGTGAGATGTGAAAATTTGGATTTTTTTCTGTAAAATTATGGCGAGTTGGCAAAATCTATGAGAGTTGGCAAAATTCGGAGTGACTTGGCAAAATTCGGAGTGACTTGGCAAAATCGTGGAGAGTTGACAAAATTCAGGTGAGATGTAAAACTTGCAATCTTTTTTCTGTAAAATAATGGCGTGTGTGAAAAATCGAGGCAACTTCGCATTATTTAGGAGAGTTGGCAAATCTTGGGGGAGTTGGCAAAATTCAGAGTGGCTTTACAAAAATCAGGTGTGAGGTAAAATTGGGATTTTTTTCTGTAAAATTGTGGCGAGATGGCAAAATCTAGGGCATTTGGCAAAATTCGAATCCACTTGGTAAAATACGGGCGATTTTTTCTGTAAAATTACGGCGAGTTGTCAAAATCTAGAGTAGTTGGCAAAATTCGAATCCACTTATTAAAATATAGGCGAGTTGTGAAAATTGAGATTTGTTTTGTGAAAATAAGGAGTGTTGGACAAATTATTGAGGAAACTTAACAAAATGTAGGGCAGTTGGCAAAATTCGAATCCATTTGGAAAATACGGGCGAGTTGTGATAATTGGGATTGGGTTTGTGAAATTCAGAATAGTTGACTAAAATCGATAAAACTTGGCAAAATCTTGGGGAGTTTGAAAAGTTTGAAGTAATTTGGTAAAATTAGGAGAGATATAAAGATTGGGATTAGTTTCGTGGAATTAAGGAGAGTTGGCCAAATCAAGGGAAAATTCACACTGATTTGCTACAATTCAGACGAGATGTAAATATTGGAATTATTTATGTGAAATTGTGAAAATTGCCTCAACCCCCCCCCCACCCCACCCCACGGAGCGAAAATGTAAGTAAGTAGTATGCTCAGTTGGCAAAATTTGAATTTCGAGTTGGAAAACTTTTGATAGCTCCCACCACAACCATAGTCCTTCGCTACGCCCCTGGCTAAAGGTTAATATAATTTTATGACAAAACCCGATGCTCCGCAACTCGAGGCTATACGACATCTTTAGGGAGATGCCACGTTTACCACTATTCACCGCTATTGAACAGTACTATAGCACTCTCCAAAACCTAACTATAATCTTCGTCGTGGGGGCGGGGGTGGCTCAATCGGTTGCGCGCCAGGCTCGTAATCTGCAGTTCCCAGGTTCGAGTCCCAGCTGGGTCAGCGTTGAGATTTATCTCCGCAAAATTCCCCGCCCTGCCCACGGTCAGTAGGGGACACCGATGGGCTTGGAAAGGCCGCCGTCCGTAGGATGGGACGTTAAGCCGTGGCCCCGTGTGCGGGAGAGCCATACCCTGTGCACGTTAAAGAACACGCTGGATGGCCTCGACGGGAGGCTACCATCTGTCTCCTAACAGCTGTTCCAATGGGTCCCCTCCCCCAACCTTCTCTGAGCCTTCGGGGTCCATGTGACCTGGCCATTTAGCCCATGGTGTGCAAAAAAGTGCCGCTCAGAGGTAAAACAACCCAACCCAAAATCTTCGTCGTGGGTCGCCACAAACAAGGATATTGAGATCCAAGTTGTTCCGGCGCCCTTGACGGTGGCACTAAAGGTTAGTGAGACACCCCCCCAGACATTTTATCACAATTCCCCCCCCCCAGACATTTTATCACAATTTCAACACGAAGAATTTCCCGGTGTTGCAAAGGTCATTGCTGACTCGGCGTCGCTCTCAGAGAACGTGGCAAACGATCGAGTATTTATTTCGTTAGAATTTGGCATTCTGTAATTTCCGACGTACTTCACCGAAAGGTCCCAAATTTCGTAGGCGGGTTCCCCATGCCCAACCTCATGTTTGGTTAGGAAATCAGATCCCTAGCTGCAATGGAACGCCTAAATAATGCCTTTGGAAACGTGGGGAATCTGGCAACGGCAGTAGATTTAAATGCAATTTTAACTTTTTACTTTCACAATTAGGGAGCAATAAATGGCAACAATAGATTTGACAGCGATTCTCGTTTCCGTAGGATTAGCATGGTAAATATTTTTGGTTCTAGCAAGCCCCCCTCTTGTACTTTCGAGCTGAAATTTGTCACTGCAATCCAGACCACAACCTGAAACATTCTCTGAAAATGTGAAGCGTGTACGTTGATTTCCCGATGAGTTATGGCTGCCACAGACAGACACACAGACATATTCTTTTATTATATAGATCACATCATTATTTCAAAAGAACAGAGTAGATCATATTAATGCATATTCCGAATCAGTAAAATAATGCAAAGCACAAAAAGATGAGCACAGAAATTAGTCAGTGTTCTTTATTTTCTACCACGTCTACTGATATAATTTAAAGCAGATCATTTAAAATAAAAAATAATAAAAATAAATACCCCCTCAAGCAGCTGCTTGCCACAGATGTCTGACAGGAGCCTGTCAGTTTATGTCATAGTAGAAGGTCTGAGAGGATGGCAGGACCTCAGCAGAAAAACAACACAAGCATCCATGCCTTACACGGGACTCAAACCCAGGTCCCGTAGATCAGAAACCAAGCGCGCTAACCACTCGGCCACGGTAGCTTATACAAAATTGAAGCAAAATGAACCAACGAAAAGAGGCAAAACTTCTCAACAATAAATTAAATACTGAATAATTCCTCAACCGCAAAACTGTTTAAAACACAGTAACATGTTTTTTTCCCAAATTCTGAATCTGAATAGGGCAACCAGTTTTACATCCCCTTGGAAATCAAAAGGTATTCCAACTTCATTTCTGGAAATGTCGCTGTCCGTCGGATAGGACCTTAAGCCGTGTTTCCGTATGCGGGGAACCATAGCCTGTGCAAGTTAAAGAACAAGCTGGATGGTTTTCCTGATATAACAAAAGTGTTTGAAGACATTAAACTTTATTCCCTTACAGCTATGAGGTAGATATAAGATCTAGGGATATGGGTATCAGAAGAAAGGGGTGGGCAATCCTTCCCTAAAATTGATCAAAAATTAATTTATATTGAATCAGATGTAGCGAAATTAAGATTTTTTTCCTTTAATAAAATGTAATCTTGATTATAAGTGTTTTGAGTTAGTAATATGATAAAAATATTTTATACGTATTTTAAATCAGGGGTTTTTAGGTTTTTTTTCTGGAATCTTTAGCTGTATTCTGGTGTATGCATGATTGCTGTTTTCTAAACTGCACTAATCAATGAACGGATTGTCTTAATTACGTATATCTTGAATCACTGGTTTAAGTTTTTGCCCATCCCCTGGAAAAATTCCTGCCGACGCAATATCTGAGGACAGGTTATTTGAACAATTGAAAGAAAAATTTAAATTATAATATGTTTAGTATAACAGATTTAACACAGCTGAGTTAAATTAAAAACTTAATCACTCTCCGAGCTGTTTCATTATTGTTTTAGTAAATCAAAATAGCGTTTCGATTGGTGAATACAGGATACTAGGGTTGCTAGTCACTTCTTGTAGTAATATGTGAAGTAAGTCTTTTTCTGTTTCACAGATCACACAATGATATTTAGACCACAGCGCCATCCGCTGCAAACCGTGTGTGCGTGTATCCGTGTGTGTTGTACGGTGCAGTCTCACAACACACACGAATATAATCTCCGAAGTACAACTGTTTACCCAACTTCAGAAGAAGACGTTAATAGTCGAATCATGTCAAGTTATGGTGGTCTATATATCATTGTGTGATATCATGAGAGTGATTAAGTTTTTAATACGAAGTTGTTGTTTTCTCACTAAGGTTTCATGAAAAGTCGAATACTGCTCAATTGTTGTTATTTACCTGTAATACTGATGATAATTTCTATGTTTACTCGGAATTCGCTACCTATGCAAATTTAAGACATACTATCACTGGAGATGCGACATTCGTGAAAGTAAAAGATATACACTCATCATCATCATCATCATCCTCAAGCAGCCATGGGCTACGGAGGTCCAACCAGACCGAGCAGTTTAATTCTCCAAGCATATCTGTCCTGAGCTACATCTGCTGCATCCGGCCACTGCACACCAATTCTAACAAGGTCCTGTTTGACATTGTCTGCCCACCGCATCCTAGGTCTCCCCCTCTTTCTGAGGCCTCTAGGCACACTGTTCATAACCCTATTCGCCAATCTATAATTATCCATACGGGCAACATGGCCAAACCAGTGGAGTCTCTCTCTGCACAATATGCTGCTTAAAGAAGGTTGCAGACTCCTTTGCCTAACCTCGTCATTAGTTACAAAGTTAAGCCACCTAATGCCCAAGATACTGCGTAAACATCTAGTTTCCTGTTATCTGGTTTACAAAGTGTTCAGGTTTTACTACCATAACTAACCCTAGAAAGAACCAAACTATTATACAGTCTAATTTTAGTCTTTAGGTGTATACGCCTATTTCTCCACACTCTCCATAGATTCTTAAAAGTTCCGGCAGCAATCCCTATTCGTCTGTTAATCTCATGCCGCACATCACCATCATCTGTTACATAGCTCCCAAGATAATTAAACTGTGACACCTGCTCAAGACTGCAACCATTCAGATGAACTGAATCACAGCCTGCCTGACCAATTTTCATCACTTTAGTTTTCTCTCTGTTTACACCCAAACCTACTCTACTACTAGTCTCATCAACAGCTCGAATGAAAGAGTTCATCTCATCAACATCATTTTCCGAAAGGGCTAAATCATCAGCATAATCTAAATCAGAAATTTTAGTATCTCCAGACCACTTAAGGCCAAAATCTTTCCCTTGCAATGAATTTCGCATAACGTAATCAATAACGAAACTAAAGAGAAAAGGAGACAAAATGCACTCTTGTCGAACACCAGAAGTAATGCTAAACCAATTGCTACAACCTTACCAACTCTCACACACGGCTCAGTGTTATTATAGAGAGCTTTCATTACGTTAACTAACTTTGGTATACCATATGATCTCACAATCAACCACAAATTATGCCGATCAACAGAGTGGAAAGCCTTTTTGAAATCAACAAAGCTAGCAACCAAAGGTTTCTGAAACTCTAAACATTTCTCAAGAATCTGCCTAAGTGAAAATATCTGATCCACACATCCCTAACCACTTCTGGAGCCACATTGCTCATCACGCAATTGATTGTTAACCAGATTCTTAATTCTATTAGGCACAATCACGGAAAGAACTTTACCTGGAACAGAGAGTAGGCTGATACCCCTATAGTTATCACAAGAACTGCGATCACCTTTTTTGAAAATAGGGATAATAATAGCTCTGGTAAAATCCTTAGGAACCATGCTTTTATCATAAAAGCTATTCAAAATTTCAGTCATCCAAGTGGTAACCGAAACATTCCGAGCTCTTGCATTTCCGTAGTAATTTCATCTACCCCTGGGGATTTATGAAGTTTGAGTTTAGAAATAGCCAAAATAACTTCAGATTGTGTTGTAGAGCCAACATTAAAGCCCCCAATACATTTATTATCACTACAAACAATGCGAGTAGAACTAACCACATTGTTTAGAACAACACTGAAATGCTCAGCCCACCTAGCCATGACAGAATCCTCCCCTTCAATAACCTTACCTTGTTTATCCTGCAATCCCTGTATACCTGTCCTTTTTCTACCACATAAATCATTAACTATCTGGTACAGCTCTCTGCTGTTGTGCTGCCTAATGCTTCATCAGCTTTGTCAGCCAAGCCATCAAGCCAAAGATTCTTTTCAGCAGCTAACTGATCCTTTACACGTGTATTAAGTTCTCTGTAACCCTCTCTATTGGGACTAGTAGGGTACTGATTCAGGACATTCCTGCAGTTCCATCTTTCTGAAATAAGCTCAAGTGCCTTATCACTGAAATAATTCTGTCTCCTCTGCTCCTTTTTTCCTAAAAGAGTACTGTTAGTGTCCAAAAAAGCCTGTTTAAAACGGCCCCATTCTTCCTCAACTTCAGTAGCAAGCAAACCATGACTGTCATAATGACTAAGTAACCTATCATGGTAAGCTTTAGCTATAACTGGGTCTTTCAGAGCTTCAGTATTAAAGGTAAATTTTGTAAATTTACCACAACACTTTTTAAGTTTAAGTTTCAAGACACTTTTAACAAGGTAATGGTCAGATCCAATTTCAGCTCCCCTATATGCCCTGATATTCCTAACAGAACTAGCCCATTTGCTGTTAATTAATATATAATCAATCATATTCCTATGTAGCCCATCAGGTGAAACCCATGTGTATTTATGTATGTCGCGGTGTTTGTAATATGTGTTAGTTATTCTGAAACCATTGAGTTTACTTACCTGTAGGAGACGTTGCCCATTGCCATTGCAGCTACCAATACCAAATGGGCCTATCACCCCTCCCCAAAGGTCAGAGTCAGTACCAACTTTGGCATTGAAGTCACCAAGAACAAGGGTAATATCTCTTTTCTTGACAGAATTCAAAATATCCTGAAGTTGTGCGTAAAACCTATCCTTCTCATCCTCATCGGCATCCTCAGTGGGGGCATAACAGCAGATAACATTCAAGTCTTTAATGCTTGTCTGAAATTTTGCTGTAAGAAACCTTTCATTAATGCACTCATATCCTAGAAGAGCATCACTAGCATGTCTGCTGAGCAGCAGACCCACGCCTTGGTCATGCTTTCCATCCTCCCTCCATGTAAAGAGAAATTTAAAGTTATTTTTAAGTATCTCACCTTTACCTGTTCATCTGGTCTCTTGCAAGCCTAGAATATCTAGGTTATAGCGCTGGAATTCCTGCGTGAGGACATCAAGAGAATAATCTTTATGTAATGTCCTCACGTTCCTGCAGAGAGAAAATGATTAGTAGAATTTTTAAAGAAATTAGGTTTATTGAGATTGGTGGGGCCAACAATATCAAACAGCCTCCTGATCGCAGGCATGGGGCAAGACCTGTTCCTCCTCCACTAAAGGCTGAAGTCACCGATGCTGGAAGGAACTTCAGGCACCACGTTTTCAAATGGACTTTTTCAAGAGCCATATGGCCTGCCTGAGACACATTACTTCAGTTTAGGCTTGACGATACCCAACTAGCTAAGTAAGGTTCAGGTACCTGCGATGGCCTCTGATTAGGATTATCCACCAGCTGATATAAGGTATCCCATGCCTCTGTTCCCTTAGGGCTGGCAACCCGGAATCAAACAGAAAACACAGCAGCAGATTCTCCCTCAACAGAAGCCCACCAGTGCAGCAAGTCCACGATCCATAATCAAGCTCAAATCCATAAACAAGTCCAGTCTAGTAGGTATAAATGGTCAGCACCAGGACCCTATGAAGTTGACCACTCCTCAGCAGGTTTGAAAAAAAAAGAAAAAAGTGGCCATAGATGACCAGATCAGTAGGCCATACTGAACTGGCAGCCCTCCCCTTCCGTTCCCTTCGAAAAGAGAATATCTCTTTTGAAAGGTACTAACGGCCTGCACCACGAGAAGGCGGGGTCGGACATTAGGTGCTAGACCTGGCCGATTCTGTGCATCATCACTAGGGATTGGTACACAGCTCTCCTTCCAGTTTACGCCTATCTACCATTTACAGGTCATATACACTGGTTTCCATAAATAAAAGAAAACCCAGGAAAATTGTGATAAACAAAAAATTGTCAATGATTTTAATGAAATTTGATGAAAACGCGAATTACAATGGTAGTTTCAGAATGACATAGAATATTTTACACTAGAAACATTTTTTGCTAAAAAATAACACTTTCAGGAATTTTTCAAAAATGTGGTGTCAGAATGCAATAGGCAGAGTTCTTTATTAAGTAGTGTGGTCACCCCTTACAGCAATGCAGACACGACAGCTATGTTCTATGCTGTTTGTGATGTTGTGAATCAGCTCATTAGGGAGTAAAAATCATTGTTCCTTTAAAGCAGTAATAAGCTCCCCCTTTGTTTCAGGTGGTGGGTTGAGGGCAGTGGCACATCTCCCTAGAGCATCCCTGTCATGTCCCTCGAATTTTATATTTATTTATTTATTGTATATTTTTGTCGTATTTTATTCTTGTATATATGTTCTTGGAAATGTTTGTGCTGGGATGACTCACTGTTGTTGTTTTTCGGGCCTAAAATTGCTCCGTGTAAGTGGTGACGAATGCCAGTAGTTGTTTATGCCGTAAATGACTAGCCTAGGGGCGCTAGTGCAGTGACAAGGCTAGGCGGTAGATTGGAAGCGTTAGTCTGTGCATAGCTGTCAAGCGAAGAGGTCGCGTGGACACGCGTCAAACGGACGCCGTCTTTCTCAAAGTAACCCTTGAAGTGAGGGTGTGATTCCAGGAGGGAATCTAGATTCTGTGTCAATCTGTTTTATTTTTGTGGATTCAGAAGGAACCACAGTGTAGGCAAAGGTTGGTTATCCTTTCGCCGAGTTTGAGGTCTGTAAACTGAGAACTTGCAAAGCGTGCTATTCTCCACCTCATCATTAATATTTGCAGTAGCAAAGCAGCAAAGGCTCACGGAGTTGAGCGGTGAATCTGAGAGTAGTTTTGTGGATTCTGAGGAACCACAGTGTAGGCAAAGGTTGGTTATCCTTTTGCCAAGTTTTGAGGTCTGTAAAGTGAGGATTCGCAGAGCGTGCGATTCTCCACCTCATTATTAATATTTGCAGTAGCAAAGCAGCAAAGGCTCACGGAGTTGAGCGGTGAATCTGAGAGTAGTTCTGTGGATTCTGAGGAACCACAATGTAGGCAAAGGTTGGTTATCCTTTTGCCAAGTTTTGAGGTCTGTAAAGTGAGGATTCGCAGAGCGTGCGATTCTCCACCTCATTATATTATTGTTTGCAGCAGTGAAGCAGCAAAGACCCACGGAGTTAAGCTCATTCCCAGCACGTAGCTGTATATATTATAAATAAAACTGTGTCGTCCCTATCTAACTCTCGTGCAGTAAATTGATGGACCATTGTTATTCATCATTCAACACCAGTTTCTTCAAGGCGTGCAGTGGCACGGGCTTAAAAACCCGCGCACCTGTAATTTCACCGAAGTGAGGGTGAACTAATTATTAAACAACAATCGCATCGTCCTCCGGCGGCCACGACGTTTGGCTCAGTCTATATAGATCTGAGAAGGGAGGACATCATATCTGGCCCAGTCGGACAGGATGCGAACCCAGGTCAACACCTCTGTCATAGTCGGACAGCATCGGAACTTCATTGGGTCATCACATCTGTCCTAGTCCTACAGGATCGGAACTTTTTGGGACATGACAATCCCACACATGCTCAATCGGATTTAGGTTGGGAGATCGAGTTGGCCATTCCTTGCGCATAATGGTCTCTTCTTGAAGATATTGTTCCACTAGTAGAGCTATGTGTGGACGAGCGTTATCGTCTTGTAAGATGAATGTTCTCTCCATATCAAACAATGTCCGGAATCACTCTGCAAGCAATATCTGGACTCATCTGTGAAGAGTACGGACCTCAATTGTTCTTCTGTCAACATACGTGTGGGCCCATTTCAACAGCTCTCTCTTGTGAAGTGACGTGACATGAGGGGTACACAAATTACTAGCCTTCTAGCATAGAGACCTCCCTCATGAAGCCTTCTGCGCAGAGTAGGAGCTGATACAACTCTCCCAATGGTTACTGCAAGCAAGAATCATAGCTGAGAGGGAGTAGACGTCTTGCTCCTTCGTGCTGTTAATCGCAGATATCGGTCTTTAACAGCGGTCGTAACTCTAGCCCTTGTTTGACTAAACCTCCGAGACGCGGAATCCGTGCTAAGAAATTGATTCCATAGTCTATGGACCACAGAAGGACTCACATTCAGCTATCGTGCCACGTCGACTGACTTTGGCCTGCTTCGAGCCGACCAATAACTCTCCACTGCAATTCATTTGGCAAATGATGTCTCGAGATCATTCCTGCAAAATGGCTATTTAGAATTTCTTTACTCACATTTACAACACAAAATAACGATCAACTCCCAAACACTTGTTTTTATTCCGCTATCAGATATATACGTAAATTGACGCAACCTAGACTAATTTGAATACCATATGCTCACTCGGCATTACTGGTTACATGAACAAGTTTGGTGAAAATCGCATAATTTTTTGGCGAATTATGACGAGTTTTCTCATTTTTCCTTAATTTATGATAATCTGTGTAGTAAAAGATTTAGGGCAGAAATGGAAAAAATTAAAATAAAGACGAATGGTGTAAAAAGCAAATTTTGACCTACGTCTGGTGCTTCTGCCTCCATTATTCATGAGGTGATATAAGAAAATTCTATTCGTTCAAGTATTTCTCACTGTATAATTCATCAGCAGGCAATCTACAATAGAGTTGTGAAATGGAGCTCTGTAATGTGACTAGTATTAACACCGTCAACTACATACGAAGAAACAGAGTCTGATTCATCGTCAATTCCAGCAGTTTTTGGCAGAATTCGAATCAGAATTTGGGAGATGTTTATCACTCTGAAGTGAAGTGGCTGAGAAGAGAAAAAGTGTTGCAAAGATTTGAGAACAGAAATCAACATATTCTTGTCTGAAGACGACAAATCGATATCAGAACTATTTGGTACAGAATGGATTTTTGAGTTAACATTCTTGGTAGATATTGCACTTTTTCTTGAAAGAGCTTAACAGTAGCTTCAAAAACAATGGAAAGTTTTAAGAGAACAACAGAGCGTTTTATTTTAAAATAATGTTACGACAGAAGGAATCTGGCAACCGAAAGCAAAAAAGTTTCAGCCAACGAATAAGAACGTTGGGAGAATTTGGAGAAGGAGAGTGGAGCGTTAACGGTTTTGTATTGTAACGGTCGTTGTGTGTTGTAACGGTCGGTGAGTTCGAAAATGGACGGTGAGCTGTTCTGAGACAGTGCGCGTAAGTATCAAGAAGTAACTTGATGTGTTGTGTATACGCGGAAGGATAAAAGTGGGATCTTTTATCGTTAAGTATCAAGAAGTAACTTGATGTGTTGTGTATACACGGAAGTATAAAAGTGGGAACTTTTATGGCTAACTTCGAATGTCTACACGGACTGTCTTTTTGTTCGGCTAGTGTGTGAACAGTTATTAGCACAGGACGAGAATTGGTTTACGAGTGAAGATCTTCGGGTGACCTGGTAAATCAAGTAAAAGGTAGTATTTAGTAAAATACACAGAGCTGATATTGTGTGCTCTACGCAGGAAGATTGATGACTTGTGCATGTTAATAGTTGATTTGTTAATAAGATACTTCATCCATATTTCCTTTGTAACAATTTACCTTGTATTGAATTTGGTTTTGAAATATAGCTTTTAATACTCACGCTCAGTGGCTATCCATATTTTTGTAATCCGCAACATTTGGTGTCAGAAGTGGGATTAATTTAATTGAATGCCTTTCACTAGAAGTATGGATGAATTAGTAAAGTTGATAAATAGCTTCAAAGCCGATATGACTGCGCTGATGACTGATAGGAAAACCATTATGACTACGCTGATGACTGATATGAAAGATATGAAAGCCGAAATAGCGACACAAAATAGTACATTAGATGAAATGATAGCCGCAATGGCTACACAAAATAATGAAAAGGAAAAAGAGAAAGGCAACGCATATCAAAATGTGAATCCAAAACCAATAGGTGAAATTTGCAAAACTAATAGCACTGGAGGTAACATTACAGATGAACAATGTTTTAAAGATGCTAACCATAAGAATATTGTTGAGCAGTATAAAAATTATAGGAACAAAATTATGCAAGAGGCGAGAGCTGGTAGAGATGTTGTTACAGTTACAGTTAAGACAACGAAATTGGTTGAAGATGAATATATCTCCAGCAGTGGGCGCTATAGTACAGATGAACATAATGCTGAGGCGGGAAAGAAACGATGCAGAATCAGAAAACATTCCAAGATCCTTTGCTATCTGAAAAAGAAGCAATTTAAGAAACGATGCGGAACCAGAAAACATTCCGGGATTCTTCGCTGTCTGAAAAAGAAGCAATGTAGATTCAATTCGTTTCTACAAAATTCGATGGACAGGAGAAGCTCGCTGGGGCAGCGGCGTTCTGATGAAACCATATGGATTGAAGAGATCTCGAGAGAGATGGAGAAAGTGCGAGAAGACTGCGAGAGGAAGACTACAAAAGAATCGAATCTTCGCAAGAAAGGAGAATCTCGAAATGTGGATCTGCTACTGGAAATCAAGAAACGTAGAGATAGCACAGATAATGCCTTTGACCACGCAACTACTGGTGATGCATGGCAGAGTGTCTATGTCGCTGGTGACATGTCTAGGAACTGTGAAGAACAATCAGAGAGCTGTGAGACTATACAGTATGCTTTGCACTTCAAAATACCTAGGTATACAAGTCTGGCACGATCTGAAGAGAGATCCACACGAAAGGTATTCTATTCCTCGCTCTCAGCAAAATGCGTCATGGACAATTATCGCAAAGGCAGAGTAACGAGTGGTAATGAAGGGGAACGAAACAGAGTTTACGTTTCGCAGAGTGGTCCGAGTAAAGAAGAGGCGTCCATTCATCAGAGATACAAAGTGCCATTCGACTTTACCGCGGAAGTCGGAGAGATTTTTCCGAAGCATATAGCCACACTCGAATCGTTTATAGAAAGTGGGGATTTAAGGAAGAGGAATTCCGAAGGATGGCTTAGAAGCATAACAGGTGATGCTAGTAAAAGAGCTTCAGGCAGAGACAGTACTTCAAAGACTAACTTTCTGGATGAAACTAAGCCTCAGAGTTACGATCAGAGAGAAGTAAAGCCCTCAGACAATCTCAACGAAACCATGCTGAATTTCTTTTCTGAACAGTCAATGTGCAGATTTGGACATTATAACCATTTAGATTATAAGGATATAGAAAAGTTTTATCACGACTACAAGAGCTCTAAAGTGGACAATATCATGTTACAGAACTCGTCGCTGATCTCCAGAATGAACAATTTGGCAATCATGACTGATATTTCCCTGGCTAATTACAATGAGAGCTCCAAGAAAGTGAATTCGGAAGAAACAGCAAATATGACCTCCTCGGGTCATGTGTTTTGCTGGAGACCCGAGTGGCGCCATCGGATGGTAGATAAAAACAGCACAGGAGGTGTCGGCAACAAAGTGAGTCTTGTCTTGGCTCCTGCACTTGCTGCTTTAGGTCTCAAGGTCCCTATGATCTCCGGTCGTGCTCTCCAATTGACGGGAGATACTCTGGACAAATTGGAATCCATCCCTGGCTTCACAGTCGACTGCACTAAAGATAAAATCGAGCAGATGATGGAAGATGTCGGATGCTGCATCGTAGGACAGACAGAGGAGCTGGTGCCAACAGATAAGGAGATTTACCGCTGCAAGGATCTGACGGCTACCGTAGATAGCGTTCCTCTAATGAGATGCTCAATTGTGCCCAAAAAGCTGGCTGAAGGAGTGTGCGCTTTGGCTTATGATGATGAATACGGAAAAGGAGCTATTGATCTCATCAGTACAGAAGATGTTGCTGTTGATTTAGTTAAGAAAATGGTTGCAGCATCACAGGCTCGTGGAATGAAGAGTTTGAGTTGTTCAGCTGTTATCAGCAACATGGATTCACCTCTTGAAAACTCTGTTGACAACTCTCTGGAAGTGATGGAAGCTGTTCAGTGTTTCCTTGGTAACGGATCCTTGGAACTGCAAGAGCTCGTCGAAGAGTTAGGAGGAGAACTTATGCGTTTGGTGAACATTGTGGATAATAGGGTAGATGAAGCATCACGTGTCTGCAAGGTTCTGCATAACGGCAATGCTTTGAACAAGTTTCGTAACATGTTAATAGAACAAGGAGTATCTGAAGATGTTGCAAGCTGGTTATGTGAAGGTAAAACAGAAAAAATATTGCTAGCAGCCCGACACATCACTGATTTCACTTATACAGGAGAAACAGGTAAGGTTGTCGGATTAGAAGCTGCAGTTCTAGCAAGAGTATGGAAGGAGGAGATGGACCGAAGCGCTAAAAAGAATTATGGAGCTGATGTTATATTTGTGAAGCACCTTGGGGATCAAATTGAATCAGGTGAAATTTGGCTGAAGGTTCATCACGACAGTTCTGAATTAAGTGAAAGTCAACTGACAAAAGGGTCAGATTGCAGGATGAAAATTCTCCCTAGATTTTATGTCACTAATGATTTTCATTCCTTGTTACTGTTGATAGAAGTAAAAATCCAAAGAAGAAAACTTTCGACAAAGAAGAAAACTTTTTACAGGTTTTGCACGAAAACTCTTAGTCGATTCTTCTCCCTGCAGAGACATAAACGTGTTCACAAGGGCTATAGGCCTTACACGTATTATGTTTGTGGACGAGGCTTCAGTCAGAAAAGAAATCTACGTCATAATGAGATTCGCTTTCATTTTGACACAAACGTGGTATATCGCATTCGTCGACGTCCAGCTACAAAGTGCAAGGTGGTTCACGTGGATCGTTTGGCCCCGTTTCATCGAAGAACTGAAGAAACTTTGGAATCCAGAATTGTTCGGGACGAACAAGACCTAGGAAGGGGGCAGTGTTACGACAGAAGGAATCTGGCAACCGAAAGCAAAAAAGTTTCAGCCAACGAATAAGAACGTTGGGAGAATTTGGAGAAGGAGAGTGGAGCGTTAACGGTTTTGTATTGTAACGGTCGTTGTGTGTTGTAACGGTCGGTGAGTTCGAAAATGGACGGTGAGCTGTTCTGAGACAGTGCGCGTAAGTATCAAGAAGTAACTTGATGTGTTGTGTATACGCGGAAGGATAAAAGTGGGATCTTTTATCGTTAAGTATCAAGAAGTAACTTGATGTGTTGTGTATACACGGAAGTATAAAAGTGGGAACTTTTATGGCTAACTTCGAATGTCTACACGGACTGTCTTTTTGTTCGGCTAGTGTGTGAACAGTTATTAGCACAGGACGAGAATTGGTTTACGAGTGAAGATCTTCGGGTGACCTGGTAAATCAAGTAAAAGGTAGTATTTAGTAAAATACACAGAGCTGATATTGTGTGCTCTACGCAGGAAGATTGATGACTTGTGCATGTTAATAGTTGATTTGTTAATAAGATACTTCATCCATATTTCCTTTGTAACAATTTACCTTGTATTGAATTTGGTTTTGAAATATAGCTTTTAATACTCACGCTCAGTGGCTATCCATATTTTTGTAATCCGCAACAATAAGATTGATAAAGAAACACATCGAAGAATGAAAAAAAAACCTTTTTTTGCAGTTATAACTTCAAATATTAAAATTGCATTATTCAAAGGTAAACTTATGAAACTTTTTGAAATTATGGAAAATGAATTTTCTCGAAGATTCCGATTTTTCTCTCCAGCTCGAGAAAAATTTGTAATTTTTAGAATCCTTCCAAAATAGACATAGATTACGTTTGCAAAGATTTCCAGCTAGGATAGTTATCGGATGCTCTCAGGTTCGATTTCTAACTCTGACAATACTGAAATTTATCTCCGCTAACCCCAGCTTTCCCTCGATGAGGAAGTCGACACCAATAGACTTCGAAAGGTCACCGTCCGTCGGATGAAACGTTAAGTCCCGGGCCATGTGCAAGAGAGTCATACCCTGTGTATCATATAGAACATGCTAGATGGTCTTATCGGGAGGATTAATATATGCCCCTAACATTTGCTAAGTGGATCCCCTTCACCCAACTTTCTCTGAGTTCTTGGATTTTTTTTTTTTTTTTTTTTTTTTGGGGGGGGGGGGATGGGGTGGCAGGTTGGTAACTGTAGTTCCCAGGTTCGAGTCCTAACTGGGCCAGTGTTGAGGTTTATTCCCTCAAAACTCACCGCCCTGCCCTCTGTCAGTAGGGCATATCAATGGTCTTGGAAAGGCCGCCGTCCATCGGGTGGGACGTTAAATCCGTGGCACCTTTTGCGGGAGTGTCATACCCTGTGCACGTTAAAGAACACGCTAGATGGCCTTGAAGGGAGGTTACGATCTGACTCTTCACAGCTGTTCAGTGAGTCTCCTCCCCCAACATTCCCTGAGCCTTCGGGGTCCATGTGAACTGGCCATTTAGCCAATTGAGTGTTGTTGTTGGGTTGTTTTACTTCTGAGCGGCACTTTTTTTGCACACCATGGGCTACATGGCCAGGTCACAAGGACCCCGAAGGATCAGAGAAGCTTGGGGGAGGGGACCCACTAGAAAGCCGTTAGGAGACGGATGGTAGCCTCCCGTCAAGGCTATCCAGTGTGTTCTTTAACGTGCGCAGGGTGTGTTCTTTAACGTGCTCACTCGCACACGGGGATACGGCTTAATGCCCCATCCGACTGACGGCGATCTTTACAAGGCCATCGGTGTCCCCTACTGACCGTGAGCAGGGCGGGGAATTTTTGCGGAGATAAATCTCAACGCTGACCAGCTGGGACTCGAACCTGGGAACTACAGATCCCGTTGTGTGCAAAAAAAGTGCCCCTCAGAGGTAAAACAACCCAATCCAACGCACAGCACTCGCTTTCTGCATATATTGCAGAGCATCGTTTTCATATTTCCCTGTTTCTTAGGGAAGAAAGGAGAAAGGGGAGAAAATGTTTACAACTTCTGACACTCTCCGCGTCACAAGCTTTCATTTGACGCATAACTTGCTACTTCCGGCAATCGAGTTCCGGATCTATAGTGGAGAAATCATTTTCATGTTTCCTTTTTTTTTATGGGGGCATTAAGAATGCATGGGAGTAAAGTTTTTTTGTAGCTTATGAAATTTCCGCTTCACAAATTTTCTTTAGACACTTAAATCATTAAGTTTGTCTGTCGCGTTCGAAAGATATGACGAAACAACTGTTTTGACAAATCCACAAACTGACAAACCACAAATGACATCAAATAGGAAGATATTTGAAAAAGGGAACAATTATATACCATAAAGAGTTATATTTGAAACGAAAGCTTCTGACTTAGGAAGTGTATTTGAATGTCAAATTACGTTCCCTCCTTTCTGCCTTTCAAAGAAAGAGGGAAATAGATTTAGCCGGGGTCTCATGGTTGGGTTGGGTTGTTTTACCTCTGAGCGGCACTTTTTTGCACACCATGGGCTAAATGGCCAGGTCACATGGACCCCGAAGGCTCAGAGAAGGTTGGGAGAGGGGACCCACTGGAACAGCTGTTGGGAGATAGATGGTAGCCTCCCGTCAAGGCCATCCAGCGTGTTCTTTAACGTGCACAGGGTATGGCTCTCCCGCACACGGGGCCACGGCTTAACGTCCCATCCGAAGGACGGCGGCCTTTCCAAGCCCATCGGTGTCCCCTACTGACCGTGGGCAGGGCGGGGAATTTTGCGGAGATAAATCTCAACGCTGACCAGCTGGGACTCGAACCTGGGAACGAATTAAAATTACGAGCCTGGCGCGCTAGCGACTGAGCCCCCCCCCCGCCCCCCGGGGTCTCATAACAAAGTGTTTTAGGTCAAATGAAAGCTTACGACACAATGAGTATCATCTGCTATATATTTTAAGAATTTAATGCGACTAAGTTAAAGACTCCAGAAAATGCCGAGTAATCTGCTAGTTACATATTTTGAAAGACTATTCGTTTAAAAGATCATTGAAACAGGTGAAAATTATATACTGGAACGACGCTACGGTTCGTTCTGGCTCAATCCAGTCACTGGTTTCCCCCTAAAGTTTTCTAATCCTTCCTTGCATAGATCATAGGTCAACAACTCATCAATCAACCAATGTTATGTGAGAACTGACGAAGCGGTCAACTGCTCAGTTTCATAGTCTTCCCACTGTGCCCCCCAGCTTGCCATCTAAAACATACGGATTATTTTTCTAAGTACACAGGATATATTTCTCTTTCAAATGATGCCCAAGATCCTTCAATCCATCAAACGGACGGTGTCCTTTTCATCCCCATTCGGTGTCACCTTTCTCCTGCCAGAGAAAAAGCCCTGGCGAAAGACAAATCTCAAGACAACTTAGACTCCAACTTGGGGAGTAAAATGTAACTTTTCACTTTTTTTTAAAATTGACTTGGATTTTTTTTAGCTCTGAACGGAACATTTTTGCACACAATGGGCTAAATGACCAGGTCACAGAGAATCCAAGAATTCGGAGAAGGTTGAGGGAAGATGACCCATTGGATAGGTGTTAGGAGACAAATGGTAGCCTCCTGTCAAGGCCATCCAGCATGTTCTTTAGCATGAACATGGAGCATCTCCTCTATACGGAGCCACAGCTTAAACATCCCATTCGACGGACTTTCTAAGCCCAACGCTGTCCCCTGTCTCACCGACGACAGATTCAGCGGAGATAAATCTCAACGCCGACACAGTTCGGGCTCGAACTTGGGAACTGCGATTACGAAACTGGCGTGCTATCGACCTGAGACACCTCTGTCCCTATTCTAGACGATGGATCTTTGAATTTTTTCATTGACACAGAAGCACGCTCATCATCTTCAGTAAAATATACCAAGACGTTTTCGCTCGATTAAGCTGAATTAAATTCAGTGAAAACGACCGCAGGCAACGAATGCTTTTCGTTTCTCCACTTCGGAAGATATAATGGTCTCGCTTCCGTGTCTCATCCTATCAAGACTGTTTGAATCACCTTAAATGGTACACTAATGTATTGTAACGCCATTAGTGCGCTAACGACAAGAGTATTGGATGGCCATATTAATGACTGTAATTTCAATCCACCACAGGCTACTTAAGTTTAACAAGGAGTCAGAAATGGGGGGAATTAGGAGTAAATTCCCGTGACTGACCTTTCTTTAGAAAGAGACTCCTCAATTTTTTTTTTAAATCGTGATTCCATTATGAAAAGGGAAACTACTTGAAATGCAAACTAGAAGTTAAAAATGTCTGGAGGGAATTTTGCTTTTTTTAAAAAACTGTCATTCGAGAGAGGTCCATTAAGTAAAAAAATTGCCTCTTCTCGGCTACTTTCAAAATTTGAAAGGCTAAAGTAAAATTGCATGTTTAGAAAATATATCGAGGGAAGTACAGTTGTTTTACTTCAGAGCGGCACTCTTTTTTTTTTACACACGATGGGCTAAGTGGACCATGTCACAAGGACCCCCAAGGGCTTCATTGGGCAAGGAAACCCATTGAATAGTTGTTAGGAGACAGATCGATCTGGCGATTTGTGGTTCCACGAAATTCTTTTTAATTAATTATTCCAATTAACTATTAATTAATTATTCCAATTAACTAATCTTTACCCGTGATACCGGGTGAAACCACAGATCCGTGAGTTGTTACACTTCGATGTGCGTCAGACTGGATGTGAGCCAAATGTGATATTCTTCTTTGTTTGAAATGGTTATTAATGGCTGAGCTTTGGATTAAAGAAGTAAATGTACAATGCCTTAGGTAGAGAACAACAAATCATTTATTTACACTTTTCGCTCGATTAAGCTGAATTAAATTAAACACACATACATATATGTATACACTATGGGAATGAGCTTTATTCTCTGGGACTTAGCTGTTGTAAACGTTTCGTTGGATGAAATGGTTTATTTGATATATGTTTTCTCCAATCGGTTTGTCGTTGCTTGAATGCTGCTTTGTAATTTGCAGGCATTCCCTTAATAAGGTGGAAATCTGTACTTTCCCCGTAAAGAAATAATGGCATTCACTTAATGAGGATATTTTCCCATACAGAAATAACTTTGCAGACCTCAAAACTCTACGGGAGGATATCCTAATCCCTGCGTTCATTACCTGGTTCACACAGAACCGAACCCTACTCTTTAGTTTTATTTTTAGAAAGAGCTGCATCATTTTGATGTGCTAAACTAACGTGATTCTTCCATTTGTAAACCATCCTCTTATTGCCTTCTCCTCTCTCGATGATCGATATTTTATCCCCTCCGGTGAAGGGAGTAGCGCAATGAAGGTGCAATAAAACCGTTTTTCTTTTAGATAGATATTTTTACATTTGACCCGCGGGTGGCTCAGTCGGTAGCGCGTCAAGCTCGTAATCTGTAGTTCCCAAGTTCGAGTCTCAGCTGGGTCAGCGTTGAGAGATTTATCTCCGCAAAACTCCTCGCCCTGCCCACGGTCAGTAGGGGACACCAATGTACTTGGAAAGACCGCCGTCCGTCGTATTGGACGTTAAGCCGTGACCCCGTGTGAGGGAGAGCCATACCCTGTGTACGTTAAAGTACATTCTAGATAGACTTGACGGGAGGCTACCATCTGTCTCCCAATAGCTGTTCCAGTGGTTCGCCTCCCCCAACCTTCTCTGAGCCTTCGGGGTCCATATGATCTGGCCATTTAGCCCATGGTGTGCATAAAAAGTGCCGCTCAGAGGTAAAACAACCCAACCAACCCAACATTTGACCGGCAAAGCTAATAGCTTATCTGCAGGAAGTATAGATGAGCATTAGTATTCATACATATAAAGTAACGACAGTAGTATACATATATATAACAATTTGACAGTATCTCATACATCAAAATTTAAATTATTTGATAATCAAACTCTACACGACAGTTAAGACGTATTGTGCGAAAATAGAAATGAACATAGTATAAAGATCACAAAATTCATACAGATACGGGTTACTCAGGATAACTGATAATAGATATTCTTTAAATAGTTTTTAACCTTTAACTTAATCACACTGAAATTAGTTAGATATATGATTTCTCTTGGTAAATGGTTAAAGATTTCTAGCACTTTATACTCTTTAAGATTTTTATCATAATTATTAACAAAATTCGGGATTCTCAAATAATTATTTGCTGAAGTCTGGTATTCTTGCATGGTCTGATGCTCGTTTCCGTCAGCATCTGCGAACTTTGCAGTTAGGTCACGAATGATGACTAATGATAATTTCCATTTAAGAAAGCATTTCTGAATAAAAAAATAAGAGCATAAAATAAATTAGAGGGACACGACAGCAATCCGGCGTGTTCTTTAACGTGGGCACGAGACCCATACCCTCTGCATTTGATGCTTCGTGCACAGAATCAGTGCAACTTTTTCAAATGTCACTCCAGACATGCTGAACTGAGTATGAATTGAGGTTACCTCGTGATCGTCACCACACATTGAAGTCTCTTAAACACAAATCATACTTCTGGAAAAGATAAAATAACTAATTAAATTCAATTGAGAAAATAAATAATGGAAAAAAAAACGGTCCTTTTTAGATATATGGACTCCACATAAAGTGCAAAAAATATTAAGATTTCCCCCGAAAGATTGGTTCCCCGAAATTCCTTTTAATTTCTCCTTTAATTAATTATTCCAATTAAGTGATCTTCACCCGTGATACTAACGGGCGGGGGTGGCTCAGTCGGTAGCGCGCCAGGCTCGTAATCTGTAGTTCCCAGGTTGGAGTCCCAGCTGGGTCAGCGTTGAGATTTATCTCCGCAAAAATTCCCCGCCCTGCCCACGGTCAGTAAGGGACACCGATGGGCTTGAAAAGGCCGTCGTCCGTCAGATGGAACGTTAAGCGGTGGCCCCGTGTGCGGGAGAGCCATACCCTGTGCACGTTAAAGAACACGCTGGATTGCCTTGACGGGAGGCTACCATCTTTCTCCCAACAGCTGTTCCAGTGGGTCCCCTCCCCCAACTTTCTCTGAGCCATCGGGGTCCATGTCACCTGGCCATTTAGCTCATTGTGTGCAAAAAAAGTGCCGCTCAGAGGTAAACCAACCAACCAACCAACAAACCCGTGATATTGAGTGAAACCGCGGTTGGCAGTAGATCCGCGGCAGATAAGGCTTGATTTATCACAAATGAATCAAAGACTTGAGAATATTTCGACTTATTTCAACATCTGAAATACAGTGGAAATAATTATAACTCGAAGAAACCTGCGCCTTTCGGGAGGGGGTGGCTCAGTCGTTAGTGCGCCAGGCTCGTAATCTGCAGTTCCCAGGTTCGAGTCCCAGCTGGTCAGCGTTGAGATTTGTCTCAGCAAAATTCTCTGCCCTGCCCACGGTCAGTAGGGGACACCGATGGGCTTGGAAAGGCCACCGTCCGTCGGATGGGACGTTAAGCCGTGGGCCCTTGTGCGGGAGAGTCATATCCTGTGCACGTTAAAAAATACGCTGGATGGCCTTGACGGGAGGCTACCATCTGTCTCCCAACAGCTATTCCAGTGGTCCCCTCCCCCTACCTTCTCTGAGCATTCGGGGTCCTTATGACCTGGCATTTCGCCCATTGTGTGCAAAAAAGTGCCATTCAGAGGTAAAACAATCCAATTCTGTGCCTTTCACTGGCATTGGTCCTCCCTTTTTTACCTATCTTCCTATTGCTTTTGGCTTTGACATTTGTCAGTTGGTCGTTCGGTCGGTGTGAATTTGACAAAATGCTGTGTCAAATAAAAGCTTGTGACGCGGAGAGTATCGCAAGCTATAAAAATGACCCCCCTATACTCTCCTACCCCCTAAAAAATGGGAAGTAGTCGTTCTGCCATATCATCGGAACACCAGGGCCTACAGTTACGAGTTAGGTGTCAAATGAAAGCTCATATAATGACGGTCGTATACTATTTCGGATTTCTCCCGCACTATTCCCCCCCTGATAATATGGGGGGACGTATTTTCGCTCCAATTCAAACGTGCCGAAATGTAACCAGATCTCTAATGGCTCCACTGTAACAAGCCACAAAGTAACTAAATTTCAAATAGGATATTTCAATCAATTTTGCTGCAAGGTGCAGATCTTTAATACCTCCTTCATATCAAGCATATCGCAAAGTGATCAGATCCCTATGTGTAGGGGCGGGGGTGGCTCAGTCGGTAGCGCACCAGGCTCGTAATCTGTAGTTCCCAGGTTCGAGTCCCAGCTGGGTCAGCGTTGAGATTTATCTCCGCAAAATTCCCCGCCCTGTCCACGGTCAGTAGGGGCTTGGAATAGGCCGACAGCGATGGGCTTGGAATAGGTCGCCGTCCATCGGATGGGACGTTAAGCCGTGGCTCCGTGTACGGGAGAGCCATACCCTGTGCACGTTAAAGAACACGCTGGATGGCCTTGACGGGAGGCTACCATTTGTCTCCCAACAGCTGTTCCAGTGGGTCCCCTCCCCCAACCTTCTGCTGAGCCTTCGGGGTCCTTGTGACCTGGCCATTTAGCCCATGGTGTGCAAAAAAGTGTCGCTCAGAGGTAAAACAACCAAACAACCTATGTGTATATTAACAATAGAGATATACATGAAAAGTGGTACATCGAAAATTTGAGAATTTTCTAATATGAAAACGCAACAAAAAGAACTATGATTAACTCGCTTATAGAAATCCATTCATATTTCCTCGGTTCTAGACATTTAAACACAAAAACCACTAAAGACAGCCACTGCTGTGCTATATAACACCCAAACCACCAGACACCTTTTTCCCAAAGCAGAAGTCGTCCTTAAATTTCAACCGAAACTTTTCGCCTCCATCTTCTGCCGACCTATCACGTCTTTCGCCCTTTAGTGCTTTTAACTTGGTTACTATTGTAATAACGTTTGCAAGGCTTTACCGGGGATGATATGTGATCGCTCCGGCGACTATCTCGTCCGCAGAAAAGTCTTTAAATAAATCGCCAGTGTACGTGGGTCATAGAGAGGTTGTTACCCACCATTCAAGATACGCTACAGTGTGTTCCGGCGTCGACTAAGCCACACGCTATTGCCCAGGTTGTTGCGAGGGTTATTCGGGAACTGAGCCGTTTACGACGCCGTCCGCTATCTCGAAGACGCGGGATGTCCGAAAAGACCTCATCCCTTGTCGTAATTCCTCCACGATTCGGCCTGGGATGGGCTGTATTCGTGATTGCCACTATTAGATGACGGGGCTGTTTGCAAGGATGACTACATGGTAAGGCTTCGTAGCGTTGTGTCGTGGCGATTCGTATTGCACGAGCTGCCTTGCAATGGGAAGAAGGAACAAGGATATGAAATTCCATACGGGCACTTCAAAAAAATCATTAAATGCTTCTTACGGACAGAAACCGAAAACAATATACACCTCATCCCACAGACCAATTCGGGCAAAGTATACTCTTGATGCTTTTTCGTCTCTTAATATGCTTTATAGATTTAATAAACTGCGCTGGTGGAGAGTGACTTAGACGCTGGATTGATAAATTGTTACTACTTTTAGCTAGCGAGAGCTGTGAAATGTGTTAGTTCCAGAAAACTGGATGTGAATAAGACCGTTGAGACTTGAAGTGTGTTTTATGTTTTTCCATTTTTGGACTAAGATATAGTGTTAAATTTTTTTGTGATAAGTGTGAAAAATGGGGGACTTGAATTTGTTAGAAAAGGAAATTCGGTTAATATCTAGATCAGGGTTACTTACTCAATTACACGATTAAGATAGTTTCTTTTTTCTGTTGTTTCAAGTTTTGATTATTCATAAGAACAGAGGTCAGGATAGAAAATATACATGACTCGAAGATGGAAAAAAAGGAGTTTTGCAGACATAATGGGATAAATGAAAAGGTCACAAGAACCCCAGCGGTTCAGAGCAGGTTAGTGAGGAAGATTCATTGGACGACTGGTAAGAGATAGATGAAATCCAGTATGTTCTTTAACGTGGAAAGAGTATGTCTCTCCCGCACACGGAGCCATTGTTTAACATCCATTTCGCTGAGCGTCGCCTTTTCAAGCTCATTTGTGTCTTCTTTCTCACTGAAGTCAGAATGGAGGTTAGCTACAAAAATTTCAACATTGGCACAGTTGGGATTCGAACTTGGGAACATCAGATTACGAGCCTGATGATCAAGAGCAATAGAATTTTTAATTTAATGAATGGGTCAAAAACGATAAAAAAATATTATGGAAAGATTAGACATAAAATAGCAGAACAAAGGATATTTTTGGGAGATGAGAAAAGACACACTCATAAGACAGGCGATGCAAGAAGTATATTGAAACACAAGTAGTGCAAGAGGCACATTAAAAAAGTGGATGATGCAACAGTGCGGTGATGTCGTGCGAGCAGTTCAAGAGGCAAACAGACACGTGGTGTAAGATGTACACCGATAAGACCAAGTGATTAAAGAGGCACACTGATAAGTCAGGTCGTGTAAGATGCACAGTAACAGGACAGATAGATAAGTCAAGTTGGGTTGGGTTGTTTTACCTCTGAGCGGCACTTTTTTGCACACCATGGGCTAAATGGCCAGGTCACATGGACCCCGAAGGCTCAGAGAAGGTTGGGGGAGGGGACCCACTGGAACAGCTGTTGGGAGAGAGATGGTAGCCTCCCGTCAAGGCCATCCAGCGTGTTCTTTAACGTGCACAGGGTATGTCTCTCCCGCACACGGGGCCACGTCTTAACATCCCATCCGACGGACGGCGGCCTTTCCAAGCCCATCGGTGTCCCCTACTGACCGTGGGCAGGGCGGGGAATTTTGCGGAGATAAATCTCAACGCTGACCCAGCTGGGACTCGAACCTGGGAACTACAGATTACGAGCCTGGCGCGCTACCGACTGAGCCACCCGCGCCCCCAGATAAGTCAAGACGCACACTAGTAAGTCACTTAGGTAGTACAAGAGGTACACTGATATGTCACTTAATTAGTTCAAAAACACATGGACATACCAGTTAGGTGATGTAAGAAGTTCATCACGCAGGCCACTTAATTATGTCATGCACCTGTCACACCCACAGACCGGTCATGTAAGTGGCGCACAGACCGGTTGACCAAACCACCGACCGGTTGTGCAAGTGGCGCACAGACTGACTAGTTATGTCATGCAAGTGGCGCACAGACTGACTAGTTATGTCATGCAAGTGGCACAGTGACAAATCAGTTATGTCGAGCAAGTGGCGCAGTGGTACATCAGTTATATTGTACAAACGGTGTAGTGATAAACCAATTATGTTGTGTAAGTGGCACACCGACAGACTGGTTATGTCGTGCTAGTGGCACATCGACAGATCAGCTATGTCGTGCAAGTGGCACATCGACAGACCCACTGTATCGTACAAGAAGCACATCGAGAGATCAGCTATTTCGTGAAAGAGACACATCGACGGATCAGCTGTTTCGTGCAAATGGTACACCGACAGGACTGTTGGGTAAGCGCAACAGGCAGCTGATTTTCTTTAGCTTTGTCCACAGCGCATGTATTTGGGAAAGGCTTTAGCTCACTCGAGCGCAACCAACATCATCGGATTTTTCGAAAAGTGATGAATACAACTGGATCTTCATTAAGACTTCGCAAAAGTAACGCTGGTTGCCATGGTGATATCTCCAATGTCTCGAAAGCTAGAAAGAGACGTTACATATACATGCAGCGTGAAACCTTCTAGCTTTATCAACTACTGCGAGTAGATTAGCTAAGGTAATAGCACTTGGAGAGGTTCCAATATTTACATAAATCAAATTAAACGAGGTGCTTTGATCCGGAACGCATTAGTAGATAATTTGTTTTTAGTTTTAAATATTCGAATGTGATAATCATGCTTTCGAACTCTCATTGGCAGAAGTTAAGGGATCAAACATAAGTTACAAAAGAATAGATGACTGAGATAAACAGCTATGAGAGAGAAAAAAATAAATAAATCCTCCCTCAGTCAGCTGCCTGCCACAGAGGTTCGAGAGCAGCCCGTCTGCATGCTATGTCATACAGAAGATCTGTGAGGAATGAGAGGCATCAGCAGAAGGACAAAAGAAGAAATAAGACATTCCTGCCTTGTCCGACGCTCGAACCTGGGTATTTTCTTTAACCAAACACGCTAACCACCCTGCAGCAGGACGGGATGAGGGAAAAACAAGATTTAATAATTGTAAGTCGTTTTATATGAGGAAGAGGAATTTAGGTAGGGGAAGGACTAAGAGGATATTACGTAAGATAGAATACTAAAATATGCTTAATTTCTGAGATTGATGGGGGGGGGGGGCTCAGTCGGTCCTTACAGAACCTCTGCTATGGCGTATAAACTGACAGGCTTCTGTCAGATCTCTGTGGCAGCAGCTGCTTGAGAGAAATATTTATCTTATTATTATTATTGACAACAGCGATTTTCTCCTTTACCCCCAGAGGACTGGGAATTTTTTTTATTATTTTAAAAAAAAAATGTTTATACCAAAAACGAATTCATCCTTTCAAGAATTTATGATAATGTTGCGAAATAATGAATATGGCGGGCCATCTTTACCGCCTTATGGAAGGAATTGAACACAGATATTCGACTGAGTCCTTGATCTGGGGAGGAGAGGGGGTGGCTCACTTGGTAGCTCGCCCGACTCGGAATCTGTGATTCCCAGGTTCAAGATCCAACTGCCCCTGCTTTGAAATTTATCTCCACATGGGGAAAGGGAACATCGATGGACTGGAAAGACAGCTATCTGTCAGATGAGACGTTAAGCCTTGCTTCTTGTCAAGAAAGCTATACCCAATGTACATTAAAGAACACACTAGACGGACTTGACGGCTTCCATCTCTCTTTTAACAGCTGTCTAACAGATCCCTTTCTTTAACTTTCTCTGAGCCCTTGTGGCCTGGCTATTTAGCCCATTATATGCAATAAAAGTGTTGCTCAAAGGTCAAACAACCCAACCCTTGATCCGGGACAAACCAATACGCAGTAACCATTACGCAAACCATTACACAGTAAGCCACATTTGATTACATATATCTTTAATCATTCCCGAATCTGTGAAACCATTCTGCTCTTTTACTGAGGGCAGCATCAATTTACATCAGCAGTGAGATTGATAACTTCTATCACTGCCTGTGAAATATTACAAACCAGGAAAACCAAAAAATTTATCCCTATTAAAATGACATTATTTTCCCTTTCATTAAACCAATCTTCCAAAATTTCTAGGAATATCTCTTTGCAAGGTGTCGTATATTAAATTTCTCTTTCAGGGTTACAATAAGTAACGGTATCTTTGTATAATATCAAGTTTCATAGGCTACATATTCGTAAACAAGTTCGCCGATGATATATATCAAGTTGCAAGTTTGCCGCAAAGCTCGAAATAAAAAAAAAAAGCCTCCACTGAATTGCTCTCAGTGTAGGGAATCATTAAGCGAATCAAAGAGAGCACTAAATTCGGCTATCCACTTGCCGCGCATAGAACTAATCACGTTCTTTATCGATTTTTGAGGCCCAAGATCGCATCTCGAGTAACTGGCGTCAGCATCCCAAGAGATTGATTGGACTGTTCCCTTTCCATGCGGGAGTGTCGCTTCAAGAAGATCGCACAAGTTCTCAGGTTATCATTAATATGCAACTTGCAGTGGCCTCCCGACTGCTTATTCAGCATTGTAGTTGACACTGATAAATCATTAATTTCGCTGAATATTTTTGCTTTGACTTCCCAGTAGCCTCAGCTGCCCTTGGCACAAAGGAGCCAGGCTGAATGAAATTCTTGATAAAATATCGATATTCGTATTGCCTTTCTGCTGCGGACATACGGGTCTTTAATAAGGAGATTTTCATTTATAGGAGCTTGTCAGGTCTCCATAGCAACTTCTCCAATTAAGATACATATAACAAAAATACCGTATTTACTCTGATAGAAGCTCTGTGTCAGAGTTTCTATGCTAACCCCTGTTCAGCCTTCAGTAAGAGAAATAGATTTCGAAAGGCAGCCTTCAATAATTATAGGACTTTAAATTGTGATTCTGTGTTCAGCAGATCAATAGACTTTGCACCTTTTTTTTCGTTTTGATGTGAAATTTCTATTCGTATATTCAATTCCTTCTTATTCCAAATGACTATTCAAAAGGACTGTCATTTGGAATATTAAATGTTGATATATATATAATAAACTCAAAACTAATTTAAAAAATATTTGGGTAAAAAGTATTTAGCTGAAAATTATGTCATGTTTCATGAACTGTTTACGATGTAAGACCATCAGTGGCTGATTAATTTTTATTGAATTTATTCTCTTTCCTTCAGAGAATGTTTAGCTTTGCCGGCCACATTGTAAATGATTTGTATTCTTTACTTTTGTGAATAAAGGACAGTTAAAAAACTAAACATTGTATCAGTAGAATCACAATTTATTCAATGTACACCTGTATAAGCCGTCCCGTGGCCGAGTGGTTAGCGCGCTTGGCTACTGATCTACGGGACCTGGGTTCGAGCCCCGGATAAGGCATGGATGTTCGGGTTGTTTTTCTGCTGAGGTCCTGCCATCCTCTCAGACCTTCTACTATGGCATATAAACTGACAGGTTCCTGTCAGACCTCTGTGGCAAGCAGCTGCTTGAGGGGGTATTTATTTTATTTTTTTTTACACCTGCATAATACAGTATCACTTAAAACATATTCCATCTTGGTTTATTTATGACAAACGTTATATAAAATCTAAACCAATTTATTTATTTTTGAAATCGGTTTATTTATTACAATCGTTATATTAAGTCTATACTGATTTACTAAATTTTCAAATCAACATGTTATCAATAATAGTAATAGCATAAGAATTTTTCCCGATTTATATTTAATAAAATCATATCTCAGTCGAATTAATACTAATCAGTTGGATTGTATTACTAATATCTCTGTGGTTAAAGTGACTGCATTTTGTAAACAAACATTATGAGTAGGTAATCATGCAAGTTAGGTAACAAAATTTTTGCTAATCTTGCAAATTTAAATACTAATGATCTAATATTTTACATACCCACATACATACTTAATCCTTAAGCAATCATAGTTACGGAGGTCCAACCAGATTATACAATTTATTCCTCCAAATATGTCTTTCCTGAGCTACAGCTGCTGCATTTGACAACTGAAGGATTAACATTGGCCTAACTAAGTGTTTGGCATTGCTCGCCCACATTATCCTAGGTCTCCCCCTCTTTCTGAGACTTTAGGCACACCATTCATAACCCTATTCACTAATCTACAGTTATGCATACGAACAACATGACCAAACCATCGGAGTCTCTCTCTGCACAAAATGCTGCTCAAAGGAGGTAAATGACTTCTACTAACCTTATCATTACTTATAAAGTCAAACCGTCTGATGCACAAAAACCTGCTTAAGCATCTAGAATGAAAGGCACCAAGTTTCCTGTTATCTTATTTACAAAGGTTCAAAGTTTCACTACACTAGATAGAACCAAACTATTATACATCCTAATGTTAGTCTCCACATTCTGCGTAGATTCTTAAAAGTCCCAGCAGCAATCTCTATTCTTCTGTTTATCTCACGCCGCATATCACCAGTATCTGTTATACAGCTACAAAAATAATTAAACTGAGACACTTGCTCAAGGGTGAAACCATTCAGATTAGCTGAACTACAACGTGCCTGAACAATTTTCATCGTTTTATATTTTCTCTCTGCTTATCTCCAAACCTACTCTACTATTAGTCTCATCAACAGCTTTAATAAAAGAATTCATCTCATCATCATGATTTGCCGAAAAGGCAATCAGCATAATCTAAATCAGAAATTTTCAGATCGCTATACTATTCAAACCCAAAATTTTTCCCTTGCAGTGAATTTTGCATAACGTAATCAATAATCAAACTAAACAGAAATGGAGACAAATGCACCCTTGTCGAACACCAGAAGCAATGCTAAACCAATTGCTACAAGCTTTGCCAACTCTCACACACCAGTCGGTGTTGTTATAGAGATCATTCATTATGTTAACTAACTTGTCAGGTATGCCATACGATCTCACAATCAACCCCAAATTAAGGAAATCAACAGAGTCAAAAGCCATTTTGATATCAACAAAGCTAGTTACCACGGTTTCTGAAACTCTAAACATATCTTAAGACTAAACGATGCCTAAACGAAAATATTTATCAATACATCCCCTAACAGTGCTGAATCCACATTGCTCATCATGCAGTTGTCCGACAACCAGATTGTAAATTATATTAAGCAGTATTTTACTAATGTACAGAATTTTACCTGGAACAGATGGTACACATATTGGTCTCCCTGTAATTATCACAAGAACTACGATCACCTCTCTTAAAATTAGGGATAATAATGGCTCTGGTAAAATATTAGGAACAACAAATTTATCATTAAAAAAATTCAAAATTTCAGTCAGCCGTGAGATAACAGAAACATTTTCAGCTCTAAGCATTTCAGCAGTAATTTCATCTACTCATGAGGTTCATCTACTCATGAGGATTTATGCAGTTTCAATTTAGAGATAGTCAAATTAACTTCAGACTGTAATATAGGTTCATCATTGAAGACAGTAATGCACTTATCCTCATTACAAACAATGGGAGTAAAACTAACCACATTGTTCAGAACATCTCTGAAATATCCACTTAGCCATAATGGAATCCTCACTATCAATAACCTTACTATGTTTATCCCTAAATCCCTGTGTGCTAGTCTGTTTTTACCCACACGAAACATTAACTATGTGGAAAAGCTATCTACTGTTGTGTTGCCTATCTGTTCGTTTGCTTTGTCGGCCAAGTTATAAAGTGAAAGATTCTTATCTGGTGTTAACTGATCCTTTATACGTTTATTAAGATCTTTGTAATGCTTTCTGTTATGGCTAGCAGTGTATTAATCCAGATAATTCCTGCAATTCGTTCTTTCAAAAATTAGTTCCATGGCCTTATCGCGCAAATGGTTTGCCTCCTATTCTGCTTTTTACCCAATAGAATACTGTTAGTTGAAAAGTCTGTTTAACTGATTCCATTCTTTCTCAACTTCAGCAGTAAGCAAACCATGACTATGATAAGGACAAAGTAACTTATCATGCTAAGATTTAACTATGACTGTGTCTTTCCGAGCTTCAGTGTTAAACATTAAATTCAGATAGATATCTTCCTTGATAGTTGAACAAATACATCGAAAACTCTCTTCAGTTTATAAAATTGTATACTCAGAGCATACTTGCCATCTTCATGAAATACTTGTTATTGTTTCTTGAGGCTGAGAGCAACTGGAACAATACCTTCATGAGACACGGAGAATTATGTACTATTGGTAGAAAGTTCATAACATCAATTAGAGGGGATATTATCGGAAATTGTTTTGACAACTTAACGAAATTCATTAAAAAGAATTCAAATTAGAGTATGTCGCAGTTTTTCTTTTATGTGAGCATATTATTATAATAATAATTAATGTTTTTCACATTTCAGAATAATCATTCGTTTTCCCGAAAGCGAATATGTTTCTTTTTTCTTATTCAAAAGGGCGGGGGTGGCTCAGTCGGTAGCGCGCCAGGCTCGTAATCTGTTGTTCCCAGATTCGAGTCCCAGCTGGGTCAGCGTTGAGATTTATCTCCGCAAAATTCCCCGTCCTGCCCACGGTCAGTAGGGGACACCGATGGGATTGGAAAGGCCGCCGTCCGTCGGATGGGACGTTAAGCCGTGTCCCCGTGTGCGGGAGAGCCATACCCTGTGCACGTTAAAGAACACGCTGGATGGCCTTGACGGGAGGCTACCATCTGTCTCCCAACAGCTGTTCCAGTGGGTCCCCTCTCCCAACCTTCTCTGAGCCTTCGGGGTCCATGTGACCTGGCCGTTTAGCCCATGGTGTGCAAAAAAGTGCCGATCAGAGGTAAAACAACCCAACCCAACTCTTATTCAAATAACTTTAGAGCATTTAAATATGTTTCGAAGTGTGATCTAACAGATGTAGGCAAAGCCCCAATGGATATCTAGGAGCACTAACAGAAATACCGAGTTGCAACGGGTCCTTTTGAATAAAATAAAATGAATAACCTCTCAAACAGCTGCTTTGCACAGAGGTCTGACAAGAGCCTGTCAGTTTATACGCCACAGTGGAAGGTCTGTGAGCATGCCGGGACCTCAGCAAAAAGACAACACAAACATACATGCCTTACCAAGAGCTCGAACCCAGATCCCTTTTATCAGTAGCTAAGCGTGCTAACCACTCGTCCACGGGACGGCTGAGTCCTTCTGCTAGTGGTAAATAATGAAGAAATAATAGAAATGAAAGTATGTAGAAATTGAAAAGGGTTTTTGATGACACACCAACTTCTGTGACTGTCTGAAATCTAATGTGGCTTTCTTGGGTTGTTTCACCTCTGAGTGCCCCCTTTTTTTACACAATGGGCTAAATGACCAGATAACAAAGACCCCAAGGGCTGAGAGAATGTTTAAGAAAGGGATCCACTGGACAGTTAAGAGACAGATGGAAGCTTCCCACCAATCCAGCGTGTTCTTTAACGTGCACGAGGTATGGATCTCCTACACACTTGCCCACGGCTTAACGTTTCATCCGATGGACTTGTGCTATTCCAATCCCATCTGGGTACCCTTTCTAACCAAGGATAAGGTGCGGGTTTAACGGTGAAAATTTTAAATTCAGTCAGAGTTCGAACTCGAATCTGGAAACTGCAGATAACGACTTGGCGTTCTACGGACTGAGCCATCCCGGGACTCAAGGTTTGTTTGGAAACAAGAGATTTGATTAAATCTAACTTTTTTCGTAAGAATTTGAAAAGTGGTCACGATTTTAACCTCTACTTTTTGACCAAATTCATGCGGTCATTATTCTTGTTGGCAATTGCTGACCAATACCATCTACATCTAATTATCTTCGAACTGGTAAAAGAAATTGTTTTCAAGCTTAAAATACCTCAATAATGGAAAATATAAACTCGCATTTTTCAGACTCGCAAATATAACTTTATTTCCACTGACTTCTTAAAGTATGATTTATTAAACGTCAACCACACTCGTTTCCTCGTCCAATGAAAAGGATGCGAGAATGGGTCCGTTATCATCCTGTCAAAATTCTGTGGCAAATTAAATCTTTTTTAAACAGTTCATTAAGAAATGTGACAGGAATGGAATGGTTTCTTTATTAAAATTATTGGTTTCTTTTTTTTTCTTTCTTTTTCAAGAAATTTAAGATCCTATCAGCTAAACAGAGAAATCAGTATTTCAGCGTTTTGTCTTGAGAATAAAAAAAACTTTAGAACATTAAATATGTGATGACGCTAAATTATAGAAATGACACCTTTGAAGATCAAAATAGGTTGCGAATTATTCGGAGTTTCATACTAGAATTGTAAAAAAATCAACAAAATCAGTTGTTCCCAACTTTTTACGCGGCACGGACTTCTTATGAAGTCTACCTTACCCTTTGATATAAAAAAAAATAAATAAATACCCCCTTAAGCAGCTGCTTGCCACAGAGATCTGACAGGAGCCTGTCAGTTTATATGCCATAGTAGGAGATCTGAGAGGATGGCAGGACCTCAGCAGAAAAACGACACACACAACCATGCCTTACCCGGGGCTCGAACACAGGTCGCTTAGATCAGTAGCCAAGCGTGCTAACTCGGCCACGGGACGGTTACCCCCTGTGAAATATATAGGTACCGGACAGAAAAAGGGAAACATTGCATTGTTAAATGAATGGAGAGACAAATTGGAAGATTGGTTAATTTCTACAATAATGTTTTTATAGGAAAATTAAAATTAGATTATTAATAATTAGTTAGGATTAGGTAAATTTAAATCTCATTTAAATCTATCTAAATCTCGATTTTCAACAATATTTGTTAGGTATTTAAAGAGCTATGGAAGCTGGAATACTTAACAGAAGCAAAGTCAGGTCTAAGAAGCTTGTGTAAAACTGACAATTATTGAAAGAACTATTTATACAAAATTGTAAAACATACATTTATTTTATTAAATGGTTTGAAATAATACCTATTTTCTTAAGTTTTAATAACTTTTGAGGTCAATTCTTTTAACTTATCTCTGTTATTCAATATTCAGACTTCTATAACTATTTAAGTATTGAATAGATATTGTTCAAAATCGAAATTTAAACGTTTGATATCTTATATTTATCTTCAATCATATGTTTCTATAAAAAATATTTAACCAATTACGGAGCCTCGAATTTGATTTTCCACTGACTTTAGATGAGGATGTTTCCATTTTTCTGCCTATTGCATATATATATATCTGGCAAC
This sequence comes from Ryuthela nishihirai, assembly GCA_038380435.1. Taxonomy (NCBI): domain Eukaryota; kingdom Metazoa; phylum Arthropoda; class Arachnida; order Araneae; family Heptathelidae; genus Ryuthela; species Ryuthela nishihirai. Next base: position 33,398,725 of record JAWZYU010000024.1, on the reverse strand, counting down.
GAGACTCTCTCCAAGTTCCAATGAATGGTAATATTTCTAGCTCTTTATCTACTGATTATTTATCGGCTATTTTGAAATTTAAAACTAAACATTTGAGTGGAGAAATTCCACACTCTAAAATTTCATATGTTATTAACAGCTATTCACAGATAGTGATCAGCATGAGATACACAATGTTGCCGTAGTAAACCGACATAATTCCAGTCAAAAGGAATAAAAATTGACGTGGTTATATAATCGCTGTAAATGTACAGTTCCCGTTAGAAGTTTCTGAAATATCGAAAGTAGCTCGCGGACCCCTGAGGGTGGGGGGACCATAGGTTAAGAACCACTGAACAAATTGTTAGTGTACTTTTCTGAGGCGATCACACGCAAAACATTGATACGTTAATCACTAAATACATAAATGAAATACCAAGGAGTGGAGGAGGTGTTTGTTTTAACCCATTCTTGAGTGTTTGAATAACATAAGAAAGATAATAACATAAACATAAGAAATATGATAACACAAGGAAGAAATCCTCGGAAATAAAAAATCGGATCCTAAAAAAGGGGAAATGGGCGTTTGATCAAGAGATTTGGGTTGGGTTGTTTTACCTCTGAGCGGCACTTCTTTGCACACCATTGGCTAAATGGCCAGGTCACAAGGACCCCGAAGGCTCAGAGAAGGTTGGGGGAGGGGACCCACTGTAAGTTGGGAGACAGATGGTAGCCTCCCGTCAAGGCCATCCAGCGTGTTCTTTAACGTGCACAGGATATGGCTCTCCCACACACGGGGCCACGGCTTAACGTCCCATCCGACGGACGGCGGCCCTTTCAAGCCCATCGGTGTCCCATACTGACCGTGGGCAGGGCGGGTAATTTTGCGGAGATAAATCTCAACGCTGACCCAGCTGGGACTCGAACCTGGGAACTACAGATTACGAGCCTGGCGCGCTACCAACTGAGCCACCCCCGCCCCCTTGATCAAGAGATCAAACGCCCATTTCCCCATTACACTCAAATAGATCAAATTCTCTCCATCCCTATTTGAAATATCTGGGTCCCTAATGCAAATAAATAAATAAATACCCCCTCAAGCAGCTGCTTTCCACAGAGGTCTGACAGGAGCCTGTCACCTTCTTATAATCTAACCCTCTTCGTGAAATAAATTAAGTGTCATTTATTAAAGGTCATCTGCTTTCTAATTCAACTAAATCAGGATTTTTTTTTTTGTTCGAAGTGTGTGGCGGGAAGTGTTTGAAAAGGACTCCAGCACATTAAATTTTCATTTTAAATTTCCATACTCTAGGTAAAAGAAATCGAAATGTATTCAAAACGTTTTGTAAGCTTGTTTCAAGGCCTGTTGTAAATTAATGAATATAAGTGAATAAATAACTCGATTTAATGAAAATTGAAAGAAGCTGAATATTATTTTAGGAAAAAAAAATACTGAATGCCGAATATGTAAATGGTATCGAAATTGTCAAATTCAAATGACATCTATTCCTAATTAATCATGAGCTGTAAAAGACGTTAATTTTAAGAAATTAAATTCTCTTTGATAATGATTAAATTTGTGTAATATTAGTCTGTTTTTCATAAATAGAAGTTTCCTGGCAAGTGTTTTCACTTTACAACAAGAAAATAAAAAATTAAAATTCTTTTTTTTCCCTTGTTACAAAAAAAAAACAGAGCATGTTCTCTTTTTTTATTAATCAGCAAGGAGACTGAATGATAGTAATAAAAAATACGAATCAAAAATAAATAGAAATTTCATGGAAAAAGAATGAATTTGGATAAAATGTTCGGGTAAAGCAACCTTATTTATAAAGTTATTTCTGGGGGGGGAATCAAGTTACGGTATCACTCTTGGAAATGCAACTATCGCATAAGTAGAAGGATACTTGTATGTAAACAAAAGCATCCATATAATAAGCTCTAATAAGGAGCACGTATCATTTCATTATCATATCTGATGAGATATTATTTCATCATAATCACAACTATTCACTATAGCTACGTTGACAACTCGTCCTATATTTTAGAACCTTGTCCTATATACACTGCACGACATTGAAATTGCACTACCCAGAAGGAGTGAAGGGATAGGGATGAAATGTAGCACACACATAGCAATACATATTGGCATACCATGATTTAATTTGCAGCAACTTGCAGCGGTTAGAAGATGAGATAATGCAACACAATATGACTGCCTCAGTAGGTGGTTGCACCGCCGTGAGCGGCAATACAGGCAGCAATATGGCGTGGCATGGAGTCATACAGTCGACGGATATGGTCTGAAGAATTGCACACCAAACAGCGTTGACTTGCTTCCATAATTCATCGAGATTCCACGCTGGGCGGTGAGATTGGGTTGGGTTGTTTTACCTCTGAGCGGCACTATTTTGCACACCATGGGCTAAATGGCCAGGTCACAAGGACCCCGAAGGCTCAGAGAAGGTTGTGGGAGGGACCCACTGGAACAGCTGTTGGGAGACAGATGGTAGTCTCCCGTCAAGGCCATCCAGCGTGTTCTTTAACGTGCACAGGGTGTGGCTCTCCCGCACACGGGGCCACGGCTTAACGTCCATCCGACGAACGGCGGCCTTTCCAAGCCCATCGGTGTCCCCTACTGACTGTGGGCAGGGCGGGGAATTTTGCGGAGATAAATCTCAACGCTGACCCAGCTGGGACTCGAACCTGGGAACTACAGATTACGAGCCTGGCGCGCTCCCGACTGAGCCATCCCCGCCTCCGGGCGGTGAGAGGATTGCACACGTCATCTAATGTGGTCCCACAGATTTTCTATTGGGTATAATTGTGCTGGCCATGGTAATACTTGAACATGTTGCAAACATTGTCTGGCGACCCTAGCAGTGTGTACACGGACGTTGGAAAATGGGCTGCTGAGTGCCTCCCATGAACGGTAACAAAACAGGCTGCAGAACTGCGCTAACGTATCGTGAAGCTGTCAGTGTTCCGTGATGCAGACAAGAGGTGACCTGCTGTCATATCTATTAGCACCCCATACCATTATGCCTGGCTGACAGGCGGTTGTGCCAGTCATGAACAAAAGTTGAATCTTTCCTCTTGCCATGTTGTCGCCATACACAGACCCATCAATCGTCAGCACACAGACAGGAAAGGGATTTATCACTAAACACAACAGTGCTCCATTTGTGACCCCAGTGCGCACGACATCGGCACCAAGCCAGACGAGTGCTGCGATTGTTTGCAGTCAATGACAGTCGACGTGACGGATGCCTAGAGTGCAGATGTGCCTCATGCAAACTTCGGTTTACCATTCGGGTCGTTATGGGGACGTCCATGGCTGCTGACACAGCCCGTCGAATATCGCCTGCAGTGCACTGTGATGACGAACGAGCATGTCCAACAATGCGCCTATCAAGCCATGCTGACGTCTGTCAGACAGCACCACTCCCCCTGTGACGCACGCTAGAACCTACATTTCGCCACTGTTGCCAACAGCATCCAACAGTTCGTGCATTCCAATGAACATGAGCAGCAACACGACGTGTAGTCCATCCAGCTTCACATAGGCCTATAATTCTTTCTCTCTCAAAAGCATCCAAATGGCGATGAACCTGTCGACGGCGTGTACCAGACGTTTTCAGCCTTCGCTGAACAATTTCCAAGTGGAAGCATCTAATCTCAACCGTTCGCGTGACTTCCACCTGCATAAACACAATACCATCCCTGTTCCTCCTTGCACCTTGTATCTCTTGAACCACACAAGTCATTGGCTCCGGATTATCATCATTTGCATATTTGCATATCTAACTGCGCACACCCACCAAGGAACGTAGGGTAGGACTATGATTGGGGGGGGGGGGAGAAATCAAAAATTTGCCAACTCGAAATTCAAATTGATTTTGCCAACTGAGCAAACTACTTAGTTTTTTTTTATTTTCGCTCCGTGTGGGGGGGGGGGGGGGCGAGGCAATTTACCTTCCGATTTTGCCATCTAGCCATAATTTCACAGAAATAATTCCAATATTTACATCTTGTCTGAATTGAAAAGCTGCAGTGTGTGAATTTTCCCTTGATTTCGCCAACTCTCCAAAATTTCACACTAATCCCATTCTTTACATCTCTCCTAAATTTGACAAATCACTTCAAACTTTTCAAACTCCCCAAGATTTTGCCAAGTTTTCTCGATTTTAGTCAACTATCATGAATTTCATAAACCCAATCCCAATTATCACAAACTAGTCCTAGATTTCGCCATCTCGCCGTAATTTTACAGAAAAAAATCCCAATTTTACACCACACCTGATTTTTGTAAAGCCACTCTGAATTTTGCCAATTCTCCTAAATAATGTGAAGTTGTCTCGATTTTTCACACACGCCATTATTTTACAGAAAAAAGATTGCAATTTTTACATCTCACCTGAATTTTGTCAACTCTCCACGATTTTGCCAAGTCACTCCGAATTTTGCCAAGTCACTCCGAATTTTGCCAACTGTCCCTAGATTTTACCAACTCCCTACGTTTTGCCAACTCTCCTAGATTTTGCCAACTCGCCATAAGTTTACAGAAAAAAATCCAAATTTTCACATCTCACCTGAATTTTCCCATCTTCCCACGATTTTGCTAAGTCACTCCGAATTTTGCTAACTCCCCAAGATTTTACCAAGTCACTCCGAATTTTTCCAACTCCCTAAGATTTTGCCAAGTTGTCCCAATTTGCCAACTCACCTGTATTTTACTAAGTGGTTTCGAATTTTGCCAACTGCTCTAAATTTTGACGTTTCTTCATTTTTTTTTGAACTGCCTTAGATTTGCAAAGTTGCCTCGATTTTGACAACTCCCCTTAATTTTCCAAAAAAAAATTACAAATTTTCACAACTCACCTAGATTTTGTGAAGTCGCTTCGAATTTTGCCAACTCCGAGTTACTTTGGGGGTACCCTCCCCCCATGGCTACGCCCCTGCCTTTAGTGCAGGAAACAACAGAATACGCAGATTAAAAGTGAGACACGAGCTGTTACAATTTGTGTAGAAACGAAGTCACGGGCCAATTGAGAACCTGATTTTTAAACCAATCACAGTGCCACACGGGGGACGCTGTGCAGGAAATTTGGACTGCGCGAACGAATATCACGGGAGTCAAGGGTAGCAAAGTCTGTCGTAACGGAAATAAAATCTCGATAGCTTACGCAGAAACTAAGCCGCCGGTTATGAGGAATGCTCGCCGAGTCATCAACGATTCTGGCAAATTTCTTCCTGTTGAAAATCTGTGCTAAAGTGTCGCGGGGGGGGGGATTTTTAGAACATTTCCTTTAACGTAGTGAAAATATGAATATACAGATTAAAAGTAGCACCAGGGCAGCGCTGGGTACGTTCAGCTGGTTATTAAATAATTCATGTAATAATGTGAATCGTTGACAAATTTAAATTATTTTAATGGTGTTTTCCTTTTTACATTGAATAATTATTTGCTCTTTAAATAAAATTACTATATGCATACACCAAGAGCCAAAATATTATGACCAGCGGTTCTTTATGCAAATCGAAGGAACTGCAGGTAAACGACAACACGCGTGAAGGTCATGACGATGAAGGTCTTCACGCTTTTTACGTGCGTGAAGGCCGCTCATAAAAAGGTACAACGGTATAAATAACACCTGATGCTGAGGTCTGTTAATCAGTGTTATTCTTGCTAATCAGTGTTATTAAGAATAACACAGATTAACATACACATATAACACTGTTATTACATAACACATTAACATACACATATAACACTGTTATTACATAACACATTAACATAACACTGATACACATAACACTAATTAACATCTGAAAATATTCAGATGGGAAAGGCAGCCGTTTTAAGTGAGTTTCACAAAGGCTAAATTGTAATCGCCAGATGACTAGGTCAGAACATTTCCGAGACGGAAAAGCTTGTGGAGTGCTCACGATCAGCCGTGGTTAGTACCTTCAAAAAATGGTCTGAGGAGGGAAAAACCACGAACCGCTGGCAAGGTGTGGGCCGACCACGGCTCATCGATGCTAGAGGTAAATGAAGGCTATCCCGTATGGTACGAGCCAATAGAAGGGATATTGTAACGCATCTTGCCCGTAATTTAAATGCTGGTGACGGGCATAATGTGTCACAACACACAGTACATCAAACCCTGCTGAAAATGAAGCTGTGTAGCTGCAGACTGTTCCTAGTGCCCATGCTAACCTTGGTCACGATCTATGTGCCTACGATGGACACGCGAGCATCGTCTGTGCCGATGAATCTCGTTTTCTGTTGCACTATGTGAACGGACGGGTACTTGTGCGTTGTCTACCTGGGGAAGTGTTAGCATCAGGATGTGCAGTGGAACGAAAACAAGCCAGTGGAGGAGGTGTAATGCTTTGAGCAATATTCTGCTGGGAAACCCTGGGTTCAGTCATTCATGTGCAGGAAAGTATGACGTCTACCACTACCTAAACATCATTGCAGACCCGGGTGGGGGTGGTTCAGTCGGTAGCGCGCCAGGCTCGTAATCTGTAGTTCCCAGGTTCGAGTCCCAGCTGGGTCAGCATTGAGATTTATCTCCGCAAAATTCCCCGCCCTGCCCACGGTCAGTAGGGGACACCGATGGGCTTGAAAGGGCCGCCGTCCGTCGGATGGGACGTTAAGCCGTGGCCCCGTGTGTGGGAGAGCCATACCCTATGCCCGTTAAAGAACATGCTGGATGGCCTTGACGGGAGGCTACCATCTGTCTCCCAACAGCTGTTCCAGTGGGTCCCCTCCCCCAACCTTCTCTGAGCCTTCGGGGTCCATGTGACCTGGCCATTTAGCCCATGGTGTGCAAAAAAGTGCCGCTCAGAGGTAAAACAACCCAACTCATTGCAGACCAGATAAATCCTTTTATGGCAATGGTATTTCCTTCTAGTAATGCCTTCTTTCAGCAGGATAATGCGCCATGCCCGGATTGTTGGAGAATGGTTCGCAAAACATGAAGAAGACTTCCAGGTATTGCCGTGGGCTCCAAGTTCTCCAGACATTAATTCAATCGAGCATCTGTGGTTTGTGTTGAAACGGCATATCCGATCTGTGGCGGCTCAACCACGTAACTTACAAGAATTAAAGGATCTGCTGGTAACGTGTTGGTACCAGATACCACAAGACACCTTTAGAAATCTTGTAGCGTCCATGCCTCGCCGAGTAAGAGCTGTTTTGGCGGAACATGGAGGACCAGCATCATATCAGGCAGGTGATCATAATGTTTTGGTTCTTTGGGGTATGTATAATGTGTTTTATTTGAGAGCTTTTTAGGATAAACTCCCCTCTCGCACTCGGTCAGTAGGGGACTCTGATGGGCTTGGAAAAGCCGCTGTCCGTCGGGTGGGACGTTAAGCAGTGGCTCCGTATGCGGGAGAGCCATATATTATGCACGTTAAAGAACACACTGGTTGACACTGAGAAGAGTTTACTTCTGTCTCCCAATAGCTGTCTAGTGGATCCTCTCTCCCAACCTTCTCTGAGCTCTCAGGGTCTTTGTGAACAGGCCATTTAACACATTGGGTGCAAAATATGCCGCTTACAGGAAAATAACCCAACTATTTCAGAATATTTTCCACGTCTTGAGGATGATTTTGTTAGACATAGCATATGATTAATAGTATCGTGACAAACTTTGACGAGAAACAGTATTAATAACAAAAATTGCCAGAAAATATATTTTTCAATAAGTATCCTATATTTTCCTCATAAAAAGTGTTCACCCTAACTACAGAGTGACTCAAAATTCACGCAACCTGAAATTTAAATGCCATTTTTTCGAGCCAACTGAACAGTTAAATAATGATTCTAACGTTGGGAACCATCCAGTCATTAACAAGTGCAACACTGTTTAGTTTATTTATCACACTCCCAGTTCTTTGTTGGTGACCTTTATTCTACTAGTTGCCCATTATGAATTTTTCTCAGTCCGAACATGTATACATAGTCGAACGTTATTTAACAACCAAATCTTTTTCAACTGTTCAGGCATACTTCGATGAACAATTTCCTGCTCACTTTCAACATCTACTGTAACTCGTTGTTAACGATTTGTAAGCGTCAATTGATAATATGGGAAATTTTCTAATATGAGTTGCGCGAATTTTTAATCACTCCGTATAACTACATCCGCTTTTAAAAGCCCTTGACGGATAAATGATTAATGTTAATGCTGATAGTGGATAATATATTGATTTTTACGTGGATACCGGATAATATCTCGTATTTGATAAGATATATAGGAACATGGGCTAATATTACTGAATTATTGTTGAGTTAATTGAGTGAAAAAACCACTTGAAATAATGTAGAAAAAAAAAACGTTATTTGAAAATTCAATGATTTTCAAATAACGTTTTTTATACACTGAAATCGATCCACAAATTTATAAATGGTTATCCTATGTGAGAGAAACAATCTTTTTTTAACTAACAAAATAGAATTTAAGTTGAAAATATTACTGAAATATTACACAGACAAGTGTAATTAAATATGTGAAAATTTCAGTAGTGGAAATTACGAAGTTGCATAGTGATATGTAGAGGATAGTTACGAGTAACAAAAAAGAGTATATTTATATAATAGCGGATAACTGCATTTAAAAGAGCAAAATTAAATCGGAAGAATTTGTAAAAGTAAGAGATATGTTTCTGAAATAAAAGCTTTTATATTTTTATCACAATATACTTTTCCTGTTAATTATTTGTCATTGAAAAACTATTAGCTTGATTTCTTTCATCCGCAAATATACATCGGATCTCAAACATTTACAAAACCTCGACGTTAATAAATAACTAAAATACACGGATGATGATAAATGCTTACGGACACATTTAGAACTTTTTGTCATCGCGCAGAACTCTAAATATAATTTAAGGATCATTTTTAAAATTCTCCACCCATAATGGTAGTTGCTAGATTCTGAATACTGGTTTTCATTCCTGGTTAACAATAAAAATATAGAGAGAAATTTATTAATTTTCTTCAAATATATATGATAGGGTAGTTATTTTGAGTTCTGAAATGTACGTAAAGAATTTCGTAACAGCATATTTTAGATGCACGAATGGTCATCTGAGTGCCATTTTCTCCATTTTTATCTCTTCCCATTGTATATTAGTAATATTATTCCTAAGTAACTCATGACTAAAAATAATGAACATTTAAATATAAAATCACATTTACTTTTAATAAAAACTATTTTAAATGATGATAACCTTGTTTACAAAATCAGTAACATTCTTCCGCAGTATCAAGAGATAACATTGCGAAAAATCTTTCTGTCTACAATTTCACGTTCATCATGAAATTTTGCGTTATCTACAAACATATATACACAGTCGCATCAGAATAATATGACCACCTACCATACATATACTGGTAGGTGGTCATATTATTCTGATACGACTGTGTATACTTTATGTTGCAGCTGAAAGTTTTAGTTTCAATTTTGTCTTTAATTTTTAGTTTAAAAATATTTTGAAACCTTATAATGCATTGGAAATCCAGACTCTTGTGCTCCCCCCCCTCCCTAACACCTCCTACTCCTCCTTCCTTCCTAAATGGGGCGGGGGTGGCTCAGTCGGTAGCGCGCCAGGCTCGTAATCTGTAGTTCCCAGGTTCGAGTCCCAGCTGGGTCAGCGTTGAGATTTATCTCCGCAAAATTTCCCTGCCCTGCCCACGGTCAGTAGGGGACACCGATGGGCTTGAAAAGGCCGCCATCCGTCGGATGGGACGTTAAGCCGTGGCCCCGTGTGCGGGAGAGCCATACCCTGTGCACGTTAAAGAACACGCTGGATGGCCTTGACGGGAGGCTACCATCTGTCTCCCAACAGCTGTTCCAGTGGGTCCCCTCCCCCAACCTTCTCTGAGCCTTCGGGGTCCTTGTGAGCTGGCCATTTAGCCCATGGTGTGCAAAAAAGTGCCGCTCAGAGGAAAACAATCCAATCCAATCCTTCCTTCCTAAGGTTCAGATTGCTGCGGGATAGTTTTTTGTTTTGCAAAGAACAAATCCAAAGTTCTTTCGTTTCCAGCTTGGTTCGTTTCCAGCTGGTTAAAATTACTTTGTAGCATAGCAAAACATCTCGTTGCTCATGTCCAACTTTAGTAGAACAATCATAGAGAGGGTCATAGCCACTAAAATATTCCGCAGCTTCATCAGTTTTGCAGAAGGCTTCTCTTAAACCTTTGATTGTTAAGGTTCCTTCTCTGAAATGACATTCCCATCGTCATTTGTGGTCCATGGATTTAATCCTCGGAAGTGCGGGGAATTATTTTGTAGAGTTCCTCAAAAATTTGTCCCCGTATAAAAGGGGAAAGGATAATGCGGGACTTCTTGTATACTAAAATGTGTTTTTTTATGTATGTAGTAGATCATTCGTCCTTTCACCCTACGTGTCTGTGAGCTTTTAACCTATGGCTATTTTCACTACTAATTATGTCAGGATGACACTACTCCTCTGCTTAAAACATTGGACTCATATATATATTATACACATATCTACATTTTTTTTACATCTCAAGCAATACAGTGCACAATCATATATTCTACAATCTACAGCGATTGCCCGTCAGCAGTCACTAAAATCAAGACAGCAGGATTCCCAATCCTACTAATAAGGCTATGGCAAAATCTTCACGTGTTGTGTTCCCAACACATACACAAAGGAAAGCAGTTAATAATCGACCGGACGACTGTCTCAGCACCGTCCCCTACAAGAGTCCACAAGCACCTGTCACAAGAAATTCATTTGTTGGAAATACCACCAGTGCGGTCACATGATGTTTTCCGGGAAGGGGGTTAAGGTTCACTCGACCAATCAGGTACTTTCACGTTCCAAGCTAGTAGGGATCTTTCTAGTTTGGTTGGGTTGTTTTACCTCTGAACGGCACTTTTTTGCACACCACGGGGTAAACGGCCAGGTCACATGGACCCCGAAAACTCAGAAAATGTTGGGGGAGGGGACCCACTGGAACAGCTGTTGGGAGACAGATGGTAACCTCCTGTCAAGGCCATCCAGTGTGTTCTTTAACATGCACAGGGTATGACTCACCTCTACACAGGGTATGACTCACCTGTACACAGGGTCACGACTTAACGTTCCATCCGACGGACGGCGGCCTTTCCAAGCCCATCGGTGTCTCCTACTGACTGTGGGCAGGGAATTTTGTGGAGATATATCTCAACCTGACCCAGCTGGGCTCGAACCTGGGAACTATAGACTACGAGCCTGGCGCGCTACCGACTGAGCCACCCCCGTCCCAGGGACCTTTCTAGAATGCAACTCCGAGCTCAGGACTACATTAAATACATATGTTGTTTTTTACCCGATCGTAAGCTGCCTTTCTTTTTGCGACGCAGAGAAAAATCGTGCTTCTGGCTCGCCCTAGCCGATCGAGTCTCTACAATGTATAAAACATTATTCTTGATACTGACAGATATTTGTACACTTTTATCGACCGGAAATACCAAATGAATTTGTGCTTTTTAACATTCTTTATGTGCACTCGTATATTAGTTATTTAGCAGCGATTTATTATGATTGGAAATTGGGTATACTATGAGACTGCGCAATCGACGCTACCCCAGTTCTCGTGTATCACAGGACAATGATTAACCAATCACATGTGAGTCAAACAATTAGCTCTAAAAACTGTCGAAAGCGTCAACTGCGCAGTCTCAGAATATTCCCAAACCTCACGTTAAGCCACTGGAAATTTTGAGTTTCTGTCATTCAGAAAACAGTAAGATGAATGAAAAATAAAATGTCACGGAAATTCCTAAACTATAACGGGTTACTTTGTTCTCTAGTGACAATTTTTTGGAGGACAATAGGTCCATAAAATAAACTGCGCGAGAAAGTCTATCAAAAGAACAGTTATAAAATAATTTTTTGAATTAATATGAAGAAAATATTATAGCCAATTTGTAGACCAAGAATCGCAGCTGGTGATCTGAAGTTCTTCTTTTGTTTGTGAGACATGTGAAACAGCAAAATATTTGCAGACTAATGACCTTCCCAAGATATGTCATCACAAAAAAATTTTTGTGCCAGACGAAACGAATTCAGCTTTTTGCCACTCTAAATGAACACACCTTTTGTTTCTCGTACCGAAGTTGCTTTTTGCCGCTCAAGTTGCAGCGCCACCAAGGGAAAGGCACTAACACACCTCGCGGCAAAAAACTGACGACCATAGCTAAATTAATAATTAACAGCTAAAAGCAGACCAGACGTTCAGTTCGTAATAATGCGCAGGAGGAAGGCTTATAACCTATTTCCCCGCTATACTGTAAATTTCTAACGAGTACACAGACTCAAGAATCAAAGTCCCCATTAGACTCAACGCAACTCTCCCTATCAATGAAAGTTTTTGTGTATATCTCAGTCCAAGAAAACTTCAATTTTGCCGTTATATAACATCAGGGCCTGATCTAGAAAAAAATCGAGGGGAGGAAGGTATTGGATTTCCAATGCACTATAACATTTCGCCCTCTTTTTTATAGATCTTAAAAAAATTCTTGAAAAATGCATGGAATATAAGTAAGATTAATAATTTTTTTTCCCTTATTACCCTTACTAGCATTCTGAAAGGAAGGGAAGCATCGCCCCCTTGTCCTCCCCCAAAGACCCAGCCTGAATAACAGTAACTTTTTCATCGCTCATCATCGAGTTTACTTTTTTTAGGGGCCCAAGTGATTTAAGTAAAAGGGGAAGCGGACGGATCTGGATGGAACTGGGCAATGCTTTTTTTCCCTTTTGTCATTTCAAATTTTTTTCCTACCGCTTCTTCCATCCCTTCGGACCTATCCTGTCTATGGAAGACGATTGCTTGAGGGTGTAATTTATGTTTCTTTTAATATTAATAGAAAAAAAAGATGAAACATATAGTAATACACAACAGCATCGTAGTTGGGTCGTTTCACCTCTGAGAGACATTTTATTTGCACACAATAAACTAAATGGCCAGGTCACAAGGACCCGAGGACTCAGGGAAGGTTGGGGAAAGGTGATCCACTGTATATTTATTAGGAGACAGATGGTAACCTCCTGTCAAGGGCATCCAGCATGTTCTTTAATGTGCATAGGGTATGGCTCTACCACACACTGGGCCAAGGCTTAGCGTCCTATCCGACGGACGGCGGCCTTTCCAAGCCCATCGGTATCCCCTAGTGACAGTGGGCAGAGCAGGGAATTTTTCGGAGATAAATCTCAACGCTGACCCAGCTGGGACTCGAACCTGGGAACTGCAGATTGCAAGCCTGCCTGCTACCCACTGAGCCACCCCCGCCCCTTCACAACTATAAAAGTAAGATCAGTCAGATGGTTAAAATAGTAAAAGATGAAAATAAATATAAACAAAGCTCTGATTAAGATTCGGGAAACAAAATATAAAGTAAGAAAAAAACATGTAAAAGTAAGACACTAGTAGAAAAGGAAGAAAAGCAGGAAGTAAGACATTAATAGAAAATGGAGATAAAATAGAAAATAAGGGCAGTGGTAGAAAAGCAAGACAAAATACAAAGTAACGGGACTGCTAAGAAAAGAAAACAAAACAGAAAGTAAAGACACTAGCAGAAAAGGAAGACAGACCGGAAAGTAAGAGCGCCGTTAGAAAAGGAATAGAAAATAGCAAGTAAGATAATTGACAAAAGGAAATCAAAACAAAAAGCAAGACCTCACCCAAGAATAAAGTAACAACTCATTAATCAAGAACCTCTTAGAAATTCATGTTTCACAAACTTAGAATTAAAGAAGAGGAATAAAAAAAGAAATGTTGATGTAGCCATGCAACGAATCGCTACTAAGTCTAAGCTAAAGAGTAAAAAGACAAATAATGACAAGGAAGGAATAAAAAAAATCACATTGTCTTCGAAGAAGTGGATTGGAGAGGAAGCTGAGCTCTTACGTCAATGTACTAACTGAAAACACTAAAAAGGTAGCGAAAGAAGGAATGAGAGTACATTTATTTGTTACGTTGACTATGCAAACAGACCTGACATTAACCGCGTTTCTTCTTTTAATGACTTCTTCGAAAGAAAGGTCAGGAGAGGAAAAAGTGCAGCAAATAAAGTATCGCGAGACACCTACAGAGAATAAAATAGGCACATTGAATGCTGGAGAGGCGCAATGACATGCTTTAGCAGAGGCGTCCTTCACCCATGCCCGATCCCTACTGGACTAATCAAGGAACACTTTCATTAGCCATAAAGCCATTATGTTCGCTAGCTCTCAGATAACGCCTCTGCCTAGCTGTGGGGAGGGAGGAAGTTCGCTAGCGAGCATGGCAGTTGGAACTGAGGAAAGCAGAGGAGAATCCGACTTGGCTTCCGTCTCCTTACACCGGCACGTTACACCATTATTAAGTCTGGGACGTGATTGCTGTGTCAACTGTTTGGAGCCTAGGGAGCTATAACTGCCACTCAACGCTGCATTTACGAAATTAAACTAGTTGTCTGTGGGCCATATTTTCCATAGCTAAGTCTTTTACTTCAGCAATCCCTCGCTCATGCTGATGATCTCATGCTGATGATCTCATTTGCATAGTGTATATATATTCGCGTGTCTAAAAGTGGAAATGTTTTTTTAAAATGAGGAAAGAAAAATAATATTACGGATTGCGTTTTGGTTGTGCAGTTGAGGGAAAAAAATGCAGGATTTGAGACAATTCAAAAAGAAGCCGTGATCAAGAAGGTGGCAAGAGATGAAGGAGTTTCCATGGAAACGACACATCTGGTGATAGGTTAGAGAACTGATGGGGAACTTGACACGTGTGAAGATACTTTAAATCTCATGTGACTTGGTTTTGAAATGAAATGTAGGTAGCAGAGATGAGATAGGGGCAGGGTCGAAACAGTACAGATGACTTCGGGTTCGGACTGTCTAGGGTTCACTCATAATATAAGTTTCTACCTTTTCTTCTGTTTGTAAAAAAAAATAAGCAACTAAAAAATAACTAATTTTTTTTTCTGATTATAATTTCAACTTTCTCATTACTCTTAGAAAGGTGGGGGTGACTCGGTAGATAGCATGCCAGGTTCGTAATCTGCAGTTCCCTGGTTCAAGTCTCACCTGGCCAGGGTTGAGATTTATCTCCGCAAAACTCCCCGCCCTGCCCTCGGTCAGTAGGGGACACCGATGGGCTAGGAAATCCCACCATCCGTCAGATGGGACGTTAAGCCATGGTCCGTGTGAGGGAGAACTATACTTTGTGCACGTTAAAGTACATGTTGAATGGCCTTGACGAGAGGCTATCATCTCTCTCCTAACAGCCGTCCAATGGATCTCCTTTCCCTAACCTTTTCTGAGCCATCTAGATCTTTATGATATGGCCATTTAGCCCTTTGTTGTGCAAAAATAGTGTCGCTCAGAGGAAAACAACCCAATCCATTACTATTGTTTAGTAATAAAAAATAAATCTCATTTGGATATTTTTATTTATTTCGTGGCCGAGTGGTTAGCGCACTTGGCTACTGATCTAAGGGACCTGGGTTCGAGCCCCGGATAAGGCATGGATGTATGTGTTGTTTTTCTGCTGAGGTTCTGCCATCCTCTCAGACCATCTACTATGGCATATAAACTAACAGGCTCCTGTCAGACCTCTTTGGCAAGCAGTTGCCTGAGGAGGTATTTATTATTATTATATTTATTTAATGTACTCACAACAGATCAATGATCCAATAACAGTGGACACATATAAAGAGAATAATTCAAAATTAGTACATATAAAGGTACATAAACAATTCAGTACACAAAAAGTGGGGGGCGGGGGGGGCTCAGTCGGTAGCGCGCCAGGCTCGTAATCTGTAGTTCCCAGGTTCGAGTCCCAGCTGGGTCAGCGTTGAGATTTATCTCCGAAAAATTTCCCCGTCCTTCCCACGGTCAGTAGGGGACACCGATGGGCTTGAAAAGGCCGCCGTCCGTCGGATGGGACGTTAAGCCTTGGCCCCGTGTGCGGGAGAGCCATACCCTGTGCACGTTAAAGAACACGCTGGATGGCCTTCACGGGAGGCTACCATCTGTCTCCCAACAGCTGTTCCAGTGGGTCCCCTCCACCAACCTTCTCTGAGCCTTCGGGGTCCATGTGACCTGGCCATTTAGCGCATGGTGTGCAAAAAAGTGCCGCTCAGAGGTAAAACAACCCAACACAAAAAGTGAAAAGGACATATACCATATTTTGAAACAACGTATACAACACACTTACATAAACAAAAATAATGAGAGAAATAAAATCAAGAACAAAGTAACATCATACAATGTGATTTTGAAATTTTTTAAACACATTGTAAACAAATCGAGGATTTATTGTACAAGTTAAAAAGGTTCAAAAACCTAACCACGGAAAAATTAACCAATGTATTTGATTTCTGGAATGGACTCTAAAAAATGGAGCATTTCTCGTGGGATTTTAACACAAGCATCAATGAAAACAGTAGCTCGGCACAGTCTATCATGTTGTTTAACAATTTATAAAAAAATATTAGACACAGAGCTTTTCTTCTATTACTTAATAAGCAAACATTATACATATTTCTAAGTCGTTCAGTAGGAAAATCTGGAAGATAAATTCCGGTGTCCTTGTAGTAAAGCAATCTTAGTAATTTATTTTGAACTTTTTCAATATTATGAATATTATATTGATAGTAAGTATCCCGTATTAAGCTTCCATATTCTAGGTTTGAATGAACTAATGAATTAAATAAATTGATAATAGCCCTTGTGTTAGTAAAGTATTTTGCTTTTCTAACAATAAAACCGAAATTTTTATTAGCTTTCTTTACAAATTCTTGAATATGCATATTAAAATTAAAGTTCGAGTCAAACAAGATACCTAAATCACGGACGAAATAATTCCGTGAAATAGCACAAGAGTTGATGTTATAATCATACGTAACAAAAATCATTTTACGAGAATAGCTTAAATTTGAGCATTTTGAAATATTCAGTTGGAGTCTATTCAGAATAGTCCAGTTGTGGAATTTGGTGAAATCTGACTGTAGTAAATGACAGTCGTTAATTAAGTCAGTCCTTCTATAAAAATTTACCTCATCTGCGTACATTAGACAACTACAAGAACTAAGTATATTTGGTAGATCATTAATGAAAACGATAAATAACAACGGTCCCAGATTAGAGCCTTTTGGCACCCCAGAGTTACTAAAAAACTTGTAGGAAAACTTAGAACCACTGCAAATATAAAGAGGTCTGCCATATAAAAAGGAGTAAAGGCATTCAACTAGATTGGAACTAAAACCGATATTAACTAACTTGTTCAATAGTAATCCGAAATCAATTTTATCAAATTCTTTTGAAAAGTCAGTGTAAATAACATCTAACTGACTATCGCAATCATGAGCCTGTAATATTTTTACTAAGACTCTTAGTAGATTGGTAATTGCCGAATGTTTAGGCAAAAAAAAATCTATGTTGGTTTGGAGAAAACCAATTTTTTAGTTGTTGTGAAATTTTTGTTTGTATTATGGATTCGAAAACATGCAGATTCTACAAGGCCCAAAATTTAAAATATATTTATCATGTAGCATGTGCACCAAACCCAACAGCTCATTGCAAAAGAACTTGTACTCTTAAAACAATTAATCAATATACCGAATCTATCTCATTTCTTCCAAATTTTTGACCAAACGTTTTAAGATGCATAACTAACGATTTTACCATTTCATAGTACTCATTAAAAATGTATATTTTTGTTTTTTAATCAAAATATTTTCATGATTCCTTAAAAAAAATTGCTTTTCTAATTCATCATTCATTAGCAATGTATGTCTCATTAGAAATGTACGTTTTAAATAGAGAATTTTTCTTGAGTCTCTTTAAGGATATAGTTTATTTGCTAGTAACTCTTCGCTAAGTTTAGTTGTAAAGTAACAGGGAAATATAACAAGGCAGTATGGAGCTTCAGTTTAATCCTTTGTATAAGATGGAAAACACGAAACAATT
This sequence comes from Ryuthela nishihirai, assembly GCA_038380435.1. Classification (NCBI taxonomy): domain Eukaryota; kingdom Metazoa; phylum Arthropoda; class Arachnida; order Araneae; family Heptathelidae; genus Ryuthela; species Ryuthela nishihirai. The sequence continues at coordinate 33,380,761 of JAWZYU010000024.1, read as the reverse complement.
TTACGCACGACCTCGTGTATTAAGTACATGGCTTCTTCTAGATGATGTCTGGTACATATTCTGGAGAATATTTTAAACAAGAAACAGATTTCTATTCGAGAGCTTCATTTTCTTCTCTCTGCTTTTACCACGAAACAGACGAATGCATCGCGCGTTCTTCCTTACTAGCAAACTGTCACTGTCAGATGGGAAATATCATTAAAAAGAAGGAAACCTCAGAAAGAGAAAATTGTTAAACATCTTTCATCCAAGAAACGCGGAATGTCACTGGAAAGAAAGAAGGGAAAAAAAGGGAAGGGGAGGGGATCACGCATTAGGGTAATGTTCCTTAAACCATCTAGGTCGAAAACAACACGATGAAATTGCAGAGGCAGCTTTTAAGCAGAAACTACCACGGATAATTTCCTTTGCTGCTGCTTATACTGTTAGAGGAGAAGCTAACGTTTTAAGGTCTGTCCTCTGCAGCTTGCTCTTTCTGTCTCATTCGGTGTTGTGTTTTTTGAAGGGAATAACTCTTGTCAAGCTGTACATACTAATCATTAAAATGTCTACCCTTCAAGGGAAGTGACTGTATGAATTGTAATCACACATAAATTCAGAGATTATGAGAATTTGCGCTGAATATGTGATCACAGTATTGCGTATCAGGGTTGTGTTTTTCATCTCTGAGCGGCATTATTTTGCACACAATGAGCAGGTCACAAGGACCCTATAGGCTCAGAGTAGGTTGAGAAAAGGGACCCACTGGACAGTTGTCAGGAGACAGAGGGTAGACTCCTGTCTACTCTCTGTCCAGGATAGGATCCTACCCTCTGTCCAGGATCTACCCTCTGTCAAGGATATCCAGCGTGTTCTTTATGTATGAATCATCACAAGGTATGGATCTGCACATGGAGAGTGGATTTACGTCCCATCCGAGGGACAGCGGCTTTCAAAACTCACCAGTGTTCTCTTTTTGATCTAGGGCAGAGTGGGAATTATCAGAGATAACTCTCAACGTTGGCATAGTAGTACTCGAATCCGGGAGCTACAGATTACAAGCCTGGGAAGCTACCAATTATGTGAACCCTAGCCCCTCCAAAAGGTGGTATAACGAGGGCAAAACGGGAGTTAGCGGAGATAAATATCAACTCTGCCACAGTTCGGACTCGAACCTGGGAACTGCAGATTACGAGCCTGTCGCACTCCGATTCAGCTAATTGCCTCCTCTGCGTGCTTATAATGTGAATATTAAAGAACACGTTGGATGATCTTGACATAAAGTTTTCATCTATCTCCAATGAGCTATCAATGTGTCTGTTTCCATCACCAAACTTTGAGCTATTAGGATCTCTGCGACTTTGTCGTTTAGCCCTCTTTGAACAAAAGAATTGCTGCTCAGAAATAAAACAAACCATCCCATCTTCATACACGAAACTTGCTTGAATATACTAAAACTTGTGACAGAGGATAGTATGCGCTGATCTAATAGATAGTTTATCGGAATGTCAAGCTTTGTCAGCTTGTTGTGGGTCATCTTGGACCGATCGTTGCAAAGTCATCAGTCACTGCAGTTTGCCAAAAAGAAGGTGGTGACCATATCGGCCTTCAGCGGAGGAATGAATTCTCACTCCCCCCCCCCCCTCAGCCTTTGCTTGATAGTAAAGGGCAGGAGATGACCCGACAGTTGCATCAGCTGATCGATAGGAACTATCGGTATCCAATTTGTACGGCATCTCTGCCATTCATCTGGAGTCTGCTGATCGCTAATGTGCGTTCTCCTCGGCTAAGCCGATAAAACCGGTGAAAAGGCTTCAGATGGCTGCCATTGCGGAGGAAGAGGCAAAATGGTAGAGTAAATGGTGTTATGAATGGTGTTATGAATGGCGAGAAGGTGAAGGGGAAGAACGTAAAATTTGATGATCATGAAGTTGAGGAAGCAGGTAGTCTGCTAACGTAATGAGACGTCGTAGAGAAAGAAGTGTAATGGAATTTAATATTTTAATCACATATTTATTGAAAAGAATACATATTAAATTCAACAAAGGACTGAAATGTGTTGGTCTCTTCTTTTTTTAGAAACGATACGCATTTCAACTTCGCATTTGAAAGGGAATTTACCTCTGAATATTAGTTAAGATGGTGTTTCAAAGATGAAACGAACATTTTCAAGTTTATTTCGACGGAAAAGGAAATCGAATCTTCTATTTACTTTTCCGGCATAATGCAATGCAATTTTAGGGATAGGAAAGACGGCGGAATCTTTTCCTCCAACGGTGGAAATTCATTAAGAACAATCAAAGTCAACTTTCATCAAAATCAACTTTCATCAATCAAAAGTTTTCTATTGGTTTCATTTCTCTAAGTGAAATTGTCAATTGAAGTCAATTTGTCAATTGAAGTGGCAATGTTTTGCTGTATACTGAAAAATATTACGGAAGATAACACAGACGAGGCGAAGTTAATTGACGAAAATTAATTGAAGTAATGTTTTTCGTAAAGCTGAGTGGTCATTATTTGTAAATTCGAGTCTCACAAGAGAAAGGAATGAACTCAGTTGTTTGCATTTGCAACGACATTAAAACTAAATCTACTTCAGCATCAAATGGCGCTTAAAATGGAGGAAAATCTCCTCTTGAGGCTAATTCGAAATTATCGAAGAAACTGATTGATTTTTAGTACCAAACTGACAAAATATGGACAGACTTAAATCATAATTTACGGACTAACTAAACCAAATTAGCTCTCTTGTGATGGTTGAGAAAGGACTTTGAAAACGAATTGGTTATTCGTTTCCAGATGGCTTCCCCTTAGGCTAAATGAACGGTCTGGAATTCATTGGTTTTCAATAATACTCAGCTTATAGCCTGTGAAAGTGCATGAATATATGTTTTTGTAACCCAATAGTACTTCTCATACTTTTAAACCTTCCTCTTCCCCATTAAGGGGCAGTGTAATCTCAAAAAGTCGGCTCAATGATAGCACGCCATGCTTGTAATCTGCAGTTCTCAGGTCAGAGTCCCACCTAAGCCAGCGTTGAAATTTATTTCACCCCACCCTGCTTTCGGTAAGTAGGGGATACTTCTGGGCTTGGAAAGGACGCCATCCGTCGGATGAGACATAATCGTGGCCAGTGTGCAGGAGTGTCACACTACTACAGAACACACTGGATGGCCTTGACGGGAGGCTACCATCTGTGTCCCAATGGCTGTCCAGTGGGTCCCCTCCCCCCGAGACTATCTGAGCCCTCGGGGTCTTTGTGATCAGACGATTTAGCCCATTATGTGCAAAAAAATACCACTCAGAGGTAAAACAACTAAACCCTTAAGCACATTACTTAGGTTCAAAACGCTTTAAACACATTTTTAAACAATTCATATTCCCGTGTCAATTTATAAGTGGCGGATAACTACACAGGAGCATGAAGCACTATCCCAGGCCCCGATATTCATAAGCGCTTCAAAACTAGATTTTTTTCCCAATGTTTTGTTTAAAATATTTCATGATCGGTATAATCTACTACTTACGTGCACATCCCGTTTTTTAGTTAGGCTAATACCAAATATAATGTGTTTTTCATTAACTACACTACAAATAATAGATATTTATTTTTGTTTGCAATTTTTTTTGTTTTGCTTTTCATTTCAATATGTGGAACATTGAACAAGAAGGCGTTTCAAATTTGACTTATTTAATACGTATCAAATTCTTCAGTAATAAAATAGATCAGGAAATGGCCCGTTGACAAGAAACACTTGAAATAATTTGACGAAAAAAAATTTGGTTTCCTGTGATACTTTATTTCTGAATTATTTATATAACGTTGTAAGAGTGAGAAATATTATTTCCATCACATGAGGCAGCTTGGTTGCTTGATTCTCGACATAGATGGCGCCAGTTGCGAATCAACAAAATATGGGAGTTGCACATTGCTGAACGAAACAGTCAGTCTCCGATTGTCAAGTGATCATGACACCTGGCATGCTTCTGGGAGGTGAGGGTTCGAATTCCAATCAGGACGAAACCAAATTATTTCAAATATTAAATTCTTATTTCTGCATTTCTATAATTCAATTTATTTAAACTGGTGTATACATTTGCATTCTTAAATTGTAAAAAATGTTTGTAGATCGAAGACCCGTCCAAACAGTTGGTTTCCTCCCGAACCTTTTGTGACTGGAACCTTCGGATACCTTAATCCGCCACTGCATTTTATTCAATACTTGAAATTTTTCAGAATGCGGAACCTATTTTATTGAAAATGTACATTTGTTTCAATTCAAACAGCACAGTTTCTTAGCGATTGAATGATTACTTAGAGCACTTTTTCTTTTTGTTTTTAAAAATTTCAAAAACGAATCATAAACGTTGGATTATTTTGCTTCTGAGAGGAACTGTGTCCACACACCTTGGGATAAATGGCCAGATTACAACGACCCCAAAGCTCAGAGAAAGTTGGGGAACGGATCCACTGGGTAGCTATTAGGCGACATGGATGTTTGTCTTGAAGACTGATACAGAGTGTTCTTTAACGTGTGAAAGATATAGCTCTCCTCTATACGGAACAACGGCTTAGCGTCATATCCGAATAATGGCATCTTGACAAGTCTAATTGATCCCTTTTGCATAGAAAAAAGAGGGAGGGTTAGCCGAAATTTTCAATGCAGGCACCTCTCAAGCAGCTGCTTTCCACAGAGGTCTGACAAAAATATGTCAGTTAAAATCAAAAATCCTGAGAAACCCTGTATTTATAAATTTCTGTCCTTTTTAGTGTTATGGTGTTCATTTCTATCTCCGCACAGTTTGTTTTAACTGTTGTCAGTTTTATTTTCAAATAGTTTCAATTGTTCTATTTCGGTAGGCTTATATTTTTTTATATTTTCTGTTTTTTAAAGAAAGTGTCCTATTATTTCATATTTATACTACTCTCATTCATTTTATGTATAAAAAATAATGTTCATCCATATTTCCTGCAGATAAGATATTAACTTTGCGGATCAAATGGAAAAAAATCTCTCTATATCTGTGTTTCGTGAGATGATGATGATGAATAAATATATACTTACTGTCAAAATAGAGAAAGCCTATGACGAAGGCGAGACCTCAACAGAAAGGAAATACGAATGAACATCCATGCCTTACCCGACACTCGAACACAGATCTCTTTGATCTGGCGATCTCTTTGATCTGGCGTTTGAGCAGGCGTGATGACGATTAAACCTAGGAAAACCAAAAAATACGAACCAGTAGCCACAGCGACTAAACCAAGTGCCTCTCAGATTATAATAAGCTTTGAATCTAGATGGCTTAAATTTCTTCAGCTCTCCTTCTTTCGAAAGTGTAATTAAAAAAATATAGGTCTGCCTACTAGACTTAAATGCGTGAACTCATCCAAAAAGCTGTCTTTGACAGTTATGTTTTTGGGTGCATAACTGAGTGATAAACAAAAATTTTGTCTGTTTGAATTGGGCTCCAAAAGAATAAAAATGAGTAATACCTGTTCGGAGGAAAAACAGAAAAGATTAAATATATCTGGAAGCATTACGTACCGAAGCATATCGAAAAATATGACATTGCGAAGTATTGTTAATGGAAGTGAACGGACTACGTTCACCGGGGAGGAGTAAACACAGCGAGAAAACCATGGAAGAAAGGAAAAGTGAAACTGGTAGAAAAGTTCCATGGGTTTGCAGCACAAAGGACTATTGCAGAACCTACGTGCTGTGGAGGAGTTTCTGGTCTTCCTCTTGAGTAAAGCCGCTCCTTTGGAAGAAAAACGTGATCCAAGATAGAAAACTTCGCTCAATAAACTGCCGCCATTACAACTCACTTAAACTTGATTGGAAGTGACAACGCTGACTACCGGAAGCGATCCTGACATGGACTGGCGGCACGCCCCACTTACCGGATTAGAGCGCAATTTCCTTTATTTAAAGGTTCACTCTTTCCGTCTCCTCTCGCTCTTCCTTCTTCTCCATGTTGCTGCCTTTTTGAGCCTCCTGGGTTTTTGCTATCTACTGAGGCAGAGCGTAAGCAGCATCGTCTTCAGACAGTCGACTTCGATGGGGAACCGAAGATGAGCATCGTTACGGACACAGTCTGATGCCCTCATCCAGGTCTTCGGGACAGTGAGGAAGAACGACAGGAAGCTACGCGAGTCGTGGGGAGGGAGGGAGAGTTGAAGGGGAAAAAACGAATAAAGCTATTCAGTATGGGAGGAAAAGACGTTTCCTTTGGATGGTAACGGGAGTTTTTGAGTTCATTGTATTCAAGACTTGAAGGTTATGTAATTTTTGCCGGAGGTTTATAAAGCCTGAGCGTTTGTCAAGTGTTATACTTTGATGGATATTGTTGTCGTATGGCACGTGATTCCGTTTTGCTTAGCGGCTTAATGCAATATTTGCTTTGGATTTTTTTATATGTCAACGTAAATTTGATGTTTCAAATTACATTGGACTTCAAGTTGCAACTGTTATCTACAGTGGTTCAATGATTATTGACTAGACAAAACGTACTCATAATTCAGGAAACAGGTTTCATGTTATAAAATCATGAATGATTCATAAGAGTTTTATTTATATATATTAAATTCAAAAATATATAATTCCCTACCTATGTGGCAAGCAGCTGCTTGAGGGGATTTTTTTACGTAATCATATAAAAGAAATTTAAAGGTTTTTCTTATGAGGTTTGCATATATTGAATTTATGTGTAATATACTAAGGTAAATCTTGTTGTCTGTGCATCCTGAAGCTGCGAATTATTTTTCATTTGAATTATTATGTAATTGAACATCGGGTAGTGTGAATTTTTTAAGTATGTATGGATACACGTTAATATGTTTAAATTTCTGTGTATTTCTATGTTATCTTTATACAGTGTAATATGTAATATAACAACTCGGAGAAGCTTTGCTTGTGGGTTGTTTATAGGAAACGAAATGTATGTTTATTTATAAAATAAAGTTGAAGTTGAAGAAAAATGAATGAAATTTTAAGAAAAATATCAAACTTCATTTGCTGAATACTGATCTTATTGAAGATGCTTTTAATGCACTGTCATATATAATTCTTCTATTTTGCCCGAAGTCCATTGTTCTTGATTGCTTTAGTATTTCATTTTGGTAACTATTTGATATCTTCTAAATTACACATACGTATGTATATATGGTTTGTCTATTTGTATATTTCTGTCACTGTGTTTGTTACTTCCTGCTAAAAGATTGTCTTGTATTGATTGTACATATACTCTGCCATACCAAAATATAGAGAATTTTCATGTTATGTCGATGGGAGTCGAACTTCGGAGTTCTATATCTTCTAAAATATGCACTTAACGCGAAAATGTGACCGATGATAAATTTAAGATCATAATCAAATCTATATAAATCTCAATTTTCAACAATATTCGTTCAGTATTTAAAGAGTTACAGGAGCTGGAATATTTAAGAACAAGTTATCTTGTTTTAAAAATAATTCAAAATTGTCTAGCATTGAAATAATCATTACAAAACTTCTAAAAATATATAATTATATTATTAAATGGCTTGAAATCAATACTTATTAATTAATTGCTGAGGTAACTGTTACTGACTGTTGTGAAATATTCTAACTTCCATAACTCTTTAAATACTGAACGGATATCGATTAAATATAATTGGGATTTAAATAGATCTGATTATGATTTTTATCTTCAGTTGCGTTTTTCCATTAAATGCACATTTTGGAAGTTATAGAGCTTCGAAGTTAGATGGAAATTCTCTAATTTATTGGCAGAGCAGTGTATTTTGTTCTCCAATTTCTGCCAGTGTTTTTGTCACTCTATGGTACAAGACTGTCCAGCAATTATTGTACGTATATATTGTAATAACTGTAATAATAAAGAACACTTTTCCAATATTTTTCTCCTGAGTAATATCTTCTAATTCTCTTGAATACCTCGAGTGTTTTACATATTCTACAACGCGAAATTAACATGGCGCCGATCAATAACAGATTAGGAGACACGAAATCAGCAACAAGGTAACATGGAGAAAAAAAGAAACCGCTCGACTTCACATTAAGGCTTAAAGGTTACATTGTTCAGCATTCGATTCCATCTCGAAGCTTGTTAGACAACACTCCAACAGTTTTCGTACGCTTAGATTAACAACAACGAGCAGAAAAAGAATAAACAAACCCGTAAGGCAGAGTGAGAGGAAGGGTTCTGGCATGAGAGAATTGTTTGGGGCCGAGTACAGCGCTGGATATGCTGAAGAGTAAATGTCCGCATCTGTCACCCACGTTCCACTCGAGACTCACGAGCGGCGGTGAGCGAGGCTAACGTCAGAAGCTCCATCCAGCTGGTAACTGATGGAATGTAACCCCTGGATAATCCATCAGACACGTCAACGGGTGGAATGTTCGCTGCTGACGAGAACGTAACCCTTCACCGCACGTACACACACAGACGCACACACCTGTCAGAGAAACGGCTTTACAAATACACTCACTAGCGCAGATTACAATCGTGAGTTTTCGGAAGGAAGAATACGTAAGAAAGGTGATTTGGTCAGATGCGGGAAAGATATATGGGTCGATAACACTTTCCTTCGTAGAAGGGCATCTTTTTTTCTCCTGATACTTCAGATACATTTGTTCGATCACGAGGATCTTTTTACGAGCCAATGGTGTTTTGATTTTTTTTCTATTGCCATTTGTTTTTGTTTTTACTTCCCTAAAAGCTAAACACAAATTTCTTCACTGGTTCACAATTACATTGGCATTTTTCCGTTTGTTTTTAGCTACCAACACGTTCGGTTACGTACACATGTGTATCATTTGCGAGGTTTATCAGATTTGCTGCTGTCCCAACAAGGAAATACGTGTATTTACCATCGTGATAGTATCGGAATAAAATAACACATCTCTTATCGCTACTTAAAATACAGTAATAATGTCAGCTTTTACTGATTATTTTATTGTCGTTTTGAAAGAACTAGACTATGGTTGGGTTGTTAAAAATCAAACTAACCGAAACACTGACAGATAGGCCCGGAAACACAAAAAAATAGGGGAGGGGACAAGTGACACAATCGAACCGGAAAATAGTAATAGTGGGCGCCAAGACTGGATTTCCATTATAGTAAAACGTTTTCCTCTCCGTTTCAGAGGTATTTAAGAGCTTTTCTTGAAAAATGCGTGAAATATGCACATGGTGTACAATATTTTGCCTAAATTATTCTTACCTATCATTCTCAAAGGGAAGGGGGGGGGGGTGTATTTCTAACATTCTCTGTTGCCATCTCTGATGCTGACAGAAGTAAACAGACAAAATATACTGCCATATCAAAATATAGTAGAATTTCAATGGGAATCCAACTTCGAAGCTCTATAACTTCCAAAACATACATTTAATACCGAAGTGTCAAAGATCATTGGTATTAGTTTTCTTACTAACTAATTGCTATGTTACGTATAGCCATTGGCAAGTACAGTAGACTCTTTCTTATCAGTTCTCGGCTCAACCGGCCTCGACCTTAACCGGTCGTTCCAAGAAGCGGAAGCAAGTCGCCGCTTGTTTTGTTTATTTGCTTCAGTTCCAAGAAGCGGAAACAAGTCACCGCTTGTTTTGTTTATTTGCTTCAGTTCCAAGAAGCGGAAACAAGTCGCCGCTTGTTTTGTTTATTTGCTTCAGTTCCAAGAAGCGGAAACAAGTCACCGCTTGTTTTGTTTATTTGCTTCAGTTCCAAGAAGCGGAAACAAGTCACCGCTTGTTTTATTTGATTCAGTTTCAAGAAACGGAAACAAGTCGCCGCTTGTTTTGTTTATTTGCTTCAGTTCCAAGAAGCAGAAACAAGTCGCCGCGTGTTTTGTTTATTTGCTTCAGTTCCAAGAAGCGGAAACAAGTCGCCGCTTGTTTTATTTGATTCAGTTTCAAGAAACGGAAACAAGTCGCCGCTTGTTTTGTTTATTTGCTTCGGTTCCAAGAAGCGGAAACAAGTCGCCGCTTGTTTTGTTTATTTGCTTCAGTTCCAAGAAGTGGAAACAAGTCGCCACTTGTTTTGTTCATTTGCTTCAGTTCCAAGAAGCGGAAACAAGTCGCCGCTTGTTTTGTTTGTGAAGACTGATGTAGTTTAAGTCGAAATGTTGGAAGTTGAAGGGATTTTTTTCGTACGATCCATTCAGGCTGGTACTTTCCAGCATACCCAGTACAAGCCGTACAGGGAGCTGGCCGAGATATAAATTGTCACGGTTCACACTCGTCAGGCCCGAAGCGATGGAAAACATACGTAAATCCGTTCTTCGCAGAGGGTACTTGGCACTCTCCGAACCCAGCAGGCGAGAGAGTGCAAGGATGACACCCGAAGTGGGTTTGACTTTACGCACGAAAAATTCAGCTTCATGTACCTGTACTTTGTAAGAGGGGTCTGCCTCACCTGTCATGAGGCAGAATTCGGGTTTGGATCTCAGCAAACGCAGTCGCAGGTCTACTTGATTAAGTAGGTAACGACCTTGATTAAACAGGTCGGCGTGTATCCACGACATGAGTTCGATACCTGTTGACTTGACGTACTCCTTGCGTTGATGCCATCCCTCGTTCTCCCTGCTGGCCAGTTCCATTTTACCGGGGGTGTCGAGGTACCAGAGCGAGGTGCCTAGCTGACTTCGTGTGGCATCGGCCCCGTAATTCAATAGAGTCTCTAGATACGCCCTGTAGGGGTACAGGGTGTGAGAAGCACTCACGAGATGATCATTGAGGAAGACGTCTACCTGGCTGAAGAGGGCGTGGAAGAAATGATTGCAGGGGGCAATCACTTCCGACGGTGCTGTACCATCGAATTTTACAATTTTCAAGACGAGACGTAGGTGACATCGAGATAGATCAATGTAATCGTCCGTCCCCTTCACGATGAATTCGAGTGGTGCATTACCTTCCAGGGAAGCCACAGGTAAATAATTGACATAACAGCCTCTTTCTAATTATGAGACAGTGGGTGGGATCAGAAACAGATCCAGTTCTGAATTGGTACAGTCGCCAGAATCAGCGTGAATTTTCTGAATGCTCATGATGAAAACACGTCCTGCACAGTACAGTGTCTCTTCACTTTATGAACCTTGGGATGCTGACTACGACGTTTTATTCCTTTCCCTCCCTGCAGCTTTGAACTGGCACGTTGTAAGAGGTCGGCACCCGCTTCACGGAGCCCCGCTTTGGCTGCAGATTTGAAGTTTTGCCCCTGGGACATCTCTGAAACGAACCGTAGCCCACCCTTACGCAGGGTAGACAGCGCAGGTCGTACGAGAGGGCTGATGAAACGTCCGATCCTAGCAAAGATGCTTCCTAGCCCGTCGCCTCTCTGATAACGAGGACCACGGAACACACCCTTCCCCGTCTGGCTCTTGTAATAGCTCACGTAGGCGTCTGCGGAAGGGGGAACGAATTTAACCCTCATGACAGAAATGTAACTTGACTAAAATTTCACCGAATTTAAAATGCAGTAGTTCTCCGGTGTCGGTACGAAGGAAGATTCTCACACTCTCGAAACTGTTCCTTGCAAGGGGGTAGTAATCAGGTTGCTGATACACTGCAACAATGGCTTCGTTATTACTGGTTCTGACGGCGGGGTTCACGACACGCAACAGTTCGCCGTGAGTATCACCTAACACCTGAGGAGCAATCAGATCTGAATACAAATAAATACCATACATTCTTCTGTTCATATCGATGGGATAGTCACCCAGGACTTTATTCAGCAGTATATCTAATTTAGCAATTCCTAGCATGTCACCTAATCCGGGGTTTGATCGAGGAAATTTAATGTAATGCGACTTGTCTGTATCCATCAATACGGTGTGATCTGCCTGTTGCTTGAAACGGTAAGCTTTTCTCAGCCTGTAGGGTAACATCTGGTTCATTGCATCAAATAACGATTCGACAGTTTCGTATCGTCCGTGGGGTACCTTTCGTTCTTGGAAACTACCTGGCGGGATCACATAGAAATAACACTCGTCATCTATGTCGAAAGTTGGTGTATTGCAAAGTTTGTTGGCAAATCGTTGGTGGAAGGGTTTGTCAAATTCTCCCTCTCCGATACACAGAAGTTTACCGAAATTCGTTTTAGGAAACAACAACCCGTACCCCTCACTGGGTTTGAATACCCAGTAACCACCGTTATAGGAAACTATTATTTCTTTGGAGAGCTGTGTGGTGAGGAGAGACAACATCTCCATTCGAGTTATTGTGCCTGGTTTAAGTTTGATTTTCCTGTATTCTTCAGGGATGGCAGGGGCGTAATATTCATATGTGTCGTTACAACCATCCACATTGTACCAGCTCACAGGTAAGTGAACTTCAGCTAGTCCCACTTTCCATTTTCCGTTTAGTCTTAGGGGTTGTGTCAGCCGAACCGTGAAATCGGTCTGCGAATTGTTCGGATAAATATTCTGACTAGCCGTGGAGGGAAGAGTCAGGTAGAAACTATCCATTTTTTAGGGATCCAGGAAGGTTTGGGATATCCGCGAAATTTGACCAGTGCCTTTTGACCTTTTCTCTCGATTATTTTCTCAACTGTGTAAAGTTCGGGTTCTGTCACTTTTTGAAGCTCCGATTTATAGAATGTGCCTTTCAACACTTCTCCCTCGGAATCCCTTATGACATACACAGGGGGCTGCCGTTGTAATACCTTGTCGACTATAAATATTTCTTCGGTCCACAAATGTGTACCTGCTTTCTTGAAGGGCGCTTTTACACTGGCTAGTCGAACTGTGTCACCTACTTTAAATGCTGGTTTTTCTTTTACTACACTCGGATTGCGATAGAGTCGAACCCACACAACGTCTTCGTTGTGTAAGGTCACGTCCTTAGGGGCCATATCGTGTGCACTGTGAACAGTGGCATTGTATCCCCTTACAACACGCTGCAGCACGTCCAGGTAGTGGTAGGTATTGTTGCGTGTATAATATCTCCCCAGTCTCTCGCGTAGGGTACGATTCCATCTCTCCACCAAAGCTGCTTTTTCGTCGGAGTATGTAGCAAAGAACCGAATACCTTTCTTTTTCAGGAATTTCTGGAACACTCTGTTGGTAAATTCCGTACCCTGATCCGTATTTAAATTCATTGGGAATCGACCCTTGGAAAGGATTTTTTTGAAAGCTGAGACCATTTCTTTCCCCGTTTTAGCCTTCATGGCCAGCGCCCACCCGTATCTCGAGAACACATCGATGATTGTTAATATGTAGCGATACCCGTCATTGAAGCGAGTTAGATTTTTCACGACCATGAGATCGGCTTGCCATTGTTCTTCTAATCCTGTGACGTAAACTTTGATACGAGGGAACTTTCTGCGAACAGGTTTATGTAACGTGTAGGCAGGCTGCTTTTCTAACCATTCTCGGACGAGTTTGAGTGGCAGTCCCGTATTCTGTGCTAACTTTTTTACACTACCGAATCCTCTTTCGGGGTTGAAATAATGGGACTCCAAAGTTTTGTTTTCTGCTGCACCCAGACGTCGTACCCCACCAGGTTTTGCCATTGATGTAGTGAAAGTGTAACACCTGTCACTGTAGGAACGTCACCTATAAACTGTCTGATATCCATTGTTAAGTTACACACACGAATTTTGTATTCTCTGTCTAAGGCTTTTGACTCCCCACACTGAATATTTTTACTAGGAGCTACAAGTTCTAATACAAGTACGGCTATCGTTAAAAAATGTCACGATTACACTACCCACACTAGCTAACACCTTCTTTCTCCTATCCATACCAAGACTAAAATGACATAGGATGAAAAGACAGACACATTATATAAGGTTACAATTATTTATTTAATTTATACATTTCATTTTTTGCCTCGTCGACAATAGCATTATATTTTAGATTGCAAACAAAACCAGAATCTACAAAATTCAATAGACCTCGCTTCCAGGCCGTATCCACAAATACCTGTGCTAGACCATTAATGTCCAAGTCATCAGACCACCCTACGATGGTCGGTATTTTTTCTTCGGGTTGCAGTCCATCTAACGGTATCACACGCATAAGTTCTTGCTGAAAAATATTCACCAGCAGCGGGTAAACACAATTGGGACTGTCGAAAACAGGACCCAGTAGGAAAGGACGAATGGATTCAGAATGTTCCATAATGGCTGTACGGAGTTGGTGATCTTTGGGGGTCCCGCACACGTTGTGCAAAATGCGCATCACCTCGTCTAAGTGAATAGCCAACGTGAACAACTGCGAAGCGTTCAATGTTATACAGCGTCTCACCACACGGAACTGTAGAGTTCTTTGGTCTGCTGATTCTTTGATGAAGTCGACACAACGTTCACCACCTGCAGTGCGATACAAGTAGGCACATAAACCGTGCATTACGTACCATGTCTGTTGATCGGGGCCGATTTTCACTTGGTCCTCTATGTGGGGTACCGCGGCACACAAAGACTCCCATTCAGGTATGGAGAGGCTAACTCCTGCTGGTGTAGGGGAGATGAGTTCACCATTTTCATGTTTGTTGTAGCGGCGTACGTGCACAGAAAACTTATTTTTGAACAGCGAGGGCACGACGTACACATCTTCACCGAGACACCACGCATCTGGATTGCTAGGTTGCATCGTGAACAATGTGGCACACGGCACTCGCCCCCGCTATTTAACTAGAGAGCCGCACCACCTGACACGACCAATCAGGAACGCAAGCGAGTGTTTGTTGAGACATGTTCTTGATGATCGATCCATCCAAAGAAAGCAACTGTTTCGGCTAAAGAGCAGTGGACGTCCTCTCCTGTGTGATATCCGCATTCGAACTCGGAAACTTTGGGGAGATCACAATATTTGGGGCAGCCGTAAAGTTCGAGATTAACACTGGGAAGATTTAATTGTTCCAAGAGAATTCTTTCCACAGTACCTCCTTTGTAACCCACCACAGTAGCTTCTTCAGTACGTGCAAGTTTGTAAGCATATTTCACGATATTAGGGACGTGATCTAACGACCACACCTTTTCTCGAAGCAGAGGATGAAAGGGTAGACCTATCACATATTTAGACACGTAGTTCGCTGTCCTTCTGTCTTTTACTGACAAAGGTTGGTGCTGTCGAAGATTGAAACGATAGACACCACATTTCCCATTCAGAGTTGCATATCCAAGTTCACGCACTAGGAAGCGACCATTTACACGGAAACCGTCGAGGTCTAGAACCATACAGATGTTTTGCATAGTTGTACTAGTTCGAGTATGTGGAGATGAAAACACTTGACGTCTTCACATTGGCAGGGTCTACAGACGTCTCTGTCGTTTACGTCTCAGAGCCTGCACGACACTCTGCGGTAGTCCCGGTCAACCATTGGGGTAAAATAAAGAAAAATCGAAGAATTAGAATAAAAATAGGGGGTTTTTGGGAATTAGTGTTCCTCACAGGCACCAGATGGCGCCAGGGGTTTTTTCATAAGGGGGAGGAATTTTTTTTATAAAAGGGGAAATCAAAAAACGAAGAATTAGAATAAAAATAAGGTTTTTTTGGGAAAATAGTACTTCTCACTGTCAACAGATGGCGCCACTGAGGGGAGGAGGGTGGGAATTATTAATTATTAATAAGGGGGTGTGGCCGGTTACGTAATGATTACGTCATGTTGCGTCATGCTGCGTCATAGGGGAAGGGGTGGAAGTGGGCGTGGCCGGTGACGTCATAGGGGGAAAGCACTAGTGGGGGTACGCCCGGGTGTGACTATACTACTGCGGATGAGACTGGGTTAAATTTTAAACTTCGTCCAACGAAAAGGTTTGGTTTGTGACAGCGCAAGAAACCTCAGTATCAGGATTTAAAACAAACAAAGAAAGAATCACTGTGGGTGTGTATACAGATGCTGCAGGTACGCACAAACTTCCTCTTTTTGTAACTGGGAAATAAAAAAAACCCCGATAATTCAAGCATTTAAATTTAGCTCCTCTGCTAAAAGGTGTGCTTGGATAGACTCGTATTTGTTTAAAGAGTGGTTCTTTACAGAATTTGTTCCAAAAGTAAAAACCACTTGACAAGTTTTAAAAATGCCTGTAAAGGCCCTACTCATTCTCGACAATGTCCCAATACACCCAAGCGAACTCATTTCTGACAACATGAAAGCCATATTTTTGTCACCTAATGTAACCTCTTTAGTGCAACCAATGGATCAAGGAGTGCTTGTAAGTTTAAAAAGGTGTTACAGAAGAAAGCTTCTTTCAGAAATTCTACACCGAACCGAAAATGACGAAATAAGACTTTTAAATGCTTTGAAAACAATAAATATCAAGGATGTGATCTACATGTTGGCAAGAGCTTTTAAAGAAATGCCTCGTAAAGTTTAAAAAGGCGTTACAGAAGAAAGCTTCTTTCAGAAATTCTACACCGAACCGAAAATGACGAAATAAGACTTTTAAATGCTTTGAAAACAATAAATATCAAGGATGTGATCTACATGTTGGCAAGAGCTTTTGAAGAAATGCCTCGTAAAACGTTTGTAAAGTCATGGAGAAAACTTTGACCCGAAGTTGAAAACTGTGTAGAAAGTACCAAAGACGACAACACGAAAGCATCGAATGAGCCTGCGCCTGTCGAAGTTATGACGGATAATGACAATACTTCGCTGCTTAATGATTGTACATCGATGCATGATCGATGTACATTAAGCATGTTGTGCCTCCTCTGGTCCTTATAACAGCCTGAATTCATCGGGGTCTAGAACTTACTAGATACTGGATGCGTTGTGCAGGAATGTTGTACCATGCGGAAATGATTGTGTCACGCAGTTGCTGCAAATTGGACAGCAACACAGTCTCGCTGTGAACAGTCCTTACCACCTCATCCCAAAGATGCTTGATAAGGTTTAGATCTGAGGACTGTGCAGGCATATGAAGCAAGGAAAACTCGTCGGCATGTTCCTGGAACTATTCAGTGACCATACCTACCTTGTGAGTAGGTGCATTATCATGCTGAACATGTCCATCCGAGAAAGGATAAACCATAACCCTGAAGAGATGAAGTTGGTCAGAAACGATGTTCAAATATATCATTGCGTTCAGATGTCCTTCTATGGGTATCAGGGGGCCTAATGTGTGCCAGGAAAACATTCCCCACACTATCGCACTACCAATACCTGCCTGTACTATTGACACCATACAAGACGGCTCCGTGGCCTCCGTTTCTTGCGCCAAATTCTGATCATGCCATCAGCATGATGGAAAACGAACCTTGGTTCGTCAGACGAGGTTACCTTTTTCCAGTCCCCACCTATGTTGATTTGCACCCATTGGTGAAGCATTTTTGTGTTCTTCGTGGATAACATCAGCACTCGACATGGTCAATGGCTACTGTAGCCCATTAGATACAAGGTCCGATACGTGGTGCGTTCAGAGATAACCATCTACACACCAATGTTTAATTCTGCTGCGATTTGCCTGGTTGTGGCTCGTCTATTCGCTTGCACGAGTCTCGTCAGTCTCCGTTGTTCCTTCCAATCCACAAGCTGTTTTCTTCCACAGGATCGCCGATCACTGCTAGTTTTTTGCCTTTTGCACCTCTCGGTAAACCCTTGAAATGGTTGTGCATGAAAAGCCCAGGAGGATGACAGTTTGGGAGATGCTAGAAATGGAACGCCTAGCACCAACTATAATGCCACGTTCCAAATTGCTCAGGTTGGTAATTTTGCGCATTCTGAACCTCAATCTAACTCTAACTGATGCTCAAAGGACTGATCTTCTTGCTTTATACCGCACACTGCAATCATATGACGTACTACATGTTGGAATGAACCGTTTATGCGATGAGGGGTGATGTACCTAATAAACTGGTATCTCAGTGTATATATAATAAAAATAAATACTCCCTCAAGAAGCTGCTTGCCACAGAGGTCTGACAGGAGCCTGTCAGTTTATATGCCATATCCGTTATTAATAAATAATGTAATTTAAATGCTGGTCAGTGTTAAAAAAAGGTGATAATAATGATATAAAAAGTGATAACTATAGCGTATTAAACTAACAGGATCCTCTCAGACCTCTGTGGCAAGCAGCTGCTTGAGAGAGTATTTATTTATTTAATATTCCCTTATGAAAAATTCATTCGCGTTCATAGTGGAAAAGTTTAAATTCTGAAAAATGGTAAGAAAACTTAATATTAAAAAAATCATAATTGTAATAATTAATTAAATAATTGTATGACATTTTCGTGCAATTTTATCGAAATTGGGGAGTTAAGTTCATTATGGTGTAAATTGTACTAATTTTTTTTTATTTTTTTTTTGACATTTTTAGACTGCAATATCCTTTGAAGCGATGTGATCTCATGCAAGCATATATCCAGGATATTTTTAGACGGGTGCAGAATGGAAGAGTTTTTTTTTTCGATATCCATAAAGAAAAATCATGTAATGCCACTTACAGTAGCGTGGTCAAGACATTATGTGGTTTGCCCTGTTGAAAGTATGCTATCTGTATGTGGCAAAACAGAACCAGATACAGAATTGCAAAGTAAGATGTCTAAACATTTTGAAAGTTAGTTGGAAAATTGGAATTACAGTTGGTTGCTAAAGGTGGTAGTACAAACAGGGATATTGAATCGTCCATCTGTGCCAGATAGTTATTCTCTGGTTGTATCAAGGAGCCTTGATCTGGCTAGGCAAACCTAGATACACCGGGCCCGGACAGAACTGAACAAAAAAAAGTTATATTACGATTCACTCTATAGATTTATTATATACACAGTAAAGGATAAACGTTAAGCATTGGCAAAGAATGTATAGGGAGAAGAAGTTAAGCTTCCGTAGAGATTAATGTAAAATCGAATATCGCGCATTTGGCGTAGAGGTGAAACGAACATTACAGGGGACGAACGCTTTTGTAATTACATGTTACTGTCAACTTCCATTCTCTTCGCTTTTCCTACGTAATAATTTCCCATTGATATCCTTGCAGAGTATATTAATATCAATTCTGTTTCCTGTTTCTATGCAACCAAGAAAGCTTCTAATTGTAATAATTTATTCTATAAATTAACTTCAGGCTAATTTCAAATCTTCTCTATCCGTTCAATTTATAATTGTTGGTTCAACGAAAAATAATTCCAATGGAGAAAATAAACCTTTATTAAAATCATGATATTATTTTTTTCAAATACAAAGTGCAGTTACTTTTTTTCCTTTTTTAAAATATAAATTTTTGATGCTTAATTCCTTTGCTCCTTATTGTTTGCTTCCCAGCTTAAACAAATGCATGATACGAATCGAAACACCACTTGAGGTCGCCACTTACGCTTTGTCAAAGCTGAACTTCTTTTCCTTTTACGTTCTTTGGCATTGGTTAGTGGATAAAAATAAGTGAACAGATGTTGGTTTCTTAAGTTCAGTGATGACATACACTTTTCTGCGTTTCACATAAATTTCCTCTCTGCAAAATTCACAATTGGTGAAAAGTAGTCGAGTATGAGGGAGATAAGTGTTTTCCATTCGATTCATCTGCTATTATGAAGATTTAGGTTCCGCTTAGGCAGACACATTTTCAGGATAGAGTTAGAGAGATATCTCCCTTTCTAATTCTGATATCTTGAATTAATTTTTGAACTCCAAGCCCTTAGGGAGGCTTATATCTCAAAGTCTAAAATAGTGCCTGATTGGCAATAACAACTGTTAAAAGCACATAAACCCCAAAGGGGCTACAAGGGCAAAACAAATTTGTCAAAAAAAAAAGCACAACTAAAAGTAAAACATTCGAGTTTCGAACACCATTATCTTTAGACGCTTGAATTAGTAAAAAACCAAGGGATCGTAATAGATCAAGGATCTTTAGTCCGGTCACCATGGGCGTCCGCACAAAATTTTCCAGAGGGGGGGGGGGGGCAAAGCTTGAAGACAAATAATTATATCAATAAATTTTTCTTTAATTATTTAATTTTTTAGAGTTTTTTCACTAGTAGATTATAGAATACAGTATTGCATCAATACAAAAACGCATACATGATGTATATAAATTAATTACGTTTAAATTGTTACGATTATAATTTGTGGATTTTTTTACTCGATCCGGGGGGGGCAAGTGCCCCGTTTGCCCCCCTCTGCGGACGCCTATGCCGGTCACTTATCCATCCAAGAGAGAAGCAACAAAATCAAAGGCTTCGATGCCTACTGAGATCCTCTCAGTCCAATCCTTAGCCATCTTGAATTTAAAACAAAATGTTTTAACTTTGAGCAATATATTTACTGAAATTCAATTTCCTGAAGAATTCCAAGTATCTTCAACTTTCTTAACAAAGACAAACGGATTCATCCTCATTTGCTTTGCTCTTTTTAATTGGTACGTTAACTATGAGCCTTCCCTTTGTCTGAAAGCTTAATAACTTATGGAGTAATGTTAGATTTTCCTGGAATCTATTCAAGAAATTTGATACCTTGCTATGATTTTAATAAACGCACCAAGCTTATTAGTAATATTTCAAATAATTTAAATACTGGTGGTTTTATACACAGAAAAGAAATAACATTTAAAATATTGATAGAATATATATTTATATAAATTGTAACATATTTGTAATATATATCTATCTATATATATATTATCAAAATAATTCAGATTTTTTGTTACTCCTGACTCGAGACTGTATGTCACAAGAAATGTTACTAAAATATATGTTTCATGTGGTTTAAGTAGAATAGTGAATCTTACTTAAGCTAATTGTTGTACCTTAAGCTAAACCTTGTACATGTATGCATTATGTGTAAGTAAGGTAATTTCAGTGGCGGACGCTGTTTTAAAAACAATAATGATTAATAACTGGATTTCTTATTCTCATGGTGATTAATGAACTTGATAAATTTAATACACTATTCCCTTTAAGGGAAATCCATGTACATTCATAGTATGATGGTTTAAATCAGGTTCGGGAACCGGCGACTCTAAGAAATAGTTCTTGAAGCTCTTTGGATTTACAGTAACTCTGATATTTTTTGAATGATTTTTCGTGAAGAAACAAGCACTAGAACAAGTTCGCAGACAATAATTTGAAAGCACTGATGTAACTGAAATGATCTAAATCAAAAGGGACACTGATCAATGACAGTGTTTCGTAATGATTATTTTTAGCTGTTTTATTGTACAGTCGCTCATAAAAGTATCCGAACACTATGTCTGATTACAGAATCCAGAAAAAATATCTGGCAACGATTTTTTTGGAAATTAATGATCTGGCAACTTCGTGTCACGTGACACGAAGTTGCCAGATCACTAATTTCCAAAAAAATCGTTGCCAGATATTTTTTCTGAATTCTGTAATCAGACACAGTGTTCGGATACTTTTTTGAGCGACTGTACACCCTTGAATACACCCATTTTCAAATTATACCTTAAGGTTTTATTTTTGTTAATAAATAATATGTTTTTTTTTTAATCTTATGGCTCTTTATTCAATCAAAATAACAATTTGAGGCTCTCAAAATTTGTTGGTTTACCTTTTTTTTGTTGTTTTGGCTCTTGAACCAAAAAATATCCTCCCCCCCCCTTGGTTTAAATCATGAGGAAGATTGTAAGAAATTTAAATATAAAATCTAGAAGAACGCGTATCGCCTATGCCGCATATGAGTATCTCATTTTCAAAGAGAAAAAGTTTTACCTTTTCTTTCTCTTTCATTCCGTAAAAGTTTTAATTTGAGCTAGTGGATGATGGGTAAAATGCAAATAGAATTTTATTAATAATTATACAACATACAAGTATTCGTCTTTTAATTCTTAAATCTAAAAAGTTGCGTTTTTCACACCCCTCGCAGAAAAGTGGATAGATTATTGCTGGAAGTGGAATAGTTATTAAAAACTGACACTAATTTTTCAAAACTGTATTATATACAATTGAGGCAAAGTATGCTTCCTTTGCAAAATTATTTACTGATGGCTCTGTAAACAAGGATAAGGGAAGAGCGGCTGCTGCATTTGATCCCAGATCAGAATATTCATTTAGCAGTTAGACTACCAGACGAAACAGAAGTTTTCACAACTGAAATAGTAGCTATAGAAATGGCCCTTAATTGGGCTACTACTCTGTCCTGTGACAAAGTTGTTATTCTGTCTAATTGTCGATCAGTTATTCAATTTTTACAAGGAGATCTGGGAAAATCTAGCTATAAGGAGATCTGGAAAAATCTAATGAGCTTTTTTTGCAACGTTTTGAAGATGGCGAATAAAATAATGAAAAGTTGTATTGAGTTAAACGTGCAGTGGATTCCCAGCCACGTCGGCGTTATAGGAAATGAAATTGTTGACAAAATTGCTAAGGAGGCGTTATTACGCGAAAACTGGCTCATTATTCCAAGAGGTTTCAAATATATATAAAAGCATAACTGGGCAAATTTTAAAACGAAATTTTTTGCATTATTTTAAAGTTCATTCTTCCTCACATCTGAATCATAAGAGTTTGATTGGTAAAACCATTGATTCGTTACAAGATTTCGGACTGACTAAAAAACGACATAGTGACTATTACCAGGCTCAGAACAGGGACCACAAGACTGAATGATCAAATGCATAAGATGAACAGAGCTGAGTCGTCTTCCTTTGATACATGTAGAACAAAAGAAGCAGTCTCTCATGTGTTACTTAATTGCAGCAAATTTGATACTCATAGAGATCAAATGTTTCACTCACTGGAAGAAATTGGAATTAAGGAATTTACACTCAAAGATCTACTCGGACACCAAAATTTGATAAAAAGAAAATATACTTTTAAATTAATTTTACAATTTTTAAAGAATACTAATTTGATTGACAGAATTTGATTTAGTGCCCAAATAGTGCCACGATGTTTCTGCATTACGAGATTGAACGCTCTTAAAATTTTAATAATGTTAATCAAGAACTTTTAGTTTCTACTGAACTACCTCCTTCCTTCAGAAAACTCTGGAATGTTTATGGAATGTTTATTTGACCGCCAATCTAAAACTACTGGAAATTTTATGGTTTTGCTTTTGAAATTTCGGTTTTCCAGACTCAGTTGGGAGAACTCTCCGACATAGTGCACGGACCTTTTTTAAAAGAATTTCCGGATGAGGGGCGAAAAGCCCCGAGTGATTTCCGGGATAATAGTTTATGCTGAAGTAGGAGCTGTTTAATAATTTCAGTGATTTGTATATACCGTATTTCTTCGATTCTAAGACGCACTTTTTTTTTCTCATATAAACATCTCTAAAAACGGGGTGCGTCTTAGAATCGATGGCGACTTAGAATCACATTTTTTTTTTTTCAAAATTTTCCGCGATTTGCACACGGCACCACACGTTTTGTCTTTACGCGGAAACCCCACCTCCAAGTTCGACCACTATCGCATTTCCCAGTTCCATTAGAGAATAAAGTGGCGTGGGTATTTTCTCGCGTTTTCCAAATGTGAAGTCACCGTTATTTCATTATACTGGAGCTCTGTGAGTGAATTATAGTGAGCTTGGAACCTGACTGTCGACTGACAACCTTCCGGAAAAATTACGAAATCGCTGGGACAGCAAAATAGGCGGAATGGGTATCAACAGCTTGTAAGTTAATCCCAGAAAGAATAGTGCAGCACTCATTTAAAAAATGTTGCATCACAACGCTCTGGATGGCTCAGAAGACGATGTATTATGTGATAATGGAAATAAAGATGGCTCAGAAGAATCAGACTCTGATATTGATTCCGAAAGAAGTGATGAATAACATATCTTCTGATAAATAAGTACTATTGTTGTTAGTAAATTGAATTCTATTATAATAAAAATATTTGTTAGATATATTTTAGCGTTTTATTTATTTTTTTTCCTAGAATATAAGTTTTTTTTTTCTGTTGGTGGTAGTAAAATTAAGGCGCGTCTTACAATCGATGGCGTCTTAGAATCGAAGAAATACGGTATATACAGGGTGAATCTGAAAAAGTGGGCAAAACTTTACGGGGTGGTAGAACGCAGCTATACGAGCAATATTCGTCATAGAATGTATGGTCGGAACGCAAGCGGTGAGAAGTTAAAAGGTAGTTTTCCACTGTCACATTTAAAGAATGAACACAAGAAGGAGAGGAGATACTTCAGAAAACATTTTATTAACAGGAATGTAATTGAGGTACATGCTCAAAGAAATTGCTAAAAAGAGCTGCCGCCAGCTGTAATGCAGGCTTCACACTTGCGGGATAGGGACCGACGCACATTTGCGAAGACACCAGGCACTTTTTATACCATTTCCAACGCCACCTAGCGGCTCGCCGTTTGCGTTCCGACCATACATTCTATGACGAATATTGCTCGTATAGCTGCGTTCTACCACCCCGTAAAGTTTTGCCCACTTTTTCAGATTCACCCTGTATATTAAAACCATTAAGTATTTGAAAAACGCGAATTATATTGTTTCATTAGTACCAATCAAACCAAACAAGAGCTTTCTAATTATCATTTTCATTTTTTCCAATGGAACTCCATGACTTTCACATTCCACCACCAAAATTTCATATTTCTATCATTAATACATATTTACAATATTCGATGAAATTTTGGAATTTTTAAACTTTTCCACCGTTAGAGGGTGCAGTTATATTGTTCGAAAGATTCCGAAAGTGCGAATCATAATATTTCATCGATTCCTATCTAACCCTAAAACATTTTTTCATTTATCTCTAAATACAAATAATTTTCTGCTAAATCAAAATATTGTGTTCCCCCCACCCTGGGTCTAAGAGGTCAATTCATTGTTGGCAATGGAAACATCACGGTATTCACATTCCACCACCAAAAGTTTAATTTTCTAACTGACATACGCCGTTTTCAATATTATTTTGAAATTTTGGAATTTTAAACATTTTTCACCGTTAGAGGCGCAATTTCAGTTTTCGGAAGATTTAAAAAGTGTGAATCATAATATTTTATCAATTCCTATCTAACCCAAAAAGAATTTTTTATTATCTCTAAAAACAAACAATTATCTGCTGAAACTAAAAAGGTGTTTTTTCAAACCCCCTCTGGGTCTAAGGGTCAACTCATTTCTAGCAATGAAAACGTCGTGACTTTCTCATTCTATCACCAAAATTTCAAATTCTAGCATAAATACATCGTTTGCAATATTTGTTTGAAATTTTCCAAATTTCAAACAAATATTGCAAACGAATGGCGGTGGGAAAAGTTGAATTTGGAAAATTTCAACTTTTCCCACCGCTAGAGGTCGTAAATATAGTTTTAGAGAGATACGGAAAGTGCATATCGTAATATTTCATTAATACCTATCCAAAACAAAAATATTTTTAATACATCTCAATAAACAAAAAAATTCAATATCTACAGACGGACAGACAGACGACAAAGCGAAACTATTACCTCGTTTTCTTTGAAACGGAGATAAAAAGTAAACCTGTCACATGTAAATATTTACACAAAAAATTATTTTGTTGCCTTCTGTCGCTTATATTTTATCTCTGGAGCCTCTCGCTGCAGGGCCAATTAGTAATCCCCCAGCATACTCTGGTTCCATTTGCCGCTGTATCGTTTTTTCGTTTCGGATATGTATTGATGGAACCTTTCTCCATGCTCATCTGAGACCGCTCCCATCAATTTTGGAAAAAATATCAAGTGTGAATGTAAGAAATGCAGCTTTAGCGTCATATTACATTCTAATATTCTATAAGCCTCCCCACGAAAATAGTGCCTAATATAAACATTTGGATGCTAGATTCGGATTCAGTATCCTCAAATCTATAAAGTTCACCCATTTTTTTTTTTCGAGGAAGGATTTTCATGCAGATTAGTGTAATCCAAAGCTGGTTAAATCGGACTTTTACATTCAATTTTGCTGCTCCTGTAGGATGCAAAGGGAAATAAAACAAAAATTTTCAAGAAACTGAAACGGCCCGTGTTATCGTAATGTTCTCGATAATTCGACTCTTGTTAAAATGGAAATTTTTATTTTCATTCATCATTGCTGCCTCTACCGGGAATAATTGTAGATCAAAGGAACGTATACACTAAACTAAAAGAGTCGATATTTAGATCTGTTCTCGTTAATCCGACTCGGAAGACAACGGATTTTCTTTCTGTTTCTTAATTCTCCATGTTTCTCCACCGATACACTACAAACTGCAAGTGGCCCTTTTGAGTGAATGACAACTTTTACCTTTCGATAACTCCATACACATTATGATGTACCGTTGTGATCCGTGTATTTAGAAATAATTGCAAACCTTAATAATCGTCAGTTTGCTTCCCAATTGAAATTATAACTTTTGACCCTTTTGATACCATTGTTATATCTTCTGGCTGTTCAATGCTATGAAACAGTGGCTACCTTTTGAACAGTAATTCAATTTCATCTATAGAAACTACCTCAACAACTTTCTTGCAGCATAGTAAAGCGATATTTGTTTACAACTTTTTTCTATAACTTCCATTTAAAAATGCAAGGGTACAGTCGCTTAAAAAAAAGGATCCGAACACTACGGTTGATTACAGAATTCAGAAAAAATATCTGGCAACGATTTTTTGGAAATTTGTGATCTGGCAGCCTTCGAGTCACGTACATAGGTGGTCATATTATTTTGATACTAGATCGTGTGGGCTCACTCACGGAAATATTGAGCATGTGCAGTTACCGTTCACAGCAAACTGGAGCGTGTGCAGTAAGTGCACACGCTCCAGTTTGCTGTGAACGGTAACTGGAGCGTGTACAGTTGCTGTACACGCTCCAGATATTTTTCCTGAATTCTGTAATCACGTGACACGAAGGTTGCCAGATCACTAATTTCCAAAAAAATCGTTGCCAGATATTTTTTTCTGAATTCTGTAATCAACCATAGTGTTCGGATACTTTTGAGCGACTTTACTATATTTTTTCCTAATATTACATTTACATTTTCTGATTTGCATTTGATGTTCGTAAAATGCTAAGTAAGGTAATTCGAGTCCAAACCCGTATACACAAAATTATTCTGAAAAAAATCGTAAATCATATTTATGTTGTGCATGCAAATAAGCTGTTTGCTTTAATTCTTAAGTGTTATAGGCTCATTTTCAAATTTTGCAATAATTTGACAGAATTAATAATGACAGAATTAAATTTCAATGCTGTTTGGAAGTAATGCTTGCCATGATTTGATTATTTTCAAAAGAGGTGTTCGAAATTATTCAATTTCGATATTTTAGTTTCATATTGTTATTTTTCAATTCAAAATTATAAAAGCAACCTGCCCAATACTTCAGACTCATACAACGTTCAGACTCATTCAACGACGTAATCGGTCGTGAACGACTGTCGTTAAGGAAACCTTCTTAATCCCATAGGAGAAATGTTATAAATTTTGGTTCCGTTCTTGGAAACATTTTTCACACCAAAATTGAGCATTAAAATAAATATAAATGAAATGAAACACAAATATATGCATTTCGAAACAATTATTTTATAAAAATAAATACCTAATACAGGAAAAAGCATACTGTAAATTCTAAACATACAAAATCACCAAAAATTCCTTGATAACATTTCCTTTAAAATCTTCAGAACATAGTTCAAGGGGTTTCAAGAAAATTAGATGGGGAGAGCAGTGGGTCATTAGAATCTTCAAAATTTAAGTGAAGAGTAGGAGGAGGAGGAGGAGATTGGGAGGACACTGTTGAGACATCGAGAGAATTGGTAGAGACTTGAGATAGCTTAGTAGAAACTTTGGCTTTTTTAGGGCTTTTCTGCATGGGACTCATTGGTTGAGTGTTTCGAAAAAATATTTAAATGGCTTTTGGACTGAAGGCGTTTTCTTCTGATGATAAATCTCCCTGTATATGCAAGGTCATCCCTTATAGCTGAAAGAACCTTCGAACTGCTTTGAAATTTTGGGTCATCTTGCTCGAAACGCGGTCCTATATAAGCGAGTTCGGTGGTAAGAGGGGGAGTATTTAGACATGTAGATCGGTCGCAAGAGCAGGGGGAAACGTAAACAGGGGTCAGCCCCTATAAAATATTAATTCACTTCATTACTCCAGCCAGGGGCGTAGCGAAGGACTATGGTTGGGTTGGGGGGTTGAAATCAAAAGTTTTCCAACTCGAAAATCAAATTTTGCCAACTCAGCAAATAATGTCTCTGTCACGTTTCTACCTAGGTTTTCGCTCCTTGGCGGGGGGGAGGGGGGTTCAAGCAATTTGACTTCCAATTTTGCCAATTAGCTCTAATTTCACAGAAATAATCCCAATATTTACATCTCGTCTGATTTGTAGCAAGTCAGTGTGAATTTTACCTTCATTTGGCCAACTCTCCGTAATTTTACAAAACCAATCCTAATCTTTACATCTCTCCTATACTTGCCAGGTCACTTCAAAATTTTCAAACTCCCCAAGATGTTGCCAACTTTTGTCAATTTTGTCAACTCCTTAATTTCACAAACCCAATCCCAATTATCACAACTCGCCCATATTTTCCAAGTGGATTCGAGTTTTGTCAACTGCCCTACATTTTGTTAAGTTTCCTCAATTTGTACAACACTCCTTAATTTCACAAAACAAATCACAAATTTCACAAATCGCCTATATTTTACCAAGTGGATTCGAATTTTGCTAACTACTTTAGATTTTGCCAACTCGCCGTAATATTCCAGAAAATAATCGCAATTTTTTCACTTCCCTGAATTTGCAAAGTCACTTCGAATTTTATCAACTCTCCTTAATTGCAAAAGAAAGGCACAATTTTCATAACTTCCCTGTGTTTTACCAAGTGGCTTCGAATAGATTTTGAAGCCCCTAGATTTTGCCAAGAGTTCTCGGTTTTTCCAACTTTCCTTCATTTCACAAAACCAATCCCAATTATTACAACTCACCTGTACTTTACTAAGTGGTTTCCAGTTTTGCCCAACTTCCCTAGATTTTGTCACGTTGTCTCGATTTTACCACCTCTCCTTAATTTCACAAAAGCAATCCCAATTTTCGCAACTCACCCGTATTTTACCAAGTGGATTCGAATTTTGCCAACTCGCCACAATTTTACAGAAAAAATTCCCAATTTTTACATCTCACCTAATTTTTTCAAAGTCACTCTGAATTTTGCCAACTCCCTCAAGATTTACCAACTCTCCTAGATATTGCGAAGTTGCCTCGATTTTGACAACATGCCATAATTTTACAGAAAAAAAGATTGCAATTTTACATGTCACCTGAATTTTGCCAACTCCCCCCAATTTTCCCAAGTAACTCCGAATTTTTCCAACTCTCCACGATTTTGCCAAGTCATTCCGAATTTTGTAAACTGCCTCTAGATTTTTCCAACTCCCTAAGTTTTGCCAACGCTCCTAGATTTTGCAAACTCGCCATAATTTTATAGAAAAAAAATCCCAATTTTTTCATCTCACCTAAATTTTGCCAGGTCCTCACGATTCTGCCAAGTCTCTCCGAATTTTGCCAACTATCCACAATTTTACCAAGTCACTCCAAATTTTGCCAATTGCCCCTAGATTTTGCCAACTCGCCATAATTTTACAGAAAAAAATCCCAATTTTTATATTTCACCTGAATTTTTCCAACTCCCCACCATTTTGCCAACTCCCTAAGTTTTGCCAACTCGCCATAATTTTACAAAAAAAAAAAATTCCAATTTTTACATCTCATCTGAATTTTGCCAACTCCCCACGATTTTGCCAAGTCACTCCGAATTTTGTCAACTCCCCAAGATTTTGCGAAGTCACTCCGAATTTTGCCAACTCCCCAAGATTTTGCCAACTCACCTGTATTTTATTAAGTGGCTTCGAATTTTGCTAACTGCTCTAAATTTTGCCGTCTCTCCATTTTCCAAACTGTCCTAGATTTGCCAAGTTGCCTCGATTTTGACAACTCCCCTTAATTTTAGAAAGAAAAGATTACAAATTTTCACAACTCACCTAGATTTTACGAAGTCGCTTCGAATTTTGCCAACTCCGAGTTACTTTGGGGGGGAGCCTCCCCTTCATCCCTCCCATAGCTACACCCCTGACTCCAGCTACATTATTAAATATTTAATTTCACTTTACATGTGGGTTGAGTTGGGTTGTTTTTATCTATGAAAATAGCTTTTATGTACATGACGGGCTAAATTGCCAACTCACAAACGAACCCAATGGCTCAGGGAATAAATAGAGAAAGGGTCTCAATGGAGAGCAGTTAGGAGACATATGAAAGACTCCAGTCAACACTATCCTGAGTGTTATAATTGGTTATGGTTCTTCTGGGCAGATGACTGTAATCTAATTGGACAGATGGCGCCTTTACAAACAATCAGTGTCTCGTTTCAAACTGAAGGCAGAACAAATGTTATATG
This sequence comes from Ryuthela nishihirai, assembly GCA_038380435.1. Lineage (NCBI taxonomy): Eukaryota > Metazoa > Arthropoda > Arachnida > Araneae > Heptathelidae > Ryuthela > Ryuthela nishihirai. The sequence goes on along the minus strand of JAWZYU010000024.1, from coordinate 33,350,522 downwards.
GAGCAAGTGCACGGTAGAGACTTTAATGCAAGAATATAAAATTCTGAGCTACATTGTCGACTTAATCAACACAAGCTCAGTTTTTATAGAGAAATAAATAGCGATACAGGCAAATAACGAAACAAATGATTGTTGTTTTCTACAGTCTACAAAAGTATTGTTACTAAAAATGTAAATTTGAGTCGGTATAAAATAAATACCCCTCAAGCAGCTTCTTGCCAGAGAGGTCTGACAGGAGTCTGTCAGTTTACACTACTGTGCAAATTAGTTGGGACAATAGGAAAATGCAGTAACAAAGACGCAAAATATTTTTTTGTTTAATAGTGTAGTTAATAGTGAATGTGATCCCCCTTAGCTTTAATTACTTCTTCCACCCTCTCAACCATTGATGCCATTAGCTTTCCACATATCTCCTTCAATTCAGGATCGTGGTACCACACTTTCATGACACTTTCTATCATTTTGGTTTGCGTCGTGCAATCCATCTTAGATATGCGCGCTGTAATAATGGCCCACAAATTTTCAATGGGGTTTAGATGGGGTGAATTTTCTGGCCACTCCAATACCTTCAAATGTGGCTGGGTAAAGAAGCTCTTAGCAAGCTTAGAATTGTGGCATGGAGCCAGATCCCGTTGAAATGTCCCATCGCTGTTAGGAAACAGCTTCTTCAGTGTTGGGATCATTTTCGCTTCCAGAACGCCTATGTGTGTACTTTTTGCTGTCCATCATTCCTTCAATGGGGTGAAGTGTCTATTAGATTAGTTTAGACTTCCAGCAGAAGGTCACAAACAAGTTTAGACTTGCAGCAGTTTAGACTCTGCAGCGGAAGGGACTTAGCATTCCTTCGCTTGTCCCAACTAATTCGCACAGTACTGTATATGCCAAATTAGAAGGTCTGTGAGGATGGCAGGACCTCAGCAGAAAAAACAACACAAACATCATGCCTTATCTGGGGCTTTAACCCAGGTCCCTTAGATAAGTAGTCAAGCGCGCTAACCACTTGGCCACGGAATGGCTCTTGAGTAGACATATTTGCCTTAAAAGAGTTATGTTTATTCAATGTATATCACTTATGTTTATTCAATGTATATCACTACATTTTATAATTTCGGATGCATCCAGAGAGGCTCATCCAATCAAGATAGATTCTCTTTCAAAAGTTGTAAAACTGTTGATTAAACGAAAGATAATTTACTTGAATTATGTTTCTATATAATTTGACCGGTAATTTCATTATTAAAAAAATTCTCAATTGTACGCATATATCAATAATACAGGTTTGTACAGAAAATTTTAAACATTGGGCAAAGCTTAAAAACTGATAAATTGCTAAAAGTGAGAAATTTCCGATTGTTCAGTCTAATGTGACTTTGTTGTTTTACTTTGTTTAACTATTTAGCACTTTTTAACATAACATTTTAACATATTTGCTCCGAATTTCGCTTTTTCGAACTGCGCTTTCGGTTTTTGCATTTATAGAATAGGTGACGAAAGGCTAACTGGATATAGGAAATATACTCGGTACCACAGAGAAAATGGCTAAATTCGCAATAAAACTGTTGTCATTCCTAAAATATCTTCGAAATACAGAATGAGCTCCAAAATGCTGAACAAAAGGCCTATGATTACAGGAATGTTCTCGTTCCCCATTTTTTTTCCTTCGTGCTTTGCCATTGGACAGCAACTTCCAATTTGAAGCTTTTACTGTTATGGATTATAAAACGAAAAAAAATATATAAATATATATTTTATGACTTATTTTGTTGTTATCAAATAAATACACTTAATTTATAAATAATTACCACAGAATTATTATACTATAATAATTTTGAAATTTGTGGAAACATGTATTCAAGCGAAGAGCCAGTGGAAACATATATTCATACTATAATAATTCAGAAATTTGTGGAAACATATATTCAGAATGCAAAAAATATTATTTCTTTTTTAACTATATTAATGCTAAAAGATCAAGTGTTAGGCCAACCTTCTTAATTTCTTTCATTGTAAAAATAAAGCAAAAAGATAGCTGTATGATTGTTCACACACCTGACAGGAAACAAGATTTCCCCGCCATCAAAAAACAACAGAAAAAAGAGTATTAACCCCACCCTGATGATTTTCGAGTGTGATCCGCTTATTCACGTCACAGAAGATAACGACTGTTATTCAAGCGTATTGGAGGTGTTTTTTGTTTACGGATGAATCCAGATTTGCTCTATAGAGTGATTTAGGATACACAATCATGCTATAACAGAAAGAGAGAAACGTTCTCACCCTCTAACATCATGAAAAGTGACACCTGTGGTCGCGGTTGTTCGGAAATTTTTAACAAATTTTCAGCTTCTCTTAATTTCTCTGTATGCCAATACCTTATTACTATTTCTAATTGATTGCATTCCAGTAATTATATCTCTAAAACTATTTTAGATAGCTAAATACTAAGTACAGTTTTGAAACATCTCTTTAGGATTGATCTAGATCAATGTGCTTTAAATGAAAAGCTCTCATAAGACAAACAAAACCTTACTTTACTCTGTTCCCCATGTAAATCTGCAGAAAATATCTCTCATATAACTCTGTGTTGCCCTCTCTATCAATTACCACAGCATAGTCTAAAAGAGGCGTTAAAAAAGATAGTGACTCGACACCAGCGGACACTGGTTATGCCGTCTCCACTGGTATCGAACGAAGCAACATTGGACTACGGAATGGAAGAGAGTGTTGTTCACAGATGAGTCTCAATTCTGTTTCAATATGCCAGACAGCCGTTTGTCCGCATGGCATCGGCATTTTCAACGACATGAGGAAGCTTATTCCATTAGCCGCCATCACCATGGTTCCCCACCATGGTACTATGGTATGGGAAGGCATCGCATATGTCAGCCAGTGAGGGGGTATTTATTTTTGATCCGTCCCATGGCAGAGTGGTTAGCGCACCTGGCTACTGATCTAAGGGACCTGGGTTCGAGCCCCGGATAAAGCATGGCTGTTTGTGTCGTTTTTCTGCTGAGGTCCTGCCATCCTCTCAGACCTTCTACTATGGCATATACACTGACAGGCTCCTGTCAGACCTATGTGGCAAGCAGCTGCTTGAGGGGGTATTTATTTATTTATTTTATTATAACGGCGAGACATTACATCACTGAGATCGTTAATCCTGTGGCATGACCATTCCTTACTACCATGGCTGGAATGATTCTGCAAAAGGACAATGCCACCCCAAACACTGCACGTGTCATGCCCACGTAATTTTATCACGTGGACAAGACTTTATGAAGGGAGGACTGTCAGCCGCCATCACCTTCCATTTTAACAGTGACATTATAACAGTTTCGTCCATATTTCTGCGTTCAGCTCCTGTTTAGGAAGGACCTGGCCGCTGGCATGGAAAGTTCGCGACGGGTCCGTTGGCCCCCCTCAGGTGTCAAAGCATGATGTACGTGACCCATCGCTGTCAACATTAAAACAACAGATGGGTGCATGAGTCACACCTCGGCTAGTTCAACCAACCAGCGGCATCCACGACGGGCCAGCGAGGTGATCTCTACACGGAGGCCAGAAAAGAGCAACCGAGAAGGAAATAAAAAACTGCACTTTCGACCCTTCTTCTTGTCTGAGATGTGGGCAGCGATGGTCCTCTCAAGTGAGCGCTGCAGATTCCCAAAATGTTAGATGTTTAGCCGGCAAGAGCGATGAAAAGTACGTGCCCTCAGCTACCGCCGGTGGACGCCCAGCGACGGTGACTTCTCCCTAACGACGACTAAATGAGGTAGGGGGAACATTTTGTTAAGATCTGGTTTCGTTTTTCCAGCACGAATGTGTTCTGTGTACTGCCATCACGTTGTCCCGAGTGGGACCACAGACTGTTTAAGGCCTGCTAGCCTTCCGAGCGAATGGCTCGCTCCTACGAACTTTTTAAGACTTTTAGCCTCCACCACTACTAATGTTTCCCTTGATTAAAAAGGGCCACGCCAGGGGCGTTTGTTGAAATTGTTCCAAAAGTGGGAACTAGGTGTGTGTAAAATGTCTGAACAGTAATTTGTTAATAAATGTTGTGCTTTTGTTAACTGTAAAATTATCTCAGTTTTCATTATTGCAAATGTCTGTTAATTTTTGAATATTGGGTCCGGGAACTGCCTAGATTTGGCAGCAAGTAAACGAATCACGGCCTAAGTGTGTGTGCCGCTCTAAATATACTCAGCGGTAATCACCACACACGTGCAACGATGGACAGTCTCAAAGATGTGGACATTTTCTCATCGCCGCCATACTCTCGAGACTTGTAGTCCATTGAGCATGTGTGGAACCCTTATGGGTCTCCACCTTCACCAGCTCCCTCCAGCGGCAAACCTGGTACAGTTACATGCTCAATTGGATGCTGTTTGGAACGCCATACCTGGACACCATTAACCATCTGATTGATGGTATGCGGGGCGGGGGTGGCTCAGTCCGTATCGCGTCAGGCTCGTAATCTGTAGTTCACAGGTTCGAGTCCCAGCTGGGTCAGCGTTGAGATTTATCTCCTCAAAATTCCCCGCCCTGCAGTAGGGGAACCGATGGGTTTGGAAAGGCCGCCGTCCGTCGGATGGGACGTTAAGCCGTGGCCCCGTGTGCGGGAGAGCCATACCTGTGCACGTTAAAGAAAACGCTGGATGGCCTTGACGGGAGGCTACCATCTGTCTCCCAACAGCTGTTCCAGTGGGTCCCCTCCTCCAACCTTCTCTGAGCCTTCGGGGTCCATGTGACCTGGCCATTTAGCCCATGGTGTGCAAAAAAGTGCCGCTCAGAGGTAAAACAACCCAACCCAACCCAATTGATGGTATGCCGAAATGTCTGCAGGCTTGTATCACCGCCTTAGGTGGACCTACTACGTACTGATGAATCTGCAATAAACGCATATACCTTGCGTTCTCAGGTTCGTTTTTTGATCATTTTCACATCTATCCTCATAGCTTCTTTACTGTAAATTTCGGGAATATATATCACTTCCTTTGCGGTGTTGCAATTTGCACTTTAAGCAGTTTATTTTAAATAGACTCAAAACTACGTGATTGATATATTTTTCTTTATTTTTATACAAAGACTCAAACTGCAGTATTCATTTGAAATATAAACTCATTATTATAAGCAGAGAAAGTGACTCTACACTTACATATATATTTAATTATATTATCAGTATTATATCACTAAATTTTCCATTTATTTGTGTTCTATGCATTACGTTTTAAAGGGACATTATTGCTTCACTAATCTGGATTATTCACTAATCCGAACACCACCTAACCAGTGCATCCAGATGAAATATAGTTTACTATACTTGGAAATCATTTAGGTTTCTAGAGCTAAATCACGAAACGTAATTGATAAGGATTTGAACTATCCTTAAGTTTTGACATTTTCTTTGAACCATTTGCTACAAAACAGTTACAGAAAAATCATTGGATCAAAATCTTATTCACAGTGGCGGCTCGCGTATAGGCACTGTGGAACTGCAGCACCCCTAATTTCAACTTCATATTATCGATAACATGTAATATAATGAGTCCTTTTTTCTTTAATTCTTTCTTTATACTTGTACAATATATAATCCTTAAGCTTAATGTCAGTAGCCATCCCCCAGTTTATGAAAAAGATACAAAAATCTTTGTATGGAACTGTGCGCTTCACAGTACTAGCGGCGAGGTGTTTGACTGTTGTGCGCATGCGCACATTGGAAGCTACACGCGAGGCTGCAAGGGAGAGAGAGCACTGTCGTTCCCGCAGTGCCGACCCTGGCGTGCTGGTTGAAGGTAGTTTTTTTTTACTCCGCGTGTGTTGTGCTTAAAAACCGTGTACCATATTCTTGAATGTGATAAAGTGTAGAATTAGATTATTATCCTGCTTCCAGCTATTCTATTTGATTCATTTTTTTTTCGGTTCTTTTATTTAACAGAAAACTTTAACCATGGCCTTGCATCCCCTTGCATCCCAATTTTCTGGAGCAGCACCCCCACTAATTTTAGCTACGAGCCGCCACTGCTTATTCATCATTTTTGCTGAAAACTTGACTAATGTAATCTAACACACGGAAGATACTATCACACTTCTCAGAGTTAGCTCTGGCGTTTTTAAAGTTCGAAGCGATATATTTAATAAAATAAAGAATTTCACCAACATTGGTATCTTTGAAAAGTAATAATAACTCTTTGATTTGTGTCAAAATACCATTACCGGTATTAGCATTTGACATTTTCTCTTGATTTTTCTGGAATGCCTTCACATTCGATTTATTTTTGTTTTGAGTGATATGACTTTGTGTTCTCAGAGAATGAATAGTAATTAATTTTAACGAAGCCATCTTACTTGTAAAGGACTTTCATATAATTTTGCTGATAATTTATTTTCTTACAAATGTATTTGATTATGCTGCGATGTGTTAATCAGAATCATTCTAAAAAAAGCTACACTGGTTAGATAATTAACGATGCTTTCACTGAATGCTACAAATGTTAAGAGAGAGATGGAAGGTTGCCGTTAAAGCCATCGAATGTACTTTTGATGTGAAAAGGGTCTGATTCTTCTGCAAAAGGACACATCCAAAGGACAGTGGTGTTTTCAAGCCCCCTTTTTTTTCACTGAATGCAAGGGAGGGTTAGTGGTGATAAATCTAAACGTTGACTCAGTTGAAATTTGAATCTGGAACATCAGAACATGAGACTTGCATGTTACCGATTGAGCCAACTTCCATCCTCTATTTCAAGGGAATTGCATTCGATAACACGTGGTAGGATGTAAAGTCAATTGTGTTTGTCTCCTTAAGATTAAATTGCAGAGTTAACTGATGACATCATCAATTGTCAACTTTCCCAACGCAGTTGCTTCACAATTCACAAAAAGTATCTGAAGGAAAGTAGTTGGTTGTATTTTCATTTCGTCAGATCATTAATTATCTTTCAGAATTTAATAAAATAAGATCACCTACTTTATTTTATCACATGTGTTATTTTTCCCAAATGACGGGGCGGGGGTGGCTCAGTCGGTAGCGCGCCAGGCTCGTAATCAGTAGTTCCCAGGTTCGAGTCCCAGCTGGGTCAGCGTTGAGATTTATCTCCGCAAAATTCCCCGCCCTGCCCACGGTCAGTAGGGGACACCGATGGGCTTGGAAAGGCCGCCGTCCGTCGGATGGGACGTTAAGCCCATCCGACGGACGGCGGCCGTGGCCTCGTGTGCGGGAGAGACATACCCTGTGCACGTTAAAGAACCCGCTGGATGGCCTTGACGGGAGGCTACCATCTGTCTCCCAACAGCTGTTCCAGTAGGTCCCCTCCCCCAACCTTCTCTGAGCCTTCGGGGTCCATGTGACCTGGCCATTTAGCCCATGGTGTGCAAAAAAGTGTCGCTCAGAGGTAAAACAACCCAACCCAACCCAAATGACGTATTTAGGAGAATGCGAGAGGACTCACCGGTACAAAGCTAGATGGGACTCCAATCCAGTCTTGGATCAAGAGCAATTTGAACATTGCTCTCATTTAAATTTCTTTTACCTGGCCATTGCAAGTATAATTCACTTATTTAAGTATCGTTAAATGTCTTCAGTTTATATTAAACTTCTAAGGCCACCAGGAAGCCCTGATTTGACACCCCTCGATTTTTTCTTGTGCGGCTTCCGAAACAATTATGTTTACATGGGTAAAATTCGAGATCTGAATCATTTGAAAGCAAGAATAAGAGAAGCATCTGAGAAGTACAGTAACAAGAGATATGCTGCAGCGTATAATAGCATTTGCGTATAATATCGATTGGATATTGCAAGATCTAAAACGGTGCACATTATGTTCAAAACTATTTGAGGTACGATTTCAATTAAAATAGTACTTTCTTGAATATGTATATTATTTTCTTACATATTGGTTCTCAAAACAACCCGTCCCCATTCTTTTTCGGACACCCTTATTTCGCTTCTGATTCTATGTATTATATAGAAACCATTTTGCCGTCCTGTAAAAATGTATAAATATTTATCGGCGTGCTGCTATATATCACATTTCAGTGAGCTAAAATTACCCAAGGTTTCGCGGATTACCGCTGATACCTGAAGACGGTTATCGCATTTGATGAAATGGTATACCTTTTATTAAACAAGAATACTCAGAAGTTAGAAAGGAATTATTCAATTTCAGTATCATCTCTGATTGCAATATAAGTTAAAGAAAACTTGTTCTCATCAAAATGATTCTTGTGTTCAACATTTCTTCGACATACTACTACTTCATGATACATCCAATCTTCAGCGTATTACAAGTAATATCTATGTTTTTAAAATTACTTCGAACGTGACGTCATATCGAGTATGATGCACATTGAAACCGATGAAATAAGCGACGAGAAATCGGGTGATTATAGTGAAAGGGTTCTGGGTTCGAGTCCCAACTAAGGAATGGATGTTCTTTTCCTTATGCTCACTATTTCCTATTGCTAAGTGCCTTCCTCATGTTTTTTCTGTGACGTATTATTCTGTCAGACCACTGTGGAAGTAGTTGCTTGAAGGGTTAGGTTTACCTGTAAGTGATACTTCTTTTTGCACAAAATGTGCTAAATGGTCAGATCACAAGGAGAACAAGGGTTCAGAGACGATTGGAGGCAGGGAATCCAATGGAAAGCTGTTAGATGGAAGCCTCCCGTTAATGCCTTGCAGCATATTCTTTAACGTTCACTGGGCATGGCTGTCTGGGGTGGGAGTGGCGCAGTCGGTAGATTGCCAGGCTCGTAATCTGCAATTCCCAGGTTCGAGTCCCAAGTGTGCCAACGTTGACATATATCTTTGTTAAGCCCCAACTCTGTCGACATTCAGAAAGAGGACACCTATGGACTTGGTAAAGGCCGCCGTTTGTCGGATGAAACGTTAAGCCATGTTTCTTTGTGAAGGACAGTCATATTCTGTGCACAGTGAAGAATACACCGAATGGTCTTAATGGGAGGGTACTATCTGTCTCTTAACACCCACCTGCCCAGTGAGTTTCCTTCCCTCAACCTTCTGTAAGCCTTTTGTGGTCCTTATGACGTGACCATTTGCCCAGTGTTTGCAAAAACAAAGAGCCGCTAAGAGGTAAACCAACCCACATTGCTCTTGATGTGAAAAAGGGCACTGATATGTCTAAAGAGGCCGCCATCCGTCGGATGGATATTAAGCCGTAATCTCCTATGTAGGAGAGAGCCATACCGTATGCATTGTTAACCTAACAACTGTCTAGTCATCTTTCCAGACCCAAATCTGAACCATTGTGTGTGTGGGGGGGGGGAGGGGGGAGGATGCTCAGCGGTAAAACATACACCCGAAACCATGACTTAAATAGCATCATCCGACAGACGGCGGTTTTCCCAAACTCATCGTTACAAGATTCCTGTCAGAATTATGCCATCCCATCGCTGGCGCAGTTGAGACTCGAACCTGAAAACTGAAGATTAAGACCCTGGCGCACTACTAACTGAGCCAACTACGGTTCCTGTTATTTGGAGGATAAATTATATTTAAATAAATCATATATAATGATCATTTTGTCGGATAAATTAAGTGGCAGGAAACTGTTGACACTTGTCGAATGTGATGCTTAGTTTTTCGGGTGTGACACATGATGATAATGAGTAACAGAAAACTCTATATCGAATATTATGCGCATTAGTGCAGATAATATAAGCAACTACAAATAGAGTGATAATACAACAAGGATTCGTCGTCTTAGGTTATCGTCATGCAAGTAAAATAGGAAAATAATTACTGATTCTTATACTCTAAAGAAAACCACTCGATCACAAGAAATCTCCTAAAGAATCTTTAATGTCAGTACTTGTTTTGACCTGAACTTATTAAATTCTGTCATTATTACTTACCATAATCATCATCAATCAGAATATCAGCATTTAGTGGTCTTCGAATCGAAATAATCAGAAACGAATTTTCAATTGGTAAATTGCACTCTTCTCAAAAGTTCCTTCTTATTTTCATCTGTCTAAGACAGAATGTAAACATCATGGTAGTCGACTGCCACTTCCATCTTTCACTTTAGATCATCAATCACCGAGTTCAAAAATCATATACGTCCATCACTCTACTATATCATTTCGCTTTTCAGGAGCAATAACTCGAACAAAAATGGAGGAATTATCCAATCTGCTTATTACGATAGCTTCCAGTCTTCATCGTTTCCAGAAACAGTTTTGTTCCCATTCTGTCATCGTAAATGGCGATAAATGCCTGTTTGGAAAGGACAGATTGGTTATAGATGGAAGTCTTCCACCTTAGAGTCATTAGCCTAGTTTTGGGCCTGGGGTAATTGTGGATTAGAGGTTTCTGTTTTTTTTTCTAAACAACAGAAAGCTTCTGCTCTTTTCGGAAAAAAGATAAGAAAATGCAGTGAGTGTAAAATTGGGAGTTTTTAGACTTTCCTCTGATAAATAATTTGCTTTAACATGTTACAGTGTAAAATTTCAATTAAAGAGAATACAGAGAGTAAGTTCCCTATACTACTAACGGTAGCATTTTCACAATGTTAAATTGTCATACAACAGCGCTGCAGTGCCAGACGAACAAACTGACTTCCATAGAAACAAACACGTGACTGGAAACTGTTTATGTGCTTTGCGTAAAAAAATTTTCGTAAGAATTATAATTAATTAACACAAGTATTTTTACACAGGACTCGTTGGTTGTTTAAACTTTTTAATCGCTATATATGTGAGTATTGATGTAAAGGTAAACTAGTTTTGAGCCGGATGATGACGTGTCAGATGCTCTAATCGTTGAGCTACCGGCCGCTGATAGATATTTCTGTTTTGGGTGTTAAGCTATTGACCTTATTCGGGATGTGTACTGATGACTGTGTTTGAGTGCAATTGGAGGCTGTCCTTCGGAGATTTCATCAACAATCATCTATATGATATGTCATCAGGAGGTCGTGGGTTCGGATCCTATCCTGATCAAGAAAATTTTTCCTCTACATCTATTAACAGCGATGATGATTAAAAAGCTTAGTTAACATTAATTAATGTTTTAAGCTGCAACTGGCTGTCACATGTTTTAAAAATTTAGTGTGGTAGAGTGATTAACGTGCTGGGCCTGATCAAAGGAACTTCAGTACGATCGATGTCTGTATTTTTTTTCTGCTAAGGTCTCTACTATGGCATATAAAACTGACAGGTTCCTGTCAGACCACTGTGGAAAGAAGCTGCTTGAGAGAATGTTATTATTATTAATTAAATTCAGTCGTCCCGTGGCTGAGTGGTGAGTGTGCTATGCTACTGATTCAAGGGATCTGGGTTCGAGTCCCAAATAAGCCATGGATACTTGTGTTTTCTGATGGGGTCTCGCCTTCCTCACAGACATTTCCATCTGTTTGAAGGGTATTTTTTTTAATTAAATTCAGATTACTCAACAATATTTTTAGCTCGTTTTTTTAAACGAGCTGATGTTTTTATCTCCTGTCCGAAGTAGACATTCAACTTCTTTGTTTATAGAGATAAATTAAAAATTATTTTTCGGTTGGATAGGTAGTAACGAAATATTACAATTCCCACTTTCGGAATCTTCCAACAGCTATAATTGCGACCTCTGTGAAAAAAGCTGAAATTTGCAGAATTTCAAAAAATATCGCAAGCGATGTAATTATGTCAGTAATTTGAAAGTTGTGGTTGTGAAACGTTAAGATTACGAAGTTTGCACTAACAGCAATAATTTTCACCTTTGCACCGGAGAGGGTGGGAAAACCTTTTTTATTTTAAGAGATAATTGTTCGCTTTTAGAGCTGAATTAAAAATTCTTTTTGGTGTTGGATAGGTATTGATAAAATATTATGATTTTCACTTTTTGAATCTCCAAATGTTTGTTTAATATCGCCTTCTGTCAATGGAAAAATTTTTAAATTTCAAAATTTTAAACGAAAATTGGAAACTATCTATTTAGGTTCGAAATTTGGTATTTTACTGGTGGAGTGTAATGATCAAAGTGTTTACATTGGCAGCAGTAATTTATCCCTTCATTCCTAGGAGTATGTAGGAAAACCCAACCTTTTTGGCTTCGAGAGATTAATGAAAAATTATTTTTCACTTTCGAAAGCAGTATAATGAATCATAGTTTCGATGATGTACGAAAGCAGTATAATGAATCATAGTTTTCAAATCCTCCAAAAGGCATTAATATACACCCTAAGAGGACCTAAATGCCAAAAACTGTAAAACTTGAAGTAACATTGCAAACTACATTGGTATCCATAAATTAAGGAAAAATCAAAAAAATTATGAGAGACAAAAACTCTATGAATGATCTTAATGAAATTTGACAAAAACATGAATTGCAATATTAGTTTCAGAATGGCATAAAATATTTTACACTAGAAACATTTTTCGTCAAAAAATAACATTTTCAGGAACTTTGCAAAAATGAGGTCTCAGAATGCAATGGGCAAAGTTCTTTAATAAGGAGTGTGGTCACCACTTACAGCAATGCAGGCACGGCAGCAATGTTCCATGCTGTTTATGATGTTGTGAATCAGCTCAGTAAGGAGTAACAATCATTGATCCTTTAAAACAGTTAAAATCTCCCCCCTTTGTTTCAGGTAGCAGGTTGAGGGCAGCAACACGTCTCCCTACAGCATCCCACACATGCTCAATCGGATTTAGGTCGGGAGATCGAGCTGAGAGATATCCCACACATGCTCACACTCCTTGCATTTAATGGTCTCCTCTTGAAAATATAGTTCCACTAGTCGAGCTGTGTGTAGACGAGCGTTATCGTCTTGTAAGATGAATGTTCCACCTATTGCACCAGCGTCAGGACGTACATAAGGGTTCAGGATGTCATCTCTTTATCTTTGAGCATTGAGTCCCACTCATCAACACATAGATGTCTGTGCGTCCACCTAAGGAATTTCCACCCCAAACACACACGCTACCTCCGCCGCAACTGTCTCTTTGACGGATGTTACTGGGATGATAGCGGGTAACTCGTTCTCTCCATATCAAACAATGTTCAGAATCACTGCAATCAATATCTGGACTCATCTATGAGGAGTACGGATCTCCATTGCTCTTCTGTCAACATGCGTGTGTACCCAAGTCAACCGCTCTTTCTGTGATGTGACGTGACGAGAGTAGTGTAGCCCCATTATACGATACCCCTTTGCACAGTGCTTCCCCCATATGACGTCACCGGCCACCCCCATATGCACCCCCACTACTATCCCCCTTATTAATATTCATAACAGACTACGTCCCCTTATTAGTATTATTAATTAATATTTCATAATTAATAATTAATTAATAATTAATTAGTTCGAAATTAATTAATCTCCTTATCAAAAGTTCAGCCCCTTTATTAAAAATTCCCCCCTTTGATTAAAACCCGTGGCGCCCTCTAGTGTATATTATGAGTACTATAATTCAAAAAAGTCCTATATTTTAACTGAAATTATTCCCAATTTTTACTCACCCCTCATTGAAAAAAACTTATCAAAAGTTCCACCCCTTTATTAAAAACCTTACCTGTATTTTTAAGCCCCCCCCCCCTCTTTAAAGACCCACCTGTCTGTTTTAAGTCCCCTGAATTTCCAAACACCTGAAAAAGTCTTTGATTTTTGGTGGTGCCATCTAGTGTATACTTTAGTAAGAATTATATTTTAATCGAAATTTTTCCAATTTTTTGACTCTCCCTTATCAAACGTTCCACCCCCCCCCCCACCTTTATTAAAAACCCTATCAAAACTTCCCTTGGTTGATATGTATTTTTTAATCCCCCTTATCAAAAGTCCCGCCCCCTTTATTAAAAAAACCCTTATCAAAAGTTTCGCCCTCTCTATTAAACTCCCCCCTCACTGATCACAAACTCCGAATAAGTCCCGTGATTTCTACTATCATCTGAAATTTGCCAAGTCCAACTAAATTTTTGGTGGCAACGTTCAGAATGGGTGATGCAATCGTCAAAAATAATTGCAAAGAACAACTAAACTTTTGGTGGCGACGTTCAGATCATCCCCTCATAGAATGGCTGATGCAATCCTCAAGAATAATTACAAAGTCCCAATTTTTTACTCCCCCTTCATTAAAAAACTCTTATCAAAAGTTCTGCGCCCCTTTTAAGGACTACCCTGCAGTAACTGTTTTAAAAGACTACCCTGCAGAAAATGAAATGAAAAAATGCTATTGGGTAAAAAAATTAATAAAAAAAAAACGACAAAAAAAAGCATTGTTTTAAAAACAAATTATTCGTAATTATGAAAAATATTGAGGGGTAATATGGTCTGGTGACCTGTATGGATGACATAAAAGACCCGCTTTAGAACACACAACAAGCGTTCGGTACCTCACCCCTACTATGGACCACGTTTCATTGAAGGATGAATCTTGGATCACATCATTCCCTGTGCTGTCGATACTCCTTTGCTTCCATATCAGACGTGATGTCTTACAACATGAAAACCCACTCACAGCCTTGACCACTGTTTTAGGACCCATCTCGAAATTTTTCTAAGTCCAGAGACGGTTGACAGCTCTTCTGACTAAACCGCATTGTCACCCCCAACCTTTGTTTCAGATACGGTATGGAAAAAATGTTTTCATTTTCCATCCTCTTATCGAAACATCCCATTTCCCCTTTATGATAGGTCAGCTATTTGTTTCAATGTACCCCGTCGGAAGAAGACAAGCGATTTGAAATTTCGCACCCCTAAACCTCCAAGAGTTGAGCTTCTCTTATTAAAATTAGCCTCCTTCGGGTTGAAGGATGTTGCCATCAGATATTTGTGTTCACAAATATTCTGCACTTTCTGCGTCAGAACTTGTTTTGGAACGATAAAGTGGTTTTACGTTAAATTCTTATCTCTGCCATGTCTTAATTAATTACTCTCCGTAAGTATATCCGTTACGCGATCACAAGTTTAAAACTTTTTATTCCTAATACTTATTACCGCTGTATCTCAGTACATGATGCAAAATATTACTCGTTCCTAGGAAGTAATGTTACGCAGTAACAATCGGTAACATTATTTCTTCCTCGGAAGAAAAATCAGCTAATTGTTTGAAAGTAAGATATCATTTTTTTTTTAAATTCTGCAAATATAAACACTCTTACTGTTTTAAAAATCGTCTTTTCCATCGTTTAACGGCGAACGTGTGCCTAATCACGCTGATAAAATTTTATTTCGCGTTGTGACCTGTTGTTTAGTACGCGTGTGTGCATTACTAGGTCAGTTGTTTTCATCGGATAAAAATAATTCTGTAAAGAATTTTTTGTATGCTGTTGAATGTTATAGAAAGTAAGCAATGCTAAAAGTAGAAATCATACGATATGAGTATCCTTGCGTTTCTGCTTACGGTGCATAAAAAACTTTAGTTCTACATCCAGCATGAATGTATGTTAATGGAGTAGGGGATATCAGTTTTAACAAATGCTATAAAATACACTAAGCTACTATAAAAATAATACACTTAATAAGTCTCACTCAATCATACCCTCCAACTTACCAAAGCTAATCCACCGAAATATTATTTGCAGCTGGACTGATAGTCAAAATTTAGCAGATACTTCAGCGATTATATCAGTATATCTATGGAACAAGCTACATGAGAAAGCTTCGTCAATACGCTACCGTTAACATAAAAATCCGCCTAACTATGCTCTAACATATATGTTCTGATTGGGCCTCAGTAAAAGAATTCTGCACTTTTGTCACGAAATCGATGTTCTCGCATAGAGCTTACAAGAGGCGACAGAAAAAAAATAATACCTTTACAAAACTAAGAGTCACTTGGTTTGAAACATCCGAAATCCAGAAATACCCTTTCTAAAAATAGAAAAATTCCCTCCTTATTCTTAATCCCCACTTCTTGAAATTTAACATCGTCTCTGTTACAAGTACTGAAAGCTACTGCTATTATTGTCGCTTATCTGAAGAAATGGCCGGGAGACGAGTGCACACAGGCAGCCACTGATAAAGGTCAGGGGGTCACTTACGCACTGCCCTATGGAACAGTTCTTCGATGCGAAAACAGATATGCTACTGTTTATCTAAATCCTTTACTTATGGGAAGAGCTGCCACTCCGTGAGTTTTATCTTCCTCAACTCTATTGACAAAGTGAAATAATTATTCGTTTCATGGTGAAATGCCGCACTTTATCACATAGGTCAACGGAAGCTCCCTGTATGTGGTCGTCTTATCTACGGTGGGATCTTTTCGGCTTAAGTACACAACAGTTTATCGCGTGCAAAAACTCCAAGTGGTCAGCTGATTTTAAAATGTCCTCTTATACTCTTCATTGCAATTAAAGGAACAGAAAATTGTTAATGTCATAAGAAATGTGTGACGTATTTCACAAAACGGTACATATGTCGCAAAAAATGAAAAAATAAAAAAGTATCATTTAATACGAGTTTCGCAAAATAATGTGTGAAAATTTCAGTCCCAGTGTGATATGATGCAGAACTAATGCAAAATCTGGAGTCTTAATCCCCACATCATTTGTTAGGTGGTGATAGTGTTAACATCCACGAATTTTCAAGTGATATTCAGGAGTGTATCACTTAAGTTTCAATTTCTTTTATTTTTTTCAACCACGATAATGTACAGTTTCTGCGGGACTGTTCCTGTGGTGACTTCGATGTGAAAATGGCGCATGGGGGGCGATCTTTCTCACAGTAGCGATATGACCATGCACTTTGCTAAAAAACAAACCTGGTCAATGAACGATGATCAGGACAATATGTAATTAAGATTTGAACTAAAAAAGTTATGACGTGTGAAATTAGATGTTTCACTACACGAGGATATCTAACACGCACATTTTCATGTCTAAGAATCTGTTTAGTTATTTTTCCTGCATGAGAATATATATTTCTATACTAGTGTGGAATTCTTAGAACAAGTAAGTACACTATGTTTGTGCGAAAATTGTTGTTTTTCCCGCACCGGTGTGGAATTCTCAGAACAAGTGGTACTATGTTTTATAAGTGTGAAAGTGGTTGTTTTTCCGGCAAGCACACGTTTTTTTTATAATGTTATGTATTCCCATATGTGTTTCACTACATGCGTAAATCTTAACATGCATATTTCATGTTCAACTAAGAACGGTTTAGTTATTTTTCCCGCATTAGAATGCATGTTTCTTTACGTCCGTTACTTTTTTCTCTGTTTATTACAAGTATGTGCATGTGCATGTGCGAAGTACAGTAGTAACAATAGTTTAACCAGAAGTATTCATTTTTTAATTAAACGTTAATGTCACCATTTCGTTTCTTACAACAACGTTCATTTCTAGTGAGATGTAAGTCAGCAACGTTATTTTTCCTGCAAACATTCACTTTTTGTGCAAGCATGTGAATATTACATGTAACTTTTCAGTTGTTTGTGAACCAAATATTCACTTTTCTGATCAAGAGTGAAATCCACACACTGTGTATAACATTTGTAAACATGAACCAGTTTGGATAATTTTCATGCAAGCTCCTTACGTGCGAGAACTACTTATGTTTTTCGGAGCGTTCGAACCTTTATGTATGAAATTAGTTTTTTCCACTAGTTTCGAAGAAGCATTTTTTGTTCAAAAAGTGGTTATACAAAATATTTCATCACTGATCTTAACTTGAATACTCATATTTCAGTAGGTGTAAGGATTATTCTTCAACACGTTCGAATTTTTTTTTCAACACGACTGTCTTACGTTACGTCTTACGTTACGTTTTCTGTCAGATGTTTCGTAATGAACAAAACGTGTGTGTTTTTGCTAATACAGAAGATGACATACAACCGAGAATTTTTCAAACTTAGAATAGCGCAATATCCCGATGCGTTAAGAACGAGACGGGAGGATGCTAACAGCTGAACATGGTCTACGACGGGCGAAATCCTTGTTACTTCGCGCAAGGGGCGAAG
This sequence comes from Ryuthela nishihirai, assembly GCA_038380435.1. Lineage (NCBI taxonomy): Eukaryota > Metazoa > Arthropoda > Arachnida > Araneae > Heptathelidae > Ryuthela > Ryuthela nishihirai. Next base: position 33,332,624 of record JAWZYU010000024.1, on the reverse strand, counting down.
GATGATAAAACATGTAATAATCTGAAAAGGGAAATCCAGTTGTTTTAAAAAAGAGGGCCTTTTATGGTACAAGGATTTTGTCTTTTTTCAGGGGTATTACGTTTTATCACTTCTTCACTCCTTGCGCAAAACAACAGGATTCCGCCCGTCGTATGCGGTTTAGTCAGAAGATAATATCCCTCATGAAGCCTTCTAAGCACAGTAAAAGCTGATACAACCCCCTCAGTGGCTGCTGCAAGCCAGGATCGTAGCTGAGAGGGAGTAGACATCCGGCTCCTTCGTGCTGTTAATCGCAGATATCGGTCTTATACAGCGGTCGTAACTTTAGCCTTTCTTCGGATAAAACTCCGAGATTCGGAATCCGTGCAAAGAAATTGATTCCACAGTTTATGCACCACAGAAGGACTCACATTCAGCCATCGTACCACGTCAACTGACTTTGGCCTGCTTCGAGCCGGCCAGTAACTCTCCACCGCAGTTCATTTGGCAAATGATGTCATTCCTACAAAATGGCTATTTCGAATTTCTTTACTCACATATACAACATAAAATAATGATCCACTCCAAAACACTCGTTTTTATGCCGCTATCCGATCACGCAAATTGACGCAACCTACACTAATTTGCATACGATATGCCGACTCGACATTATTGGTTATATGAACAAGTTTGGTGAGGATCACATAACTTTTTGGCGAATTATCGCGTTTTTTCTCATTTTTCCTTAATTTATGTAAACCAGTGGGTAAAATGTTTTTGCTAGAAATTAGAATTTATAGTGATAGAATATGTTGATGAAGAACGGATACCAAGAAAACTGACAAATTTATATAATTCATGGGCTTCAATTTTATTATATTTAGCTAAATTTCGACCGATAGTTTTTTATTTTTAAGTATTTAGTGCTTAATTTTAAAATTTTCAATAATATTTCAATATAGCAGTAATAAATAAATTGGGCGGGGATGGCTCAGTCGGTAGCGCGCCAGGCTCGTAATCTGTAGTTCCCAGGTTCGAGTCCCAGCTGGGTCAGCGTTGAGATTTATCTCCACAAAATTCCCCGCCCTGCCCACGGTCAGTAGGGGACACCGATGGGCTTGGAAAGGCCGCCGTCCGTCGGATGGGACGTTAAGCCGTGGCCCCGTGTGCGGGAGAGCCATACCCTGTGCACGTTAAAGAACACGCTGGATGGCCTTGACGGGAGGCTACCATCTGTCTCCCAACAGCTGTTCCAGTGGGTCCCCTCCCCCAACCTTCTCTGAGCCTTCGGGGTCCATGTGACCTGGCCATTTAGCCCATGGTGTGCAAAAAAGTGCCGCTCAGAGGTAAAACAACCCAATAAATAAATTATTTTATTTTACGTAGACTGAGTGGTTTTCTCCTTAACCCTAGTGGATGAGAAAATGCAGCCTTTTCATTTTAAAGGGATAAATGAGAAATTCTTTTTGGGGATATAGGGCTTATAATATACTACTATTTAAATTTTCTTATCAACCATAGAACGAATTACTAATGTTAAAGGGGGCAAAATACGGAATTAAAATTTTCTTTTGTAAACGAGCATCTCCTATTCCTAGAAGTGATATGTTATTCTTCTAGTTATATAATCATAACAGATAAATTAATTTATTTCATATCTTTTTAAAACTGCACGAATCACAACTGTCTGTAGCTGTGCACAGGATTGCAATGGTTAAAACTAGTTCCATGATCTGATGTTAGTGGCGCTAGATGTCTACTACCATAAAACCACCAGACAACTCATTAGTAATATTTTGTAATAAAAATAATAAATATTTATTTGTGGTTTCGATAAATTAGGACCGGGTCTATCGAAAAGAGGGGGAGGGGGTTCTATGATCCCCTTTTTCCGAATGCTTGTAAGAATAATAGAAGCAAAAAAAATTGAAACTTATTTATATTTCTTCCATTTTTTAAAGATTTTTTTAACGATCTGTAAAACGGAGGAGGAAATGTTATACTGCATTGGAAATCCAGTCCCTTCCCCCCCACCTTTTACAGTTTGCCGACTAGATTATATTTAATTTCCCTCCCCCTCAACTTTCGTTTTTTTTTAGAGCCGAGCCTGCGCAATTCTATTAATACTTTTCCTTGATGTTGATTTTTATGAAATCTCAATAGAAGTCAAATACAGTGAAATGTTTAAAATTCCAAAGAACTTCAGTTCACACGTGCTTCTACTGCATGTAGATATAAATCTATTTTATAGTATTAGGAGCAATTTAGAGTGGCCAAAATATTTCTTACATAATTAAATGCAACGCAGTTCAGAATAATAACTAATCCGCACAATCTCATTTTGTCTCCAGCGTCATTTAACCCATCCCCTCCACTCCCAACAGAAAAAAATAAAGTAAAAAGAAAAAAAAAAAAGAACAACAACAATAAAAACGCAAACCGAAAAAACGATTTCTTATAAATCTGATTACTAAAATTTCAAATTGCATTATTTGTAGTCTTGGAAAATCTATCAGTGCTTTTCACCGACGTTTAGGAATTTTCTCCAAACACTGATTACATAGTCTTACCAAATTCAATTGAAAATAAATTTCTTACTTACACAGCCTATCCAGTATTTGCCGTACTTATTCTGCTTTGGCTCCATCAGCAGCAGCAGAGAGAGAGAAAAAGTATAAAAGAAGCGAAAAAGAGCAGCTGGCGAACTTAATCAGCGAATTTATATCGTTCTGGTGCAGCGTCGAACATTGGTTTTGACTTCGTTTATATAAAAACTGCGACAGAATATCCTTCAGACCATAAAACAAAACAATAAACAACAACACGATAGGAACAGCCTTAAGTACATGACATACTACACTACTAAATTATGTGTTCACATCGAATGGAAGCGAATTTACCTTCTCTTATTGTATGTTTTCAATGAAAGAAAGTGTTACAAAATTTATGAAACGAAACTCTGCTGCATTATGTTAACGGACGTGTCTAGATGTTCCCTAGAACTGCATTCTGAAAAATCAATAAGGCTAAACAGGATACTTCTTTCAACAAATACGTAATGAAATAATCATGGATGTCGTCGTCGATAAACTGATTGTAAATACGTAACGCTAGAGCAGTTGTATGAAATTTCGACATATTTCTATTTTATTATTATTTCTCTCAAAATATTTTCTTCTTTTTTTAATCTCTTACAATAAGCTTGCATTGTTTCGACGAATTTTAATTAAATTTAGAAATTATTTTTCGTTTTTATTTAACTATTTGGGGAGAAACTAAGGTCTGGTTTTTTGTGAGGGGTGGGGGGGGGGTGTATGGACGAGAGTAGAGATGGTTTCGATTCATCTCCTGATTTTTGGGAGTCCAAATCAAACCCGGAGCTAGAAAAAAATTAAAGGGAGGATGAAAGGGGGGATTCAAGCCAAACGTAGGTATGGTGTGTGTGGGGGGGGGGGGGGAGAGCAGTTAGAATTCCATTGTAGCATAATGATTTTCCCTCGATTTTAGAGATGTTCAAAAAATGCCTTGAAAAATGTATTAAATATATATATATAAATTTAATATTTTTGCTTCCATTACCCTTACTAGCAATCTTAAGTAGGGGGAGTCTCCTCCTAATGTTAGGCCCTGACCCAAATTTTCACAAAATATGCAGATAACTTTCCAAATCATTAAAGACTTCTCACGTTATGCGAAGCGAAATCAGGAATTCAATATCTTGAAGAATAAACTTTATATGCGTATGAGACTGAAGGTAAATTAAAGATCTTGAATTAAAAGAAATTAAAGAATCTGAATCTAGAAATCTCGTTCTGTATTCGTCCAGTATTGACATTCATTGCGAAATACCTATTATACACTCAGCGGACATAGAATTATGACCAGCTCACTATGTGCTGAAGAATCAACTACGTAGAGGAAATGAAAGCTGGTGTATATCAAGAGTGGCAGCGATCAGTTTGTGGTAAAAGCGGCACAACTACTAGGGAAACGGCAAATTTATCATAATTAGAAAGCGGTGTGATTTCTGGTATTACGTCTAAATGACAGTGCCTGAGTAGCTATTATATGTCGATTACGATACTGAAAAAAAAAACACAGTGAACACAAAAATTGTGGTAGGAACATTATGGTGAGGTATATGAGAATTGGGTTATTTTACCTCTTAGTGGCACTTTTTTGCACATAGTGGGCTAAATGGTTAACAGCTGTCCCACTGGGGGCAGGGACCCACTGGACAGCGGTTAGGAGACAGATCTATTATATGTGGACTAGGATCCCGAAAAAAAAGTGAACAGAAATATTGTGGTAGGAACATTATGTGAGTATAAGAGAAGTGGGATATTTTACCCCTTAGCGTTACTTATTTTGGCCATAGTGGGCTAAATGGCCAGGTGAGAAGGACTCGATTGTTCAGAGAAAGTTGGGGGCAGGGACCCAATGGATAGCTGTTAGGAGACAGATCATATTATATATGGACTAGGATACTGAAAAAAAAACGTGAACACAAAAATTGGTAGGAACATTATGTGAGTATAAGAGAAGTGGGTTATTTTACCTCTTAGCGTTACTTATTTTGCCCATAGTGGGCTAAATGGCCAGGTGAGAAGGACCCGATTGTTCAGAGAAGGTTGGGGGCAGGGACCCAATGGACAGCTGTTAGGAGACAGATCTTATTATATATGGACTAGGATACTGAAAAAAAAACGTGAACACAAAAATTGGTAGGAACATTATGTGAGTATAACAGAAGTGGGTTATTTTACCTCTTAGCGTCACTTTTTTTTTTGCCCATAGCGGGCTAAATGACCAGGTGATAAGGACCCTATGGTTCACAGAAGGTTGGGGGCAGGGACCCAATGGACAGCTGTTAGGAGACAGATCTAATATATGTGGACTAGGATATTGAAAAAAAAAAGTGAACACAACAATTGTGGTAGGAACATTATATGAGTATAAGAGAAATGGGTTATTTTACCTCTTAGCGTTACCTTTTTTGCCCATAGTGCGTTAAATGCCCAGGTGAGAAGGATCCGATGGTTCAGAGAAAGTTAGGGGCAGGGACCCACTGGACAGCTGTTAGGAGACAGATCTATTATATGTGGAATAGGATATTGGAAAAAAATAAAAAAAAATTGAATGCAAAAATTGTGGTAGGAACATTATGTGAGTATAAGAGAAGTGGGTTATTTTACCTCTTAGCGTTACTTTTTTTGCCCATAGTGGGCTAAATGCCAAGGTGAGAAGGATCCGATGGTTCAGAGAAGGTTGGGGCAGGGACCCAATGGACAGCTGTTAAGAAACATATCTATTACATGTGGACTAGGATACCGGAAAAAAAAAATAAGTGAATACAAAAAATTGTGGTAGGAGCATTATGTGAGTATAAGAAAAGTGGGTTATTTTATCTCTTAGCGTCACTTTTTTTGCCCATAGTGGGCTAAATACCCAGGTGAGAAGGACTCGATGGTTCAGAGAAGGTTGGGGGCATGGATCACCGGACAGCTGTTAGGAGACAGATCTATTATATGTGGACTAGGATACTGGAAAAAATAAAAAAAAAGTGAACACAAAAATTGTGGTAGGAACATTATGTGAGCATAAGAGAAGTGGGTTATTTTACCTCTTAGCGTTACTTTTTTTGCCCATAGTGGGCTAAATGGCCAGGTGAGAAGGACCCGATGGTTCAGAGAAGGTTGGGGGCAGGGACCCAATGGACAGCTGTTAAGAAACATATCTATTATATGTGGACTAGGATACTGAAAAAAAAAGGGAACACAAAAATTATGGTAGGTACATTATGTGAGTATAAGAGAAGTGGGTTATTTGACCTCTTAGCGTTACTTTTTTTGCCCGTAGGCGGGCTAAATGGCCAGGTGAGAAGGACCCGATGGTTCAGAGAAGGTTGGGGGGCATGGACCCACTGGACAGCTGTTAGGAGACAGATCTATTATATGTGGACTAGGATACTGAAAAAAAAGTGAAGACATAAATTGTGGTAGGAACATTATGCGAGTATAAGAGAAATGGGTTATTTTACCTCTTAGCGTTACCTTTTTTTGCCCATAGTGGGTTAAATGCCCAGGTGAGAAGGATCCGATGGTTCAGAGAAGGTTAGGGGCAGGGACCCAATGGATAGCTGTTAGGAAATAGATCTATTATATGTGGACTAGGATATTGGAAAAAAAATAAAAAAGTAAATACAAAAATTGTGGTAGAAACATTATGTGAGTATAAGAGAAGTGGGTTATTTTACCTCTTAGCGTTACTTTTTTTTGCCCATAGTGGGCTAAATGCCCAGGTGAGAAGAATCCGATGGTTCAGAGAAGTTTGAGTACAGGGAACCCACTGGTCAGTTGTTAGGAGGCAGATGGTATACTCCCGTAAAGGCCATCCAGCGTGATATTTAACGTTCACAGGGTATGGCTCTCCCGCTCACGCGGCCACGGCTTATCGTTTCACCCGATGGACGACGACATTTCCAAGCCATTCGGTGTCCCCTACCAAAGCCCTCTCTACGGAGAAAGTCATATATCGCATGATAATGAGAGTGTGTGACGTAGTAAAGAGAGACTCACGATTTCAGGAACGAAACTCACAGCGATTACTAATTTTTCTTAAAATTACAATAGCGTTGAACCTAATTATTACATATAATTTTCCAAATAATACTTTCACTGGACTTATTAGAACTGAATAATGTGCTATATTAGCATATTTCATTCTTACTTTTGCTGAATGCCTTAATATTGAAAGTTAATCAACTGTTATAGGTGTAGGCCTTTTTACTGATATACAATCAAAACCAATATGTCATTTATCATTACTTTAGATATATCAATTGATTAAATTCTGTATTTCGTATTTTTGCCAGAATTATTAATTATTGAATACTTAAACCTTGCATCACGTTTTTATTCATGAAAAATCATTACCACTTTAGTTAGTTTAATCATTACAACAAAAGTCATTAAATATTCGTACTCTGCTTCTTACAAAACGTTCTGCAGAATTTTTGACATCATCAAATCCAGGAAAAAAAATGGATAAAATATAATAATTTATCAGAGAAAAAATATTTTCACCAAGTGGTCTTTTACTAAAATAGCACATCAAAATATTTTTCCTCAATTATATAATTATATAATTAGCACATGTAGCAATATTTTAAAATTTGTGATTTCATTACTTTCACGAATCGTTGCAATCAACGAATCAGGATGATTGCAATGAAAAAGGACATTAAATTAAAACATTCTCTTGAAAGATATTCTATGATTATTGCTTCCTAAAGTTTTCAAGTAATTATTATTACATCCTTTTAAACTCCGCCTTAAACAATTTCTTTTATACAATATTTAGCATTTAATAACATTTAGAATGCATCAGTCAATGATAAGCCTCATAAGAACAATATGTGTTCATAGCATATTTATGAAGAAATGTGAGAACTGTTGCCTTAGATCTGTACAGAAAAATTGACCCTGAATTTTGAAATTCAGTAATGTTCTGTTTAACTGCTGTATTTACCTATCATAACGTTTCAAGGGTATTTATTTTTATTTATTTTATTATGCATATATTACAATGGTATGGTTGTAATTAAGTTGAATGGATTAGGATTTTATATCCTAGTAAAATTGTGCTTTTATTTACAGAGTCACAAGGTATGTGTTACACATGATCTGACGCAGAATTTTTAAATTAATGTAGCAATTAATCAAATGGAATTACTGAAGTAAAAGTTATGTGTTTCATACCAAACCATTATCATAAACTGATTGCTTATTACGCTCAGGATAAATGGAGAATCCTTTTCTGTAGAATTTAAAAATGAGATACGAAGGTAAATATATCTGATTTAATTATTCAAGTGACCTCAAATGGATTTAAAGGTTTTATTAAAAGTCGGAGAAATGTTTTAGTAATGTTTATTATACATGCACGAAATCCTTCTATTTAAACGGAATGGGGAAATCCACACAACCTAAAACATTTTGTGTGTCACTGTTGGCACAAAACATTATGTCGGTAATTTGACATCTCTGCCTTATCATAATTAGACTGCTTATCCCTCATATAAATTTAAATTTTTTGTAACGCTTATGAAATTAAGCTAAAAACCAATTATTAATAATATCCCACTCACATTTCATTCTCAGTCTAAGTATTAATGAAACGTCGGCTTAAACCACATCATTTTACCATTCAAATATAATGGCATATCATTGTTAGCCAAATCACTGTACCACTTAAATATCAGTGAGACGTCAGATGTATACCAAATCACTTTACCACTGAAATATCAGTGAGATGACAATTCTAATCTAAATCAATTTACCATTTAAATATCAGGGAGTCGACAACAATAAAACTAATCTTTTTACCACTTAAATAGCAGCGAAATGCAAACGGCAATCCAAATCATTATAATGCTTAATAAACGAGATATTTTATCACTAAAATATCAGTGAGATGCCAGGTATAATTTAAATCAATTTACCACTTAAATATCAGTGAGGTGACAACTAGAAACCAAATAATTTTACTACTCAAATATCAGTGGGATTTCAACAATAAACCAGGTCACTTACCTCCTAAAATTTTCAAAATCCTATTTTCTGTTGGGAGTTCATCAAAGCGACGATGAATTTCTTATCAAAACGATTTTCACAAACACTGCCGTTGCTTGGCACAAAACACTTCCTTAATTTTTCGTAGCAGCAGCTGGAAAGGCACAGTATTGAGAGGTGTTTTATAGCAATTACAGGGATAGTTGCAGTTGCAACCAAGCATACAGTCTTCGAGTTGTAGTGGTTAGGCCTAACAAAGAACTATCACAAAGCGGCTCACACAAAAATTATATGCACAACTATCTACAAATCACTTCACCGATTACACTTCAGGACATTATCGTTTCTCAATAATAAATAACAGATCATGTTACATTCACCTCAAAACCGTGTAATATCTATCTACTACAAAATTAACAAAATTCGAAAACGCCGCCGCAGCGAGAATAAGTGAGACGACAGGAATCACGTGAGTGGTGAGCCTTTTTTGATATACGTCAGAGTCACTTGACATCTGGCCTTCTCCGTAGAGAGAGTTTTGCTCTAATGACTGAGGGCAGGGTGGGGAGTTTGCGGATATAAATCTCAACGCTGACCCAGCGGGACTCGAACATGAGAATTGCAGATTACGAGCCTCGCACACTACCGACTGAGCCACCCACATAAATACACAGGAATTGTGGTAGGAAAATTAAGTTGAGTATATGAGAGTTGGGTTGCTTTACCTGTGACTGGTAATTTTTTGCACACAATGGGCTAAATGGTCAAGTCACAAGGACCCCAACGGGTCAGTAAAGATTGGGGGCAGGAAACTAACTGGACAGCTACTGGGAAACGGATGATAGCTTCTCATCAAGGCCATCTAGTGTGTTCTTTCACATGAACAGGGAATGGCTGTCCTATAAATGGGTCACGGCTTAACGTCCCATCCGACAAACGGTATCCTTTCCAAACCCATCGGTGTATTTGTCACTCACATTCACAATGTTATATAAATAATTCAGTAATAAATAAATAAATAGTATCACAGGAAAATGTCCTATAGACAAGAAACACTAGAAATAATTTGCTGAAAAAAATTTTGTTTCCACCTAAGTGGGATCCCACTCAGAATCGAATATGTGCGTGAGTGACAAATATTACTTCCATCATATGAGGCAACTTGGTTGCCCGATTCCCGACACAGATGGCGCCAGTGGCGAATCAACAAAATATTTGGGAAAGTTTCTATTTGTTGAAGAAAATAGTTGGTCTTTGATGGTCTAGCGGTTATGACGCCTGGCATTCTTTTGGGAGACGTGGGTTCGGATCTCACTCAGAATGAAACCGAAATTATTTCAAGAATCGTGCTTCCTATTTTTTGTGCCATGTAAACGATGGACCATTATGCGTATGGCGAAAGCAGCATGAACCAATGTATCGCATATGTGCATTGTACAGGGGCATGCAGGCTAGTGCGAGTGACGTCAAGGTCTGAAGAATGTTCTGTTGGAATGAGATGGGTTGTCTGATACAGGTGTGATTTGGTAGAGCAGTGTATAATAGTCGTGGAACTAAACTGGTGACAGAGGCGAGAAGTTTACCAAAACGAAAGCCCAATCTTAAAAAAATAAAGAAAATTTTGTCTGCTTCGGAATACGAACCGCATTTGATCCGTAACTGAAGAGATCTTGTTAATTTTCTCCATTCAGGTGCGTAGCGAAGGGATTATGGTTGTGGGGAGGAGGGAAGAGAACGGAAATTTTCCAACTCTGAAATCAAATTTTGCCAACTGAGAAAATAAGTATGTACTTTACATAAATTTAATTGTCTTTGTCAGGAACCTACCCAGGATTGCATTCTCTGTGAATGAGTGTGTGGGGGAGGGAGGGGGGAGTTTGACAGCTCCATAAGATTTTGCCAAGTTGCCTCGATTTTGCCACTTCATCATAATTTTACAAAAAAAAAATTCCTACTTTTCTATCTCACCTGAATTTTATCTTCGAATTTTCAGGACACTTCGAATTTTGACAACTACCCAAGATTTTGAGATGTTTTCTCGATTTTGTCATCCTCCCAAGTAAGATTTTTTTCAAGATGTCTAGATTTTGCCAACTCTCCTTGATTTTGCAAAAACAACCCCAATTTCACAACTCATCTATATTTTACCAAGTAGCTTCGAATTTTGCCAAATGCCCTAGATTTTGCCAACTCCCCTTAATTTTACCCAAAACAAAAAATCCCAATTTTCACAACTCATCTGGATTTTAGCAAGTCACTTCAAATTTTATCAACTGCGATTTATTGGTGGGCAGCCACACCGCATTTCCCCTCATAGCTAGCCCCTGTCTCCATTGATAGTTATCTGAATAACGATTTAGAACAGTGGTTCCCAATGGAAGCCACGGAGATGTTGGGTTGTTTTTCCTCTGAGCGGCACTTTTTTGCACACCATGGGCTAAATGGCCAGGTCACAAGGACTCCGAAGGCTCAAAGAAGGTTGGGGGAGGGGACCCACTGGAACAGCTGTTGGGAGACAGATGGTAGCCTCTCGTCAAGGCCATCCAGAGTGTTCTTTAACGTGCACAGGGTATCTCCCGCACACGGAGCCACGGCTTAACGCCAACGGACGGCGGCCTTTCCAAGCCCATCGGTGTCCCCCACTGACCGTGGGCAGGGCGGGGAATTTTGCTGAAATAAATCTCAACGCTGACCCAGCTGGGACTCGAACCTGGGAAGTACAGATTACGAGCCTGGCGCGCTACCGACTGAGCCACCCCACGGAGGTGTGACAGAAGCTTTAGTATTACAGTAAAACGTAGAGAGTACTTTTGAGAAAGTCCAAGACCTCAACAGAAAGAAAATGAAAACATTCATGCTAATTTTACGGAATTTTTTGAAGTCAAACTTGATAACCACTCGGAAAAAAGACAATTTTCGTTGCGATTGAATTTAGAATAATCTCAATTAACCTTAAACTTAGACTCTGTTTATGTCACAATGTACATCACTTTTATAATTTTTTTTTGAATACAGGAAGTGGTGCCTATGGTCTTGCTATGCTTACCAGTGTACACCATTTTTCAGTACGCAGGAATGGATCGTAATTTGGAGCCATTTTATAGGTGCAAGATACTATATACAATAGCATTGAAGATAATGGTGTCTGCAAATAACATTGAAGATAACGGTGTCCAACAAAAATTCTTTTATGTTCCATTTTACGGATTTTTGAGTTTTAGAGCTTTGCAATTTTTGGGACGGTTTCTACATTTATAATGTACATGTCGATTTTCAGTGAAATGATGTTAAAATATGAATATTCTTGTTCCATCTTGTTCATAAATAAAACACATTTAAATGAAAACATATTTTTCTTCTACAAAAGAAAACTCGAGTCTGAAGAGACATTATATTTGCATTCTTTAAAAATTCATCCCTTATGATTAAAATTTTATTAAACATATTCTGCAAAGGATAAGAAATTCACCACTTACAAATCAAACGAATAGAATATTATTCTGAAGTCCTTTATACTCATATCTTATACTGATAGTTTATAGTAGAGTTCATACACCAAAATTTCAATTCGGAAGATTCTTTTGTATGAACTATACAAACTTCAGAGATTAAAGAGTTTTTTTTTCTTCTATCATCTCCATCTCTTCGTTTTCCTCCTCATCTTCCTCTTTCAGTCATCTCCATTTCCTTTGCCTAAATTTTCTCATCGAGAGGATGATGCGACGAGGTAATTAGTTGCATGATGGATGCTGAGATGGACGGATGAGGGATAATAAGGAGCAAATGAAGTGTAGAGCTCCTCCTTCTCCTCTTGAGCTTCCTGCAGCCTGAACCCGAAGATAAAAGACACGCCCACAAAGGCGAAGTCAACCTTCTCTAAGCTGTGGTCGCCAAGATTTTTTTAAGGAAAAAAAAGCCAATTTTTAATTAAAGGAAAGCAATCACATAGAGGGTAGGGAAAAAGAATGCATGCAGAAAAATACTATTAAGGCCTTCCTCTCACTGGAGGCCTGGATGATGGATAGCTTAAATATAATTTTGTTTTTCTTTCTTATTCCATTTTTAAGAGCATCTTGGGATTAAAAAAATAATAAAATCAAATTAATATCAGAAAATGAGTAATGCTAATAGCAAAAATTGCAAGAAACAGCGGAAAAAAACAATAATCATAGAATAAATAGAAGAGGATTAATACATTTTTCACTGTGGCTGAATATTGTAAAAAGACCTAATCTATTTTAGATTACTTTTTTGTCATATTTTTTGAAAGACTTGTATTGAATCAGTGAGTATCATGGACTCTATCAACAAAATGTAAACTACTGACTGCGAAGGGGCGGGGGTGGCTCAGTCAGTAGCGCACCATGCTCGTAATCTGTGGTTCCCAGGTTCGAGTCCCAGCTGGGTCAGCGTTGAGATTTATCTCCGCAAAATTCCCCATCCTGCCCACGGTCAGTAGGGGACACCGATGGGCTTAGAATAAGCCGCCGTCCGTCGGATGGGACGTTAAGCCATGGCTCCGTGTGAGGGAGATACCCTGTGAACGTTAAAGAACACTTTGGATGGCCTTGACGAGAGGCTACCATCTGTCTCTCAACAGCTGTTCCAGTGGGTCCCCTCCTCCAACCTTCTCTGAACCTTTGGAGTCCTGGCCATTTAGCTCATGGTGTGCAAAAAAGTGCCGCTCAGATGTAAAACAACCCAACTGACTGCGAACAGGATTCGATCCTTGATGTACATTTTCCTGGGTTGTTTTACTCCTGAATGGCGCTCCATTCACGTGATTGGACAAATTGGCAAGTCACAAGGACCCGATGAACTCAGAGAAATTCTGGGAAGGGAAACCACTGGACAACTGCTAGGATACAAATAGAAACATCCCGTCAACAATCCAGCGTGTTCTGATCCGAATCCCCCCCTCCAAACCAACCAGTACCAAAAAAAGTCATCGACGACAACAGTCAGTGCGTATTCGAAAATATTTTTATAAATGATAATTATAATCTTATTGCATATATGTTTCACTTTTGATTGATTGTATTCTTTAGTTTTTAGCGTTACTGTGTAATGCACTGTAATGGCTTTATTATTGTATCAAATAAATACTGTACAGTGATAAATAAAACAGTGGAGGAAATAAATTTATGTATGAGTTTTGAAGCAGCGTTTCTCGCTTATCTCTACTATTTACTTTATTTTTAATGGGGAATTTGTGTTTGATTTGCGCATATTTATACACTGATATTTTTATGAATGCAAACCCCGCGTAAATCGGGAGCTGATTGCACAGAAATTAACTATTTCTTCACCAAATCAATATAAATTCTCTCATTTCCACAATTTATTGTTTTAGTCTTTAATTTGTATAAAAAGAACATAAATACAAAAAAAATGCTAATAATGTTATAATTACTTTTATGTGTTGGGTTGTCTTACCTCTGAGCGGCACTTTTTTGCACACCATGAGCTAAATGGCCAGGTCACATGGACCCTAAGGCTCAGAGAAGGTTGGGAGAGGGGACCCACAGGAACAGCTGTTAGGAGATAGATGGTAGCCTCCCGTCAAGGCTCTCTAGGGTGTTCTTTAACGTGCACAGGGTATCGGCTCTCCCGCACACGGAACCACGGCTTAACGTCACATCCGATAGACGGCGGCCTATTCCAAGCCCATCGCTGTCGTCCTATTCCAAGCCCCTACTGTCCGTGGGCAGGGCGGGGAATCTTGCGGAGATAAATCTCAAAGCTGACCCAGCTGGGACTCGAACCTGGGAACTACAGGTTACGAGCTTGGCGTGCTACCGACTGAGCCACATCCGCGCCCCCCCCCCCCCCCCCCAAATTCTCTTTTATAACATTTATTGCAATACATTAGTTGCGTTTTGCTTTGTGAAAAAAAAGTTCGTAATAAATTATCATCGGTTTCTTGTTTTTATTTATTTATTTACTTTTTTTTTTAATTTTTTTGAGGCGGGTAGAGGTGCATGGAAAGCTCAAAATTCCATAGAAGACATTGGAGCCAGCAAACGTTAAGAAATATTCTGGAAAAGCTGTACTTTGAACAAACACGCCTAAGAAGCTTATTGGAGAAACATCAGATTACTAACACATGTTTATTGCAAAACGCTATGTCTTAAACGTTAAGAAAGTAAATATACTTTAGGTAAACAGATTTACATTAAACACGCCTGGATTTTGTCAGATAATGCCAAACTGAATTAGCATTACTGCTATCTAAGGTACAAATACCACAACGTTCCTATATCACTTCTAGCAACATAATTTGAAAATTATTAAATCTAGCAGAATTGCGCGGTTAAGGAACCGAAAGTCTACTTTGCACTACGGAAACAATTATGGGGCACCCTTTTAAATAATTAGAAAGTGTCTTTATCTTGTATACTGTGTGAGTAAAATTTGCATGTGATAATAAAGCAGCGTATCAAAAAGTCATGGAAGCTTATGCATGCAAAATTATCGCATTAACAAGTGTAATTTGTCTAGAAAAGGTGTGAATGTTCTAAATTAAACTGTTTTATAGCGTCCAACAGAGGAAAGCCGCTTTTTCGTGGGTGTGAATTTCATCAGTAACGTTTTCTGAACGATTAATATCTTCAGAAATGTATTTTTTTCCTTCCATGATAGATAGGCATTATAAATCACCTTTACTATTTTTATTACGTCTGCTTATCTGAAACCGTGTAATATTTGCTGCGTTCTCCGTGTAATATTTGCATAGAGTTGTGAAATGTAAAAACAAAATGTGAAAAAGCGGTAAGAAATTAAAGGGAAATGTAAAGGAAATT
Organism: Ryuthela nishihirai; assembly: GCA_038380435.1. NCBI lineage: Eukaryota > Metazoa > Arthropoda > Arachnida > Araneae > Heptathelidae > Ryuthela > Ryuthela nishihirai. The sequence continues at coordinate 33,317,269 of JAWZYU010000024.1, read as the reverse complement.
GTGCAAAAGCGGTAAGAAAGACAGTAAAAAATTAAGCCAAATTACGAAAGGGAAGAAATAATTGGCAAAAACAAAAGCATCATTGCTTTTGCTGACTTATTGGGAATCTAGAAATTATCTAGAAATTAAATCAGCGCGTATAGGTGGAGCTATCTTTCTTCAAAATTATGGTAGGGCCTGTAAATGGTAGCTAGGCGTAAACTGGAAGGAGAGCTGTGTACCAATCCCTAGTGATGATGCACAGAACCGGCCAGGTCTAGCACCTGATGTCCGACCCCGCCTTCTCGTGGTGCAGGCCGTTAGTACCTTTCAAAAGAGATATTCTCTTTTGGAAGGGAACGGAAGGGGAGGGCTGCCAGTTCAGTATGGCCTACTGATCTGGTCATCTGTGGCCACTTTTTTCTTTTTTTTCAAACCCTGCTGAGGAGTGGTCAACTTCACAGGGTCCTGGTGCTGACCATTTATACCTACTAGACTGGACTTGTTTATGGATTTGAGCTTGATTATGGATCCTGGACTTGCTGCACTGGTGGGCCTCTGTTGAGGGAGAGTCTGCTGCTGTGTTTTCTGTTTGCTTCTGGGTTGCCAGCTCTAAGTGAACAGAGGCATGGGATACCTTATATCAGCTGGTGGATAATCCTAATCAGAGGCCATCGCAGGTACCTGAACCTTACTTAGCTAGTTGGGCATCGTCAAGCCTAAACTGGAGTAATGTGTCTCAGGCAGGCCATATGGCTCTTGAAAAAGTCCACTTGAAAAGGTGGTGCCTGAAGTTCCTACCAGAATCGGTGACTTCAGCCTTTAGCGGAGGAGGAACAGGTCTTTGCCTGCGATCAGGGGGCTGTTTGATATTGTTGGCCCTACCAATCTCAATAAACCTAATTTCTTTAAAAATCCTACTAATCATTTTCTCTCTGCAGTAACGTGGAACGTGAGGACATTACATAGAGATTATTCTCTTGATGTCCTCATGCAGGAATTCCAGCGCTATAACCTAGATATTCTAGGCTTGCAAGAGACCAGATGGACAGGTAAAGGTGAGATACTTAAAAATAACTTTAAATTTCTCTTTACAGGGAGGGAGGATGGAAAGCATCACCAAGGCGTGGGTCTGCTGCTCAGCAGACATGCTAGTGATGCTCTTCTAAGATATGAGTGCATTAATGAAAGGTTTCTTACAGCAAAATTTCAGACAAGCATTAAAAACTTGAATGTTATCTGCTGTTATGCCCCCACTGAGGATTCTGATGAGGATGAGAAGGATAGGTTTTACGGACAACTTCAGGATATTTTGAATTCTGTCAAGAAAGGAGATATTACCCTTGTTCTTGGTGACTTCAATGCCAAAGTTGGTACCGACTCTGACCTTTGGGGAGGAGTAATAGGCCCTTTTGGTATTGGTAGCTGCAATGGCAATGGGCAACGTTTCCTACAGGTAAGTAAACTCAATGGTTTCAGAATAACTAACACATATTATAAACACCGCGACATACATAAATACACATGGGTTTCACCTGATGGGCTGCATAGGAATATGATTGATTATATATTAATTAACAGCAAATGGGCTAGTTCTGTTAGAAATACCAGGGCATATAGGGGAGCTGAAATTGGATCTGACCATTACCTTGTTAAAAGTGTCTTGCAACTTAAACTTAAAAAGTGTTGTGCTAGGGTTAAAAAATTTACCTTTAATACTGAAGCTCTGAATGACCCAGTTATAGCTAAAGCTTACCATGATAGGTTACTTAGTCATTATGACAGTCATGGTTTGTTTAATACTGAAGTTGAGGAAGAATGGGGCCATTTTAAACAGGCTTTTTTGGAACTAACAGTACTCTTTTAGGGAAAAAGGAGCAGAGGAGACAGAATTATTTAAGTGATAAGGCACTTGAGCTTATTTCAGAAAGAAGGAACTGCAGGAATGTCCTTAATCAGTACCCTACTAGTCCTAATAGAAAGCATTACAAAGAACTTAATAAACGTGTAAAGGATCAGTTAGCTACTGATAAGAATCTTTGGCTTGATGGCCTGGCTGACAAAGCTGAGGAAGCAGCTAGACAGCACAACAGCAGAGAGCTGTATCAGATAGTTAATGTTTTGTGTGGTAGAAAACGAACAGGTATACAGGGATTGAAGGATAAACAAGGTAAGGTTGTAGAAGGTGAAGATTCTCTCATGGCTAGGTGGGCTGAGCATTTCAGTGATGTTCTAAACAATGTGGTTAATTCTACTCCCATTGTTTGTAATGATGATAGATGCATTTTTGGCTTTAATGTTGGCCCTATAACATAATCTGAAATTAGTTCGGCTATTTCTAAACTTACACTTCATAAATCCCCAGGGGTGGATGAAATTACTACGGATATGCTTAGAGCTGGGAATGTTTCAGTTACCATTTGGATGACTGAAATTTTGAATAACTTTTATGATAAAGGCATGGTTCCTAAAGATTTTACCAGAGCTATTATTATCCCTATTTTCAAAAAAGGTGATCGCAGTTCTTGTGATAACTATAGGGGTATCAGCCTACTCTCTGTTCCAGGTAAAGTTCTTTCCATGATTGTACTTAATAGAATTAAGAATCTGGTTGACAGGCAATTGCGTGATGAGCAATGTGGATTCAGAAGTGGTAGGGGATGTGTAGATCAGATATTTTCACTGCGGCAGATTCTTGAGAAATGTTTAGAGTTTCAGAAACCTTTAGTTGCTAGCTTTGTTGATTTCAAAAAGGCTTTCGACTCTGTTGATCGTCATAATTTGTGGTTGATTGTGAGATCATATGGTATACCAGACAAGTTAGTTAACATAATGAAAGCTCTCTATAATAACACTGAGTCATGTGTGAGAGTTGGTAAGTCTTGTAGCAATTGGTTTAGCATTACTTCTGGTGTTCGACAAGGGTACATTTTGTCTCCTTTTCTCTTTAGTTTGGTTGTTGATTATGTTATGCGAAATTCACTTCAAGGGAAAGATTTTGGCCTTAAATGGGCTGGAGATGCGAAAATTTCTGATTTAGATTATGCTGATGATTTAGCCCTTTTGGCAAATGATGTTGATGAGATGAACTCTTTCGTTCGAGCTGTTGATGAGACTGGTAGTAGAGTAGGTTTGGTTATAAACAGAGAGAAAACTAAAGTGATGAAAATTGGTCAGGCAGGTTGTGATTCAGTTAATCTGAATGGTTGCAGTCTTGAGCAGGTGTCACAGTTTAATTACCTTGGGAGCTACGTAACTGATACTGGTGATGTGCGGCATGAGATTAACAGACGAATAGGTATTGCTGCCGGGACTTTTAAGAATCTATGGAGATTGTGGAGAAATAGGCGTATATACCTAAAGACTAAAATTAGACTGTATAATAGTTTGGTTCTTTCTAGGGTTAGTTATGGTAGTGAAACATGGACGCTGTGTAAACAAGATAACAGGAAACTAGATGCTTTTGATTCTAGATGCTTACGCAGTATCTTGGGTATTAGGTGGTTTAACTTTGTAACTAATGATGAGGTTAGGCAAAGGAGTCTGCAAGCTCCTTTAAGCAGCATATTGTGCAGAGAGAGACTCTGCTGGTTTGGCCATGTTGCCCTTATGGATAATTATAGATTGGCGAATAGGGTTATGAACAGTGTGCCTAGAGGCCTCAGAAGGAGGGGGAGACCTAGGATGCGGTGTTCAGACAATGTCAAACAGGACCTTGTTAGAATTGGTGTACAGTGGCCGGATGCAGCAGATGTAGCTCAGGACAGATATGCTTGGAGAATTAAACTGCGCAGTCTGGTTGGATCTCCGTAGCCCATGGCTGCTTGATGATGATGATGATGATGATGATGACGACGACGACGACGACGACGATAATGATGATGATGATGATGATAAATAGCATACACAGTCGTATCAGAATAATATGATCACCTACCTAATAATGGGAATTCCATAGAAGTTCCATAGGAATTCCATAGAACCACCACCCTTGGCCCAGTTGACAGCTGCGAGATGGCGTTGCATGGACGGAATGAGGTTGCCAGAGGCACCTGTGCCCGTTCAGACTCCAGCAGTGCACGGAGGTTCCGGAGATGATGTGGTTGTGGGTCTGCACACCGAACCTGTCGATCGAAATGGTTCCACAAGTGCTCTATGGGATTGAGATCGCGCGATTTCGCCAGTCAAGGGAGAACACAACATCGCTGTCGTGTTCCTGTTGGAACCAGTCACGCACCACATTAGCGACATGGAAGGGTGCATTGTCCTGTTGGTAGACATCATCACCACCAGGGCAAGTGTACAACATGAAGGGATGCATGTTGTCAACGGGGATGGACAACGTAATAATGTATGGCAATCCCAGTGTTCCACTATTCTGAGACAGCACTACACATTGAGGGAGTTGCCACGAAACTACAATCCACTAGCCAGGGTACTTTTTTAGATCTTGCCTTCGTAGATCATGCCTTACTGCGGGAGAATACTTGTGGAAGAGAGAGACTTTACTTTTAGAAACAAGTCTGTCTGATGAAATAATCATTGAGGTGCAGTGAGTGGGTTATTTTTGAATTTAAAAACTTGCCTAGGAAAAAGCCAAAATCACTCACTGATTTTTGTTTAGATACTTTGCCAAGATATATCAGATGGTATCTTTTGAATTTAGAAGCCAAACTGTAGATGATAGTCCTATCTTTTTGAGTTTTGTAATCCATAGCAGAGACTCTCATGCTGTCCCGTCAATGAGCCACGCCTAATCGGGTCGATCAATCCCTTTCGGCATGACCCTCGACTTCGTCCTCTCCATAGAGCCAACTCGCAGCTCCCAGCGAACAGTCAGCAACCCACTTTGGGGCAGGCAACCGGGCCCTTCACAGATACCAGGATGAGTCTGTCTAATCGGAAGCTGCAGTGCCTTTCGACAGACTCTATCGAATAGCACTCCAGGGGAATGACAAAAATATCCAAGGGGATGCCAATAATCTCCAGGAGACTGCGCGCATAAGGACCACCAGTCCATTCCACTTCACTGAGGCACCTAAGCCCCTCCACCACGTCATACTGCCTAAAGTGCTCTGTGAGATTCTTAGTTTGGCCTTTCCATCGATAAGCCTGCCAAGTGGGTAAGCCACTCCCAGTCGCAAGCAACCAACTTCGTCCTCCCCATTGTGAGCGGGCCAAAGCCCCACAGTGAACAGTCATCTGAACCACAATAACAGTGAGACCACGCCGGACAGCCCACATGACCAGTGCCTCAGTAGCTCTTCCATCGACAAGTCCGTCGACCTGGGTCACCACTCCCAGTCACGAACCCTCAACTTCTACCTCTCCATGAAGACAACCCACAGCCCTCCCGGAGCATAGGGTGCATCCATCTGGAAATGTGGCGAACCTTCTCAGGTGCCTGGAATGGAGGAGGTGGAAGGATGAATCTTCCTAATCGGGCCACAAGCCAGAACCCTTTCAACATACCCTCCCATTCCGGAATCTCCACCAAGCCATGCACACTCGTGCCATCCACCCAAAGGAAAGCAGGCCACCCCTACTTCTCAGAGGCACCACCTCAGCTGTGGCCAGCAAATCCCCAGCAACGGTCCCTCCACCAAGGGTCACATCCAGTGGTACCAGCGGTCCCTCCACCAAGGGTCACATCCAGTGGTACCAGCGGTCCCAGGTCATACCAGGAAAACATCCCCAGACATGCACACTGCCACCGCTGGCCTGTACTTGACTGACAAATATGTCCGGGTGTTGGTTCTCATGTGTCTGACACCATATCCACTACCGCCCATCACTTCTCTGGAGTAGAAACCTCGATTCGTCAGAGAAGGCAACCTTTCTCTACTCTTCCACTGTCCAATGATGGTAGTCCCATGTGAACTGCAGGCATCATTACCAATCGACCTTGGTTAACATGGGCGCCATTACACAGTGTCAACACACGATATGCATTGTGCTTGATATGCACAATGCAAATCGTTACGCTTTTTACTTCGGTTCTGAACTGTTCTGGGGGAAAGTGGGTGTGAGGTGTAGTGTTTCTCCTCTGTATGAGTGTAGGCAGAACTGTGATGGTCTCGCTCCAATCCTGTTGGACTGTGCCAGAATGTGATGGACCACTCCCGGATGTGATTGGCTGCATCAAATGTCGTGGCCGCCGGGGGACGATGACCTTAATTACCTTCACCCTTATTTCGGTAAAATGACAGGTTCGCAGGTTGTTACATCTGTACCAACATAAGCCTCAGACTTGCTGCGTAAAGTGATGTATAAAAATATGTGCAAATTTACGCATGAGAGTTGTATAGGGAGGACACAGTTTATTTACACTTATATCCAATCACATGCTGGGGATGCTCTCAACTCCTTAGGCATTTGCTGCTTTGCTGCTGCAAACAATTACGCAATGAGGTGAAGTACCTCATTGCGTAACCTCATTGCAGACACTCATTGCAGACACTTTGAAGGTTATCGCTTTCCTGACCTCAAACTCAGCGAAAGAATAATTAACCTTTGCCTACAATGTGGTTCATACAGAATCCACAGAACTGTATCAAATTCACCAAGAATCTTGATTCCCACTTGGAATTTCTTTGAATAAGAGGGGTGTCCCTTGACGCATGTCCACACGACCTTCCCGCTCGATAGCTACACTCAAAATTGTTGTTTCATTATTCGAGGCTCACCTCCTGCACCTAACACTCGATCCCCAGGCTCGTTGAAAAAAGGCCATAAAAGGCTTCCCTGTCACCTCAACCCTCGCAGGCCGCCAGTTCAGACCCGAAAACAACATCTTATGTGTCACATCCCCACAATAGCACTTCCAAGAACACACTTAATACATAAAGATATTTACAATAACAATAATACAATAAAATGCAACAATAAATAAAAATAAATAAATTAGAGGGACATGACATTGGGTTCTCCCATTCTTTCCATTGTGTGTGAGTGAAGGAGGAGTGCACTCCCCACTTTTTCTTCTATGTGTTAGTGAAAGGTGAGAGATGTACTCCTTCTACTATTTTCCCCATATGTCAGTGAGAGTTGGGATATACTTACTCCCCACTCTTTCCCATATATTTGAGTAATAGATGGGGTGTACTCACCCAGTTATTCCCCTCTGTATGAGTGGGGTGTGGCACTTCGCCACTCTTTCCTCTGTGTGTGAGTGAGGTGGATGGTAACTTCCCCCAAATTTTACCTTATATGTGAGTGATAGATGGGGTTATTTTCAAACGCTATTGTTATTGACAACATTGAATATATTCTATGTCTTATCAATTTTTAAACCCATATTCTTATTTCTTAACGTGACTTGAACGACATTCGGTATAGTTGGTTGGTTGTTTTACCTCTTAGCGACACTTTTTTGCACACAATGGGCTAAATGGCCAGGTCACATGGACCCCGAAGGCTCAGAGAAGGTTGGGGAAGGTGACCCACTGGTACAGCTGTTGAGAGACAGATGGTAGCCTCCCGTCAAGGTCATCGAGTGTCTTCTATTAACGTGCCCAGGGTATGGCTCTCCTATACACGGGTCCACGGCTTAGCGTCCCATCTGGCAAACGGCGGCTTTTCAAAGCCCATCTGTGTCCCCTACTGACCATGAACAGGGTGAGGAATTTTGCAGAGGTAAATCTCAACGCTGACCCAGCTGAGACTCGAACCTGGGAACTACAAATTATGAGCCTGGCGCGCTACCGACTGAGCCATCCCGCCCCATTCAGTATAGTCATACACTTCTTCTTTAAAGAGATGCCGAACATGAATCAATATAGGCATAATATTTTTCCTTGTAGAGACTCCGAGAACCGATCAATATGTATATTAGTCTTCTCTCTTAAGCGGACACCTTGAAGGAATGCAGAACTAACCTTCTTCTAAGAGGGATGTCATGCTCAATCAATATACACCGAGTTCCCAACTGACAAGATAAATGCATTCTTCAAAAAAATATATATAAGGTGAAATCATGTTAGTCACGAAGTTCTCATAAGAAATAATGCAAAAAAGGGGGGGGAGGACTTAACCTGAGTTATTTATTTTTAATTTTATTCCTTTATTATGACCATACTTTGATTATGCTTTCAACTTTTTATTTCTTTATTCATATTTCATACATGCAATTCATTTTTACAAAAAATAAACAATGATGAAGAAGAAAACGAAAAGGCTAAATGCAGTTACATTTTAATAAAGGTAAGTAAGGAAGATTGAAAATGAGAGACTGATTGTTGTAAAATTGTCGGATAATGAAGATGGAAAATTGTATGTTTACATGTTTATGCCCTACACCTGATAAGCTATAATCGTGAAACAATTGGGGCGAACTTGCATATGCTTACATTGTCATCAGTCAGCTACAAGTAAAATGTTCTTTATCGTTGGCAAATACACTGAGGAACCAAAACATTATAACCAGCACGTCTTAATGCAAATCGAAGCAACTGCAGGTAGACGACGGCGCGTGTGAAGGTCATGAAACGGTATAAATAACACCTTATACTGAGCTCTGTTAATATCCATTTATTATTCACAATTATTCAACACAGTTAAATGTTTGTAATCCACACAGAGTTTCTGCACTTTGGTCAAATGCAGCTGCTGTTCGACACCCACATGAGAAGACACTCCTAGACTTTGGCTTGAAACAGCAAAATGTAAAGATAGTTTGTCAAACATCTTCTAATCAGTGTTTTTCTTGTTCTTCAGATGGGAAAGGCAGCGATTTAAATGAGTTTGACAAAGGCCAAAATGTAATGACCAGACGACTGGGTCAGAGCATTTCCAAGACGGCAAGGCTTGTGGGGTGCTCATGGTCAGCTGTGGCTAGTACCTTCAAAAAGAGGTCCCAGGAGGGAAAAACCTGAACTGCCGGCAAGGTGTGAGCCGACCACTGCTCATCGATGCTAAAGGTGAATGAAGGCTCTCCCATATAGTACGAGACAACAGAAGGGATACTGTGACGCAACTCACCCATAATTTGAATGCTAGAGTAATGAGTCACAATACATAGTACATTGAACCCTGCTGAAAATGGACTGCGCAGCCGCAGGCCACTCTGAGTGCCCATGCTAACCTCGGTTCACCATCAAAACCGCCTACAGTGGGCATGCAAGCATCAAAACTGGACCTTGAATGATTGGAAGAAGGTCATCTAGTCGAATGAATCTCATTTACCACTGCACCATGTGGATGGCTTAGCATGTGTGAGTCACTTACCTGGGTAAGTGTTGGCCCCAAGATGCACTGTTCGATGAAAACAAGCCGGGGCAGAAAGTGTAATGCTTTGGGAAATGTTCTGTTGGAAAACCCTGGTCTAGTCATTCATGTGCAGGCAACTATGACAACTACCACTTGCCTAAATATCATTGCAGACCAGGTACATCCTTTTTGGCAATGGTCTACTCCTTTAGTAGTGCCTTCTTTCAGCAGGATAATGCGCCATGCCCGGATTGTTCGAGAATGGTTTGCAGAACATGAGGAAGACTTCCAGGTATTGCCCTGGGCTAAAAATTCCTCACACAACAATCCAATCAAGCATCTGTGGTTTGTGTTGGAATAGCATATCCGATCTGCGGCGGCTAAACCACGTAACTTAGAAGAGTTAAAGGATCTGCTGGTAACGTGTTGAAACCAGATACCACAAGACACCTTTAGAAATCTCATAGCGTCAATGCCTCGCCGAGTAAGAGCTGTTTTGGCATCACCTGGAGGACCAACATCATATTAGGCAGGTGGTCATAATGCTTTGACTCTTTGGTGTATATTTCGTGTTATAGCTGTTTAAATCTATTAATTTCTATTGATAAAATATGAAAACAAATCTTTTTCGAAGGGTTGACATTGCGAAGAAGGATAGGTCATATAGGAGAGACAAAGAAAACGTCCAAGATGACTTTGATATGCTAAATACAATAACGTAAAAGATAGTAGTGTAGTGGAAAAAATAGCGTTAAAATCAACGACCAATCGTATTATTAGAAAACCAGCCCTACTTTCAAAATCGTGTTGCTAGAATTCGAATTAGTGGAAGGACTTCATGTACACGGTCTTCTTCCTTATTTGACATTAATCAAAATACCCATGGTCTTCTTCATTACAAGTATACCGAGGCACTAGTCAATATATTCTTAGTCTTCTTCCTTGACGTGACGTCAAATGTCAATCAATATCAGCATTGTTTTCTTCCTTAAAGGGATACTGAGCACCAATCAATATATTCCTGGTTATTTGTGGTTCTTCCCTGATGTTACGGCGAATCAATATTAGCATTGCTTTCATCCTTAAAAGGATACCAAGCACCAATTAAAGTATTCCTAGTCGTCTCCCTTGACGCGACTCCAATCAAATTATTGTTTTCTTCTTCCTCAAAGAAATACCTAGTACTTAACAATATATTGCTAGTCTTCTTCCTTGACCTGACGTTGAAGTTCAATCAATATTAGCATTGCTTTCTTCCTTAAAGGGATATTTAGAACCAATCAATGTATTCCTAGTCTTTCTTGAAGTCGAATATAAGCAATATTAGCGTTGTCCGCTTCCTTAAAAACATACAGAGCACCAATCAATATAGTTCTAGTTTTCTTCTTTGACTAGGCGTCAAATATTAATGAATATTACCTTTGTTTTCTTCCCTAAAGGGATGTCGAGATCCAATAAATATTATTCCTGGTCTTCTTCCTTCGTGCCCCAATAAATATATTCCTAGTCTTTTTCTTTGACCCGCCAATGAATGTCAACCAATATTTGCGCTGGCTCCTCCCCTAAAGGGATAACGATCACCATTCAATATATTCCTAGTCTTCTTTTTGGCTCTCTGTTCCCAGTGTATCTAGATGGTACTGCCCGAGCCTAGAAAGTTCGGACTAATTTCTAGTCAAAATGCAACAATGGTACAGCGGGTAAGAAAACTGAGAGTCTAAATGACTTGCGTAGGTGAAACTTCGATAATTCTCCATATATCATGAATCAATAATCACCCGTTATCTAATTACATATATATATACATACATAGCCGTCCCATGGCCGAGTGGTTAGCACGCTTGACTACTGATCTAAGGGACCTGGGTTCGAGTCCCGGGTAAGGCATGGCTGTTTGTGTCGTTATTCTGCTGAGGTCCTGCCATCCTCTCAGACCTTCTACTTTGGCATATAAACTGACAGGCTCCTGTCAGACCTCTGTGGCAAGCAGCTGCTTGAGGGGGTATTTATTATTTATTTATTATTTATACATACATAATCCTCAAGCAGCCATGGGCGATGGATGTTCCAACAAAACTTCAGTTCTCCAAAGATCTCCTGAGCTGCAGCTGCAGCATTTGTCCACAGACCAACCTTAAGAAGACTGTTTGACATTGTCTGCCATTACGTACATTCTTCATAACTTTATTCACTAATGTCATGCATATTGGCAATGTGGCCAAACCAACACAGTCTCTCCTACACAAGATGTCGCTCAAAGACGATTGCAGACTCCTTTGTTTATCTTCATAAATGCTTACATAGTCAAACTACCTAATTCTCAAGATATGTTTTACCTCTGAGCGGCACTGCTTTGCCCACAATGGGCTAAATGGCCAGGTCACATGGACCCGAAGGCTCAGAGAAGGTTGGGGGAGGGGACCCACTGGAATAGCTGTTGGGAGACAGATGGTAGCCTCCCGTCACAGGCCATCCAGCGTGTTCTTTAACGTGCACAGGGTATGGCTCTCCCGCACACGGGGCCACGGCTTAACGTCCCATCCGACGGACGGCGGTCTTTCCAAGCCCATCGGTGTTCCCTACTGCCCGTGGGCAGGGCGGGGAATTTTGCGGCGATAAATCTCAACGCTGACCCAGCTGGGACTCGAACCTGGGAACTACAGATTACGAGCCTGGCGCGCTACCGACTGAGCCACCCCCGCCCCGCTCAAGATACTGCCTAAGCATTTAGAATCAAAGGCATCAAGTTTCTTGTTGCTTAGAGGGAGACCAGATTTCACTACCATAGCAAACTTTACAAAAAACTAAACTATTATATAGCCTAATTTTACTTTTATATGTATACACTATGATAGGGATGCACAAACTACGACCCACTGCGAAACAGATTTGTTCTACCCATCCAAGGGAATGTAAATGAGTATTATGATACTCTCTTTCTGTGGTTAAGAACTGGCGTTCAATTTAAAACATTTATTTATACTAAGGAGACCCCACTTGATTCATTACGTAAGATTACACATTAAATCTCAAAATAGGAATAATCATCGTCTTGCGGTTTCAAACTTTTTATACAGATTAAATAGTAGACCTCGAAAATCTTTTCGGCTAGCTTGTTGGTCATTGAGATTAAAACACAACTTCTTATATTTTTTGCGCACTCAGTATATCGACCTAATCTGGAATTGTGGCCTGGACTGGTTTGTGACAGTATTACTAAAAGTAATGTCGAAAGCAATAAGCTGGTGTACAAAAACTATTCTAACATCACTTGAATAATGTGGTAAATCACAGATCGCGACATTTACTTATTTTTGTGTAAAATGTATAATATTACTTCGAAAATATATGAATCACACAGTGTGACATTCAGATTTTTGGTCAACAATAACCTCTATGGAGGAAGGGAACGATTGAATTGCTTCCATCTGCTTCTGATTGGCTTACTGTTTAGTGCATGCGAAAAGCAATATGATGACTTATGCACTGAGGGTTGTTACAACACTTGTTTACAGATGAGAAAAGAATTTCTCGTTTACTTTTACTCGCAGTAGATTAGTGGCCTGGCACTTCTTTCATAATACGTGTAATGTTCGTTACATTACACAGAAATGTGAGCGCTATTTTTCAAATAAAAAAGTTTTTTTAAATTTTGTGTTAATAGTTCTATATTTCTCATTATTATAAATATTTTTAATATTTTTCTTCTTTTTTTAATCTCGTTTACGAAAAAACACACACACGAGACAATGCGCTCATTTTGTCGTCTGTAGATATCGAACTTGTTTTAAGCAATAAATTAAAAATTCTTTTTATACTGCATTTCAAAAAAGAAATGGAGAGGAAAATCTGAATATCAAAGAAAGCAATCAACCAATGAAAAGAGGTCACATCCCCATGAGTTCTTACAAGAACAGCTCACAGTGTAATTCCGACAGAGCAAATAGTTCCACAACTTACGCGAGAAATAATATTTTTTTTTCTAATATACTCTCGCACCTTACTAATATGTATACCTTACTTATGTGAGGAATTAAAAATGCTGTTTTTAATTTCAAAATATTACAAAGTATACAATGAAGCATAATTTCTTTTACACTGGTATATTTGCAACTAGAAGAATTGCCCTGTATTGCTCAGTTCGTTACTGACGTCAGGGCGGGGATCTCATAGTCTGGGCTTTGTCTGTACGCAAATTATCAAAAGTGTTATTTCCATTTCAACAGATTTTGATCCCCTATAATTTCCCGAAATACTTCATCGAATAGTTCCAAATTTCATTTGTAGGTTCCCCCTTTGTGAACTCATGTTGGGTGAAAAATCTGGGTCCTACCTGCTATGAGACGCTTTAATATAATGATATCTCAGGGAATGTGAGGTATCTGGCAACGGTTGGTGATTTTCTCGATTAGAATTTGCGCATGAGCAGAAGTTACGAATGAAGAACGGTGTACAAAAGATGTTTTAACCAAAATAGCGATTTCTAATCATCTATTCAACCTATCGAGTTTATATTTTGCACTATACTTTCTCATGCTACTGTTAATCTTCTGCCAAAATTCTAGGTTCCTAGCTCTTTTATGTGAAGAGTTTTGGCGACCACAGACATATTATTACAGTGTAAAACTCTTGGATCATTGATGCATTTCCAGGCTTAGAATCTTGCTTCTCATTGGCTTTCGTGGTTAAGTGTAATAAGCCATGAATGGACAAAATAACTCCTTGATGGTGACTTGCGACTCCATTCTTTATGTCAAACAGAGTATAGGTTGGATAGGTACTGATGAAATATTACTGTTCGTACTTTACGAATCTCCGAAAAGCTGTAATTACGCCCTCAAACGGTGAAAAGTATCGAAAATTCCAAAATTTTAAATGAATATTGCAAACAATGTATTTAGGCTAGAAATTTGAAGCTTTTATGGCGGAATGCGAAGGGCTGCTGACTGGTTTACCTCTGAGCGGCACTTTTTTGCACACAATGGGCTAAATGGCCAGGTCACAAGGACCCCGAGGCTCAGAGAAAGTTTGGGGAGAGGGCTCATTGGAACAACTGTTGGGAGACAGATGGTAGTCTCTCGTCAAGGCCATTTAAATGTGTTCTTTAACATGCACAGGATATAGTTCTCCCGCACACTGAGCCACGGTTTAACCTCACATCTGACTGAAGGCTGCCTATCCAAGCCCATCGCTGTCTCCTACTGACAGTTGCGGGGGTGAGGAATTTTGTGAATATAAATCTCAACGCTGACCCAGCTGGGACTCGAACCTGGGAACTGCAGATTACGAGTCTGGCACGCTACCGACTGAGCCACCTCCATCCTAGGAATGAGAAGGGTAAGAAATTTTAATTGACAATAATGAGTTGACCCCTTACGCCGAGGGTGGGTGGGGAACGCAATTTTGTTTTAAGAGATAACTAAAAAACTATTTTTAGTGGATTGGTATGAATGAAATATTACCATTTGCATTTTTCAAATCCTTAGGTAGTGTTCATTTATATTATTAGAGGTCACTAAATATGGAAAAGGGGAAACTTTTAACGAATGTTGAAGATGAGCTGTTTATTGGAGAAATTAGAAATTTCTGTGGTAGAGTGTCAAGATATATTCCACCGATAGCAACAATCTGCCCCCTTTTCTCAGAGGTGTGAGAAAAGCAACTTTTTAAACCGAAGGAATAAAAGAGAAATACTTTTTATGTGTCATAAGTACTAATAAAATATTACTATTTACATTCCCCCACCGCCTCATCCATTAGTTCGAATTAAAACATTTTAGTATTGAAAAAGTAGGTAAAGGAAAAACTTAATTCTCTTTAAAAACGAGATTCCCATATGGTCCAGATGAAACGCGTTCTTCCAATTAAATTATCAAAACTGTAAGGGTTGGGTTGTTTTACCTCTAAGCAGCACTTTTTTACACTCAAAACTGTAAAGAAAACTATTTTCATTGGCACTTCGCCACTCTACAGGGTGAGAAGCTGGAGATGGTTCGAGTCCACGGGCAGTGCTACGTCAACAGGAGCCCCCCCCCCACTTTTTTTTCCAGCGAAAAATTTGCAAACTAATGACCTTAGCTACAGTAAAATTGACTGGAATGAGTAAGATCCATTTTTCAACACATGATTTTTCAATTATATTTAAAGTGGCTGAGTGGTAGGGGTAATTACTTGAGAGGATATTTATTATTATTTTATTTTTAAAAATGATATTAAATTTAGCTAAATTAATCATCAGACTTGGAGAGAGGGGCAGCACTGTCGAAATTCATTCGGGAGGGCAAAATAGCTAGCGCCGACCAGTTCGAGTCTCAGATGGGCCTGCGTCAAAAACGGTACACCGAGATGAGAATGAAATAGACTACCGTCCGCCAGGTCTGACGTTAAACCGTGGATCAGTGCACAGGTTAACCCATACTCTGTGTACATAGAATAACACGCTGAATGTTCTTGACGAAGTTTCCTAGCAACTGTCTAATAGACCTCCTTCTTCAGTCTCTTCTGAGTCCCTAGATTTCTTGTGACCTTTATATTTAGCACATTGTATACATTGTGTCCCGTGGCCAAGTGGTTAGCGCACTTGGCTACTTGATCTAAGGGACCTGGGTTCGATCCCCGAGCCTTGTCGTTTTTCTGCTGAGGTCGTGCCATCCTCTCAGACCTTCTACTCTGGCATATAAACTGACAGGCTCCTGTCAGACCTCTGTGGCAGGCAGCTGTTTAAGAGGGTATTTAGTTATTTTTTATTTATTTGTATACAAAAAAAAATAGCTCACTGGTAAAATAATCGTACTCAACCTTACAGGATTGGATTGTTTTATCTCTGAGCGGCACTTTTTTGCACACCATGGGCTAAATAGCCAGGCCACAAGGACCCCGAAGGCTCAGAGAAGGTTGGGGGAGGGGACCCACTGGAACAGCTGTTGGGAGACAGATGGTAGTCTATCGTCAAGGCCATCCAGCGTGTTCTTTAACGTGCACAGGGTATGGCTCTCTCCCGCACACGGGGCCACAGGCTTAACGTCCCATTCGACGGACGGCGGCCTTTCCAAGCCCATCGGTGTCCCCTACTGACCGTGGGCAGGGAAATTTTGCGGAGATAAATCTCAACGCTGACCCAGCTGGGACTCGAACCTGGGAACTACAGATTACGAGCCTGGCGCGCTATCGACTGAGCAACCCCCGCCCCTACCTTACAGGATGAAAAAGGTCGAGGATGTGGCGACAGTTTTCCAGAAGTAAATTGGAAAAGATGGATGCTTCCAGAGGATGACTCTTTGAACCCCGAAATGATACCCTTGGAATAGAGTTTTCGAAATATTGTATCATTCGATGTTCTATGAGAGTTTACGCCACCTGTAAACGTAATTATAATATTATAGTCATACCTCTGTTTAAGATGTAATATGACAGTCAATTGATCAGTTGATATTTATTCTATATCTAAAATATATTATGACAGTTTTACAAAAGGAATATTTTTACAATAATTTTGCAATGAAGCAAAATGTTCGATGATTTTTGCCACTTCTAACAATAATACAACGAAAGTAATTAGTACTATGCCCATAACTTCCAATTCAATGGGTTTACTCATTACTGGATGAGTTGCGCCATCTGTTGACCGAAATATTGTTATTGAAGCTCTTCCCTTTAAGACTGTCCGTTAGTTTCAGAAATGAATACATATATTTGTAGTCTCATCTTTTTCACTTATGCTATGCTTTGAAAATTACAATCAGTGTTGGTAGGAACAAGACCAAACGATGCTTTAAGAGAGACTTTTTTCATTTCAGTTAATTTAATTCATTACTTGCAAATTACTGTGTTTGACTCAACTAAACTTTTTTAGCTAACTGTTTCATGAGACCCTTGACTACAGCACATCTCCTGTACTACTTTATTACAAATTAGCGTTCTTAAGTTTATAGCAATATGATTTTGGTTTTAAGGTAATATATATATCCTGAAAGTATGTAATCATACATAAAACATTTTTAGAAATATATTACGGTGTTGCTTTTCTGCTGAGGTCCTGCCATCCTCTCAGACCTTCTATTCTGGCAAATAAACTGACAGGCTCCTGTCAGACCTCTGTGGCAAGCAGCTGCTTGAGGGGGTATTTATTTTATTTATTATATTTAAATGTAGGAAACCAGTGTGTGTTCACCGTTTTAGAGATACTGAAAACGCACAGGACACCTAGTACGTACTCAGCCATACGAGGGCCCCTCTATTGCAGAAATCTAACTTGGATTTTTGAAATTCATAATTTTGTACAACATGAAGAGTCCCAAACATTACTCCGGCAGAGTCCTATTGTACCTAAATGCTCTGATTATTTGAAAATTTAAGGGTCCTTAACCGCATGATAATGTTTTCCAAACAATTTCTTTCTATTAGGGAAAATATGAACTTTATTTAATAGGGTGTCTTTCTGATAATATTGTTTACAATATCCGCTGAATTTAATAAATTTTGGGACCCCTGGTGTATGTTGTTAGGTTGAATTGTTCACGTGTCAGAGAAGTATGTTTTTTGCCCACAGTGAGATAAATTGCATACAGTGAGGTTTTGCACCCAGTGAGATTTGCACACAGTGAGGTTGCACACAGTAGGGATTTCCCCCCTACTGTGTGCAACCTCCCACACAACGGATTTCCTCCCTACCTAGATCGAACCTACCAAGAGTCAAAGATTCTAAACTATAGCAAAGTTAAGCGGCTTCGAACTATGAACTATGACAAGTTTAAAAAGCTCTAAGCTATAGTAAAGTTAAGAGACCTTGAGCTATGTTAAAGTAAATTAAAACTTTAGGTAAGTGATGAATTATTTGCTTTAATTTCAATTAGAGATAAAATCTACAAATTGAATAAAATAGGTAGACTAAGTTAAGAAAAATCACAATTTTATAAAAAAAAATTCAGAAATAATCCAACAAACCAAATTAGAAAGGCTAAGAATTATTATTATCAGAATGTATTCCTTAAAAATAGAAATTACAGCAAAAAATTGGGACGCAGTAAAAAAAAAGTGTGGAAAACTTAGAGGTTCTCCAATATATCCTACTAATATAAGTGATAATGGATCAAATGCTTGTTATCAAAATGATCCTTTGATTTTTATAAATAATTTAATACATATTTTGTGGAAGAGGTCCAATCGTTACATTTGCATCTTACAGAGCAAGAATTATTAGCAAACGGGTATTGAAAATATTTTTTACACTTACACCACAAGCCTCATATTTCAGGTTAAATTTTTCATATAATTAGACAATTGGATGTAACTAAATCAGCTGGATATGATGCTGCATGCTTTTATTTGTGAAAAAAGTGTTTCAGGATGTCTGTATTATGTAAATCAATAACTAAATCTTTAGACGTGTGTTTCCGTTTAGTGTTTTTCCGGATGTTCTGAAGACAGCAGTAGTCATTCCAAAATTTCAGAGAGGTAATCATAATATTTTAGAGAATTATCATCTGATATCCATTTTGTCAGTGTTTTCTAAGATAATAGAAAAAAAATGTAAAATCAAAATTGAATTCTTTTCGGGAACCTACTGCTTTTTTTCTTTGAAAACCAGTTTGATTGCAGGAAAGGAAAAGGAGCAGAAGATTGTAATGATTTGGGCTGTACAACCAAAACCATTTCAGTTAACTACGGCAACTTTTAGTAATTTTAATTCAAATTTGGGTACGGAAGTTCTATTTCTGGATGTAAAGGAAACATTTGACTCTGTTCTACATGATATACTACTAAAAACATTTTTCAGGAATTAGGGGAAGCCTATTTTCTTCGATTAAAAGTCATTTATCAAATAGAAAACAAATAATAGAAGTAAAGGACACCTGCAGTAATGAATTACCTATTGAAATTGGGGTACCAGAAGGTTCAGTATGGGTCCTCTGTTATTTCTACTATTTGTTAACGACATATGCAACTTTGAGTTTAAAGGAAAAATAATTGCTTTCGCAGATGATATGTAGAGCTCTGTACGGATAGCAAAAAATCCTAATGTTTTTGCATATCTTATCAAATATAAGACTTTGTTCGCCATCCCCGTTGTGATGTTAACTCTTCGTTTATCGGTCTATTTGGACCACTTAGGACGTTCCCTCGGTTCGATCGCTATACGCGACGGGTGAAAGAGTCTTTCGGTTAAAAAACAACGGTTTATTCACAATTGCAGAGAACTGATACTGAAGCTCCTCCCCAATAAATTAGTCCAACTTCAGGCTTTACTTAAAAATAACAAAGATTTATTTAACCTTCCAACGTACTTGCTGGACGAGGACATATGCTCAATTACATGGATTACAACAACACCAGCTTACTATGCCTGTTCAGCTGTATTTACAGAGCCAATGCCGCTATTACCAGTAGGCATTTCCCAGCTTTAACAATTCTCGTCCGTCTCCTTCCGAAACTCGACCGGCTCTCTCCTCATCGTTGCCAAACCCTTTCTTCCTTTCTTTCTATGCCTCACCATCTGGGCGTCCGTTAGCCCTCAGGGACCCGGGTCACTTGCCAGCGGACGCTAGCCGTTCCCTGTACACTGCTACTGCAATTAACTTTCCAGATGTCGGGACAGAGGGCCTCCCCGTAGCATATGACTATTTTGGCGACATGCAAAATAAATATACACAGCCTGAACAAAAAAAAAAAATCTAAAAGGGCCTCTAGCCTGACACCCATTAACATCAATTTTTTTTCATTTGCGGTTTTATCTGCTACCCGCATTGAAGTAAATATTTTATCCGACGAGAGCATTTAAATGAGGATATCCGCATCCATGCACGGCTCTAATGATATGGCGTTGACTTAATCAGGTAGTAAAATGAAATTATGCAAAAAGTAAATTGTGATTTAATAAACATGAGAACAGGTTTAATAAAAATAAAATGTTTCTAAACGTTTTTTTTGGTGAAGAATATAATTTTTATTCATAAGAGTAAAGAATACAAATACATTTACAATTTGACCATCAAAGCTAAATAGCTTATCTGCAGGAAAATGAATAAATTATATTAAACATAGGTCATTCAGCCACAAAAATGGTGTACATCAAATAAATCCACAAAACACAAAACATAAAAATCAGCTAACTAGAAAATACCAAATAATTTTTTAATTCCATTTTAAGTCTTCTAAATGAATCTATATTTAGTAATTCTTTTGGAATAGCATTAAATATAAGTGGTACTTGATATTCGGAGGTATGTTTCCCGTAATTATTTCGAAAATTTGGCAATTTGTAATAACCTTGGTTTTGAAGTCTTGTATTTTTGTTATGTTGAATTTTTAATTTGCAAGTTTCGTCAAAAAAAATTTAATTATTACATTATATTTATATAAATTGCTGTAGGATAAAAGATTTAAAAATTTTAATCTATCGGTGGAAGTTTTATAAATTTTTTGCAAATGAAACGGAATAATATTTTTAGCTATTATAGACTGCAGTTTTTCTATTTTATTTATGTTAGTTAAGTTAGTTGTTCCGTGCACAATTATTCCATAATTTAAAATAGATTCGCATATTGTTTATAAAATATTGCACAGGTTTCCATATTTAATACGTATTTCAATTTTTGAATTTTTATCGCCGATATTCTCAAGCTTTCACATATGTGGGATATATGGGTATTCCACCTAAAATATTCATCAAAAATGATTCCTAAGTAATTTATTTTATTTACTTGCTCAACAAGTGGGCAACAACACAATGATTCATAATTTGAAGCATCCTTTTTTCTGCAATTTATTTTATGAGTTTTGATAAAGAGGTTTTGATGAATATGAAATCCTGGTGAATGAAAAATCATCAGTTTTGTTATTTTCTCATTTAAATAGATTTTATTATGATTTAACCATATAATAATATTATTGTAATCTGTTTGAACCTCTGAAATGCTATCATTTAATTATTTCTGACTGCTTATTAAAACAATGTCGTCAGCATATAGATAAAGAGCACTATTTAATTTTGTATTGAACAAATCATTTATGTATACTAAGAACAGTAAAGGACCTAATATTGAGCCTTGGGGAATTCCATATAGTGTAATTACTTTTCTGCTGTAGCAGTTTTTTTTATTTTAGTAATTGTGTATCTGTCTGATAAATAATTTCTAAACTAATCTAACAATATACCGCGAATACCGTAATTTTCCAAATTTATTTAGTAAAATGCTATGATCTATTGTATCGAAGGTTTTCTTTAAATCTAACAACACAGTTACAATTTTTTCCCTATTTTTCAATGATTTATTAATATTATTTGCAATTTTGGAAATTAGTTGAATTGTGTTTTTTCCTTTTTGAAAGCCAAATTGATTTTCATTAATTATGTTGTGTTTAAGTAAAAAGTTAAAAACAGTAATATAAATATATTTTTCCATTATTTTCGAAAAAGTAGGCAGAATTGTTATTGGTCGATAGTTAGAAAAATCCTCCTTAATACCACCTTTAAAAATAGGTCTTAAAATACCGGTTTTGAGTTCAGTAGGTATGTTCCCAGTAAATATAATCTGATTTATAATTTTTGATATGATATTTAGTAGTGTCTCTTTATTAAATTTTATATGTTTAATGCAAACATTATCGTAAGCAGGTGATTTATTGGTGTCTAATGAAGTAATTATTTCATCAGTTTGTTTTTCAGTGATTTCATGTATATAGATAGATTTCAAAACTCTTTGTATCATGGTTGGAACAAAATTTATATCGTCTTGGTGATTTGTATTTCTTATCTGTAAAATTAGTGTATTATAATTGTCATTGTAATTATTTGCTATTTCTTCCACTGATAATTTCTTTTTGGCCATATTGTCAATTATTACATCATCCGATGATATTTTCTGTTTTCCTTCTAATATTTCATATATTAATTGCCAGGTAGCCTTCATATCATTTTTTTCATTATAAGTTTATTTATATAATAAAGTTGTTTCTGATTTCTGATCTGAATATTAACCATATTCCTTAATTTTTTATAGTTATTTTTATAAGCATCACTTTTATCATTGTTTTTAAATTTAATCCAAGCTTTATCTCTTTCTTCAATTAATTCTATCAAGTTCGGTGTTATCCAATTTTACTATGATTTCTTTTTACCTTTCCAACTCTCCTCATATATATTCTATTTTTTCCTAAAATTCCATCATAAATGTCTTTAAATACTTTATATAGGTTTAATTCATCCATCTAGGACTAAATATGTAAATTTTAGATTAAGAGTAAATAAAGAAGAATTTTTCCGAAACAAAGTTTTACATGTATCAGGAACCAAATTGTAATAAAAGATTTTGTATTTGTGACAGAATTGAAGGAGTCGATACTATAAAAGATCCGAGAATAATCATAGACAATAAATTATCTTCGAAACTACAAGTAACTGTTGTTAGTAGTGTCCTGCCAACTTGGGACCCCCCACTAGTGCTTTCACCCTATGACGCCACAGACCACGCCCACTTCCGGCCATGCTCCCTTATTAATATTCATAACTGACCATGCCACCATATGAATATTCATAATTAATAATTTATCATTAATAATTAATTAAAAATTAATTAATCCCCACTTATTACAAAACCCTTTATTAAAAATTCCCCCTTTATTAAAAATCCCTTCCCCCCCCCCCCTTTAACCCGTGGCGCCATCTGGTGACTATGAGGAGTACTTAGAAAAACCCCTATTATAGCGCTAATTTCCCGATTTTGACTCTTTATTAAAACCCTCTTCCCCCTTAAACCCCTGGCGCCATCTGGTGACTATGAGGAGTACTATTCTTAAGAAAAACCCTGTTTTAACTCTAATTTCCCGATTTTTGACTCCCCTTTATTAAAAAAAACCCCTTCACCATTTTAAACCCTGGCGCCATCTAGTGACTATGAGGAGTACTATTCTTAGAAGAACCTCTATTTTAGTCGTAATTATTCCCAGACTCCCTCCTCATTAAAAACCCCTTATCAAAAGTTCCACCCCTTTATTAAAATTCCCTCCCCTTACTAAAAGTCCCCTTTATTAAACTTCACAAACTCCCACGGTATCCACGTTCGTTTTCCAAGTCCAACTAAACTTTGGGATGTCAATGATCGGTTGATGCAAGCCTCAGAATAATTGCAAAACTTTGGGTGGCAACCTCGTGCAGAAAGGGATGATGCAAGTCTCTAAATAATTGCAAAAGCAGCTCCTCACATAAAATCAACTCCAAAAGATGTATATTCTATGTATTTATTCCTCATTAATTAAACACTTATCAAAACTGTCTCCTCCCCTCATTAAAAATTTAATCGGTGGCGTCCAATGTGCATTTTAGTACATCTCCTGTGTTTAAAAAACTCATCACAAACTCCCTTGGTTTCTATCCTTTTACAAGTCCACTAAACTCTTTTTGAATGGTGACACTCAGAATGCCTAATGCAAGTCTCTAAATAATTGCAAAACTTTCGGTAGCAGACACTCAAATAAAATCAACTCCCAAAGTTGTATATTCCCTGTATTACCAATTTTTATTCCTTAGTAATTAAACACTTATCAAAAACACCGCCCCTCATTATTAAAAACCCCTGGCCGACCCTTCATGTGGTAAATCAGTTTTCTCTAGGCGCATTTAATCGGTGTCATCCAACGTCCTGTATCTAAAAAAAAAATTCCTTCCCGATGCAGTGATGCCAATAACACCTTGGTGTCCATGTTCATCTGAAATTTGCCAAGTCCAGCTAAACTTTGGATGGCAACCCCTCGCTCAATGGTTGAAGCAATCCTTGAACAAGGTCCCTATATTTTGCGAGTTCGACTTTCACTAGAATAAGGACTATCCCGCAGTAACTGTCCCACAGAAAATGAAAAAATGCTATTGAGTGAAAAATTCATGAAAGGAAAAAAAAAAATCTGATTTTATTCGTCATGATGCAAAATATTGAAGGGTAATAGGGTCTGGCGACCTAAAAGACCCCAGCGTTCAGTATAAACCACGTTTTATTGACGGATGAATCTTGGATCTGCACTGCTTTCATGTTGGGTCTTGCAACATGAAAACCCACTCGCAGTCTTGACCGCTGCTTTAGAACCCGAAATTTTTACAAGTCCAGAGACGGTTCGCCCCATTGCCAATTCTACCCTTTATGATAGGTCAGCGTTTCAATGTACCCCATTAGACTTTTGAAATTATGCACCCTAAACCTTCAAGAGTTGAGTGTATTAGTCTCCAATGGAGTGACACCATCAAATATCTGTGCTTCCATGTCAGGACGTCTTGGAAAGTGGTTTTACGTTTGTCTCAATTCATTACTTTCCGTAAGTATATTCATTATGCGACATGGTTTAAAAAGACTTATTACTGGTGTATCCTCAGTACATGATGCAATGGAAGTAACGCTAGTCGAAGAAAAATCAGCTATGCCTGCAATCATTAATCTACAAACGCTCTCACAGTTTGTAAAAATCGTTTCTCCCACCGTTTATTGGCGAACGTGAGACGCTAATGAAATTTGCATTGCGGCGTCAGTTACAAGCTTTACAAAGTCAGTTGTTTTCATCGGGTAAATTCTGTAAAGAGTATGTGGAAGATTATTATAGAAAGTAAGCCATGCTAAAAATGGAATTCATACGTTTCCACTTGCGAAAAAAATTTTAGTTCCAACACGAATGCGCGTTAATAGGGGACAAGAGTCAAATACACTAACCTACTACAAAAAATGCATAAGTCTCACTCGAACGTACCCTTCTCATCATATCTGAGCTAATCCATCGAAATGAGAAAGCTTCGGTGCAACATAAAAATCCATCTAACTAAAAAAGTGCAAACCCCACCAATGAGCTTTTGATACTTATTACTGTTCAGTCACACTGGTGAAAACGAATTTTTTCCTTGTGCTGAAAAGCACCGCTGATATATCTTTCATGCAAAAGACTTAATGATCACAAACGGTTCGATCAGCGAAGGATTCCCACACCCACACGTGCAGCAGCCCCCCAACCACGAGACAGAACGTTGAATTGTGTGCTTAATAGTCAACCCGACTAACACCTTTTCACAAACGCAGGCACATCTCGAGAATTCACAGTGATTGTAAAGAAATGCAGGGAGACGGGCGCACAGGCGCCCTCCCGGTGATAAAATGTCACGGGTCAACTCAAGTGCTGACCTATGGAAAGCTGATAACCGAAACATGTCTAATTTCTTGTGAGAACCACTCAGTGCTTTACCTTCCTCGAGGGTGCCATAATGAGAAAGTTAAATAATGACATGACGAAATGCAGCAATTCAAAATAAGGGATTCTTCTGCCGATTCACGTGATCTGCTGAAATGACACATCACGGCAACAAGCTGGCCAGCTAGTGACATACAAAGGTAACGGGCCACTCTCCCACGCCACTAGCTCTGACCTATGGAAAGCTGATAAGTCGATGTGAAAGATATGCTACTCATCCTTTACTTGTGAGAACCGCTCCGTGCCTTTATCTTCCTCAAAGATCTTTTGAACAAAGTTAAATAATTACTGTTTCCTGTCTAAATGCTGCATTTTATCAGGTCAACGGGGGCTCCATGTATGCTGCCTTTGGATCTTTTGGATGTACACGGCGGTTTTTGAAATTCCAAGTGGTCAGCTGATTTTACAAGTTCAAGGTCATCTTATACTGTTCATCACAATTAAAGAAAATATGGTTACAGGGAGAATATGGTTTGACCTCGTACATTAGAAAGGGAACATACAGAAAATTGTTAACTGGCACTCTTTATCCTTATTAGAAATTGTGACGTATAATTCAGCATAAAAACGTAATGCGAGTTTCGCAAAATGTGTAAAAATCCCAGTGTGATCTAAATAATACGAAAAGCATTATTCCCCTGCGTCCTTTGTTAGGTGGTAGCGTTAACATCCACGAATTTTCAAATGACATTCGGGGTAGTTATCACTTAAGTTTCAACTTTTATTTTTTTCCAACCACGATAATGCACCGTTTCTGTGGAAGAGTTCGCTGGTGACTTCGATGCAAAAAATGGTGCAGAGGGCAATCTTTCTCACACTTGCGATATGACCATGCACTTTGGTAAAAACAAACCTGGTTCATGCATTTCCCATAGACAATAAAGATTTGAACTAAAAAGTCATTAAAACCGTGAATGGACTGATCTGATTGATAAAAATATGTGAAACGTAATGTACTGAGCTTGAGGGTTGACAAGATTAATATAGACAGGGATTGACTTCCACATCTGTTTTCTCTATACTATCATAAATTGAGAAACCTCGATGCTTGAGAAATGATTCATTTAACTATCAAAGATGAATAGAAATCTGTAAAATTTAATTCTCCACACAGTCTTCTGAGTTCATTCTGCTGTAGATATCTAATTCTGTCAGGATCACAAGGGATGTTTTACACATTCAATCAAGGACTTTCCCTTTTTCTGACATTCGTTAATCAAAGTGTCTAACTACAAATGATACTACGCATCAGACGTTAATGACTTATCATTACACCAACAAACTACCTATCTGGTTCACATGTTGTGTAAGCATTTAGAATGAAAAACTGATTACAAGTTTGTTTCACTGTCATAGAGATAAACTAACTCTTTAGATGCATGTTTCTCATTATGTATTCTTTGCTTTCTCCCATACAATACCCCTATCTCAAACACTGATACATCTACCACCTATGTGTATATTTACTTTCGTAGCACCATTTGCCGAAAAAGGTAAAATTGCAAGCATCTGAGTCAGATTATTATTTTTTCCATATTTCTGCTAATTCTTTACGTTGAAAATCTCACAATAGCCTGAAATGGACAGTACTTTACCTCCGATACAGCTATAAGTTATGATGGCCAACAGATTTAAATCTATCTCATAGACAGTAGGTTAGTTTCTTCTGATATAACAAAGCCAAGGTTTGAGATCCATAGTAAGGTAGAGAGAGAAACAAACATGAAGACGTATACACATACAGAGAAATGACTATGTGCATACAAACATGAAGACGTATACACATACAGGGAAACGACTATGTGCATACAGACATCTTAACACATACGCACACACACGAAAACATATACATATAGAGAAACAAACATATTAACATACATGAAACCATGTCGCATAATGGATATACTTACGGAGAGTAATGAATCGAGACAAACATAAAACCACTTTCCAAGACGTCCTGACGTGGAAGCACAGATATCTGATGGCGTCACTCCATTGGAGACTAATACGCTCAACTCTTGAAGTTTTAGGGTGCATAATTTCAAAAGTCTAATGGGGCACATTGAAACGCTGACCTATCATAAAGGGTAGAATTGGTAATGGGGCGAACCGTCTCTGGACTTGTAAAAATTTCGGGTTCTAAAGCAGCGGTCAAGACTGCGAGTGGGTTTTCATGTTGCAAGACCCGACATGAAAGCAGCGCAGATCCAAGATTCATCCTTCAATAAAACGTGGTTTATACTGAACGCTGGGGTCTTTTAGGTCGCCAGACCCTATTACCCTTCAATATTTTGCATCATGACGAATAAAATCAGATTTTTTTTTTCCTTTCATGAATTTTTCACTCAATAGCACTTTTTTATTTTCTGTGGGACAGTTACTGCGGGATAGTCCTTATTCTAGTGAAGGTCGAACTCGCAAAATACGGGGACCTTGTTCAAGGATTGCATCAACCATTCAGCGAGGGGTTGCCACCCATAGTTTAGCTGGACTTGGCAAATTTCAGATGAACATGGACACCAAGGTGTTATTGGCATCACTGCATCGGGAAGGAATTTTTTTTTTAGATACAGGACGTTGGATGACACCAATTAAATGCGCCTAGAGAAAACTGATTTACCACATGAAGGGTCGGCCAGGGGTTTTTAATAATGAGGGGCGGTGTTTTTGATAAGTGTTTAATTACTAAGGAATAAAAATTGGTAATACAGGGAATATACAACTTTGGGAGTTGATTTTATGTGAGTGGCTGCTACCGAAAGTTTTGCAATTATTTAGAGACTTGCATTAGGCATTCTGAGTGTCACCATTCAAAAAGAGTTTAGTGGACTTGTAAAAAAGGATAGAAACCAAGGGAGTTTGTGATGAGTTTTTTAAATACAGGAGATGTACTAAAATGCACATTGGACGCCACCGATTAAATTTTTAATGAGGGGAGGAGACAGTTTTGATAAGTGTTTAATTAATAAGGAATAAATACATAGAATATACATCTTTTGGAGTTGATTTTATGTGAGGAGCTGCTTTTGCAATTATTTAGAGACTTGCATCATCCCTTTCTGCACGAGGTTGCCACCCAAAGTTTTGCAATTATTCTGAGGCTTGCATCAACCGATCATTGACATCCCAAAGTTTAGTTGGACTTGGAAAACGAACGTGGATACCGTGGGAGTTTGTGAAGTTTAATAAAGGGGACTTTTGGTAAGGGGAGGGAATTTTAATAAAGGGAGTGTTTAATAAAGGGGAGGGAAGTTTAATAAAATGGTGGAACTTTTGATAAGGGGTTTTTAATGAGGAGGGAGTCTGGGAATAATTACGACTAAAATAGAGGTTTTTTCTAAGAATAGTACTCCTCATAGTCAGTAGATGGCGCCAGGGTTTAAAAGGGGGGAAGTTTTTTTAATAAAGGGGAGTCAAAAATCGGGAAATTAGAGTTAAAATAGGGTTTTTCTATGAATAGTACTCCTCATAGTCACCAGATGGCGCCAAGGGTTAAATGGGTAAGGGGAAGGAAGGGGTTTTTAATAAAGGGGGAGGAATTTTTCATAAAGGGGTTTTGTAATAAGGGGGATTAATGAATTTTTAATTAATTATGAATTATGAATTATTCATTACGAATATTTAAAAGGGGCGTGACCAGTTATGAATATTAATAAGTGGGCGTGACCGGAAGTGGGCGTGGTCGGTGACGACATAGGGGAAAGCACTAGTGGGGGGTCCCAAGTTGTCAGGACACTACTGATGTTTCGAGAAAATTAAATTTTGTTATTCCAAAATTTTGTTTTGTTCGGAATTTTGTCAACATTTCAACACTTTTAATATCACTCACCTGCATGTACTTTGATGTTTGTATAATTAAGATTGCTTCTAAAAGTATTTCTATGCTGATTTCAAAAATGCAAATAGTTTTTATCTATATCGTACATTCTTTTTAAAACTGATAATTCTATTTTTAATGCTTCTTTAAGAAAACTCAGCATATGTGGTTCATAATCTTTGTAACAGAAGGCATCACGTTTGATTATATGACTGGTTGGCCTTGATTATAGCTGACGTTCTCTCCAGCCTAGTATTAGTACTTGTGTTGTTGTGTAAACAAGTTTGTTTTCATGTATTTATGAAACATGGCTTCGCATAAATGTGTAAATGATGTTGATATATTCTGTTACATTTGTGGAAACTAGGTCGTGATAAAACAAAGACAGAGCATCACAGATTTTGTTAAAAATGCATACTTTGCTAATTTTGGCAATAAATTAGAAGACCAAGATAAACCGTGGGCACCTCGTAAAGTATGCCGAACTTGTGTTGAAAGTTTGCGACTTTGGGCAAAGGTAAAAAAAAATTTCAGTGTCTTTTGCTATTCCAATGGTATGGAGAGAACCTAAAAACCATCGTGATGAATGTTAATTCTATCTAACAACTGAAAAAGGCATTGTATATCCTAACATACCTTCAGCATTAATACCCGTTCCTCATAATGAAAATCTCCCTGTTCCTCGTCCTCCTCCTGTACTAAAGAATATAAAGTCTCAGAAAATGAATCGGAAGAGGAAGCAGCTAATGAAGAAGAGAATGTCTATAAACCTGAAGTAAGTGACTGAGTAACCTGAAGTAAGTGTTATTTTTAATCAATATGATCTCAATTATTTGGTACAAGATTTAAATTTGCCAAAAGAAAGTGCAGAACTTCTTGTCTCGCGTCTTAAATGTAAAAATTTTTTATCACCAGGAACACAATTTTCTTGGTACAGACATCATGAAAAAGATCTGGTTCCATATTTTTCTGAAGAAGATTCACTTGTGTACTGCAATGATGTAAATGAAATAATGAAGTTCCTCGATATTACTCATAATACTTCAGACTGAAGACTGTTTACAGATTCATCTAAGTTTAAAAGGCGTCTAACTTCATAAAAGAAATGAGTATACATCTATCCCATTGGCACACTCCGTACAATTAAAAAAATCGTTCGAAAATATTGCATTTTTGCTAGATAAAGTGAACTATAAAGGGCATGTGTGGTGACTTGAAAGTTATTGGTATGTTACTCAGACAAGAGTCTGGATACATGAAATTTCCATGTTTCTTGTGTGAATGGGAGAGCCAAGACAAAAAAAAATCACTGTAAGAAAAAGATTGGCTGTCCCACACATGTTTATCACCTGGATCGAAAAATACTCAAAACAAACCACTAGTCGAACCCAAAAACCTTGTGCTTCCGTCACTCCATATTAAATTAGAGATAATGAAACAATTTGTTAAGTCCTAGACAAAGAAAGTGATTGCTTTAAGTATATTTGTAGCAAATTCCCTTCTGTAACTGATGCCAAACTTAAAAAAGGAATTTTTATTGGACTCAGATTCGAAAATTGATGTTGGATAGCGAGTTTGCAGCAACAATGAACGACTGTGAAAAGGAGGCATGCATAAGCTTGAAAAAAGTAGTTGAAATTTTTTAGAAAAAAAGAAAGACCCAAATTACAAACTAATTGTAGAAGATATGTTAGAAAAGTTCATATTGCTTGTTGCAACATGAGTTTAACACATATTTGCAACAAGCAACAAAACTCATAATTCTGACCTGGTACACAAATTTTAATTTCATTTTTGAAATCAGCACCAAAAACATTTAAAATCACCTATTAGTTTTAAAATATCAAACAATTTTTTTTTTCAAAATTCAGGCCAGTGTAATTTACAATGCGTGGGTTAAATATTGTCTCTCACATGATACTCTCTCATGGGGAGGAGCTTTTTTTTGTACCATAAAACCATTGCAGTACGACCAAAACCATTTACTTCGGTGTACGAGTAAATTAAGAAGCGTAAGCAAGTAACAAGAATATATTACAAATTAAAAATTTTGCAAATTAGAAAACTGAGCATTTTTATTGCGCTAAAGCATCCGAAAAATAATTGGAATCCACAATTAATTAGAATATTTGCAAGAGATACTCGACAATCTAACAATTTATGAAAAAAATAATTACAGTTAGTAAAAATCTAATTACCAAACATTGTATTGTTTTTGGCTCCTAAATTTTTAATGCTTTGCCAGATGAAATAACGGAAACAAGTAATATTGAACTATATGTTAAAGAAGGGAAAAAATAGATATTAAGCAATGGGAACGTTGATATATTGTTTATTTAATCTAATAACATTGAGTTAATTGGAACCATATGATTAAATGGATTTGAATCTCCAAACTATTTAGGGGTGGTTCAGTCGGTAGCGCAAGGCTCGTAATCTGCAGTTGTCAGGTTCGAGTCCCAGCTGGGTCAGCGTTGAGATTTATCTCTGCAAAACTCTCTGCCCTGCTCACGGTCAGTAGGGGACACCGATGGGCTTAGAAAGGCCGCCGTCCATCGGATGGGACGTTTAGCCGTGGCCCCGTGTGCGGGAGAGCCATACCCTGTGCACGTTAAAGAACACGCTGGATGGCCTTGACGGGAGGCTACCATCTGTCTCCCAACAGCTGTTCCAGTGGGTCTCCTCCCCCAACCTTCTCTCAGCCTTCTCTCAGCCATGTGACCTGGTCATTTGGCCCATGGTGTGCAAAAAAGTGCCGCTCATAGGTAAAACAACCGAACAACCCAAACTATTTTATAAAAAATAAAAAAAAATAAATACCCCCTCAAGCAGCTGCTTGCCACAGAGGTCTGACAGGAGCCTGTCAGTTTATATGCCACAGTAGAAGATCTGAGAGGATGGCAGGACCTCAGTAGAAAACAACACGAACATCCATGCCTTACCCGGGGCTCGAACCCAGGTCCCGTAGATCAGTAGCCAAGCGCGCTAACCATTCGGCCACGGGACGGCAAATTTTACTGCGCTGTAATGCGTTTGTTCACATATGTAGGCCGTTGTATACAATGAGAGAGTTGTGTTAACAGCATCCATATGCGAGCAATAATTACTCTTGTAGATAAGAAAATTAGACTCGATAAAATGTCTACGTATGCAGGCATTACTACTAAATATTTGGTGTTGAAAAAGTTACGTCCTTCGTGTCACGTGACACGAAGGACGTAACTTTCGTGTCACGTGACACGAAGGTTGCCAGATCACTAATTTCTAAAAAAAATCGTTGTCAGATATTTTTTCTGAATTCTGTAATCAACCATAGTGTTCGGATATTTTTTTCAGCGACTGTACAATGAAATGGTGTTTTATGTAGCTACCGTTTTGATAAAGTAATGTAAAATTGAATTTCATGTTTCAGTTTTGTTAATAAATGTAAACAAATAGATCAGGTGTGCGATACTACTTGAATTTCATCGATTTCATTTCAATACTGTATAAAACATTTTATACCTTTAAGAACTCTGAAGGTAATTTTTTATATTCCTCTTTTATATTTTGACGAAATAAACATACCATTAACAATTCACAGACACTTTCCCACGCAGATAGCCGCCTTCCGCCCTCTAATTGCTAAAACGGTAGAGAAATTATTTAAAAGATAAAGAAGCGAATTTTTTGCTTGCATTTGATTGTTTTAAGCCATTTTTAGTCTACAAGTAATAATATACGCCACAACCAGTAAATAAAAAATTTGTACTAATAATCAAATATTTTCCTTAATCACATTTTTTTTTTATTTTGCATCTACTTCACTTGAAACCTCACTCGAAATTTTCCTTGCTTCCCCATTCCAAGCAATGTTTTATGGCTTCGTGACTGCAGTCGCCTAGAGGTCAAAGAGCAATCTAAAGTTGACCGAACTAGGTAAGAAACACATAACAAACACTTGCAATCCGAATTTAAAGACCCTTTCTGGAAATATTTTCCCAACCACTAGACGTGAAGTGTGCTTGGTCGGTCACGAAGCAGGATCGTAACGTGATATTCCAGAATTCGAACTGCCACCGTGCCAATATTCAGATATTTTCACCCCTATCTCCACCCTGCTCTCTGTGAGAACGAAAGCACCGATGGGTTTGAAAAGGCCACCGTCCTTGGGATGGGTCGTTACGTGGTGATTCGGTGTGCAGCAGAGGCATACCCTGTACACTTTAAAATAACGTTTTGGATGACGCTGATGAAAAACTTGATCGTTTAGACCAGGGGGTCAGAAACTGGCGGTCTGAATAATTCAAATGCTCTAAATGCATTCCAAGTTTGAATAAGTTGGTCAGGGAGACTGAAAAAACTCTGGATACGCCACTATGAATGGCAATTTTTTTTAAAATTCTTTTCAATAGATTTATTGTATGCACTTGAATACAATCATTTCAAAAATATAAGTTCTGGTTTTATTTTTGTTAATAAAATAAACTGATTTGCGTTTTTGTTTTTACCTGACTCGTTAAAGCTTATGATTTGCGGCTCTCAAAATCTGTTAGATCAGCTTTTTTTTTCCTGTTTCGGCTCTTGACCCAAAAAAGGTTCCCTATCCGTGATTTAACCGTTTACATACAAGAGAAGCCATTCAGTTGTAAAACAACCCAAAATCGACTCGAGTAACAACCAAAATACAAGGGTAAATATCAAAGCAAACATATCATGAATCCAATCAATCTATTTATGCATATTTTTGCAATTCGTGGGGAATTTATCCCCTCGAATAATCACCGAAGTACACCAGGTCGAAAGGCAGCAAACAAATAGGATGGTGGAAGATTAGAAGACTCTAAAACTCCTGAAGTAGAAGAAGAAAAAAATCTTCACTTGAACTCGCATTCTCACCTCAACCATTCTCATCAGCCTGGTTCGAAGCGCAATCAAATCTTCCTGCTTTACCTCATCGAACAAAGGAGCGCGGAAAAGAGGAAGAGAAAAAAAATCCACGAAATTCCATTGACCTTTTGACCTCTCATCTATCCATCAGGTCTACAAAGGGTGACAGCCCTGGCGGGCACATCTGGCGTAGGTGGAATTAGGGTGAGTGCGTACGCTTGTACGTGCGTGTGTGTGTGTTTTACTCCAAGATGAGGGAGGGAGTTAGAGTGAAATCACTCCCCTTGACTTGCAGGCAACTCCCTGAGACCTGGTCCGGAGGAACAACTAATTGATCACGGTCATTAATCAGAGCCAATTGTCGATACCGTGCCCGTAAGTCAACAGGCTGGAGGCTGATGTACGCTCGGATGGAGAGAATGAAAGAGGAGCTAGAGAGTAGAGAGAGTGCGGGAGGGAATTAAATGGGGAGGAGGGGAAGAGAAAGAGGAATAAAGCTTGCCAATGAGGCGAGAATGATTTCTCTACATCCCTTTTATTCGGCCCTCTTCCATCCCCCATACCCGAATGTAACACATGTCGATAGAAGAGCTACACTCTAACAGCAGCCCAGTTGTTTCGACGGGGAGATCTAAAGGAGTGAACGAAATAGCGCTCATTGTGTGTATGTTGTGTGTTAACGTGCGTGTGAAGTGGGATGACGAGGGACCAACCCACGTGTTCGCCTACTGCAATCGACTCTGCTTGGGGACACATTATCAAAATGAGGCTCTGTTCAGCCGTGAGTTATGGACATTAGCAAGAGTTTCGGACGGTGTGTGAACGACGACCACTTGGGGTGCTAATACGATCTGTTGCCTCACGGTTATGGCGAATGGTCTGTCCCATGCACGTGTGCATATATCCATAGAGGTTTCTCCTACATTCATGCGGTTGTCGATTTAGACGCCATCTTTTTCTCCCTACGATCTTTCGGTAGGACGACAGATGTTGGGGGGAGTCATCTTGAGAACAATACGCATCGCCCTTCTCCTCCAATCCCACACTCTCGCATGGGAATCATTTTTTCCCTGAATGAAGCCCTTTGTAGACGAGTGTTCTACTTTGAATGGAAGGTTTGAGAGTCATTAAAAGGTTAGAAATAAGGGGAAAAATATGGGTCACTATACCTATAGAATTTCCATCGGCGCAAACAACATCAGGGCGACTCATAAAACAAATCATTAAAATCCTGAATCTAGCTCATTTCTTCCAATTTTTGGACCAAATATATGTTTATTTTACATTTAGGTGCATGACAAAACTATTTTATTGATTCCTAGTACTCACTAAAGATGTATATTAAGTTTTTTCATCAAGATAGTTTCTTGATTCCTTAAAATAAAGGTTTATTTTTTACTTTTTCAATTTATTACTTATTAAAAAAGTATGTTTCCTTTTTTAAGTAAATAATTTTCTTGCAGCTGTTTAAGAATATAGTTTTTCCCCTAATGGCTCTTTACTAAGTTTGGGTTGGAAGGATCTGATTTACATGTAAGAATATCATTATTTGTATACTATATGTTTTATTATCTATAGCGGTGACTCGCGAACTACACCCCTCAGGCCAAGTGTCGTCAGTAATAGCGTATAATTTGGTCCTTGTATCCGTAAATCCAGTAAAAAACTGAAATAACAAAAAAAGAAAATAACATTGATGACAGGAGAATGATTTCTAAGCAAAATATTTGAGCATATTATATTTGCTTATTTAATATCGTTTTGTTTTACTTATTGTATTTTTAGCTTTATTATTATTTCATCACTATCCTCAAGTAGCCATGTGCTATGGATGTCCAACCAGATTGTGCAATTTAGTTCTCCAAACATATCTATCTTGAACTACATCTGCTACATCTGGCCACTGTACATCAATTCTAACAAGGTCTTATTTGTCATTGTCTTCCCACCACATCCTAGATCTCCCCCTCTTTCTGAGGCCTTTAGGCACACTGTATTTATGCATACGAGCAACATGACCAAACCAACGGAGTCTTTCTTTGCACAATATGCTGCTCAAAGGATGTTGCCGACTCCTTTCCTAACTTCATCATTACTTACGGGTTGAACTACCTAATGCACAAGATAATGCGTAAGAATAAAATAGAATCAAAAGTGTCAAGTTTTCTATTACCTGGTTTACAAAGCGTCCAAGTTTCACTACCATAACTAACCCTAGAAAGAATCAAACTATTACACAGTCTAATTTTAGTCTTCAGGTATATACGCCTATTTCTCCACACTCTCCATAGATTTTTAAAAGTCCGGGCAGCAATCCCTATTCGCCTGTTAATCTCATGCCGCACATCACAGTATCTGTTACATAGCTCCCAAGATAATTAAACTGTGACACCTGCTCAAGACTGCAACCATTTCAGATTAACTGAATCACAGCCTGCCTGACCAATTTTCATCACTTTAGTTTTCTCCCTGTATCACCAAACTTACTTTACTACCAGTCTCATCAACAGCTCTAATAAAAAAATTCATCTCATCAATATCATTTGCCAAAAGGGTCAAATCATCTGCTCAGTTTTATTATTATTTTTTTTATTTATTCAATTATTATTTCTTCATTTTAATTATTTTATTCCGAATGGGAATTTTATTCGTCGAACAAAAGTGCACATTTCCTATTCCGCAGCAAATGCGATTTCCCGATGCAACGAAACGACCAAGCATGTGAGTAGCAATTTTCTGAGGTAATTGTTTTTTACCAATCATTGATAGTTTTTTCAAAATTGTTCGCTGAAAATCTCAAAAGTCACATTAAATGAATTTTATGTTTCTCTTAATTATATTATATATTTACTTTTCCGCCGTACCGTGGCCGAGTGGTTAGCGCGCTTGGCTACTGATCTACGGAACCTGGGTTCGAGCCCCGGGAAAGGCATGGCTGTTTGTGTCGTTTTTCTGCTGAGATCCTGCCATCTTCTACTGTGGCATATAAACTGACAGGCTCCTGTCAAGACCTCTGTGGCAAGCAGCTGCTTGAGGGGGTATTTATTTACTTTAATTCCTTGAATATTTAATTTTGACGTTCCTATTCATAATAAATATCTATGTGTGAAAATTTAATTGTTTGCAGTTTATATGTATACTTAATCAATATTTTAAAAATACTCAGGGCATCGGACGACTATAGTGGTTGTGGTACTGGTGTGTGATGTGGTGGGGACGTTTAGAGCGTTTTATGCAATGACCAAGGTTCTGGCCCGATGCATTCTAAAAAAATTCTCATCTGGCTACCGATGAGAAAAGTTTGACCATTCCTGGTCTATAGCATATTAAATAATAATGAGAAACTTATAAAGTTTAAGTCGGTGGGACGCGCAGTATTTTGTGTGTTGCGAGGGGGGGGGGAGTCCATTGCTACTAATTTCGGATCAAGGTAGTGGGAAGAAAGTGCAAATACTACCAGAGAATCTAGGTTTTGAGTCTTAAGGTGGTTGGATCTCCATAGAACTCTATTCACTTTCAAATTTGATCTGATTTTATGAAACCTTTCTCTTGATTTTTACTAAAATTAATATAGAATTATTGCATCTTTTTTTGTATTCAGATTGAACCTCTGGGTATTGTTCCTTTCCATTTAATTAGTAGACATCATTCCCTTTAGTGGTATTTTTGTTACATTTGATATACATTTCGTTTTTTGTTAAATTTAATATGTCTAAAAAAATATGTATTAGTTTCACTAGGGATAGAAAGTTTTCACTCGAATTCCCAAATATTCAAAATAATTGAAAGAACAAGTAAAAATGTTAAAAAATTACAACAATGTCAATATCTACTAAATCATTTCCGTAAGACTTAATTACTTGAATATAATAATGACTTTAACCCTTCAAGCAATATTTTTTTATTTCAGGTATCACTTTTTTCATTTCATTCGAATATCTCAAACATTATTATTATTTGGAAAGGTGCTCTATTTGAAACAATACTGTGGGTCCCCTAACCCTTTTTTAAAAATTGAAGCCTTTTCGATCATCAGTTTATGTGAAATTTTATAGTCTCTCCATAGTTCGATCATGCTACTCTATTGGAATGCAGTGTTATCAATTTAATAATTGACATTTCATTACCTCAATGATTGGGTAGCGTATTGAAATTAATTGGTCGCGCACCAGGCTCAAAATCTGCAGTTCTCAAGTTCGAGTCCTCACTGCACCTGGATTCAAATTTATCTCCTCTAATTCCCCCCCCCCCCCCCCCGCCTTGCTGTCGTGAGAAAAGGGACACTAAGGAAGACTTGGAAAAGCCGCCGCCCCTCGAATAGGACATTGATTCGTGATTCGCTTAGCAGGAGAGTTATACCCGTTAAAGGACACCCAGGATGATATACTCGTTAAAGGACACCCAGGATGACCTTGAAGGGAGGCTGGCTTCCATTCTTCTCACTAGTTGTCTTGTGATTCATCTTCTTCAACCTACTCCCAGACCTTAAGATCGTTCTGACCTGGCATTTAGTTCGTAATCTGCAGTTCCCAGGTTCGAGTCCCGCCTGGGCCAGCGTTGAAATTTATCTCAGCAAAACTCCCCGTCCTGCCATTGGTCAGTAAGGGACACCGATGGGCTTGGAAAGGCCGCCGTCCGTCGAATGTGACGTTAAACCGTGTCACCATATGCAGGAGAACCATACTTATGCAGATTAAAGAACACGCTGGATGGCCTTGACGAGAGGCTGTCATCTGTCACCCAACAGCTGTCCAATGGGTCCCTTTCCCCTTCACCAATATTCTCTGAGCCCTCGGGGTCGTTGTGACCTGGCCATTTAACCCACTGTGTGAAAAAAAGTGCGCTCAGAGGTAAAACAACCTAACCTGTCATTTAGCCCATTGTATGCAAAGAAAGTGCCTCTTAGTGGTAAAACAATCCAACAATCCTCAATAATAGGAACAAACGTATTAAAAGTGGTATTTTCTAGTTTCTATTTTAATTCCTTGGGAAAATATTGACATAATGCGCTATCAAATGCCCCAAAAAATAGTTGTTACGTTCATTTTATTCTCTAATATTAATGTTTATTTCTGTTCTCACATAAATCTTCAATTCTTATGCTTCACAATTTGGAATGCTTTTGCCTCTCCCTTGAAAAGGTTCTACAAGATGAAATTGGGGATGTGTTGTGTTTCTATGAACAATGCCACAAATCCCCCCCCCCCCCACACAAAAAAAGGCATTTCCAACAACAAACCCATTTCTCAGAACTTTTTCAAGAAATAGTCTCGAAATATATAGGGAAAAAGGAATGAAACTTCTTTTGAAGTGTGAGAATTATTTTGTTTTCGAAAACTCTTTTCTTAAATTGTTGTCCCTGCTCTCCTTTACGTTAGATAACTTGGCAGAACTACACTTTACACCATGACCACTTGAAATATTTCCATGAGAGTCAGGCAACAAACAGATCGATGTTTCATACATTAGTGTTCACAGTATTTGATGGATTGCATCTCCTCTGAATTCTTTCATTGCCGTAATTCTTAGTTTAGTTTTCGTGTTTATAAGATTTAAATCTGTCGTTAAAAATAAAAT
The DNA here is from genome assembly GCA_038380435.1 of Ryuthela nishihirai. Taxonomy (NCBI): domain Eukaryota; kingdom Metazoa; phylum Arthropoda; class Arachnida; order Araneae; family Heptathelidae; genus Ryuthela; species Ryuthela nishihirai. The sequence goes on along the minus strand of JAWZYU010000024.1, from coordinate 33,277,602 downwards.
GTTTATCCGTTAAAAGTTTAGATTTCTTTTCTATTAGCACTATTGTTTGTATTAAACATATAAAGCTCCACTGGGGCCGAGAGTGGGCTAGAGTTAGGGTAATAGAGGCAAAAAAAAAATTAAACTTATTCATATTTCATGTATTTTTCAAGAAAGTTTTTAAAGACCCTGTAAAACGGAGGGGGAAATGCTATAATGCATTGGAAATCCAGTCTCTTGCCCCCCCTCTCCCTACATTTTTTCGCCTCGATTGCGTTTTTTGGCCCTCCCCCTCGATTTCTTTTATAGATCTGGACATGGCTCCTGCTATGTTTTTACTGCTTATTATTCAAACTCTGGTCTTCAATTTCTATTTCTTCAGGTTTTCTTGTCCACTTTATATCAGCATTGGATAAATGAGATTTCGATGTATTATGACCACCAACAACTCCTTTCCACCAACTTTTGACGACAGATTTATTTAATGGGTTACGTATTCTTTCAAAGGTCATTATATATTTTTATTCTTAACTTTAGAAGTTAAAAGTACCATGTTTCCTATTAAGTTCCTTACTGAAATTTATTTCTTCTAGAGCAGTATATTTATTTATTTCCTTGTTTGAAGTGCCTACAACATATTGAAGTTTGATTACATTGGATACTTCTTACATACGAATAGTACAAACTACGAAAAAATCTTAAAAAATTGAGCAAGAAATGTGTGGAAATTAAATTAGAAAGATTAAAAAATAACACATAATATACAAAGAACAAATTCATCAGTGATATCCATCCCATTTCAAGATAAAATAACAAAACGTATTAAACGTTACATAGGGAAAACAAATTGAACCAAGGTTGGGTTGGGTTGTTTTACCTCTGAGCGGCACTATTTTGCACACCATGGGCTAAATGGCCAGGTCACAACGACCCCGAAGGTTCAGAGAAGGTTGGGGGAGGGGACCCACTGGAACAGCTGTCGGGAGACAGATGGTAGCCTCCCGTCAAGGCCATCCAGTGTGTTCTTTAACGTGCACATGGTTTTCCCGCACACCGGTCCACTGCTTAACGTCCCATCCGGCGGACGGCGGCCTTTCCAAGCCCATCGGTGTCTCCTGCTGACCGTGGCAGGGCGGGGAATTTTATGGAGATAAATCTCAACGCGGACCCAGCTGGGACTCGAACCTGGGAACTACAGATTACGAGCCTGGCGCAACTGAACCAAGGATATAAGAATGAAGGAACATGTATCTGATATAAAAAATAAGAAATCAACATCAGCTATCGCAAAAAATGTCATTTTTAGAGCAATATATACCACTTTTAATGAATATAAAATCTTATCCACTCTGTATAACGAGATAAAGTTGAAAATCGCTGAGCAGTATGTTATTTTTTCCGAATAGAAATACGTCTGTTAATGACGATGTTCCGGTACCACCATTACCATGGCAACTACTGCTAGATCGACGAGCAACAGAACTACACAAATTGAAAACCGTCATAATGACGTAAACGCAACGTCATCTTCTTGAAGATAGAAGAATGAGTAGCAGGACGAAGGATAACACTTTTCATTTGATAATACGTAAAGGTTGTGCAAAACGTTACGAGTTTTTCCACTTGTTTTTGTAAATCGTAAAGGAGATTCATGAACAGATGTTTGTAAGTATATTGTTTTATGTGATGATTGCTGTCAAAGAAGGCTTTTAGAAGATTAAAAGCTTAGATATATATGCCATGCTTTCTTCTATTATGTGGGGTTTATTAGAAAGTGACCATTTGGATCAAATTCTTGTAGTGGGTGCCAATAGTATAATATTAATTAGACTAGCAGATTTACCCGGAGTTGCTCCTGTCTGAAACTTTCTCAAATGTGTAGTAGATGGCACTCCCCACGTCGCAAGCTTTCTTTTGGAATAAATATCATTACACTCGATCTCCTCCCCCTCCGAGGGGCGCGGGGCTCAGTCAGTAGCGCGTCAGACACGTAATCTGTAGTTCCCAGGTTCGAGTCCCAGCTGGGTCAGCGTTGAGATTTATCTCCACAAAACTCCCCGCCCTCCCCACTGTCAGTAGGAGACACCGAAATGATTGGATAGGCTGACTTCAATCAGATGTAACGTTAAGCCGTGGTTCAGTGTGCAGGATGGCCATACCCTGTGCACGTTAAAGAACACGCTGGATGGCCTTGACGAGAGACTACCCTGTCTCCCAACAGCTGTTCCAGTGGGTCCTCTCATCTAACCTTCTCTGAGCCTTCGGGGTGCATGTGACCTAGCCATTTAGCCCATTGTGTGCAAAAAAAGTGCCGCTCAGAGGTAAAACAACCCAACCCAACAACCCAACCTCCTCCTCCGATTAAAAATTTCTCCCTCTTTTTTAGGGGAGAAATGGACATAATTCGAGGTGCCATTATCCTCCACACGTCAAACGTTTCTAAACCAAAAATCGGAATTTCCTCGATCATATAATCGAACTTTTCCAATCACTTCATACGTACAAGACTCCCTCGGATACAATTTGCCAGGCATATGTAACTTTACAGCAAAAGAAAATTAACTATGTTCTGAAGTGTATAAAAAATGTAAAGGTATAAAAAATATTATTATTAAACAAAATTATTTATTTCTTAACAAATACTTAAAACATTTATTAATTATTTGTATATACTTTTAGTAGCTTTTGCATATTTTCAAATTATGTTAATGATTTTAACTTCAGATGCAAATTTAGGTTTTGAACCTCGTGTTCTGCTCGTGCTTAATTAGGACGACTTCAATATCCACGGACGATCGCGCTCTCGACTCGCAAACTGAACAATGAGTTTATCACGCGAAATCAGAAAAAAGTTAATTTGATGCATTCATTATTTCAAATTTAATGGTGGCAACAGTTATTTGAATAACTTTCAACTGTTAATGTTTAATCATGCGAAATCAGATATTAGTTTATTTGATGCATTCCTTTTTCAAATTTATTAGTGGCAACAGTTATTTTGAACAACTTTTATTCATTAGTGTTAAATCTATGGGGATTTTGAGAAATTCAAATCCACTCACCCCAATTTTAGTTGACCCCCAGCGAGTTCGCACACAGCCTATATTCTTCCCCTAGGTGAAGGGTACGATCAAGCAAAGTTTGGTGTCTAGCTCTTCTGGGGGCTGAGTGCACAAGCAGACAGACCCACAAACATTCTTCTTTACATATCAGATATGGTAAAGAACTCAATCTGTTATTACACCTACGTGATAGTGGGATAAAAGAGGATTAGTGGATTAATTAACTTAAATTAGTTAAATTTGCTTAAAAGCTTTCAATACTCTACTTTCAGGAGAATGAACTCAGTCACAGAAATATTTGTTTTCTCTTTTATAAATCAACATCTCGTTATTATCAGATCCATCAGACCACCAAGGCTTAATTATTCAAATTATAGCAGAATTACAAGATAGCATAAGTGTAAAAAATCAACAGTTTTGGTTCTGAGACCAGGGCCGGATCTATGGGACGATGGGAGACAAGGGTCCATGTGCCCTTGCCCCTTGAGAATGCTAGTGAGGGTAATAGAAGCAAAAAAATTATTAAACTAATGATTTTTTATGCAATTTCTTAATTTTTTTAAAGATCGCTAAAACATGGGGTATATACTATAATGGAAAACTCTTGCCCCTCCCCCTTTTTAACTTTTTGTCGCTCGACTGAGTATTCTGCCCCCCCCCCCAAATTTTTTTTCTAGATCCGGCCTGCCTCTAACATTCTATTAATAAATATTGAAAATATTATCAGTTGGAGAAAACATTAATTAGCATTTAAACTATTAAGATCTTTAAAAGTTCTACAAAGGAATTAAAAATTCTTAATAAGGAATAATAATTTTTTCTATAAGGAATTAAGAAAATGGATTTTAAATGTGGTAAATATTGAGACTATGTTTTAGAAATAAAAGAGATTTAAATGTAATATAATTTCATTTGATGCTGAGTTGCCCTTAAGGTGCTCAACTGAACCACTTACTAACGCACAATTCAATATCGATTTTTATATTTTTTTTCTGTTTTCTACGCAGTAAAGTTTTTTTTACTTCATTTATTCTTAATGATAATTTTAAAACTTATAAATTGGTTAAATATTGACTTAGATTTTTTGATCAAGCTAGCAAAATGTGAGGAAATGTGAAACTGAGGCATGTTGCCTTTTCATTTTTATTACAACATAACTGTTAAATTTCTTCCACAAGCGAGTTTTTACTCTCGTGGAAGACTCAACATTTTTTCTCAGATTTTTACTGAAAAATGTAGGTAAAATTATAAAACAATAATGAAATATAATATTAAAATTTTCCATATATATGGTATGAATAAATATATGATTTTTATTGGACAAACTATGCATAAAGAAGAATAAATAAAAAAAAATACCCCCTCATGCAGCTGCTTGCCACAGAGGTCTGACAGGAGCCTGTCAGTTTATATGCCACAGTAGGTCTGAGAGGATGGCAGGACCTCAGCAGAAAAACAACACAAACGTCCATACCTTATCCGGGGCTCGAACCCAGGTCCCATAGATCAGTAGCCAAGCGCGCTAACCACTCGGCCACGGGACGGATCAGTAGCCAAGCGCGCTAACCACTCGGCCACGGGACGGATCAGTAGCCAAGCGCGCTAACCACTCGGCCACGGGACGGCTTTAAAGAAGAATATATATTAAAAAATGTAATACTTTAAAATTGTGCATCTGAGATATACAACATTTTATATATTTCATTATAATTTCAGTTCTAACGTAAAAAACATGTAAATGTAATGTACTGCATATTCTGAGATTAAAATATCTATCTATATATCTGTTTTCTCGTAAACACAAAAACCTGTACCTTATTTCAACTATTTGCAATTAGTAATGCTTATTTTTTTTGAAGTTTTCGGATCTTATTAAAGTAAATGCCTGTTTAAAATTGATTGAGTTGGATAGTTTTACCTCTATAGATAACGACCATACTCAATGGGCTAAATGACCAGTTCACAAGGGTCCCAAGTGCTCAGAGTTGGTATCCGGAAATTTGTCCGATATTTGTTCGACGGAATATTGTACGCCGGAATTTTGTTCGGAACGGAAATTTGTTCGGCAGAATTTTGTTTGACAGAAATTTGTTCGAAACGGAATTTTTTTTTCGAAATGGAATCAAAATTATTTCAGGAAAAATGTTGGGATTATTGTATCTCTTCGGTGCGAAAGATTTTAGTGTGTTTTCAATGAAGGTCTGGGTGGCGGTGGGGTAGCTTTTACTTTCTATATTCTCGATCTGACAACTTGGTCATCTCCCAAAACATTTATTCATAAGATCCAGGTTATTAGATAAGATAATAATCATTGTTCGACATTAGCGTCACACTGATGTAACGTGACCACCCCACTAATGAGGCGCTAACTTCGATGTTCTTATAACTTCTAAAGTCAATGTTTTGCGAGAAAATGCGACAGAGGATAATTTAAAGGTCCGAATCAAATCTCTCCAAATCTCGATTGTTAACAATATTCTCACAGTCTTTAAGTAGGTACTGAACTTTAAACCTTTCAAAGAAGCAATTTTCTCTAAAAAATTTATTAAAAAAATTTATGAAATTATTTGCCCACACTTTTAAAATATGTATTTATATATGAACCGGTTTGAAATAATATTTTCTATTTCAGTTTCTATTAGCTTTCAATGTCTAGCACTGATATTATTATATGTTCAAACTGATATTGTCATATGTTCCATAATTCTTTAAATACTGAAGGAATATTGTTGAAAATGGATATTTAGACAGAAATAATTTAGAACTTTAATTTACTTTAATCACATATTCCCATAAAACGTTTATTTTAAAAGTTATATGACTTCGAAATTAGAGTCCCATTGGCATAACATAAGGGTGGTCATATTTCAATGATCACTCAGCGTATAGTTGTAGTAGAAAATGTATCAAATAAAACAATGAAAAATTAAAAACAGAAGAAAAAAATGCTGTTGAAGTAAGAAAAAAAGTTTGAAGAAATAAAAAATGTTGTTTACTTCTCAGCAGAAAGTTGGTTTAAAGAAAGTTAAAACTGCAAGGACTATAAACTCCATTCAGCCTAAAGCCCCCAGAAGAAACTTTATCGAGGAGTACGCTCTCTAGCTGCCTCTCAATATTTCAAAATTCTCAAACTTTTAATAAAATGTTAGTCGAAAAATTTTCCGTTTTTAACACATTTCGGGCGAACAAATTTCCATTTAGAACAAAATTCCGTTGAACAAAATACTGTCGAACAAATTTCCGTTTCGAACAAATTACAGCAAACCCTCAGAGTTTGGTTGTTTTATCTCTGAACGGCACTTTTTTTGCACCAAATGGACTAATGGCCAAGTCACAAGGAACCACAGGGTTCAGAGAAAGTTGGAGGAAGGAGACCCACTGGACAGCTGTTGGAAGATAGATGACAATCTCCCATCAAGGTCATCCAGCGTGTTCTTCAACATGCACAGGGCATGGCTCTCCCGCACACAGTGCCACGGCTTAACGTCCCGTTGGATGGACGGCGGTCTTTCCAAGCATATCGATGTCTCCTACTGACCGAGAGCAGGGCGGAGAAGTTTGCAGAGAATTATCTCAAAGCTGGGCAAACTGTAACTCGAACCTGGGAACTGAAGATTACAATCCTGGCGCGCTACAGACTGAGTCTCCCCCCCCCCCCGTCATCCCTCCAGGTGCTAAGAGAAGATGGGGGAATGGGCAGGACTGTTTTACCTCTGAACTTCTCTTTCGTCCATACAACAAGCTAAATGTCTAGATCACAAGGTTCAGAGAAGGTTGGGAAGGGAATTCACTGGGCAGCTGTTAGGAAACAGATGGAAACCTCCCGCCAAGGTCCTAAAGAGCGTCCTTTAACATGACAGGGTATGGGTGTCTGACACATGGGACCATGGCTTAATGTCCCATCGGACTAGATTAATTTATTTAACATGGATTTAACATGGTACTAGATTCATTTATAAACAAAATTTTCACTATTTTCAGATTATCTCGTAGGGAGAAATGAAAAAATTCTTCTGTGTCTCTTCTGAAGTAACTGATACTGATCATGCCTGTACACTAATTTGACAATAGTACACTAGAAAAGGATACACATCTCCTAGAGTCGGGGTTGTCAACGTGGGGTACGCTGTAAAAAAATTTTGGGGTATGCTGTGTGAGCTCAAAAGTCGCTAGATCTAGTAACAAAGTCACTAAGTTGGCATTATTATACTATAACTGTAGTTTTATCTATCTACAAGTGTCTAAAAAATATAGGTACAAACTTTTAGGGGAGGTAGATAACATCTAAAGGAATGAGAATTGAATAGGAACCCATAACCGGAAACGTCATGGGAAAGTGGTAGCAGAGATATATGATCTGAAAGGACACAAGACGGTGATTAATGGGAAAACATTTATTGGACATAATTATTACAAATGGCGTACTAGATGATATATTTCATATGTTACAGCAGATGCTCGAAGTTTCCACCATAATCGCACAAATTTTGATGCGCACTCGCAAACAAACGGTGGCCCGGTACATGTCTGTGTGGGAAGCATTCTTGATACGTTCGTTAAGCGGCTCGTCCATTGCCCTCAGCTATTCCATACACTAAGTGCATGTCTGCCAGATCCCTGTTCGAATACCTTTGCATGCTCTTCGTAAGCCGACTACCGCTCGAATGACGAAATCCGAAATTTCCCCTCTAGCGTACTGATGAACAGATCCGCCTGTTGACTTACGGTGACGTTTCCGGTTATGAGTTCCTATGCAATTCTCATTCCTTTAGATGTTATCTACCTCCCCTAAAAGTTTGTACCTATATTTTTGAGATACCCTGTATAAATGGGGTATGCCAGTTACATAAATATTTCCAGGGGATACGTGAAGCATAAAAGGTTGAGAACCACTGTTCTAGAGAAACGAGTTCAAGTCACGGATAAGATATGACCATATCTTTTCATGTGCTATCATTCATCTGAGGTCTGACTTTCCTATTTTTCTGTGGCCTGTTATAATATCAGTCTTCTTTTTGACCTCTGTAACAAGCAACTGCTTACTGTGTAGTTTACTTTTATCGTTACAATACTGATTCGAAAGAGGTTACTCAATCAGGGGCAGACTGGTAAGAGCCACTGAGCAGTGTTGCGTTCCGGGCCATTAATGTCAAGGTGCCCCTGGGACCTCATAGGAGCATGATTTTTTAAATAATAAAATTGTTATTTCAAGGATTTCTAGAGAATTAGAGAAAAAGAATCTCTCTCTCAGAAGAATAAGTATTGAAATCTTGAAAAAGAAACTGAATTTTTTTTTCAACAGCCCGAGTCCACTTGCTATTGCTGGGTCCCTGAAATAATCACGCCCATCCGCACCTGCACTCAAGTCTCGATATTTGAAAGCTTAAACTTCTAGCTGCGCAGAACAGTTCAGATTATCTCAAACTTAGCGCATTTCAAACAAAAATGCAATTATCAAAAGCACTAGAAGTGCGCAGAATAAAAACAATTCCGAACTCATTTCCCTCAGCTAGTGTGTCTGACAAACTGAAAACTGATTTTGGGAACAGACGAAAACTTTGACAGCCAACGTCTCTAATCCTCCCACCAGCTTTATCAAAGTTCCACGAATTCCCCATTTACTCTTCAGAACTGAATATGACGTTAAAGTCAAGCGAGGAGAAAGAATCAGTTACCGCAGAGTGGGCAAACTCCATTCTTTCTTCGTCATCAATCAAGTGCTTGTCTTCAGCAAAAAGAGAGAGAGAAGCTAGGGAAAAGTCCTTTTTGATTTGAATATAAATGGCACGGATGGTTGGCTAAATTTACTAGCCAATCCACAGGAAGAAGAACTTTTTTTCGTTTCTGTCTCCGCAGATCGAAGGCCGGAGATAACAGATTCATCAGAAAAAGCTTTTGTGGTCCGACAGCGACGTGCGATTCTTGTTTGTCTAACGTGACTTGGTAGGAAATTTGAATGAGCTTTTGTGGATGATTTTCGCTCGCGAAACTGGATGATAAGCAAACTCTTAAAGCGCTGTCGCAGGGAGGAGGAAGGTTAATTTTTCATATTTGCTAATAAAAGGGGGGATTAATTTAATTGGTTTAATGAACTTTCCCTTTCTTTTCGTTGGTAGAGATTCGAATACTTGTATTTATCTTAAAGTAGTTGCAGTAAATTATTAGTTTCATTAATTTTAGTGATAAAAATGATGAACTAATCAAAAATGTATTTGCTTTGTTCACACATGTCACTACGAAATAGCAAAATTGTCTATGGAAAATCAAAACCGGTAGCCCCACTGCAATTATGGGCTACAAGGGCCATCGAGGCTGTATAATTTATTTTTCCAAAAAATTTGTATCATGAGTTGGTTTGCTTTACCTTTGAGCGGCACTTTTTTTGCACACAATGAGCTAAATGACCAGATCACAAGGATCCCGAAGGCTCAGAGGTTGGAGGACACACTGGTCAGCTGTTATCAGACAGATGATAACCTCCCGTCAAGGCCATCCAGCTTGCTTTAACATTCATAGCGTATGGCTCTCCAGCGCAAAGCTCAAGGCTTAAAGTTCCATACGACGGACGGCGGCCCCTTCTAAGCCCATTGGTGTCCTCTACTGAACGAGAGCAGTTTTGGAGAGATAAATCTCAAAGGTGGACCAGTTGGGACTCGAAATTAGGAACTGTCGATTACGAGCCTGGTTGGTTTGTTTCACCTCTGAGCGGCACTTTTTTGCACACCATCGGCTAAATGGCCAGGTCACAAGGACCCCCAAGGTTTAGAGAAGGTTGGGTGAGGGGACCCATTGGAACAGCTGTTGGGAGACAGATGGTAGCCTCCCGTCAAGGCCATCCAGAGTGTTCTTTAACGTGCACAGAGTGTGGCTCTCCAGCACACGGAGCCGCGGTTTAACGTCACATCCACGGACGTAGGCCTTTCCAATCCCATCGGTGTCCCCTACTGACCGTGGGCAGGGCGGAGAGTTTTACGGAGATAAATCTCAACGCTGACCCAGCTGAGACTCGAACCTAGGAACTGCAGATTACGAGCCTGGCGGGCTACCGACCTAGCCACCCCCGCCCCTCTGAGATCAGGAAAAGTTCTTGTTCTGTTTTATGTTACATTGCCATCCAGAAATAAAAACACTTTAACAATATAACATAAAATGAAGCTAAATCTTTGAAAATTTAATCAAGTCCTCATATTTAAAAGTTTCCAATTAAAATAATTTCTACCTGTCTTTAAATTAAAATAATTAATAGAGCCAACACCATGTTTGGAAACTATGATGACCCAAAAAGAAAATGTTCTGTCGGACTAAGTCAGAACTGAATTACTGGGTTCGGATCCTGTCCGACTGGGCCAGATATGATGTCCTCCCTTCTCAGATCTATATAGACTGAGTCAAACGTCGTGGCCGCCGGAGGACGATGCGATTGTTGCTTAATAATTACTTCACCCTCACTTCGGTGAAATTACAGGTGCGCGGGTTTTTAAGCCCGTGCCACTGCACGCCTTGAAGAAACTGGTGTTGAATGATGAATAACAATGGTCCATCAATTTACTGCACGAGAGTTAGATAGGGACGACACAGTTTTATTTATAATATATACAGCTACGTGCTGGGAATGAGCTCAACTCCGTGGGTCTTTGCTGCTTCACTGCTACAAACAATAATATAATGAGATGGAGAATCGCAAGCTCCGCAAATTCTTACTTTACAGACCTGAAACTCGGCGAAAGGATAACTAACCTTTGCCTACACTGTGGTTCCTTCTGAATTTACAAAAATAAAACAGATTCACATCAGAATCTAGATTCCCTCCTGGAATCACACCCTCACTTCAAGGGTTAATTTGAGAAAGACGGCGTCCCTTTGATACGTGCCCAAGCGACCTCCTCGCTTGACATTTACGCACAGACTAACGCTTCAAATCTACCGCCTAGTCTCGTCGCTGCACTAGCGACCCTAGGCTAGTCATTTACGGCATTAACAACCACTGGCACACACCCGAAAAACAACAACAGCGAGTCATCCCAACACAAACATTTCCAAGAACAAATAAAAATATATACAACAATAAAATACGACAAAAATATACAATAAATATAAAATTCGAGGGACATGACAGAAGCTAAGCTACCTATTCTGAATTAAGCCGTAGGTGTTATAAGTATCTGTCAGTATAATAAGTTACAGAGAAGGTGTGTGAAGAAAGCAAGACCTCAGCAATACTACATTCAATAATCCTGGGGCGGGGGTGGCTCAGTCGGTAGTGTGCCAGGCTCGTAATCTGTAGTTCCCAGGTTCGAGTCCCAGCTGGGTCAGCGTTGAGATTTATCTCCACAAAACTCCCCGTCCTCCCCATTGTCAGTAGGTGACACCGATGGGCTTGGAAAGGCCGCCGTCCGTCGGATGGGACGTTAAGCCGTGGCTCCGTGTGCGGGAGAGCCATACCCTGTGCACGTTAAAGAACACGCTGAATGGCCTAGACGGGAGGCTACCATCTGTCTCCCAACAGCTGTTCCAGTGGGTCCCCTCCCCCAACCTTCTCTGAGCCTTCGGGGTCCGTGTGACCTGGCCATTTAGCCCATGGTGTGCAAAAAAGTGCCGCTCAGAGGTAAAACAACCCAACATTCAATAATCCAACATATCCATTGTCATATGCAATGAATCCAAGTACAGCATAACTATTCCTTATCTGGGGGCTCGAATCCAAATCCCTTTGATCCGCAACCAATTACGCTAGCTACTAGACCAGGAGCTAATTTTTTTAACAACTATCAGCAAAAATATTTAAACTAAAATCATTCACTAAAGAGATTTCAGAGAAAACCCAGAATTGGGACTCGCCTCCACCTCTAGGTACGTCCCGGCCTCCTAATTACTTTCACTTTCCCACTAATATTTTACGTCCAAATCTTTCAAAATTCAGTTTGTGGTCCCCAAAAAATTTCACTCTGTTTATCTGCAGAATCATTAACTTCCGTTAATTCCTCTCATAGGTCCAGAGAGGGGCGGGACATTTCCAAATTTTGAGGCCCTTGGCCCATGTAAAAACTGATTGTCGTTAATACTTACCGAAGACTTTTATTCTAATTTCACAAAAATCTAAATAAAAATTTACACCTTAGAAAAGCAGAGGTCCGATAATAGTTTCTTAGTTTAATACATCATAGAGAGAAATATAACAGAGTAATGCGAGAGCTCAGCAGAAAGACAACACCAGAAAAGAAACATCGCTTTATACGATACTCGTCAGTTAATAATTATCTCTTTTACTGTTGAATCTAATTTCGAAACGATTAAATTGATTGTAATTTAGTAGTACCAGGTTTGAGTGCCACCTGGGCCAGAGTTGAGATTTATCTCCGCAAAAAACCCACGTTGCTCTTGAATGTAAAGGGAACACCAAATGTAAAGGGAACACCAATAGCCTATGAAAGGTCGCCGTCTGTAGTATGGGATATTTATTTATTGATTTAATGTGCTCATAACAAATTAATGATCCAATAACAGTGGACACATACAAAGTCATGTGCATATCCTGGGCACGTTAAATAACGTGTTTGATGGCTTTGACGGAAAATTTTCCATCTGTCTCCTAACAGCTGTAAAGTGAGTCTCAACTCCAACCTTCTCTGAGCCTTTTGTTCCTTGTGACCTGGCCATTTAGCCGGTTGTGTGCAAAAAAAGTGCAACTCAGAGGTACATAAAACAACCTAACTTTAATATCATAAAAAAATTCACAAGTGTCTAATTTATGGTTTCCTTTTTAGTCTGAGGCCAGACAAAATGACCCTTCTGAACAAATTCCCATCTCTTGAACGGCACTTACTATCAGGCGTACGTACCCATAACGAGTGTTAAGGGGGAAAAATTGTTCTCCCACTCTTTTTTGTTTCTTATGAGATCTTCGTAGCTTTGAGCAATTTCAACCGTCAGTCCGATTCCCCAGAACAATGGGGCGGGGGTGGCTCAGTCGGTAGCGCGCCGGGCTCGTAATCTGTAATTCCCAGGTCCGAGTCCCAGCTCGTTGAGATTTATCTCCGCAAAATTCCCCGCCCTACTCACGGTCAGTAGGGAACACCGATGGACTTAGAAAGGCCGCTGTCCATCGGATGGGACGTTAATCCATGGCCCCGTGTGCGGGAGAGCCATACACTGTGCACGTTAAACAACACAGTGAATGACCTTGACGGGAAACTACCATCTGTCTCCCAATAGCTGTTCCAGTGGGTCTCCTCCCCCAACTTTTTATGAGCCTTCAGGGTCCTTGTGACCTGGCCATTTAGCCCATGGTGTGCAAAAAAGTGCCGGTCAGAGGTAAAACAAACAAAAAAACACCCAGAACAATAGATGCAAATTGGTTGAATTTTCAATTTCCGTATATTTCCGCAGATAACACGACCTTCAGATAAGATGAGGTATAAATTTTCGTCAAAGTTTTATAGTTTTAGCATATATCTGTCCTCTAAGACGACCCCAAACTATCAACGGCCTATGAATTTAGTTTATATCGGCGATCATCATCTGGATAATAATACTGTATAGCGTATACGGAATTATGTCCTATTCGCAAAGATTCGCACTGATTCGGGCATTCCGGTAATGACCTTGACTATTCACAAAAGCGTCATATGGGCTATTCTATTTTGTGGACATACCCTACTCTGTACTAGTAAATAATTACGGTTTGTCCGTTTTTTCCTCAGTAGCTCAATAAACATAACTTTTAATATTTATTTTGTTTTAGTATTGTTTCACTATTACAATGTAATGTATTATCATATAGCGTATTTAAATAATATGATAGATTTTTCAAATAGTTGTAGTAATAATGGTTTCAAATTATATAAATTTCAATCTAATTTTTTTTGTATCTGTCCTATAAGACGACCCGGATTTTGGGGGACTTTTTTATGATTCAACTATCGTCTTATCTGCGGAAATATACGGTAATTTAATCGAAAGACAGTTGAAATTATGTAGTGTTTTGGAATCACAACTGGTTTTTAGTTGTTAGCAAATTTTGGCACCTCAATTTAATTTACTTTCCTTTGCTGCAAGAAATGCACAAAACGCCCCCTGTATATAATATATATAAATGAAATATTACCTTAAATTCCACGATGTTAAAAAGCCCATTTAATGCGTAAAAGCTCTAACTCTGGCAACACTTTTGTTCAAGTCCTGTTACTGTTCTGTGATACACTACAGGAAAAAAAAAATTACAACACTTGGAAGGATTAATGCCATTTATTGAAACGCAGGCAGCTGTTAGCATACACTGAGATGTGCAATTGATTACATTATCAAAATAAAAATGTGGAAAATTACCACTTTTCCTACCAGGTTGGGTTGTTTTACCTCTGAGCGGCACTTTTTTGCACACCATGAGCTAAATGGCCAGGTCACATGGACCCCGAAGGCTCAGAGAAGGTTGGGGGAGGGGACCCACTGGAACAGCTGTTGGAAGACAGATGGTAGGCTCCCGTCAAGGCCATCCAACGTGTTCTTTAACGTGCACAGGGTATGGCTCTCCCGCACACGGTTCCACGGCTTAACGTCTCATCCCGACGGACGGCGGCCTATTCCAAGCCCATCGGTGTCCCCTACTGACCGTGGGCAGGGCGGGGAATTTTGCGGAGATAAATCTCAACGCTGACCCAGCTGGGACTCGAACCTGGGAATTACAGATTACGAGCCTGGCGCGCTACCGACTGAGCCACCCCCGCCCCTTTCCTACCAGGTAAAGTGGTATAATTAGTATGGTGTTGACGTGCCCAGTGCAGCAATGCATTAATGAACACGCCAGGGAAGGCTATCGTACAGCTCTATAATGTCCTCCTGAGGGATAGAACGCCAAATAACGGGAAGTTGATGTTCCATTTCAGCGACAGTGGTTGACGAACCTCTTGGGTGTTGTTGGGGCTGTCGGCCCATTATGTCCCAGACCGAACCTTCTCTGAATCTTTTAGCCCATGGTGTACAAAAAAGTGCCGCTCAGAGGTAAAACAACCCAACCAAATTTTAAAAAATTGCACTTATTTACGTAAAACAAAAAATTACATGTATTTGCATCAAGATTGTTGTGAGGTGCACTCTCTTTTTAAAGCAGAATATTGTGCAGAGAGAGACTCCGTTGGTTTGACCATGTTGCCCGTATGCATAAAATAACCCGTTCCGTCATAAATCCGCAACCCCCCCCCCCCCTTCCGTTTTAGTAGTCATTTAAAGAAATATTCTTACACGCTATACGAAACTCACGGTTTCATTTTTTTCGCTTCCGTTCCTGTTATTATAATTCTGAAACAGAAGGTATCAAAAATGCCATGTTTTTAAGCGAATATTACGTTAATATATTTTATAGAAATGTAAAATATGAAACTGTATTAAATAGCACATTTATAACTAATATATATCCTATGCCGACAAATCTGATTCTAATTCGTACCAAAAAAAAAAAACGATAGATGTTGTCACTATTATTTAGAATTGTACTCCATAGATGGCAGCACGTAGCGAATAAGAAATCATGTTTTATTTGAATTTTCACTGTGAAACACAGAAAGTTATAAGTAATATGTGCCACTTAATTTAAATCTTACCTTTGCATTGAATTATATTTAAAGATATTATATTGATAATCTGAAAAATAATAATAAAAGGTAATAAAATAAAACCAATGTCCAATATATGTAATGCTGATATTTTATGAATATTTTAATAAATTACTATACTCAGAGGTGTACTAATAGGACCTCGGGGAGAGGGGGACGCACGTTAGAGGGGTACCAAAAATCACAAATTAATGTGAAACTTGATATACAACTCTTTAAATGAACAGCCCATATTTTTTTCCTAGAGATTTGAACGACTAAAACGTTTCCAATATTATCACTAATTTAAAACAAAATCCCTCTTTATTTGCTGCTCTTAAAACCTTTTTTGTAATACAGGGAAAATAAGTCATATTCAAGATAGTTTAGTCGAAACTATGTGCATTTTAATGCAAAATGTATGTAGCATTTAATATATGCAAAATCTGTATATTAATGCGAAATATGTAAGCATTTTAATGCAAATTTCATTTATGCCCGTCTAAAAAAACTTTCGATATTTCACAAGCGATATTTTTACGAAGCTGTAAAAATAATTTCTTCCAAAATGTTGAATTATGCGTTACGTAATCCGAAATATATGTCAGATATTTATTATGTACGTTTCTAAATAGTTAAAATTCAAAGATATGATGGTGAAACAAAAGGGCCCCAAAGATATTTATTGTAGGGGACCCCGAGATTTTCTGGTACGCCACTATCTACACAGGTTATGGAAAATAAAAAATAGCTTGCTTAGTGTATAACTTCAAATTTTATGAGTGCAAAAATTTTGGGAAACCTTCAAAATATAGGATTTTGAAATTTAAAATCATTTTTAAACAATTCAAAAATGTTTGCATATTGTTTTATTTACTAATAATTTTTTTAATAAATAATATCATTATTTTTATATTTTATTTTAATACATAATTCACATATAATCTAAATTATCATTTCATCCTAATAAATGTGCAGTTCGAAGCATGAAATCATAAACATATCATATCCGAAATCATATTACTTAATAGATGGCAGCACGTGTCAAAGAAAACCGAGAGTCTCGTATTTTGGGTAATGCTTTTGATTTTTCATTGTAGGAAAAGAGTTATAAGCAATATGTGCTAGTCAGTTGAATTGTAGATCTTAGTTTTGCATGAAATATATTTAAAGAATATACTTTAACTATAATAATAAAGGAAAAAGTCAAAATGCAATAGTGAAATGAAAGGTAGTTTATTATTAATAAGCTATCTAAAAGGACATTAATCTTGTTGCGATGGTGGTATAGTGGTTAGCATAGCTGCCTTCCAAGCAGTTGACCCGGGTTCGATTCCCGGCCATCGCAGGGTTTTTTTTATTTTTGTTCGTTTTATTATTATTTTTTTTTAATTTGTGTTTTATGACATTCTTTTTCTGCTTATTATTCATCCTTTAAATGATTTTATGTTTTGCTTGTCAAAGAGAAAGTCACCGAAAGGACCCAAAAAAAATTAGCATAACAAAACATTGGTTGGCGAAACATTAAAATAATTTTATTTAATATATTGTAATGTGCAAGCACTTAGTTTTCCCTTCACCCGAAATTCTAGCATAATAAAAAGTATTCACATTATTAAGATTTTAGAAATTTTAGCTTCTGGGGCGGGGGTGGCTGCTTCTGGGGCGGGGGTGGCTCAGTTGGTAGTGCGCCAGGTTCCTAATCTGTAGTTCCCAGGTTCGAGTCCTAGGTGGGTCAGAGTTGAGATTCATATCCGCACACCTCTTCGCCCTGTCTTCGGTCAATAGGGGACACTGATGGCCTTAGATAGACTGCCATACGACCCATCGATAACGACCCTTGGCCCGTGTGTGGGAGAGCACGTGGATGGACGCTGACGGGTTATGCGGCCCGTGTGCGGCCATCGAAAGGGTCGTTAAGCCGTGGCCCCGTGTATGGGAGAGCACGTAAAAGAACACGCTGGATGGCCTTGACGGAAGTCTACCATCTGTCTCCCAACAGCTGTTCCAGTGGGTCCCCAATCTTCTCTGAGCCTTCGGGGTCCTTGTGACCTGGCCATTTAGCCCATGGTGTGTAAAAAGGTGCCGCTCACAATTTTTTGTCTGATAAATTTTGCGATTTATCAGACAAAAAATTGTAGAATTTTTGTACAACCCCAAAAAATGATATCGCCTCTATTCATCCACTGGCTGCTGTCTGTCCAACAAGATTCAGGGAATGAGCACTACATGGTACAAATTCTGCAAAATTATTAATTTCCTTGATTCTACTTTGGACACCCTGATATTTTCCAGACATATTGGCCGCATTATCATAACTTTGAGAGCGGCAATTTTTGATTCTAGATCGCATTCACTTAAATATCGCACAATTTTTTGAGCTAAATCATTTAATTTGTGGCTTTTTAAAGGCAAAAATTTAAAAAATCATTCTCACACTTCAAAAGTTTGCGAGTTTACATTTGTAATTATAACTGTAAGTTGATCGACATGTGTCACATCAGGAGTAGAGTCAACTATAATTGAAAAAAAATTTTGATTCTTTAACTTGTTTTAAAATTAAATTAGTTGCATGGTCTCCTAGCAGTTGAATAAATTCGTCGCAAATTGTTGAAGACAAGTAAGATGTTTTGCCACGCCCGATATTTTTAAATTTCTCAATATGATTTGCTAGAAACGCGTCATATTTAGCCAAAAGCTCCAATACACCTAAAAATTCCCATTATGTACTGATCCAAAAATTTCATCTTTAAAATTTATGGAAGCCTGCGTTGACACTTTTTGCATATGACATCAATAATTCTTTGTAAAACTTTTTTCCAGTACTCACATTCATTTTCATATATTTTAGAGAAATCGGTTTCCAAACACTCTTTCTTTGATCTAGCAAACCAACTAAAACAGGACTTTGAATGTGAAGCACTGTTTTCATGTGATAAGAGCCTGGATGCGGCATTTTTCCAGTCATTGAAGCCTGTGATAAACTGATCTTGAAATCCTTCTAATAAAAATATCTTGCAGGGTCCGCAGTATAACTTACGTGTTTTCGGTGAAAATATTAGCCAAAAGCGATCTGCTTCTTCACCGTTTAACATTTTGCCTTTAAACATCGATTTTGAAATGAATCTTTGAGTTGCTCCGCTGATTTGTAATGTAGATTTTATCATTTCTTTATCTTCAAAATCAATATTCTGTACAAAATGTCTTTTTTCGATAAAATACTGTCTTAGTTCTTCAGACTTACTCCATTCAGCTGGATCATTGCTAATTAGGTCACACTTGTTGCAAGATGCCGTTGGTTCTTGTTTATCATTATCCGAATTATTATATACTGGTGATGGTTCTAACGAATCACTTTCGATTTTGACAATTTCATGTTCGGTTGGGGATAACATGGAATCCTTTTGAACATTATGTGAAGCTGACGAGGAATCTTTTTGTTTCTGTGACTCTAAAAATTCTAATACAGATGTTTGTTCTTTAGCAGATTTTTTAACCTTTTTTGAGTGCAATTTTCTTTATTCTGCTCCACTGGGATATTGCCTTTTCATTGCAGTATCTACAATCAAAACAAAAATTAAATCAAGTTATTTCAAATTAAAGAATTAAATCAATGAGCAAACTTACTTTTTGGAAGATATTGGAAATTTTTATAAGTTTTAACTATTATGCGAGTGTTGCGAACAGCGCGGTATAACGCCCGGGAGTGCGAGCGATCACGTGTTCTGCAATATGTTGCTGAACTGTATATGTAAACCGTTGCCGAGTTGGGGTGGTGTAGGTGGTGTATTACTAGTTATACTATGATATTAGTACACATAATTGTTGATTGAAATGTCTATCTCTAAAGTCAGTAAAACGTATAAAAATGATTTTGCATTTAAATTAAGTAATTTATTTTATAAATTATAAACTTAATAGGCTTCTTTTAAAACACCCAACCAAAGGTTCTTGAGATGGGGCCCTCTTGAGACTGGGGCCTATAAGCACGTGCCTAACGTGCCTTATGGATAATCCGCCACTGTGCTTAGTGACGTGGTACGTTTCAATACCAACAATGTTTGATAAATGCAACGTACCTAAAAAGCTTTCAGCAGTTCTCATCGTATCCTTTAGATGGCGCCACCAACGCATAGCATCAAAATATACTTTGTGATGCTGTACAGTTTTCTTTCTCTTTTTAAATTCATTCATGACCTTTACGAACTATTAATTAGAATCAAAAAGAATTAAAAAGATCAATTATAAATGCGTGTATGACACTATGTACGAATAAATATCGGTCCAATTGTTTGTCCGTACCCAAAATTTATGATGTTTAAAAACATCCAAACAAACTATTGCTCCGTTTTGGGTTCGTGCGTTTGGTTGCATCAACGATGCATGGCATGGCAAAGGAATTCTCTTCGAATTTCCGGTAAGATATCGATGTTTTCTTCCACCATTGATGACATTCAACAGAATGCGAAACAGATTCCGAGGACAGCTCCAAAAATGGTTTGAGGAGTGACAACATCGTTGGAAGAAGTGTACAACTTATCAAAGAGACTACTTTGTAGGGAGGGGGGGGAGCAAAGCCAGACTTATACCCAGTGGCTGACTGGGCCTAAAAATATTGGTTGCCAGGAGACAAAAACTCACAACTATAAAACTATTATTTTTAACATATTGTCTAGTTTAAGGGGGCCCACGCCATCGGGGAAACTGACACCCTGGCCAGGCCGCCATTGCTTACACCTGCTGAGGCGCTAAGCTGTGACCAGTTTACAAGTATTGATTTCGATGGTCTTGCCCCAGGGAGACAATGATGGTCTTGCCCCAGGCAAGATTGAGTTGGATGTATAACATACATAGGCAGATCTAGGAATGAGGTATTTTTCAAGAATGTAGACATTGGTTAATCATAGTGTCTCGTAACCATGACAACCGTCGCTTTGTTTCTCGCGGTGTTCTCTTACCTATAGAAATCGTTTGAAGTGAGGTATCTTCGTAGGTGCCTGTTAAAAGCATTTTGATGACTTGTTTCTTTCAAGTTTTTTACTTTATGGATCTCAAAACTGAACGATCCAGATTTGTCGTTCCAGATCTGTGTCCATGCGACTTCTGGTTATTTCTCTTTTTTCAACCAGAGGACGAAAATTCAGCACGGATTCGGAGGTGGTTTCCAAAACTCAGGCGATTTTGAAGGCCGTTCCAAACAGCTAGTTCCAAAAATCATCTGACAAGTGGCAAGAACGCTGGGACCGGTCTGTTAATAATTTCAGTTTTCGAAACACTTTTACCAAGTCGCACAGAAAATTCTATCCCACAACACTGTTCAATTTTGATATGCCTAAGTGAAAAACGTGAAAGAAACCGCCACAAAAATTCGTTCAACAGACGATTACTAAGATACCTCACTTCAAATGATTTCTGTCGGTATTAGGACACCGCGAGATACTAAAAGACGGTTGTCATGGTTACGAGACAGTATGATTAACCAATGGTTTCACTCGCGCGACTTCAAAACAGTGTTGCCAATTTGCAGTTAAAAAATTCTCAGTTGTTTTAGGACCCTTTGTAGTAATGAATTACTTTAAAAAAATTTCTACAGTCTACAGAGTTCTACAGGTTTACATAAGGCAGTTTTTACACCACTTTCTTTAACAAAGATTTTATTTTAAATATTTCCTATTTTTTTGGCGAAGGAGTGGCTCAGTAAGTAGCACGCTAGGCTCATAATCTGATAGTTCCCAGGTTCGAGTCCCATCCGCGCCAACGTCGCCGTCCGTCGGATGAGAAGTTAATCCGTGGTCTGTGTGCGTGAGAGCCATACGTTGTGCATGTTAAAGAACACGCTGGATGGCCTTAACTGCTGGCTACCATCTATCTCCCAATGGGTCACTACTTAACTGCTGGCTACCATCTATCTCCCAATGGGTCACTACTTAACTGGTGGCTACCATCTATCTCCCAATGGGTCACTACTTAACTAGTGGTTACCATCTATCTCCCAATGGGTCACTACTTAACTAGTGGCTACCATCTATCTCCCAATGGGTCACTACTTAACTGCTGGCTACCATCTATCTCCCAATGGGTCACTACTTAACTAGTGGCTACCATCTATCTCCCAATGGGTCACTACTTAACTGGTGGCTACCATCTATCTCCCAATGGGTCACTACTTAACTGGTGGCTACCCTCTATCTCCCAATGGGTCACTAGCCCCCAGTCTTCTGGGATTCTTGTGGTTTGCCCATTGTGTGCAAAACTTTTCACACAATGGACTAAATGGCCAAAAACCCCAACTCTTACAACTTCCCTTCTAATACTTACGTTTTATTATTTGAATTTTAGTTCTCTTGAAGGTTTTTTTATCGTCATTGGCCCTGATGCAAAATATTCGACTGGGCCCTTAAGTGCCGGACTAACACATAAGCTAACTAAGCTACATCTTAGGCCCCCACGATTATGTAGGGATTCAAAAATTTAAGTTTAGTGGATCATAAAATTTTATATTCAAATTAATCTTTTGTGCAAACACCTTTAATCTCAGCTTTAAACAGTCATTATTGTAAAGCAGTGCTAGTATAATGTTTTCATCACAACAATTTCATATTTAGTTTTTGACGTTCGCTTCTATCAGAATTATAAAAATACAGTATAACTTATTTCGACTTCCGAAATTTTGGGGCCTCTTAAAATACCCAACCAAAGGTTCTTGAGATGGGGCCCTCCTGAGACTGGGGTCTCTAGGCACGTGCCAAATTATTGTAGATTAGGGCCTCTTAAACTTTTCATAGCTTAGGATCTCAGTATGTCAAAGTCCGGCCCTGGGACCCTTATCATACAGTATAAAATGGGGGGCCTCCAGCCCTAGCATCAAGGGTCCTCACGAGTACACGTGATAGTTTCGGCTCCGCTCTACAATAATTTGCATTTTTATATTTTCCTTAATATCCCCTGTTACTAGAAGTCATTTTTTGGTCACAATAATAGCCACTACAAATATTACATTGGAAACAATCCACTCGAGAGTGTCCACGAACTTTGTGATCTTGGCGTCACGTTCAACGACACTATGTCATTTTCAGCCCTTTACAAGAAAGTTGTTATCAAGGCCCTTGGCATTGCCAGCATGATTGTAAGAAGCTGCCGAAAGTACAATCACGTTACCCTCGTCAATGCCGTTATCACATATGTTAGACCCGTACGCGAATACTTTGCTAGGATGGGTTGGGTTGTTTTACCTCTGAGTGGCACTTTTTTGCACACCATGGGCTAAATGGCCAGGTCACATGGACCCCGAAGGCTCAGAGAAGGTTGGGGGAGGAGACCCACTGGAAAAGCTGTTGGGAGACAGATGGTAGCCTTCCGTCAAGGCCATCCAGCGTGTTCTTTAACGTGCACAGGGTATGGCTCTCCCGCACACGGGGCCACGGCTTAACGTCCCATCCGACGGACGGCGGCCTTTCCAAGCTCGTTGGTGTCCCCTACTGACCGTGGGCAGGGCGGGGAATTTTGCGGAGATAAATCTCGACGCTGACCCAACTGGGACTCGAACCTGGGAACTACAGATTACGAGCCTGGAGCGCTACCGACTGAGCACCCCGCCCCTGCTAGGATGGTGCCCTCATCTGGTCTGTGATATTCTCTCATTAGAAAAGCCACAGAGATGGTTCACTAAAAGACTAGCAGTTTACTCATCTTGACTTACGAACGAAGGCTGGCAAATCTTAATATCCATAGCTAGGTAGTCACTGGAAGGAGAGCTATGCACCAATCCCCTGTGATGATGCATAGAACCGGCCAGGCCTAGCACCTAATGTCCAACCCCGCCTTCTCGTGGTGCGGACCGTTAGTAACTTTCAAAAGAGATACTCTCTTGTGGAAGTGAACGGAAGGGGAGGGCTGCCAGATTAGTGTGGCCTACTGATCTGGACAACTATGGCTACTTTTCTTTTTTTTCTACCCTGCTGAGGAGTGGTCAACCACACAGGGTCCTGGTGCTGACCATATAAACCTACTGGACTGGACAGATATATGTCTCTGAGCTTGATTATGGATCCTGATTTTGCTGCACTGGTGGGCTTCTGTGGAGGGAAAATCTTCCGCTGTGTTTTCTTTTTGTTTGTGGGTTGACAGCCCCAAGTGAATAGATCCACAGGATATGTTTATCAGCTGGTGGATAATCCTGAGCAGAAGTCATCGCAGGCACCTGAACTCTTTGCTTCTATTGGCATCGTCAAATTCTACATTGGAGGAAGTCTTCCAGTGTAGATGGCTTCAGCCTTTAGTAGTGGGGGAACGGGTCTTTGCCCCATGTCTGCGATTAGGGGGCTGTTTGATATTGTCGGCATTCCCTCTCTCAATAAACATAGTTTCTTTAAACATCCCACTAACCATTTTCTCTCCATAGGTAGTTGGAATGTGAGGACTCTGCACAGAGCTTTTTCTCTTGATGTCCTCACACAAGAATTCCACCGTTATAATTTAGATATTCTCGGCTTGCAAGAGACCAGATGGACAGATAAAGGTCAGATTCTTAAAAATAATCTTAAATTTCTCTTTTCAGGGAGGGACGACAAAAAGCATCACCAAGGCGTGGGTCTGCTTCTCAGCAGACATGCTAGTGATGCTCTTCTAGGATATGAGTGCATTAATGAAAGGTTTCTTACAGCAAAATTTCAGACAAGCGTTAAAGACTTGAATGTTATCTGCTGTTATGCCCCCACTGAGGATGCCGATGAGGATGAGAAGGATAGGTTTTATGAACAACTTCAGGATATTTTGAATTCTGTCAAGAAAGGAGATATTACCCTTGTTCTTGGTGACTTCAATGCCAAAGTTGGTACTGACTCTGACCTTTGGGGAGGAGTAATAGGCCCTTTTGGTATTGGTAGCTGCAATAGCAATGGGCAACGTCTCCTACAGGTAAGTAAACTCAATGGATTCAGAATAACTAACACTTATTACAAACACCGCGACATACATAAGTACACATGGGTTTCACCTGATGGGCTGCATAAGAATATGATTGATTACATATTAATTAACAGCAAATGGACTAGTTCTGTTAGAAATACCAGGGCATATAGGGGAGCTGAAATTGGATCTGACCATTACCTTGTTAAAAGTGTGTTGCAACTTAAACTTAAAAAGTGTTGTGCTAGGGTTAAAAAATTTACTTTTAATACTGAAGCTCTGAAAGATCCAGTTATAGCCAAAGCTTACCATGATAGGTTACTTAGTCATTATGACAGTCATGGTTTGCTTACTACTGAAGTTGAGGAAGAATGGGATCATTTTAAACAGGCTTTTTTGGACACTAACAGTACTCTTTTAGGAAAAAAGGAGCAGAAGAGGCAAAATTATCTGAGTGATAAGGCACTTGAGCTTATTTCGGAAAGAAAGAACTGCAGGAATGCCCTTAATCAATACCCTACTAGTCCTAATAGAAAGCTTTACAGAGACCTTAATAAACTTGTAAAGGATCAGTTAGCTGCTGATAAGAATCTTTGGCTTGATGGTTTGGCTGACAAAGCCGAGGAAGCAGTTAGACAGCACAACAGCAGAGAGCTGTACCAGATAGTTAATGTTTTGTGTGGTAGAAAACGGACAGGCATACAAGGATTGAAGGATAAACAAGGTAAGGTTATTGAAGGGGAGGATTCTGTCATGGCTAGGTGGGCTGAGCATTTCAGTGATGTTCTAAACAATGTAGTTAGTTCTACTCCCATTGTTTGCAATGATGATAGATGCATTGGTGGCTTTAATGTTGGCCCTATAACACAATCTGAAGTTAGTTTGGCTGTTTCTAAACTTAAACTTCATAAATCCCCAGGGGTAGATGAAATTACTACGGAAATGCTTAGAGCTGGGAATGTTTCGGTTACCACTTGGATGACTGAAATTCTGAATATCTTTTATGATAAAGGCATGGTTCCTAAGGATTTTACCAGAGCTATTGTTATCCCTATTTTCAAAAAAGGTGATCGCAGTTCTTGTGATAACTATAGGGGTATCAGCCTACTCTCTGTTCCAGGTAAAGTTCTTTCCATGATTGTGCTTAATAGAATTAAGAATCTGGTTGACAGGCAATTGCGTGATGAGCAATGTGGATTCAGAAGTGGTAGGGGATGTGTAGATCAGATATTTTCACTTAGGCAGATTCTTGAGAAATGTTTAGAGTTTCAGAAACCTTTGGTTGCTAGCTTTGTTGATTTCAAAAAGGCTTTCGACTCTGTTGATCGTCATAATTTGTGGTTGATTGTGAGATCATATGGTATACCAGACAAGTTAGTTAACATTATGAAAGCTCTCTATAATAACACTGAGTCGTGTGTGAGAGTTTGTAAGGCTTGTAGCAATTGGTTTAGCATTACTTCTGGTGTTCGACAAGGGTGCATTTTGTCTCCTTTTCTCTTTAGCTTGGTTATTGATTATGTTATGCGAAATTCACTTCAAGGGAAAGATTTTGGCCTTAAATGGGCTGGAGATACGAAAATTTCTGATTTAGATTATGCTGATGATTTAGCCCTTTTGGCAAATGATGTTGATGAGATGAACTCTTTCATTCGAGCCGTTGATGAGACTGGTAGTAGAGTGGGTTTGGTTATAAACAGAGAGAAAACTAAAGTGATGAAAATTGGTCAGGCAGGCTGTGATTCAGTTAATCTGAATGGTTGCAGTCTTGAGCAGGTGTCACAGTTTAATTATCTTGGGAGCTATGTAACAGATAATGGTGATGTGCGGCATGAGATTAACAGACGAATAGGGATTGCTGCTGGGACTTTTAAGAATCTATGGAGAGTGTGGAGAAATAGGCGTATACACCTAAAGACTAAAATTAGACTGTATAATAGTTTGGTTCTTTCTAGGGTTAGTTATGGTAGTGAAACTTGGACACTTTGTAAACAAGATAACAGGAAACTAGATGCTTTTGATTCCAGATGCTTACGCAGTATCTTGGGCATTAGGTGGTTCAGCTTTGTAACTAATGATGAGATTAGGAAAAGGAGTTTGCAACCTCCTTTAAGCAGCATATTGTGCAGAAAGAGACTCCGTTGGTTTGGCCATGTTGCCCGTATGAATAATTATAGATTGGCGAATAGGGTTATGAACAGTGTGCCTAAAGGCCTCAGAAAGAAGGGGAGACCTAGGATGCGGTGGGCAGACAATGTCAAGCAGGACCTTGTTAGAATTGGTGTGCAGTGGCCAGATGCAGTAGATGTAGCTCAGGATAGACTTGCTTGGAGAACTAAATTGCACGGTCTGGTTGGACCTCCGTAGCCCATGGCTGCTTGAGGATGATGATGATGATGATGATGAGAATGGAGAAGACTTGAACTGGATCTGAAAGCATGCCTGAAACTCATTTATGGGACAACTCACCAAGACATCCAACATGCCTTGCTAACAATTTCAACTAGCACACCAGAAGTCACTCCATGAGTATCAACATTCCTCTGGAGAAGAAAATTTGTAAATATCAATTTTTTGTGTGTAGAGCAGGGAGGATTTGGAACCAACTTCCAACGGACGTGGTGCTTTCGCCAACTTCCAAAGTTTTTGTAGAAATTTGAAAGAAGTGGACCTGTCACCATTTCTTTGACGCTTTAGATTCTGAACTTTATAACTTACTTTGTTTCTATATGCGTTAATTTTTGCACAGTCACCATCTGACCCTTTTTGTGTATTCAGTTATACAGAAAATTATTCTAATTGTAAAATAGTGTAAATGCAGATTGTGTTAGCGTTAATTTCCTACTTCTTTAAGATTTTCCCATTTAAATTCCAGTCTTTCAACTTAAGAAAACAGAAATATAATTCAGAATGAACAATTTTATTTTCTCAATTCCTAATAGTATGTTCCTAGCTCAGTTGCTATTAATTTTATATCCTACCGTAAAACTACATAATAGCAGCAATAAATAAGCTTAAAAGTCTCAGACAGCAACATGACACCAGATATCCAATTCCAGGACATATTTTTGTAGCAGTTACTGTCTTTGAGAGATGTATTAATCCTCCACATCTGTTCTCAGATGTCCAGAGCATTTCCATCTTCGTTTTCTTGTACTTGATCGCTTTAAATTTCAGTTATTTCAAAACTGAGCCTCTTAGACCCTTGTTCATTAGTGCCAAGTACCATCATGGTTTCCTTCAAGAATTTTCGAGTCTTTTCTTTTAATTCGTTTAGATAAAAAAAAGCAGATCTTTCACTTTGCCGTCTATCTGTTTTGTGTGAGTTTAACTCTTTCCTTTTAGCAATAAATTATTATACTGCCTTTCGGGGAAGGAAGTATTGATGAATTATTTCAATTGATTGATTAGGGGAATTTATGGAAGGAAATATTCACGAAATATAACAACTGTTATTTCCGACTCTTCAAGTCGCTTTAACAACGCTCCATAACCGTGGGAAAAAAATGAAAAGCTCTTTTCAAATGCCAGAGCTTTACAAATTAAAAACCAAAAATGCCAAAACTTTAAATGATTCTCAGATCGATCGAATTATGCTAGAAATCTGAAATTTCGGTGGTAGAGCGTGAGAGTCAAGAAGCTATCAACAGCAGTGAATTATTTCTAACCCTCACTACAGGGTTGTGTTGTGTTGTTTTACTTCTGAGCGGCACTTTTTGTACACAATGGGCTAAATGGCCAGGTCATATGGACCCCGTAGGTTCAGAGAAGGTTGGGGGAGGGGATCCACTGGAACAGCTGTTGGGAGACAGATGGTAGCCTCCCGTCAGGGCCATCCAGCGTGTTCTTTAACGGGAACAGGGTATGGCTCTCCCGCACACGGGGCCACGGCTTAACGTCCCATCCGACATACTCACTATAGGGGATGTGTATGTCGGTGAGGGGAGGGGACGCAAACTTTTGGCTTTAAGTGATAAGTGAAAAATTATTTTTGCATTTTATCGGACCTAATGAAATATTACTTGTTTGCTTTTTCCCAATCGTTTATTAGTTCGAATTTTCACTTTTAGGGAGCACTACAGACGTAAAATAACTTCATTCTTCTCAAAAAACGAGCATTTTATACTCGCTTGACACGATATGTCATTCCTTGACTTTTGTATCAGTGTACTTTCCAAACAGCTATCCAGAGGATTTCCTTCCCTAGGGGATTTAAGGAATTATTATGAGGGCTTTAGCCGTCCCATGGCCGAGTGGTTAGCGCGCTTGGCTACTGATCTAAGGGACCTGGGTTCGAGCCCCGGGTAAGGCATGGATGTTCGTGTTGTTTTTCTGCTGAGGTCCTGCCATCCTCTCAGACCTTCTACTCTGGCATATAAACTGACAGGCTCCTGTCAGAGATCTGTGGCAAGCAGCTGCTTGAGGGGGTATTTACATTTTTTTTACATAGTCGCCGAATTTTATCACAGGGGGAAAACAGTTATATCCAGAGGAGGGGAGGGGGCTTACTCCCTTCGAAAATGCTAATAAGGATAATGGAGACAAAAAATGATTAAACTTGTACATATTTAATGGACTTTTGAAAAATTTTATCTTTCAAAACAGAAGACAAAATGTTCGCAATGGAAATCCAGTCTCTTGCCTCCTCCTTTTACTTTCCCCCCACTCGATTGCGTCACTGCCCTCCCGCGCCCATTAATTAGTTTTTCTAGGGTCGGGCTGGTTTGATATATCTGAAAATTTTTATGAGTGTTTCGAGAAAAATGATACAAAAATGACTGTTCGTTTTGATGAGGACTCTGAAGGGGAGAAATAAGGCAATATTTAACCAAATCTTTTACGTTGAAAAACTGTATCTCGCAAATTATTAATAATGATTCTAGACATCTTCAAATATGGGCATTTCGTATGAATGTCCTTATTTGCCCCTCCTTCCCCCTAAACGTTTCAAAATGCTGCTTATAATATTCAACATAATAAATGTATCAGTTTTTTTCCAGTTCTTTCAGAAATACATTTGTTTTTACCTGGGGCTTGCACTGTAGTAACAGACCACATGTGATCCAATCAAACACACTTGTGGTACTACCTCGTCTTTTGCAGTTCACTATTGGACGCATGCCGATTTGGTTTTTATTTCGCATGATACAAAGTGCAATTTTTTTTTCAATTGTAAGATTACTGGTGGGGGGGACAAAAGATACTTTTCCTCCGTGCCTAATTAAGCACTGGCAGGGACGTACCCAGGGAGCGGGGGTGGGTGGGTGACGGACACCTTCCCCCGAAAACTCTGTCGTCTTATGCAAAATCTCAAACTTGTGTACAGTCGCTCAAAAAAGTATCTGAACACTACGGTTGATTACAGAAATCAATAAAATATCTGGCAACGATTTTTTTAGAAATTAATGATTTGGCAACCTTCGTGCTGACCTTCGTGTTGAAACGAAGGTTGCCAGATCATTAATTTCTAAAAAAATCGTTGCCAGATATTTTTTCTGATTTCTGTAATCAACCGTAGTGTTCGGATACTTTTTTGAGCGACTGTACTTGTTTCGAAATGCAAAACAGTTGTCGTTGTATAATTTTATTTCAGCTCCATATTTTTTATCCGACATTAAAAATAAATGAAAAGAAAACAACTATGAAATTTTATTACATTAGAATGTAATTTAAGTTTCTCCTGTTGAGTAGGGTTTCCCACTCATTCAAAAATTCCAATGTGGTATTCCAAGGTGGAATATTTGAATGAGTGGGAAACCCTACTCAAGTCCTATTCTCGCCACAGATAAAAGATTGAAAGTCCCGGATGTATCAGTGGTTAAGAGTACCTGAAACGTTATCAGGAGATTGTAATTTCGTGTCTCACTCCTGGAAAACGGAATTTTTTAAACCGACTCTTCACTTATGTTGCGTACTTTTGTACTAATTTAATCCCAAGAAACTAATACGTCTGACACTTCTTTTCATGGGGCTGGAATTGGCTTAGCCGATAGCTCGACAGGCTGGTAATCTGATGTTTCCTGATTCGATTTCCATCTGTCACTGTGTTGAGATTTATCTCCGCTAACGTTCTCACCTCGGTGAGAAAAGGGACAGAGTTAGGCTTGCAAAGGCCATCATCCGTCGCATGGGACGTAAAACCGTGGCTCCGTATGCAGGAAAGCCCTAATCTGTGCTCGGTAAAGAATTCACTGAATGGCCTTGACAGGAGACTTCTATCTGCTTTAAAAATAGTCCAGTGAATCTACTTCCCCAACTTTCTCTGAGTCCTCGATGCCCGGATCTGAAAAAAAAAGATAAAGGAAGCAGTCGAGATGGAATAAGGTTAAAGGCGTTGCAGGAGGGAAAATATTGAATTCCGTTTTGCAGTGTGAACATTTTCCCTTTCGTTTCAGAGATTTCAAAAAATTTACTGAAAAATATGTGAAATATGCAGAAGTTTAAAAATTTCTGGCTTCTATTACACCCTTACTAGCATTCTCAAGGAGGAGGGGAAGGCATGGTCCCCTTGATTCCCCCCTCAAATCCGACTGGCTCTTTGTGACCTGCCTATTGTGGGCACTACAATGCGAATCTGAGATAAAAACAACCAACCAAACAATTGCTTATTCTACAAAAAAAAAAACAATTGAATCTTTGAGTGTGGCCGTCGAAATGTACGTCGTTTGAAATCCATAATAAGTCAATAAACTAGAAACGTACAGACAGTGCATCTGTCTGATACAGAGAGAGGAATGTCCTGTAACCGGATAACACAGCTATCAATTTCACAGTGCAATATATCTCAGTTGCATTCGTAAAAACTCCTTCGCTGAAGGCAATGATGTCACATCCTGTTAGATCATAGGAAACGAATGGCAGATTCCTCGATTTCCCTTGCAAATCACGAAAAGACTGATTCTCCCTTTATTCTGTGATAGTCAATATTAGCCCTTTCTTCCAATATGAAATGCACTTTCAGCGCTTTCTTATCATTTTAAACATCTTTTCTTGCAACCATGTGGTTACATACTATCACAATTATCTTATTTCTGGTTTTTGCAGGTAAGTCATTCCTTTTTTATTACCTGGTATCTGTTAGCGGACCCTTGAACGTAATTTGATCAATAAAAAAAGTGTGGTCTAGAAGTCGATGCAATGACTTTATTAGAGACTTTGTGGGTGTGGAGAGGATCTCTTGGCAATTTAGGATGAATCCATTTATCGTATCCGAGTGGTTAGAGCGCTCGGGGACGTGGGTTCGAACCTCGGGTAAAGCATGGATTGTATTTCTGAAGTCTCGCCTTCCTCACAGATCTTCTCTATAGCTTATAAACTGGCAAATTCTTATCAGATCTCTGTGACAAGAAGCTGCTTGAAGGGTATTTATTTATCATTATTATATATTAACTGAACTGCATCCGGAGCTGACCGGTTATCACTTTAATCTCTGTATTCTGATTTTTTCGGCGGTAAGCGTTAGTTTTGTGAGGCCCCTTCCCACACAAACACACACACCAGTCCCACATACCGGCAACCTCTTACCATACAGAGTCAACACGAAGAGGGAGCGGGGTCTCAGTCGGTAGCTCCCAGGTTCGTAATCTGAACTCCCCAGGTTCGAATCCCAGTTGGGCCAGCGTTGAGATTTATCCCCGCAAAACTACCAGCCCTGTCCACGGACAGTAGGGGGACTGATAGACTTGAAAGGCCGCCGTCCATTGGATAGGACGTTAGGCCGTGGTTCCATGTGTGGGAGAGTCTTACCATGTGCACGTTAAAGAACACGCTTGATGGCCTTGAAGGGAGGCTACCATCTGTCTCCTAATAGTTGTTCCAGTGGGTTCTCTCTCCAACCTTCTCTGAGCTTTCTAGGTCCTTCTGACCTGGCGACTTAGCCAGTTGTGTGCAAAAAAGTGCAGTTCAGGGGTAAAACAACCCAACACAACTGGAAGGAGTGAGTTGGAGTCTCACTCACGACAAACCTCATTCTTTTGTACTAAATTATTTGTTGAATTCTATGCCTACAGATAATCTCTGTTGATTTGATGTTGATTGATAACTATTGATTGATGTTGATAACATTGCATTTTTTTCTCTTTGGCTCGCCATTAATTTAATATTTTCCTGTTAAATTTTTAAGAAATAATATTGTTACGACAGATGAACGTGCGACGCAGTGTTACGACAGATGAACGTGCGACGCAGTTTTACGATAGATGAACGTGCGACGCAGTTTTACGATAGATGAGCGTGCGACGCAGTTTTACGATAGATGAACGTGCGACGCAGTTTTACGATAGATGAACGTGCGACGCAGTTTTACGATAGATGAACGTGCGACGCAGTTTTACGATAGATGAGCGTGCGACGCAGTTTTACGATAGATGAACGTGCGACGCAGTTTTACGATAGATGAACGTGCAACGCAGTTTTACGATAGATGAACGTGCGACGCAGTTTTACGATAGATGAACGTGCGACGCAGTTTTACGATAGATGAACGTGCGACGCAGTTTTACGACAGATGAACGTGCGACAAAGTCTTGTGACAGGTGTTGCTCGCCTATGCTTAGCGTGACGGTTTACGTTATTAACTGTTTAGAACGAGGATGCTTTGAAATAGTCAGAATTGTGAAAGAAAGTAAAAAGATAGAGTAGAGTAGTGAAGGAGGAGAGATAGAGTGTATTAAATTAATGTTTTGTGATATTACGTAAGAAGACTGCTCTTATTTGAGTCAAGATGAAACCTGGTTCGGTAGTAAAAAGGAATCAACAATAAAGTTTGTCCTTGGGTCCTCTTTCAAGGGAGATCAATGTTAAACGTTTCACATATAAAATAAATACCCCCTCAAGCAGCTGCTTGCCATAGAGGTCTGACAGGAGCCTGTCACTTTATATGCCACAGTAGAAGATCTGAGAGGATGGCAGGACCTCTGCAGAAAAACAACACGAACATCCATGCCTTACCCGGGGCTCGAACCCAGGTCCCGTAGATCAGTAGCCAAGCGCCCTAACCACTCGGCCACGGGACGGCTTTTTACATATATAAGGTATAAAATATTGTTAAGGTTAATTTGTGTCACAAATGAGATTCAATACAAAAGTGGTTTGTCTTAATGTTAAGAGGAATAGAAATACTTGTGTTTAGATAAAATTGATTAATTTGTAATAATTTTGTGTCATCGTAATAAATTACATCATTCATACTTTAGTGGTATACATATATGCTATTTATGAACTCACGCTAAGTCTTCATCTCATTAAATTCACATCAATATTATGCTTCATTAAAATCAAACAATTTTAATGAAATGAAGTAATTCCTTGTTTTAAAGACAGGTTAACCGAGTTTTCTCCAGGCCATCCCTCCTAGTATTCTCTATAACTTTGGTCGATTAGTCCTGTGAACAGCAAAGGAAGAATAAAAAGTAAACAAAACAGCAACTGAAAGGTTAAACACCACAAATGTCAGTGCCATAGTTTCAGGGAAAACAGAGATCTCTTCCAAAGAGAGAAGCTATAGAGGAATTTAGTTAATAATATTTATTTTGAAGACTAAAAATATATTTCCTATATTGTAAAGTGTTCCTTAACTCGAACAAATGGTTAAAATCCTGATTTTGGGTTGGATTGGATTGTTTTACCTCTGAGCGGCACTTTTTTGCACACTATGGGCTAAATGGCCAGGTCACAGGGACCCCGAAGGCTCAGAGAAGGTTGGGGGAGGGGACCCACTGGACACAGCTGTTGGGAGAGAGATGGTAACCTCCCGTCAAGGCCATCCAGTGTGTTCTTTAACGTGCACAGGGTATGGCTCTCCCGCACACGGGGCCACGGCTTAACGTCCCATCCGACGGACGGCGGCCTTTCCAAGCCCATCGGTGTCCCCTACTGACCGCGGGCAGGGCGGGGAATTTTGCGGAGATAAATCTCAACGCTGACCCAGCTGGGACTCGAACCTGGGAACTACAGATTACGAGCCTGGCGCGCTACCGACTGAGCCACCCCCGCCCCTCTGACAGTGGCTGTTTAGTGGAGATAAATCTCAATGCTGGGACAGGTGAGCCTCGATCCAGAAAACCTGCAGATTGCGAGCCTGGCGCGCTACCGACTAAGTCAACCCCCCGCCCCATTTTAATACTTTGATACTTGGGTCTCAAATTTTCCATTTTGAAAAAGAAACTCGATTACTATTTGTACTGTCTGTTTGAACAAGGTGTTTCATATACTAGTTGATTGATATTGTCAATCATAGTTTCGTTATTAATTTATCGATCGCAACAAGATATGATGTCGGGATACCTGAATCAATGTAAAGTGTTCCATATTAGAGCTGTTCTGAAAAATGCCCTTACTGATATGTAGACATTTTTTTTGCAAGCGATGCTTCATGAAAGTTCTTTTCAGCACATGTGTAACAATTACAACCACTTCCTGATGAACATTTGAAAGTACCGATGGTTCTTGAACACACTTCCTTTAACTGGGTCCCACAAGAAAAAAAATATAAATACCCCCTCAAGCAGCTGCTTGCCCCAGAGGTCTGACAGATATGCCAAAGTAGAAGGTCTGAGAGGATGGCAGGACCGCAGCAGAAAAACGACACATACATCCATGCCTTACCCGGGGCTCGTATCTAGGTCCCTTAGATCAGTAGCCAAGCGTGCTAACCACTCGGCCACGGGAAAAAATAATTGGTAGGATTTAAATTAAGGGACCAGGGAGGCAAACAAACCTTTGAAATTTTACCCTATTTTCCATTGTGGGGCTTACCTAAACATACCTTAAAGAACAATCCTTAGGGTTGGGTTGTTTTACCTCTGAGCGGCACTTTTTTGCACCCATGAGCTAAATGGCCGGGTCACAAGGACCCCGAAGGCTCAGAGAAGGTTGGGGGAGGGGACCCACTGGAACAGCTGTTGGGAGACAGATGGTAGCCTCCCGTGAAGGCCATCCAGCGTGTTCTTTAACGTGCACAGGGTATGGCTCTCCCGCACACGAGGCCACGGCTTAACGTCACATCCGACGGACGGCGGCCTTTTCAAGCCCATCGGTGTCCCCTACTTTCCGTGGGCAGGGCGGGGAAATTTTGCGGAGATAAATCTCAACGCTGACCCAGCTGGGACTCGAACCTGGGAACTACAGATTACGAGCCTGGCGCGCTACCTGATTTTGGGACTGTCATGATATGTGTTTAGAACCGGGGGGAAAAAGTGAGAATGATGTATTACAGTTTTCATAAGAACTTCCACTGCATCCTCTACACACCTTCAGAAAGTCCCCTTTAAGATGCTACATCACTGATATTACTCTAAATCAGTGCTTTTCAAACTTTTCTGACAGCGACTCACAATAAGAAATGCACTTTACATCGTGACCCAGCCTGTGAGAGCCACTCTGATATTTCTGTTCCACTTCATTAAAAAATGCTGCTGACAACCCACTAAATTGATTTTACGACCCACTCGCGATTCCTAGTTTGAAAAACGCTGGTCTAAATTACTTAAACCCCTACTCCATATATTCCCCCCCGACAGGGAACTACCTTGATGTGGTGGTGGTGGGGGGGGGGGGGGGCTTGAGGGCCCACTAAGGTCGAAGGCTCTGCTGACCGGTTTGAGTCCCGGTTCGACAGGCTAAGATCTCGAGGTCGAAGGCTCTGCTAACTAGTTTGGGACCCGGTTGGACAGGCTAAGACTTCCATCTCAGAGACTCAAGGGAGTCGTTAGGGGCCCTGCTAACGGACTTGGTCCGTCAGGTAGGACAAGGCCCTAAATTTCGGGCCCGACTAAGAGTTCTCACCAAGGGAGCTGAGTCAACTTGGATCTACATATCCTTGTTTGTGGCTAACCGTGGAATAGATTAAAATCCAGGTTTTGCAGCGGCGGTGCCGTGGATTGAGCTTTATTTCTATAGTACTATTCGTACTGTCGTGGGCTGTGCATTTACCTATATGGTATTGTATGTCCCCGACCATTAGATAGTGGTCAAAGTGGCATTCCCTATACTGGTAGTGCTTCAGGCGGAACCAGTGGGTCTGTCCATTAGTATACCCCATATATCATAAAGATTTATCTGCGTTTAAAACCTGTTGTAGAACAGTCTACGTTTCTATTATAACAAAACTACTTAACTGATCGTTGATGACAATAAGCTTCTTTAAATCATATTTTAATTTGCGCAAATTATTTCTTTACTCTGTAGGATGCCAAGCAAATTCTAAGTATAAATGCAAACTTTCCTCTTGTGAATATAAACAAGTGCACAAATGGATGATCCGAGTCGACAAGTGTTTGGAGATTTTTCATCGTTCCCAAAGGCTATCTTGGGAAGAGATGTGGCAAAAGTATATGATATTTTCGTCAGTGTTTAGTCTATAGTGTAAATTTGAAATGATCGGTAAATATCGGAGAGTAGATAAAGCGAATCCCCTTCACTAGGCTTTCATATGGTATTTAAGTCTATTTACGAAAACCGGACAAAAAAATTTCATCGGAATTAGTGTGACGAACATACATTTCATGTCAAATAACATTTTAGCATATTGTAAACGCTCGCAGAATTCACATTGGTAGTATACCCATTCCCCAACTGCAACTGGGGAATGAGGTAGAGTATTTGGGGAGGGTCAAAATACTTTCAGCGGGGGAGAGAGCAAAACAATTAATCAGTGTTTCAAGACGGAAATATTTATATCGAGGTTTTCACTAATGAATGCAGTTGCAAATAAAAGAATCATGCATACATCATACCATATTACCACTGATGCCCGAAAACAAAACGAAAAGAAAAGAACTTATTATTCAAAATACATGTAAAAATGTTTTTTCATATTAATAAATAAAAATAAATGAAATACTTTTGCACAACAAAAAAAAATGGAAAAAAAAAATCCCAAAGATTGACATTTCTTTAGAAAAAAAAATTTTATTTTTGGTACACCTGATATTTAAAATAAATTAATACTTTGATCAATTTATCAATTTTTCCACGGGGTGAGGAAACTGCCTCCCCAACTTTCTTACAAGCACCCATACCGAACATCAATCGGGCTCACACGTAAAAGGGCATCTTTGATTCATCTACAAAAAGGGAAATACTAGAAACATTTAAGCACTTATGTAGATAAAACGTGATGCCATCTAGAACTAATCACACTAACTGCAAATTTTTTAACGGCCTTACTAAGTGGCTGTTCCCAACTTAGTGTACACTGTACTGAGAATTTTCTCCGGTGAAAAGGATCTCGCTGTGAAAAGGGATCCCGATGACCAGGAAAAAACCGATATCCATTGGATGGGGACTGAGTGCAGACAAGTCATACCTTGTGTACATCAACGAACACGTCGGATGTCCTTGATGGTAACTTTCTATCTGTCTCCTTTCAAGTAAATCCCTTTCTCCAACCTTCTCTGAGTCCTTGTGACCTGGTTATTTAGCCCGTTGTGTCTGCTGTCTGAGCAACACTTCTTCATATGCGAAGTCTAAAAATCCAGTGTGGAGAGAATGTAAGGGTGATTCAAAAACAGTTGAACACTTTTAAAAACTTATTACTCAGTTACAAGGTTATAACTGAACATGTAGTCAAAGTCAATTTATAAAGGAACTATCACAGTTATTTCTATAATCTTACAAATGCTCAACAGGCGGACCTTGTGTCACACGACACACATCAATCCTGTAGTTTAATTCATCCCAGATTCTTTGTAGCATATCTCCGTCAATGTTTGAAATGGCAGCCACGATGCTTTCCTTCATTTCCTTAAGGCTGCGAAGGAAGAGGTGGCACACATCAGTCCTGTAGTCTAATGCATCTCAGACATTTTGTAGCATATCACCGTAGATGGTTGAAATGGCAGCCATCCTTCTTTTCTTAAGGCTGTGGGAGGAAGTGTTTTAAGGTAACCATGAAAATCCTGGCTAACGGTACCAAAATCTTATACCGGTGGGGGAGATAGAATTAATTCTTTCTAATTATATATTTAATTAATATATATATTCTACTTAATATTCATCCCCAAAACACAAACCGGTATTTGTTCTTACAGTGATGGTATAGTTTTCTTTTTTTCCTTTAAAACAATCAGTAACCCAGCACCCTACTGGGAAACCAAGCCATCCTCCCACACATAGGAGCAACTAAAGCAGGCATGGCTTTACAACAAATACAAAAATAACATTTATTGGTAACTTTAACACAGTTTCATCCTAATCTCACAATTTTACATCAACTTACATTAAAACTGTAGGCTGTCGACATTCAAACGTTGAGCTAGTTACATTAATACTCTACTGTTTGCCACTATATAGTGCTGTCATCACTAGACTATCGTGTCCCCTGACCGAGAATCAGACCTCAAAACTGCACCACTCACATCGAGAGTTAAGCGTAGAAGGAGAAAACGTGACTTGCTCCTGCGAGTCTCTGAAGCCAAGTGAACATCGTCCCATCGTCACTAACTCCGAGGTCAAGTCGAATCGAATGCTCAAAAAGTCTCTGCTCTCTCGGACACACAAAAATAGTCCAAAGTCATCCCGAGTCCGTGATTGGCTCTCTCAACTCTCCGCTAGGGGGGAGGGGATAGGGTGCCGGGTGAAAATGGAAATTTGCAGAGTCCACGTCCTTGGCCACAAACACGAGACTGTCCTTCATGGGGCCGTTGTGCCGTGAGCCGGTGGAATCCCTTTTAGGGTTGTCAGACAGGAGGGCTGTCCTGTCGCCAGACTCTTCAATCCCAAAGGTGAACCACAGATGCGTGGGCGCTCCGCTCTGTAGGCTTTGGTCCGGGATTAAATTGGCTTTCCGACAGGTAAGTGGTCGGCTCAGCTAGGCGGTGCGTCAAACGGTCCTGTCTGCCTGAGATGCGGGCTTAACGGGCTTGTCTTTCATAATAATCCCTCATATAGCGCTGCTCCGATGGAAAGGAAACTGCAGTCTGGAACTTGAATACCGTTCTGCGCGAACTATGCAAATTCACGCAGAACAGAAGTGGTGATAAAAAAATACGAGGCTTTGGGTTGGGTTGTTTTACCTCTGAGCGGCACTTTTTTGCACACCGTGGACTAAATGGCCAGGTCATATGGACCCCGAAGGCTCAGAGAAGGTTGGGGGAGGGGACCCACTGGAACAGCTGTTGGGAGACAGATGGTAGCCTCCCGTCAAGGCCATCCAGCGTGTTCTTTAACGTGCACAGGGTATGGCTCTCCCGCACACGGGGTCACGGCTTAACGTTCCATCCGACAGACGGCGGCCTTTCCAAGCCCATCGGTGTCCCCTACTGACCGTGGGCAGGGCAGGGAATTTTGCGGAGATAAATCTCAACGCTGACCTAGCTGGGACTCGAACCTGGGAACTACAGATTACGAGTCTGGCGCGCTACCTACTGAGCCACCCCCGCCCCTGCAACGAAAGCGTAAGGGCATTTTGCCAGTGACCCAGTGGCATTTTGCGAGTCGACAACGACGCCCACACAATATCCTTCCTTTCGGTTACTTCATACAATTTGAACGCACCTACACAGGCTAATACTTCTTTCCGAAAGGGAAACGTCTAAAGGTAATGGAAATTCTGTGACAAATGATAGAATTGAACACAGGTAAACACGACACGGTGCAGCGTAAGCGCAGATGAAAAGGCGCAGCTATATACCATTTAAACAGTTTCCCCCGCCGCACAATCATAACTAGAACGACGCTTGAGCCATAAATCTCAGAGGCAAGACAGGCCCACAACAAAGCCCAGACTCGAGGGACAAAGTGCGCTTCTGGAACCGCGACTGGACGGGAGAATCGCGTCCTTACATTTCAGTCCAAAGCGAAGGGAACTCGTAGCCACAAAAGGAAAGAAACTGAATATAAGGGAAAGGGATACAGTGACAAACACATATTTGACGCTTGAGACACGCAGAGAGGGAGATACCCACTCCGCGACTGGACGGGAGCGAGAGGAAAGGCGGCCTGAGCGTAATAGCCCCAAGCAACCGAGCGATGATGCCGAATGCGATCCAAAGGTCGGAGACCCCAACGATTCCTTGCCGGCATTGACCAGAGGAATAAGATCGCTTCAACGGGGACGGCGAAACCCCCACCGCGAGGAGGAGCGAGCTGCCGAACCTCTTAAGACGAAATCGCAGGGAGCAGCGGAAAAAGTTTCTTTGATTAACTTCAGCCCCAGCTGGTAGGCGTCTGTTTCTCTCTCATTCTGGTGATAATTAAGACGTTCTGTAAAAATAAGATGATATATGTGTCTAAATTGCATAAGGATTTAAGGTAGAATAGTGAATAAGTAGACGAGAGTAATATTGAAAAATGGAATTGTGGAGAATATATAGCGGAGAATTAAAACAATGTTGGTCACGGTTATACTATGAAACCCGAATTAAATGTTATTGTTGATTTCATTGTAACCAGAGTAAATCTCTCTTATTACAATACTGATAATCTTATTACAATACTATGACCCTTCCCGTCAAGGAAAGGGCCTGGGTTATTTTAGCAGCTATCCTCTTCTGAACGATTGATGATAATTAATCAGAAGGAATAGCTACACTATGCATGGGTCTTCGGAACTATCGCGCTATCCTAGCAAAAGGGGCGCATAACAGAGCCATACCCTGTGCACGTTAAAGAACACACTAAATGGCCTTGACGGGAGGCTACCATCTGTCTCCCAACAGCTGTTCCAGTGGTCTCCTCCCCCAACCTTCTGTCAGCCTTCGGAGTCCATGTGACTTGGCCATTTAGCCATGGTGTGCAAAAAAGTGCCGCTCAGAGGTAAAACTACCCAACCCAACCCTGTATATAGATATTATGCCAATGGCGTCACATCAGAAGAGACTGAGAGTAAATTAGACAGTGATGTCAAAAGTCATAGTAAGTAAGGAGCCCGAAAAAGGCTATCGCTCGTCACAGTTTGGAACTTGGTGTGCCTAGGAGCATGATCCAAATTTTTTTTTTTATTTTTTTTTTATTTGCGACATTTAGGACAGAGAAGAATCCTAGAAGCCACTCCTAGCTTTTACAGGCCTTCTCATACAAGGACATGCCCTACTACGACCGAAGTCACTGCTGACCACTGCCTTAGTTAGAGCTAACACAACACACAAAGTTTGCCTTGCCGGAAGAGTCGCTAGCTGCCTAACCACTATGCCAGTTAAGGTAAAATATGTTGCATAAGAGCCTAAGATTGCATGCGTAAGAAATTCAACTAAGACATGAAAAAGTCACTGAACATCCAAATACGTATCGAATTCGTTAATTTCGTGTTAAGTGAAATTAATGACAACGAATACTTACTGATCAAAGCTCCCTTTCACATCAACGGATGCGTCAATCGTTACAACTGCAGAGTTTGAAGGTCACAATAACCGAATGAATTATTTTAGTACGTACGTAATATCCCAAAGGTTGGATTGTTTTACTTCTGAGCGGCACTTTTTTGCACACCATGGATTAAATGGCAGGTCACATGGACCCCGAAGGTTCAGAGCAAGTTGGAAGAAGGGACCCACTGGAACAGCTGTTGGGAGACAGATGGTAGTCTCCCGTCAAGGCCATCCAATGTGTTCTTTAACGTGCACAGGGTGTGGCTCTCCCGCACACTGTGCCATGGCTTAACGCTCCATCCGACGGACGTCGGCCATTTCAAGCCCATCGGTGTCATCGGAGGCTACCATCAGTCTCCCAACAACTGTCCAGTGGGTCCCCTCCCCCCTACCCTTTCTGAGCCCTGGGGGTCCTTGTGACCCAACAATTTAGCCCACTATGTGCAAAAAAATTGCCGCCTGAAAGGTAAAATAATCGAACCCGATGTAACGTTTGAAATTTTTTTATATAGTGGTATGTCAATATACTGTATATATCTACGACGTACGTTTCTTATGACAGAGAATCACTGAAGCTGTAGAAATAACCAATCTGCATATGCTTCACAGCTCCTGGACAGAGATAGCGTACGCTCCGATGTTTTTAGAGTTTGCAAATGGTACGTGTATCGAGGCCTATTAATGTAGGACATTAAATTTTAAGGGTTTCTATACATTTTATAAAAAGACACATGAGTTTTGTTCCGAATTTAAAGATATATTAAATTTCTTGGAATTCCAGAAATCTTTTTTCGATGACGCTGTATTTTCACAAAATATATGGTTTTACAAAATTACATCTTATTTTAGGCAAAATCTTATTTTTTTTGTTTAATTTTGCAGCTCTTACAAATGGAAAGAGAGTTTTAAAACAAAGGTTTGGGTAAAAAGTTTCCTATCCACCATTTCTTGCAATGTAAGGATTATGAACATTCGACTGTTTCTACTTTATCTAGTTCATTACAGAAAATAATATTAATCGTAATTTTCCCAATTTCTAGCAGAAATATTTCTTTTCTATTCAGCCTTGAGCAGGCTGATTATTTGCAGAGTTTTAGTAAAGTCGCACAAAGATATAAATGCTGCAGCTTCAAAATTCCTGTACTAATTTATGTTCTACT
This sequence comes from Ryuthela nishihirai, assembly GCA_038380435.1. Taxonomy (NCBI): domain Eukaryota; kingdom Metazoa; phylum Arthropoda; class Arachnida; order Araneae; family Heptathelidae; genus Ryuthela; species Ryuthela nishihirai. Next base: position 33,234,601 of record JAWZYU010000024.1, on the reverse strand, counting down.
TAATTTATTAATAACAGCACTAAATCTGTTATGTTATGTACAATAAATATAAAAATAATTAAATAAATACCCCCTCAAACAGCTGCTTGCCACAGAGGTCTGACAGGAGCCTGTCAGTTTATATGCCATAGTAGAAGGTCTGATAGGATGGCAGGCACTCAGCAGAAAACGATACACACATCCATGCCTTACCCGGGGCTCGAACCCGGTCCCTTAGATCAATAGCCAAGCGTACTAACCACTCGGCCACGGGACGGCATTATGTACAATAAAATTCATTAATGTACAATAAAATTCATTGTATTTTAACTTTTTTGTAATAAAAACTAAACTAAAACTAAAACTTTTTTGTAATAATTATATATATTTCTTATTATAATGTTTCTCCGTGATTTTTTTTAGACTGAAAGAATTGCTGCTACAATGCACTGTAAATCTACCTCGTGAACGTCAATTTGGACTGTGGGCCAAATACAGCAAAGTCTCATACGCCATTGTTTCTCTTATTTCCACTTATGCTGTTCAATATCCAAAAATGAACGCTAAATATATCTTAATAGCTTTTACAAAGGCAAGTCAGAAAATAAGGTTCATTATTTCATTTCTGTGGAAGCAAGTGATTACACCGCATATAATATACAAGAGATGTCCGTATTTATATTTATACTGTATATACAGGGTGTCACTGAATTCATGGTGCAAACGTGAGAGGATGGTAGTACACAACGAACCCACCAATATTCGTCATAGAATATGCGGCCACAAACGCAGTGAGGAGTCGGAAATGAAGGACAGACACAGAGGTTTCCAGAGTGACATTTATTGGAGATCATTACAACAAATGCTCAGACGTCCGCCCACCAACGTTGATACAGGCGGCACAATGACGGAGTAGTGATCGGCGTACCTACTCGTAAACACCGGGCTTGTCGCTCACATGGGTGGCTGCGACAGACAGTCGGGCTACCAGATCCTCTTCGGACTGCAAGGGCGTCTTGTACACGACACTCTTCAAATGTCCCCATAGAAAGAAATCGATACAAAAATCCCGTGCCCCCCCCCCCCAGATCGGGCGATCTGGGGGGGGGGGGCACGGGATGGACTCCATCTCATGTGCGGTCGATGCTGAGAATGCTGGGGTTTGGCTGATCCAGCGCTCTTAAGCTGTGCCGCCTCGTCTACACCCCCTACCAGCACCGGGCTCCTTTGTAGCCGCATATTCTATGACGAATATTGGTGTGTTCGGTGTATACTACCATCCCCTCACATTTGGGCCATGAATTCAGGGACACCCTGTATATATATATATACACACTTGTATTAATTTTACATATAGTCACCAGATTTATTGAGATGTCGTAAATATCGATTAGTTTATTGAAGTCCTGCTCCTGAAACCACTTTGTGATTTCCGCTTTGACGACATCATCAGATAGAAAGCGTTGTCCTCGCAGATGCTACTTCAGCTTCCCAAACAAGCGAAAATAACGGTTCGAAGTCTGGACTAATTGGTGGATAGTGAAAAGCAACACATTCCCAGATGCCGAAATCTTAAACCCCTATAGTCACACGACCATTTCTAAACTCATGGCTCCATTTCTTCACATTCTACACTGACAAGACATCCCATCTTTGTCTATCGTAAGCTATCGATGAATTACAACTCCGACCTTGACCTTCGTCACATTCACTCTGATTCTGCACCTCACATTGTTGGTGTGCAACAGTGATGACCACTTTGTGACACTATTTGGTAGTAACATGAGGTGGTGGCGCATCCTATATGCTTGTTAGTTTGGCAGGGAACAAACTGAGACCCTTACTTTCTCACTTACCTTCGTACGTTTATTTACAATTTATGCTCATAACCATTTTCGACTTCAAAAAAATCACACTGAACAAATATTTCGTGGGCAGGGAATATTTAGAGTACGAAATAAATCGTTCAACTCTTTGTCACCAATATATTTTCAAGCATTTGTCGATAAGGACCATCTACTGATGCACTTGTATCAATGGACGATACTCGATATGGATCATTCACCTGGATAAAGATCATTTACTTGTATCAGTGGACGATCCGCATCATTTGTCATACAAAAATTAATTTTTTGTGGTAAATTATTAATTTAAAATTTTGGCTTCGCTAATTGCTAAATCAGAATTATAAACAATCAGTACACAATTTGAATAAATATAATTAATGAGGATAAAAATTTATTTGTTTATTTAAATCTTCTTTTATCATCAAACATTGTGATGTTTGTGTAGTACATTTTTACTAGACAATAATTGTAGTCCAACATACTAAAAGTACAATATGTTGAATAAAGTGTCCGGACACTTCCACGTTATGTGAATGGAAAGCCACTTTCAAAGCTCCCTAAAATTGAAAATACACCTTTTAAGCAAAAACTGTTATTGACGATAAATTGTAGATGTCACTCAAATCTCTCTAAACATATTTTCCGCAATATTCGTTTAATATTTAAAGAATGAATGGAAGTTGAAGCATTTATCTTCAACTTTTGACACTTGTGAAAAAATACTTCAATAGATGAAACACAACTCTTGTAACAATTTGTTCATTAGTATAAATTAAATATCTGAAGTTTGTATGACGATTTTTTAAAAAAATTCACCAATTTGGAGGCGATGTGACAATGTCAATTTTTAACAATCTTCGATCAATATTTAAAGAGTCATTGAAGCGGGACCATTTAACAGCAGACGACACTGTCACATTGCCTCCAAATTGATGAAATCTTAATAAAATCATCATACAAACTTCAGATATTTAATTTATGTTAGTGAACAAATTGTTACAAGAGTTGTGAAAAAATACTTCAGTAGATAAAACACAAGTGTCAAAAGTTGAAGATAAATGCTTCAGCTTCCATTCATTCTTTAAATATTAAACGAATATTGCGGGAAATATATATAGAGAGATTTGAGTGATATCTACAATTTATCGCCAATAACTGTTTTTGCGTAAAAGGTTTATTTTCAATGTTAGGGAGCTTTGAAAGTGGCTTTCCATTCACATAACATGGAAGTGTCTGGACACTTTTTTCAATATAGTGTACATTCAGGCCTACGTGTTTTGCATATTGCTTGGAGGTTGAGATTATTTTTTAAAAATGTAAGAAACAATTGTGATCTCAATATGTGAAGAAATTTTGAACGGTAAAACAATTATCTTATTCTTATTGAAACTTTGATTGGAATATGCAGAAAAAAATATCTTAGAAACTGTGATGATCTCGTACCAATCCTGTTGGACTGCGCAGAATGTGATGGACTCTCCAGATATGATGCGATTGGCTGGGCCAAATGTCGTGGCCACCGGAGGATGATGAATTTGTCTCTTAATTACCTTCACCCTTACTTTGGTGAAATGACAGGTTTGTGGATTGTTACACCCATACCGACGTATGCCTCACACTTGCTGCGTCAAGTGATGTATAAAAATACGTCCAACAATTCACGCATGAGAGTTGTATAGGGACGACACAGTTTATTTACACTTATATACAATCACGTGCTGGGGATGTTCTCAACTCCGTAGGCCTTTGCTGCTTTGCTGCTGCAAACAATTATTCAATGAAATAGAGAACCGCACACTTTGCAGATTCTCACTTTACCGACCTCAAGCTCGGTGAAAGGAAAATTAACCTTTGCCTACAATGTGGTTCACATAGAATTCGCAGAACTGTATCAGATTCACCAAGAATCTTGATTCTCACTTAGAATCGAACCCTCTCCTTAAGGATTTCGTTCGAGTAAGGGCGGCGTCCTTTTGACACGTGTTCAAACGTCCTTCCTGTTTGATATCTGCGCTCAAGACTGAAGTTTCATTATTATTTGGTGCCTTTCCTGCGCTTACACTCGCTCCCAAGGCCGGTTGTAAAAGGCCATAAAAGCTTCTCGTCCACGTCAACACTCGCTCAGACCCGAAAACAACATCTTATGGGTCACATCCCCACAATAGCACTTCCAAGAACACACTTGATACATAAAAATATTTACAGTAACAATAATAAAATAAAATGCAACAATAAATAAAAACAAATAAATTTGAGGGACATGACAGATACGACGTGGTCAGACGGTAAGACTTACAATTTGGTACCCATCAAACTACGAAAAATCTATCTAGAAAGTAAACCCAACCCAATGAAAAATCTAAGACTGTGCTGCCGCAATCACATGTTAGTACAAAATAATGTCATATATGGTATATATATATATATGTATTTATTTTGTGCCTCACAATACGGTTTTGTAACAGTGATGTTTTGCTGCCACTATATATATATAGTGACAGAAAACCATCACTGTTACACATCCGTATTGTGAATCACAAAATCGGAGTGAACATGGCGAATATCCTGCAAGTGTATAGGAAGCTGGAAATCGGAGCAGTAATTCTGTTTCTATGGGCAGAGAAGAGCCAACCGGTGAAAATCCATCGACAGTTTGTAGCTGTGTATGGCTGGGTTGTCCTGTCAGTGCAACATATGAGAAAATGGTGCTTTGAGTTCCGAAATGAGCTTGTGACTGTACGCACCTGGCGATGGACAACTGTTTATCTATCATTATGCAGTTCAGATCTGGAAGCGTCGGATTTTCACGTGTTTGTGAAGCTGAAGAAGCATATTCGAGGGTGGGTTGTTTTACCTCTGAGCGGCACTTTTTTGCACACCATGGGCTAAATGGCCAGGTCACATGGACCCCGAAGGCTCAGAGAAGGTTGGGGGAGGGGACCCACTGGAACAGCTGTTGGGAGACAGATGGTAGCCTCCCGTCAAGGCCATCCAGCGTGTTCTTTAACGTGCACAGGGTATGGCTCTTCCGCACACGGGGCCACGGCTTAACGTCCCATCCGACGGACTGTGGCCTTTCCAAGCCCATCGGTGTCCCCTACTGACTGTGGGCAGGGCGGGGAATTTTGCGGAGTTAAATCTCAACGCTGACCCAGCTAGGACTCTAACCTGGGAACTACAGATTACGAGCCTGGCGCGCTACCGACTGAGCCACCCCTGCCCCTATTCGAGGGTGATGCTTTCCATTCGATGACCGTGTCAAAGAACAAGTCACAATGCAACCTCAGGAAGAGGATGCATCCTTCTATCTGCAGAGCTTCGATAAGTTGATCGACCATTTCAATAAGTGTCTCAACTAATCTGAAGACGATGCAGAAAAAAATTCCTTTATGTGGGGACATTTTCTGTATATTTTCTTTGGTGTAATTGACTTCCGTATAAATTAATCAGTGAACCTTACTTTCTGACCTACCCTAGTGTTTATAAAGTTTATCATCTTAGTCAGTAGTAAAGAATCACAGGATAAGTCCTGTAGACATGGAACTCATGAAATAATGAGCTGAAAAAAAATGGTTTTGCCATGAGTGGGGTTCGAATCCCACTCATGACAAAACCAATTTTTTCAGCTCATTATTTCATGAGTTTATCATCTTATTGCTTTCTTTTCACTTTTAATGCTCTGAAATAAATTTCTATGTAGTAAGTCCTTAAAATTCAAATGTTGCTAATTTACCTCTTTGAAGACAGTCTGAGGGACCATTTAATATCTTGTGCTCAACGGCTGAGGAATTATCATCTGGAGAAATGTCTACCTTCACTCTATTCGTACATTAGCATTGTTGGTGGAGCAAATCTTACAAGCTTCAAAATAATAACTTCCATGTAAGTTTTGTTTTTATCATTTCTGTTACATAGTCTTATCTGTAGATAAACTCTTGACTATCCATGATTAGATTAGCCCCGTTTTGACAATTACAACAAATTGAATTATTGATTTTGAAGATAAATTAAGTCCTTTCCCGAAATAAAAAAAAAAAACTGGTATAGTGGTTAGGCAGCTAGCAACTGTTCCACCAGGGCAAACTTTGTGTTTTGTGTTAGCTCTAACTAAGGCAGTGGTCGGCAGTGACTTCGGTCGTAGTAGGGCATGTCCTTGTATGAGAAGGCCTGTAAAAGCTAGGAGTAGCTTCTAGGATTCTTCTCTGTCCTATATGTCGCAAATCAAAAAATAAAAAAAAAAGAAAGAAAAGAAGAAATATAGCAATCGAAAAACAAGCAAAAAATCCGAAAATTTTGAATGCTATTCCAAATGTCCTTCTATGCATTTATATTATATAGAGCATTTAAATATATATACAGGGTGTTTATAAATTAACTATCCATTTCTATGAAAAAAACCTTTTAATAACTCTTTGTGTTACAAGTGAATCAAAAACATGAAAACAACAAAACATTAATACGATTCAACATGACCCCCTTGCCAACACACAAATCCCAACGTTCAGTGGTAGCACGGTAAACCCTTTCCAAGATATCAGGTGTAATCGTAGCCACTGCAGCTGTGATGCACTGCACCTCGATGCGTTCCAGTTTCTGGTGATACTAGAGGTCGACTAGAACGTTTTTCATCATGAACACTCCCTGTCCTCCGAAATTTGTTCACGAGGGATCTGATTTTTGCGCTTGTTGGAGATGGTTTACGAGTGAACTCTTGTCGCACTCGTATTAGATTTCACTTTTCAACTGTATCCTTTCACAAGCAGGTGGTGTTGCTTTACACTTATTTCTGGTATTAGGTTTCACTTTTAAAGCATATTCTTTCACTAGGATGTGATGTTGTTTTATAATTCTTTCTGATGTTGGATTTCACTTTTTGACTGCATTCTTTCACCAGAATTTTGTGTTGATTTACCTTTACTTCTGTTATTAGGTTTCACTACTAAAGTGTATTCTTTCACCAGGATATGATGTTGTTTTGCAATTCTTTACGATGTTAGGTTTCACTTTCAACTGCATTCTTTCACCAGAATATGGCGTTGCTTAACACTTATTTCTGGTATTTGGTTTCAGCGCTTATTATATACTTTCACCATGATATTGTGTTATTTTACAATTGTTTCTTGTTTCAGTTTTAAATGTATCCTTCACCAGAATTTGGCGTTGCATTACATTTACTTCTGGTATACGTTGCATTTTTACTGTATATACATTCGCCAGGATATGGTGTGGTTTCACAGTGTTTCTCGTGTTATGTTTCACTTTTCAACTGTATCCTTTCATCAGAATATGGTGTTGGTTAACACTTATTTCTGGTGTTAAGTTTCATTTTTTAGACGTAAGCATCCATAAGACTGTACACTGAGATGCCAGTTTATTTGGTACGCCTACCTAGTAGCGTATTGCGCCTCCTTTGGCTCTTCAAAATAGCTCGAATTTATCGGATACACGGAACTTATAGGATGTTGCATGTGTTGTTGAACTTACAAGATGTTGCATGTGTTGGAACCATGCTATGTGTAGAAATGTTGTACCATGCGGAAATGACTGCATTGCACAGTTGCTGCAAATTGCACAGTGGTACAGTCTTGCTGCAAATAGCCCTTCCATCTCATCCCAAATATGCTCCATAAGGTTTAGATCTGGGGACTGTGCAGGTGAATGAAGTAAGGAAAACTCGTTGCCATGTTCCTGGAATAATTTGGGAACGATATGTGCCATCCGAGTGAGGATAAACTGTAGCCATGAAGGTATGAACTTGGTCAGCAACGATATTATACACCGTGGTGTTCAGATGTCCTTGAATGGGTATCAGGAGGTTTAATATGTGGAGGAAAGCATTTCCCATACTATCACACCGCCACCACCGACCTGTACTGTTGACATCAGATCGACTCACTGGCTCAGGTTGCTTGAGCCAAATTCTGATCCTTCCATTAGCATGATGCAAAAGGAACCTTAATTCGTCCTACCAGGTTCGAATTTTCCGGTTCTCAATGGTCCACGGTCAATGCTCCTACACCAATTGGAGATGTGCTTTCGAGTTCTTCGCTAACGGCATCGTCACTCGACATGGTCGGCAGCTGTTGTGTCCATATGCGACAAGGTTTGATACGTGGTATGTTCGGAGATGACCTTTTACACACCAGTGTTTAATTATGCTTTGATTTGCATGGTTGTGACTCGTCTGTTCGCTTGCACGATTCTCGCCAGTCTACTTTTACCTCTCTGATCCACAAGCTATTTTCATAAGCTGACCCGTAGTTTTTTTTGTTGTTGTTGTTGTTTTTCGCACCATTCTCGGTAAACCTTTGAAACGGTTATGCGTGAAAAGCACAGGAGGACAACCGTTTGGGACATGCTAGTAGAACCTACACGCCTAGCACCAACTATCATGCCACGTTCAAAGTCACTCAGGTGGCTAGTTTTGCCCATTTTGATGCTCAATCCAACTTTAACTGATCCTCGAAGAGCTGATCTACCTGATTTATACCACACATCGCCATGACGTATTATGTGTTGGAATGAACCATTTATGTGACAAGGGATGGCGTACATAATAAGCCGAAAATTTCTTTTTATTACACATACATCTCAGTGTTATAATGTTACTATTCATCACTTTTGTATAAGACGGATAGGATTAAATACTGCTAACTTGCTGCCACCATGTTATGATGAAACCTTAGATTTGTTTCACAGTATAATGTGCTAATTGTTTTCTCCAATGAAATTTCGAGCATTCATTTCATCATAAGTAATCAAAATAAAATGTTACATTTCAGTGCTAATTGTCTGAGAGGAAAATTAGGCCATTGCGAGTCTGAAGTAGCAGGAAAAATCAGAAGCGCTCTCTTCCCAATGTTAAAAATGGCTTTCCAGATGATTCCTTTGCAATTAAGCGAAACGAATAATGAAGCCAAGCCAGAGGAACGATTATCACTCATGCATAAAGGTAAACATTGTTTGGTTTTGCTTACTTTGTTCTAATAGGTAAATGAGCATTCTCTTAATTGTGTAAATAAAAAAATAATTACTCTCAGACAGTTGGAATTAATTGATTCTGTTACCTACATTTTGAATTAAGAAGAAACTAACATACTTACCTATCCGTCCACTTACTCACACTCACTGCACGATTTTTGGGATGGAGCATAGTAATCGTATAATCGAGACTCTATTGCAATTCAAGGAAACGGACAAGTTAGTTATATTCAAGAAGTAGAAATAGAAAATTTATAATTTCAAAAAAGCTATTTTAAAGATCCTCCATTTCTTTTACGAAGGTCAAAATATTTCATGTCTATAAATTTTTTAAATTCTTCTCATAAGTGCGAAATACCTAATAAACTTTATAATCTATCTGATGATTTCTTAGTATGTATATTAAGCTGGGTAGCTGAACAGAATGGACATAATTTGCAGGTTGATTCACATAGTGAACTATTTTCAGGAATATTGTCGCTGCTTTACCTCCAAGCGGCGCTTCTTTTGCATATGAGTGAAATGGTCAAGTTACAGTGACCTCAAGAGCTAAGAGTTCATTTAATTATTATTCATTTTTTTAACGTTGTACGCCTCTAAAGTGTTTAATTGTACACTTCTGCCCCAAAGCAACTGAAAAACTGAAAAAATTAGTTAAGGAAAATCCTAGTGTTATGTGAATGGGAAGCTAACGTCAAAGCCTTAACTAGCATAGTGGTTAGGCAGCTAGCGACTGTTCTCCAGTAAGGCAAACTTTGTGTGTTGTGTTAGCTCTAACTAACGCAGTGGTCAGCAGTGACTTCGGTCTTAGTAGGGCATGTCCTTGTATGAGAAGGCCTGTATTAAGCTAGGAGTAGCTTCTAGGATTCTTCTCTGTCCTATATGTCGCAAATAAAAAAAAAAGCTCTATTAGCTTCCATTTTGTTTGTTGTTGTTATTGAAAAATATGATAGAAGATAAATATCTCAATCAAATGCATCAATATTTCGATTTTCAATGATATTCGTTCAGTACTTAATGAGTTATGGAAGTTTAAATATTTAACAATAACAATGCCAGTCACAAATATTAACTTCAGAAGTTAATTAAAACTTAGTAATAAGTATTATATAAAAGTGTTTAATAAAATAAGTGTGTATTTTAGAAGTTTATGTAAAGAATTCTCACCTTTGTATAAGACGGGCATTAAAATAAGTAAATACCCTCTCAAGCTGCTGTTTGCCATAGAGGTCTGACAGGAGACTGTTAGTTTATACACCATTGTAGAAGGTCTGCGAGGAAGTAGGGACCTCAGCAGAAAAATAACACAAAAATCCATGCCTTACCAGGGGCTCGAACCCAGCTCACTTTGATCAGTAGACAAACACGTTAATCACTCGTCTACACTTTTGTTAAATATTCAACTTTCCAGTAAATACTGAACGAATATTGTTGAAAATCTATATATTTATATATTTGATTAAGATCTTGATTTGCTATCACATACACACAAAAACAACTTATTTTAAAAGTAAAATGCTTTGACGTTAGCTTCCGGTTAACATAACATAGGGTTCCTTAATTCATGGAAAACAGTGTACATATATATATAGGCGGACACATTCGGATGATTCTGTGACACAGACAGACTAAGGAAGAAATTTATAGAATTTCCATTGGCTGAATGAGCTATTTAAATATCACAGATGTTCAAACTAGGTTGGGTTGTTTTACCTCTGAGCGGCACTTTTTTGCACACCATGGGCTAAATGGCCAGGTCACATGGACCCCGAAGGCTCAGAGAAGGTTGGGGGAGGGGACCCACTGGAACAGCTGTTGGGAGACAGATGGTAGCCTCTCGTCAAGGCCATCCAGCGTGTTCTTTAACGTGCACAGGGTATGGTTCTCCCGCACACGGGGCCACGTCTTAACGTCCCATCCGACGGACGGCGGCCTTTCCAAGCCCATCGGTGTCCCCTACTGACCGTGGGCAGGGCGGGGAATTTTGCGGAGATAAATCTCAACGCTGACCCAGCTGGGACTCGAACCTGGGAACTACAGATTACGAGCCTGGCGCTCTACCGACTGAGCCATCCCCGCCCCCAGATGTTCAAAAATGGGGAGCCAAAACTCTATGATATAACATGGATTCTCTAAGGAATGAAGTTAATATTATCTCTAATGGATTAAAAGTTAATAGATAACTAAATTAGAGAAAAGATTATCGTGATTGAAAATATCATTTAGTGTAAATTCTGTTAATACTGTAGTGCTTCAAAAAAATGTTTTTCTTGCTTCATCCCGCTCTTCACAATTTAGCAAGAGTTCGGTAGGGAGATGAGATCCACTGGACAGCTGCTACGAAATCCTCCCTTCAATGCCATGCAGCAGGTATTTTTAAAATACACAAGATGGGCCTCTCCTGCAATGGGAGGGGGAGGGGATTGGCTCAGTCGGTAGCTCCCCAGGCTCGTATTCTGTAGTTCCCAGGTTCCAGTTCCAATTGAGTCAGCATTGAGATTTATCTCCGCAAAACTCCCGCCGTGTCCACGGTCAGTAAGGGACACCGACGGGTTTGGAAAGAACGCCGTCCGTTGGATGGGACGTTAAGCCGTGGCCCCGTGTGCGGGAGAGCCATACTTTGAGAACTTAAAAGAACACGCTGGATGGCATTGACGGGAGCTACCATCTGTCTCCCAACAGCTGTTCCAGTGGGTCCCCTCCCCCAACCTTCTCTGAGCCTTCGGGGTCTTTGTGACTTGGCCATTTAGCTCGTTGCATGCAAAAAAGTGCTGCTCAGAGGTAAAACAACCCAACTCAAATACTGCAGTGGGATGATGACTAAATATCCAATTTGATAGATGGCGAACTTATAACACTCCTCAATGGTTGCTTTGTCAGTGCTCAAGCTAACGAAAAAAAATCATATTTTAAGCAGAATGAAGACTAGAACTAGATACTTACAATCCTGTGAGTTACCACTAAGTTAAATCCTATCCCTTTGGTGAATATATGACTATTGGTGATAAGAATTCATTTTCTATCCAGTATATGTAATATTGGTATTATTTGCAATGCTATTATTCATTTTAAATTTAGTTAATATAATAAAACCTCTAATCTACAGATGGGGTTACACCGAAATACAATTGCAACCCGAAATATGTTTTTCTCTGGGCGAGAAATATTGAGAAGTGCATGGAGCACGAGTTGAAAGAGTTTGCTATACAGCACAGAAACACTTCAGTAGGAAGGGAAGGATATTTAAAGATGAATTAACAACTAGGACATTCTGCGGATGCGTATATCTACATTTAAAAGAGCTCCGCGGATAAAAGTTTAACGTTGATGGGGTTAGCGCAGGCATGGCCAACATACGGCCCGCGTAATGAATTTATGTGGCCCGCGAACAATTTTTCAATATTAACATTTAACTTCTAGTAATTAATCGAATGAATTCTCGATACTTCTATATTTTTTAAAAAAGATTCCGTTATAAAGAATTAATACTTTCAAACTCATCTGCACTCGATGTTCAAGAGACGTTGCCAGAAGGCGAGTAAAATATTTTTGCATAGTGCAAAAATATTTTAAAAATCGATCATGTTACAAATGTAGTTGTGAAATTAGTGAATTTCCTACGATCGAAAGGATTAAATCACAGGCAATTTATTGATCTCCTTGAAGAACTAAATACCAGTCATTTAGATGTACTATATCACAATAATATCCGTTGGTTAAGTTTGGGAAAAGTTTTAAGACGTGTGTGGGACTTTCAAGAGGAAATAAAAATATTTTTAATGCTTAAAGAAAATGAGGATTTTCCTGAATTATTAGATCGAAATTGGATTTGTGATTTAGCATTTTCTTTGGATATTCTCACACATTTGAACGAATTTAACACATGTATAAAAGGAAAAAATTTATTTGCTCATGATTTAATACAGAAATTAAGAGCTTTTAAAATGAAGCTTAGCCTTTTTTCTACAATTCTGGCTGAAAGTAAATTTGATCATTTTCCAACGTTACAGACCATATCTTTAAATATTTTAAAAGAAGAGGTTAAAACATTTAATAAAAACATCCTTGCACTAATGACAGATTTCGAGCAGAGATTCGATTGCTTAAAAAAATTGATAAAATTTTATCTATTATCCGAAATCCATTTTCTGTACAAGTTGATGACATTCCTGTTTATATGCAATTAGAAATAATTAATTTACAATGTGATGAATTATTACATGAGAAATATCGAGAAGAGCAAGAATATTTGTGTAATTTTTATAAGCAACTGAATAATGAAAAATATGGAAATTTAAAAAAACTTGCCAAGACGTATTTAGTAATCTTTAGCTCAACTTATATTTGTGAACAAACCTTTTCTTTAATGAATCTAAATAAAAGTACAACAAGATCAAGATTGAATGATTTACATTTGGAGGCTGTGTTAAGAATAGCTACTACAAGTATAGAACCAGATATTAAAAAAATAATAAGCAATGCAAACCGCCTCAACACGTCGCATTAGTTATTATGTTAATTTGTTGAATTGATTTACTTACAATTATTCATAAACAAATTTCATAATAAAATTTTGTTTACTTAAAGAAATAAGTGTTTTGCTTAACATTTTTCAATTTTAATATTTCATCCGGCCCGTGAAAATATTTTTTTTCCCAATCTGGCCCGGGGGCAAAAACAGTTGGCCATGCCTGGGTTAGCGGATGAAAGTTTAGTATTGACACGGATAGCGGTTAAAACTACGGGTAAAGAAATTTATATTAACATGGATAAAAAGGACCAGCATGGGTGAACATGCATTTTTTTATGACTAAGACAAAAATAATTATAAATAAACTATAAAAAAAAGATTAATGATTTATAATTTTTTTTATTAAACGATAAATTCAAAGACGATAATCACTTTAAAAAGAAAAAAAAATGCAATGGGATAAAGCCACGTATTAAAAATGAAACTTATTTTATGTGAAAGAAGAGATCATTTTGCTAACAAAGAAGCAGATCTGTTCACAAATTTACTCCAGTGCTGCGTGTAAAACAGGAAACGGAAATTAAATATGTGAAAATTTCAGTCATGGAGATTACGAAGTTTGCAGAGTGAAATGTAGAGGGGGAGTTACTGCATAATGAAATGGAATAACTTCCCATAATAGGATAATTGCACGTAAAAGAGCAAAATTATGGTAAATTTTTATTTAATATTCAAAACGGTTAGGACAGGATCTACAAAAAAATAAAGGGAGGAGGAGGAGGAGTAAGTGACTCGATTAAGCCGGAAAAAAATTAATGAGGCGCACAAGGACTGGATTTCCATTGCAGCATAACATTTTACCCTCCATTTTAGATATCTTTAAAGAATATCTTCAAAAAAAAAGTGAAATGTGAAAAATGTTTTGCCCCCATTACCTTATTAGTATTCTCAAAGGTTGAGAATACTAATAAGTTGTATTATTTTAAAATTATAGTACTTTTCGATTTATATAATACAGAATTTCCATATAATTACATGTTTCAGACGAATTTGGATTTCAATAAATTTTGAAATGATTTTTTTATGTACGTAAATTTAGAAATCTGAATGAAATCTGTGTATTTTGATTTTTTTTTCAATCATATTTATTTTATATTTAGAGATTTTTTGCATGCTTCAATACTTAACAGAGCTGTCACTCAAATTAAATAATTTTGTATCCAAAATTTACGAAATATAACTCATTATACTAACTTCTTGAAATGCGCTCATTTCAGCAAATACTTTAACACAAAAGTAATTATTTAAGCTTTAATCGACAAATTCAGGAAAAGTCCTAAAAGAATTGCCTTGGTCTCTATTTGAGCTAGAATTCATTTCCTGAACTCGAGCTTGATATTTATATTAGCAATTCATGTTATTTCCATTAAGCCTTGGTATACATGTACATATCCCTCAAAGAATTCCTCCATTTATCTGAAGCCGTTGGGAAGAATGTTCATAACTTGTTAATCTGTAATTCATTATGAATCTAACTATAATCAATTTTTAATATATCTATTTTCGAAAGTTGAATTTTAGTCATAGTTTTGCTTCTGGGGACAATAAAGTATAAAGTTATACCAGCAGAATATTTTTAAGATGTGATGCAAATGCTACTTAAAATATTTTGTTTAAAAATTTACATTTGTAAATAGGAATAAAATAAATTGGCTATTGTATGAGCAGTGACTATTTCATTTCTGTTCCAGTCGCTTAGAAATCATCTGAGTTAAAAATGAAAAGTATTCATCAATCATTAGAAAAATAATCTTTTGATATAATCGTTAACGCCGTTTAAAATGACTTTAAACAATATTTATTAAGTACAGAAGACTTTTAAAATAAATTCTTTTCCCTTCATATTTTACTGCAGTTTAAATCATCATCATCATCATCATCATCATCATCATCATCATTATTATTATTATTATTATTATTATTATTATTATTATTATTATTATTATTATTATTATTATTATTATTATTATTATTATTATTATTATTATTATTATTATTATTATTATTATTATTATTATTATTATTATTATTATTATTATTATTATTATTATTATTATTATTATTATTATTATTTATTTATTTATTTATTTTAATATAGTTTTAACATTAATAATTTGTATTTCATCACAGGTAATATTTCATTAAGATTCTACAAAAGGAACTGTTTGTAGATTACTTTAAATTATTTACCAACAAATGTAATCTTCAGTGGGAAAATTCTAATAATGAAGTATTCACTGTCTTCGCTAGTAAAGATAGTGAATACTTCATTATATCACCAGTTTTCTTATTTTTCGATGAAGTTTTAACATTAAAAGTTTGCATTTCATCACAGGTAATATTCCTTTATGATTCTAGAAATGGGCAAAAATTCGTTATTTCTATTTTTTTTTATCCTATAGCATCGCTCTTTTTGGCCTAAAGTGTGCCCCGAGGTCATATAAAGTGGCTTGCAAGTTCATAAATAAAGTAGATCTGCAACAACTATTACATTTGGCCATGAAAACATTAAAGACATATGGAGATTTATTTCAAAATGAAGGTAAGTGGTTTAAAAGAGAGATAAATCTTTTTTGTTTAAATACGATTTAACCTTTCCATCCAAGAGGAATTTTCTGAATGCTGAACAGAATTGGCAATGGTTCAACACATGCCTTGTCAGTAATGATTTGGAACATTTGAAAAATCTTGCTAGGTGAGACACTTTATTTTTGTGTTCTTCATTTTATACATTTTTTTAATGTTTTACACCCTATAGCGAATAATATAGAACTAGTCATTCATCGGATTTGGTTGTGAAAGTACTTTTCAATAATCGTTTATTTGGTTTGATACATTTCAAATAGCATTTTATCAGGTTCTCTTAAAAGTTAGGTTTTTCAAAACTAGATGAACAGCACCCAGCAGCTCTCATTTTAAAATTTGCATCTTATAATTTCACTGCGCTAACGGTTAGTTTTGATAGTATCTCCCCGCCCCCCCTCCAACCTCTTAATAGAGATTCGACACGAAGAACTGTACGAAGTTGCTGACGTCACCGCTGCCAGCAACAGTTCGTTTCTACGCAAACTATCGAGATTTTTATTTCCGTTTCAGCACAGTTTTGTACCTTATGCCTCCCGAAGTACTGACTGAAGAGGTCCAAATTTGTTGCGTTGATTCCCCCTGTGAGATCCCGTGTTGAATCAAAAAATCAGATTCCCATTTGCAATCGAACGCGTTGAAAATAATGCCTCTGGGAATGTGGGGAATCTGGCAAGGGTAGCAGATTTACACGTTGTTATGACTCTTATGTTCATAGTTAGGGAGCAGTAAATGAGAATAATGGATCTAACAGCGATTTCGGTTTCCCTTTGAAACAGCATAGTAAATATTTTTGCCTCTAACAAGTCCCGATTTTGAAATTTATCTTGAAATTCAGCTCTGCAATTGAACAAACAGAAACAATCTGTGAAAGTTTGAAGCGTCTACCGTGGTTTCCCGATGAGTTATGGCTGCTGCAGAGACAGACACACACAGAAAAATAAAAATAAATAAAATATCCCCTCAAGCAGCTGCTTGCCACAGAGGTCTGACAGGAGCCTGCCAGTTTCAGCTACTTTATGACAATGTTTTGGTATCCTATGTATTCTTTCCGGGTATCTGCTGGATGCAAAATAAAATAGGCAGTTTTATCGTTTTCGTGACATTTTTCATTTTGAACATTTTTTCACATCATATAACTTTGTAACAAGTAAAACAGATGGTAATCCATTGGCACAAGGTTCAGAAAGTATGGTGGTAATCATGCGCTAAAACTTCTCATTTGTAGCTACCAGACCTTTTTGTTTAAGAATGCCAGAAGTGTGTGGCCTATCGTTAAAATGCAGAAAAAATAATGATTGATCAATACTGGGTTACTTAGGGAGCAGCTGCTTGGTTAGTCAGTCCTATTATTGTGCACAGAGATTACTAGTAATCGTTTGGTCTGATTAATTTGCTTTTCTGAATATACCCCATTCTTTGTCTCCCTACATTGGATAATTAGCATAAATAATATAAATTTAATTAATAATCTTATTTTATGTAGAATTTCTTTAAATGTCATTTATTCTTTCAATAGGAGTCGGTTGGGTTGTTTTACATCTGAGCGGCACTTTTTTGCACACCATGGGCTAATGGCCAGGTCACATGGACCCCGAAGGCTCAGAGAAGGTTGGGGGAGGGGACCCACTGGAACAGCTGTTGGGAGACAGATGGTAGCCTCCCGTCAAGGCCATCCAGCGTGTTCTTTAACGTGCACAAGGTATGGCTCTCCCACACACGGGGCCACGGCTTAACGTCCCGTCCGACGGACGGCGGCCTTTCCAAGCCCATCGGTGTCCCCTACTGACCGTGGGCAGGGCGGGGAATTTTGCGGAGATAAATCTCAACGCTGACCCAGCTGGGACTCGAACCTGGGAACTACAGATTACGAGCCTGGCGCTCTACCGACTGAGCCACCCCCGTCCCTTATAGGAGTCGGTAATGCGCCAAGATCGTAATCTGCAGTTTCTAGATTCCAGTCTCAACTGTAACAACTTTGAAATTTATCTTCCCAAACTCACGCCCTGCTCTCGGTGAGTAAGGGAATATTAATGGGCTTGTAAAGACCGCTGTCCATTGGTTAAGACGTTAAATCGTGGTTCTGTGTGCAGCAGATTAATACCCTCCTAATAATACGAACACGCTAGATGGCCTTGATGGAAGGCCATCATCTGTCTCTTAACAGTTGTTCAGTGGGTCCCCTTCTCCCAGTCTTCTCTGAGCCTCGGGGTCCTTGTAACCTGACCATTTATCCCATTGTGTGCATACAAAAAAGTAAAATAATCCTCTTCCAGTGTGAAAAATATGTTGCTGTTGTTATTGCTTTAATTCTGATAAGATAAAAAATTCTTCTATGTCTTTAATCCGGATTAATTCTACTTCTTCGCTGTTATTAATATAATGCAATTTTCCTTATGTTAATCGTTGTATTCGTTAAATTTGTCCTAAACTGTTTTTGTTAATTTAACCAATTTGTAGTTAAACCTCTCCTAAATGCAGGCACTGCCAACATGGGAAACTCAGTTTGTCTTCCTGAAATCAGCATCAGAGACGTAAGACCCTGCGCATCGAAACTTTATAAATATATAAGGAAATACAGAAAAAAAATCAGCTTTACAACCATAAGTTCAAGGTGAGTGACCACCTTGTTTTAGTCATTATTTTTGCAAGGAATAGTAAAGAACTCACAAGAGAATCCGTACAATTATACAACTATTTTCAGTGAAAATGTTTTTGAAACGAAGAAAAAAAAACTGATACTTGGTATGCACATCACTCGACACTAGTGGTTGTCAAAGAGTGTGTCAGGAAATTTCGAATGATATTGCAGATAAAAGGAAATTTATAACTATCTTGTTGCTACTTTCTGCCATTGATTCTTCATTTAACATTTCACGTTTAATCAAAAGCTTATTCATATTAAATCTTAATATTAAAACCAAAATTAACACAAAAAATGCCCATAATACATACTGCATAGCCCTAACTTCAGTAAGCGTCAAAACTGAAACAGAATAGCTCTGCTTTTACAAAAGCCTACAGAGAAATGGGTTTTATTGAAAGGCAAAATGCGCATGCGCGAGTCTCCCATACTGTTGCCAACTTTTATTTTTAATGTATCGCGAGTGTTCACTGCGAAAAATGGGGCGGGGGTGGCTCAGTCGGTAGCGCGCCAGGCTCGTAATCTGTAGTTCCCAGGTTCGAGTCCCAGCTGGGTCAGCGTTGAGATTTATCTCCGCAAAATTCCCCGCCCTGCCCACGGTCAGTAGGGGACACCGATGGACTTGGAAAGACCGCCGTCCGTCGGATGGGACGTTAAGCCGTGGCCCCGTGTGCGGGAGAGCCATACCCTGTGCACGTTAAAGAACACGCTGGAGGGCCTTGACGGGAGGCTACCATCTGTCTCCCAACAGCTGTTCCAGTGGGTCCCCTCCCCCAACCTTCTCTGAGCCTTCGGGGTCCATGTGACCTGGCCATTTAGCCCATGGTGTGCAAAAAAGTGCCGCTCAGAGGTAAAACAACCCAACCCAACCCACTGCGAAAAATAGTGTGCCGTGAGCCATAAAAGTTTGAGAATTACTGCTCTACAAATTGCATTTAAAATCACTGTGAAGATTTATCAAAAAAAGTGTAAAGAATGATTTTGATACCATGCATATGACATCACTGTGTATGACACGAGAGAAATAAAAAAGTTATATTTGCCTTCGGCTAAAAAGATTATTATTATTTAATGAAATATACATAGGAGTATTATGAAAAAAGTACAGATACGTTGATAAATTTTATATTTCCTTCAGACAGACATTTGACAGAACTCCAGTATAAATTACGACAGGGCAAGTTTAGGTTTAACAGGAGATCGAGTACTGATCACTAAAGGGAAGATTATGATTGACTGTTGCAGCAATTTATATTGACAAAGTCAGTGTAAAATAACAGTATTAAAAGTCTAGTTTCACATTAATACGAGTGTAAATCGACATAGTTATTATTAGGATTCATAGAAACCATAATTTAAATTATCACACAGATCTACCCAACTAAGCAGAAAGGCAAAACAAACAGGAGTGTTCGCACTACGCTAAACAGGCTCCATACTATTCCGACAAAAAAAAGGTAGGATGAGCAAAAATACGAAGCACTAAATTAACGAATATTTAGTATGGTTGAATCCAGTGATATTCCGAGCTCTTTTGGCGCCCTTTTGCCCCTTTAAATTTAATGAAGGAAAAAAAAATTGCACGTATGCAAGTTTAAATTCTAACAAAATCATGTAAGATATTATATAACTATTATTTTTAATGTATTTTAAATACATTTGTTTGTGTTTCACTTCATTGCTTTTTTTCAAATTTTGCTCTACTTTTGATTCGTTTCAATAAGAAATTTGTTTATATTAAATTCCTGTGTAATAATTTTATTTGATTTTTATATAGTGCAATAGTGTTGTGATGCTTTTTTTTTTTATATAAGATAGATATTGTTTCCCTTTTATATTCATACAAAATGAACCAAAATAAAGTGCAACGAATTATTATATAAATATTTTCTGCCTACATATTTAAATCAAAAAATGAATATGATTAATACGGTACAATGATGTCACATTTTACTTCTGCATAAATAATTTCAATTACAAATTGAATTAGAAATAGAATGACAAAGAAAGAAAAAGAAGGTACATTTCAACAAAATCTGTGCAAATATACTTTAACCTAAAAGGTAAATAAAATCTTGAAATAGCTCTGATTATAAATGTGAACTTTGGAGGATGTATCTGCTTGATTTTTGCAAATGAAAAGGGCTAAATGACGGACATAGTGATCAAGAGAATTGCGATTTTATATTTTAATACATTTTACAAGTCTCATGTGTGAGTACTATGCAACTTGAATTATTATTGTGAAGTCTAATAAATCAAAAACAAAAAAATTACAATTTTTGTTATTGATTAAGTTTGTCGCGCGCCCCTCTACCACTGTCGCCTCAGGCGATAGTCCCATCAGCCCCTGCTTAGGCACGGCCGTGGTTGTAGCTACGTAAAGATGGCATAAACACGAGGTTTTACTTATGTTATTTAGGTGTAAGTAATGTACATATTAGTAATAGAAGTTATTTATGCAGTTTTTCAGGTTTTAAAATATAAAGATTGAACAAGGTATTGTATATATTAATTCTAATTTCTTGAAAAATTGGAATACATAACAGCAATATTTTTTCTTATGAACTTAAATCAGAGGATTACAATGGGTTCAGTTTAAACTGTCTAGTCCTGTCGCTAAACGAAATGATCGATTTTAACGTCTACTCTTATTCAAAACTTCTAATTAACGTCTAATTTAACGTCTAATCTTATTTTTAAGGGAATGCATTCATTTGTAAGGAAATTAAATGAGAGACGAGAAATTATTAAATTAAAGCTAATTTACAAACCTCGTTAATCACTAGGGGAGATAAAAAGAGTTCGTAGTTAAAAAGAGCAAATAAGAGACCAATTTATTAAAACTTATGCAATGATGTTGACTCTTTATTTTTTTCTTTTCTCAATATTCTCCACAGCCTGAAGATATTATCATCAGAATGCATAAGAAAAGTTGTTGAGAATTGCCCTTTCGAAACAAGACTCATTCTAAACAGGATTGTTTTCGTATTCGCTATGAATCAGATTCTTTACAACCGGATGGTAAAACGCCAGGTGCCAAGAGACATTCCTTTGGGAAAATCTATGCATTGGAGAGCTGACCCGGATGTTCCAGAAGGACTTAAAAGCAAGAAAGGTAAGAAGTGTTCTTTGTTACGGATTGATCATTTGTAGCTCATGATCCCTATGGAGAATATAACGTTTAGAAATCAGTATGCAAGGATCTAACTTTTTTTTAGAATTTGGAATTCGAGAAGGAGGTTTTTCGAAGAAATATTTTTCTAAGTGAGTTAACTTTTGCTTAAATTCTTAAGGCATATCATTTTATTTTTTGAAAGTAAGATCTGGAGTCTCAGATGTACTTGTGATGAGATTCTTTCCGATAGCCCCCTCTCCGTCCTCAGTGGGGAAAGGAGACACAGATGGGATTAGAAAGATCGTTTGTCATGTGATATATTAAGCAGTGGCCTCATCTTCATCCCCAAGCTCTGAAGGTTCGAATGGATCCATGGGTCAGAGGTTGCCTTTCATTTCAAACTTTTATTGAAGCGACCCACTATGAGAAATACATTTTACATCGCGACCCATTGAAAAAATGCTTGTCGCGACCAACTAAATTGATTTCACCATCCGTTAATGGGTCGCGACCAGCAGTTTGAAAAATGCTG
This sequence comes from Ryuthela nishihirai, assembly GCA_038380435.1. Classification (NCBI taxonomy): domain Eukaryota; kingdom Metazoa; phylum Arthropoda; class Arachnida; order Araneae; family Heptathelidae; genus Ryuthela; species Ryuthela nishihirai. The sequence goes on along the minus strand of JAWZYU010000024.1, from coordinate 33,212,386 downwards.
CTCTAGTCAGTGTAGAATTGAAATTGCTTAAATGATTAAGCTTAAAATAAGCAAGTGTTAAACATCACTATTAAAATTAGCTTTCAAGTTTGCCCTAAGTAAATAGCTAATGATTTAAAGTTGTGTTGGGTTGTTTTACCTCTGAGCGGCACTTTTTTGCACACCATGGGCTAAATGGCCAGGTCACATGGACCCCGAAGGCTCAGAGAAGGTTGGGGAAGGGGACCCACTGGAACAGCTGTTGGGAGACAGATGGTAACCTCCCGTCAAGGCCATCCAGCGTGTTCTTTAACGTGCACAGGGTATGGCTCTGCCGCACAAGGGGCCACGGCACGTCCCATTCGACGGACGGCGGCCTTTCCAAGCCCATCGGTGTCCCCTACTGACCGTGGGCAGGGCGGGGAATTTTCTAATGATTTAAAGAGGTATACTAGAATTGTAAAAGGAGATACATTTAAAGTAATACAAGAATTGCAGAAAGAGAGACAGTTAAATAGATATGAAAAAATTCCAGAAAGGGAGACAGTTAAATAGATATGAAAAAATTCCAGAAAGGGAGACATTTTAAGAGAATATGTTTAGGTTTGTGATCACTAACAGGAGTCGATTTTCGCATGAAATATGAATTTCAAAATTTGCCTTATGGATGTTGATGTTTGTGTGTGTATGGTCCTATGGAACCAAGAGAGCAATTTGTGATTTTTAGAATATTTCGCTCAGGAGTACCTATAATTTTACGTTATAATTTAAATAAAATTTGCTCACCTTGATTTTAGCAGCACTAATACTTCTCCTAACCGCACAGGAGTATAAAGATTGACTTTAATTTTTCGTACAATCTTGATTTCTAAAAACATTGTTTAGTATTTGAAAACATTTTTTAGTATTGAAGGTGATCCACTGGGCGGCTGTTAGTAGAGAAATGCAGCTTCCTGTCAAGGCCATTAGCCTGTTCTTTATTGTGCGGGGGTGGCTCAGTCGGTAGTGGGCCAGGTACGTAATTTGTAGTTCCCAGGTTCGAGTCCCAGCTGGGTCAGCGTTGAGATTTATCTCCGCAAAATTCCCCGCCCTGTCCACGGTCAGTAGGGGACACCGATGGGATTGGAAATGCCGCCGTCCGTCGGATGGGACGTTAAGCCGTGGCCCCGTGTGCGGAAGAGCCATACCCTGTGCACGTTAAAGAACACGCTGGATGGCTTTGACGGGAGGCTACCATCTGTCTCCCAACAGCTGTTCCAGTGGGTCCCCTCCCCCAAATCTTCTCTGAGCCTTCGGGGTCCATGTGATCTGGCCATTTAGCCCATGGTGTGCAAAAAAGTGCCGCTCAGAAGTAAAACAACCCAACCCATCTTTATTGTGCCCAGTGTTTGGCTCTCCTGCACACTGCGCCTGCAAAAAAAAAAATCGTTTTTATTGCTACATATATTAATCATTGTTACATGGTACATTAATGATAGAGATGAGTTCGGGTTCAATTTTTGAAGCCCCCCCTCCCCCCGAGTACGTCAGAGCCCGAACCATTTTGAAAGTTCTAGAGCTCGAGTTCGAGCTCAGTTTGGGAAAAAATTTATCTGATGCATCGTAAGTTATATGTACAGAAATGACCCAATACAAATAATAAGTTGTTTTCAAACAAATCAGATCAAAATCTTTAATTAAATCTTTATTTGATATTTATTCATTTAAACACATTTTTCATTTTATAAACTTATAAAGATAATTATATGTACATAAATAGAGTAAATTTTCCTTCATGAAGAAAATAATATGTCACTAATTCAAGAATAGAAAAGTGCAAAAACATAGTTACATATGCTTATTAACTAGATTTTATTCGTTGTCACTTTCTGACAATAGACGCATTCGTTTGCATAAAGACTGGAATTAAATCACTTTCATCGCTTGAAACATTTTGGCCGTCGTGTTCATATTCCAATGGTGAAATGCTCTCAGTGGCATGGGAAACTTAATTATCACTTATTTCCAGTGATTCTGAAGTTTGATTAGTTTTGACAACGAACTCTGTAATCAATCGTTGAGATCATGCTTTTACCAGATCTTTGTATAATTCTTGATAACGCGCCATACATGATTTCAGTTCACGTTTAAACTGCTCAGCTCGTTCGACAATGGGATCATGTGTAAGAAAACGATTTTCCGATTTATTAGCAACTTGAAGCCCTCCTTTAATGAAACCTGCAGTTAGTGGAACCTCTTCATCACCATCACTTTTCCTTTTTCATTAGGAGTCTCAAGGACAACTTCTATTATTTCATCTTCGCTAAGAGCTTTGTCAACCAGCAATTCATCAATATCTGCAAACAATAAATCATCGAATCCTTCTCCACCAACTGCGTGTGTTAAAGTGATGATATTAGGATATTCAGTCCTGTTTGGGGGTACAGGATCTTTGCTTTTTACACATTCTGGACAAATAGCTTTCCAGAATGCGTTTAAAGTTGATGGTTGCAATTCTGATAACGTCAATCCAACATGTCTGATACAATCTAAAATAGAAAATTTCTTCCACACATCAGCAACTTTTAGTGTTTTATCCTTATCTAGTTTATCCAAAATGTATTGGAATGTTCGTCTTACGTAGTAAGTTTTAAATCTGGTAATTATACTCTGGTATAGTGGTTGTATTAAGGATGTCGTATTAGGCGGCAGAAAACAAAATTGCACATTTGGGTGTTCACAAAACAGGATGGCCAGGCGAATTGTTTATAATCAATAGAACTTTAAATTGGAGATTTATTTCCTACAAATAGTGTTTAAATTCTGGAACAAAACATTTATGGAACCTTTCACTAAAACTTTTTTAACTCTATTTTCTATTACCTGGAACATAGAGTAGACTGATATAATATAATACCCCCCTCAAGCAGCTGCTTGCCACAGAGGTCTGACAGAAGCTTGTCAGTTTATATGCCATAGTAGAAAGTCTGAGAGGATGGCAGGCACTCAGCAGAAAAACTACACAAACAGCTATGCCTTAACCCGGAGCTCGAACCCAGGTCCCTTAGATCAGTAGCCAAGCGCGCTAACCACTCGGCCATGGGACAGTATATAGTTATCACAAGAAAGGACCCCTATAGTTATCACAAGAAATGCGATCACCTTTTTTGAAAATAGGGATAATAATAGCTCTGATAAAATCCTTAGGAATCATGCCTTTATCATAAAAGATATTCAAAATTTCAGTCATTCAAGTGATAACTGAAACACTCCCAGCTTTAAGAATTTCTGAAGTAATTTCCTCTACCGTTGGGGATTTATGAAGTTTAAGTCTAGAAATAGCCAAAATAACTTCAGATTATGTTATACGGCTAACATTAAAGCCAGTAATACATCTATCATCATTGCAAACAAGGGAGTAGAACTAACCATATTGTTTAAAACATCACTGATGTGCTCAGCCCACCTAGCCATGACAGAATCCTCACCTTCTATAACCTTACCTCGTATATCCTTCAAACCCTGTATGCCTGTACGTTTTCTACCACATAAAACATTAACTATCTGATACAGCTCTCTGATGTTGTGCTGCCCAACTGCTTTCTCGTCTTTGTCAGTCAAGCTATAAAGCCAAAGATTCTTATCAGCAGCTAACTGATCCATTACTTGTTTATTGAGCTCTCTGTAATCCTTTCTATTAGGACTAGTAAGGTATTGATTAAGGACATTCCTGCATTTCCTTCTTTCTGAAATGAACTCAAATGCCTTATCACTCAAATAATTCGGTCTCCTCTGCTCCTTTTTTCCTAAAAGAATAACGTTAGTTTCCAAAAAAGCCTGTTTAAAATGGTCTCATTCTTCCTCAACTTCAGTAGTAAGCAAACTATGACTGTCATAATGATTAAGTAACCTATCATGGTAAGCTTTTGCTATAACTGGGTCTTTCAGAGAGTCATTATTAAAAGTAAATTTTTTAACCTTAGCACAACACTTTTTAAGTTTAAGTTGCAAGACACTTTTAACAAGGTAATGGTCAGATCCAATATCAGCTCCCCTATATGACCTGGTATTCCTAACAGAACTATCCCATTTGCTGTTAATTAATATATAATCAGTCATATTCTTATGCAGCAAATCAGGTGAAACCCATGTGTACTTATGTATGTCGCGGTGTTTGTAGTAAGTGTTAGTTATTCTGAAACCACTGATTTTACTTACCTGTAGGAGACGTTGCCCATTGCAGCTACCAATACCAAAAGGGCCTATCACCCCTCCCCAAAGGTCAGAGTCAGTACCAACTTTGGCATTGAAGTCACCTAGAACAAGGGCAATATCTCCTTTCTTGACAGAATCCAAAATATCCTGAAGTTGTCCTTAAAACCTATCCTTCTCATCCTCATCAGCATTCTCAGTGGGGGCATAACAACAGATAACATTCAAGTCTTTAATGCTTGTCTGAAGTTTTGCTGTAAGAAACCTTTCATTAATGCACTCATATCCTAGAAGAGCATGACTAGCATGTCTGCTGAGAAGTAGACCCACACCTTGGTGATGTTTATTGTTTTCCCTCCCTGAAAAGAGAAGTTTAAGATTATTTTTAAGAATCTGACCTTTACCTGTCCATCTGGTCTCTTGCAAGCCTAGAATATCTAGGTTATAGCGCTGGAATTCATGCCTGAGGACAATCAAGAGAATAATCTTTATATGATGTCCTCACATTCCACGTTCCTGCAGAGAGAAAATGATTAGTAGGATTTTTAAAGAAACTTGGTTTACTGTGATAGGGATTATTGTGATAGGGATTGTGACTTGGTTTATTGTGATATGGGGCAAAGACATGTTCCCCCTCCGCTAAAGGCTGAAGTCACCGATGCTGGTAGGAACCTCAGGCACCACCTTTTCAAGTGGACTTTTTCAAGAGCCATATGGCCTGCCTGAGAGACATTACACCAGTTTAGGTTTGACGATGCCCAACTAGCTAAGTGAGGTTCAGGTACCTGCGATGGCCTTTGATTAGGATTATCCACCAGCTGATATTAGGTGTCATGCCTCCGTTCACTTAGGACTGACAACCCAGAAGCAAACAGAAAACACAGCGGCAGATTCTCCCTCAACAGAGGCCCACCAGTGCAGCAAGTCCAGGATCCATAATCAAGTTCAAATCCATAAACAAGTCTAGTCTAGTAGGTATAAATGTTCAGCTCCAGGACCCTGTAAAGTTGACCACTCCTCAGCATGATTGAAAAAAAGAAAAAAGTTTCCATAGATGACCAGATCAGTAGGCCATACTGAACTGGCAGCCCTCCCCTTCCGTTCCCTTCCAAAAGAGAATCTCTCTTTTCAAAGGTACTAACGGCTTGCACCACGAGAAGGCGGGGTCGGACATTAGGTGTTAGACCTGGCCTGTTCTGTGCATCATCACTGGGGATTGGTACACAGCTCTCCTTCCAATTTATGCCTAGCTACCATTTACAGACATTATACAATACAGAACCACATATAAATACCATACCATTATAAAATACAGAAATATATTATTCGTGCGGGAAAAATTAATAAACTCACTCTTACTTAAACATGAAATACGCATGTTAGAATTACACACGTAGTGAAACACATGTATGATACATAACATTATCAAAAAAAGAGTGCTTGCCTGAAAAACTACATCTTTTACACTTATAAAATACGGAAATATACATACTTTTTCTAAGAATTACACGCTGGTGCGGGAAAAACAACCACTTTCATACTTACACAAACATAGTGCACTTACATACCTGTTCTAAGAATTCCACACTGGTATTGTAATATTTATTCTCATGCAGGAAAAAAATAACTAAACCGATTCTTACTTAGCATGAAATGCGCGTGTTAGATTTACTCGCGTAGTGAAATACGTATGTGAATACATGTCATTGTCGAAACACGTGTGTTTGCAGCGAAAAATAACCACTTTCGCCCTTATACACACAGTTTACTTACGAGCTTATTCAAACGTAACAGGAAACTGTAGATACACACGGAACCCTGAAAAGAGCATGAGAACGGGTCCAAAAATATAGACATCCTTGGTGTAAATCTGCCGTTTTAACACACGTTTATACTTTACGTGTTCATATAAGAAAGTATTCGACACACTCCGAATTTCACCCATGTCATGACTTTTTAGTTCAAATCTTAATTACACATTGCCTGTGGGAAATGAATCGTTCATTGACCACGTTTGTTTTTTAGCAAAGCGCATGGTCATATCGCTACTGTTCGAAAGATCGTCCCCTGCGCCACTTTCGCATCGAAGTCACCACTGGAACTGTCTCTTAGAAACTGTACGTTATCGTGGTTATTGGTTGGAAAAATAAAAGAAGTTGAAACTTAGCTGATGGAAATGATACACCCCTGAATGTCATTTGAAAATTCGTGGATGTTAGTGCATGTTACGCTATCACCACCTAACAAATGACGTGGTGATTAATGCAACAGATTTCTTTTCGCATTACTTCTACTTCATATCACACTGGGTTTGAAACTTTCACACATTCTATTATTATGCAAAACTCGCATTAAATACTTTTTTGTTTGTTTTTCCGTTTTAATATCGAATTTTTTATTACATCGGTACCGTTTTGTAAAACATGTCACCCATATCTTATTAACAATTTTCTGTCTGGGTTTCTTCTAACAGTGATTTTCCCTTTCTAATGTACTATATTTCGTTTCGTGGTGGGATAAAACCATATTATCCCAGTAACCGCTACATGCTTTTTTTAATTGTGATGAACAGTATAAGGGGACATTTTAAAATTAGCTAACCACATGGAGCTTTTGCAGGCCGTAAACTGTTGAGATGCGCCGTTAAGCCGAAAAGATCCCGCCGAAGATAAGATGGCAGCATACTGGACCTTCCATTGACCTCCCTCGCAAAGTGCTGCATTTCGTCATGAAGCGAATAATTATTTCACTTCTTCATTACGGTTGAAAAGATTCTCGAGGAAGATGAAATTCACGGAGTGAGCAGCACTTCCCATAAGTAAAGAATTTAGATATGCAACGGATTATCTGCTTTCACATCGAAGGGTTGTTCCATAGGTCAGTACGTTAAGTTGTCCTTGACCTTTGAGTCACCACCTGATAGAGTTTCCTGTTCGCATGTGCGTCTCCGTGCCATTTCTTTGGATTAAGCGACAAGAATAGTAGCAATTGTAATATAGTGGGTGTTAAGTGGGGAATAAGAATTAATTAAAAATTTTAAGAATATGGAGGGAATTTTCCTATTTTTTTAAGAAGGGTATTTCTGGACTTGGGATGTTTCACATTGAGTGACTCTTAGTTTGTATAGACATTTTTTTTGTCTGTCACTTATATCCAATGTACACTCTACGTGAGAACATCGATTTTTGGGACATAAGTGCAGAATTCTTTTACTGAGGCCCGATCACCCCCATCAGTGCGAGCCATCGTATTGTCGTTGGGGTTTTGAAAGACATTATTGGGGCTGTCTATGAAAATTAAGCGCAAAATTCACTGGTCTCTGACGTAGTTGACCCACTATACATCTGGGCGTGTGGGTGCTGCAATCCTTCGCTGATTCAGCCGTTCGCAAAAATAGGAAAAAATTCATCAGACCTCCATTAACATACACTTAAGTTGTGTTTGGATGCAGAATTAATGGTAGATGTTTTACGCAACGCAAGGGTAGCCGCAACGTATGAATTGTTTTCTACTTTTACCATTGCTTACTTTCTATAAATCGCAACCGCGTGCAAAAACTCTTTACAGAATTGTTTTTTATCCGATGAAAGATAACTGACCTTGTAAACAAGCGTAACAAACACACGTGTACTAACAACGAGTCGCAACGCAAAATAAAATTTCATCAGCGTGATGTGTCATTGGTCTTGTGATTACACGTTCACCAGTAAACGGAGGAAAAGACGGTTTTTAAAACTGTAAGAGCGTTTACAATTGCAATTTTTAAAAAAAAATGATATCTGACTTCCAAAGAATTAGCTGATTTTTCTTCCAAGGAAGAAATAATATTTTGTTTTCGATTGTTACTGAGTAGCAATACTTCCTTGGAAAACGTAATATTTTGCATAAGTGAAACATGTGCTGAATTAGGGATACAGTGGCAGTAAGTATTAGGAATAAAAAGTTTTAAACTTAAGACCAAGTAGCGTAACGGATATATGGGAATTAAAAAAGGTGGTTTTATTGATTATTCTTTTGCAATCACGATGTCTTTGAAATGACTTAGTAAAGGAAAATAAGTTAATAAATTAAGTGGGGATTGAAAATTGCAAAGAAGGAAGGAATTTTTTTACCTTTGATTCGTGTGGTGAGGTTTTTGAAATGCTATAGTATAACATGAAAATACGGGGAGTAATAAACTGAGACATGGTAGAAATAAGAATTTAACGTAAAATCACTTCGTCGTTCCAAAACTAGTCCTGACATGGTTAGGGACGCGTAAAGTGCGGTGCAGAATATGTGTGAACACAAATATCTAATGGCATCATCCTTCAACCAGATGGAGACTAATTTTAATAAGAGAGGTGCGATACTTGGAGGTTTAGGGACGCCAAGGGAAATTTCAAAACGGATTGTCTTCTTCCGATGGGTACTTTGTTTATTTACAAAATAAATGATCTATCATAAAGGGGAGTGGGGATATTTCGATATGAGGATGAAAAATTATTTCCCAAACATTGTTTCCATACCCTATCTCCTGTGATGATCTGTAACAAAGGGGGCTGAAGTGGGGGTGTGAGAATGAGGATTTGGCCAGAATACTGTCAATGGATGAAGTCATCTGGCGTCTCTGGACTTAGAGAAATTTCGTGATGGATCCGAAAGCAGTGGTGAAGAATGTGAGTGGTTTTTCTAAAACATGTTGTAACACATTATATGTCATACGGAAAGGGGAGGGATCGACAGCCTGGTGGGTGATGTGATCCAAGATGACCATCGGTGGAAATTTCGAGAAGGGGTGACCATTCAAGATGGCCACTTGGGGGATGTGAGGGGTGGAACTTTTTCTAAGAGTTTTAATTAATGAGGGTTTTTTTTTAATAAAGGGCGTTTGGTAGGGCTTTTTGATGAATAACGAGTTTGTAGGTTGGACATCGAAGATACCCGCCAAAGGGATGAGGGGGATGCCGTGAACATTGCCACCAAGAGTTTAGTTGGAGTTTGCAATTATTTTGAGGATTACATTAACCATTCTGGGAGGGGATGCCACCGAAAGTTTAGTTGGACTTTGTAATTATTTTGAGGATTGCATCATCCGTTCTGAGAGGGGTGGGATTATTCAGTGGGTTTGCAAATCTGGACATGGTGATTACATCACACATTCCAGAATTGCTCCATTTTCTGGGACTTGGCTAGAATGTGCAACATTTTCTAGAAGGTTCTATTACGTCATAGGAGGAAAGTTTCGCAAATTTTGGGGGGTTTAGGGGGATGTCAGAAACCGAGATGGCTGTCATGGGACTTAGATAATATTTTTCGCAAAGACGTCCATGGATGGGGTAGAACTTTTGATAAGCATTTAATAAAAGGGAGGTGGAACTTTTAATAAAGGTTTTTTTAGCGAATAAGGAAATTATAGGTTGACCAACGAATATGTCCGCCAAAGCCAGAGTGGGGGCGTAACCTTTGATAAATGTTTATTAAATGGGACGGAAGTTTTGATAAAAAGGGATATTTTAATGAATAAGGAAATTACAGGTTGGCCATCGAAGATGCCCGCCAAACGGTGAGGGGGGGAACCTTTAATAAGTGTTTTAATTGAAGGGGCACATATTAATAAGTATTTTTAATGAAGGATCGAACTTTTGATAAATGTTTTAATTAAAGGTGGTGCATAAAAATAAAGGGGTCATTAGTTTTAATAAGCGTTTAATTTATAAGGACTAAAATATTCTGGGGTTAATAATAAGAAATAAAAATACGTGTGTTAATTTACAAGAAATAAAAAATACGTGGTTAATTTACAAGAACTTAAAAAATATCTGGGTTAGTTTATAAGGATTAAAATATTGGGGGATTAATTTACAGGAACTAAAAAATACGTGCGTTAATTTACGAGGAAATAAAAATTCGCAAGTTAACTTATAAAGAAATGAAAAATTCGTAGGTTGTAAAAAATCGCAAGTTAATAAAAAATAAATACAGAAATATAAAGTTTACACGTTAAATTATAAAAATTGTTAATTTGCAAGGACTAAAAAATGCGTGTTAATTTACGAGGAAATAAAAATTCGCGAGTTAACTTATAATGAAATAAAAAATTCGTAGATTATAAAAAAATCGTACGTTAATGAAAAATAAATCGCAGGAAATGTAAAAACTCGCACGTTAAGAAAGAAATGCAAGAAACATTCCTAGATTATTTTATAATGATCGATTATTCTCACTTGAGATATATCTAACCACTCTGAGCATATAACTATCCTTGGCGTAATGGCTAAACTCGTTGGTAAACTCCTAAACTAAAGTTCCTCGAAACAAGCCCCATCGTAGGAAGAGTTTTTTCAAAATACATTATGTGTGCTAAAAATATAGTACACGTGTTAAACACTAGATGGCGCCACAATTAACAACGATATTTTGGATAATGGTTGGACTTAGAATTTTCGGCTGAGGACAGAAATCAAGATGGCGGAATTCAAAATGGCGGACGAACGTCAAAATCGAGGGAGTTTGTGGTGATGTCAGGATTCAAAATGGTGGGAACCAAGATGGTGTAGTCTGGATTTAGAAATTTCGGATCAGGGTAGAAACCAAAATGGCGGGACTTATTCAGGAGTTTGTAGTCAAAAGGACGGGTGCAGAGGGAGTGGGGATGGCACCTTTGATAAGGGGTCAGTTAGGAAATATGGATTTTGAAATATGAGTTATGATATTAATAAGGGGAGAAGTAGTGGGGGCGCATAAGGGGGTGTGGTCTATGACGTCATAGGGGGAAAACACTGTGCATAGGGATCCGTATAGTGGGATGATACTACTTACTTGACCGATCAGTTCCAACTGTAAGTAAAGTTACCGCAAGTAAAGGCCAACACCAGTTCCGTTTACCAGAATATACTGTAAACATTACTTACAGAGGGGAAATAAATGTAAGGGTCAACACCAAATTGGTACAAACTCTTAGAGTGCATTAAGTTACGATGAGCTATAGCTGTTGACGAAATTTGGTTCTTAAAACAATAAAAACACGATAAAATTTTCCTCGGAAAAATAATTATCAAAACATTCTAAAATTAATGGAAAGTATTTCAATAATTTAAATATATTAAAAATGCATACTTTTTAATTGATATATCAGGATATGCTCAGTTTGTGAAACTAAATATTTTATTCTCCAACCATCATTTTTAGGAAATTTGAACAACAGACAACACTTCAAGCAGAAACTCCATGTCTTAAAGTCGCCTTCTCACCTTGCATAAAGTCTGTTCGAAACTTCATGGTAATGACAGTTCAAGAATTAATGAAGAAACCTTAAACAGGTTAAAGTTAACTTTCTTTTGTCCAAGTCTATTAAGTACTGAATCTGTTCATCTGCGTTTTTTCCACGCTTCTAATCTCAAAAAGATAAAAAAAAAACATGAATTTATTTATCTGTTTTATATGTAAGAACGCTTTTCCTAAAAGTAAAAAAAATAAATAAATACCTCCTCAAGCAGTTGCTGGCCACAGAGGTCTGACAGGAGCCTGTCAGTTTACGTGCCATAGTAGAAGGTGTGAGAGGATGGCAGGACCTCAGCAGAAAAACGACACATATATCCATGTCTTACCCGGGACTCGAACCCAGGTCCCTTCCTAAAGAAGGATAAAAAATGTGAAATTACATATTATACATAACTATGTTTGAAGGATAAGTTAAAGATTATCATTGTTTTTCTTTTTCACTTCCTTTCAGATAAGGAATTTTTCAAATGGGAGAGAAAATGGCTTCCTTTCCTCGCTGTGTTCTATCCTGCTTTTCGGCAATATTTATCTGTTAGAACCCTTCATTGCTTCGTATCCTACACTATGGGCGTTCCCAGGAATTACTGCACCACGGACAGGGGAAGGTAGATAAACTTCCTAATTAGTTTAAACTGTAATGGCCAGTGAGATAACAAACCTCCTAGCCAGATATGAACTTGATTGGTTTCAAATAAATTTTCAGAATTTTTACGTATCTAGGGTATATTAATACATTTTACTCCTCTGCATACGAGGTTACAGTTTAATGTCCAATCCTGCTGACAGTGGATTTCGAAGCATTTCAGTATATCTTTTTCACAGAAGGAAGGCTGAGGTTTAGCAGATAAAATCTCGTTATAGGCACAGTGGAGGCTCGAACCAGGTAAAATTCAATTACGAGCTTGTTCCGCCACCCACGGAATCAACCCTCAGCCCATAGGAAAGGAACCAATAGGTTAAAAAGAAGAAATTAAACTGTCTCCCAATGAAAGAAATAATACGAGATTATTATTTTCTATAAAATCGTTTTATACTTTTTTTCTACCATCTTTATAAACATGCCATTCACTTCCGCGTTCTCCTTTCTTTTAATTCATATTTTAACTGTTTTGAACGCAACTAAAGAAACTACTCAGAATGACAATATGAAAAATAAAGCTCTCTTTCATATTCAATTTAATCAAAACATATTCGTCTCTTATTTTACAGATGCAATATGACTTCCAACCAAGGATGTTTATTCGCATTTCTCTTTAAGGATTCTCATGAAGGAATTCAACGGAAGACAAAACTCACGTGAAGTTCTCTGGTTTCTTGTACGGACCATGTCAAAATAATAGATGTAATAGAAAAAGGCTCAACTAACTTCCAATCGTAATTTACCTTTGAAATATACTCGAATTTATTTTTACTGCAATTAGAACTGCAAGATTTATTTTAAATTTTTCATCTTCGCACAAAACGAAATTTTCTTCTCTCCTATATATATATATGACGTTTTTATCAGTAACAATAAAGCAATGTAGTATGTATATAATAAGCGTGACTTGTCTCTTTTTTTGACTCAATTGCATTAAATTTAAATTCAAAGTCATTTGCATTAAAAGGTACTGAATAGTACCTGGAGTCCGAACATCAGTCTCCCAATACCTGATGAATGAAGAAGAAAGGATCATCTTCAGATCAGTATTTGTCCCATTCGATTCAAAATTTATACTAATATTAATTTATTTGTACTTGACTTGGTTTTCTATGTCACACGATCCACGCCAAAAATGATGGAATTTCGAAGGTTTCCCGCATTTTCTCTATAAGAATAAACATAAATTATTTGAAACTGAATGCCAGTTTCAATCACGCGAAAATTTAAATATAATACAGTAGCAGATTTTGGGGTCGTTTTGTCGGATCCTTAACTGAATTAAAATCTCCAAAATATAAACAGATGACGCTTATATAAACAGATCAAGCTTGCATTTGACATCAACACGTTACTATCGCCAAGGACGTACCCATTAGGGGGATACGTTCTTGGTGATGAGAGGGGGGGACGACCAGGGTGCCCAGACCCCCTTCTACTCCAATATCATGTCTCAAACGAAATTTCAAACGTGTGCACCTGCTTTGAAATCCAAAACAGGTATCTTTCTAAAACACATTTTAGCCGCTATATGTCCGACTCTAAAAATGAATTTATCAATACAACTATAAAATCTTATTGATTGATTTGATTTGCAACATATAGGATTGAAAAAGGTTTAGAAACTACTCATCGTTTGTACAGGCCTTTCTAATACAAGGACATGTCCTGCTAAGACCGAAGCAACTGCTAACCATTGTCTTAGTTAGAGCTAACAAAATGCATAAGTTTGCCTATTGGAACTGTAACTAGCTCCTTAACTACTCTACCAGTCGAGGCCTATGGAATATATTATATACACTGAAAGCCCAATTTATTGCACACAGAGCACACATCCACAAACCTGCTCTACTCCACCACAATAATACAGACAGCGAAAAAAAGTCAGATACCTACACTTTGTGTAGTGTATCTACGACTGTTATAACACTGCGACCTGAGCGAGCTCGATCGTGGGCAATAATCGGTGCGAGGATGATGGGGTACTTCATATCTGTAACTGAAGAACTAATCTGTAACTGAAGAACTTCTTCGCACATGGAATTCATTTCCATGTGCGACCATCACATGTGTGTACCAGGACTACATCAAAACCTGCAGATGCTGAAAAAAATGTGACTGTAACCAGGCGATTAATGTTCGAGGTAAGAACCTCATCTCTCATATTGTAACTCGGAATATAGGACCACAGCATTCAATGGCAGGCCAGCTACGAATGATTTTTGAAAAGACCATTTGATATACGATGACACGACTAGGCTATGGCAGTCGATGGCCGCATCGAGTACCCTTGTTAACAGCATGTCACTGGGATATGAGGCTGCAGTGGGTGAAGGAACATTGCCAATGGACCGTAGAAGACTGAAACGGTAGCTTGGTCTGAAGAATCGAGGTTTCAACTAAAACATGCAATAGGAGGTTGTGTGTGTGGCATACGCCACACGAGGCATTGATCCCAACCGTCAAGTCGGAGTGTTACAAGCCAGTGGTGTCAGTATAATGTTCTGGGGCATGATTACATGGCCATCTTGTACCTATTAAGACCACCATCACTGCACTAGTCAATTGACATTCTCGCCGACCGCCTACACCTGTTCATGGTTATACATTTCCCGCAGCAGGATGCCTTCTTTCAAAAGACAACGCCCGTCTCATCGCCACCGTTTGGGGGAAGTACTGGTAATGAGTTCACAGCCCTCGATAGATCCTCTCACACATTATTAGGTGGGTGTGCATAATAAATTGCCTTTTGGTGTACATTAGTAGTAGTAGTAGTAGTAGCATAAATGACAGTTCTGGCACAGTAAAAGGGGCTCGAGAATTCTATGAAAATCCATGGGAAATGTTATGGGGAATAAGAGAAAAAGTATGTTTCTTGTGGTTTTTGTGAAAAATATGCGTGGAAATTAGAAAAAATGGGGGTGATTTTTAGCATGTGAAAAACTAACTTAAGTTTTTTTTGGGAAGATGAGGTTTAAACCTCATCTTTCCAAAAATTACCATTTTCCGTTTAAAGATGGGAAAATGGTAAATTAACATTCCACATTGAATATCATTTTACCATTCCATGTCCAGTGGAATATTTCGGTAAGTCTTATAACCGACCCCCCTCGAAACTAAAACCTGGGCACTGCCTAACGATCAGCCCCTGTGAAATTTCTCCTCCAATAAGTTTCTTTGGGGGGTGGAGGAAAAAGGAAGGAAAATAATTTTATATAGCCCATCACACTGTCGATATTAGAAGTTTTGTGATATTACACTCGAAATCATTCTGTTTTTAATTTTTCTTTTGTTTTAAGGGGAAGAGTAATTGGAGGGAAGAAAACCTTAATGTTCCTTTGCATTATAATAAGGGGAAGCAGTATATCAAATTTGGTAGCTCTAGCTCTTACCATTTAGGATAAATATAATAAATAAATACCCCCTCAAGCAGCTGCTTGCCACAGAGGTCTGACAGAAGCCTGTCAGTTTATATGCCATAGTAGAAGATCTGAGAGGATGGCAGGACCTCAGCAGAAAAACGATACAGACATCCATCCTTTTCCGGGGCTCGAACCCAGGTCCCTTGGATCAATAGCCAAGCGCGCTAACCACTCGGCCATGGGACGGACTAGTGGTTTCCAAACTTTCTAAAATGGCGTCCTCTGAGCTTTGTAAAGATTTCATCCCGTTCCTTCGGTATGATCGCGCGTGCCCAAACGTATGTGCAGCGTCAAAAAAAATTATTTGGACGTGAGAGCCAGACTGACAAAGCAACTCAAAATGAACATGATAATGTTAGCAATTTCCAAAAAAACAACAGCTACTGTTTTTGAAGTTGAACTCAAACTGTGCAAGAGATGCAATAACTGAAGAAAACTTTTCCTGGAAGGAGCGATTTTGTAGCTGCAAGGGTTGTATTCCTAAAAGTAATGAACGGAGCTATAATAGAATTGATCTCTGAAACGCTGAGAAATATAATCAATTCCGTTTTACCATAAAACTTTCCTAGAAAATCCCACGTTCCCTATTTTCCTCCGAAAGGTTCGCTCTCAAACTTTAAAAACCACTGATGTAGGAGTAGATCTTGATCAAACAAGCTCTTTAAAATATATATACGTAGTTGATATCTACCTTTACTCAGCTGTCAGACAAAACTGCTTCCTTGGCAACAGTTTATAATTTCTAATTCTATAACATCCTATGCATGTTGAATGGAATTCGCGTATGGAGGTTTCGGTAGCCTCTCCGTTAGGGTAATATTTTAGCTCTAAAAAACTACCTCTACCTCATTAGCTCTTCGGAACGATCGTTATCGTCCATTACAACTAAATAGAGACCTACAGCATTCCCTTAAAAAGCTGAAGTAGGATGCAAGAATACTTTTTTTGTACATTAGAACCGTTATATCTTAAAGATGTAACTGTTCGGCATTATACCTACTCCTTTTGTGTAGTGCTCTCTTTCCATAATGTACACGGTTAGTATCGGGACCCTCGCTCTCTCCAAATGAGGGAATTTCGAGAATCAGACTGTAGACTTATCTGGACTCATTGGCGAACTTGGACTATTGCTATGGGGCACTGCTTGCATGTATATGAAGGTCATCGCTGCGTTGAGGTACGGACACAATGATATGAGTAATTCGACTCAAGTATTAGTATAGACCCGTTAACGACTACTGATATTAATTACGTAGTTTCGTAGTATAAAATGGCTTCGGTTTCAGGTTGTGTTATAAGAAATGGCTTAATTTTTTGAAAGTAATACTGGGTGGCATGGAAGGAGGGTATCTGGTATGGGAAACTTGAGACCAGCCAATCAAGTATTTGAGAAGCTATAAGACGAAGCTGAAGATATAGGAATGAAAATTTAAAGTAGTTTCAAACTGGAAATCAGGTTCAGTTTTAGGTATTGATTTGAAGTTTTAATGCAATGAAGTTTAACAGCTTGGAGGATATATACGTTGCATGCCAAATTTGCGACTGGCCAGTTAGTAACCATGATATACAATTATAAAATACTGGTCAAGTAATTTTAACTTATTTTGAGAAGTTATGGAAGGTCTAAAACTGTTAAACAGAAGGCAATATTTTCAATAATTAAGGTGTGAGTAATGGACGCGTCCTATGCGAAAATGGCCTAAATGTTTCGTCAATATGCATTATTCCAAAGAATTTGGTTTAAGGAAATATCAGTTATTATTTATATAGATAGAACTCGTCATGCTGTGTATGCTTTATGCATTTTCGCTTTTTCTGTGGGGGGAATAAAAAGTGTGTCTGTGGGGGGTTAAATCTGCTTTACGGTTATGGGTAAGAGGAAATTGTATACCAAATTTGGTCTTTTGTTTGAGAGCAGTTATTGATCAAACAAGCAAAAAGGCAAACTCTTTAAAATATATAGTAAATGTTTGTTTTATATTATAGAGGTTGATCGAAAATAAAAAAAATCCGTTAATGATAAAGAGACAGCAACAAATCGTATCAATAGTAAAAGAAGATAGTAAACATTTCCGTTAATAGTAAAGAGACCGCGACAAATTCCATCAATAGTGAAAGTGGGTCATAAAATTTTCGTTAATAGTAAAGAGACCGCGACAATTCTATCCATAGCGAAAGTGGATCAACAACCTAAATAAATAAATAAAAATTCCGTTAATAGTAAAGAGACCGCAACAATTCTATCAATAGTAAAAGTTGGTCATAAAAATTTCCTTTAATAGTAAAGAGACCGCGACAATTCCATCAATAGTGAAAGTGAGTCGAGGGGAAAGGGATTCCATTAATAGTAAAGAGACAACAAAAATTTCCATCAATAATAAAAGTGGATCATAAAAAATTCCATTAATAGTAAAGAGATCGCGACAGTTCCATCAATAGCGAAAGTGGGTTGCAAAAATAATTCCGTTAATAGTACAGTGACCGCGAAAATACCGCAATGATAAAGTGGGCGGAGGGGAAGGGGGATTGTGGAAAAATTCCATCAATAGTAAAAGTGGGTCCAAAAAATTTCGCTAATAGTAAGGAGGACAAAAAAATCCCATCAATGATAGGGGGAAAGGGGGGGTGACTGGAAATGTTTAATTACCTCTGACATAATTTAATTTTAAAAAATCGAAATTTCCGCGAGCTTTTATTGCAAAACAGTAGTGCACACTCCTCTGACCTCCATCGCTTTTTGTGCTGTCCATGACCGCTTATGTTAATGTTAAAATTTAAACCACATTTGGTATTATTTGATATTTTTATTGTTGTTAGTTACAAATATGTAAATAATGTAATTATTTCTCTAATTTTATCAGTTACGTATTGTGTTTACGTGTAAAGTTATGCCTTCGGTGTGTTCGACATGCTAAAATTAGGTAAAACATTTTTTCGAGAAGAATTGGCACAAAAGAATCGCTAGGATCTTAAATTAGTACTGTACTAGTGCCAAATTTACCGATTATTTTCAATTTTGCGTACACTCTTACTATTGATGGATTTTGTAGCACCTCTTTACAATTCACGGGGACAAATTTGTACCTTTGATGGAATTTGTCGCACCTTTTTACTAATAACGGGTTTTTTAGGAACCGACTTTTACTATTGATGGAATTTATCGCCCCTCTTTGCTACTAACGGGATTTTTGAGGACCGATTTTTACCATTGATGGATTTGTCGCACCTCTTTAATATTAACGGTATTTTTTGAGACCTACTTTTACTCTTGATGGATTTTGTCGCAACCACCATACTTGGCGATATTACACTATTGAAAATTGATTTTTTTTTTATTATTATGCTACATGAAATCAATATTAATAAGGAATTTTTTTTTTACTGTGGCCCGCTGACTCAAAAAATCTCTCTCTTTTTGGCGACCAATTTACAAGCAAAAGTTGTGCACCACTGTTGTAGAATAACTTTTCAAATATTTTGGAATGAAATTAGTTATTGAGAAATGCTACTCGTACCATAACTAATTGCTAACTGCGATTTGAATGATTAAACAATTATTTTATACTAACTATTTATGTCTATTACATAATATTTAAAGTACTATAATATTTTCAACACCAGTGCCTCACTCTTGACCTTTTAAAGCTAAAATTTCAACGTTCATTACATGTCAATATCAAGTTACCCTTACAAGGAACTGCAACGTGTGCATTAGATCAAAGATATTTATTGGCATTGAATTACGAACAAAGAATTCGAGTAGAATTCTGCGTGAAATACAGCACCATCTCTGCTGCGAAAGCATTCATTCTATCATTCTTATATATTGCGCTGAGGGTTAAGAAGCGCAACTGTGATCAAGCGTGTACTAGTATGGGTCTTTGAGCGCTGTAGCGTCCCGGGGGCCCCTATGACTTCATAGGAGCAGTATGTTTTAAAAATAATTGTTGTTTTTCAGAAATTTCAGAGAATTGTAAATCTTATTATTTGCTGCCCAGTTTTGGTGCTGATCACTGCTAACCCTCCTCTGTTTAAATTACTGGGATACCTGTTGCCCAGTAATTACAACAGAGGATCAGCACCAGAATTGGACAACAGGTACAGTCGCGCAAAAAAGTATCCGAACACTATGGTTGATTACAGAATTCAGAAAAAATATCTGGCAACGATTTTTTTAGAAATTAGTGATCTGGCAACTTCGTGTTACATGACCCGAAGTTGCCGAATCACTAATTTCTAAAAAAATCGTTGCCAGATATTTTTTTCTGAATTCTGTAATCAACCATAGTGTTCGGATACTTTTTTGAGCGACTGTACGTGATAAATTAGCGTTTTAGAGTAAAGATTAATTAAACAAAGATTGCGAAAAAAAATTGAAACAGTTGGATTTATTGCCTTTAATATTAGGAAAAATTAGGAAGTAACCTGCTACTTTAAAAATATTATATCGAATCGCGACATCGTAAATATCTGAAAATTAATGCAATGTCCATAAAAAACCATAAAGATTTTTGGATTACTGTATAAAATAAAATATGAAAATAAAACAATTATAAATGGAGAGACAATGAAAATAAATTTTAAAAGAACAATCATTAAAGGTTCTCTGAAGAAAACAACTTGATTTTAGGAATGCAGATTAAAATTTATTAAATTGTGTATTTCGTTATAAAAGTTTGACACCTGTCAAAAGAGATTTTGAAGATTAAAATATTATTCTTATAATAGATAAAAAAATTCGGTAGTTCTCTTATTATAATCGTATTATTATTAGAAATAAAACTGTAAAACATAATTTGATAACAGTAGTGTTAAAGTGTTGAAAATACCAAAGAAATTTTAAAATCACCAAATATTCAAAATTAACCAAGGAAAAGTAAAACTAAATGTTAAAAATTAGAATAAACTTCAAGAATTGGAATTTAAAGAATTTTCTTCGAATTTCGCCACATAGAAAAGATTTTGTTCCAAAAATGATTCGAGGAGAATATTATTTCCCCTTTAACAAGCTTCCGCGAAAAAAAAATGTTCCATATCTAACAAATTGTATCATAATTCAATAAGTGAAGTTACTTTAAGTATCTTTTCACATCTACCGAGGTCAACTCTATATTTAGATTTTAGATCAATGTTTTTTCAAACTACGTGCCGCCGGTTGAAATCAGGTGTACCGCGAATTTTCTGAAACATTTTTTCCAAAAGTTCTTTTAAAATATATTTAATAAAACTTTTTTTTATTAAATTTTGTATTACAGGATTTCTCGCTCAAAGTCGTCACTTTATCGTTCAAATTAGTTGTTTTCGCATTCAAATTCTTCATTTCGTTCAAATTTCCTCCAATTTACCAACAATAAGAGGAATAAATATTTCTCTTTTTCTGCTGTGTCGACAGAGAGATAGAAAGTTTTCGATGCTAAAACAGACTCTTTAACTCAGAATATTTCTTTTATTAATGCAGCACTTTGCGATACTTTAACTCTTAATAAAGACGTGAGAAATATGTTGCCCAAAAGTTATGCATGTTTTTTATTCTTGGTCTGTCGTGACAATTTTGAAATCTGAAATGTGTGAAGTGGATTCAAAAATATTAGGCTCTAGATATTGCACTTCTTAACCTCTCTTCACGAGGTATTTCCACGGTTCTTCAGTACAATGATGATGACGAAGGGTCCCTATGAGAAGGGACATACTGAAGAAGGAGTCTGGAGTGTTCGGGCCCCCGAAAATCCCGTCGTCTTATACTAAATTTCAAACTTGTCTACCTGCCTTGAAATCCAAAACAGTTATCTTTGTGTAATTTTAAATCAGCCCTACACTTTACGTGCGAAAATAAAAGTTTATTGAAAAAAAATAACAAGAAAACAAATTATAAATTCTCATTCTATACAAAATATCATTTAATCCTATCCTGTTCGGTGTAATAGTTTAGTAATTGGGAAACCCAACCAAGTCTTATTCCCAGATCTGACTCAGCCCCCCGTTGCTAAATACTTCTCGGAGCTTCCCGAAACTGAATTCTCTGTCCCCAAAAACAAAATTTTCGGACCCTCCACCCTAAACGTAATCCTGGATAGGTGCTTGCTTATGGGTTTCACAGTACTCTGAAAATCAACGAGGGATTCCTATGGATTTCGCGAATCTTGAGGATCAGTTTGAGGTTCCTAATGGGTTTGGACAGGAGGATCAACTAGGGTTTCCTATGTGTTTCACGGAGACTTGAAGATAAGCAAGAGGTTCGTAGGGGTTCTTTGGGAACCTGAGGACCAGCGAGATGGTATCTCTTAGTTCCGTGAAAATATGGATAGGCGAGGGATTTCCATGGCTTCTGTGAATCAAAATTCGATGATGGGTGACACAGTTTAAATGCTAGTTAAAAGCTTGAATAATTTCTTTGTCTTTATAGTATATTTAAAATAGGTTTTGTCTAAAGACGTCGCAGTGGCAGAGTGGTTAGAGCGCTTGGCTACTAATGAACGGAACCTGAGTTTGCAAGGAATAAAGCATGAATGTTTGTGTTGTCTTTCTGTCAAAGTCGCACTATCTTCGTAGATCTTAACGATAGCGTATTAAACTTACAGCCTCTTGTAAGACTTCTGTGGCAAGCAGCTGCTTGACAGGTAATTTATTTTTTCTTAGTAATACAGTATTTACGTATATATCAGATGCAAAAATTAATGACTTTATTATAAAGGAAAAGCCGAGTTATTTGTATCCAATTGGTGTCTTTTCGCATATATTCAGCTATTTTGTTTGAGGAGATAAATGAAAAGTTCTTTTTTCGATTGGAGGGGGTTTATTACTATTCCTTTCTGAAATTTTCATTAGTTTGAATTTTCGCCGTTAAACCTCCTTAAGTTGGGAAATGAAGCAATTAAATTTTAACATTGTAAACATTCTATTTGGAGTAGAAAACATGTGTTTACGTGGTAAAGTTTACCAGAAAATTGCTGCCTTCTTAATTACAGTGATATACTCTGTCTAGAGTAGGGGTTCTCAACGTGGGATACGCGGTAAAACGTTTTGGGGTACGCCGTGAGAGCTCAAAAGTCGCTAGATCTAGTAACAAAGTCGCTAAGTTGTCATTATTATACTATAACTATAGTTTTATCTATCTATATAAGGGGTACGCCAGTTACATACACATTTCCAGGGTTGAGAACCACTAGTCTAAAGTATGGTTTAAACAAAAGCATCTTGTTTAATTAAATATCAAAATAGAAATTAAATATCAAAATATCAAAATAGAATCTTCTCTTTGTAAGATCCGTATTGTGTAAAATGCTATTCGCACCAAAGTCAATCCGGGATCTCATTTGACAACAAATGCGATAGTGTTCCTACTGGTGTTATGTTAATGTCGTGGTATCATATGACTGTGCGTCAGACATCTTCGCATTGTCCATTTCTCAAAGGAAGTCTTGCTCCCAATCTGTGTTTGGTACCCATAACAACAGCCGCGAGTACGGAGTATATGAAGATTATTTAATGATCCTCATGTATTGGAAATTATGCTCATTTCAGTGATTAGTGCATTTGCTCTATTGGTTTCAAGTACGTATTATTTCCCTGTCAATACTTATGTTAGAATATTTGCAATAATATAAGCGTGAATAGATTCTAATATGAATTCATAGTATAATGCCAAGGTATTATATCTCATAACGATATGTTTCATTAACATAACAGATTTTAGAAGTGTGGAAAATATGACTGAAAACGGCTCAAAATGTTTTGGTGAAAAGCAACATGGAAAATATGCCTGAAAACGGCTCAAAACGTTTTGGTGAAAAGATTTGAAAAACGAACTGTTCCGAAAATTGTCGAATATTTGGTTTCTGCGCACCACCAGGGCAAACTGTAATTATGTAAAATAATAATACTACTGAAAATATTGTAAACACACGTAAGAATAACCATTGACATACAGTTTCTCAAATTATGACACTCGTAACAAAAGTGTTAAATTTTAGAGTAAGTGAGACGATTATCAGCCAACAAAAATTATCATGCTTTTTGTTCATAATTAAGATTATAATGGGTTCAACAAGTTCATCCATTACATTAAGAGTAATATTTGTCCAATTTATTTTATAATGCCTTACTTAGTTTTCAAAGCCCAGTGCAAAAATTGTTGTTGAAACCTAGGGCAGAAGTTGTTTTTTAAGTCACGGAAGCCTTCTTGAGGACAAAAACAACACTTCACAACCCTCCCTAGAATTTCAAATAAGTTATTTTAAATGTATATTAAAATAATATACTAAATTCATAAGTTGCAAACAGTAAATTGGGCTACTGTGAAGAAACAAAGACATTATTTTATGAAGTCCCCAGCCCCACTGAAACATATTTCAATGCACGCAATTCTTGAAGGTCCATTGAATGCATTATTTTCCTGCAAACATTTCTATTATGGTAGCACATAGAATTTTCTTTCTCAATAAATGCAGGTCTCTTTATGTCTGCGCAGCTTGCTCGTTTTCGGTCTCCTCCTCCACTACCTACATTTAAAGATCTTGCGAAGGCCCAAATTTCATATCTCCATTTTTGTTTAGCATATATACAAGGTTAGACCCAGAGATGGATTTAAGTCTTACGTACCCCTAGGCAGAAGAAAAGTACTACTTTCTTTTATGCAATTTACTTTTTAATCATCCATAAAAAAATTGCAGTCATTTTACTTTCACAACCATGAAGGAAGAAATATAATCGAAATTGATATGCGAATTTTAATACGTAACAGAGTTTTGTTGCCAAATACTTTAAAAATGTAATCAATTAATATTATTTATAGCATATAATTTGTGACATTCAATGTGCAGTAACGTTTAGAAACCAAAATATTAATTTGAAAGTTTAAATATTATTTTTTCGTTTTTTTTTTTGCTCTGGGATCGAACAATTTAATCAAAATTATGAACGTTTTGGGATATTTTCATGTTATGTGAAAGGAAAGCTGTAATTTAAAATTGTCTAACTTTGAAATAACCCTTTTTGTAGCAAATTGTCACAAGAAACTGAAAATCTAACATAAAAGAGTTCTCTAACATCGTTTTGGTGCAACATTTTGTGTAATATTTAAAAAGATATGGAAGATGAAACATTTAACAGCAGTGTACTAATCGTAGTACAGTCGCTCAAAAAAGTATCCGAACACTATGGTTGATTACAAAATTCAGAAAAAATATCTGGCAAAGATTTTTTTTTTTAAGAAATTAGTGATCTGGCAACCTTCGTGTCACGTTACACGAAGGTTGTCAGATCACTAATTTCTAAAAAAAAATCTTTGCCCAATATTTTTTCCTGAATTTTGTAATCAACCATAGTGTTCGGATACTTTTTTGAGCGACTGTACCTGAAACGTGATATCAAATATCTTAATAAAAGAAGCTATTTTAGAAGTTTTTGTATTTTCTTTAGTTTTGCTTTTTTCGAAACAAAAGTGTTTAGGATATCGTAAAGCAGAGCGTCCGGTCAAATAGTTCAGCTTCAAGTACTTTAAAATTAAAAATATTATTTTAAATCAAGATGTGAAAAATACATTGAGATCTGTGATTTTTCTCCTGTGTATTTTTCTTTAAAAAAAAGTTTATTTTAAAGTTATCGAGCTTCAAATGTGGTTTTCCCTTCACGTAGCATGGAACGTCACAATACATTTGATAATATAATGTGTATCCTCAAAATATACATCCTTTAAGAGTTCGCTTTCGACTGGCAGGAGAGAGTGCTTTGAACCGCTCTTTAACTATGAGATGGATATTTGTAACTAGTTTTTTTATTCCTTCTAAGAATTGAAAAGGATATTTCTGTTGATACTAAACTAAAAACACAACACATGAATTTAGACAAATCAATTCACAACTCATTATTGATTTGCAAAGTATGTAATTACTATTAAGCTATTTTAGTAACAGGGTGAAGATGGGTGTAGCAATGCTGGGGCCCCTAGGCAAGTGGGGCGGGGATGGCAGAGTCGTTAGCACGCCAGGCTCGTGTTCTGCATTTCCCAGGTTTGAATCCCAGCTGTGTCAACGTTGAGACTTATCTCCGCAAAACTTCCCGCCCTGCCCACGGTCATTAGGGAAGACCGATGGGCTTGGAAAGGCCGCCGTCCGTCGGATGAGACGTTAAGCCGTGGCCCCGTATGCGGAGAGCCATACCCTGTGCACGTTAAAGAACATGCTGGGTGGCCTTGACGGGAGGCTACCATCTGTCTCCCAACAGCTGTTCCAGTGGGTCCCCTCCCCAACCTTTCCTGAGCCTTCGGGGTTCTTGTGACCTGGTCACTTAGCCCATAATGTACAAAAAGGTGACGCTCAGAGGTAAAACAACCCAACCCAACCCCTAGGCAAGTGTCTAACATTATTTACGAGAAATCTTGCCCTGCATAGATCATAAATTGGATATAACCTAGATGAGGACAAAGACCGGTTACTGATTGTGTTATCACATTACATTATATGGAGGAGAAGGAGGCGTAACGTAAAACTAGTTACTTAACATATCATGATATCACAAATATATCATGATATGTTGTGAAGGCAAATTTACATTTAAAGCTCTATAATTTGAAAAAAAAAGCTGCTTTTAAGAAAAATGCCACGTGAGATAAATTATAGATCTCAATGAATTATTTTAATTTTGATTTTGAACAATATTTATTTAATATTTAAAGTAATTGAAGTAAAACTGTGTTATTTTTCTGTATATCCCTTATAGTAACTGCTGAATTGAATTGCTAATGAAGCATACACTACAAGAACATATATCGCCTATGGCTAATACAAGATGCTTCTTTGGTTCTACAATTAGTAATTAGTTAATCCTTTTCATTATTTCGCATTCAACAAACGAGCTATCAGAGATGAGCTCAGTTCCTATTTTCGACCCAGCGCCCACCCGAGGCCAGATTTATTATCCCCGAACCCAAACAATTTCAACAACTGTTGAGCATAAGCACGATTCGGGGGAAATATCTGATGCATCTTTCGACTTATAATCAGATAATTCATGTCGCTAATAATTAATTTTATTCTTATATTATTAATCATAATCATTTTAAGACATAATTAAAACGTTAATGCTATTTGGAACGAAAACTATTATATATACTAGTATAAAATGAAATTTCGTTGGTAACCTCATTATAAATGCAAAGAGTCACTTATTTATTAAAGATAGAAAATGCGTGAAACAAAATTCAAAACTTCATGACGCTTATTTTTAATTACTAAACTGATTGAAAGCTTGAAAAAAATTGAAAAATTAAAAGTATATTTGAAATTTAAATTATTCTGAGCCCGACCCCTAACGTTTCAGCTTGAGTTGTCTGTGCTATATTGAGCCCGAGTCTATTCGAGCCCCGGTCTCATCCCAACAAATCCCGAGCCCGAACTCCTTTCTGCGAACTATAACAGCTTAATTAAGCGTTGTGTAAAAACACGAAAGTCAGAAAACTTTCTTGTTTTTACACATAAATGGAAAATTCTTTTTGAATTGGATAGGTACTAATGAAATATTAAGATTAACATTTCCCAAATTCCTAAGAGTTTTAATTTACAATGTCAGGTGGAGCTAAAAGTTTATAATGGCATAACATTTTATTGGCGCTTGTAAACGAGCTATTCATTCTAGAAATTTTAAATTTGGGTGAGAAAGAGTGTGAGAAAGAGAGTCAATGCTTTTTTGGGTTATCACTTATAATTAATTACTACTGACTTGGATTGTAATTAAAGCTAAACTACAAGAACACATATCTTCTCAGTCGAATATGAAATGCTCGTTTTCAAAGAGAATTAAGTTCTTCAACTCAACCAAACTCATTTAGCGATAATGACTTGTATTAAAATAAGGAGACTCATAGCAATAATGAACGAAATAACGAAGAGGATGTTTATAACACCTTCCACGAATGTTAATAAAAAATTCGAGTGCCTCTGAAATACAGAATAGATTATTTAAATATCTGCTTATTTGAAATGCTATTTTGGGATATTTAGATCTATTTACGTTAATACTGACTTCATAATTAATATGCCATGTAGGAATATATGAATGCAAACTTAAACTTTTTTCTATTTTGGTGTTGTTATAGCAACATCGCAAATGGAAGCAGGAAGTTTTACAGAGATGTCGTCGTCCTTAATGATAGGAAATATTCCAAGACCGTTTTTACCAGAAATGGTAGAAAACTCTCCTGAGCGAATTTCTCAGAATACACCAAAAGAGAGTAATGCATCTCTGAAACAGTCTCAGGAGCAGATAGCGAAACCATCACCTACGTTACCATCACTCTTAGAACAGTTAAAGTTAAAAGAAGAGCAATTGCAACCCACAAGAAATGGGACTAATGAGATTTCCGTAACAGTTATTCCGCACAAGAATGTTAATGTGACAGAGATTAGAAAAATTAAGCAAATACCATCATACGGTTTTCAGATACCATCAGTCAATGACTTACAAGAGTGTATTTCTTTACTGGAACGTCCTGCTGCTGAGCAATGTTTTTCTGGATTAGCTGAAGTTTTGTATGGTATGATAAACGAAGAGAATATAACAACTCTACAAATGTAAGTTATGATTTTGAATGGTATATTTTTATATGTAATTTACTACTTAAGTCAATATACACTATGAATAAAAAAATACATAGATTACCTGTTAACACAGAATAGAATAAAATATTTTCCACAAAAAAATTCCTTGAATTCTATGTTCTGACTTTATGGAGTCAAATCTGTGTATTTAACATTGATTTATTATTTCATTAATGACATTTCAGCTTGAGTGACATTTTTATTTGCATCTGTACTGAGCAATATTGGGAAATTGCCTGTCCCAATCATAGATGGGGACATGAACAATAAGGTCGGGAGGATTTAAAAGTCACAATTGGGGGGAAAATGACGGAAATAGTGATAGTTTAGTCGTTAGAACAGCTGGCATGCAACTGGGATGTGTGGGTTCGAATCCCACTCGTTTTCCTCCAAAATTATTTCTGAAATATATTAACTTACTCTAAGTACACGGATGGATTGATTTACCTCTGAACTCTAGTTTTGTGTTACATAGTGGGCTAAATTTATAAATCCCAAGGACTCCAATGCTTGGAGAAGTGGGTCCATTGAAAAAGGTTTACGAGGCCAATGGAAGCTTCCCGTCAGGGCCATCCAGATTGTTCTTTTTAAAACGTACTCCGGTCCTCCTGCACAAAGCTTAACGTCTTATCCTAAGGCCTTTCCAAACCCTTGGGTGTTTCCTTTCTAACCGAAAAGCAGAAAAGTGTTAGCGAAGATAAATTTTAATGCTGGCACAGTTCGGACTCGAACTTGGGTACATTATATTACTAATACGCGTGCTACCAACAGAGCAAAGCACCCACCACAAACGTATTGCACAATCCCATGTTACGGAAATGAAAAACTATTAAAAAAATGACATTCATAGCTCCCTAACTTTCAAAAGAAGCTTTGCACGAAAAAATGGGTCACTGAAGTTAAATTGAAAATCGTTCTAAAGCTCAATTTTTTGACAACCCTCGTTTAACATTTGAAGAGTTGTTGAAGGTGAAATATTTAACAGATACTGCTGTTAAGTTCGTTATAAACATTTTTTTTTTCGAAAAATAAGAAAACTGAAAAAAAAAACATTACACCTACTTTTAAAAAATTGAATTAATTTAGTAAACG
Source organism: Ryuthela nishihirai (assembly GCA_038380435.1). Lineage (NCBI taxonomy): Eukaryota > Metazoa > Arthropoda > Arachnida > Araneae > Heptathelidae > Ryuthela > Ryuthela nishihirai. The sequence goes on along the minus strand of JAWZYU010000024.1, from coordinate 33,183,206 downwards.
ACTTGTTCTAACTTTTGTTGTTCGATATTTAAACTAACCTTCTGTCATGTCCCTCGAATTTTATATTTATTTATTTATTGTATGTTTTTGTCGTATTTCATTGTTGTATATATTTTTATGTGTTCTTGGAAATGTTTGTGCTGGGATGACTCACTGTTGCTGTCTTTCGGTCTAAAGCTGTTCCGTGTAAGTGGTGACGATGCCAGCAGTTGTTTATGCCATAAATGACTAGCCTAGGGGCGCTAGTGCAGCGACGAGGCTAGGCCGTAGATTTGAAGCGTAAGTCTGTGCGTAGCTGCCGAACGAAGAGGCCGTTTCGACACGCGTCAAAGGGACGCCGCCTTTCTCAAAAGTAATCCTTGAAGAGAGTGTGCGATTCCAAGGGGAATCTGGATTCTGATGTAAATTTGTTTTAATTTTGTGGATTCAAAGGAACCACAGTGTAGGCAAAGGTTGGTTATCCTTTCTCCGAGTTTTGAGGTCTGTAAAGTAAAAACTTGCAGAGTGTGCGATTCTCTACCTTGTTATTAATGTTTGCAGCAGCAAAGCAGCAAACGTCCACGCAGTTGAACGCATTTCCAGCACGTAGCTGTATATGTTATAAATAAAACTGTGTCGTCCCTATCTAACTCTCGTGCAGTAAATTGATGGACCATTGTTATTCATCATTCATAACCAGTTTCTTCGAAGGCTTGCAGTGGCACGGGATGGGCTTAAAAACCCGAGAACCTGTAATTTCACCGACGTGAGGGAGAAGTAATTATTCAGCAACAATCGCATCGTCCTCCGGAGGCCACGACGTTTTGCTCAGTCTCCATAGATCTGAGAAGGGAGGACATCACATCTGACCCAGTCTGACAGGATCCGAACCCAGGTCATTACGCCTGATATAGTCCGACAGAACCTTTTTCTCATTGGGTCATCACACCTTCTAGGCAGATTCTTATGGATAGCAGTGTACGGTACAAAATGTTCTACCTTCAATAACTCTTTAAATCCTTGGTGAATACCGTTTAAAAAACGACATGTAGACAGATTTCTATAAGATTTGAATGCGATTTTCCGTTGCGACTGCATTGGTTAAGCCAATCCATTCGCATGACATGCGATTACATCTGTTAACTCCGTAGAATGTTCAATACTTCTTAAGAATGTGTAATATTACCTTTTTATAAAAAAAGTTTTTGTATTTTCCAATCAACCAAAAGGAAAAGTTTTCCCATTTCCCTTTAAACGCCGGATATTCAAACTAATATTTTAGATTCGGAAACTATGAATAATAATATTTCATTAGTATCTATCAAACTCAGAAATAAATTTTAGTTCATCTCTGCTATTTAATATATATCATTACACTGCAGGATAATTCTGATAAGTTCCTGTTCGATTTTACCAGCTTACCGCATCTTAGGTCTCCATCTTTTTCTGAGGTACTTAATTCAATAATTATATTTATTCAATAATTTATTTATTTTAAATAATACAAATTTTAATAGTATATTGTTCGTAAATCGACTTGGTAATATGTAGTTCAGGATGCGGTTAACATGGATAACAATGCAGTCTCTCTTTCCACAATATGCTGCTCAAACGTGTTTCCTAACCACTTCTCTGACTTTACCCATACTTACATAGTCAAATCACCTAATGCTCAAGATAATGCAAAAGCATTTATAATCAAATGCATCAAGTTTCCCGTTATCTTGCTCACAAGGACCAAGTTTCACTACATAACAAATTTTAATAATGTCGGAACTATTATGTAGCCAAATTTCAGTCTTTATGTGTATTTCTCTGTTTTGTCACAATCTCCACAGATTCTTGAAAGTCCTAATAGCAATGCCTTTTTCTGCTTTACTTCACGTCAGACATCCCAATAAAAGTCAATGTAATCCAAGTTGTGGTTGGACACCACTGTAGTAGCCAATACTGCAGCTCATCTCTTTTCTTACTTAATCCCAAATTCTTGCCATTATTCTTTCTTTCAATAAACGGGACATACGTTGATCGCTCGTTGTTCCTATTTGTAACCAAGATGCTCCCTGTTCAAATTCCTAACTTATCTGCATTGAACGTCTCTGCACTAATCTATCATTGACCTATTTGTAAAAACGAATACCGATCGGCTTGGAAAGCTGGGGGCGAAGGTGGCTCAGTCGATAGCGCGCCAGGCTCGTAATCTGTAGGTCCCAGGTTCGAGTCCCAGCTGGGTCAGCGTTGAGATTTATCTCCGCAAAATTTCCCCCGCCCTGCCCACGGTCAGTAGGGGACACCGATGGGCTTGGAAAGGCCGCCGTCCGTCGGATGGGACGTTAAGCCGTGGCCCCGTGTGCGGGAGAGCCATTCCCTGTGCACGTTAAAGAACACGCTGGATGGCCTTGACGGGAGGTTACCATCTGTCTCCCAACAGCTGTTCCAGTGGGTCCCCTCCCCCAACCTTCTCTGAGCCTTCGGGGTCCTTGTGGCCTGGCCATTTAGCCCATGGTGTGCAAAAAAGTGCCGCTCAGCGGTAAAACAATCCAATCTTGGAAAGCTGTCCTCCATCAGACTAGGTGTTGAATGATAGTCCATGTGTAGGAGCACCATAATTCGTGCATGTTAAAGGACACACTAGATGGCCTTGATGAGAAACTTCAAACTCTGTTAACGTTAACAGAACTCCAATGGATTTCCTTCCCCTTCCTAGCTTTTAGCTTTTGGTGTTCTTGTGATCTGGACATTTAACCCAGTATTTGGAAAAAACAGTGCATCGCAATGTAAAACTACTGAACTCTTTCAATAACTGTTAAAACTGAAATGTATGTAAAGCATTCATCCATAATAAATTCACAGATTAACTGTAGAAGTAAATTTTAACAATTGTTAAATAAATCTGAAAACAAATTGCGTGGTTTAATAGTTAGAGCGCTCTGGCATGTATCTAGAGTTGCGGGTTCGATTCCCGTCAGCGATAATTTTTTTCAGATGCATGTTTTGTTTTCTATCGCTATAAAGAAAGTTAATCATCCTGATTATCAAGACGAGAAATTTGTAGAGTTGAGTAACTCACATGTTTTCTTGAGAACGAAGAAACTAGAATTAGTTCTTTGCAATTATATTTACTCTGTGCCATAATAATCAAATATTTTTACTCCGTTAATTGAATGCAGTTAAATTAATTATTATTATTTCATTGCCGTCGTCATGGATCTTAGTTTTTACTTTATTAATATAAGTTTATAATAATGTGCTAAAATTTGTTTCATATATTGATCAACGTGAATACTTCAGGTCAAGGGATCCCAAAGGCATTCTAGACTGCATTCAGAAGCTCTTCAGTCGATGTGCAGAAAACGTTAGGGAATACATCATCCAAAAAATTGCCATTGCTGCGAATGTGCCTTACGGAGGAAAGTTTAGATTGGCAACTACACCGAGCGATTTTCATTTCCGTAAGCAAACCAAGGGTATGTTCTTGTGCGATCCGTAATGTTATTTTTGAAATTCTATTCGTTTCAAAAGCTTAATTTGAATTGTATAAACTATGTAATAATATAATATATATAATATAATATAATAATATAATAGTGTCAAATTTGAATGAGCTTATTGCATCCTGGGTAGAAGACTTTTGTCTTTATATAGCAGTAGGAGATTTAACCGGCATTATTTGGGTGAGGAGCTTTTTGAAATATAGAGATACGCCCACCTCGCAAGCTTCCATTTGGCATAACAATTATTACGGTCAATCCCCTCTGGTTTATTTTTTTTCTCTTTCTTTTAGGGAAGGAAAGAAATGGACATATTTGGAGGTATAGTATGATCCTCCCCACGTTAGAAGTTTCTAAACAAAAAAAAAAGGAATAGCCGCGCTCAGACAATCGAACTTTTAAAATCATTTCGTACCCACCAGTTTCTCGGGTACAATTTCCCAGGCATATGTAACTTTATAGAAAAAGAAAATTAAATGTGGTATGATATGCCTAAAAATATATAGATACTACGAAAAAAATAGTTATTAGTATTGAAAAACATGAGAGTTGTATTTTTATTAACTTTTACGTATTTTTCAAATTAAGTTAATGATTTTTATTTCCGATATGATTTCTTAGTTTTTTGAAGCTTTCATTTGAACAAAGAATTTCATGTTCCGTATGGGGCGGGGGTGGCTCAGTCGGTAGCGCGCCAGGCTCGTAATCTGTAGTTCCCAGGTTCGAGTCCCAGCTGGGTCAGCGTTGAGATTTATCTCCGCAAAATTCCCCGCCCTGCCCACGGTCAGTAGGGGACACCGATGGGCTTGGAAAGGCCGCCGTCCGTCGGATGGGACGTTAAGCCGTGGCCCCGTGTGCGGGAGAGCCATACCCTGTGCACGTTAAAGAACACGCTGGATGGTCTTGACGGGAGGCTACCATCTGTCTCCCAACAGCTGTTCCAGTGGGTCCCCTTCCCCAACCTTCTCTGAGCCTTCGGGGTCCATGTGACCTGGCCATTTAGCCCATGGTGTGCAAAAAAGTGCCGCTCAGAGGTAAAACAACACAACTCATGTTCCGCTCGTGCCTAATTAGAATGACTTCAGTTCCCTCGCACGCTCGTGCTCTTGACTCAATAAACTGAACAATGTCTTTATCACGAGAAATCAGAAAGAAATTAGTTTGATGCGTCCTTCTTTCAAATTTATTGGTGGCAACAGTTATTTTGAACAACTTTCAACCGATAATGTTAAGTCTATGGAATTTTGAGATATTCAAACCGCCCACCCCAATTTTGATTGACCCAGCGGGTTTGCACATAACCTATATTCTTTCCTTGTGTGAAGGGAATGTTCATGCAAAGTTTGGTATCTCTAGTTCTTCTGGGGGCCGAGTACATAAACGGATAGAAAAACACACAAACACACTTTCTTCTTTATGTATCTAGTATATACGCATAATGCTCTATTTGTTTTAATTTCAAAAATATTAGTAACATTTGAGTGATTTAAGTATTTTTAAATGACATCGATAATTCTACAATTTCATATTTTTTGCTATTTCTGAAAAACTTTTTTTAATGCGGGTCAAATTGTTACTTTCAATCTTTCTTTTTAATTTTTAAATGCTAGTAAAAATTTAGCGATTTATTAAGCATTTTTCAATATTAAAAATATTACAATTCATTTTTTTGTGTGTAAGAATAAAGGTTTATTGTTACTTTCAAGCTTTCTTATAACTGTAATTTAAGAAATGTTAATAACATTTTACTGATTTATTGAAAATTTTTCAATAGCGTCAATAGGGTTACAATTATTTTTATGTTTGAAATACATTCCATACAAATGCAATTCTGACAATATTACTGTACATTTTAAAAAAAGATATTTACGAGTTTGAAATAACAAATTTTGACAAAATTGGTTTGTTTAAATGAAGTTATGGATGGAAGTATTTAGCAAAATTAATCCTAGGCATAATAAAAAAAATAATAAATACTCCCTCAAGCAGATGCTTGCCACAGAGGTCTGACAGGAGCCTATCAGTTTATATGCCACAGTAGAAGATCTGAGAGGATGGCAGGACCTCAGCAGAAAAACAACACGAACATCCATGCCTTACCCGGGGCTCGACCCAGGTCCCGTAGATCAGTAGCCAAGCTCGCTAACCACTCGGCCACGGGACGGTACATAGGAGTAAATAAACATAAGAACAAAACCAAAACCATTTTATTATACTACCTTAACCAAACAACAATGAAATCTTTTGGATAGGTTTAGAAATGCATGACGATATTTATAATGTTAATTTAAACCTAGTTCCTCTTTTTTGTGAAGCAAGAAAGAATTAAAATTTTCATCTCATTAAATATCATAACCATTTCCTATCTCCCCAAAATTTATGAGAAACTGAAGCGTTTGTACTTTTCGAAGATCGCCATCAACATATCTTGAAATATCTTAAGAGATGTGATTTCGTCCCATGATTAAAGAAATTTAAGTCTTCCTGAAAAGTCATGAATAATTTTCATATATTATAGGAACATGCAAAAATTTGAAGAAAGTATGCAATAAACTAGAGGCTATATTTCAGTAAAATGCTCGAATCAGAATTTAATTGAGAAAGGTCTCACTAATTTTTAGCGAATGTAAAATGCAACTTGATCTTAAAAGTTTTATACTCAATTACGACAGAAAGTTAAATTTGACCTTTCTCTCAATTGCTATTTTTGATTTTCGTAACAAAAGCATACGCAGAATAATGTTTTGATTTACAAAATTACTTTTCATATTTTCAGTGTATGTTAAACATAATGAAGGATCTTATTTGCCGATTATCGCTGAAATGTATGCATCTCACTGAATGCAATATTTCAATTCATTTTGCAATATGTAGGACAGAAAAAGGTCCTAGAAATTTTTATTTTTTTTTTTTATTTTTTAATTTGCGACATATAGGACAGAGAAGAATCCTAGAAGCTACTCCTAGCTTAATACAGGCCTTCTCATACAAGGACATGCCCTACTAAGACCGAAGTCACTGCTGACCACTGCCTTAGTTAGAGCTAACACAACACACAAAGTTTGCCTTGCTGGAACAGTCGCTAGCTGCCTAACCACTATGCCAGTTAAGGCTTAATTTACTCGTTTGTACAAATCTTCTCATGCAAGGACATGCCCTACTAAGACCAGTCACTGCTTTAGCTAGAGATAAAAAAGTTTGCTCTGCTGGAACAGTATCTAGCTCCATTACTACTATGCCAGTTAAGGCTATGAGGATATAAATGTAAAACATTAAGGACATAAAGGTATATAAGTTTATTTTAGGAACAGTTTTATGGTAGAATAATTAGTATACATTGGTAATCAACCACCTTCTTGGTAGGGTTTACAGTAGTGATGACGTCATTGCTACCATCTGTCGATAAATGATTATAGTAATGCTATTTTTACAGATTTAGTTACAGTACATTCATTACGTCAGTTACCTCAGTATTGCCCTCACTTAATGAGCCCGCGATCAATGCGGATTCCCTGTAAATGATTATTTTTCCATCAAATTGTTATTAATGATTTTTTTTACTCAAAGAATTTCTTACGCACAGCGTAAACAACAATTGAATTATAGACATGCAACACTGCATTGCATTCTTGAGCAAGAATCTTATGGACGTTTTGAATATCGAAGTCATTGAAGAGACATTTTTTTTCCGTAACTAGTGCATGGTTTTATCGGAGAGGGCACAACTACGGCTTCACGAGAGCATGCTGTGAAACATAGTTGTGACGCGCTGCCTGAGTGCCATAAACAAATATTACATAGCAAGAAAACAAAAAGCCTAGTAGTCGATCTTAAAATCATTCTTTAGGTAAAGGAAAAGCCGGATGTATGGAAAATTCAATCCCACGCCCAGGGCGTTAATTTGGTTAATCATCGAACTTTGAGAAATATTTCCTGGAGTTAATTTTTTTATCTTTAATTTTCGTTTAACGAGTAAAATTTTACTAATCTTTATTTTGGTTGCATTTTTTTGTACTGCATGTGTCTCTGAATTTACAGTTTATGAATTTTTAACTATTTACTTGGGGTAGGGGACCGTACTCTATCTCATTGAAATACATAACATCCACAGTCGTTAACACACCCACCATGTTAAGCCGTGGTTACCTGTATTTCAAATAGACCCCGACCAAACCTGTCTATTTGTATTTACACCACTTACTATAGCAATAGTTTATTTTTTAAACAATAAAATGTTGGCAGAATGATAGAGTAAATATTGAATTCAGAATGATACTAACATTATTTTCTTTTAGGAGATCATCTTGAAGACATGCAACATTGTGCTTCAATGATATCAAGGTCAGATGTTAATCAGTGCAAGGAAGGATTGTACGATGCAATATCATCCATAGCAAATGGGATTGCACCTAAAACATCGAATTTTGGGTTAGAACATTTCTAAAATCATAATATTGTTTAAAATGAAATAAGAAGTGTCAACAACCACTTATCACAATAGTAAAAGTTATTTTGACTTTATACTTGACTTTATTATTGTTGGCTTCTTTTAATTTAATTCAATTTAAACAAAAAGTAATTTGTGTACAGTTGTTTGTTACTAAAGCTATTCTGAAACACTCAACTAAGTTTACTCGCAGAGATTACAGAATAGCAATATCAACAGTGTGACATGATGCAGTTATTCGTTGTTGGAGTTCCTGCAGTATCAGTGTAAATGTTGTTGCATAAATTGCTGATTTCAGGTAGTGATCCAGGAAGAAAGTTCAATAGCATCTAATCATTAGACCTTAGTTGCATGATATTGGTACCAGGAAGACACGAATTTTTAAGAACCTATAAAACGAAGGGGGAAATATTTTACTGCAGGATCCAGGCTCTTACCACCACCATCTTACATTTTTCAGGCTCGATTGTGTTTCTTGCCACTACCCCTCCCCACTCCTTCTCGATTTTTTCTACATCTGGGACTGCCTATAACACATTTCTCTACCGGAGAGGTAAACACCTAAAGCGATGGTTTGCAAAGTGTGGGTCATTTCTTTAGTTAAACCCCTTGGTAGGCGTCATCTACTTGGTTAGGAAAGTGCGGATTTCCTACGAAATTTTCACGATAAAATTAAATTTATTTTAATTCCCAAAATGTCAGACATCAATTTTTATAGTGTCGTGAGTTGAGTTTAGAAACAGAACGTTTTAGCTACAAGAAAGAAAAACGTTTTCTTCTGTTTGCATGCCTTACACGATTTGAAGATCAACAACACAAACTTTAAAAATTGGCTATCGACAGTTGGTAACATTGCTAGTAACTTTTGAGTAGCTTTGTATCTCCTCCACGTCACAACGATTTCCATTCTTTGCCACTGCACATACATATGGTTGTGATAGTGGGAGGCGATGAAATCATTGCTAACATGAAGAGGAGCTAAATACAAAATTTGGAAAACATTGACTTAAAACGAGCACATGTCTCTCGGAAGATATATATAAACACATACAGGCAGCACATCTGTCTTAGTAGAGTAAAAGACATAGAGACGACGCATCTTTCTCCCAAAAATGTAAAAGAATAAAAATAAAAAATGTAAAAGAACACAAAAAAATGTGTGGAATAAAAACATTAATAAACAGTTGGAGTTGTTAAAATGCTTCTATAATTTATGCATAGGGATTAGTGACTAATTATATGATTGCATGGTTTAGTTATTACCGTGTTTGTGTGAAAGTTTCCTATGAAGAATTTAATATGTTTCCTACTGAGGAACGAGTACGTTTATAACAGAATTTTATTTTTTTCCACATTTTAGTTTGGAGGAAAAGATTGCAAGATTATGCTTAGAAACATCTTTTAACAAGTGCCCTCCGAAAGTTCTACCTTGTTTCATGAAAACTATCAAAGATATTACAGGTATGCTTTGTGAAAATCCAAATATGTGAGGTATTCATCAACTTCTCTAATCTTCCGAAAATACAACTATCATTTGAAAGACACTGTGTATTAATTTTGGATATTGACATGTTTTTAAAACGTATGAAATTCTGAAAGAGGATTTCAAAAAGCTTTATTTAAAATATGTTTGCTTAAAGCATTCATATCAAACGTTAATTCATCGAAATCGTAATGTTCATTTTGTGCAAAGCATTCTGTGTAGTGAAGAGTAAAATTCACAAAATTTGAATATAAACTGAATACATTTTATATGTGCATAATTGAATTATAAAAACGAAACTCAGTGAAATTTAGTGGATCAGTATTTGAATGATGTTATTTGGACCAGTTTCAAGCAAGATAGTTTATTAATATACCTAATTTACAAATCAAAAATTACTCATTATTTCTGATACTTTTGAGAATTTTTTAAACTCTATGTTATAATGTTTCTATTAACTGCAGTACTGGTCAAGTAACCTTTAGATATGAATAAAAATAATCTCTTGTTTCGAATTTAATGCAAAAAACCCATCTAAGTATATTGCATTCTTACATAATGCATATACTCAGCGGTAAAAAGATTTAACTTTTTGACATGGGAATGAATTAAATGAAAATGGAATTTATATAATATTAATTAATGCTTAAATGAAATTTTCTGTACATGTTTATATGTGGAAAATATCTTTACATAGAGATCACCTACAGTGAGGGAAGTCATCTATTGGAGCCAAGTTCTAAATGGAGGCCTTGGAACAAAGTTTCAAATGGGGCCCTCTCTATCTTGATAAATTGAAATATGTTGAAAATTGCATTACATTTTGTAAAATCATCGATTGAGGCGATTTAAAATAAAACAAAAAGTACCTTATATTGAAAAAAAAAATCATGCCAAGATCCCTATAAGGTCGGGGCCTGAAGCCGTTTCCCATGTCTCAACTGTAGTCCGGTCTAGATTTTGACTCCAGGGGTCGTAAACGCCGAACAGTTTTTTTAACTACACATACCCGTTTTGTCAGGCCGTTAGTGAGGGTGAAACAACTTACAATGTGAGTTAAATAATTGACAACAAATGATTCTGAATTATATCTTATCTTCAACAGTCCATTAGAAGTAAAACAACCATAAGTGTTTTCAGCCTTAGAAAACATTGCTCCTCCTTGTCTGTTGTTTTCACTATGCTCAGCGCATTTTATGGTATATTTTCCACCTGCCACAATGGGCATTCTTTCCTCTGCCTATGAAACTAAAATCTCAGCATCGTCACAGTAATAAACAAGCACTGATCACAGTGCACGTTCCAACCTCGATCACGATCTGTTTTTCGGTTCTTGGGGATTTCAGCACCTTAGCCAACATATGACACTAGGCAGGATCCACTCAGATAAAAAAGCTCTTGAGCGTTTTAATTTCATTTTGATACAAATGTGCATTATTTCAATGTAAATAACCGAAAAGCCTCACCGCATTAAGGTTATTGCAATATTAAAAACAGGAATAGAGTAATCACAACATATTTTAACATATAATATATACAATCTTAAACATCTTCCATGGCAGTTCAATTTCCATTAACAGAAAAGTATACATATCCTTTTCTCGAACAGTGATTTCTCTAGACTGATTTTATTTTTTTTTTTTTTGTATACCTTTTTAAAAGATTTATAAATTCCCTATCAAAATATTTCTACTCTTAGTGCGTTTAAACTCATTAACAACCTAAATTATAAGGGAAAAGGAAAACATAATTTTTTTTCTATGTGTTCCTTCAAGCATTTGTCTCATGGCGTCCCCCGGGCAACTGCCTATCAGCCAGCCCTGCAAATTGGAGTTAGAGTCAATAATGCAAAGTAATGCTTTATGTTCTCGAAAGTGACCTTTGAACAGTTGATTTCTGAAAAAAAATAAATCTGTTATTTTAATTTAAATTTTCTTTATTCCACAACGCACTCTTATGAACAGAAAGAAATGTCTTCGAAATTTTCGGGCAGAGAATAATAATATGACAAAAGCAAACTTCTGGGTTTTCTTCTTTTTCATTAGATACTACTATTTGTTTCGGAAATGTGATCATTTGCATATATTTCCATTCTGACTTCAAGATGAATTCTAGACGAATTCGTCCACTCCGTCTCTATTCACTTCTCATTATCTCAAAGCTTACCTATATTCTTATCATATTGAAAGCTTAGAATTTTTATTCGATTTACCAATGAATTCGGGGCATGTGAATGGTATCATTATCACAAAGTCTCATATAACAAAGAATAAAATACCTCTTTTAACGTTTATATAAAATTTTCGTCATATTATTTTTCTTTATATTTAAAAAGAAATTCAAACATCACTGAAACATCTGTTGGAATAGTAAATAATTAACTAACATATGTCTTAGTGTAAGTTTCTAAATCATTTGCACGAGCATTCTCCTAATCTGGATATAACTCTTGGTTCATTTGTCTTCCCATTGTGTTATTTGTTGTGTATGTCATTGTCTTTTCACTGTGTTACTATTATGGGTGTCTTTGTCTTTTCACTACGTTATTTATTATGTGTGTCATTGACTTTTTCCCTATATTATTTATTATTTCACTATATTATATATTATAATATTTAGTGTTTCGCATGCATAGAAAACTTCGGGTGAGTACAGAAATTTGAAAATAGATAATATAGATTTTATTAATAATACTACAAAGCGTATGTCAGAATGAATTATTACCATTTCTGATCAATTGTGAAACCAGCTGAATTGACCCATTACATGCCTGCAAAAAGTCCAAAAACCAGCAATCAGAAATGTTCTCAACGATGATTTACATTAACATCTATCTACCTAGTTACCTTTTTTACAATATTAATAGTACGTAATGCAATAGAAACAGTTATGTTGGATTTGGGTTGTTTTACCTCTGAGCGGCACTTATTTGCACACCATGCGCTAAATGGCCAGGTCACAAGGACCTTAAGGCTCAGAGAAGGTTGGGGAATATCGACTGCAACAGCTGTTGGGAGACAGATGGTAGCCTCCCATCAAGGCCATCCAGCGTGTTCTTTAACGTGCACAGGGTATGTCTCTCCCACACACGGGCCACGGCTTAACGTCCCATCCGACGGACGGCGGCCTTTCCAAGCCCATCGGTGTCCCCTACTGGCCGTGAGCAGGGCGGGGAATTTTGCAATTATGTTGGAAACAGAATGTATATTATTTAGATGGTGACTACATTTCTCTGTTTTTCAAGCTATTTGGTAAAAGCTTAAACAGTGAGATAGTAACTTAAAATAAATGTCCTGTTTTCGGTTTCAAAACATGAAACATCGAGGGAAATTCAACACTCTAGCGTACTATATATAAAAATATATAGTGAGCCTGACAAAGAATTCAGATGTGAAACAGAGATCTGGATATCGAATTTGCAATATAACTTTTCGAGAAAAATCTCCGGATATAAACGAAAAAATATTTCGAGCACCGGTTAATTTAATCGCAGCACGAACCTCTAAATCTGGTGTTGGTCAAGAATGAAACTATTGAGAAATGTGGCAATAAGACTTGCATGTTTGTTGGAAACACAAATGCAATTTCTGCCACAGAAACCTTTTCCAGTTCTGTTGAAGAATCTCTGACTGAGGTAAACAATTGGGATTCTCGGAGACTCTATCTTTAATTACAACCGAAACACAAGTAAGTCCAAATTACAAAAGTTACAAAAAACATGATTATAAATTTCCGGATTGTTTTGCATTCATAGTTTCGTGAAATGAGATTGGTAGTGGCGAGCGCAGTTGTCAGAAGTTGTCTTGAGGAAAAGAATTACCTAATTCGTCTCTGTTTTTTTCTTTGAATGCGGAAAATCCTGATATTTCAATAATCATGAAAAGAAAGATCACTTATTTAATTTTTTTTTGTTGTTAACACTATTACTCTACTTCTTGTTTCAAAGGCAGTTATAGTACACTGATAGAATTTTGAATAATGCAATATGATGTATGATATTCCGTAATATCAGGGTCAAAAGTGGGTATTCAAGATTCGATGCGACAATGATATTGGTGTCCCCCTTTAAATAATTATTATACTTACCGATATGTATAAATGTAAATGTTATTGTTTTTCGAACTATTAGCGTTGGCTTTCATGACATTTTCCGGGTGATTTCAGCATTGTGAAACATACTCAACGTTTCAAACAATAAAATCAGTTGTTTAAAAAAATGCTTTTTTTTTATTTTGAAATAGAATTTTGTTTGTCTTAAGGTATTATGTTTTTCTACAAAAATTCAGAGTGACCATTTCCCAAGTGATTAAGTTAATTAAGTTGTTACATTTAATTCAACGATTTTCTGTTAAACAATAGCATAACAATAACCATTAACGCATAAGAACCATTTTAGTTAATTTAATAACAAAATTGTTAAACGTAATAATTGAGAATAAAAATATTCAATTTTTATTCGTCACTAATAAAAATTTGTTAAATAAAAACATTTGAATTCTTCGAGGAAATTCTTAGTATCATTTTGTACATGGCAATGTAATTTATACGACCTAATTCTCTATATTTTAATTAAATTGGATCTCTATCAAATGGATTACATTTCTCAGTGGATGTATTACCGATAGCCGATTATTTGGATCGATGATGGAACATATCATAATCACCTAACAACTTTCAAGAAACGAAGATTCTTCATGTGTAGACAATTTATGTACACGTTGCCTCCTCCAAATTTTGCTAGGTATGTATGTTGAAAGTAATCATAAGAGAACTGATGAATTATAAATATAGATAGTAAAAAAGAGGGTCACTCTGAATCCTTGTAGCATGACACAATATCTTCGTAAAGTAAAATGTTTTGTGTTGCTTTTTATTATTTCTTTTTTGGTATGCTAATCATAGGACAAAGAACCCAAGACTATTCCTAGCGTGACCAGTTTTGTCACACAAGGGTATATTTTCTGGAAAAAGCAGCTTCTTTCACTACTCTATCAGACAGAATTAACACAACACAAAAAAAAACGTTTCATTACTCTGTTCAATAGTGTAGTAATTACTCAAACTTGAAATGACAGAATGGAACAGAGTAAATAGTAACACCTGAATGTTTTGGATAGGACTACTACTGGGTTTTAGTTTCCTATACAAAGTTATATATGGAAAGCAAAGAAATGGTATGCTTAAATTTTGTTTCATATTTTTTATTGAGAGATAGCAGTATGGAACTTTTCAATATTAATTTCTACTCTTCATTTTGAATAATATTTTAATATTTTCCTCTCATAAATGCTGTTAGGAATGTTATATTTTGAAATCAACGTAAGGCGTTAAAGCATAAATATTATCTATAATTTTTACATGCTCCATTAGGAATGTCAAACGCCTATTATTTTACGAAGTAAATGTGCTTTATTTAAATATCGTTCTAGTGTTTTTATTTAAAATTGTCATTCTATAAATTGCTTGAGTGACCCTCTTAAAACTGCTTTTAAAATCAGTTTACTCTTTGGAAATTAGTGAGATAATATATTTATGTAAATGTAGCCATTGTAATAATTGTAGGAAGTTGTACCCTTTGTAACACAAATAAACTAATAAATTTCCTACTTAAATGGGAATTGATATGTCAAACTGAATGCTCGATATGAAACAATACTTTTTTTTTTTAAAATGGGCAATTTGATTTTTTAATTATTTATCGTTTAATATTACTGACAGAAACGTTTTAATTAGTGGTTCTCAACAGGTAATTTTAAAAACTTTGTGCTGACGTTTTCGTAAATTTTTATTGACGGAAAATACTACATCAACTAGTTTTATAGAAGACAAATCATTTGATTTTCACGAAGGAGACGTTAGAACTATAATCCTTAGTAAAAGTGCGTTGTGTGTCGATGCATGTTGGGAGAACTGTATATTAAATTGATTTCCTCTTTTGGAGCAGAGTGATCAGTAGGTATCGCGGCAGGCTCGTAATCTGCAGTTTCCCGGTTCGAGTCCCACCTGGGAAAACATTGACACTTATCTTCCGGAAACTCACCATCCTGTCCTCGGTCAGTAGGGGGACAACGATGGGTTTAGAAAGGCTGTCGTCCGTCGGATGCAACGCTAAGCCGTAACCCGTGTGCAGGAGAGCCGTACATTATGCACATTAAGAACACGCTGGATGACATTGACGGAGCTACTATCTGTCTCCTAACAGCTGCCGCTCTCCTTAACCTTCTCTAAGTCCTCGTGGTGCTTGTGACCTGCTACTCTTTAATGGGTGTCGCCCATTGTGTGCAAAAAGTGCCGCTCAGAGGTAAAATAACCCAACACAATGATTTTAACTTCTCAATGTGATAATTATTACTAACAGTTTTAACAACTCAGAACGGAGATGTTCGGTAGGAAAAGATTGGGAACTACTGATCTAAATGAAAGTAAAGGAACTATAAACTTTTACTCATCTGATATGGAAATTTGAATATATTATAGTTGAACTTACATTATCAGTTCTCTGGGTTTCTTATTCAGCATGCTATTCAAAATATACTTCAATTGCGTTTCATTTAATACTTTCGGTCGCTTCAATCATTAGAACCAATTTTGTAAAGTTTTATTAAAAGATAAAAATTTTCGATTCTTTTAATCAACAAGCTTTATTAATCAGTGGTGTAAACAATGATGGACATAATTCGATTTCAGTCATCAAGTTCTTCTCTAACAAACCTGGAAAAAATAAATGTATCATATTAATTTCTCTCACTTAAATATAACATTATAAAGGGGAGAACGAAATGGGGATATGAATAATTTGGAAAATTATTCATTTGGAAAATTATTCATTTGGAAAATTATTCATATCCACATTAAAACAAGGTGATCAAGTTATGTAGAAACATGACCAGCAAAAATATAATATAAATGTTTCCTCAACATTACAATGACATAAAATTACTCATTAACATTTTCAGTACCCATTTTCCCAAACGCGAGCATTAACTGTAAAACTATATTTACCTAATATAAAATTACTAAATGTTAATAAAACACAAGAAGTGTAGAAGATATAGAAGTTTGGTTCCGAAGATTTGTTTCATATTTTTTTCATTAAAAGAGATGTCAGCATGTGACATATTTTAATATTTTACTCTCATATATGACTGTAGTTCTTTAGTTACCTAAATAAGGAAAGGATCTCAGAAAGAAGAAATCAACCTTCTATATCTTCTAGTACACTAATCAGATTTCTAAAAATTGTTTCTCTTATCAAAATATATAATATATCTAAAATTAATAACGAAAATTTTATTTTGTATATAATTTTTTCATTATAATTATTTTCCAAAAAGAAGTTTATTTGGATCCGAATAATAATAATAATGCCATGCTCCAAATATTATTAATCTATTCAAATTAATTCGAGACTGAAAAGTTAAGAAAAAAATGTCACTAGAAACAAATTGGATGCCTCACTCCAATCTCTTTAAATTTTGATAAATAATGATTGAATGATATTCGCGTAATATTTGAAAAGTTATTAAAGGGTAAACATTTAGCAATTAATGCTACTAAGCTTGTTCTAAGCCAAGCCAATCCAACCCAAGTTTAGTGAAGAGTCACCAGGATGGAAACAACGTTTTTAAAGAGTAGAAGGGAAAACGCTTTACTTAAAAAGGAAACAATAAATTTCAAATGAGTGACGAATTGGGAAAAAACTATATTTTTAAGGAAGTAAGGAAATAGCTGGATTAAAAAACAAAAACATTAATTTTTAGTGAGTACTATTAATTGGCAAAATTCTTTAGTTAAGCAGCTTAAAACGTTTAATCGATAAAACTGAGAGAAATTACCAGCTTCAGCATTTGATTCTTTATGTGCCACTTGTTGGACGGATCTGTTCTAAACACTTCTCTTCAAAACAGACAAAAATCTGAAAACTCTTTTCATAAACCTTCAAAAATAAATTTATTTTAATTAACATTTTTGTTAAAACTGCTATTATTGATATTTTAGTCCACTTTTAATGAAAATTCTTACGGCAACACTCTGCTTAAATGGTTCAAGTTCCGTAACTCTTTAAATATTAAACGAACATTGTAGGAAAACAAGGATTTTCCAAGATAGTAGGGAATCGAGAATTGTTCACTTTCCAAGATATTCTTTCACAAAAGTGCGAATTTCAAAAGTTGAGGAGTTTGAATGCGGAACGCAGGCATGGAAATATGCTCTTACCGCTGAGAAACAGAGAAATTCAACTAGTTACACACTGGCTTTTGTTGTTCTTAGTAGGTTTCACATAGCCTTTAATCTCCTCCTGGGTGAATGACAAGTTTTTGTAAAGTTTGCTGCTTCTAGCCAGACGAGTGTACAAGATTGTTTTAGGGGATGTACTACATTTAAGACTTTTGTTTCAATAGGTTAGAAAAAATTTGACATGCCACATATAGCAGCATGGTGAAGACATTTGTGCTGGTGAAGGGGGGGGGGAGTTTTTTTGTCATATATGTATACATTGCAAGCAGTTTATGTAGAAGAATATATCTTCTTTTAACCATAAACGGTAGTTTGCCTTGTTCGATATACTATCTGCATTGGTGGCTCAAAAAACCAACATTTTACAAGTCAACCGATAATTTCATCTCTTGCTTGCTTGTTTGCTGATTAGTGTCATACTTCTATTCTTTCCTGTTTGTAGATTAAAATATGGGTGGACAATTCGCATTTACTTATACCTTCACTAGCTGCATCTGATTTAATAACTCTCATGTAACACGGCATTTTTCAAAAAAATTAAATACTTTTATCATTTTTAAATTTTGAGCTTTCAAATATTTAAGGAGGGTGCGAAAGCACCCCAAGTACTCCCCTCCTGAATATACGACTGCTTCTAGATCTTTAGGGGGCTAGAAATTTTAAAAATTAGAAAAGTAATTTATACTGTGAGAATCTTATTTTTCATAAGATGTTATTGAGCGATATACTACTTAATAATAAACGTGAATTCTTTAAAAACAGCTAATTTTATTTAAATAGTTAATTGAAATTGTGTTACGTTAATTATTATGATCCATGTTTATACATATTATTATTTTTTCTTTTTTTTTTCAGAAAGGAGTAAAAGTGACTTTCATAATCAGTATGTTGAAAGAAAATTGCTACCAGAATACGTAGAAGAATTATGCAAAAGCAATTCTGCTAGTAAGTTTGTTATAGTGTAACTAAATAAAGCACACTTTTATAAATTCAGAAAAAAATTAGATATCATCTTTTTCTGGGTACATGACATTTACACCCTAATCTTTTTACATTTTACGAAGTGTACATCTTCATTAATTTCCACTGCATAACCTGTATGTAAGATTTGCAAACTAGATGATGCAACATCAAACGATGGTTTGTGTATTGTCTTTGTGTGAATGTTTCAATTAATCAACCAATTTTTATATGTCCTTTAAAATCATTTTATATAACAGTTATATATATACAGGGTGAATCTGAAAAAGTGGGCAAAACTTTACGGGGTGGTAGAACGCAGCTATACGAGCAATATTCGTCATAGAATGTATGGTCGGAACGCAAGCGGTGAGAAGTTAAAAGGTAGTTTTCCACTGTCACATTTAAAGAATGAACACAAGAAGGAGAGGAGATACTCTGTGCCTCACTTGCATTCCCGTCCGCCGCACCGTACACAAAGTGCATATCCGCCATTTCGTGGTTAGTATAACCAGCCATCCTCTCGGCAATCCACGGTAGCAATGCCGTTGGGTGCGAGGACCGACCCTTTTATACCATTTCCAACGCCACCTAGCGGCTCGCCGTTTGCGTTCCGCCCATACTTTCTGTGACGAATATTGCTCGTATAGCTGCGTTCTACCACCCCGTAAAATTTTGCCCACTTTTTCAGATTCACCCTGTATATGGTATTTTAGGAAACAAATATAGCTGTGGAAAACAAACAAATAATAACAGCAGTATGAAAAGAAAATTGTAATAATAAAAAAGAAATAATGATTTTAAAAAATTGAATTTGAGATGTCGAGAATCAAGGGGCACGTTATGCCTATCCAAGTTTGGAGAACAAGTAATATAATGCGAAATATGTGGCAGCATATATGTTGATTTTATGTTTTAGCAATACACAATGTTTAGATTTTTTAAAATTTATATGGCATTGAATATTTAATTCAAAACCATAATTGAAACCTGATATCCATTTGAAAACGACACCTTATCGAACATTATTTATATAGATGCAGGTGCATTATTTTAACAAATGTAATTTATTTAATATCGAAATTGGTGCTTACTGGCAAGAAAAAATAGCCAAATAATCGACAAAAAAAGTTTTTTTGTCAATATGGATAGATCATAATGCTTTAACCTCTCCAAGCAATTATTTGACCTATTTGTAGTGGATACGATCTGATGAATATATATATATTCCTATATATTTTATTCGTTTGTATATATATATATATCCACAGAGTGTTCATTTAGTATGACTATTCGATTTTTTAAAATTTCATTATAAAATATTAATATATGCATAAAATTTGGAAAATTTCATAAGCTACCTGGAACTGTTAAAATTACAATACGATTAACTACATACTAGAGAAAATCATAGGTAATGTACCTGTAGACATGGTACTCATGATATGTTCAGTTGAAAAAATGAGCTTCGCCTTGAGTGGGATACGAACCCACGACCTCTTGATAATATTACAATTTATTAAAGAAGTAGCTAACACTCGATTGTTCAGTAGTACAGTGGTAAGCATATTATCACGAGGTCGTGGTAATATGCTTAATATTCACGTATGCCACTCGAGTTGAAATTAATTTTTTCAACAAACCTTTCATTATTAATCCCATGCTAAAATGTTAATTTAATATCGGCTACTCTATCTTAAGTGTTATATTGAAATATGCAATACATGTATATTAGAAGTATTAAAAATATTGAAAATGTTTCATTTTTAGCAAATTGAAGGTGTTTCTCTAAGACATTACAACTGGCGCATAATTGAATTGTTTTGCCGTAATGATTTTACTATTCTCGTAGAATACTTCAAAGAGCGAAAATGAAAAACACAAAGAAGTGTTTTATTAGAGTCATGAAGCGACAATGAATTTTTTTTTTGTTATATTTTTCTCTAGGTATCTAAATGCAGTTTTTACAATCATCAAGAACTAAATGGTACAAATATAAATATTTTTAACCACTCTTCGACGTATACAGGGTGATTGTAAACTCTTTCAACAAAAAAGAGGGGTGATAGTACATATCAAGACGACCAATTTTTGCAATGGAACCTAGGGTCGCACTCCAGTCCTTCGTCAGAAAAGAGTACTTTCGAAAACTCCACGCTTCCACAAGTATTTACCACCGTTGCATGAAAATCGCAAGACGACGATTCGGAAATCTCTCACGGTACAATCTTTGTGCTTCACGTCCATTACCACCTGCTTGGCCGTACATCAGATGCATATCCGCCAATTCCTCGTATGTGTAGTCTTCCATGTCCTTCACGAATACGTCACTTATCATGTGGCGTTATCACGGTAATGTCGATGAAGGGGTTCGGATGCGTTTTAAATGTTTGTTCTTAATCGTCTACGCACTTGCTCAGCGCACCTGATTTGCATCTTGTGATATTCATGCTCCGGTTGTAAATACTTGTGCATGCGTGGCGTTTTTTGAAAGTACTCTTTTCTGGTGGAAGGAGTTGAATGCGATCCAGGTTCCATTGCAAAAATTGATCGTTTTGATGTGTACTATCACCCCTCTTTTTTATTGAAAGAGTTTACATTCATCCTGTATATATGTAATTCCATGTCCTGATTTTAGCCATTCAACTTATTTCTGCATAACTTAACTATGTCTGTTGTTGCACAGGTACAACACAATTCCCAAGAAACCTTGTTCATAGAGAAACCGAAGATGATGACAATAGGCATACGACGCCTTCAATGTTACCTGAAGTTACGGAATCGGGCGTTCGTTCTGTTATAGGTAATATATTGGGATTTTTATATATGCAAATAAGTTCACTTATTAATGAAACAGACTAAGCAAAGATAAATGAATGCTAATCCTTACTTAGTTGAGGGTAGTGTCGATTTTTTTGACACGACAGTGTATATTTTTATGTGTTTTTCGTGGAGGAAAAATAAACTAAGGTTAATTATAACGGAATTGACAGGAATAAAAATAAATACCCCCTCAAACAGAGGTCTAACAGGAGCCTGTCAGTTTATATGCCACAGTATAAGGTCTGTGAGGATGGCAAGGACCTCAGCAGAAAAACAACACAAACGTCCATGTCTTAATCCGGGGCTTGAACCCAGGTCACTTAAGTCGAAGTTTGAACCAGGTCCCTTAAGTAGCCAAGCGCGCTAACCACTCGGCCTATATTGCAATAAGCGTAAAATGCAACTTAATAATATTATTGTATTAGAGTATATGTAAATTAAGCTGAAGTAGGATGTTTACATATTATATATTTTTCATTTCAAGAAATTCTAAAAGGAGTGGAGAAAAGATGAAAAAAAAAATAACCGAATTAATAATTTTTATCTGGAGAATTTATGCTGCCGTTCAGAACTAGATGGGAAATTGAAAATTCGACTTACAATATTGTTAAAATTCGAAAAGATTTTTTAACCTTTGTTTTGAATCGTGTACTGCAATAGTCCCTAACCTGAGTTTTAAGAGACGCATATGATCCCAAAGACTATTTCATGCTTCGCTACAATCAATTGGTGCGTTATTAACATGTATAAAATTATGTTGAAAACAATTTATAAATAAACTAGAGACTCCGCCCTTGTGGCATAGGTCGCCATTCCCGCCAAAGAGGCTTCGCAATCCGGGATCCCCGTTGTTGCCTCGCTTCGCTCTTTCCTTCCAGAGAAGTGACTCATGAGGCTCCTTACCAGTGAAGCGTGTAAAGAAATGCTTTAAATTTTTGGGAATGTTGCACCGATCTTACGTCACATTTCTCTGAATAAAATATTGTTGTTACAAATTTAAAATTTTCAAAAATATATTAATTTTATAATTCAAAAATATATTCAAAAATTCAAGTTCAAAAATATATTAATTTTATTAAAACTAATACTGAATATTAGTAACAAAATGGGGGTTTCCAGTTTTTTGCACTCCTCTCCCCTCTTAATCCTGAGCTTCTGACTGAACAACTGATTATACAGGACTTGCGAAGGTTTAATTGTCGTTGAGATTTTATCAATTCTATAGTAATTCCTCTATGTTGATTTTCAAAATTTTACAGTTCTTCCTATTAGGAGACAACTTTTGCAAAACCTCTTGTTTATTCTTACCTAAGGGGGTCATTTTCAATGACGTTGATCACATTTCATTCCTGAATAACAGGCAGTCACAGGTAAGCACCTGTAGGCTATATGCATTAAATGAGTATAGATGAAAAATTGTCATTAGCCGGGTGGGATCTGAACCCATCAGGAGGTAGTTGATTCGGATCGCACCCGGCTAATGTGAATATTTCCTCTACACTCATTTATCATTTCATTGTGCTTCAAATATTGGAAACGAAGAAAGAGGCGAAAGTTTTCATCATGATACAGCAGAAAAAATAAATTTTGAACCCTTGGGACCTAGCACGAGCAGGAGTATAAAATTTCTATTTTTTTAAAGATGCTGCACAAAACCTAAGTATCTAGGGGCAAATAGAACTATAGCGAGATAAATGAAAACTTTTTGTAATCTATATAAGGCATTTCAAAATTTAATCTGAAATCACAACAGAATATTTTAAAGATACATATACTAAATGTACATAAATAAACATGCAGCACATTATCTTCGGGGGATGGCTCAGTCGGTAGCACGTAAGGCTCGTGATCTGTAGTTCCCAGGTTCGAGTCCCAGCTGGGTCAGCGTTGAGATTTATCTCCGCAAAATTCCCCGCCCTGCTCACGGTCAGTAGGGAACACCGATGGGTTTAGAAAGGCCGCTGTCCGTCGGATGGAACGTTAAGTCGTGGCCCCGCGTGCGAGAGAGCCATACCCTGTGCACGTTAAAGAACACGCTGGATGGCCTTGACGACAGATGGAGGCTACCATCTGTCTCCCAACAGCTGTTCCAGTGGGTCCCCTCCCCCAACCTTCTCTGAGCCTTCGGGGTCTATGTGACCTGGCCATTTAGCACGTGGTGTGCAAAAAAGTGCCGCTCAGAGGTAAAACAACCCAAACCATTACCATTATCTTCGGGAAACGTACTGCGTGTTTCACTACGCGATCTTCTAGGCGAGTTACGTTACACTACGTATTTAAGCGGACTTGTACGCTTTACGAATGTATGTAACTATTACAACAGAATTACAAAATACAGTAAAAAATTCCCGATAGTAAAGTGTTAAATAAATCATATTGTATATCGATGCTTCCTCTTATTCCCTTGTCTACTCCATTTCGCCTTCATACCGCGACTATGCATTAAAAAAAACATAACATTTCGTTTGGGTCAGCGGTATGCAAGTTTAATACCAACATTCATTCACACATGTATTATCACAACACGTAGCTTCATAAGTGCAATAAATCATTTTTCAAGACTACTTATTTCATTCATATACTCATATACCTTGCTTAACAATGCTTTTGTCGTTAGCAAAATGATGCTTTGAAAGTTCATGTTTACCTGTTGTTATTGGTACAAAAAATGCTAGGTATTTAGTGGTAAGTGGGGGGGGGAAATCTGGAACCACTGGTGTAGTTATCTCTGGACTTTGTGTTGGTGTCCTGACTGGGTTTGAATAAAATAAAATGCGTTTAAGGGATCGATTTTTATTAATTACTTATATTTCTTCCCTAATTCACAAAAATATTTTTTTGCAGTGTATGATTCAAGATACTTCCCAGAAATCAGAGTTGTTACCCAACCTTCAGAATTCTCACATCTCCAAAAGCGGGAGGCTCCTGTACTTGTCACAATCAGAGGCAAAACAGATGCTTACAAACCAAATACTGCGAAGAATTCGACGAAATCAATCAAATCTACAACTCAGATGATGTTGACGAAAAAGGAGGAAAAAGAATCTGATGAACAAAGTATGTAAAAGTATACCTATATATCTGCTATACAGTGGTATATTTTCTTAGCCTTAGTAATTTTCTTGGAATCCGTTTGATCAAAGCCCGTTTCGCAATTTTTATAAATATACGTAGCCAAATTTAAAAGTCATTTGCTATGAATAATCACCATTAGAAAACAGTTTAAAATCAGTCTACAATCCAATGCACCTCTAAAAGGACGAAATATCTATGATCTCATGTAAATATATGACATAAGTCAGACCTTACCTGTTTATCTTGGCTATGTCTTGGAGAGACGTACGACCATTCATAGAAATCCCAGCGTAGACCATCAATCCTCTGCTTCCCTATTGGTCCCTTTTTTCTGATGTGGAATATATGAAAGCATGTCCCACGTTCTCACCATAAGAACGTTTGCAGAGAATCATATTACACACTAAATCTCAACTCATCAGTAAAGAGCATATTGACCCATTGTTTACGGGCCCAGTTAACATCTGGCGACATCATTGCAAACGAGTTCTTCTGCTAGCGAGAGTCATGAAAAACACAAAAATTAAGTCGTCTTGCACACACTGTTATTGAGCCTCCTTTAAACTTTATATCGGGATACAATACTTCCAGTGGATGAGACGAGAGTACTGATGCAAGCTAACGCTCTATGGTGTTTCTGTGGAATCTCGGGGGGGGGGGGGGATTGGCTCAATCGGTAGTGCGCCAAGATCGTAATATGTAGTTCCCACGTTCGAGTCCCAGCTGGGCCAGTGTTGAGATTTATCTCCGCAAAACTCCTCGGCCTGCCCTTGGTCAGTAGGGACACCGATGAGTTTGGAAAGACCGCCGTCAGTCAGATGGGAGATTAATCCGTTACCACGAGTGCCAGACAGCTATACCCTGTGCACATTAAAGAACACGCTTGATGGGAAGCTACCATATGTCTCTTAATAGTTGCCCAAAGTATTCCCTTCCCCCAACCTTCTCTGTCCCTTAGGTGTTCTTGTGCTGTGACCTGACTATTTGTGTGCAAAAAAGTGCCCCTCAAAGATAAAACAACTCAACCCAACTGTGAACGCTCGGAGTTAACATCAAGTAATGGTCGTCCCTTGCTGAAGTCACTCTATCACGTTCTTGCCCACTTCTACGTACAGTCGCTCAAAAAAGTATTCCAACACTATGGTTGATTACAGAATTCAGAAAAAAATATCTGGCAACGATTTTTTTAGAAATTAGTGATCTGGCAACCTTCGTGTACGTTCACGAAGGTTGCCAGATCACTAATTTCTAAAAAAATCGTTGCCAGATATTTTTTCTGAATTCTGCAATCAACCATAATGTTCGGATATTTTTTTGAGCAACTGTACCTGCTTCGTCTTCCTTTGTGACATATTCAGAATGTTACTAATCTTATTCCTAGACTTTGTAAGACTAACACATATACTTCCGCATTTTCAATCGCACGTCCTTTATACGTGCATTTGGCTTGTGCACTGAAAAATGGAAATTTCTTGCGAGGACGGGGGGGGTACATTTTTAAATGCAAAATTTCATAAATAGGGCAAAATAAAGTTTGTTGTAATTTTATCTACTGCCTTGTAGCTTATTGTACGACACATTTACTTGTTTTACATTGCAGCGTAAACAGCAGTTGTGTAGGGTGATTTCTTTGGGTCACTCCTTAAGTGATACAGTTTTTCTGTTTGTTGCTTTAATTTCTACCACTAATGTACTTTTATAACAATACAAATATCAATGCATACACAGCAGATTGTATAGGTATATATATTATATAGATGGAATACTGTATATTGATGTGTAGAATCAAGCCGCTAAATAATAATGTAGACACAATGATTAACTGTTGTGCATCAATATTAATCGTATAAAAATTTGAAATCTTTTGAATGACATTTTTTAATATTTCCAAGCAAAATTTAATAGATTCAATATATAGACGTGATGAATGCTGTTTGAGCTGTGGATGTGTGTTTTGACTTGGGGATTATCATCTGCAAGTGAAAATAATGAGAATGGTAGCTGAAAATTATCTTTAGTAAAGTGACTCGACATAAAATAATTGAGACGGGTGTTAGTCGGTAGCGCACCACGCTCGTAATACTTGTAGTTTCTAGGCTCAAATCCCACCTGGGTCAGCGTTAAGATTTATCTCCGCAAAACTGCCCACCCTGCCCTCTGTCAGTAGGGGACACAGATGGGCTTGGAAAGGCCGCCGTCCGTCGGATGAGAAATGAAGCCATGGCCCCATGTGCGGGATACTCTATGCACGTTAAGGAACACGCTGGATGAACTTAATAGGAGGCTACAATTTGTCTCCTAACAACTGTCCTGTGGGTCTCCTCACCCAATCTTCTCTGAATCCTTGGGGTCTTTGTGATCTTGCCATGTAGCCTATTCTGAGCAAAAAAGTGCCGCTCAGAGATAAAACAACCAAACCAGCCTATAAAATAATGATTGATTACTATCCGAGAAACTGAGTTGAAATTTTTGCGCTGATAAATTATTTACATGACTAATTGAATTCCCTATTAGTGGCTGAACCATGCAGCATTTTAATGGATCATCATCATCATCATCATCATCATCATCATCATCATCATCATCATCAAGCAGCCATGGGCTACGGAGGTCCAACCAGACCGAGCAATTTAGTTCTCCAAGCAAGTCTGTCCTGAGCTACATCTACTGCATCTGGCCACTGCACACCAATTCTAATAAGGTCCTGTTTGACATTGTCTGCCCACCGCATCCTAGGTCTCCCCCTCTTTCTGAGGCCTTTAGGCACACTGTTCATGACCCTGTTCGCCAATCTATAATCATTCATACGGGCAATATGGCCAAACCAACGGAGCCTCTCTCTGCACAATATGCTGCTTAAAGGAGGTTGCAAACTCCTTTGCCTAACCTCATCATTAGTTACAAAGTTGAACCACCTAATGCCCAAGATACTGCAAAAGCATCTGGAATCAAAAGCATCTAGTTTCCTGTTATCTTGTTTAAAAAGTGTCCAGGTTTCACTACCATAACTAACCCTAGAAAGAACCAAACTATTAAACAGTCTAATTTTAGTCTTCAGGTGTATACGCCTAATTCTCCACACTCTCCATAGATTATAAAAGTCCCAGCAAGCAATCCCTATTCGTCTGTTAATATCATGCTGCACATCACCATTATCTGTTACACAGATTCCAAGATAATTAAACTGTGAAACCTGCTCAAGATTGCAACCATTCAGATGAACTGAATCACAGCCTGCCTGACCAATTTTCATCACATTAGTTTTCTCTCTGTTTAAAACCAAATCTACTCTACTACCAGTTTCATCAACAGCTCGAATGAAAGAGTTCATCTCATCAACATCATTTGCCAAAAGTGCAAAATCATCAGCATAATCTAAATCAGAAGTTTTCGTATCTCCAGTCCATTTAAGGCCAAAATCTTTTCTTTGAAGTGATTTTCGCATAACATAATCAATAACCAAGCTAAAGAGAAAAGGAGACAAAATGCACCCTTGTCAAACACCAGAAGTAATGCTAAACCAATTGCTACAAGCCTTACCAACTCTCACACGCGACTCAGTGTTATTATAGAGAGCTTTCATTATGTTAACTAACTTGTCAGGTATATCATATGATCTCACAATCAACCACAAATTATGACGATCAACAGAGTCGAAAGTCTTTTTGGAATCAACAAAGCTAGCAACCAAAGGTTTCTGAAACTCTAAACATTTCTCAAGAATCTGCCTCAGTGAAAATATCTGATCCACACATCCCCTACCACTTCTGAATCCACATTGCTCATCACGCAATTGACTGTCAACCAGATTCTTAATTCTATTAGGCACAATCACGGAAAGAACTTTACCTGGGACAGGGAGTAGGCTGATACCCCTATAGTTATCACAAGAACTGCAATCACCGTTTTTGAAAATAGGAATAACAATAGCTCTGTTAAAATCCTTAGGAACCATGCCTTTATCATAAAACATATTCAAAATTTCAGTCATCCAAGTGGTAACGGAAACATTCCCAGCTCTAAACATTTCTGTAGTAATTTCATCTACCCCTGGGAATTTATGAAATTTAAGTTTAGGAATAGCCAAACTAACTTCAGATTGTGTTATAGGGCCAACATTAAAGCCAACAATGCATCTATCATCATTGCAAACAATGGGAGTAGACACATAGTTTACATGTTTATTAAGTTCTCTGTAATGCTTTCTATAAGGACTAGTAGGGTATTGATTAAGGACATTCCTGCAGTTCCTTCTTTCTGAAATAAGCTCAAGTGCCTTATCACTCAGATAATTCTGACTCTTCTGCTCCTTTTTTCCTAAGAGAGTACTGTTAGTGTCCAAAAATGCCTGTTTAAAATGATCCCATTCTTCCTCAACTTCAGTACTAAGCATACAATGACTGTCATAATGACTAAGTAACCTATCATGGTAAGCTTTTGCTATAACTGGGTCTCTCAGAGCTTCAGTATTAAAAGCAAATTTTTTTAACCCTAGCACAACACTTTTTAATTTTAAGTTGCAAGACACTTTTAACAAGATAATGGTCAGATCCAATTTCAGCTCCCCTATATGACCTGGTATTCCTAACAGAACTAGCCCATTCGCTGTTAATTAATATATAATCAATCATATTCTCATGCAGCCTATCAGGTGAAACCCATGTGTACTTATGTATATCACGGTGTTTGTAATAAGTGTTAGTTATTCTGAATCCATTGAGTTTACTTACCTGTAGGAGACGTTGCCCATTGCCATTGCAGCTACCAATACCAAAATAGCCAATTACTCCTCCCCAAAGGTCAGAGTCAGTACCAACTTTGGCATTGAAGTCACCTAGAACAAGGGTAAGATCTCCTTTTTTGACAGAATTCAAAATATCCTGGAGTTGTCCGTAAAACCTATCCTTCTCATTCTCATCGGCATCCTCAGTGGGGGCATAACAGCATATAACATTCAAGTCTTTAACGCTTGTCTGAAATTTTGCTGTAAGAAACCTTTCATTAATGCACTCGTATCCTAGAAGAGCATCAGAAGAGCGTGTCTGCTGAGAAGCAGACCACGCCTTGGTGATGCTTATTGTCGTCCCTCCCTGAAAAGAGAAACTTAAGATTATTGTTAAGAATCTGACCTTTATCTGTCCATCTGGTCTCTTGCAAGCCACGAATATCTAAATTATAATAGTGAAATTCTTGTGTGAGGACATCAAGAGAAAAAGCTCTGTGCAGAGTCCTCACATTCCAACTACCTATGGAAAGAAAATGGTTAGTGGGATGTTTAAAGAAACTATGTTTATTGAGAGAGGAAATACCGACAATATCAAACAACCTCCTAATCGCAACGGGGCAAAGACTCGTTCCCCCACCACTAAAGGCTGAAGCCATCTACACTGGAAAACTTCCCCCAATGTAGAATTTGACGATGCCAATAGAAGCAAAGAGTTCAAGTGCCTGCGATTACCTCTGCTCAGGATTATCCACCAGCTGATAAACATATCCTGTGAATCCATTCACTCGGACTAGACTACCATAGTTTGTCAACCCATAAACAAACAGAAAACATAGCGGATAATTTTCCCTCCACAGAAGCCCACCAGTGCAGCAAAATGAGGATCCATACTCAAGCTTAGAGTCATTATTCCGTTCAGGTTGGTATATATGGTCAGCACCAGGACCCTGTGTGGTTGACCACTCCTCAGCAAGGTAGAAAAAAAAGAAAATTAGCCATAGTTGTCCAGATCAGTAGGCCACACTAATCTGGCAGCCCTCCCCTTCCGTTCACTTCCACAAGAGAGTATCTCTTTTGAAAGTTACTAACGGTCCGCACCACGAGAAGGCGGTGTGGGACATTAGGTGCTAGGCCTGGCCGGTTCATCACAGGGGATTGGTGCATAGCTCTCCTTCCAGTGACTACCTAGCTACCATTTACAGACCATTTACAGACCATTTACAGACATTAATAGGTGTAAATTAATAGCAATAAATTCGAAAAAAACTACCAAATTTATGAAACCCAAGTATAATAACATTTATACCCATAAAATGTTTTATTTTTTCAAAAATTTGCAAACTAAATATCAGAAAATTAAAATGACCAGCTTTATATACAACAATAAATTTAAATCGAATCATCCAACTTCTGAGAAGTGAAAACGTTTTTCCCCGTCATCCATTTCATATGTGCTATTTCAGGTTAACGAAACCAAAAAAAACAAGCTTACCGTTTGGTTTTTAACTGCTAAAAAACATCTGCTAAGAAAAAGTCGAAAATAAACATTCTTAAAGTTCTTTCGAAATTATTCTAATGCATGGCATTTCTGTTTTCAGGAAAAAAATTGTTTCACCGATTTACATTTGTTTGTAGATTACTGTGACAGAAATGCAATTTTCTCTCGCTTTCGAAAAAACAAACTGTTTTCATTTTGTCTTCTTTCTATCTCTTCTTTTTATAAATATTCATCTTATTTTCTTCTGAAATAAATTAAAAATTCTTTTTAGGCTGAATAGATATTGATCAACTTCATTAACTCAATCACATATTCGGAATCTCCCAATATCTTTAATAGCGTGAGAGAAAAATTAATTAAAAGAGGTGGGAAAGTCAAAAAATTTAAACGACTATTGAAAATGATCTATTTATATTGAAAATTCGAAATTTTGGTCCTGGAGGATCAAAAGAATCAGGATTCAGAAATTTCCACTGGCAGAAATCGTTTACCCTCTTTATTCCACAGGTGTGTGTGAGTAAAAACTCATTTTTTTTGTTTTAAACGATAAATGCAAAATTATTTTTGTATTCTATAGGTATTAATAAAACATTTGCATTTTCCCAAGCATCCATTAGTTCGAATTTTCACTACTGGAGACTGCTGAAGTCGAAGAATAATTATTCATTTTCTATTAATACGAGAATTCCATATTCATCATAATTGATAAGCCATTCTTCTGATTAATAACCGAATCTATTTCCCTTATTCAAATATGCAAAAATATTTCAACTTTCCTGCTATGGTGAATAACATATTAACGCAATAAACTAATTTCCTCCTGTTATTACTTCCAGATGACGAAGACTACCATGTACATTATGAACATTGCAATGACACGTTTCTGAACAGCTGGAAAAAAAATCTCAAAAACTGCATGACACAAGAACTTAAATTAGTCGGCATAGAAGTAGTTAAAGATAATGATCTTATTCACGTTCCAGAGTAAGTAAGTTTATGAATATACGGATTGTCTAAGAATTTTGTTATAATAAACTGGTGTTCGAATGTACAAATATTACATATAAAATAATATAAAAAAAATACAAAATATATACAAAATATTATAAATATTACATTGATTATAAATAATAAAAATAAATACCCCCTCAAGCAGCTGATTGCCACAGAGGTCTGACAGGAGCCTGTCAGTTTATATGCCACAGTAGGAGATCTGAGAGGATGGCAGGACCTCAGCAGAAAAACGACACACATCCATGCCTAATCCGGGGCTCGAACCCAGGTCCCTTAGATCAGTAGCCAAGCGTGCTAACCACTACTTTGACAAATATTACACTGATTACATTGACAAAAACATTAAGTTTAAATATTTAAAATTTATTAAACATAAGTTATTTAAACATTAAGTTTAAATATTATAATTATTAATATTAAAATTTCAAACATAACAAATAAAATTTGTTATGTTTGAAACAAAACAGTTCTATGTGAAACTCTGAACAGTTTTACTCTAAGCCACGTCAAACTTATAACTCAGACAATAAGATAAAATTAGTCCATTTGGATTAATTCTCGTTATTTAGTATTCGGTGTTCGAATTGTCGGATCAGAGAAAACTATCATTCTGACAATTAAAAAGAAACATCTCAATGATTCATTTTGTGAAGAGCTATAAGTATATAGGGAATTTGGTCAACGTCAGGCTGACGTAAACAGGTCGTTGTGAATCGTAGTGATTTAAGAAGACCGTGGAACTGATTCTAAAATCATAGTGATTTAAGCAGACCGTGGAACCGATTCTAAAACTCCCAAAATGCCTTTCGAAGATTCGTCCAAGGCCTTTCGAGAGTAGATTCATGAATACTTCATCAAAAGATGATTGTTATGTTACCTTAAATGCGAAGTGCATAAAAACTGCACAGTACATAAATTTGTTTCAAGTTAGACCTTGTTATATATACAAGAAAGATTGCATCTAAGGATATTGTAGCTAGAAAGCTTCATAAAGGCGATCTTTGAGTGACGAGCTGCTGTCGATCTGAATTGCATCTAGGATTTTAAGAACATATGTTCTTCGTAAATGAGTCGCGATTCAGTCCTCTAATAAACAGATACACTTTTCTCTCGCCACTTTCCATTTTTTCAGTGGTATGGGGATTGGCTCAGTCGGTAGCGCACCAGGCTTGCAATCTGCAGTTCATAGGATCGAGTCCCACTTGTACTAGCGTTAAACTTTACCTCAGCTAAACCCTAATTCTGTCCTCTGTCAGTAGGTGATACTGATGGGCTTGGAAAGGCCGCCGTTCGTAAATTGTATTGGACGTAAAACCGTGGTTCCGTGCGTGGGACAGCCCATACCCTTTGCACGTTAAAGAACACACTGGATTCTCTTGACGTAGGCTACTATTTGTCTACTAACAGCTGCGTAGTGGGACCCCCTTACCCCAACTTTTCTGAGCCCTTGGGGTTCTTGTGATCTGGCCATTTACCCCATTGTACTCAAAAAAGTGTCACTCACAGGAAGTCAAACCGACTCTTTATTTATTCTCTATGCATTCATGTGTACAGATTGAGGAACAAGAGTCCATTATATTAGTATCCGGTTCTTGGGCTAGGTTGTTTTACCTCTGAGAGGTCCTCTTTGCAAACCAAAGGATAAATGGCCAAGTCACAAGGACCCAAAGGGCTGAGAGAAGGTTGGGGGGAGGGGACCAATCGAGCATTCAGGAGACAGACAGAAGTCTCCTGTCAAAGTCCTGTTCAGCATTTTTTAATGTGAACAGTGTATGGCTCTTTTGTCCACGGGACCATGGTTTAACGTCATTTAATTATGGCCACTCCTCCTCTTATTTTGTCAATGGGAAGTCAACGAAAAGTTATAACTTCAAAAATAAGCGTTTTATGAAAAAATGTAAAATAAAGATCTCAATGAAATGTATCTAAATCTCGATCTACGAAAGTATTCTTTCAGCATTTAAAACAGGTATTGGAGGTTTAAACATTTCAGAGCAGAAATGAGTTCTAAGAAATTTATCAAAAATATGAAACAAATATGGAAGAAATTATATACACACACTTTAGAAAATGTAGTTGTTCATGAAATGGTTCGAAATAATGTTTCTTATTTCAGTTTCAATTAACCTCAAAATAAATTGCTGTTGTTAAATGTTAAAAATTTTATAAAACTTTAAATATCGAAATATATTATTGAAAATCGACATTTAGATAGAGTTTATTGAGGTCTTTATTTTACCTTTAGTCACATTTTCCCAATAAAACATTTTTTTTAAAGTTATAGAGCTTGGAAGTTAGCGTTGCATTTACAAAACGTGGGATGGCGTGCAGCGATATATCAGTGATAACGAAGTTTGTATTAAATGCAAAATATGCGTCTTAAATCTCATATCAGTAGTCATTCATATAATTACAGATAAAATTTAAGAATTATTTTAAATTTTAAATGCATTTATTATTTTTAGATACTTATTCATGAATTTTATTTTCAGTTTGCTGCCATATGCGAAAACCTGCATAAACACAATAGGCGATACTAGGTGCAGGAAAATAGACATTCTCTTATTTCGCTCGATGTTTCAGAAAATTATCCAACTTAGAGGAGCTTTGGCTGGAAAAGTTATGCCTATGAGTAAATATTATTTTAATTTTTAGTCTTACTTAAAATGTTATTCATCGAGTTTTTGTTTTAGTTTCGATTTTGTTTGGATTTCTTTTTATATTCAGTTCCTGTGTCATCCTTTTTGTTTTTCAGCATTTAATTTGCTTCGATTTCTAATAGAATAATTATGTTAAACGCTGTTTACGAAAGCATAGATAGGCTTTATAATGACAATTAATACTTCGACAATTAAGTTTACTACATTTTTGGTCAGTGACAGCTAATGTTTCTCTGTTCTTTTTATTCTTGCATTACTGTTTTGATTATTCATTTCAAAAATACAGTTTGTACCATTCGTTAGCCTCCTCAAAAATATTCAGAGACTACCCTTCTGGGATCAATATGACAAAATAAACTTCTATAATCAAATATAAAAAAAAATTAAAATAAACTTCTATAAAACTAGTTGAAATAATATTTATCGTGTATTCAAATTTACAAGTTTCAATATCAAGTATTCTTGAATTTCTAAAGTTTTTCTGCGGAAACAACATTTTTGTCATTTTGATTGATAAAACGAAATCTTGAATAGTCTCTTCTTACGTGGTAGCCCCCGGGTAAGAAACTTTTGACAAAAAAATGTGATACAAACTGCTATGACAACAAGGTGCTACTGTCACAGAGAAGAGAGTATGTATGGATTATAAATAATGATTAATAATAATAATATACTTTGTTTGAAAATGCTTGGGAAGAATAAAAATGAAGTAAGCGCATAGGGCGAAAATCTCATAGTCAAAACACCCTTGAAAATGCTTTATATCGCCCATAAAGTACAGTATAAATAGTTTTCATGTATACAACCCTGTATAGTAAATACGTATGTATAAATGTATAGTGCATATAGTATATAATAAAGAGTCTCAAGCCGCGCTTGAATAAATGTCCATTAGCATTGCCACAAAACAACATTCACATGGTCTTGAGCTGCTTTTGAAGCCAAGGACTTGTCTTTCTGATTTCGAAATGTAAGTGCAATTGAGCGCGTCTAGTAGAATCGCGTAAGTTAAATGCAAATGATGCGACTCCACTGTACGTTAAATAAAATTTTTCTAGACGTTTCAAAAAACTTTCTTACAATTATCATATTGCTTGATTCATTTTCTTTATTATGTTTGTATACGATAATATTATTTTGCATAAACTTAGTTATTTTCAAAAAAATTATTTATCAACAACGTAAAATGCATTAAAAAAAAACAAAATAAAGAGGTTTCGGAAAAACTGAAAATAATTTAAGTGCAAAAAAACTACCTTGTCATATTGACGCAAGAAGATTAACGAACGATTAAAAAAACCTTTTCTGTTTTTTGTCAGCCAAAGTTAATTTCAGGATAATTTAAATTAATAGTATGGTGTTTGAAAAGGCTGCTATAAGTATATATATTTTCACCATGCCTAAAACAAAATGCAAAAGAACTAAATAGGTATGGAGGCGAAACTCTAAGAGTACTAAAAGAGAGAAACGTTTTGCCTTATCCTGGATTTGAACCTAGGTCCCTTTGATTTGTAGTGAAGCATGCTAATCATCAGTTTGCAGATATTTGATGAATTATCTGCTAACTGGATGCAACGTATGTTTGGTTTATGTGATTATAATTTAATATTAAAATAATTGCTAACATTATTTTAAAACAGTGAATTGGAAAAAAAATAATTATTTTTAAGGCGTAGCAGGAATAAAGTATATGCCAACAATAAACTGAAACTTTATGTAATATTTAAAGTAACTCACACATTTCTTTTAAATTTTAAATTTTTGTTATGTGTCGAATTTTTTGTGGAATTCATATGAGAAATCTGCGCATAACAGAATTCATTTTTTTCAGCTGAAATTGTGACACAAACTGTTATGACAACAAGCTGCCATTGTCACAAAGAAAAAGGTATGTATGAATTATTAAACATGATTAATATCAATATTATACTTTGTTTGAAAATGTTTGGGGAAAGTATAAGTTTCTCGCTGAAAAAAATCTAAAACGATTGATTTGTTTAAAAATATTCAATTTGCTAAGAAATAAACAATATGCATAACTCCGTTTTCGTGTAGTAAAAAGATCTAAACATTGTTTTACTGATATAAATGATCTCTATAGTCTTCAATTACTTTTACTCCATTTTTATATATTGAAGCAATATTAGCGAAGAATAAATATACATATAGAGTTTATACAGAAAAGTGACTATTTCTGTGAGCTATATCAGTGTAAGAGCTGTTGCGTTTTTTACTATTGCATCAGAGTTATTTTCTTTCTTCCTCCTGTAATGAGGAGGAAGTTGTCTAAGTCGGTAACGCGCCAGGCGCGAAATCTGCAGTTCCCAGATTCGAGTCTCGGTTGTGCCAGCGCTCAGAATTAATTTCGGCTAAGCTTTCACCTTTCCTAGGTCAAAAATGGGCCATCAATGGGCTTGTAAAGGCTGCAGTCCGTCTGATTGGATGTAAACCGTGGTCCCATGTGTAAGAATGAGACATACCCTGTGCACATTAAAGAACGCGCTGGATGGTTTTGATGATAGGATTTTTTTATCTCCTAATACCTGTTCAGTGAATCCCCTTTCCCCAACCTTCTTTGAGACCTTGAAATCCTTTAACGTAGCCATTTACCCGTTTATGTGCTAAAAAGTGCAGCTCAGAAGAAAACAGCCTAACACAACGTATCCTGCAGTACAGAAAGACTACCATCTTTCTCCAAACAGCTGTTTCTTCCTCTAACAAACTTTTGAGTTCTTGTGATTTGGCTATTTATCCCACTGAGTGCAAACCTTACCTCCTCAGACGAAAAACAACCCAATTCGTCCTCAGTGAGAAAGGTTAAACCATTGGGTTTGGAAATTCTACAGTCCGTGGGATTTGACGTTATAAAAACACATGTAATTAATGTCCGTCGATTAGTTGTGGTTCATAGGTACACTTTTCACGTTAAAAATACTCAATGTGGCTTTAATGGGAGAATATCCTATCCAATCATGCATTGAGCATTGTTTTATTGCGACCTGAACATTGCCTTTTACACTGCCCAAAGAGTGCTGTGTATCGCAAAAATGAGTAATAATTAAATATGCGTAATTGAATCCCTCCCTAAAAACGTCCGTTAGATGCGACGTAAATGCCCCATGTGCACGAGTACCATAACCTATGGACGTTAAAAAACACGCTGGATAGCCTTGACGGGATGCTTCTGTCTGTTTCCTAACAGCTGTCCAGTGAGTCCCCCTCCCCCAACTTTCGCTGAGCCCTTGGAATTCTTGTGACATGACCATTTAGCCCATTGTACGCAAAAAAAGTGCCGCTTGGAGGTAAAGCGACCCAAACAATATCAGAGTGCTCTGAAGTACGTTTTTTCCTGTAATAAAATACTTCTGATATATTATCTATTATACCTGTTATAAAAAGTTTTATCTTCGCAAAAACAGTACGAAAGGTGTTCGAAAAAAATAACTTTATTTGGTGTTTTTAAACTACTGATTTTGTTACAAGGTACATAATTTTTATTTACATTTAAATAACAGCTTATTACTTTTTTTTCTACGTAACCTACTAACAGTTCAAACAGTGTGGTATTTAACTGATAATACACCGATAATTAACAATGTAAGCTATTTGAAAACTTTTTTAATATTTTATTTATTTATTTATTTTCAGTACACACAAATCCTATCTGCAAAGAAATTGAAATTGCAAAATGGGTTAAATCTATCGAGAGCTGTGTTCTCGAGGAAATCAATCATCTAAAAGACTCTGTCCATGGGGTACTTCCTGATGGATCTCCTGAAACCATAGTAAGGTAAATAATATTTTAAATACCATCCATTATAACAAGAGAAGAATGTTAGTGACTTAAAAATTTTTAATAATCATCCCTACAAGGCTTTTTTGCCTAGAGCAAATTCACACAATGTTAATTCAAGAGCATTACAAATTCGACTTCACCTTAAGAAAGCATTGAGGGTTTTTAACCTTTAATGTATTATTTATAATTTTCCGAATACAAGAGATCTATGCTGTCTTACAGCAGGTACGGTCAAATCGTAAATCATGGAAAACATATTTCTCAAATTTGCTTCGATGTTTCTTGTCTTACTTCTTTACCTAATCCATTCTAATCGTTGAATTTTAAACTATAAAATAAATTTATCATATTGACTATCATCAATTGCTCTGATGAAAGAATTCGTATCTTCAGCATTATTTGCTAGACGAAATCCAGTCATCATTATAGTGTATATCAGATATTTGAACATCTTTAAATCAGGGAGTTTAACTGGAAGTCCATTTTTTAGCAATAGAGACAAAAACTTTGGTCACATTAATAAAAATAATAAATACTCCCTGAAGCAGCTACTTGCCACAGAAGTCTGACAGGAGCCTGTCAGTTTATACGCCATAGTAGAAGGTATGTGAGGAAGGTGGGAACTTCCCACAATCATACTTTTAACTGAAACTTAAAAAAACTTTTAACTGAAACTTTTAACTGAACCTTAAAGTGTTGGAAGCTGATTAATCCGTTTTCAAAAATTCGTACAAAATGAACCTTCAACATTATTTTTATGTTTACCTATTATTTGTTTCTGTTCAGAATTCAATGCTGTTTCTTTTGATATGTGAACTGTTTCATTCATTAGTTGCTTCATAATAAGACTCAAAAGTTGAGTTGCATTTAAAAAAAAGATTTGGTCCTGTAAGGGTGAATAAAGCAAAAATTTCTACACATTTAAAAGAAAAGAACTCTTACCATTGGTGATAATTATTTGAAACTTTGTTGAGATATTTTATGACTTGTAAACGTAGAAAATGGTTGTCGGTAGGTTGTATTTTAAAATAATGATGAACAGAAGATGAAATAAGCTGAATATATACTACTATCATAACCCAGAAAAACCTGATATTTCATTAGCATTATTATGCCAGTGAATTAGAGTGAAAAAAGAGTTAGTTAAAAATGATCCAAGTCTGAATGCTGAAAAAACATGTTCGGGTTTATTATTGAATGAACATAGACGTACATTACCAGTTGAGAAACAAACGCTGCAAATTTAAAGCTTCTTTCTGATTAAAAATGACATTGCTATTTGCTTGGAAATTTATTTTCCTGTATAATAATTTTGCTAAACTTAATTAGTAAATTTTTAGTCAAATTTCTCTTCATGTTATTTCAAAAAGTCAATAGCTTTCAAACTTTATTAAGCTAATTTGCTTAGATATTCATGGTTTTGTACAAACTTCCTGGAGTCAAAATTTTATGAACCCTAGGTTTTGCCTCAAGACAAAAATGCTTACAGCTGGCTAGTATACGTTTCAGTTTTTTTTAAATTTAAGATTACGTATTTTTATATATTAAATTTTAATCAAATTTTAAGCTCAATTACTTTAAAAGCTTAAATGCTAATAATATAAGTTAAATGTATCGTTGTATAGGTCGAAAAACATAGTTGGAAATGAAACGAATTTTCTATCAAGAAGAATTAAGATCAGAGCTATTGCTTTTCAAATAAACACCGGATTACAGAAATTTGTCAGTTTTTGTATTTTTTGAACGTTCATTTCTGAAAATCTATCAGCAATAAAAATCTTAAATTTCGTGCACAACTGAAAGAAAAGTCTTATACTAAATAAAAATAAATCATTCAACTTTCATAACAAAAATAAAGATGATTATATAAGACAAAGACGATGGCATCAGTTAAAGATCAATTAGATTAAGGGTTTCCTTATATATTATATGTTTGCTTATTTTATGAAATAACATTTTCTTTTTCAAAAATGCCACTTTATTCATAACAGTTCACACAACATTGTATTTTCAAATTTCAGATACAGTCAATAAAACGCGGGAAATACAACAAAAATATCCAGCATTAATTGCGTCACTGAAACCAATTAATTTACAACTGTATCAAAGCTGATTAGCTGTTTTTTCCAATCATTTTTCGTAAGAGAAATCCAATGTATTTTGTGTATTTTTTTAAAACTTACATCTATTAGTTTATGCTAGAAATAAGTGAAAAAGCTTATCTTGTGGAAATAAGTTAATTTAAAAAGTATATCTTGTGGAATTTAAGTTTAAAAAATTATATCTTCTGCAAGTAAGTGAAGTGAAAAAGCATATCTTGTGGAAAGTAAGTTAATTTTAAAAGCATGTCTTGTGAAGGTAAGTACGTTAAAAAGTATGTCTTGTGCAAGTAAGTTAATTTAAAAAGTATTTCTTGTGCAAGTAAGTTAAGTTAAAAAGTGAAAGTAAGTTAAGTTCTCGTGGAAGTAAATTATGTTAAAAGTATATCTTGCAGAAATAAGTTAAGTTAAAAAGTAGTATCTTGCAGAAATAAGTTAAGTTAAAAAGTATTTCTTGTGGAAATAAGTTGTTTTCATTATTTTCATTAAAAAACGTGATGCTTAGTTAATATTTCATAATATTTAAAAGTGAAAATGCATACGTTTATAAACTGACATGATTTATTTAATTTCATTTAAAGCTTATTAACTACAGCTTTCACCTGCACAAAACTAACCGATGCACTAGACTGTTACTTCAACACCTATGAAATTTATGACACAGCGATGAAAATGTTCATGAAATTCCTCAGGGCTGTTGCAGATAAATATGTTGGTACGTTCGAAATTTCTTATTACTAAATGAATATTAAAGTAATTCAGGAAAGCAAAAATAATAATAATTACCAAAGAAACTAAAGAATGAACATTGCTGGTTTCACGCGCAATTTTAAAACAATTTTTATTTTTCTAATTTTTGATGTAATTAAATATGAGATATTGGCAAAGATTTTGCGTTTTTAATTATATTACAAAATATTAAAA
Organism: Ryuthela nishihirai; assembly: GCA_038380435.1. Taxonomy (NCBI): domain Eukaryota; kingdom Metazoa; phylum Arthropoda; class Arachnida; order Araneae; family Heptathelidae; genus Ryuthela; species Ryuthela nishihirai. Next base: position 33,141,993 of record JAWZYU010000024.1, on the reverse strand, counting down.
TTTTAGATGATATTTAAAAGATTGAATATAAACTGAAACTTTGTCTTTTAGGTAAACGAATATACGAAGAACCGACGTGCTGTAATGCCATTACGTTTAAAACGATCGAAGGTTGCATGAAAGATATGTATAAATATTCCAATTTATATCAAACACAAATAGGAAGAAATTCGTCTTTGATAAGGTAAGAATAACATTTTCGTAATATGTATTTACAATTTTAATCCTAAGTATATGTTGAAGTAAGAAAGTGCATGGATGTGTAAAATTTATTCATTACTTAAATTTACTACTGATATGCATATAGTGTTTAATAGAAATTAGTTTCCCAGCCCGAAATTATTGAACCAGGGTTCTCTATACCCCGAAACATACCGATAGCTACCGGATCAGTCCGCCTGGGACAGGTTATTGGAAAAATTTCTCTGTCGCGTTGTAAAGCATATATACAGAAACGCATGCTGCTAAACCATTTTTAAATACTAATACAAAAATTAATTATACATCATTGCAAACTTTGAAATAATTATGCTTTTACGAAAAATTATTAATATTCTTTGGAACGAAAAATATTATAAATAATTTGTACAAACTGAATGTTCTTGAATAACATTATTAGGAACTCTAGCTTAAATCAGTAATGATAGAGCGAAATCTAAAAATATTAAAATTCTATGGGCATTTAATTGCTAAAGACTGATTAGAATAACGAAATTATAGTCAAAAGAAATTATTTTTAAATGATGACTGAGCCGAAGCCTGCCCGAGCACAAAGTCGTCTATTTCTCTTTTGAGCCCCAACTCATCTCTAATCATTATATTTTCATTACTCATATTTAGTATGTTATTGTAAAAAAAAAGTGAACTTTGACCACTTATAATTATCCACAAAACGTTGCCTGAAGGTAGTAGTTTACAAATCTAGTTCCGCTGATGCGTATCAGAAGTTTCGCGTTGATGAAAACTTCAATATTGACGACGGTAACTGAACTTTAAAAAAAAAAGTTCTCTTCTAATTCTCCTTCAGGTTTTTGAAACAACTTCACTGATGATTATTCTGAAATTTCCAGGTGCCCTGTTAGAAAGCTGCCGTCGGTTCCAATCCTTTACTTAGCCAAAATCTGGATTTTCGCGATATAGTGTAACAAAAATTAAATACAGAAAAGAACTGGATGCTAAGAAAGATCTCAAATTACAACTGTCCCCTATTACACTACATTAAAAATTTTTATGCTCCTTCTCACTCAGAAATTAACATACAGTCACTCGAAACATAGCAGAACACTCTGGTTGATTACAGAATTCAGAAAAAATATTTTTTTAGAAATTAGAGATCTGGCAACCTTCGTGTTGTACTACACGAAGGTTGCCGGATCACTGTTGTCACTGTGTTCAGATATTTTTTGAGCGATTGTATATTTCATTCAATAAAATATTCTTAAATAAAGTAAGTATTCTTTTTACTGTTGTTTTTATTCATTTTTTTTTTTCAATTTTTGCATATGGGTATTTATGCTTGTAACTATACCAATTTTACAAAATTTTGGGGTTCCTTGAAAGAGTTCAGTCAGAAAAAGTGTTCTGCAGCTGATAAACTTTAAAAAGCACTGCTTTAGCGTAATTTCTTAGGTAAGCAGATTCATGTAATATATACTTATTTTTTCTAAAAGTTTAATAATAGCGATTTTATTAATGTTTAATTACAGTTCTTTGAGCAATTTCCATTAGTCAAACTTTATAACACCCTCATATCTCAGAAGTACCCCCAAGGATTCTTATTGTGTCTTAATAATCAGCGTTATATCAAACATTTGTAGCTAATAAAAATATTCCTGAAGAAATTATTATTATGAATAAAATAGAATAATAATAACCAAAAAAAAAAGGAATTCCGTATAGAAAATTATTATGCCCCATAAATTTCTTTGTTATTTGTCCAAATAATAGATTATTACTCTATGTTAAACAATCAGGACATGAGAAAAAAATGTGAAATAATAAAAGTATTATAATGAGAAACAATAACAAATGGGAGTCGAGAGATTGTAGAATTGGCGCAATTTTATTCATTTGCATAAATACTCTAATTTTAATATCCCTTTTTTTCTAAGTGGGCAATTAAAAAGCAAAATATTTCGTAAAATTGAAAATTAAAATACGGATGACTTGTAAATAAAAGTAGGCGTTATACTTGCAAAATAAGTAAATAATAATTTCGAAAAGCAAAAGGAACAAGTTTATGGAACTAAAACATATACATTAAAACAAGGGTAGTTAACATTTTTACCCGTGAGGAGTCATCGAGAAGGACGGTGGAATTTGGAGAAGGACGGTGGGTGCCAATTAGAAGCGGTGGGGTTCCTGGCCCCGGGGTGGGCTCGTTCTTAAACTGGAGCACGAAATGATCTGAATTTTTGGTTAAAACTTGCCTAATTTTTTCTAATATTACCAAATTATTATAAAATTTTAGTAGAGTGATGTTTAAAGTAGAATCACAGTATAAGTTAGTGTTGTAACTATTGGCCAAAGATCCCGAGCACATTCCGGGCATATTACAAAGGGATAAATATAATAATAACGATAATAAAATTTGTAAAACAATTCAAATTTTGAAATAAAATGTAAAAAAAAAATTACGGCGTATTTAAATCTTTATTTTTTTATGTTTAGATTTTGATCGAATGAAAGGGGACATTTAATGAAAAAATTCCATTTTAGTTACGCCACTGGTATAAGTGATTCTTTCTGTATTTATTTTTCGTGTTTTTCATGCACAGATGAGAATTTAACAACTTTTTTGTTTCGTGTAAACATTATAAATATTTTCCCTTATAATATTAAGAAATCATGAGATATTTAACACCCAAAGCTTCTTTTAGTTTGCCACATAATTTTCACGAAATTGCTGAACGAAGCAAGCTATCTACAATTGCTTTATCTGTGTCCTAAAATTTATCTCTGAAAATGATGTCGCACCATTTTAAAAATTGAAGGGTTCATAATAGAATTAAATTATCCTTCCCAGGCTTAACTAGATGGAAAATATTTAGTTAAACCATTCTTTCGATAATAATTATCATGTTTTAATGTTAGATTGTGTTACCTCTCAGTCACACTCTGGTGCATATAAACAGCTAGATCTACAGGATGGTGTAGTAAATTGTAGGACCTATACACTGAAGGCCCCTGAATTAGGGATAGCAACCCAGTAACGTGTTGGACCCCTTCTGGCCCTGATAACGGCCGCCATACGACGATGCAAGGACTCCACAAGCTTGGTATGGCGACTATACACTCTTCACAGCTGTCCACAATTCTCTCAAAGTCGTCGCTGATGGGATACGGGCCCGAACACTCTGCTCGACGGTAGTCCAAAGTGTTTCGATGGGATTTAAATCTGGGTTTCTAAGTGGCCAATTCATTTTTTCAGTCAGCAGAATGCTCCTGCAACCATGCAGTAGCCTAGACCTGTGAGATGAACAGTTGTCTTGCTGGTAGACGCCATCTACATTGGGATAGCCATAAATGGGTGCAAATGGTCAGCCATGAGTTTTATGTACCGGGATTCATTCAGAGTCGTCGGTACACGTACCAAAGTATACACAGACGTACAACGGAAGACACTCCAGTCCATCACTGAGCCACCACCAGCTTATGCTGTTACGACCTGACATGCAGGATCCATGGCTTCATGGGGTGGCGCCATACCCTCGGTCTCCCGTCGGCATAATGAAGTTTAAATCTGGATTCATCCCTCCAGGCTATCCGTTGCGCCTTTCCCATTAAGCTTCTCATGACGAATGCTTGGGGAAGTCAAAGCTGACAGCTATATTTGACCAGAGTTTCAGGCACGCAAGCGCGCAAATGCGGGACTTGCGGTGCTGAATTTGCATAACGTATCCTATTCCTAATTCAATGGCACTTCAATGTATAAGGTCCATATCACAGGTATTCCAGATCTAAGAGCTCTGTAGGATAGGAGGGACTCTGTTTACAGTTGTTAGGAGTCAGATAGTCTGCCATCAAGGAATAGAAGTCTTCCTCAAGATAGAAAGTATAGCCATCAAGGTCATTCACTGTATATTTACAATGCACAGAGTGTGGCTTTATTAACACGGAGCCACCTACCCACCCCATCACAGAGTGTGGTTTTATTACACTTACGTTCCATCTACAGACGGTGGCTTTGCAAATTCTTCAATTTCCCCTTTTTAACCCAGGGAAAGATGAGAGTTTAGTGGAGATAAATCTCAATGCTGTCACACTTTAAGGTATGATCAAATATTAATAATTATTCATAATTATATATATTTATATGATTTATTATTATTCCATTTAATATTATTTACTATTATTACTATATAAATTTTATGAAGATAAGAACAAATGATAGAATAATTTCTTGGAAATCTAACCATTTTATACGGAATGACTCTCGTGCATTTCACTTGTTCTGTCCATTTCATTTGCGTAACCTCCAATGTATTTTCACATCAATACGTCGTAATTGTTATCTATGCCAGGGATGCACAAAGATTTTGCATCGGGCCGAATCGAAAACTATAATGTTTGCAGGGGTACTGTGAGGGGCAGGGCTGTACTGACCCCCACCCCACTTTTGAAAGTGCTGTAACCGGAAGGAGTCAAAAACAAATTTCAAACAAATATTTCCCTTATTTTTTAAAAAATTGTCACAGACCTCGAAAACTGAAGAAAGAAAATTGATACCGGAACGCTGTTCCGATTTATTTCGACTAGATCTTATCCCCGCTCCACTTCTTTAATTTTTTTTTCTAAATCCGAACCTGCTCTGTGCCAATAGTTAGGAGGGGAGTTAAATAAAATGAACGAAAAATGTTTTTGTTCATTATATTTTATTTGTCATTTGTATACGTACAAAAGGCTAATTAAAAACTAACTATTAACTGTATTTTAACGTTAAAACTGAACTTGGCTTGTCTAAGCAGTATGCAAACGATGGGACTAGATCCCATAAATGAGCCGCTGAGCATTTGTCTTCGATGACGTTGTACATAGTTGTATGAAGTTATTCAAATTTTTCGTCTTATTAAAACAACATTCACTTTAGTAGAGCTGCATTAAAAAAAATTATATTTTCCAATCGGCAAGCAGACCGAATAAAAAAGTAAAAAGTGCTGGAGTTTGTGTATCCCTAACATATACTATTATACAAATATAAACATTTTTTTTTTCTTTCAGCCAAGAATTAAAAACAGAGTCTTGTATTCTACGAGCTTTCTCGTCTTGTTCGCCTCGCATTCGAGTTCTTATCTTTGAACTCATCTGTGGCATTATGGGATTTCAGCCAGTAGCACCACCTCTCCCTACAGGTATGTTAAACTTTCAATATCATCATTTTGTATATGCTTTAATTACAGTAGCTTCAAGACGCTATGTATATTTTGTGGGTCGTCGTATATTAACAAATCGAATTCTGTTCTTGATTCTCTATAGTTTTATAGAATGGTTTACGTGATTTGCAACTGCGCAAGCAATTTGGAGACTATGAGTTGCTCAGTTGACTCCGATAGGTCTTAATTATCAGGCTCGTCCGTCCCAAACTTAGTAAAGAGCCACTAGGAAAAAGAAAACTATGTTTCTATAGAGCCACAGAAAAAAATATTTGTATAGGAACGAAAACATATATTTCTAATGAGCAAATGAATTGCAAAAAATTTCAAATGATAACGATATTTTTAAAGAATCAAGAAAATATTTTGTTTAAAAATCAAATGTATTCTTTAGTCAGTACCGTGAATTGGAGAAACAATTTATTTATGCATTAAAATATATACAGTATATTGCCAAAAAGTCTTGGAAGAAAAGCGCCAGATTCAGTATATTGATGAATTGTTTATGAGCCGCAAATTCTTTTGCAATAAGCCTTGGGTCGGCTAGACCTGCATTACACCATAGGCCAATAACCCATCAATCATCAGTCAATCAACCAATGATTCATGAGAACAGTTTAAGTGCTAAATGCGCAGTCTCATAGTCTCAACAATAATTCTGCACTTGCCACACACGTTACGTAAATGATTTGGAATTTAATCTATGATTTTTAGAATTATTGCACTCTAGTCTTTATCTAATCCTACTAGCAGAAGTTTCGCCTGACAGCGAAAGTTCGAATAAATATTAACACCCGAGATATCAGCTCTTTACTATATGAAATATGTAATATCTTATTGGGAAACTCGAAACTTTATTCATGTTCCTACTGATGAAAGCATACGTTGTGGTATTCTAAGTAATGTTCATTCTAAGTAAATGATGGATCTGAATACACTATGCCAAATATTCCACTAATTAAATAAAAGTGCCAGAAGAGAAAAGAAATAATATTACCTATAGGCTTCATATTTTTCACATGATTATTTGTTTGTTTTCCATATTATTTTTTGTGTAACATATAGTTTTGTTTTTCTTTTTGTTTGTGGGTAGTTTTTCACAAATTTTCGGTACACCAATTTCAATTTATTTTTCTATATCTCCTTTTATTATTATACATGACCAAGTATGGCCCTCGGATCCCCATTGGAGTAGTGTTTAGCTCATGTTTTATAAATAACACGGTATAAATTAAAATTTAGCAATATTTATTCATTTCTTACATTACAAGTCCGAAATAATAGTAATAATAATCATAACCTGCAATTATGGGGAAGTTATGATGTGAACTCCATGTGTACTAATTTAATACAAATATTATAAAAAAAAAAAGATCTTCAAAGAAAAATTAGAAGAAAAAGTAAATGTCAGAAAAATATTCATTTTAGAAATAGAGACAATTTTGGATTTATTAAAATTTTCACTAGATAACAAATTTTCCAATTACAAGATAAATTTTACAAATCAAAGACTAGCTATGGGTTCACCATTAGCTCCGTATCTAGAGAATTTTTACCTCTATCACTGGGAAAAAATTTAATTTTTCGGCCAGAAATAAAATTCTAACAAAGATACATGCATGACATCCTCTGCATCTTCAGCACAACCGTCAGAAACATCACAGAAGATTTTTTAAACAAAATTAACTCACTGGAAAAAGATAAAATTTACAACAGAAATAGGAAAAAAAAAAATTAACTTCTTAGATATCACGCTAAAAATAATAGATGAAAAATTCTCAATCACTAATTATAAAAAACCAACCAATACTGGAAAAATACTAGACTTTCACTCTAACCACCCAACATGTATAAAGAAAAAGCTAATCGACCAAGTAATAAGGAAAATTCAATTAGAAAGCACAGAGGAAGAATAAACAATAGTGCAAATTAAAAAACTGGAAAAATATCTTGCAGAAAACCATTATCCAGCCAATTTCATCCTAAAGATAAAAATAAAAAAAGTAGATAAATCGAATGAAACAAAATCAAAACCGTACTTCACTAAAAAAAATATCTTATCATGAAGGTTTTTTTTTGAAAAAAATCCAAAGAGTGAGCAATAAATTCAATATAAGAACAACACCAGACCTAGAGAAGAAAATAAAAAATACACCTCAAACATCAAACAACAAGAAAAAAGAATATACAGAGAATGTGGAATAATTTAAAAAGTATCATGTGAATGTAAAAACCCATACATTGGAGAAACAGGAAGAACACTAGAAACAAGAATAAAAGAGCATAAAGCCGCAATAAAAAGCAAACAAAATAAACAGGACTGGACAGACACATAGAAAAAACTAATCATAAAATAGACTGGAACACAGCAACAATAATTAAAAAAGAAAAAAATGCATTCATAAGAAAGGCAGAAGGATTATTGATACAATCAACAGATGGCGCCATGAACGATATGTTTGATTATTGGTTACTTATAATCTGTCAAGTTCCAAGAAAGCTGCAACCTCATCAGAAGAAGACCCCAATCAGGAGTCGAAATAGTAGGAAAGTTACTCACAGATAAGTGAATCCTGGTCTTAAGTTTTTAAATTATAATAAATAACTATTCTAAGACAGCCATGGATACAATTATTACTGATAATACACGTAGAATAGTAAATCTTCACCTTAGGTAACAACGTTTCATCTAATGTAACCTTTCATAACCTTTCACAACAATTCATAATAACGAAACCTACTCTTTCTAATGACAATCAGGAATATAAAAAAGAGTATGAAAGCTTTCAGTTTACTGTGTTTAAAGTGGCCAGAATTCAAGCTGCTTCAAATGCACGTCAGTAGTTAGAGTGAGAAGACAAGCTTCTTTTTTCTAAAGGGAAGAAAATGCTCCCTTACCCAAATAACCAAGATATCCTAGACGCTCTATTGGGCTTGTCCTGGTTTCTCATACAGCATGCAAACACAAGGACATGTTTGCTGGTTTAGTATAATTACTAGACCAGGTATGGGCTGTTTTCTCTTCCATCTTGAGTTTTGAATAGATTTCAGCAGTCAATCTAGTTAAATGCTGCCACACACGTTACGTAACTGACTGCTATGACTATACTTTCGTCCAAGCAGCACAAAAACAGTCAAAAAAACTGCTAATATGGAACATAAAATGCCTGAATCTATGTGCGCATTCAATGAATCTGACGAATTCCTTAAATCTAACGGATTCAACCGTTAAAAGATTATTAAGAAGAATATGAAAATTAAAACCACTAGTAACACATTTTTTAAAGACCTCAGAATTATTATAAGTGACATATGATGCCACAAGGAGCTTTATATCACTAAGAAGAATGCAGTAAAGTAGTTTCAGTCAAATCATTTCGTTTCTCTCTTTTTCGATTGCCCTGCAAGACAAACATTCAGTATCCTCCAAGTCTTTAAACCCCGTGGGATTTTTTTTTTGAAGAAATCTGTGAGGAAAAAGTCTGAAAAAGATTACCTTTGTATCATATTTAATGTTCCTTTATGTCTCTGTAAATATTAATCTTTTTATTGGAATAAATAGGAGTCATAGTCATTTTTATATTATAGTGCACATGTAATATTTAATTTAGCTTTATTGTTTATTGCGAACAACATAATAAGGAGTGGGATGTTTTACACACTTTTAGCACTTTTTTGCAGGGGGCTTAAATGGCCAGGTCACATGGACCCCAAGGGTACAGAAGGGGATCCAGTAAATAGGTGACAGAAGACAGATGCGATACTCCTGTCAAGGACCATACGGGGGGGCATGGCTTAAAGTATCATCCAATAGACGGCGATCTTTTAAAGCCCAATAGTGCTCCCTTTCCCACCGAGGACAAAACGTGGGGGGGAGGAGAGCGGAGAAAATTTTCGATGCATGCCAGTTGGGATTCGAATCTGGAAACAACATATCATGATTCTGATGAGTTGCTGACTCGCCCAACCCCCGCCCAGTTGTATAAATGCAATAAACATAGTGAATAACTACGTTAAAGGTGTTTAATAAAGTTTCATTGGACAAAAGGGATTAATTTCAGTTAATTCCTGTGGAAAAATTAAATCCTGAACGGCATTTCATTTGACTTGTCATTATGGAACCATTAACGTCGAAATTGGGGGTAACTATACTTATTCTATCACTAAATAATTCTTCCATCAACACAGGAAAACAAGACACCATCTACCTCTCTTTCACCAAACCAAGTACATTTCGCATAGTAGAAAAATGTACGGGCTTTCTTCCACAACTTTTCAACAACAACTCTTTCTCACTACACACATTAAATCATAAACAGCAACACATTCTATTACTCTGCACATTGCAACTTTCTAAATTTAAATAAATCTTTCTCAGCTGCAATCGTAAGGCTATTTCCCGTATATCCGTAATCGTAAGTCTATTTCCTGTATTTTCCGTAATCGTAAGGCTATTTCCTGTATTTTTTTACAGCCTAATGTGAAACACTTTCACCGAGTAATTTTTTCCAATTGATTCGTACTTGAAAAATGAACTTTCTCAATGAAAGTCTTCCTGAAGTTTTTCGGTGTTGATTTTACCAGCTGGCTTTACAGTTGGATGCAAGAAAAATTTCGAGTTCTTGCAATCAAACTTCATTCTTAAATATAACAAAGCTGTTTGCGGGAAATAAATGACTCTAAAAGAGAAATTTATAAGAAATTTCGGAAAAATACTAGGTGTTGAGCCATGATTTAAGTATCTTAAAGGTAAAGTAGCTATTTTATAACTAGTGGGCTTAACACTTTTTCACCTTTAACGTCTGTTTTTTCCCATGATAAATTTATATAGCCACAGTTTCAAGACACCTGTTTAAGTTTTAATATTAATACTGTTTCTACATAAATATTTTCCAAATATTTATTTCTCCAGAAAAAGCAGTGTTAACTTCAGTTTTTAGCAAATTCAAATTTAAATCAAACAATTATATTGCATTATGTTTGAAAATGAACAATAATTTTCGATATTTTGTTAACGCGGCATTAAAATCTTTCTATTTCGTTTTAATATAAAGAAATATATCTGGGTATATAATTATCCAGGCATTAATATTAAAAAATTGATCATTCGAAATTAAATTTATATATGATTATTATATTACGTTAAACATCTTCTAAGTTGTAACTTATTTCATTTAAATGTTATTTATATTGAATATAATATATTCAACAAAATTTGTGCAATTAAGAAATTTAATAGTCTTGCGGATGAATTATTTTATAATTAGAGTTTTATAATTTCATATCTACACTCTAAATTTTAGAGGTTTTATAGTTATACGAAGTAAAATTTTATATTTCATAATATTAATTATATAGTGCAAACTTTAATTTGGAGTTTTTTTCTTAGTCGTTATTACCCTGAAGGTTCGCAACATTTTTTGGTTGAAAGGGGTTCGCGGAACAAAAACCATTGGGAACCACTGTTCTAAAGTAATATGTAAAGGAAAAAGATAACTTAAATGTTGTCATATAGCTTTCTCTAGCAACAATTTTGCCTTATTCTGATGGAACAATCCTACAAGTATTCAGTCCTGCAGAATTAATGCTTAGATCTGAACGAAAAAACAAACTGAAACTGAAACTAAATTAATTTCTAAAAAAGTACTTCTTTAAGTGAAGGGTTATAACCATAATCAAATTTAAAACTTTGTTTATGATGTTTGAAAAAAAACTAGAGTTCAATCTTAAACTCATTTTTTGTTTTTAGTGTTTTGCTTTAAAATATATGAATAGAAAAATGCTAATTTTTATTACGTATATTATATTTATCTTTCAACAATGTTATTTTTAATTTGCAGCACCGCCTGTTCCGACATTCAGTAAGTATATTTTTTAATTATTAAAATCCCAGTTTTCACTAATAGTAGTATTCGTAACACTTGGTTCTTTTTTATCTCGTTTTCAAACCAAACGAGATAATAGTTTCTCTTTGTCATTTGTCTTTCTGTTGTAGACATCGAACATTTTTTGTTTACAGAGATAAATTAAAAATTATTTTTGTGTAGGATAGGTATTGATGAAATATTACGATATACACTTTCGGAATCTCTCTAAAGCTATAATTACGCCCTCTAGAGGTGAAAAAGCTGAAAATTCTAAAATTTTAAACGAATATTACAAACGATTTATTTATGCTAGAAATTTGAGATTTTGTTGTGGAATGTGAGTGACGGTTAAGAAGTTTCCATTGCCAACAATGAGTTGACCCCTTAGACCCAGAGAAGATGGGAAAACACATTGTTTTTAGGTTTAACAGAAAATTGTTTGTTTTTAGGAATGAATAAATAATTATTTTTGGGTTAGATAGGAATTGATAAAATATTATAATTTACGCTTTTTAAATCTTCCGAAATGAATCTAAGGTGGAAAATATTTCAAATTCCGAAATTTCAAGCAAATATTGCAAACGACGTATTTACGTTAGAAATTTTAAATTTTCGCACTGGAATGTGAACGCCATGATGTTTCCATTGGTAACAATGAATTAGTAGTCTTAGACCCAGGGGGAACACAATATTTTTAGCATATAATTGTTTGTATTTGGAGATAAATGAAAAATTCTTTTTAGGGTTAGATAAGAATTGATAAAATATTATGATTCGCGCTTTCGGAATGTTTTGAACACTATAATTGCGCCCTCTAACGGTGAAAAAGTTTGAAAATACGTAAATTTCAATCGAATATTGCAACGATGTATTAATGATAGAAATATGAAATTTTGGTGGTGGAATACGAACGTCATGAAGTTTAGATTGGAAACAATGAAAGTGATAGTTAGACAACTTTTTTTTAGTTTGATTGGAATTATATTATATTTCACATTTTTCAAACACCTAGTAGTTTTAATATATATATCTTTACAGATCACTAAATACGAAACGACTTAGCTGTTATCGAATTTTACAAATAATGTGCAATGAATGAAAATTTGAAAAATCAGTGGTACTTTTAAGAGATATTCCACTGACAGCAATAATTATCTACTTTTCTGAGAGAAGTGTAGGAAATGCAACTTTTTATATTTAAGGATTAAAATACGAATGAATTTATGTTGTATAATTACTAATTAAATGCTATTTGAATTTTTTTTCCATCATCCGCTAGTTCAAATAAAACTTTTAAGGAATGAAACAGTACGTAAAGGAAAATCTTCATTCTCTTCGAAAACGAGATTCACATATGCGTCAGAGGCGATATGCTTTCTTCTAGTTTCTTTAGAGTTTCTAGTTTCTCTTATACCTTTTATCCAAAATACAAAATCTAAAGCAAATAAATTATTGAACATTTTCAAAAGTCTTTTTAAAGTCAAATAGGGAACCATGCAATTCTAACTAAATCTAAATCCATATTTTATTTTTGATCTAATTAGACCCAAAATAGAATAAGATATTGAATTTTTAAGTGGAATATCTGCAAACAAATTCAAGCAACTAAATACAATACAAAATTTTTTTAAAATTAATATGGGATTAATTAAATTTTCACCCTCCTTTGCACTAAATGCAAAAACTTCCATCCTCTCTTTTACATTAACGCCAGGATTCTACTTATTAAACTTATTACAAGATTACACATTAAACATATTAATCATCACATTATTGAATCTTTTCTTGATTCTAAACTTATAAACTATTAACTTATAAATTTGAGATATTAAACTTATAAACTTATAAATATTATAAAATATTCAGTTTATAAACTTATAAAGTCACCTTATAAACTGAATATTCAACACCTTCCCTTTCTACATTCTATTCTATCAAACACTGAAAAATGTGATCTTAGAAATGAATCTTTTCTTGGGCTTTTGTCCAACCTAACATTAATATAAACATTCCTTTCTTTAATTTCAAAAACTATATTCCAGGGACGTATTTATGAGGGGATGGGAGGAGACTCCTCCCCCAAAGTAAATCATAGTTGGCAAAATTCGAAGCGACTTTGTAAAATTTGTAAAATCCAGGTGAGTTGTTATTTTTTTTAACTAAAGAGAGATAGCAAAATCTATACAACTTGAAAAATCTAGGCTGTTGTCAAAATCGAGACAACTTGACAAAATCTAGGGAAGTTGACAAAATTCGAAGCCACTTAGACATATTAAAATACAAGTAAGTTGGCAAAATCGGGACAACTTGGAAAAATTAAGAGTGACGACAAAATTCATGTGAGATGCAAAAATGGTAATTTATTTTCTGTGAAATTATGAGGAGTTGCATTGCAAGGCAACATCGAAGGAATTTGGCAAAATCTAGGAGAGTTGGCAAAATTCGGAGTGACTGCAAAATTCAGGTGAGATGTAAAAAATGTTTTGCTTTTTTTTTCTGTAAAATAAAGGCGAGTTGGCAAAATTCGAATCCACTTGGTAAAATACTGGCGAGTTGTGAAAATTGGGGTTGGTTTTGTGAAATTAAGGAGAGTTGGCAAAATCGAGGCAATGTGACAAAATCAAGGGGAGTTGGCAAGTTTGGAAACCACTTGGTAAAATATAGGTGAGTTGTGAAAATTGGGATTGATTTTGTGACATTAAGGAGAGTTGGCAAAACAGAGAACTTCTAGCAAAATCTAGAATAGTTGAAAAATTCGAAGTGACTTGGTAAAATTCAGGTGAGATGGAAACTTTGGGATTTTTTCTATAAAATTATGGCAAGTTCATAAAATCTAGGGGAGTTGGCAAAATTCGAAGTCACGTGGTAATATAAAGGTGAGTTGTGAAAATTGGGCTTGTTTTTGTGCGATTAAGTAGAGTTGGTAAAATTGGAAGTGAATTAAGGGAAGATGTAAAAATTTTGATTTTTTTTCTGTAAAATTATGGCGAGTTGGCAAAATCTAGGAGAATTTACAAAATAGAGGCAATGTGGTAAAATCTAGAGCAGTTGGAAAATTCGAGGCCACTTGGTAAAATTTTGAGCAATAAAGCTGCATTCGCTAACGTTTTAAAATTCCCAAAAACTGATTTACTGTAAAATATATTTTTGAACTTTTTCAATTCCTTTCTGTATCTAATCTCTTAAACAGAATTTAAATTGATTCTATTATAAATATTGTACATATTTTAATATATTCTCATCTGATTTATATGTGAAAACTATTTTATTATTATCTTATATTCAATATAAATAACTATTATAAATGTAAAAACAATATTCGGGTAGGAGGTGCAAGTATATCGATACCCAGATGTCTGTGACGCTGTAAATAAATAAATAAATAAATAAATAAATAAATAAATAAATAAATAAATAAATAAAGACTTGTCAATCACTTGGCTCGTCACCTTATCAGTTATCTGAGTACTTAATAACTTGGCTTGATGAATTTTCGTTTATCGAATCTTGATGGCACGGATGTTAGATTCGTTGCGGTCATATTTACGTGCCATGTTGGAGACTGACATATTTGTCTCTTAACAAGTTCATCATAGGCAATTTTTCTCCCCGCGTTAGAACACATTTCTATTTCTTCGGTTGAGCATATGGCTTGCGCTTAGGGGCCATGTTGTGCGAATATACGTATTTTTAAACACCAGAATCACTCAGCGCGGCGAGGTACTCGCATTATGAGACGCACGTGGAAACTGCAACCGACTAAAGGAACAGCAGATTCACACCTCTTATCTCATATTCAAGCAGGAGCCACTGATTGAGTGGAATGGTGAACGGGATCGTTTGTACTACTTAAATTGATTTTTTATGCCGAGCGTATTTAGTTGAATTCGCGTAAGTTAAATGCTAGTATGATGCCACTCCACTATACTGTTCACAGAAGGCTTCACCAGAAAGTGTTTTATCTGACAGAAGGCTTCACCAGAAAGTGTTTTATCTGACAGAAGGCTGACGGTTTATATTCTCCTCTATCCTTTCAACAGGAAAGCCTGACTAACGTGGTTCAGACAACATCGTGACCGGACCCCAACCACAGAGAGCATATGTTCTTCACTGACGAATCGAGTTTCAGTCTTCAGACTGAGAATCAACACAAAGAGAATCAGTCTTCAGACAAAATCTCGGTGAGTTTTGATCTGGAGAGAGAGCAGGTTACTCGTTATCAACTCTCTAACTTCAGAACAATACTACTATGTTGGTATAGATTTGATGATCTGGGGCGGCATTATATCAAATGGATGCACCCTCTTTCTACGTCTTGCACGAGGCACTCTGACTGGTTGTAGGTATAGGGTAATGGAGAGTGCTTTCAGGGGTGTCGTTCGATAAATGATGTCTGTCCTAATAGGGCTCAGACACTCGAGGAATTCCTGGATGTGACAGAATAGGTTCTAACACTGGTCTTGGGTGTAACAGAATAGGCTCTAACACTGGTTCTGGGTGTACAGAATAGGCTCTAACACTGGTCCTGGGTGTGACAGAATAGACTCTAACACTGGTCCTGGGTGTGATTAATAGGGCTCGGACACTCGAGGAATTCCAGAAAGTGAGGATATTTACTGATGGAGTGGCAGCCTATTCTACGAACTTGAATCCTATAGAGCATGTGTGAGAAGTTATGGGGAGAAGCGTTGGAGTCATCAACCTCCTCCAAGATCTCTCCATGGGCTTCGATCTGTTCACCAGGAAAGGTGAGATATTATGTCACCAGACCTCTAGACCTGCATGATAAACAGTATGAGAAGCATTATGATGCTTGCATAGCTGTTCAGGATCATCATACCTTGTATTAACCTCTAGGTTCTGCTGTGAGACATATTTCTTAGCTATGTATACCCCTGCATTCATTTCGATAACCTCTGTTATTCTTGTGAATGGTTATTGCCTCACTGTTTATTGTACCATATAACAATGCATTGTTACTCCAATTCTCATATCACTTCATTGTTTTTAAAATCTTTCAGAATTGTTATATCATATTATGCTTAACTTTTGGAAACCAGCGTATAAGAGTAAAAGAAACGAAAATCGCAAGTCCATTTTCAAAAATTATTGTCATAGTATGAAATGTATTGTTATTATAAGTATCTAATCTAACTTCGTCGATCATGTGAAAAAATATCTAATAATATTAAAGCTATTCATTATTATTGAATGTATTTATAATTCGTTTGTTAATAAAGTAATCGGGAACCTTGTAACAATAATTATTAAACTTCTAGAAGCAGATCACTTATAATAATCCATATTTGAATTTTAACCTTGCGAAAAAATCTCTTTTCACAGCTTATGTCATAGAATGTATTGAATCCATTGACAAGCAACGTGTGGATACTTGTTTTCCGGGGCTAAACACGGTTCTCAGTAGTATCGTAAAGGGAAAACCACCAATTACAGTTTTTTTTGTGTAAGTAATATGTCTTTTTATAAACCTATATTAATTTTCTTCAACAGTGTAAAACGGCTGATTTGTTTGGTCATTGCCCATTCATAAACTTCACCAATAACAATTGGTGTTGCCAGTTTCATATTTTAAAAGTATTAATCAAAACTTGCATTTGAGGCATTTGAAAATAAATAAGTTGTGATGCCATATTCTGCTTCTAAACTTTCAGTCCAAAATTTCGTATGACTTTCTATATAAGTTAAATAGAAATGAAATTATAAAATGAAATTTTGCAGAACGAGCAGCTTTGAAAAATCCCTTTTAATAGTCAAAAAATATAATTGCAAAATAAAATTAAATTAAACCTAATTTTTAAGATAAAACGTTTAAATAATTCTTATAAAAATTAAATGGTTAATTTTCCTTGATCATTATTGATCTGTGTTAGATGTTTTTGCTAGGTTGAAAATGATTTAACATGCCAAATAGAGTTGTAAAAAATTATCCAATGATTTGGTTTTTAATTTTGTTACATATTTAATGTTCCTAGTGCAAAAATGTAGATATTAGTTTTAATAATCAGATTAATAATGTGAGCTGCAAATCAAATTCCAACATATTAGATCAGAAATATTATATTATTTTTGTGTCTAAAGCGAATAAAGACATATTTTATGGATCTTTAATTTAAATTTTTATAACACTTCATAATTAAAATCAAGCTGGAAAAAAAGGGTGAAAAAAATTGAACCAAAATAGACGATTTTTAGATGTTGTTAAATATACTGAAACATTTTAAAATTAATGATTTTTTTGCATGTTTAATTGATATATATATATATATTGATACCTTATTTGAAAGTTTTTCTAATATGTATTTTTGTATTTTGAAAGCTTATAAGTTCCACGGTCGAGTGGTTAGCACGCTTGGCTACTGATATAAGGGACCTGGGTTCGAGCCCCGGGTTAAAGCATGGATGTCTTCTGCTGAGGTCCTGACATCCTCACAGACCTTCTACTATGGCATATAAACTGACAGGCTCCTGTCAGACCTCTGTGGCAAGCAGCTTACTTGAGGGTGTATTTATTTATTTTTTTATTATATGTTATGCTTTGGTAAAACATGTGTAAAATTCATATCTCATTGCACAAGTGCTATTTCCCAATCCTAATAACGTCTAAGGCGTGGGGGTGGGTCGGTCGGTAGCGGGCCAGGCTCGTAATCTGCAGTTCCCAGGTTCGAGTCCCAGCTAAGCCAGTGCTGAGACTTATCTCCGCAAAACTCCCCGCCCTGCCCACGGTCAATACGGGGACACCGATGGGCTTGGAAAGGCTGCCGTCCGTCGGATGGGACGTTAAGCCTTGGCCCCATGTATGGGAGAGCCATACTCTGTGCACGTTAAAGAACACGCTGGATGGCCTTGACGGGAGGCTACCATCTGTCTCCCAACAGCTGTTCCAGTGGGTCCCCTCCCCCAACCTTCTCTGAGCCTTCAGGATCCTTGTGACCTGGCTATTTAGCCCATGGTGTGCAAAAAAGTGCAGCTCAGAGGTAAAACAACCCAACCCAACCTAATAACGCCTGCGCTGAGATTTACCTCTGCTAACCCCCATTCTGCCCTCTGTGAGAAAAGAGACATATTATGGGCTTAGAAAAACCGTAGTGTGTCGGATACGACATGAAGTCGGGTCTCTTTGTGCAGTATTTGGGTTGCGTTGTTTTACCTCTGAGCATCATTATTTTTGCACACAATCGGCTAAATTGACTAGTCACAAGGACCCCGAAGACTCAGGAAGGTTGAGGGGAAGGTTGGGCTGTTTTACCTCTGAGCGGCACTTTTTTGCACACCATGGGCTAAATGGATAGGTCACAAGGACCCCGAAGGCTCAGAGAAGGTTGGGGGAGGGGACCCACTGCAACAGCTGTTGGGAGACAGATGGTAGCCTCCCGTCAAGGCCATCAGCGTGTTCTTTAACGTGCACAGGGTATAGCTCTCCCTCACACGAGGCCACGGATTAACGTCCCATTCGACGGACAGCGGCATTTCCCAGCTCATCGGTGTCCCCCTACTGACCGAGCAGAGGGCAAAGAATTTTGTGGAATCAACGCTGGCCCAGAAGGAACTCGAACCCGAGAATTTCAAGTTATGAGCCTATCACGCTACTGACTGAGGACAGGAACTCTGTGCTCCTGTACACAATCCAGGAGCACATAGATCCGTGTACAGGATCATATGTACATATTATAATGTATATGATATATATTCTCCGTGTGAAGGAATTTAATGTGATCCGTATGCACATTAAAGAATACACTGGAGGGCTTTGATATTGTTCTCCAGTGCCCATCTATCTCCTAACAGTTGTCTAACGGATCCCCTTACATTCTTTGAGCCTTTGAGATCCTTGCTTCCTCGCCATTTAACCACTATGTGCAAATAGTGTCAGTCAGATGTAAAAACAACCCAAACTATTCTCTAAATCTATATTCCATCTTGAAATTTGTTATCGTGGGGTTTGCAGACTGTTGGATCTCTTCATTAACCTTAACACAGAGTAAGAAACCTAAAGGTTAATTTAGCATATTGCTTTGTCACATAGATGATTGTTTCATGATGTCTGCAGTAGGTCTTTTATTGTGCGCACTAAATCTGTGAGAAGTAGTAGAATGTCCTATAATGAGAATAAATAATACCTTTACTTCCTGTAGAGAAAGCAATTACACAGATACCTGCATAATGGAGGTATTCGGACAGTGTTCTTATCAAGCTCGTTACTCGATTTGGAAACTGATTGCTCAGACTACGGGGTTAATACTTCGGATTCCTCGTCGTGAGTAAAAGTTTTAATCTCTCTAAGTTATATATAGTATTAAGACATAGAATTGTATTAAGACTTAACATAAAACTCCTGAATAATTAACAGGAAAATTAAACTCATAAAAGAATCGGGCAGTATTCTACTACCTTTTTTTATCTGTTCAATGCCGAAATTGAGCATTATAGAGCTTCTATCTCGGAAAGAAAATACCCTACTGACAAAAGGATTAGAAAATCTTGTCATCATAATAGTGAAGTTCTAGTGGCGCCATCTATCAGTTGGAAAGATAACTCGTCTCTAACTATGAAAAATAAGTTTTAGAACTAGCAGTGTGCTTGCTTTTGAATTCTGCAGGCATTTCTCTGTCGGGTATCTTTCGCTTGAATTATATGATTATTGTAACTATTAATTAATAAAACATTGAAAACTCAAATAAAGCATGCAGTTCATACCTTAAGAAACTGAAATGGTGACAAAGAAATCTCAAGATGCCATTTGTGCGGTGAAGTTTATAGTTGGTGATTGGCTGAAGGTGATTTATGACTGCCAATATTTCCCCGCTGGACATCTAGAGAAGGCCCCTCCATTCCACACTTAGCAAAAAGCCATTATGGGAGTAAAAACTATATTCTGAAAGAACCTAAAAAAAATTCTCTATATAAGAACTAAACATATGCTTTTTATTGAGTAATGAAACGGAAGAAAAAAATTATGAATTAGTTATATTATTAATGAATAAAGGAGATATCTTGATTAAAAACACAAAAATATACATTTTAAATAAGTACTATGAATTGGTAAAATCGTTTACTTATGCATCTAAAGTGTTTATCAAAACAATTGGAAGGATTGAGACAGATCCGCTAAATTGATTTTTTGTTTTATGGGCCGCAAGTTCTTTTGCGATGAGGAGCCGATCTAGGGATGGAAACGGATAGACTGAAAATCTCCTTAACGACTTCTTTTTCAGAAACAACCTGCTAATGGCCACAATTATCTGATATATTCTCCGAAGGATGTTCCAGAGGAATTCCCTTCCTAGTGGGAAATAGGGGTCAGTGTGCATTCACAGATTTTTGTGTGAAATGAAGTGTTTTACTTCCTTCTGTCCAGCTGGGTCAGCGTTGAGATTTATCTCCGCAAAATTCCCCGCCCTGCCCAC
This sequence comes from Ryuthela nishihirai, assembly GCA_038380435.1. Lineage (NCBI taxonomy): Eukaryota > Metazoa > Arthropoda > Arachnida > Araneae > Heptathelidae > Ryuthela > Ryuthela nishihirai. The sequence goes on along the minus strand of JAWZYU010000024.1, from coordinate 33,121,329 downwards.
GTGTAGGGGACACCGATGGGCTTGGGTGTAGGGGACACCAATGGGCTTGGAAAGGCCGCCGTCCGTCGGATGGGACGTTAAGCCGTGGCCCCCGTGTGCGGGAGAGCCATACCCTGTGCACGTTAAAGAACACGCTGGATGGCCTTGACGGGAGAATACCATCTGTCTTCCAACAGCTATTCCAGTGGGTCCCCTCCCCCAACCTTCTCTGAGCCTTCGGGGTCCATGTGACCTGGCCATTTAGCCCATGGTGTGCAAAAAAGTGCCGCTCAGAGGTAAAACAACCCAACCCAACCCTTCCTTCTGTTTTAACAGGAAAATTACTTTTTAAATGAAACGGTCTATCATTAGGTTAGTAAAGTGTATACATGTATTTTTTTCGTGCCAAAAGGCATTTTTCTGAATCATAAGCTTATACAAAAGCTTATATAAATGGTAGCTACGTGTTCACTGGAGAGCTATGTACCAATCCCCTGCGATGATGAGCAGAACCTGCCAGGTCAAGCACTTATAGACAGACCTAGCCTTCTCGTGGTGCAGAACTTTAATATCTTTCAAAATACATACTCTCTGATAGAACGGAACGGAAGAGTAAAGCTGTCAAATCAATGTGGCCTACTGATATGGGCTACTATGACTATTTTCTTTTTTTCTACCTTGCTGGGGAGTGGTCAACTACACAGGGTCCTGTTGTTGACCATATATACCAATATATAAGAGTAAAAAAATAAAAAAATACCGTTTATATAGGTCAAAAACAAAAAAAGACACATGGTTTATTTTCAGAAATCTCGTAGTTACCTGCAGGGAAATAAACTAAGCAAAAATGACCCCAAAATTCACCCAAGAAAACATCTATGGGGGCACCCCTTTCAGGCTTCCCCCTCAATTTCCAAATTCAGTCCTCTACAGTTTGTCCGCTAGAAACCCGTGTAATCGCCGGTTTCGAGGCCCAATGAGTCCCACTTCCGGTATTCTGCAGAACCGAAAGTCAGTTGTCACGTGCGCACTTAGCAAAATTCAAGTTGCCATAGCAACAGAGTAAAGTCCCAAAAAACAAATCCCACAAGACGTCAATCCTCATCTTGGAACTGAAACACCCGTCTCCCATAGCGTTAACAAGGCCAGGTAAGATTCTATGAAAAACGCTCCAAAAACGTACTCTGAAATGGAAAAAAGAAAAATTTCAAAAAATACTCTAAAAGAAGTCACCTAATTACACCATTATCAAACAGTATAAAATATTTTCACATTTTCAGACAATACCTCTTCCGTTTCCGATGTGAAAACTCCAAACATTCTCAGAGAAATTTTTTGCACTGATGAGCTCCTGTTGAGAAAAAATCTTCCGCTGTGTTTCACAGCTTTTCTTTTATCTTTTTTTACATATATTTCTCAGGTTTTATTTAAATTATCTGGATTGTTATAATTTTACGACACTACTTTCCTTACGATTAGAGTTTGCCGATCGCCAATCCTTCGAATCACATGCACTATGTGTTATTTGCATAAATGACAAAACAATTTTTCAAAAAACAAAATAAATGTAATATTTAAACGTTCATAGAAAAATTATGAACTGTTTATATTACAATAAAAGTAGGTAAAAAGTAAATTTGGAGAAAAAGGAAAAATATGTTTTTTTAAACTGAAGTAAAGAAATATGTAAAATTTTGCAATGTTTTAAAAATGTATAAAAGCTTTATCGAATATTTTATTTTTCTTCGAATGTGTGCCATTTCCTTATTCACAATTAAACTATCTTTAACACTTCAAAATTAACACTTAACTGACAATTAAGGGTTAAGAATCTATGGAAAGTGTGAAGAAATAGGCGTAAATTCCTAAAGTTTAAAATCAGTCAGTATAATTGTTCGGTTCTTTCTAGAGCTTCTTATGAAAACTGGACCTTTCGTAAACAATATAACAGGAAACTTGATGCCTTTCAGTCTAGATGCTCACGCAGTATCTTGGGCATTAGGTGGTAGGACTTTGTAAGTAATGATAAGGTTAAGCAAAGGAGCCGGCAACCTTCTTAGCAGCGTATTATACAGAGAAAGACTCTGTTGGTTTGCCCATGTTTTTCGTATTGAATAGCGAATAGGGTTATACACAGTGTATCTAAAGGCCTCAGAAAGAGGGGAAGACCTAGGATGCTGTCATCAGACAATGTCAAACAGAACCTCGTTAGAATTGGTTTACAGTGCCGAGATGCAGCAGATGTAGCTCAGGAGAGATGTGTTTGCAGAAATAAATTGCACAATCTGGTTGGATCTTCATAGCCCATGGCTGCTTGAGGGTGACGATGAGAAGGTGGATGAAATCTTTTTTATTTTTAGAGATCTTGAAGTTTCGCATGAGTTCTAGTTGAAATGTGGAACTGGTTTGAAACCGAAGATAAAATGTTGCCGTTACAGAGATTTTTTTGATTTTTATGAGTATAATGTTTAATTCTCTCGTTTGAAACATGCTGACAACTTGTAGCAGAAAATATCAGAAAATACAATGTTCAAGAATTGTTTGAAAACACAGTAGTTTTTTCGTACTTGCTTCAAAAGGGTGCAAAAAATTTTCTATGTACTGTTTTTATGTTAATTTACTGTTAATTATGTTAATTTATTAATTTTTCATCGTAATAGAGTGCAATAACTTTATTGTTAAGAATTCCATGAAATTTACGTTTCAAGACCATTTAATGATACGTTACATTCTGCCTTCTGGTTGCAGAGATATTTAATTTTCATAAAAGCTATGTATTTCATCTTGACGCCGTTTGAAGATACTGCTACAGAGTCAATATTGTAATCTCTGCTACAAATTTTTTATGTTACATCTTCATCTCTCTACTGCAGTTCTGATTTTTTTTTTCGAGAAATTTTGAATCATGAAACCACCAATGTAGATCTGTCTGTTTGACATGGGATTCGTTGAATATTCCAGCTTCCATAAGTATTTGAACACTGAACGAACATTGTTGAAAATCGAGATTTAAACAGATTTGTGATTATGATGATCTTTAATTTACCTTCAGTCACGTTTTTCCATTAAATGCATAGTTTAGAAGAAATAGAGCTTCAAAGCTAGATTCCCGTCTTCATAACATGGAATTTTTGCTAGGGCAGTGTATTTCAGGTATGGTTGTTGAAATATCGAGGTGCTACTCTTTCATGGAAACTTACTACTTTCGAAACGTTTGGGATCATTTTATGAGTAAATACGATAAAAATTGATTTTTCAATTGATTGCAGTCAAACGTTTTGGACACAGCAGCAACGTAACAACTACGGATTTACAGCCTATTTCCAAATGGAATTGTTTACACCGTAAGGACGGCAGCACAGCAATGAAAATATCTCAGAATCGTAGACCTGTTGTCATGTTTCTGTGCCTATTTGCTATGAGTTAGGGATCCGACAATCCAAAAACGTTTGAAATTTATTGATGAAATCTATTGGAACAATCATTCAGTATATATACACTTTAATCAAAGAAATCAATGCTGAAATTACTCTTTAAAAAACAACCTTCAGAAATAATGGTCTTCATTTCTTTTCAGCAAAGATATTTATATACGTCAGGAAAACTCCACCTACAACAGAATGTAAGTAACTATTATAATAGTTTAAAAGTCAAATTAAGTAAAGACATTGGTAATTTAAATATATAATTTTTATATAAGATTTGTCCTTAAGGCTGTCTTTGTTTTTCAGTAATAACAGTTTCTTAATTCAATAAGAAATTTTGTTACTTTAAAATAGTTTATTTTTCAAATTAAATATATATATATACTTTCCTTATTTGAATTATCTTAAAGCATTTCGACACGATGTAGCTGTCTTGAAGCAAGCAGTATCATGGGTTGTGCACTAGAAGATTCTTCAAAGTCGGCTTCAGACTTAAAATAATGGTCATCGATTCTCTATAATGACTGAAGGAACACTATTGTAATTAGATCAAACAATCGATTCTCTATAATGACTGAAGGAACACTATTGTAATTTACAAACACTGGTTTCGAAAGACATTGGCCACAAACATCGATAAAATTGCAAAGATCTATGTTTGGGTATGCATCTATATCACAGAGAGCCGGCTGCTATTATAGCACTTATTCTGCTGAGAGTTCATGCATACTGCTTAAAATATTTTGTCCCAATTACGTGGAACTAGTGTTAAATGTGAATTTTTATTATTGAAAAAAAAACCGTTATTGATCCCATGAGATCATGGGAGCTCTGGACACGTAGAACACGGTATGCTACAGCACCTAAGGCCCCTAGCCAGTCCATACCTAGTTAAAAGCATTTTCATTTGCGGAAAACATTGTACATAGACACAATCAGAGGCTATGATATTGATCAGGTGAGATTTAACAATTTTCATCAATCAATGGTTAATTAACAGATGACGTCAAAGAGTCAATTGTACAGTTTCTTGGTCTCCCATTCTTCAGCATTGAATTTTTGTACTTAATAATGCATTTTTTCTTATGTTCACGTGATAAATTCCTGTTTTATACTACTATAAAACAGTGATTGATTCCGGCTAATAATTGAGAGCCCTGAGTAGCTATTTATATCTAAACTGCAACGAAGAACAGTGGTACCAATAATATGTTTTCCAACCAATCTTCAATTGCATTTATTCAGTCTTCTATTTGTTATTTCCAATAGCAATTGTCAACTACAAAATGAAACATTAATGCGTTAACTAAAGTATGGTCTTATTGACTACGTTCGTTTAATCAGATGTATTCCATTTCTCAGTAATGGTAAAAATCAATCTAACACACATTACATATTATTAGATCAGCGATTCTCGATCGGTGTACCTCGTCTAAAGTCCATGTGAGTAGCGAAAATTGACGAAACGCAATAATACTGCATAATAGTTTTCACTAGAGTGCTTTTTAGATTTCTGTATTATGATTTTTTTAAATCAAATATTGAGTTTAATGTGTATTTTTATTTAAATAAATTTCAGATTTCAGTTATTATAACAAAGAAATACAGTCGACATTTTACTGTAGGTGTGTCGTGGAAAATGGATTATGTCAGAGGTGTCGCGTTAAATGAATTTGTTCAGAAGTGTATCGCCAACGTAAAAAGTGTGGGAAGCACTGTATTAGACGTCAGTGCCAATGAATGTATGATGAAATATATTTTATTAGGAACCAGACAATAGCTAAACTTCTTATGAGGTTAAGCGAAAAATATTTTGAGCTTAAATTAAATTCCTTTTAGGTAATAATATAATGGGAATCCTATTTTTAGAAAACATTAACAGCCAAACTAGCTGAAATTTGTATGATTTGGGTTGTTAAGTTGGAAAACAACTGTATCGAAAGTGTTCTACCACAAGTTTTGATTTATAATTATTTCGTGTTTTTTTCTATTTATGTTGCAGTAACTACAGTTTGCTATTATCCTACAACTAAGAGGCCACCAAGTAAGTGCATTTACTAAATAAATTACTAAATTTACAATCTTTCTATATATTTAAAACCAAAAATTAATTTTAAAATTAACTTTAATACTGAAAAATTTAAAAGTGTAAGTTCTATAGCAGCATAGACGTTTAAATTTTTTGAATAAATCATATGCATTCATTCATAACAAATCTTCTTTTCAAAAAACATTTCATTCATAAAAAAGTAAAAAAGCACTTGCTATGCAAACGAATAGGAAATTTGTTTCATATTTTGCTGGAGAACAATTACAATGCTATTAGTAAAAGAATTAAAAAAATGCACAAAATAACTTTAGTTGAACACATTAACAAACAAACCCATATATTATGTTAAAAAACATGTGAAAATAAATATTTTTACTTAGTGAAAATATGATCATGTTTCAATTCAGTTTTACTAAAAAAAGTTTAAAGAACTGTCATAATGTTTGAAACGAAGTGCTTCTAAAATCACATTACCTTGGAAACTATCATATATCAGCTAATACTCAGATGTGACTACATCTCTTTTTCCTATACAGATTTCAAACAATAATCTTTAATAGCTATTCTCAAGTAAATTTCAGTTTCATTCATTTCGAGATGTTGGTTAACTAACCTCGGACCTTTTGCTACTAATTTTATAAATGATTATCCCAAGCCAGTTAAAAGAGTCGTGCGGGCCTTACATTCGGGTTCTAATTACAGTCGCGGGGCCTTACATCCCAATTTTCGATGCTGCCATGAAGATTGTAATTTCGTCTATGTATTAATTCACTGGAAGTAAGCGGAAAGCCTAGATTAGAGGTCTCAGAAGCAAATCATATAGGTTACTATGTTTTATCATATAGAATAAATCAGTTACTTCTCGATATATAGCAGACAGCATTTTCTTATAAGCAATAATAAGCAAAACATAATTACTTATACAGTTATTTTAGATTTTAAATATTACATATTTTGGCTTCATCTTAGGATGAATGAAACCATATTCTTTATACTCATATCATCGCAGTCGAAGTTAGTAAGCTATATTTAGCTACCATGATTATGATAGAAAGTATTGTTTGGGGGTCTCACAAAATGTCTTTGCGGGGTGCATGTTTGATATTACTGGCCTAGAGAAAAGAAAGTGGGCAGCTGTCCAAAGTTTGTTAACCAAGATCTCGGGGTTGTGCTTCCTATTAATTAATAACTTATTTATTCTATTAGAGTTAAACCATTAGGTAGGTAAAAATGAATTCAATGATACAAGGTCAGAACTAATGTAATAATAGCCGTGTCCCTACGTATGGGTGGGGTGGCGGACGGACAGTTGGCCTATAGAGAGTACGTGCCTTTCTTTCATAACATGCTGACGTCCCCAGAATCTGATGGACTGTTCCATAGAGAAACAATTTGTTTCGCTTCCTACACCAACCTTCAAATGTCCAGCGAAATTCATTCCAATTGTCTGTATTATCTCTTATAAGTATAATGCTAAAACGTCTGTGTGCATGTGTGTCTTTGCTCTGCAAATCTCGACTGTTCAATTTAATTCCCATACAGAATATGACTTACAGAATATGACATCTTGAAGACCAGATCCTAAATACATAGTAGCCTGGGACACCATTCTAACTTTTAAGATACTTAAATTATTAAATCACTTAAGTGTAAAGCCACTTGTTTGTCTCCAACAAAACAAGTTTGTTAATTCAAAATAAGCACATTTTAAAATAGGTCCAGTTGCGCTTTGTGCTTTGTTTGTTTTTAAAGAAATAAACGTTACGCAATAAAAAGAAAATTTCTATTTTTCATGCATTTTAATATATATTGGAATGAACACATCCATCAATATCATTTTTATATATAGTGATAAAGACTTCTCCATCATTTTAACCAAAAAGTATCAAGCCTTACAAATGTGCTGAGTTATTTCGCCGAGATATAAGGATAAACTGGAAGGGTTATTCTTACCACCGATAAATAATAATTTATATATATAATTAATATAATAATAACTTTAATAAAATAAAAGTCCTGAACCTAATAATTTATTTCATGCAGGGAGTTATAGTAAAATGAAGGTACTAATTATTATATATATTAATTTAAACGTTCAAGTGGCTTGAAAAATCCCAGCCAACGGAAAAATGAAAATGGCTTTGCATTCAAATTGTTTTCTCATTTTTTAAGATTTACAATAACGTAAGTAAAATATGAAACGTGCACAAGAAAAACTTTCACTGAAACTTATACATTACAAAAGCAAACAAATATCATGTTAAATCCGAAAAAAAAAAAGATTTTTACAGATATGAATGAATATTTTATGATTGCGATTGAATTCAGTTTTATGGACTAAAAATGTTAAATAATTGTATATAGCTGACAGATTTACCAGACACTGCTCAGATTTTAGAACTCCTTGGTTTCCCAAAAGGTTAGTGTCGCATTCCTGCAATTTATCCATTTCTGAAAAACTTTTGCACGTTAAAGAACTGCTGGATGGCCTTGACGGGAGGCTACTATCTGCCTCACAACAGCTGTTCCAGTGGGTCCCCTCCCCCAACCTTCTCTGAGCCTTCGGGGTCCTTGTGACCTTTCCATTTAGCCCATTGTGTGCAAAAAATGCCGCTCAGAGGTAAAATAACTCAACCCAAATCCCATCTTCCGCTGAATATTTGGGATTCTTGTGACCTGGTCATTTAGACCAATGTGTGCACAAAAGTTCCGCTTGTAGGTAAAATGACCCAATCCAAGAAAACTGTGATATTAAACTAAAAGATTTGGAAGATGACGATGGAAGGGGGGTGGGTGTTTCGATTCCTAACACAGCACTGAACTTTCCATTTGTAAAAATATTATATTTATTTTTGTGTTATTAAATTAGTTTGTAACCAAACTGACAGAAATATTCGTGCAAAAAATTTAAATTTTCTATCTTTTCTTCTTTTATTTTCGCACAGGTAACTTTAAAAAATGCATAGAAAGTTTGGAATTTCAATATGTAGAAAAATGCGTCCCTGGACTATCCAAGGTATTACACGATCTCACTGAAGGAGGACTTCCAGGATCGTATTCGCTGTAAGTACATAAAACGTTTCGAAAACAGAAATTATTTATTAGGAGTCATTTAATATTTGGTTCCCAAAGAATTTTAACTCACTAGCTCAATATCTGTTACGAGGAGAGTTGTTTCAAATCATAAATAAAATACATCTCAACTTCCTTAGTTTTACTTTTATGTTTTTATTTCTTTTTTTTTTTTTTTCAAAAAAGACTTGTTAATGTTTTTGCTTTGTCGTCTATGGTTCATGCTAATTATTTTACTATCTCATGCTGATTATTCTATGCTTATCGGAGCTCGGTAACACATAAGAGATAACAAACAACAAGAAGAGGACTATATCGCTTCTGGAAGGGCCGGACTTTGACCTACTGAAACCCTGAGCTGGTGACAATTTTGAGACACCGTATGTTAAGTTTAAGTGGCCCCAAAAATTCTAAATCCAAATCAGGGCCGATAATAAGAGGATTAGGAAAGCACTCCACCCCCTAACACCACTACTTTAAGAATGCTAGTAAGGGTGATGGAGACAAAAAGTGATTTAACTTGTACACATTTTCAATAACTCTTTTGCAGATTTAACACTAAGGGGGAAATGTTATACTGCAAAACAAATTAAGTCTCTTGGTCTCTATTAATACTTTTTTTTTCTCAGTTGCGTTACATGCCGCGCCCCACCCCCAGCCCCTCACCTTACTTTTTCCTAGATCCTGGTCTCGTCGAAATATAGTTTTATTATTATGATTGAAGCGAACATCAAAAAGTAAACACGAAATAGATGGGGTGAAAATATTATACTAGCATTGGTTTACAATGATGACTGTGTACAGCTGAGATGTACTGAGATGACTGACTGATGTACTGACTGATGTACATCATTGACTGAGATGAACAGTGTTTGCATAAAAATTTAAATATTAAAAAATAACTGGAATCACAGTAAAATTCAAACTTAATTTTCTGTGGACCCTCATAAACGTCCTAATCGGCCTAAGCTGTAGCTTAGTCAGTTTATGCTTAAGTCCAGCCCTGGCCTCTGGCGAATACAGGATATGGCAAAGAGAGAACTAAAGGTTTTTATTTTTCTTCTTTAGCGCCCTCTAACAGTGGAAATTGGAACTAATAAATGATGGAGGAAAATACAAATTCTAGCATTTATTTCTTTCATTTATCCCTTTGAAAAAAAACTTGCCTTTCCCGATACAGACTTAAGATGAGAAGACAAATCATTGCTGCCAATGTAAACCTCGTAACCTTCACCCTTTACCACCATAATATCAAATTTCTAGTATAAATAGATCCTTTCCAATATTCGTTTAACATTTTTCATTTCGCAGTGCAAACCAACTGCTAAAGAGGATTTATTTTTAACATGTAACGATGCAAAATGTAATTTTGATGAGCTGGGTTATTTCGCCTCTGAGTAAACATTTTCTGCACAAATTGCCAAGTCACAAGAATTGTTAGTCGGACATCTCGATCAGAACTGGTCATCATAAAGGGATCTCGAACTGCCCAACGATATGTTACCAACATTTTGCAGACAGTAGCTGTCCCATTTGTTCAGCAGCACAGAACCTTTTATCGGCAAGATAACGGCCATCCCCACACAGCCCGCATTAGTCTGCAGTATCTACACGAGCAAAACGTTCAGGTACTACTATGGTCAGCACACTCGCCGGACATTTCACCTATTGAACACGTCTGGGACATGATGGGCCGAGAGCTCCAACAAACCCAAGAGGTGCGCCAACCACTGTCGCTGAAATGAAACAGCGACTTCGCGCTATTTGGCGTTCTATCTCGCATGAGGACATTATAGAATGAAAACGATAGCCTTCCCCGCCGTGTTCATGAATACATTGCTGCGGGCGGTTCAATATCATACTAATTATACCACTTTACCGTGTAGGTGAAATGGTAATTATCCATATCTTTTTCAATAATGTAATCAATCGCACATCTCAGTGTACGTTAACAGCTGCCTGCGTTTCCATAAAATGGCATTAATCCTTCCAAGTGTTGCAATTTTTCTTTCCTTTAGTGTAAATTCTATTGGATCATTACTGTTGTGAAATATTCTAGCTTCTGTATCTCTTTAAATACTGAACGAATATTGTTGAAAATCGAGATTTAAATAAATTTAATTATGATCTTTATTTTATCTTCTGTCACATTTTTACCATTAACAGCATATTTTATAAGTTACAGAGCTTCGAATTTATATTCCCATTGGTATAACGACGAAATTCTCTAATGTTTAGGTATTGCAGTACATGTATGCAAATATATACTGTATATATATATTAGTTATTAATCATTTCTTTTTATAGTGATGATTCTTAATATTTTTTTTTCATTTTTTCGTACCATTGGCTATGGGATTAGTAATATTTTTAATAATCCGTGCGAATTATGATCATCCTACTTTGGTATCAACATTATGAATACAAACGATATCTTTTAACTGTTTGCCCACTACTGTATCAATATTAAATGTCTAGAAATGTAACGATATACATACAAATCACCTTTTTGTACTAACATATTCTAATACGTTAGTACATTTGTATTGATTCTATAGAGTGATCGTGAATTCGTATATCTGTTCCTTGGAATGTATTAAAGTTAATAAATCAACATATCAGTAGCCACTTTTTCATCCTTAAAAAATGTGCTTGATAATTTAACATTTGTATTCATTCTTGTCTTCAGGCAGACCAACAGCAGTGAAGTCTGTCTTCAACAAGCATTTGGGAAATGCACTTATGATGCAAGATATCAAATAAGGAAGAGAATTCAAAATATTGTGGGCATAGACATGGACATAGGCTTCGTGTATGAAGATAGAAGTAAGTTGTTTCATCTATTTCATCAAAGCACCCTGTGTTATTAACGAAATAGGTGGATTAAATATATAGCTGTAAAGTTCTCATGTAAAATACAGTGATTAGAACAATCGAATTTAGAATGCAGGTTATTTGTAAAGTTTCCTAATAATTCAAATATATATTCATTACGGAAGAAAGGATCTGTATCCTTTGAGATTTATCTTTGCCTGTTAGCACCAAACTCTCCTCTCTCAGTCCTCGTTGCTCTTACAGGTAACACATCTACTAGGATCAATGTCATTGTTTCCACTTTGTTTCTCAAGGTGAATCGCCCAAACCATACGATATCTCTCATCAGAGACCTAAACTTGTCCTCTTAAGTAGCGAAGGCGTATTAACTGTAAGTGGATCACACACTCAATAGGCTACAGGCAGCGTAGACAAAGGATAAAAATTTCTGTTTCGAGGATTTCGAGAGCGAGAGCATATGATGTTTTAAATGGCCAGGCCACAAGAATCCTAAGGGTTTTGAGAAAGTTGGGAAAGGGGACTCACTGAACAGCTTTTCGGAGACAGATGGATTTCTTTAAATTTCACAACTCTTCTGCATACTAAGGCACGGTTTAACGTCTCATCCTAATATGGCGGCATTGCAAGCCCATCTGCGTCAATCCTCCTCAGAGAGAGGGTGGGGATTAACAGATGTAAATCACGAAATCTCGAACCTGGGAGCTTCGGATCATTAGCCTGGTACACTACCGAATTGAGCGAATCCCCATCTGTTTTTGCTTCAAAAGGAACATACAAGTAGAATGCAAATAACATGCAGAAAACAAATATGCACATGACATGAAAACCTGACAGACCTGTCAATCAGCGGCAGGGATTGGTTCAGCCGGTAGCGCATCACACTCGTAATCTACAGTTCTTAGGTTCGAGTACCATCTGTGCCAGAGTTGAGACTTATCTCCGTTAAACCCCCACCATTCCCCGGTCAGTAGGGACACCAATGCGATTGGGAAGACTACCATCCGTCAGATGGGATGTTAAGACGTGCTCCAGATATGGAGAACCATACCCTGTACACGTTAAGGAACACACTGGATGTCCTTGGTAGGAGGTTATCATCTGTCTCCAAAAAGCTATGCAGTGGTTACCCTTCTCCCAACCTTCTCTGAGCATTCGGGTCCTTGTGACTAGGCAATTTAACCCATTGTGTTCAAAAATATGGCACTACGAGGTAAAGCAATCCAAATTGTCCGTGAACCAATGATCAGGGAGAAGTAGAGGGAATCAATCTCACATAGCCCATCCAGTCTCACTTATCCATCTATGCCTCTATTTAATGAATCAAGTTTTGTTGCATATATTATTCCCATCTATATAGGGAATTTCGGTCTATTTGTGCCGAATCGCAAAGAGAAAAAAAAATTCATCTGAGTCGTGTCAGAATGGTTGGAACAATTTAAGATTAAACACAGCTGTAATATATATAGACCATATGTGTTTGCATCATCGTTTATAAGAAAACTAATTACTTTGTTTTTACAGAAATGCATATTCAGTGTCAATAATTACTGTTTAATTATGTTTATAAGGAATTAATGTTTAATTATCCTTATTCTTCTGCAGTTGAAATCGACACTTGCGACAAGAGAGGAATCGATGCAATGTTGAAGGGAATGAAAGAATGCTACGTGGACAATATCAAAAAAATTAGAACTGGAAAAGACAAAAGCATTGAGAAGAACATGACAGCGGAAGAAAAGTATGTTTCTAAAATTTTTATTTCCATTTTATAGTTTAGGTTTTTATTTTTCGCCATACTTACAAATCGAGAACAATGGCATAACCTGACTGAAAACTGGGAAACAATGGAAGAGACTATCAGTACGCAGTTTGTGCCTCGATAGTTTCTTGTAGACCAGTGGGTTATTGACTTGTGATAGATGAGAATTGTCGAATATCAGCTGCGCAGTTTCATAACCTTTCCATTGTTTCCCCAGTTGCATCTCCACTCACGCTATTCAGCTTCTATTACTTCCCCACTCACGCTATTCTGCTTCTATTACTTCCCCACTCACGCTATTCTGCTTCTATTACTTCCCCACTCACGCTATTCTGCTTCTATTACTTCCCCACTCACGCTATTCTGCTTCTATTACTTCCCCACTCACGCTATTCAGCTTCTATTACTTCCCCACTCACGCTATTCAGCTTCTATTACTTCCCCACTCACGCTATTCAGCTTCTATTACTTCCCCACTCACGCTATTCTGCTTCTATTACTTCCCCACTCACGCTATTCTGCTTCTATTACTTCCCCACTCACGCTATTCAGCTTCTATTACTTCCCCACTCACGCTATTCAGCTTCTATTACTTCCCCACTCACGCTATTCTGCTTCTATTACTTCCCCACTCACGCTATTCTGCTTCTATTACTTCCCCACTCACGCTATTCAGCTTCTATTACTTCCCCACTCACGCTATTCAGCTTCTATTACTTCCCCACTCACGCTATTCTGCTTCTATTACTTCCCCACTCACGCTATTCTGCTTCTATTACTTCCCCACTCACGCTATTCTGCTTCTATTACTTCCCCACTCACGCTATTCAGCTTCTATTACTTCCCCACTCACGCTATTCTGCTTCCATTGCTTCTTCACCAGACTGTTCAGCTTCCACTGCTTCTCCATTCACGTTATTACGCTTCCATTAATTCTTCTCTCACGCTATTCCATTTCCATTGCTTTCATTGTTTCTCCACTCACGCTATTATCAAGGAGTAAAAAAGTGGGTAAATGAAAAACTAACTTCTCTTTGAAAAGGAAATTGATTACTATACGCACCACAGTGGCGATATCAGTTCTTCAAATTTCAATTTGTATCGCCTTTAGAATTTGCCAATGTTCACGTGATACCCAATAAACCATCTTCTCTTATGCACGACTCCAGAAAACGCTGTGTGATTTCAGTATATGCATGTAAAACTATATGACTTCACTATGTGCTTCACTGTATGACATTGTTATGTGTATGACTGTACGATTTGGGTGTATTGACAGTATTTCTTAAGTCTCAGATGACAGGTCTGTCAGTTTTCATATTTATGATTTTAGTATACATATGACTGTATGACTTCAGTATACATATGACTGTATGACTTCAGTATACATATGACTGAAGTAGTTGACTGTAGCGTTGAGCAGTTAGGTTCCTCCCCGCACGCCCCCCCCCCCCCCCCCTACGCCAGCAGCTGATGTTGAAGTCGAATGGGTTGACATTTATGACCGCTTAAAAATTATTTATTAGCCTTCTCACTGTTGTGGGATTTTTTAGCCCTATTCCTTATAATGCGCGGCTGCAGATCCGATTGAAAGACATTTAAGCCCCCGTGAGAAAAAAAAATTAAGCCCCCCTCTGGCATTCAGCAGATCCGTTTGAAACAGCCGAACGGGTTGACATTTATGACCGCTTTAAAATTATTTATTAATCTTCTCACTGTTGTGGGAAGCCCTATTCATTAGAATGTGGGTCGGCAGATCCGATTGAACCGTGAGAAAAAAAAATTTAAGCCCCCTCTGGCATTCAGCAGATCCGTTTGAAACAGACAAACGGGTTAACATTTATAACCGCTTAAAAATTATTTATTAGCCTTCTCATTTGTGAGGGAAGCCCCCTCTGGCATTCATAAGAATAAAGGATTGGAAATATAGCCACCGACTGAAAGAGTCCACAGCTAGGTTGACATTTATGAACAATTTTATGACTGAACTCGCTGGTGAGAAAAGTTATTTACCCGTACTCTAACGTAGGTATTCATTAGAATGTGTGTCAGCAGAATATAACTTCCGTCGGAATCAAAGACGGCGTTGTTAAAGCCTCCCAGTATCAAATCCTTTCAGGTATGCGCGTTAAGCTCTGAAAAAAAAAATTACGCTTAGAGACGAAAAGGAATTCTATGCCACGATCGGCGAAGATGATACAAAACCTGGACGCTTCAGATGATGATCCATTCTTTCGTTTAGAGAGGTATTTGAAAGGCCTCCTAATAATGTGTGGTGACGTTAATATTTGGGACCCCTCAAATCCTTTGAGATATGGGTGGTGAATAACGGGTGCCCAGAAGAAGTCAAGCCACTCGGTGACATTTATGACGACTGAAAATAATTTGCGACTTTACGAAAGAAATCGAGATTAAAGCGCCAAGAAGAGGGGATGAGACTATCAATAAAGGCTTGGATAAAAAAAGTATCACGTCAGTTTTATTAGGATCTAAAAAATAGAAAATAGTTATAGCTTTTGATTACGAATGAAACCCTTTGTTAACAAGAATCTTTATGGCCTCGCTTAGGAGGCCGCGACGGGGCGCACCTCGCTAGACTTCCTTGAAAGGGAAAGTGATAACTGAAGGTGGGGAATCCTTGCGACACCTGGTGGCGCAGATGGCGGGTAAGCAGACTGAACGATCAGAGGGGTTTTCTGTCTGCGAACGTTTCTTCCACACGTTATTCCTACGAAAAAAATTAAAACCTTTCACCAATTGATTCTTACATAACAGTATCGGGATGCATAAGATTATAGAAGAAATGGCCCAATGTAGAATATAGTTACTTAAAAACTGTAGATAATTGTTAGCCAAACAGAGTAATTAACGTTATTGGTATTTAATTTTGGTTTATGTTAAAGAAGCAACAGTAGAGCTCATAGCCACGTGTTTATATGAAGAAAATTTTTAGAATAACTGAAATGGCTTTTTAAACCTTTCACCAATTGATTTTTACATAACAGTATCGGGATGCATGAGATTATAGAAGAAATGTCCCCAATGTAGAATATAGTTACTTAAAAACTGTAGATAATTGTTAGCCAAATAGAGTAATTACTGTTATTGGTATTTAATTTTGGTTTATGTTAAAGAAGCAAGAGAGGAGCTCACAGTCACGTGTTTATATGAAGAAATTTTTTAGAATAACTGAAATGGGCGATATACGATTTTTCCCGATCACTTCGTGAACAGATTTTTAAATTAATGATACGCTAAGAGAACGGACTACTACAAATATAAATATTATTATATCGAGGCAGCTGAGAAATTGGTACGCAATCAACGACAATTTTTGAAATATTTCAAGTAGCTCTAACGAAATCGTCGTCAAAATGCTACAAGTACCCGATTCATAATAATCATCTTTGATGAATATTTTGTCAACTATTAAGAAACTGTTGTGAATCTTCCAAAATGGACAGGTTCAAGGACTTTAAGAGTTTGAAAACCTAGACAGTAACGTGAAGGGATAAATAACATTTCGATCAACCTCCCAAAGTTAGATCATAATAGCAGGAGTTGTTATGTAGAGAACCATTCAGAACTTTGCCTGAAAATGTTTGGTGAGAATAAAGATTTTAATCAAATTTTCATTAGTTAATAAATAATTGTCAAAAGGCCTGATAACGTCGTATAAAAGTTACCTGAACTAAAGGAGAAGAACACAGTTAGTATCACGAGACTGCATTAAAAATGTTTATCAAATATACACGGAATTGAGACTCTCTACGAATTTAAAAACCTCCATACGGTCGTCTTCGCGTTAAATGCGAACGTGGGGAGGTTTTGAGACGACCTTCTAAATTTTAGAAATGGCCGATTTCCGTCTCTCTTAAATCCGTACGCTAAGAAAAAATTTGGCTTATAGATCAGAAGATATTTTCTCGCTATAAGAAAACGATGGAGTCACTTACGTGGCAGGATTTCTGATTTAAATACATATAGGGTTCATTTAGGTCGGTGCGGATTTTAACTGTCAAGATATTCAGCAAAACTATGGTTTACCAAGGAACTTGATTTAAATCACCTGTGTACCCTAAAGCGCCTTCCCCTTGACACTATTTTGATATGTATTATCTTAATTATACCAGCTGATTAAAAACTCTGTTGTATCTAAATACGCTGTAGAAAGAGTCATTATTAATCTATGGTTCCATCATAGTAGTTTTAAATCGTCCTACGCTCATTGGTCAACGACTTTGATTTAAATACTGCTCTGTTTCTCGTACGGTCATCATTTTCGGCCAGCAATGGAAGCGGGGTGTTAAAATATGAGAGGACGAAAGAGCGATCCTATATGGAATGGTTTCAAGAAATACCCAAAGGGTAAGGGGTTTCGTGCCGTTTGCTTACAGTGTAGCAAAGACATCATCGGTCTTGTACACTCCTTAAAAGCCACCAATGTAAAGAAAAAGCTATAACATCTTCGGAATGGCTAGACCAGCAAATCGCATCTGTGATGAACTCCTCCGAACCTGAAAAAATCAGACGGTATCTCATCGTCATACAATCTCATCTAAAGGCCTTGCGTGACCAAAGTTTCAACGTGAATGAATTTAACTGAAAGACAATGTGACCTACCTAAGAACTGCTTCGGACGTGAATCGCCATTCGTGTCGTTGCTGACTGTTTAACGTAAGAAAGATTAATTTAAGCGATGATGCTAAACTTTTCGTTGAAGATAATTCATGTCGGAACTTTCCTATGTGTACGAGCATTTGAATACGTACTCACTAAATATTGATAGTGTGGAAATATTGTTACTAATAAAGGATTTTGTATATATGATTTCGTAGTGAACATCGATTTGTTGTATCTCTGATTTATTTCTTAGCGCAGTTAAGTTTACAGCGACCTAAATGCTATGTGCTTTACAAACTCGTGAAACAAAGTGGGGTATGACTGATTGATATGTTAAATTCTATTCTGAAAATAAGTACATGAAGCTGAAATGCTTCAAACATTTGTCCGACTTCAAACTGAAAATACAAATTATTATGTATTTTACTACACTCGCCAATATCAGATTAATGAATCTACATGTTTTTGAAAGATTATGGTGAAATTAGGCTCCAATGTGAGGAACCTTCGTGTTAAATTGTGTTGCTTATGTCCCACAAATCGTATTAAAGAGAAATGTAGTCACCACAACTCATTTCTTAGAGCTAAATTTGTAATGTGTTGCACATAACTGACTGATAATTTTAGCACTTGGTCATTTATGAAAGTATTTTCCTTCTCGAGTAGTTGGGAAGAGAATGGTTTCTTTCTGTAAGAAAGCTTTTTTTTGGTGTAATTTATTAATTTTTGAATAGTTAATTAACAATTGTTATTTCTAAAAAGCGAACTATCACAAATTATGTAAACGACATCAAAAGTTAAGATTTATTGCACGAAGTAAAATGGAATTATTTACAACACTTCATCCAAAAAGAGCACGTTCTTTTTTTTACGGCGGACATCGGTCGAAGGCAGAGAGCCATTTAAGCAGATACGTTTAGAACATCGCCAACAATTGAATTTTGGTCCCACGAAAGATACCAAATCCTTTAGTCAATGATTAAATGCTGTTCTGATGTATGAGCAAGCGTTAAAGAATATTTCACACTTTGAACAGAACACAGCTTTGCAGTCGTGTTTCTATTTTCCAAAAAATAACTGGTTGAAGAAAACAATGTATTACATTAAAAATGAAGTTTGACTACGTATAAATTTCTTTTAAAGAATTGTTTAAAAATTATCCTAACATTGTCATCCATGTTAACAAGTATATTTTACAACATACCACTGGGAGAAATTCTCTTTGTATACAGGGTGGGTCAAAAGTCCCTAAAATCAACAACTTACTGATCAGGTATGCTACATTTGATAGATGTCAAATAACATTGTTCTCCTTGAATTTCAGGGTCTGACATCACGTCTATTTGTTTTGTATGTTAATGATAAGTTCTTCAGACATTTACATTTTTAATAATGTATCATAAGTCTGCTCCCTCGAAGAATCCTTGAAATAAACGTGAATTAACTGAATTGAAACTTTGTTTTTTTCTTGTAGTCATGTGTACAGAACAAAATTCACGAACAGAAATCTTCTACAGTAAGCTAAAAATACCCAAAAATAAAAATAAAAATTCCTATCTGATATAAAAATGGGAAGATCCTCTATTTAAAGAAAAGGTGATTTAGGCAAGATATGTTAATCTATCACGTAACTTCCAGAAATAAATCTGCAAATATAATATTTTCTTTTTACCATACCAGTTAAGTCCCAAAATGAACCTAATTATAATAATTCCTAATTACAATAATTCGTGGCAATATATTCGTGATTTTCCGATAATAGACAGTTTGATAGAATGCGTTGCCGAATGTACTCACTATTTGAAGGAAACTTTTTTTTTTGTATTTCACATAAATTTAAGATCATTTATGGTTACCGGAACCATACATACTTTATTTAAGATGACAGTCCTTTATTTCACTGCTCTGTCCTTTAGATTTGTTTTTTCTAAAATGACCATTTCGTCTTAAATAAATTAAATAATAATATTAATAATATATATATATTATAATAAATTTAAATAATAAAATAAAATTAAAATAATAAATTGACTATTGGCGAGCATCACACGGCCCACAGAAACATGAAATTGTCATTTCACCGGCACTCGCTAGCGGCGCGGCATCTATGGCTGAGTCGTGAATGTGCGTGTGTACATATTGTACTTGACTGTGTGTGTAGTGTAGAAGCTGTGGTAGGAGCGCGTGGACATCTCGAAGTTGCGTTGTCACTGTTGTACTTTGGCTCAACATTAATTCTTTACGCAGGGAGTTCGTTCAAAATGTATTTTCGATGACAAAGTAAAACAGTTAGAACTAAAAGAATCATCTTGGTGTTATCATTCTGTACATTTGCAGTTACTGGAACTTAAATATCAACGACGGCAAACTATTTGATGAAGTTTTGCATTAAAAGTTATGCCACCAGTGAAAAGATCGAGGAATGACGAGTCCTGCCAACGTAAATGGGTTCAAATTTTTAAAGATTTCACAGATAAACATGTCTTTTAAAAACATTTCAAAAATCATTGAATTTTGCTCATGTCTCCCTGGATCTAATGCCCCCACTGAACGAGTATATTCATTAGTGAACAATATGTGGACCAATGAAAAAAAACAAAATATTGAAAGCATGCATTTATACCAAATGCAACTTGGACATGAATTGTATAGAGTTTTATGAATATTTAAAACACAAACCTGATTTATTAGAAAAAGTTCATCTTGTGAAAAGTATCAAAATTAAAATTTTTAAGTAATAATATCATTGTTGAAAATGCTATTTATATGCTTATATTTTATAATAAAACTTTTAGTTTTGGTGAAACAAATCAAACGCAACCAGTTATTTTATTATGAAATAATTTCTGATTGTTCTTTATTTCCTCCAAAAATATGGTCACCGTACTTATGGTACATATTGTATGAACTTGACATAATTTTTATAACAGAGAGTAATATTAGCGTGCATGGATTTATACACAATGGCTTCAGTAATTTAAATTCGATTTTTTATCAAACACGCAGGGGAGTAATAATTTAAGTTTTATATTGATCAACGAATATATTGCCCCAGCTGAAACTTGTAAAAACTGTATTAAAAAATTTCAATGTTAAACATCGTATTGTAGCAATATATAGATCCACTAGCTCTGAATTTAAAAATAACATTCTAAATGATGTGATTTTAATTTTTTTTTAAATGGTGCTGGTAATACTAAAAACACGGAATTACATTAATTGAAATTTTTTAATACAGTTTTTACAAGTTTCAGCTGGGGCAATATATTCGTTGATCAATATACAACTTAAATTATCACTACCCTGCGTGTTTGATAAAAAATTGAATTTAAATTACTGAAGCCATTGTGTATAAATCCATGCACGCTAATATTACTCTCTGTTATAAAAATTATGTCAAGTTCATACAATATGTACCATAAGTACGGTGACCATATTTTTGGAGAAAATAAAGAACAATCAGAAATTATTTCATAATAAAATAACTGGTTGCGTTTGATTTGTTTCACCAAAACTAAAAGTTTTATTATAAAATATAAGCATATAAATAGCATTTTCAACAATGATATTATTACTTAAAAATTTTAATTTTGATACTTTTCACAAGATGAACTTTTTCTAATAAATCAGGTTTGTGTTTTAAATATTCATAAAACTCTATACAATTCATGTCAAAGTTGCATTTGGTATAAATGCATGCTTTCAATATATTTTTTTTTTTCATTAGTCCACATATTATTCACTAATGAATATACTCGTTCAGTGGGGGCATTAGATCCAGGGAGACATGAGCAAAATTCAATGATTTTTGACATGTTTTTAAAAGACATGTTTATCTGTGAAATCTTTAAACATTTTAACCCATTTACGTTGGCAGGACTCGTCATTCCTCGATCTTTTCACTGGTGACATAACTTTTAATGCAAAACTTCATCAAATAGTTCGCCGTCGTTGATATTTAAGTTCCAGTAACTGCAAATGTACAGAATGATAACACCAAGATGATTCTTTTAGTTCTAACTGTTTTACTTTGTCATCGAAAATACATTTTGAACGAACTCCCTGCGTAAAGAATTAATGTTGAGCCAAAGTACAATAGTGACAACGCAACTTCGAGATGTCCACGCGCTCCTACCACAGTTTCTACACTACACACGCAGTCAAGTACAATATGTACACTCGCACATTCACGACTCAGCCATAGATGCCGCGCCGCTAGCGAGTGCCGGTGAAATGACAATTTCATGTTTCTGTGGGCCGTGTGATGCGCGCCAATATTCAATTTATTATTTTAATTCACAAAATAAAAGACGAAATGGTCATTTTAGAAAAATAAATCTAAAGGACAGAGCAGTGAAATAAAGGACTGTCATCTTAAATAAAGTATGTATGGTTCCCGTAACCATAAATGATCTTAAATTTATGTGAAATACAAAAAAAAAGTTTCCTTTAAATAGTGAGTACTTTCGGCAACGCATTCTATCAAACTGTCTATTATCGGAAAATCACTTCTGTAATTAGGTTCATTTTGGGACTTAACTGGTGTGGTAAAAGGAAAATATTATATTTGCAGACTTTATTTCTGGAAGTTACGTGATAGATCAACATATCTTGCCTAAATCACCTTTTCTTTAAAAAGAGGATCTTCCCATTTTTATATCAGATAGGAATTTTTATTTTTAATTTTGCGTATTTATAGCTTACTGTAGAAGATTTCTGTTCGTGAATTTTGTTCTGTACACATGACTACAAGAAAAAAACAAAGTTTCAATTCAGTTAATTCACGTTTATTTCAAGGATTCTTCGAGGGAGCAGACTTATGATACATTATTAAAAATGTAAATGTCTGAAGAACTTATCATTAACATACAAAACAAATAGACGTGATGTCAGACCCTGAAATTCAAGGAGAACAATGTTATTTGACATCTATCAAATGTAGCATACCTGATCAGTAAGTTGTTGATTTTAGGGACTTTTGACCCACCCTGTATACAAAGAGAATTTCTCCCAGTGGTATGTTGTAAAATATACTTGTTAACATGGATGACAATGTTAGGATAATTTTTAAACAATTCTTTAAAAGAAATTTATACGTAGTCAAACTTCATTTTTAATGTAATACATTGTTTTCTTCAACCAGTTATATTTCCGAAAAAAGAACCACGACTGCAAAGCTGTGTTCTGTTCAAAGTGTGAAATATTCTTTAACGCTTGCTCATACATCAGAACAGCATTTAATCATTGACTAAAGGATTTGGTACCTTTCGTGGGACCAAAATTCAATTGTTGGCGATGTTCTAAACGTATCTGCTTAAATGGCTCTCTGCCTTCGACCGATGTCCGCCGTAAAAAAAAGAACGTGCTCTTTTTTGCTGTAAATAATTCCATTTTACTTCGTGCAATAAATCTTATCTTTTGATGTCGTTTACATAATTTGTGATAGTTCGCTTTTTAGAAATAACAGTTGTTAATTAACTATTCGAAAATTAAGAAATTACACCAAAAAAAAAGCTTTTTTACAGAAAGAAACCATTCTCTTCCCAACTACTCGAGAAGGAAAATACTTTCATAAATGACCAAGTGCTAAAATTATCAGTCAGTTATGTGCAACACATTACAAATTTAGCTCTAAGAAATGAGTTGTGGTGACTACATTTCTCTTTAATACAATTTGTGGGACATAAGCAACACAATTTAGCACGAAGATTCCTCACATTGGAGGCTAATTTCACCATAATCTTGCAAAAACATGTAGATTCATTAATCTGATATTGGCGAGTGTAATAAACTACATAATAATTTGTATTTTCAGTTTGAAGTCGGACAAATGTTTGAAGCATTTCAGCTTCATGTATTTATTTTCAGAATAGAATTTAACATATCAATCAGTCATACCCCACTTTGTTTCACGAGTTTGTAAAGCACATAATAATAGGTCGCTGTAAACTTAACTGCGCTAAGAAATAAATCAGAGATACAACAAATCGATGTTTACTACGAAATCATGCATACAAAATCCTTTATTAGTAACAATATTTCCACACTATCAATACTTAGTGAGTACGTATTCAAATGCTCGTACACATAGGAAAGTTCCGACATGAATTATCTTCCACAAAAAGTTTAGCATCATCGCTTAAATTAATCTTTCTTACGTTAAACAGTCAGCAACGACACAAATGGCGATTCACGTCCGAAGCAGTTCTTAGGTAGGTCACATTGTCTTTCAGTTAAATTCATTCACGTTGAAACTTTGGTCACGCAAGGCCTTTAGATGAGATTGTATGACGATGAGATACCGTTTGATTTTTTCAGGTTCGGGAGAGTTCATCACAGATGCGATTTGCTGGTCTAGCCATTCCGAAGATGTTATAGCTTTTTCTTTACATTGGTGGCTTTTAAGGCGTGGTACAAGACCGATGATGTCTTTGTTACACTGTAAGCAAACGGCACGAAACCCCTTACCCTTTGGGTATTTCTTGAAACCATTCCATATAGGATCGCTCTTTCGTCCTCACATATTTTAACACCCCGCTTCCATTGCTGGCCGAAAATGATGACCGTACGAGAAACAGAGCAGTATTTAAATCAAAGTCGTTGACCAATGAGCATAGGATGATTTAAAACTACTATGATTGAACCATAGATTAATAATGACTCTTTCTACAGCGTATTTAAATACAACAGAGTTTTTAATCAGCTGGTATAATTAAGATAATACATATCAAAATAGTGTCAAGGGGAAGGCGCTTTAGGGTACACAGGTGATTTAAATCAAGTTCCTTGGTAAACCATAGTTTTGCTGAATATCTTGACAGTTAAAATCCGCACCGACCTAAATGAACCCTATATGTATTTAAATCAGAAATCCTGCCACGTAAGTGACTCCATCGTTTTCTTATAGCGAGAAAATATCTTCTGATCTATAAGCCAAATTATTTCTTAGCGTACGGATTTAAAGCCGAGAGACGGAAATCGGCCATTTCTAAAATTTAGAAGGTCGTCTCAAAACCTCCCGAAATTCGCATTTAACGCGAAGACGACCGTATGGAGGTCTTTAAATTCGTAGAGAGTCTCAATTCCGTGTATATTTGCATAAACATTTTTAATGCAGTCTCGTGATACTAACTGTGTTCTTCTCCTTTAGTTCAGGTAACTTTTATACGACGTTATCAGGCCTTTGTGACAATTATTTATTAACTAATGAAAATTTGATTAAAATCTTTATTCTCACCAAACATTTTCAGGCAAAGTTCTGAATGGTTCTCTACATAACAATTCCTGCTATTATGATCTAACTTTGGGAGGTTGACCGAAATGTTATTTATCCCTTCACGTTACTGTCTAGGTTTTCAAACTCTTAAAGTCCTTGAACCTGTCCATTTTGGAAGATCACAACAGTTTCTTAATAGTTGACAAAATATTCATCAAAGATGATTATTATGAATCGGATACTTGTAGCATTTTGACGACGATTTCATTAGAGCTACTTGAAATATTTCAAAAATTGTCGTTGATTGCGTACCAATTTCTCAGCTTCCTCGATATAATAATATTTATATTTATAGTAGTCCGTTCTCTTAGCGTATCACTCATTTAAAAATCTGTTCACGAAGTGATCGGGAAAAATCGTATACCGCCCATTTCAGTTATTCTAAAAAATTTCTTCATATAAACACGTGACTGTGAGCTCCTCTGTGGCTTCTTTAACATAAACCAAAATTAAATACCAATAACAGTAATTACTCTGTTTGGCTAACAATTATCTACAGTTTTTAAGTAACTATATTCTACATTGGGGACATTTCTTCTATAATCTCATGCATCCCGATACTGTTATGTAAAAATCAATTGGTGAAAGGTTTAAAAAGCCATTTCAGTTATTCTAAAAATTTTCTTCATATAAACACGTGACTATGAGCTCCTCTGTTGCTTCTTTAACATAAACTAAAATTAAATACCAATAACATTAATTACTCTGTTGGACTGGCAATTATCTACAGTTTTTAAGTAACAATATTCTACATTGGGGCCATTTCTTCTATAATCTCATGCATCCCGGTACTGTTATGTAAAAAACATTTGGTGAAAGGTTTAAAAAGCCATTTCAGTTATTCTAAAAATTTTCTTCACATAGACACGTGACTGTGAGCTCTACTGTTGCTTCTTTAACATAAACCAAAATTAAATACCAATAACAGTAATTACTCTGTTTGGCTAACAATTGTCTACAGTTTTTAAGTAACTGTATTCTACATTGGGCCATTTCTTCTATAATCTTATGCATCCCGATACTGTTATGTAAGAATCAATTGGTAAAAGGTTTTAATTTTTTTCGTAGGAATAACTTGTGGAAGAAACGTTCGCAGACAGAAAACCCCTCTGAGCGTACAGTCTGCTTACGCGCCATCTGCGCCACCAGGTGTCGCAAGGATTTCCCACCCTCAGTTATCACTTTCCCTTTCAAGGAAGTCTAGCGAGGTGCGCCCCGGCGCGGCCTCCTAAGCGAGGCCATAAAGATTCTTGTTAACAAAGGGTTTCATTCGTAGTCAAAAGCTATAACTATTTTTTAGATCCTAATAAAACTGTCGTGATACTTTTTTTTATCCAAGCCTTTATTGATAGTCTCATCCCCGCTTCTTGGCGCTTTAATCTCGATTTCTTTCATAAAGTCGCAAATTATTTTCAGTCGTCATAAATGTCACCGAGTGGCTTGACTTCTTCTGGGCACCCGTTATTGACCACCCATATCTGAACGGATTTGAAGGGTCCCAAATATTAACGTCACCACACATTATTAGGAGGCCTTTCAAATACCTCTCTAAACGAAAGAATGGATCATCATCTGAAGCGTCCAGGTTTTGTATCATCTTCGCCGATCGTGGCATAGAATTCCTTTTCGTCTCTAAGCGTAATTTTTTTTTCAGAGCTGAACTCGCATACCTGAAAGGATTTGATACTGGGAGGCTTTAACAACGCCGTCTTTGATTCCAACGGAAGTTATATTCTGCTGACACACATTCTAATGAATACCTACGTTAGAGTACAGGTAAATAACTTTTCTCACCAGCGAGTTCAGTCATAAAATTGTTCATTAATATCAACCTAGCTGTGGACTCTTGCAGTCGGTGGCTATATTTCGAATCCTTTATTCTTATGAATGCCAGAGGGGGCTTCCCTCACAAATGAGAAGGCTAATAAATAATTTTAAAGCGGTCATAAATGTCAACCCGTTCGGCTGTTTCTAACGGATCTGCTGAATGCCAGAGGGGCTTAAATTTTTTCTCTCGGGGGGGGGGGGGGGGGGAGGGCTGGCTTAAATGTCTTTCAATCGGATCTGCAGCCGCACATTACATTGAATAGGGCTTCCCACACCAATGAGAAGGCTAATAAATAATTTTTAAGCGGTAATGAATGTCAACCCGTTTGGCTGTTTCAAACGGATCTGCTGAATGCCAGAGGGGGCTTAAATTTTTTTTCTCACGGTTCAATCGGATCTGCCGACCCACATTCTAATGAATAGGGCTTCCCACAACAGTGAGAAGATTAATAAATAATTTTAAAGCGGTCATAAATGTCAACCCGTTCGGCTGTTTCAAACGGATCTGCTGAATCCCAGAGGTGGCTTAAATTTTTTTTCTCACGGGGGCTTAAATGTCTTTCAATCGGATCTGCAGCCGCGCATTATAATGAATAGGGCTAAAAAATCACACAACAGTGAGAAGGCTAATAAATAATTTTTAAGCAGTCATGAATGCCAACCCATTCAACTTCAACATCAGCTGCTGGCGTAGGGGGGGGGGGGGGAGGGGCGTGCGGGGAGGAACCTAACTGCTCAACACTGCAGTCAACTACTACTGTATGTCTTCAGTATACATATGACTGTATAACTTCAGTATACATATGACTGTATGACTTCAGTATACATATGACTGTACGACTTTGGTATATGTATGACTGGTATGTGTATGACTCTATGACTTTTGTATATGTATGACTGGTATGTGTAAGACTCTATGACTTTGGTATATGTATGACTGTATTACTATAGTATACATATACCGAAGAGCCAAAACTTTATGACCAGCGCATCTTTGTGCAAATCGAAGCAACTGTAGGTAAATGACGGCGCGGTGAAGGTCATAAAACTGTATAAATAACACCCGATACTGAGCTCTGTTGCTCAGTGTTGTTCTTGGTCTTCAGATGAGAAAGGCAACGGCCTTAAGTGAGTTTGATAAAGGCCAGATTGTAATGGCCAGACGACTGGGTCAGAGCATTTCCGAGCTAACAAGGCTTGTAGGGTGCTCATGGTCAGCCGTGATTAGTACCTTCAAAAAGTGGTCTGAGGAGGCGAAAAACCACGAACTGCCAACAAGGTGTGGGCCGACCATGTATCAAAGATGCTAGAGGTGAGCGAAGGCTATCCCGTATGGCATGAGCCAAGTTAAGGGATACTATAGCGCAACTCGCCCGTAATTTGAATGCTGGTGACGGGAGTAATGTGTCACAATACAGAGTACATCGAAACCTGCTGAAAATGGGGCTGTGTAACCGCAGGCCATTCCATAGGCCCATGCTAACTTTGGTTCACCGTCGAAAGTGCCTACAATGGACATGTGAACATCAAAACTGGGCCTTGAATGATTGGAAGAAGGTCGTCTGGTCAGATGAATCTCGTTTCCTGTTGCACCATGTGAAAGGCCAGGTGCGTGTGCGTTGTTTACCTGGGGAAGTGTTGGCACTAGGATGCATCATGGGATAAAAACAAGCGGGTGGAGGAAGCGTAATGCTTTGGGCAATGTTCCTCTGGGAAACCAGCATTCATGTGCAGGAAATTATGACGTCTACCCGTACCTAACTATCGTTGCAGTCGAGGTACATCCTTTCACAGCAAAGGTATGAGTATATCACTCTCATATTTCATAGCAATGGTATGAGTATATCACGTCTATGGTGCATGGTTCCAAATTCCTGCAGTAATGCCTTCTTTCAGCAGGATAATGCGCCGTGCCACACTGCCCAGATTGCTCGAGAATGATTCACAGAACATGAGGAAGACTTCCGGGTATTGCCCTGGTCTTCAAATTCCCCAGACATCAATCCAATCGAGCATCTGTGGTTTGTATTGGAACAGCATGTCCGATCTGCGGCGGCTCAACCCCGTAACTTACAAAAGTTAATGGATCTGCTGGTAACGTGTTGGTACCAGATACCACAAGACACCTTTAGAAATCTTGTAGCGTCGATGCCTCGCCGGGTAACAGCTGTTTTGGGACACGTGGAGGACCAACATCATATTAGACACATAGTCATAATGTTTTGGCTCTTCGATATATGACTCTATGACTTTGGTATACATATAACTGTATGGTTTCAATATACATATAACTGTATGACTTTTCTATATGCTTATGACTTCATGAGTTCCGTATACATATGACGAAATCTCTATAACGGTATGAGTTTCGTATACATATGACGGTATGAGTTTCTTAAAGCAAAGACCCAAGATTTAATTTCGAGTAGGATTCGAGAATTTAGTTTTGGGTGGAGGGGTCATTGAATAAGACTTGAGCAAGGTTTCTCAACTACTAAAATATTTCACCTGACAGGAAAGGTTAAAATGATATTCTGTATGAAATAAACTTTTATAACTGTTTATTAAATCCATTTTTAATGTCGGACATATACGTTGGGGCTAAAATGAAATTATTTCAAAACACCTATTTTTATGAATCTTAATGACTTCAGTATGTGTTTGCATGACTTTTATATTTTACGTTATTTTAATTCTTCTGGTAAATTATACCGTTATAATTTTACATTATAATAATCACTTTTATATTTTGACTGTATGACTTCAGTACGTTTATGACTCCAGGTAAACAACGCACACGTACCCGGCCTTCCATATGGTGCAACAGGAAACGAGATTCATCGGACCAGACGACCTTCTTCCAATCATTCAAGGCCCAGTTTTGATGCTCACGTGTCCATTGTAGGCACTTTCGACGGTGAACCAAAGTTAACATGGGCCTATGGAATGGCCTGCGGCTACACAGTTCCATTTTCAGCAGGTTTCGATGTACTCTGTATTGTGACACATTTCTCCCGTCACCAGCTTTCAAATTACGTGCGAGTTGCGCTATAATATCCCTATAAGACATACTGAAGTCATTAGATTTCAAAGAAGATGAAAAGTTAGAGATTTCGTATAAGACAACGGGATTTTCAGGGTGGACTCCACACCCTGGTACGTCCCTGGTTCCGTATATATCTGACTGTATGAGCTCCATATACATATGACATTATGATTTCCATATGGATACGACTATCTGACGTCTATACGTTTATAACTGTATGACATCGGTATGGGTATTACTGTATGATTTTGGTATGAGTATTACTGTATGATTTTGGTATGAGTATTACTGTATGACTTTCGTACGTGTCATATACTTTGGGGCTAAAAAAAAAGAATAAAATCATACTTCGGTATGCGTTGTTACTGTATGATTTTGGTATGCGTATTACTGTATGATTTTGGTATTCGTATGACTGTATGATTCTGTATATTGTATTTTATAAAAATATTACCTCAAATGTTAAAAAATTTACCTGAATATTATTAAAACTTGTGAATTAACTCTCTTGAACATTTGCAATTTGAAAACTGAATTTTATGTAATAACGAACTACGCAACGCAGATCTGCTTACAAATCATAGTGATTGCAGAGTTCCCTGCAGCTTATTAACCAATATAAAGAGTTTTTATTTCGAATTTCTTTCAACCCTCCATGTTTGGAAACTTTTCCACTCCCAACTGTCAGAAAAAAAATAGTCATGCTTTACACTTTTTTTTTTCAAATGGTTATATATATGACACACCTCCACACAATGACACACCTCCACACAATGATTACTTAGGAGCTCAGCAGTACAGAGAAGTTTGAAGGTTAAGAGGTTCCAGAGCAGGGGTAGGCAAACTACGGCCCGCGAGCCATATGCATCCTGCGAGCTACTGATGACAATTATGTTAAATTTGCAAGAGAAAATGAACGTATAGAGGACATGAAATCCAACTTTGGGGAAGCGAATTCTAATTAAAATAAATAATTTTAATAAATCTATATTGCTTATCTGCTATATATAATAATAATCCCCTCAATCAGCTGCTTGCCACAGAGGTCTGACAAGCGACTGTCAGTTTATATGCTATAGTAGAGGGTCTGTGAGGATGGCAGGACCTCAGCAGAAAAAAATCACAAACGTCCATGCCTTACCGGGGCTCGAACCCAGGTCCCTTAGATCAGTAGCGAAGAGCGCTAACCATCGGCCAAGGGAGGGCAATATATACGTACGTCATTGATTATATATTTCTTTGACAGCCCTCCCTTTCATTTTCAGTTTCCTATGCGGCCCTTCTTTTATAAAATGCGCCTTAAATGCATAGTTATGAGTTTTTCGTCTGTTCCGTAAGTTGTAATCGCAATGTGCCTTTTAATACCACTTCCGTTTTTCCTGGGAAGAAATGCTATGGTAGTTCTAAAAAGTTTCCAAATCATTTTGATTCAATAATAACCTCAAAATTAGGGGCGGGGATGGCTCATTCGGTTGTTTGGGTTGTTTTACCTCTGAGCGGCACTTTTTTGCACACTATGGGCTAAATGGCCAGGTCACATGGACCTCGAAGGCTCAGAGAAGGTTGGGGGAGGGGACCCACTGGAACAGCTGTTGGGAGACAGATGGTAGCCTCCTGTCAAGGCCATCCAGCGTGTTCTTTAACGTGCACAGGATATGGCTCTCCCACACACGGGGCCAGGGCTTAACGTCCCATCCGACGGACGGCGGCCTTTCCAAACCCATCGGTGTCCCCTACTGACCGTGGGCAGGGCGGGGAATTTTGCAGAGATAAATCTCAACGCTTACCCAGCTGGGACTCGAACCAGATTACGAGCCTGGCGCGCTACCGACTAAGCCACCCCCGCCCCGGCTCATTCGGTAGCGCGCCATGTTCGTAATCTGCAGTTCACAGGTTCGAGTCTCAGCTGGGTTAGTGTTGAGATATATCTCCGCAAAACTCCCCGCCCTGCCCACGGTCAGTAGGGGACACCGATGAGCTTGGAAATGCCACCGTCTGCCGGATGGGACGTTAAGCCGTGGCTCTGTGTGCGGGAGAGTCTTACCCTGTGCACGTTAAAGAACACCCTAGATAGCCTTGACGGGAGGATACCATCTATCTCCCAACAGCTGTTCCAGTTTAACCCTTCTCTTGAGCCTTAGGAGTCCTTGTGACCTGGCCATTTTAGTCCACTGTGTGCAAAAAAAGTGCTGCTCAGTGGTAAACCAACCTAAAAGCCTCAAAATTAAGTTAGAGATCAACATAACAATAAAAATATGTGCTGCTCCCTTCTTTCTGTGACATTTTTTGCCTGAATAGTTTTATTAAGTCATTCTTTATTCTTTTATGTCATTATTGTTCAACATATTGCATTTTTTAAATTTAACTAAACATTTCTTTTTTTTACCGTTTTCTTTTCTTTCCGCAGGGTTATCACACTTTCATGTAAATGTCCCAAGCTTCATTTAACATTCAATTGTCTCTATGTTAATGCAACCTTATTTAATTATGCATTCGGACGGCTAATAGCGGAAGTAAATGTTTTCGCAACGATGTGTCTAAACGCTCTCATTATAAGTAAGTACTCTAAAAACGTTTGAATAGTTTCAGTGAATAGTAAAATTTTATATCCAAATCAAAATAATCTCAATTAATGGAGATTTTATAAATATATCAATTAATTAATTTCTCTTTAACATTGGAAGAATTCTGAATATTATTACCTATATATTGATGCGCAAAAATTAAGCAGCAAATGCAAAAATCGGCATATCTTGTTCGATAACTGACAATAAATAAAAAAAAGTCAGATTTTTTACATAAAAACGATACTGAGTTCAAATCTGCACACAAAATTTGCATTAAACAACTCGCGCATACGAAACAGGTCAGTATAAAAAGCACCTCATTTGTACGTCAGCGTCAGTTCGTGTTATAGAGTCTTGACGTACGATATCCGAGATACCAATCGTTAGATAAAGACCGGAAGAAACCTTTTGAGTGAAGTAATGAAGTGGCGAGTAATCGGAACGCTCGAGGCCGACCAATACCAGTCTGAGGTAGCCAGATGACTAAATGTGAATTGTAACGTTGTAAGCAACCTTTGGAATTTGATTTTAAACAAGCCAAAATATCACTGGAATACCTGTTCCTGAACATCCGAGGGCCATATCGACTAGGGACGACCGCTACCTGTTCCTAAATGCTAGACACCATAGAACACATCAGCATACCAGCTCGCTTTCGACCTCGCTACATCCACGGGACAGGTTGTATCCCGGGAAACTGTGTCCAGAAGGCTTCATGCTGTCATCATTATGAAAAACGACCAGTTGTGTTTGTCCCTTTGATGTCCGGCCAGCGCAGAGAATGGGTCACGACAACATCGCAACTGGACTCAATGTCAATGGGCAATGTTCTGTTCACCAATAAATTCCGATTTAGTCTCCAAACCTATTCCCAACTGCTATTGGTTTGGAGATAGCCTGGAACCAGCTATCATCCATTAGCATCCAGAAAAGAGACAGTTTTGGAGCTGATGGTACGTTGAAGTGGACACGCATCTCTCTCAATGGCCGCACAGACCTTCATGTCTCTCCAGGATCCCCTTTCCCAATCTAATCTGAGCTCACTGGAGTACTGGTGACCTAGATAATTACCTACTATGGATGAAAAAAAGTGCTTCTCAGAAATAAAACCATCTAACCCAAATAGGAAAGTGCCAATAATAAAACTTCTCCAGATAATTGAGTTGTTTCTCTGTTTTCGATCTTCGAAGAATTTGTATTAATATTAACTAATGTACAAAACTTCAAAGTGCAACTGACACTTAAAAGGCTTTTTTAAACTTAAAAAATAAGTGAACCATATAATCCAAGGGATCGACAACATGTGGTAACAAAAAATTGTTTCAAGTCTTATTCGCAATTCATAAAGCAAAATGTGCATACAACAACATATTGCTACAAAAGTAACGAGCAACAATAAAATCATGATGTGATGTATCATTCCGATGCCCGTCTTGTGTTTCAGCGTGAGAATTACGTCACTAGCTGATTGGAAGAGACAAAAACTTGAATGTTTAACTATGTTTAAAAGAGAGAATTAGAAAAGTTGTCGGTAGTGACTGAAAGTGCACATTTTATGTTAATCTTAGTGAAGATTGTTCAAGAAACCTCGCGAACAAACCGAAGATGCAATATGCTAGTCAAGTAAGTTTCTGGTTGGCTTTAATTTCTTCATAAGAGGAGTTCATCGTCTAATGTGTGGTGATCTTAAGACATAAAAGGAATAGGTAAGGTGAAACTTGGTAACTTGTAAGTTATTATTACACAAAGGTAATTGTGTCGCTTGATAAATATTGTATGAAGATTCTCTTTATGCTTTGGATAGAGTTTGTAAGAATTGTAATACTACTATTTTAAATGCAAACTCATACGAATAGATAATGCTTTTTGGTCAGTTAGATTTATCTACACAAGTACTGCAATGTGCTATTAACATGCCTATAGTATCCGAGAGCTTTCGACTGTACTCAGCAGTCATCTTCAGGGCGGCGTACAATTGGTATTACAGTTGTTTGGGTTGGGTTGTTTTACCTCTGAGCGGCACTTTTTTGCACATCATGGGCTAAATGGCCAGGTCACATGGACCCCGAAGGCTCAGAGAAGGTTGGGGGAGGGGACCCACTGGAACAGCTGTTGGGAGACAGATGGTAGCCTCCCGTCAAGGCCATCCAGCGTGTTCTTTAACGTGCACAGGGTATGGCTCTCCCGCACAAGGGGCCACGGCTTAACGTCCCATCCGACGTACGGCGGCCTTTCCAAGCCCATCGGTGTCCCCTACTGACCGTGGGCAGAGCGGGGAATTTTGAGGAGATAAATCTCAACCCTGACCCAGCTGGGACTCGAACCTGGGAACTACAGATTACGAGCCTGGCGTGGTATTACAGTAGCGATAGCGGAGAGCAACTCCCTCTATTGAGAAGGGATTGCATCTCAGTGATACTGGCAAAGCACCGAACTACTGAAACTTAGTGATTTTTACTCGATTAGCATGCTGAAAATTCCTTCCGCTGCAGGACTCTCGCCAGGGAAAATGTCTGCAAGAAAAAAAAGCTATTACTTTTGCTTAACCTAACCTGTTACCAACAATGCGCCTCCCGGAACTGTACGCCGCCCTGAAGATGAACTGCTGAGTACAGTCGAAAACTCTCGACTCCTATAAGCATGTAAATAGCACATTGCAGCACTTGTGTAAATAAATCTAACCGGCAAAAAAAAACACGTTATCCATTCTTATGAGTTAATAATGATGCCGTGAAATCGTTTATCGATTTATCACTTCATTCTCTATTTTAAAAGTAATCAAAAATTGTGAAGCTTTCTTTTGATGGTTTGACTTTGTGCTGAGAGTAGACAGATTTGTGTTTAGATTACATTGTTGTTCGTTTGTGATCTGGT
The DNA here is from genome assembly GCA_038380435.1 of Ryuthela nishihirai. Taxonomy (NCBI): domain Eukaryota; kingdom Metazoa; phylum Arthropoda; class Arachnida; order Araneae; family Heptathelidae; genus Ryuthela; species Ryuthela nishihirai. The sequence continues at coordinate 33,085,996 of JAWZYU010000024.1, read as the reverse complement.
TGCCTATGTAATTAAATTAATTCATTTATAATATTTGTTACTAATCATTTTTAACTCACGCTCACGATTTCCTGTTAAAAAATTTAATAGCATAACAAAAGCATATTGAATAGTGATATCTAATGTCCGAAAATGCAAAAATAATTTACCATCTATTGTGGAAGCGTAAATTTTTCTTCTATCAAATACACAGTCGTATCAGAATAATATGACCACCTACCATACGTATACTATGGTAAGTGGTCATATTATTCTGATACGACTGTCTATACGTATATAGACGATTGTGAGTGATTGGCTGACAGGGGATTACGCTGATCTACGATGCAGAAATAGTACAGCTCTGATAATTTTCACCTATGGGCAATCCGGGTCATAGATTTAGGGAAAAATCCGAAATTTGACCTGCGACGTGTCCTTCATAGTCAAATAGAGGTCACATAGAGGTCAAACCGTGATATACGAGTGCTAGAAACGCAAAAATTGGTGTCTGGTAGTGTTTCGGGTGGTAGATGTCGGAAACGTTATGAAATTTCGGATCCGGCAGGTCCTTCAAGGTCAAAGGGCAAGTTTAGATCTACCAGTGTTAGAGTGCCGAAAATTGATTGTTGAAAGTATTTCATTTTGTAGATTTCAGAATTGTCAAATTTTGGATGCGATGGAATCATTAGAGGTCAAAGGTCATATTTCGATATACTGATGTTGGAGAGCTAAAAATTGGTGAACAGGACTATTTCAGGAAATAGAACTCAGAAATAAAAGAAACTTTCAGATTCTGTGTAGCATTCAAGATCAAATAGAGGTCGAAGTGACGGGTTGGAAATCAAGAGGTGCTGAAGGCATCGTTTAATTTCTAGTATAATATATAAACAGTATTTCAAAACGTTACTTAAATTTTGAGTTTAAATGTGTATATCTGATTGCTGATTTTAATTATTCCTGTTCGTAGGCAGTGAACAGTATAAGAAGGCACGATATTGCTTGAGATGGATTGATTTTTTTCGAGTGGAAAAATGCGTACCTAAATTCTTCGAACTTGCAGTTGCCAATAAGAATGGTTCCACTGCTCTTCAAGAGAAACTTTACACGTGAGTAGATTAACATCTTTCAAAGTGTCATCTATACTAATATGTCTGTCTGTGGCAAACATAACTCATCAGATAATAGTGGTAGATGCTTTGAACTTTCATGGAGTGTTTCTGGTTGTGCCCGAGTTGCAGTAACGAGTTTCAAGTCGAAAATCCCAACCCGGGGGGGGGGGGGATCTTGCTACATGCAAAAATATTTAGGACAGTTCAATCGAGTGTCACGGGAGCCACGTCAGGGTGTTCTGATTTCGATGAATAACAAGTGGGATCTTTCAGTAAATGTGCTGGTTTCAGCTTTCTGAACCAGGGACAGGTTTCGTCATAATTCCGATTTCAGTTTGCAGAAAACTTTATGAAATCTAACTATGGCAGTTTTATAACGGAGAAACAGGCATAACGCACGGGTGACAGAAAATTCGCAGTAGGTGGATCGAGAAATAATTCGATCATGCTACTCACGTCGAGTACAAAGTGGGGCGGGGGCTGGCTCAGTCGGTACCGCGCCAGGCTCGTAATCTGTAGTTCCCAGGTTCGAGTCCCAGCTGGGTCAGCGTTGAGGTTTATCTCCGCAAAATTCCCCGTCCTGCCCACGGTCAGAAGGGGACACCGATGGGCTTGGAAAGGCCGCCGTCCGTCGGATGGGACGTTAAGCCGTGGCCCCGTGTGCGGGAGAGCCATACTCGGTGCACGTTAAAGAACACGCTGGATGGCCTTGACGGGAGGCTACCATCTGTCTCCCAACAGCTTTTCCAGTGGGTTCCCTCCCCAACCTTCTCTGAGCCTTCGGTGCACGTTAAAGAACACGCTGGATGGCCTTGACGGGAGGCTACCATCTGTCTCCCAACAGCTTTTCCAGTGGGTTCCCTCCCCAACCTTCTCTGAGCCTTCGGGGTCCATGTGACCTGGCCATTTAGCCCATGGTGTACAAAAAAGTGCCGCTCAGAGGTAAAACAATCCAACCCAACGAGTACAAAGTACATAACTATTCTGCATAGATTGACGGTAGGTTTGTTTCTCATAGAGGAATGACTTCTTTCATGGCACGGCTAATACGAAGCTCTCACGTACTGTGTTTGTTGTAAAGTTCGTATCTCGCCGACAATACTCAACTATGTAATTAGCAAGCACGGAATATTTGGTGCTCGATGATAACCGTGTTATTCCACACAAAAAGAGTCCCTATAAATTAAAAATGTCACAATGGTTGTTGTCCTAAATAGAGTGAACGAATTAGTCATAAACGCATTAATGAAATCCACATAAATTGAGAACCGATTGTATATCGTCACAAAAAGCAGGGACATTTGGATGTTCCAAATATTTTTTTCAGGATACCGGACAGTAACTCTAAAAACCGGGACCCTAGCCACAGAGGTACGAAAATCTGTCGAAATGGAAATATAAATCGCGACAGTTTGCGTAGATGTGAAGTCACGGGCAATTAGAGCAGGAGTTGACGAAATAGGGCAAATAATCAATATACTAAATAAATATGGCTCATTTCTTCCAATTTTTTACCAAACATTTTTACTTGCATTTTGCTATTTCATACTGCTCATAAAAAATTTTTATATTTTTAATCGAAACATTTTCTAGATTGTTTAAAAATACGTTTTTCTTTCTTATTTCATTCATTGTATTAGAAATGTAGAAAATTTGATTTGGACAGGATTGGTTTAAACCATTCTCTCGATAATAAATGGATTGTTTAGAATATAATATTTTTTAAATTTGTTGGGAATTGAATTTGTTTTCTAAACGATAACGGCGGTGCTACCACCATCTAGTTTCAATTGGAAAAATTATTTTGATGTAGAAAAAAAGGGAAAAATTATTTTGACATCCATGAAAGAGACGTTACAAAAGAATAATTGGTAAAACAATAGTTGGGAGTTATTTCCTGGTTAGAAAATACTTATGAAAAGGGGGCATTGTGCTCAAAACAGTTTTAAACTGCCGGCTCAGACTATTATTGTTATTTATTCGTCCATCAAAACTGTAGAAAACTGAATTTAGTCAACAAGTTGAAGATAGTAAATATTTTGCGTATGGTTAAAAATAGTTGTTTCTAAAAATTAAAAAAGATTAAAAATACCCACCTTCCTCTGTGTTAAAAAATGGAAAATAAACTTAAAACATATCGATGGTGTAATCACTCAATGAATTCGATTCACTTCAAAGGAAAATAATTCGCCCGTAATCTTGTAGAAGAGTCAAATCGGCACTCTACTTTCCTTTCAAGTGAATATGAATTCAGTGATTGATTGCACCATCGATATATTTTAGATTTATTTCTCTTTTTATTTTTAGCATATAGGAAGAGAGGTATGCTTTTTTTTTTTATTTTTCGATTCATTTATATTTTTATCACTAAAAACACCTACCTTCAGAAACTTTCATTAGAAATATGACTCATAAGCATCAACCACATTTTTTTTTTCCTATTTTTCTTTCGAGTCCTGTTTGATGTAGCCCATGACATTAGAAATGTCACAAACTTTAACTTGAGATATAACTCTTTAAGAACTCTCACAAAAGAAGATATAACTCTTTAAGAATTCTCACAAAATATACGTCCCCTGTTGCAGAGGGGACAAAATTCGAAAGAGTTCATGGCAAACATCATATGAACTTTGATTTAACACCTAACTCGCAGCGCGCCAGGCTCGTAATCTACAGTTTCCAGGATCGAGTCCCAGTTGGGTCAGCGTTGAGATTTATTTCCGCAAAATTCCCGGCGCTGCCCATGGTCAGTAGGGGACACTGATGGGCTTGGAAAGGCCACCGTCCGTCGGATGGGACGTTAAGGCTTGGCCCCGTGTGCCGGAAATCCACACCCTGTGCACGTTAAAGAACACGCTGGATGGCCTTGACGGGAGGCTACCATCTGTCTCTCAACAGCTGTTCTAGTTGGTCCCATCTCACAACCTTATCTGAGCCTTTAGGGGTCCTTGTGAACTGGCCATTTAGCCCATTGTGTGCAAAAAAGTGCCGTTCAGAGGTAAAACAACCCAACTCAACCCTAACTCGTGACTGTAGTCTCTCGCGTTCAGAAGATATAGTAAAATAACGATATTCCAACTACCATCTGTCTCTCAACAGCTGTTCTAGTTGGTCCCATCTTACAACCTTATCTGAGCCTTTAGGGGTCCTTGTGAACTGGCCATTTAGCCCATTGTGTGCAAAAAAGTGCCGTTCAGAGGTAAAACAACCCAACTCAACCCTAACTCGTGACTGTAGTCTCTCGCGTTCAGAAGATATAGTAAAATAACGATATTCCAACTACCCCTTTGTATGGGAGGAGAAATCAAGGGGGCATATTTTTATTTCCCACAACATTACCCACGACACCAAGCTTTCATTCGACATACAACTTGTTACATTTGGCCCTCGCTTTCGAAAAATATAGTAGAACAATTGTTCATATATTTACCCCCTTGTTGGAAGAAATTAAGCATTGAGTAAATTTTTATAACCTGTGACACTCCCCGTGTCATAAGTTACAATTCATAGGCTCCTGCGTTCCGAAGATATAGGGAAAAAATCATTTTCATATTTCTCCGTTTTAGGGGAGGGTAAAGAACGCAGGGGGGGAAATTTTGGAAATTTTTAATAGCTTATGACACCCCCACTTCACAAGTTTTCATTTGATACATAAACCATTGTGTTTGTCCGTCGAGTTCGAAAGATATGGTGGAACAACGGTTTTGATAAACCCACAAAGCAGAAAATTACGAGAGGAAAGGGTTGGGTTGTTTTACCTCTGAGCGGCACTTTTTTTTGCACAGCATGGGCTAAATGGCCAGGTCACGTGGACCCCGAAGGTTTAGAGTAGGTTGGAGAGGAGACAGATGGTAGCCTCTCGTCAAGGACATCCGGCGTGTTCTTTAACGTGCACAGGGTATGTGCACACGGGGCCATGGCTTAACGTCCCATCCGGCGGTCTTTCCAAGCTCATTGGTGTCCCCTACTGACCATGGGCACGGCGGGGAGTTTTGCGGAGATAAATCTCAACGCTGACCCAGCTGGGACTCGTACCTGGGAACTGCAGATTACGAGCCTGGCGCTCTACCGACTGAGCCACCCCCGCCCCTAGAGAGAAAAGCAATTCGAAGGTAAATATGCAACTGTCGCGCTCAATTAATCAAATTTTGTTAGACCTCGTAATCTGTGTAGTACACTAATATTCTGACTAGAGAGTTGCACCCAATGTTGAAAAATGGTCCACCCGTTAAAAAGATTGAACCATCTCTTATGAGGAAAAATAGACATTCAAAAATTACAATTATTTCCACTTTTCCCTTCATTTAATAAAATACTGCGTGTATTTCGCCAGAACAAGAATTACATCAGTAAGTTTAGCTTTAGATATCAATGTGATTTCCTTGTAAAGAAAGTTAACATCGAATATAATGTTCATATCGAGTAATACATGATATCATTGAACTTTGGCATTTATTTTAGAGCTTCGTGTGACTGTATGAAAATGGTTTTTACCGCTTGCCAAGTGTCGACAGTGGATGTTTTATGTAAATTAGTGACGTCAACAATAATACGTTCAGGACAAGAGGTGCCCGAAAAGAAAATGATAAAACCAAGTGCAGCTACTGGTCAACGCATTGGTAAAGGGACTACACGTAAGTGACTAATTATTGTTATTCTTCAATTAGTTATTGTTATTATTAATTACTTGCAGTGTTGGAAGATTCTGAAATTCTGTTTGTGCAAAACTTTTCCCTGAAGTGAGGTTTGCCAACAGATCAGTTTCACCGGCAAGGTCTGATTAATGAATACTTAGTGTTGAAATTTGTGTGTTTTTGATTTCATGTCATTATTTTTTTAATCAATAAAGTTCTGCTCAATGCGATTAGCCTTTTCAGTCTCTATGTACTCATAAGGGACAATTAATAGCTATAAAATTATTTTCATTATATTTTTTACCAAAAAATGCTTTTATTTCGGCTCAAATAATAATATTGTGCTGCAAACCTTATTAGAATAACCCTATTAATCGGTGGACTAGGAATGGCCCGCCGTCCGTCGGATGAGACGTTAAGCCATGGTACCGTGTGTGGGTGAGTTATATCCTGTGCACATTAAAGAACAGGCTGGATGGCCTTGATGGGATGATTCCATCTGTTTCCTAAGCTGTTCAGTGAGTTCTCTTCTGTCAAGCTTCTCTGAGCCCTTGGGCTTCTTGTGACCTGGCCATTTAGCCCATTGTATGCAAAAAAGCGCCGCTCAGAGGTAAAACAACCCAACACAATTAAGTACGCTGTCTTGACGGATGGCTTTGAAGGAAGGTTTCTCCTCTTTGAGAAATGCTAATAAGTGTATAGGAAGTCAAAATTTATTAATTCTGTGCATATTTCGCGCATTTTTTTTTTAATTAAAGATCTCTGTAAAACAGAATGAGTTACAGCAAAAGTGTATCGAATGCCAGATCTCCGTTCCTTGGAAGTGTTAGACTGTTATATGCAAATTTAGATATATTTTCATAAAGCTTCAGGTGAATATATGCGTGAAATATGCTAAGGTTTAATGAATTTTGTTCTCCGTCATGTGATCTTTAATGAAAACTAATCGCCATAGCTAACTTTAGCTCATTGGATTTAATATCGTTTGGCGGTTGAGAAATCAGGAAGCTCCTTAGGCAATTGATTTATTGTCATAACCATCCTTTTTTGTTTTGGGGCAGTTGATTGACGTTAGGGGAAAACTTATAAAAAATGAGAGGACTAGGAAAAACAGCATTGTGGTCTCAACCCAGGAACATTACACATCAGTACACTTCAATAGAAATTGCTTAATCATAAAAACACATTTATTTAGCTTATTTCATCAGAAAAATTCTAAAATGTTTTAACACAAAAACGTGTTTTATCAGGAAGTTTCCTACCAGCAATCTCAGCACTGTGCAAACTTTCACGTGAGTTCCACGACCCTAGGTCAAACAGTTCAATTGCATAATTTAAGCACAAAGTTCGTGCGGAGTCGGGAACATCGACGACTCCAAAGACTCTCCCGAGGCAACGCGGTGGCAATTATGACACGAGATCAGAGAAATCGACCTCTTTACTCATATGGGCGAAGAAAAACGTTGTTCCTCCTCTCAGGTTGCTCCCTGCTTTGCACTTCCAGTCTATTACTCACTACCTTGCACTTCCAGTCTATTACTCACTGCCTTGCACTTCCAGTCTATTACTCACTGCCTTGCACTTCCAGTCTATTACTCACTGCCTTGCACTTCCAGTCTATTACTCACTGCCTTGCACTTCCAGTCTATTAATCACTGCCTTGCACTTCCAGTCTATTAATCACTGCCTTGCACTTCCAGTCTATTACTCACTGCCTTGCACTTGTCTATTACTAACTGCCTCATAACGCCAGACGGGCCTCGCACTTTAAAGGGCAGCTCTTGCTTTTTTTTCGCAGTACTTCGGCAGACTTTCAGTAACGGCAACGGAGAGATCTTTCCAGCTTGTCCCACTCCTCGAAGACTCAGACAAGTGTTTTTCCAGTCTCTTCGTTCGCGCTTCTTGCGGCCTAAAGGTCACCATCTGAGGACCCGTGGCTTATTGTCATTGACTGTCGCCATCGAGGTGCGAATCTTTGGGCCAAGATGGCGGTTGTTTTCGTCCACGGTGGGTCATATAGGCCCCATCATACGGGACCCACGCTGACCATGTGGTTGTTTTCGGTGCTGGCGGCAGCCTTCTTGGTCGGGTTTCGAGCAAAAATAGCGGAAAAAACGGATACTATCAATCAGTAGAAAATGGCGGACGAGACTCCGCCAGTACCGACACGTCGTATCCACATTTTTACACTAAATGTGAACATGACATTATCATACAAATGATTTATCGTAAAATGAAATTCTGCTAGTCATAAAAAAATATTATTGTTAAAAACTATTAACGTATAATTAAACATATATTAATTTAGCTATATTAGCTGAAGAGAAAATTGTTAAAAGCAGTAATAAAGGAAAAAGAAGAAACTTTTGATGTGTTTTATTTTTAATATTAAGAAGTCATCCGTCACTCATAATTATAACCGGTTGAATAACCTTTTAGTGGCATAAGAGGAGATATGTTTCAGTTGGTTCAATAACTATCTAAATATAAAACAAGTCGTCTTTATTGAACCTGAGATTAGTAACTATGTAACAGTAAATGCAGGTGTTGCACAAGATTCCGTTTTGGTACTTGTCCTTTTGTTTTAAGATTTTTCTTTTAATCTATGGTTTATTGAATTACTTATTTGTTATCCATGCTTTATCATTATTTATTGAACAATGATTGATCTATTGATATATATATAACTGAATTGATGTTTGTAGTTCAGCAGAATTTAATCGAATTAATTACTCGACCCCTTTCAGCTATCATCGAGGTAATACTACTACTAATTTTAAAAACGTTATTCGATCTATGTTGTGACAGATATGAATCCATTACGTTAGTCATAAGAATTTATGTATCTATTTTTTAGCTTATCAACCAATTCGTCTACCTACAACTAAAAATCCTTGTGAATCTAAAGAGATAAAAAAGTGGGTGAAAATTCTACAGAAGTGTGTCATTAAAAAATCTGAAGTTGAAGAAGTTGCGAAGTTAGAATACAAAGGCTTCATTAGGTAAGCTTTCAAATAAAAACACTGAACTTTTAACGTTTAATTTCATTACATATTAAAGAACCTCTTCAATGCATTGTGTAATGATAGAAATTTTAAAGTATGGTTTATACCAGTATTAGGATGCTAAAGACATTCAGTAGGCTGACACTCCGTATACTGTTTAAAGTATGACTGAAACTTCCAGGTCAAAAAGATGATTTTATACTATTTCGTATTCTATTTTAATGTTTTTAAGAGAGAGTGTTTTATCTCTATTTCAGTGTTGTAATTGGTTGTTAGTCCGTGCTACTGTTGTTTCCGTCGTGCTTGACTAGATTACCGGCGATGAGAATTAACTAGACAATCACTATTAAGTACAAAATGATAAAGATAAAAAAAAAACTTCGGTTGCGGTTACTGATACTACTGTTACTAAAATTATTTTCAATACATAAATCTTTTTAAGTTTTTTTTTTATCTTACAACAGTTGTAGTATCATAATATTTGAAAGTAAAAAATGCATTTTATTAAGGAATGCTCTACTATTCGGAGGAATAGATTATAATTTACGATTCATAAGAATGCCAATAGTGGATCTCGGTGTTTTTCTCTGTGCTTCATTTGTTTCATTAAGAATGCCAAAATAGTGCATTCTTGGTGTTTTTTCTATGTATTTGTTTCCTAAGAATATCAAAATAGTTCCATATTGTTGGTGTTTTTTTCTGTTTTTTAGGTTTTTCGAGATAACTTTGGAGTGCTCAAAAGAAATTGAACAAGCACGATGCTCTTTTCACAAATTTAGCAATTTCAAAACTGTCTTGGAATTATTTTACGAAGAAATTGATAGTACCATCAAAGTGGTGTTTAAAAAAACAACTGGTGAGCATGAATTTGTTAAATTTTACCTACTCTTATAATGCAATGCACTGTTCTACAATCTCTCAAATATTAGCGAATTTCCATGTTATGTCAATGGGAATCGAAGTTTTGTAACGTCTAAACCAGTATCTCGCAAACTGTGTGCCGCGGCACAGTAGTGTGCCGCGAGAGATTTTCAAATTGACACTAGATATTCCAAAGATTTCATTTTGACTTGACTTGTGTTATCGAACGACTATAATACGTTGTGTTACGTGCTTTAATAAAAATCTTTCAGGTTTTATCAACTGGGATCTTGTAAGTATTTATCAAGCTTTTTCCAAATTTTGGTATTAATTTTTGATTATTTCAAGCCATAGAATGGACAAATATTTAAAACAAACACCGAGTTATGAATTAAAGAACGAGAGCAAATCTTCAAGTAAAACCAGGCTGATGACTTCAACAAAGCGCAAATATAATGACGATTATATAGAGTTTGCTTTTATTCTTTTTAGGTGTGCCGCGGAAAAAAAATTAGATTCAGTGTGCCGCGGAAAAAATTAGATTCAGTGTGCCGCAGAGTAAAAAGGTTTGCGAGAGTAAAAAAGTTTGCGAGACACTGGTCTAAACTATGCATTTAATGTGAAAATGTGACTAAAGGTAAATTAACGATCACAAATAAATTAATTTAAATCTCGATTTCCAATGTTGCAGTTGAAGAGTTATGGAAGCTAGAATATTTCACAACAGTAAAGATTTCACCTCAGAAATTAATTAAAACTTAAATACTAAGTATTGTTTCAAACCATTTAATAAAATAGAAACACATTTTAGAAGTTTTGGTGATGATTATGAAAGATTTTTATAAAGCAAGACATGTTATTCTTAAATATTCCAGCTTCCATAACTCTTTAAATATTGAAAGAATAGTGTTGAAAATCGAGATTTAAATAGATTTGAGTATGATATTTTTAACTTCAGTCATACTTTTCCATTAAATGCACATCTTAGAGGCTATGGAGCTTCGAATTTAGTTTCCGATTAACGTAACATAGAAATTTTCTAATATTTTGTTAGGACAGTGTATATACAGCATGTCTGTAGATTAAAAACTTAATACATGTTACGCTTCAGTTGATACTCTTCATTGGTTTCTAGGCTGTTTTTGAGTAGATCTCTCATTTCTATTAAGTATGAGATTTCATCCATTTGTCTTTATCCACCCAGTGAATTAACTAGGCACTAATTACAGAATGCCGTCCCGTAGCCGAGTGGTTAGCGCACTTGGCTACTAATCTAAGGAACCTGGGTTCGAGCCCGGGGGGGGGGGGGGGGCTCAGTCGGTAGCGCGCCAGTCTCGTAATCTGCAGTTCTCAGGTTCGAGTATCAACTGGATCAGCGTTGAGACATATCTCCGTAAAACTCCCCGCCCTGACCACAGTCAGTAGGGAACACCGATTGTCTTGGAAAGGCCGCCAACCGTCGGATGGGACGTAAAGCTTTGGCACCGTGTGCGGGAGAGCCATAACCTGTGCATGTTAAAGAACACGCTGGATGGCCTTGACGGGAGGCTACCATATGTCTCCCAACAGCTGTTCCAGTAGGTCCCCTCCCCCAACCTTCTCTGAGCCTTCGGGGTCCTTGTGACCTGGCCATTTAGCCCATGGTGTGCAAAAAAGTGCTGCTCACAGGTAAAACAACCCAACCCAACCCAACGAGCCCGGGTAAGGTATGGGTGTTTGTGTTGGTTTTCTGCTGAGGTCCTGCCATCCTCACAGACCTTCTACTATGGCATATAAATTGACAGGCTCTTGTCAGACCTCTGTGACAAGCAGCTGCTTAAGGGGGTATTTATTTATTTTATTTTTTAATTACAGAATTGAACACAAATATTTTTTGTAGTAGTTTATCACAGATGATGGTGAGAGAAAAAAAAAAATAATTGATTTTAGTTCTCACGCATATGATGCAATGATGTAAGCCATTATGAGTCGTAGGAATTACTTTTCGGACTGTCAGATTGACCCCTTATTGTTCTGGTCTTTAAAACAATGAAGTTCTCTAAAGCAGGCTCGTCCAACCTGAACTTAGTAACAAGCTATAGGAAAAATCTATATTCAAAAAGAGTCGCAGGAAAAATTATCTATTTAAAAACAAAATGGTATATTGCTTACGAGCAGTGAATTGTATAAAATACAGTATACGGTATTTTTAAGGAGTTAAGAAAATATCTGGATTAAAAACAAAAATATGCTACATTTACAATAAAGAGAACCTACTTTTTAATGAGTTCTATCAATTGGCAAAATCGTTTACTCATGCACCTAAAAATGTTTCGTGAAAAAATTGTAAGAAATAAACCAGATTCATTATATCCATTTTGATTATTTGTTTTATGAGCAGCAAGTTCTTTTGCTCCGAGCCGATGTTTGGAAGGATTTAGTCTAAAATATGTAGCAGCGGAATCTCCAAATCTCAAGATTTCATTTGACACACAACTCATTGCAATTAACCACTGAAATATTTTCTTTCCTCTTTTATTTCGGAAAGGCGTCAATAAAAAAAAAGAGAAGATAATTTGAAAGGGCCGATGATTCTTCCCAAGCCAGAAGCTTTCATTTGAGATGTAAATCGTCATGCTTGTTTAAACAATTTCTCATTTTTGGAGTTGGGTGAGTTTGTTTGCGGAAGAAAACTTTGCGGATTCAAGCCTTTACATTTCTTTCAGTTATAATCAGAGGAATCTATATACTGAATTTGGTGGTTTTAACATTTACCACTCACTGTTTTTTCTTTATGATTGGTGCGGCATTTTTGAAAGAAAGGTAAGGAAGGTTGTAGGTCTAAGCTTTTACTTTTTTTTTAATTATAATAATTTTCAAATTCAAATTCAAATATTTTTATTTTTGATATAAATTCACATTATTACAATGTAAATAACCCAAGAGCATATGCTCATCCAGGTTATTGTAATAATTAACACAGGAATAAAGTAGTGGAAACTGTATATCGAATATATTGATCCTTAGCTCCTAGGGAGTAGATTTTGATAAAAGAAACTCTAAAACATTCTTTAGAAAATTATAGTCGTAGTACCTATGATTAGTTTATGGCTAGGGTCTCCAAGCTCAAAGGTGGCCTTCAATGTACACACGTACTGAAATATATCGGCGTGATATTAGCCACAATTGTCAAGGATATAATTTTTTAACTCGCAAGCTTTGTGTAAGGTATGAATGTTTCTTTTCTGGTATTGCCTTTCTGCTGAGGTCACGCCTTACTCACAGACCTTCTCTAAAGCATATTAAGTTAACAAGCTCCTTTCGGACTTATGTGGCAAGCAGGAGCCTGAGGGTTTATTTTATATTGATTTTGCCTGTATAGAATTAAAATCATTCATAAATAACGACAATTGATTTTTATTTTGGCCAGGGACTTGAAAATTTGGTAGTGGCCCCGGTCTGAAAACAAAGCCCCCCACCCTCCAAAAAAGAAGATCCTGAATACATCATACATCCTTCCAGCGTTCCCAAGCATTTATTAGTTTTAACATCAGTGAAAAAGTATAAAACAGGTACAGCATTTATTTGCAAGCGTAATTAGTTTCGATTGGAAGGATTTATGCGAAGAATTGCTCATTTGGCTCTTAGATTCTTAGTGTATGTAATGATGATCTGTTAGGTATGTAAATACACTGGTTCCATAAATTAAGGAAAAAATGAGAAAACTCGAGATAATTCGCCAAAACATTGTGCGATCCTCACCAAACTTGTTCATGTAACCAGCAAAGTAATGCCGAGTGAGCATATCGTATGCTAATTAGTCTAGGTTGCGTCAATTTGCGTAATTGGATAGCGGCATAAAAAAAACGTTGTTTTGGAGTGGATCGTTATTTTGTGTTGTAAATGTGAGTAAAGAAATTCGAAATAGCCCTTTTGTAGGAATGACCTCGAGATATTATTTGCCGAATGAACTGCGGTGGAGAGGTGACCTGCTGGAAACAAGCCAGAGTCAGTCAGACGTGGCACGATGGCTGAATGTAAGTCCTTCTGTGGTCCATAGACTGTGGAATCAGTTTCTTAGCAAGGATTCGGCGTCTCTGAGGTTTAGCCGAGGAAGGGCTAGAGTTTCGACTGCTGGTACAAGATTGATATCTGCGGTTAACAGAACGAAGGAGCGTGACGTCTACTCCCTCTCAGCTACGATTCTCTCTTGCAGCAGCTTCTACTGTGCATAGAAGGCTTCACGAGGGAGGTCTGTACACTAGAAGGCCAGTATACCTGTCACGTCACGTCATGTCACAGGAGAGAGCGGTTGAATTGGGCACGCACGCATGTTAACTGGACAGAAGAGCAATGGAGGTCCATATACTTCACAGATGAGTCCAGATATTGTTTGCAGAGTGATTTCGAACATTGTTTGATATGGAGAGAACGAGGAACCCGCTATCATCCCAGTAACATCCGTCAAAGAGACAGTTACGGCGGAGGTAGTGTGTGTGTCTGGGGTGCCATTTCCTTAGCTGGATGCACAGACCTCTATGTGTTGACGAGTGAGAACCTCAATGCTCATAGGCATATAGATGACATCCTGGACCTTAATGTACGTCCCTACGCTGGTGCAATAGGTAAGTATTGCACCAGTGGTGTAATAGGTAAGTATTGCACCAGCGTAACAGTAACGCTGGTGCAATAGGTAGTAAAACATTCATTTTTCAAGACAACGCTCGTCCACACAGACTCGACCAGTGGAACAATACCTCCAAAAGGAGATCATTATGCGCATGGTGTGACCAGCTCGATCTCCCAACCTAAATCCGATTGAACATACGTGGGATGCTCTAGGGAGACGTGTTGCTGCCCTCAACCCGCCATCTGAAACAAAGTGGGATCTTATTACTGTTTAAAAGGAACAATGGTCGTTACTCCTTACTGAGCTGATTCAAAACATCATAAACAGCATGGAACATCGCTGTCGTGCCTGCATTGCTGTAAGGGGTGACCACACACCTTATTAAAGAACTTTGCCCATTGCATTCTGACACCTCATTTTTGGACAAGATCCTGTAAGTGTTATTTTTTGAAGAAAAATGTTTTTAGTGTAAAATATTTTTTCCATTCTGAAACTAGCATTGTAATTCATGTTTCCATCAATTTCATTAAAATCATTCCTATAATTTTTTGCTTATCATAATTTTTCTGGGTTTTCCTTAATTTATGGAAACCAGTGTATAATCAGAACAATAAAACAATCAAATTTCTTTGATTTTTAAATTGTTTAACATTAGCAAACATTGTTTATTTTGTAAAGTTATAACAAATAATCTGTCAATATTTAATTTTGATTTCAAATTAAACATTTTTTAATAAATTATTAACACTCTTATGATAATAAGATTCCGTGCAAATTGAGCATAAATGATCTTAGTATTTTAGTAGTATGTATATCAGTGCTGAAAACTAATACTGCAACTAATTTAACAATATCAAGTAACGAAAATAGTAAATTGGTTATAATATCAAGGTTTTCACTCATATTTCTTCACTTAATAGTGTTATATTTCTATTTTTACAGAAAAGAAAATAACGAGCTGCGTCGAGAAGCTGCATTTCAAAGTAATAAAAGAATGTTTAGTAACATTTTACATTTATTACGCCAGCTTACATCATGCTCACCATAACAAGGCAGTATTGAAAGCGTTAGTTATCTGTTTGAATCATTTTGCTTTTTTTTCCTTAGTGAGTGATTTTTAATGGGTAAGCATATGATGCAGGGGTGCACATGAAATATCCTTTGCTTCTTTATAGGTATAGAGCAATTTTAGCCACATTTTACGTTGGCATCGTATAAAATGACATGTATGTCATCAAAGATTAAAAGATTGCTACCAAAACTGGGTAAAACTTTTAAAAACACTCGAAAATGGTATATGTTTAGTATCTGTTGCCTTTGATAGACAAAAACACTTAATACATTGATGATCGTGAAAACGTGGTGATCAGCAGGATAGAACTTGATACTATTGAAAATGTTTTTACAATATGACGCCGGGTTGACCAAATCTTTTCACACGGGGGGTTACTTTTAATTTAGGATTTCTTTGGAGGGCTGCTAAACTTTTATTTGATAATAATAATAATATTTATTGAACATCATATTTAATAGATACATAATGAATATGATATTACGAAGCCAGAGGCTTATCTGCAAGAAATTTTACATTATATGTATCAGTTCTGTTGTATTATAATGAAATAATTTACAATCACATATAATACGTTATTTCAAAAAATGTAGATTATTATCAAATAAAAATATGTAGAGAAATATGAAAATAAACATTTCATTTGTAAAATATAAAAAGTGAAATATTAATTTGACATGTTTTGAAAAACTTAATTTTTTGTTTCATTTTTGATAGTGGCATATCTTTTAAGCTGTAATAGATATCGTGGCAATGAATTAAAAAATGAATGGTATTTGGTACGCTCGGGCATTTTTACCATAGTTGTTAATGATTTTACTCAATAAGTAGTGTCCCTTAGTGCTTAACTTTGTTACTGGTTGGCCACATTTTACGTTACAAAATTTAGAACGCTGTTTTTTTCAGTTTTGAAGTCTTTACTAAAGTAATATTTTAGAATTATGATATACTTGTATAAATCGTCGACTGGTAGGTTAGCTAACTTAAAATATTTTCCATCTTGAGGCTGGAGTTTCCAATAGGGTGAGAAATCAATATTGTTTTTAAAATACTGCTTTGTATTCTAAAAATGCGGTGAATATGAGATGAATAAGTTGAACCATAGACTGATAAGTCATATCAAATAATAAATTCACATAAAGATTTGTACACTGTGACACATACGTTAGTGGAACTGCACTCTGTAATTTATACATTTTATAGACACATCTTCTAAGCCTATCACATAATATAGGTCTCCATCTGAAATGCTTATCAATAATTAAACCTAAATAATTAGATGATGTTACCTGTTCTAAATCTGGACAGTTATGTTTACGTTTGAATGAAAAACAATAGAGGGGGCTGCCATCAGTAATAAACAACTGAAAATAAATAATTTAACTGGCGCTTAACGTGTTAAAAATGCATTTCTATTTTGAGGGAAATAAATTTTAAAAAATTTTAGCAGAAAAAACTTATCTCTTAAAAACTAATTCTACTTCTTATCATGCTGCGGGAGAGATTCCTATCTTGCAAAAGGGCGACCGGTAGCGTTCTGGCGCCGTAATAGGCACCCTTGCTATAAAGTTATTGATAATTTCGTCAGTAGAAGAATCCGCTAGAAACTGTGAGATGATTCGGAAAGAGCTTAGCAGTTTTCGAGTCTGTTATTTCTTAAATTTTAACTACAATCTCTTTCACTTATGACACTTATTGCCCTATCAAAATGTTAGAGAATTTTCATGTTATGACGAAGGAAATCTGACTAAGGAGCTCTATAAGATCTGAAATATGCATTTTAATAAAAAAATGTGACTGAAGTTAATTATAGATGCTAATAAAAAACTGGATTTTTAACAACATTTGATCAGTATTTAAAGACTATCAAGGTCATCCAGTGTTTCCTTAATGTGCACAGGGTATGTATCTTCCTTACACGTGGCATGGCTTAGCATCCCATCTGATGACCTGGGAACTGAAGATTACGAGCCTGGCGCGCTACAGATTGAGCTTCCCCCTCCCCCTCCCCCCTCCGCGGCTCCACTAGCCTTTCTTGGATTTCAATATAATGCATGGATATGATCAGCAAAAAATGTTTAATGATATGACTTATTGCACATATATCCGTGTCATAAATGAAAATGATTGTAGTTAAAATTTAAGATATAGCAGACTCCAAAACAAAGTTGAGACAATTTCTTACAGTCTTTAACGGATTCTGTGTACTGACGAAGTTTTCAATAATGTTACTGTACGAAAATCCAAAGTACAAAGATATACCTTGCTCATAGGCACATATTATGGAAGTCAGAGCATTTAGTTTTGAGTTCAAATACGAGTACATTAGGATCAAATATGAAGGAGAAGTGAAATCATCTTTAAGTCCCTGTTTGACCTACGTTCAATGGTTGATTGTACATCGTATTTTCGTAATATGCAGTTTCCAGGTTCGAGTCCCAGCTGGCTCAGCGTTGAGATTTATCTCCCCAAAACTCCCCGCCCTGCCCACGGTCAGTAGAGGACACCGATGGACTCGGATAGGACGTTAAGCCGTGGCCTCGTGTGCGGTAGTGCCATTTCCTATGAATGCTAAAGAACACGCTGGATGGCCCTGACAGGAGACTACCATTGTCTCCAAACAGCTATTGCAGTAGATCATCCCCTCAACCTTCTCTGAGCTTTCGGAGTCCCTCTGACATGGCCATTTAGCCCACTGTGTGCAAAAAAAGTGCCTCTCGGAGGTTAAACAACCCAACGTACCATGTTCTGCATAATGGTCGGAATGCTACTATACCTAACATAATAAGGTAAGATAATTTTTGTTTCGTTTCTCAAACTGTTCCCCACTAAAAATGAGTTTGAACTCATATTGTCGAGCCCGAGCCAAATCAGAGGAAAAAATTTCCTCCGACACGATATAATATATATATAAGTGCATTGGGTAAACAATTTTTCAATTCTTCATATTATGGGTTATTACACACTTTAAAAAAATTATAATTATTTGAAGACAAAATTAAAATATTAATGCTATTTGGAATGAAAAACATTGGAAAAAATTATTTTCGGTTGAAAAACTGCAGAATCAGCATACATATTGTGAATGCTAAGAGCGAATCCTTAATTAAAGTAAGACACTACCTAAAATAATCAGACTGAATGATGCTCATTCAAATTGCCAAAGACTGATTAAAAGATTCAAATTATAATCAAAACGCAATTATTTGTTTCACAATACTAATTATTTTCAAAACTTTTCACTAATTGTCAATCCAATTTATTACTAATTATTTTTTAAATTACAAATAAAATTTAAGCTATGGTTGAGCCCTATCGCGTCTCGACAATTTGAGTTCTGCGGGGTCATCTCTAGTCCCCCATTAGATTAATCAGTGACGTAATCTAAAATCTCTAAAGCACAATATCTTCTGAAAAGATTTCAAAAATATCTACGATCCATTTAATTTTTTCGTGTTATTGTTCAGAATAAAATTTTAAGGTATATTTTCTTTTATATTTAATAAAGGTTTTCACTTTTAGTAAGTGATATTTTACTTTTTTTTTAATAGGCAGATCGCAAAAACAAAAGCTTGCATGGAACAAAACTTATATCCCTGTTCGTACGAAGTGATTTACTACATCATCCAAATTTGCGGTATCCTTCTTGAAATTGAGATACCGGAGCTGCCTCCTGCACACGCTGTTACTAAAATACCTCTACCTCATGGATTTGTTTGGTGTGAAACCACAACAGTGACACCCGTCTATACAACTGAAACTGCACATATACGCAAGCATCCTGGATGTAAGTAATGTTTCGTTAACATTCCAGTAATTACTCGAGGTTCAAATAAAATTTGCTAAAGTTGTGTGTTGTAATCTGTATTATTAGATATTAGATAAAGCAGGCCGTCCCATGGCCGAGGGGGCGGGGGTAGCTCAGTCGGTAGCGCGCCAGGCTCGTAATCTGTAGTTACCAGGTTCGAGTCCCAGCTGGGTCAGCGTTGAGATTTATCTCCGCAAAATTCCCCTCCCTGCCCACGGTCAGTAGGGGACACAGATGGGCTTGGAAAGGCCGCCGTCCGTAGGGTGGGACGTTAAGCCGTGGCCCCGTGTGCGGGAGAGCCATACCCTGTGCACGTTAAAGAACACGCTGGATGGCCTTGACGGGAGGCTACCATCTGTCTCTCAACAGCTGTTCCAGTGGGTCCTCTCCCCCAACCTTCTCTGAGCCTTCGGGGTCCATGTGATCTGGCCATTTAGCCCATGGTGTGCAAAAAAGTGCCGCTCAGAGGTAAAACAACCCAACCCATGGCCGAGTGTTTATCACGCTTGGCTACTGATCTAAAGGTCCTGCCATCCTCACAGACTTTGCACTTTGGCATAATAAACTGACAGGCTCCTGTCAGACCTCAGTGGCAAGCAGCTGCTTGAGGGGGGGGGGGATTTGTTTATTTATTATAGATAAAGCAGGCTGAGTTTTTTTACCTATGACCAGCCCTTTTAATTTGCTCACAACGAGTTAAATGGTCAAGTCAGATGGACTCCAACGGCTCTGAGAAGGTTGGGGAAAGGATCCACTGGACAGTTCTGAAGAGGCAGATGACAGCTTCCCTTCAGCACCATCCAGCGTGTTCTTTAATTCTTTACAAGGTATGGCTCTCCCACACACGGGGTCTCGGCCAGTAGGGGACATCGATGGGCTTTCTAAACCCATCGGTGTCCCATACTAACCGAAGTCAGAGCTGGAGTTTTGGGAGATAAATCTCAACGCTGGCCCTGCTGGGACTCGAATCTGGAATCTGTTGATTACCAGAATGGCGCGCTACCGACTGAGCCATCCTCGCCCCATTCCATTTCAAACTATTGAAAAAAGTTACTTAATTGAAAATAATGTTGCCTTCTCTGAAATGTTCTTTAAATCTTTAATCCTACGATAGATTTTTTTGTACCATTTTGCAATTTTGGCAAAAAAAAGCAATAAAAAACAATAAGTCAAAACAAATTCCTACGATACACGAAAACCCCCAAATAGGAAGTCCTTTCTATTGAAATAAAGATTAAATTGCTGATAACCATAAAACGTCCTTTGCATGATTTTTTCCTGTAAAACAAAAGATACTACTGGTGAATGTTCTTGTCATTAAAAGTACATGTATCTAATTTATACAATTTTTCAAACTTTATTCAATTTTTTAAATTTAAAACACAAGCATTAGTAATTTAAAATTCATTCAATATGTAGTAAATTTTGATTTTTATTTAGACATATTATCTCTATTCAGTGAACGGGGTGGCTTAATCGATAGCTCAACAGGCTCGTAATCTGCGGTTCCCAGGTTCGATTCCCTTCTGGGCCACCGTTGAGATTTTCGCCGTTGAAGATTGTTCTTGGGAAGGTCGCCGTCAGTATAATGGGCAGTTAACTAGTGTGCGGGACAGCACATTAAAGAACACTCTGAGTGGACTTGATTGGAGGCTCCCAACAGCTGTCCTTCTCTGAACCCTCGAGTTCTTATGACCTGTCCATTTAGCCCGTTTTGTGCAAAAAAGCGCCGCTCACATGTAAAACAACCCCACCTACCTCTAGTCAAAAAACTGAAGCATTATTGTGTCGGCAAGTTGGTAATAACTACCAAATTTTTGTCGTTTCCTTGCATAATTCTGTAGGTTGCACAAACAGTTCTCCTGAAAACGAAGGTATTAGAAGAAGTACCATATGGATATGAATATTTTCACATTGTAACGGATGTAATTTCCAAGTTTTTATTTTCAGTTTCGAAACCATGATTCATTAGACATATGAAGGCTATTTATATCAGGCATTGTAGCATAAAAAATAAACTATTGTTGTAATATGAGTTCCCTAAAATCATTTATTGTAAAATGCAGTTTGCTTTTGTTGCGTATTATAATTATCAAAATAATCATTTATGGTTTCTCTTTACAGTTCCAAGCTTTCATATACTGAAACCAAAAACAACTATCCCTCCAACAGTTACTGGTATTATCGAGAAATATCATCCAAGTAATTACTTTTATCTGTACTTAATATGGAACCAATTGATAGTAGATATTATGTACTGATATTATATTGATTTAATAAGTACGGATTCGTTTCTATTATATATAGGGTGAATCTGAAAAAGTGGGCAAAACTTTACGGGGTGGTAGAACGCAGCTATACGAGCAATATTCGTCATAGAATGTATGGTCGGAACGCAAGCGGTGAGAAGTTAAAAGGCAGTTTTCCACTGTCACATTTAAAGAATGAACACAAGAAGGAGAGGAGATACTCTGTGCCTCACTTGCATTCCCGTCCGCCGCACCGTACACAAAGTGCATATCCGCCATTTCGTGGTTAGTATAACCAGCCATCCTCTCGGCAATCCACGGTAGAAATGCCGTTGGGTGCGAGGACCGACCTTTTTATGCCATTTCCAACGCCACCTAGCGGCTCGCCGTTTGCGTTCCGCCCATACTTTCTATGACGAATATTGCTCGTATAGCTGCGTTCTACCACCCCGTAAAGTTTTGCCCACTTTTTCAGATTCACCCTGTATATATATTGAACGACATCATCTGTGGCAGAAAGTGGCAATTTCCCCGTGGTTCCGCGATTATTTTAACGACCAATCCCAAAGTTGGTTGTGTGTTCTCACTGTTCACGTGCAACAAATCTGGTGGTGTGTTCTCACTGTTCACGTGCAACAAATCTGGTGGTTGTTCTCACTGTTCACGCGCAATAAATTTGATGGTTGTTCTCACTCTTCACATACAACAAATTTGGTCAGGTGTTCTTAATCTTCAAGAGCAACAAATTTGGTGGTTGATCTTACTCTTCACGTGCAACAAATTTGATGGGTGTTCTCGCTCTTCACGTGCAACAAATTTGGTGGATTTCTCGCTCTTCACGGGCAACAAATTTGGTGGGGTGTTCTCACTCTCCACTTGCAACAAATTTGATGGAATGTTCTCATTCTTCACGTGCAACAAATTTGGTGGGGTGTTCTCACTCTCCATGTGCAATAAATTTGGTGGGTGTTCTCACTCTTCACGTGCAACAAATTTGATGGAATGTTCACACTGTTCACGTGCAACAAATTTGGTGGGGGTGTTCTCACTCTTCACGTGCAACAAATTTGATGGAATGTTCTCACTGATCACGTGCAACAGATTTGGTGGATGTTCTCACTCTTCACGTAAAACAAATTTGGTGAGATATTCTCACTCTTTACGTGCAACAAATTTGGTGGGTGTTCTCACTGTTCACGTGCAACAAATTTCATGTTGTGTTCTCATTGTTCACGTGCAACAAATTTAATGGATGTTCTCACTCTTCACGTGCAACAAATTTTATGGATGTTCTCACTGTTCACGTACAACAAATTTGGTGAGATATTCTCACTCTTCACGTACAACAAATTTGGTGAGATATTCTCACTCTTCACGTACAACAAATTTGGTGAGATATTCTCACTCTTTACGTGCTACAAATTTGGTGGGTGTTCTCACTGTTCACGAGCAAAACATTTGATGCTGTGTTCTCACTGTTCACGTGCAACAAATTTGATGCTGTGTTCTCACTATTCACGTGCAACAAATTTAATGGAGTATTCTCACTGTTCACGCGCAGCAACTGAAGCGTGACTATTGTATCAGAAGAACCGTGAATACGGCACGCAGCGAAATACGTCATGTTGAGAATAGATCACAGTTAAGTTTGAAAAGGATTTTAGAAAAGTTGCAGTTCTTGGGCGACTTCTGTGTAGTATGCTGATTTCGGCTAAGAGTGTAGTTTTTTTTTATTAATAGTACTTTCTATGTGAAAGGAACATCTTTTGTTGTTCTAGGGAATATCATTCTCAATAAAATATTGTGCGAGTAGTAAAAACGATTTTTGCTAAGAGTTTGTTCTATGATTTGTTATGTAAATAACTTTATAATCCAGCTTTCGAGTGTTACATTCTTTTAGTTAGTGCAATTTTCAGTTATTTTTTTTAGCATTTAACAATAGATGACAACAGTAATTATCCATTAGTTTAGATAGTCGATTTACATTTGTTTATTTCTTGTAAATTAATTGCTTTTAAAATTAATTGCTATTAAATAAGTTCATTTTTTACCTGTTCGGTTATTTCGAATTCAAGCATGGTGTTGTCAAACAAAGAGAAGTAAATTTTTTAATAACTATCGCATTATATAATAATTCCGAATGAATGGACGAAATAATGGGCGGGAGGACACGTGTGATGTCATCTGTGGCAGAAATTAACAGTTTCCCCGGGTTCCGCAACTACTTGAGCGATCGCTCCCAAATTTGGAGAGGTGGTCTCACATAGTTCTCATCCTATTAGGGTGACATATTTGGGTACCTAGGTGCCGTGGGTCTGGAGTGATCCCTAGGAAAGTGTTCCGAATTCCTTGGGGCGCTGCCGTCGCCTACCTTGTGTATGGAGTAGAACGTTGCGAGTAGCACAGATAAAGGAGAGGACAAATAGATAACTAATACATTTTCATAAAGATGCAACTTGGGGACGAAACAAAAAACTTTCATGCCGATTTATCACAAGTATATGGGGATCATGTCTGTTCATTGGACACTGTTATGGGATAGATGTGGAAATTCTGAGAACGACGAACAGCTTCGAACACCTCCCTCGGGCAGAAAGATCTAAGGTGGCCGTGAACGAGAGAACCATCGCTGCTGTTTGTGGACTCATTAAAGAAAACCCACACATCACCGTTCAGGTAATAAGTTTAGTTGTCAGTGTATCGCTTGGCAGAGTAGAAGCAATTATTCATCAACATTTAATGTTCCGAAAGATCTGTGCCAAATGGGTACCCCACAAACTGACAGAACAACAAAATAGGGCTAAAGTCAACTCGTGCAAGGAGATGCTAGCAATGTTTGAACCTGCTGGCCCCCAAACGGTTAAAAGATATTGTCACAGGGATGAGACGTGGTTTTATTACTATACAACTCTTAAAAAGATCGATAACTATGTTGGGTTATGGAAGATGAAGCGCTTCCCCATATCCTCCAACAAGATTTTCGCTCAAGGAAGAGGATATTCACAATTATTTTTTATTTCCAAAGAGTTAATAAATAATGCGTGAATATTTAGGACGGGGATGGCTCAGTAGATATCGTTCCAAGCTCGATAAATCTCACTAAGTCTGCAACAATATAAAGTTAGAATTTTATCTATGGGTTTCGAAGGAAAACAGAAACCTGCCAAGATCCCGAAATTTGAATCAAGAACTTTATAGTGATCCATATAAGACCACTGCACCATCGACGCACCAACAGACATTTTCCCAACAAGTTTACTTAATCGTTTGCTACCCACCACCTCCCCATTCGTAGAATGGTTAGTGTGATTGCTTGCAATTTAAAAGGAGCTAAGTTATAGTCCTGGATGAAGTATGGACACATTCCTTCCACTGAGATAATTTCTTCCATACAGATATTGCCTCTGTCTTATAATACTGACACTCTCCTCTAATTTCACCATTCCAAGCAAGCTGTGTCGAAAGTAATTTATGCATTTAGGAAAAGAAATTAAATACATTGATACGCAGAAAGAAAAGATGAATGATAATAATGCTCTCATTCACGAAGAGTTATGTATGTGTCAATAACTTCTGAATCTGTAGAGATTTTAGATAATTACTTACGTTATTTAATGGGGCAAAAGTTCTAAATTTTGTTTCTTATCCTGCATGCAATATTAACAATGTTTCAGATATAATAGCAGCACTTCATAATAAGCTAAAAAGAAATAAATTAATCTATTTAAAAAATTGTCTAATTTAATTTTATCAAGAGTTGATTAAAAACAATGTATAATGAGAGCAATCATCGACATGTTTTTTCTAGCAAAGAGACGCCATGAACAGAAGGTGGAAACCACTGTCACCACTACAGAAACTCCAACGGTAACAGCTCACCAAGGAAGGAAACCTAAAAGTAATCCCTGCGCTATATTCGAGGAATTTTAGTTTTAGAGTAACATTCATTTTCAGTCATTTCCGTTTATTTCTATTTATCATTCATGCGATAGGTACGTGTATGTATAAATAAGGCATCGAAAAGCCATAAAAACTATTTGCGTTCGTTTCGGGTTTCGTGATTAAGAACATAATTAAGAACAGAATTTCTGTTTGGTTCAGAGTTTTTGAATGAAAATAAAATGATTGCGGGTTCAGGTTAGAATTTAACTTTCAATTAATAATAATATATATGAAAAAATACATTAGGTAAATTAAATTTTTGCTCATATAATATCTAAAGTTGGATATAAAATGTTTAAATAGTACGTTGCTGAAATATATATAAATTAATAAAATATTATTTAGGCGAATCAATGAAATGTTTTATAGAATTTCTGGAAAAAGTCTGGATCGCTGTGGTTAGAGGATAGATTTTTATGCTGAAAATGATCTTGTGTAGCAAAAACAATATTTAATTATTTTGCTATCTCTACGTAATCTAGATATCTGTTCTTAAAGCTCGAATTATTATTTACATTACTTTTATTTGTTTTATTCCTTTTGTTTTAAATGTTCTCCAAGAATATAATTTTCTCTTTCTATATGTGGTGAGGTGCTTTGGTGGATATGTGTTTGTAATATTACTTCTTAATACTTTTTATTTTCCTATGAAATTTTGTAAAAAAATATATTATTAATACTTTGTCTCTTGGTACTTCTTTATTATCATCTAAAGTTAATCAGCATCTTGGACCCAATAAACTGCAGCAAGTAAAATATCGTTTAAAAAGAAAAACATAAAATAAAAAAATTATCTTCTAATAATATTAGAATATAAATTCTTTGCTAGTTTTCAATCATTTTTCTTTATATCTAATTTAAGGAAGAAAGTATCCATAAAAATTTCTTAATTAAATTTTTCGCTTCATAATTTTAAGTTGTGTTTCTTTTTTTAATATTGATAAATTCCTTCCAAATAACCAAAGAGCAACGAAAGCATGTACACAAAGAGTGTCCCCAAAGTTTCTGTGATTTTATTCCTATATTTATTTGCATATAATTTTCAAAGCGTCATCTAAGTATAAATCAAAATCCAGCAATTTAGAACAGAATTTTTGAAAATCTGATAGTGGATTAAGAATTTCAAAAATAAATTCCACCTTGTGAACCAATCTGTCAGGCTAGAGGCCTTTTTAAATATTTTTTTGTTCGGGTTTTGAATGTTATTTTGGATTTCACCAAAATGGGCATATGCTACGTGGGAGGCCCTCTGTCCCAGCATCTGGAGAGTTAATTGAAGTAGCAGTGCCCGGGGGGACGGAGGTCACCCAAAACGCTCGCGTCCGCTGACAAGCAACCCGGAGGCTAGTGGACTTCCCAGATGGTCGGGCGGAGAGAGAAAGAGAAAGGGTTGGCAACGAGGAGAACAGAGCCAATCGAGGAACGAACGCGTGCAGACGAAAAATTGTAAAGCTGGGAAATGCCGACTGGTAATAACGGCATTGGGCTCTGTGAATACAGCTGAACAGGCATAGTAAGCTGGCGTTGATGTAATGCTATGTAATTAAGCATATGTCTTTGTCTATCAAGCATGTTTGGAAGGTTCAATAAATAATTGTTATATTTAAGTAAAGGCTGAAGTTGAACCAATTTATTGGGGAGGAGCCTCAGTATTGAGTCCCAGCAATTGTGATAAAACCGTTGATTTTATCTGAAAAATTCTTTCACCCGTCGCGTATTGCAATCGAACCGAGGGGACATTCCTAAGTGGTCCCAATAGACAAACAAACGAAGAAGCAACATCACAAAGTGGCGCAGTCGACAGTACGCAACAGAGGTGAAAAAAAGCTGCGAAGGCGACGGAAGAGTTCCGACATCCATTGTGAGCTGACCAGAACAAGGCTGATACTGCCAAGAGTGTCCTGCGGTGTGCTTCTGGCGATAGAATAGCTGTGAAGGTACCTGAAGAGTTGTGCATCACGTTCGAAGTGTGGAAAAAGCTGTGAAGGTGACGGAAAAGTTCAACATCCACTGGGAGCTGACGAACGCAAGGCTGATACTGCCAAGAGTGTTCCGACTGTGTGCTTCAGGTGGCAGACTGACGAGGCGGTTCGTTCCTTTCGTCACATCGGAGGTAAGTATCCTCTTGCTCTAGGGGTGAGTAGTTAGATACGGCAGAGGCCTGTACGAGCTAAAATGGAGCTTAGGAGCGGTCGCGATAGGGAAAGGGATGAGTTAAGGCGAGGCTACACAGACATAGAAAGGGATAGCGTGCAGGGTGGTGCTTCAGGGAGTGACTGGGGAAGCGAGGAGGTGACAATAGACAGAGAGTCTGATGCTGCAGAAGACATGAGAGGGTTGAGGGATTATGGCAATGACAACGATACGGATATGCTGCAGAGCGGGAACAGAAAGCAGAGAGCTAAAGAAAGGATGGGAGATGATTTTGAATTAGAAAGGATGAGGTTAGAGATGCAGCTGAGAAGGGAAGAGAGAGAGGTAGCAGAAAGGGAAAAGGAGAGAGAGGTGGCAGAAAGGGAAAAGGAGAGAGATGCAACAGAAAGGGAAAAGGAGAGAGAGGCAACGGAAAGGGAAAAGGAGAGAGAAGCAGCAGAAAGAGAAAGGGAAAAGGAGAGAGAGCATGAGTATAGAATGCTGGAACTGCAAATGAGGAATGCAAACGAGGAGAGGGGTGATGTGCGAACGGTGGCATTTTCCAGTAATCCAGCAGATGCGCGGCTGGCTAATTATACAAAATTGTTGGGAAATATGTTAGCTGGAAGCCCTAAAAACGCAGAAGAGGTGATAAATCTCTTTGAGACAACGGAAAGGGGATTTAAGATATATGAAGTACCAGAGGAGTTTCAAGGCAAAGTCATCATTTCTTTTTTAGACGGTAAATATGCAAACCATGTTTTTCGAAAATTAAGTGCAGAGGATTTTATTAATTATAAGAAAGTTAAAGAGGCCGTATTAAAAGAATTTAAGCTCACTCCCTCTGCGTATAAGAGAAAGTTTGAAACTATCACGAAAGAACCGAGTGAGTCATATAATCAGTTAGCCTCGAGGCTCAGAAATGGCTGGGATTAATACGTCCGCAGTAGGAAGGTGACAAAATTTGAGGAGCTTATGGACCTGATAGTGTCGGATAAGTTACGTGATAGCCTTCCCCAAGACACTCATGCATACGTAGTACAGAAAGAGGCATAGTCATGGTCAAAAGCAGACGAAATAGCCACGTGGGCAGAAATCCATCTAGCCAGTGTAAACGAAACGGAAGAGGTCCTAACTTTTAAAGAGGTAAGGCATAGACAAAATGCAGAACGTGTTGTTTCCCCCCAGCAGAGGATAGACTCAGAGAGAAATTATTCGAGCAGAAGGTATCAACCGGCAGTTAATTTAGCCAAATATAGAAATGTCCCAAAGGTAAGAACTGGGGACCGTGAGAGCCGAACTCGGGTATACCAAGTTAGCACCTTGGATCAGAATTCTGAAGAGGTTTGTGAGGCAACAATAGGAAGGGTTACCACACATTCAAAGCCAAGTCCAAGCAGACGAGTAATGGAACAGGAGAAGATACGTATCCCAGTAGATTATAAAGAGGTTCGAATCAGATGTGGCGAAATGATAGCTAGAGCAGTCGTGGATTCGGGGGCACACCTGACAGTAATCAGAAAGGGGATGCTGAACGAAGAAAAACACCCGGTAAAAGACCATCTGTTGTTGCATGGACCGTTTGGTGATGCCAAAAGGGCAAAGGTAAAAGAGCTGCCTTTAAGTTTGACTGATGGCACAGACAATAGCACTGGGAGTGACGGAGAAATTAAAGTGCTATGCGCAGTAGTAGGAAATCTGCGGAAGGAGGTACTTCTGAGTGTGGAAGCATATAGTAAGCTAATTAGAAAGATGGAGAGAAGGCCTGTAACTGGTAACCAAACGAGGAAAATCCACGAGCCATGGGCCAATACAGGAAGCTGCTATGAAAGAGGTAGAGAAATTCCAGTTAGAAAAAGGGAAAGGTATGCTCCATGGAGACCGTCCAATCAACGCCGTTCTATCTCCCAGCCCAAACATGTGCAGCATTCTGTCAGACTCGATGTCTTCGATGATCAAAATTATGCAGGGGAGGGGGCGAACATGGCAATTGGAGGTAACAATGGGTCAGGCCGAGCCAATGTCGACGACTTTCAGCCTGTAGAGTCAGAGGGTA
Source organism: Ryuthela nishihirai (assembly GCA_038380435.1). Lineage (NCBI taxonomy): Eukaryota > Metazoa > Arthropoda > Arachnida > Araneae > Heptathelidae > Ryuthela > Ryuthela nishihirai. The sequence goes on along the minus strand of JAWZYU010000024.1, from coordinate 33,056,536 downwards.
CGTACAGGAAGGTGATATCTAGGTAGTCACGAAAGGTGTGCATAGCCTTTTACCTGGTGTGTCACCTGTGCACGAATGAACACCGCCAGTACAGCATACCTTCGTCAAAGACAGTTATTAGTGAGAGAATTAATTTATAAACTGTTTACTCTTGGATAACTACTTCAGTCACCAGGTTTTTTTTTTTTGTTTGAAGCAAAAAGACAATATTTAGACTCAGTGCACCGGGATATACCTAGAAGTTCTTTTATATTTAAGTGTAGTGTGCATAGATGTGCAAAAGATGTGCCAATTCGCAGAGAATTTATAGAATTCCTAAGGCGATTTCGAACTCTGAATTTTGTGGCATTGAACTCTCAGGTTTACGGGAAAATGAACTCTAATTTTTAGCGTTCAACTTGACTTTTTAGTCAGCAGTTAACAGGACTAACTACTGACTTCTGGCAGGGAGGTGTCAGGCTAGAGGCCTTTTTAAATATTTTTTTTTTGTTCGGGTTTTGAATGTTATTTTGGATTTCACCAAAATGTGCATATGCTACATGGGAGGCCCTCTGTCCCAGCATCTGGAGAGTTAATTGAAGTAGCAATGCCCGGGGGGACGGAGGTCACCCAAAACGCTCGCGTCTGCTGACAAGCAACCCAGAGGCTAGCGGACTTCCCAGATGGTCGGGCGGAGAGAGAAAGAGACAATATTTAGTATGTATTTGGCAACGAGGAGAACAGAGCCAGTCGAGGAACGAACGCGTGCGGACGAAAAATTGTAAAGCTGGGAAATGCCGACTGGTAATAACGGCATTGGGCTCTGTGAATACAGCTGAACAGGCATAGTAAGCTGGTGTTGATGTAATGCTATGTAATTAAGCATATGTCCTTGTCTATCAAGCATGTTTGGAAGGTTCAATAAATAATTGTTATATTTAAGTAAAGGCTGAAGTTGAACCAATTTATTGGGGAGGAGCCTCAGTTTTGAGTCCCAGCAATTGTGATAAAACCGTTGATTTTATCTGAAAAACTCTTTCACCCGTCGCGTATTGCGATCGAACCGAGGGGACATTCCTAAGTGGTCCCAATAGACAAACAAACGAAGAAGCAACATCACACAATCCATAAGTGTCTTCTAAATTTATCGTAATAATTTTGCAATCACTAATCTATTGGGATCATAAAACTCTTTGCGAAAATTTCTACAGGCATCGATACGTTGTTTTACTAATGGAATTGAATAAATAGTAATCGTGTATTGCTTATTTTGAAGTTATGCTCCATATTTTAAAGAGGGTAGTATGTGTGTAAATATGTATTTCTGCTAAATGTAGTTCAGTTTCATCATCTGATTTTAATTCATTACTATCTTCATTAAATCGTCAGTTTCATTTTGATTCCTTAGATTAGTAGTTCTCAACCTTATATTCTTCACTACCCCCTGGAAATGTGTATGTAACTGGCGAACCCCTTGTATAGATAGATAAAATTATAGTTACAGTATAACAATGGGAATAAAATAAAACTTATATATATATATAACATATATCTAAAGACTTTTGAGCTCTCACGGCGTACTTCAAAACATTTTACCGCATACCCCGCATTGAGAACCACTACCTTAGATAATCAGCTGCTTTTATAACATATATTTTGTTATTTGAAGTTAGAGAAACAAAAATTAAATCATATCGTTTTAGCACAATCGATGATAACATTTTTTTGTCAGTTCCAGTTTGATGGTTGTTCTTCTCGTATATAGTTAAGGTACGAACCTACTTTAAGAATACAATTTCTATTTCAGTGTGTTTACATAGTCTTTTAGTTTCATCCAATTCTACATATTTAATCCACAATAACTTCCAAAGTTCCATATTGTTTAAAACATTTCTTTAAAATTTTCAGAATTTACATCATTTATTTGCAGCGTTTCTATAATTGAATCAGTTTATTGCGTGCCTTAATCTTTAAATATAGAAAATGAAAAGTAACTTTAGTCACATTTTCCATATGACCGTTTGCGAGATTTGTTTTTGGGGGGGAGAACTGTTTTGTTGTGGGGTAATTTGGTGTTCAAGGCTAAGTAGCCAATTGCTGTGTTTATAGGCTACTCTACAAAGGACATGTAGTCTATTCCCTTCTGTAAAGGTATTGTCATGACACATAAGATTGGATATCCAAATCTTTTTAGCCTAAAACGTTTTCGTCCGAAATAGTCTGGCTACTTTGCCACATTCATAACAATTGTTATTTTATTAAAATTTCACGAAATAGTTAACAGTGCTAAGAATGCAATTTTAGCGAAAGCATATAAACAAAAAGTGTCCCCAAAGTTTCTGCGACTTTTGCCTATGTTTATTTTCGTACAATTCTCCAAAGAGCCTGAGGGAATGCATCAAAACCAGAGGTGGAAAATTCGAATGAATAATGAATGAATCTAGAGAGTGTGAATTTCGATTTTGTGGTTGTTGTTGTTTGAAAACATTCAAGGGATCTTTTGTGACACCCTGTATTACAGCTGAGGAATTTCTTTTAACATTGGGATTTACTATTATCTATTCTTTTAAAAAAATAATGGTTATCAACTAAAATAATCAAGTTAATTTTCCTTAGGGGATATTAAATCAAGAAAAGTATTCCTTGATTTTCCTTTTTCCCTGATTCTACACCACTGATATGCATACATGTAATAATAGAAGCAGGCAGATATCGTCATAATTATTTTTTTTTTTTATTGGAACCCGGACCATTTTGGATATTCAAATCAATTTAGTTTCGGTGCGAGTTGACAAGAAAAAATGGGTTCAGGTTAGGGTTCAAGTAAAATGGTTGATTCGGAGCATTTTTCGTTCTGTGTCCGGGTTCGGTTTGAAGCCCTGATTTTATAAGTAAGCAAAAGTGTTAAGCAAATTTTCTTTTTCGGAAATAATAGATACGATACTTACCGCCCTCTATTAGCAGTAATTCTATTCATGTAAGATGAAAAATGTGGAAGTTGGTTTTACCTAACAGCTAAATTCCTTACTCTTTTCTGAAATTAAATTTTAATGTAATAAAATAATTTTATTAAATTAATATATGTCAATTTTTGTGATGTTATAAAAAATTTATTTAATTGATTCTATTACAATACTCCATTGTTCTGATGATTACCGCACATCAGGACCCTTGCAAAACGAGTGTTTCAACTAATAAAAAGAGAAAAATTAAAATGTAGTTGAAACAGCGTTACGTAGTCTGTGAACGAACCCTGATGTATACGAATCGGTGATTATGAAGAATAAATCATTAAAGCAATTATTATTTCTTGCAACAACAAAGAAGCATCGTGAGCAGCAGTTTGAGACCACAGTTACTCCAACAGTAACAGCAAGTTGGACACCATAAAAGTAATGAATGCATTTGTTATATTTCAGAAACTTCTTTTATGTAATCATAAGTACGTATTGTACACGAAAGCAATCACCTCCTATTGTATCTTTTTTTCTCTTAACCATTAAGCCATTGTATTATCTTGCACTATTACAGATTCATAATAAACCCATTTACCATCCAATTTAATGCTAGTGAAGTCTGGATTGTTTTATTTCCGAGCGGAGCTTTCTGCAGAACGGACTAAAGAGTCAGAGAACAAGAACCTCAAATGCCCAGATAATATTGGTGAAAAGAATCCATTGGACAGCTGTTAAGAGACATATTAAACTCTTTTGTCAAGCCATTAGTGTGTTCTTTCATGTATAAAGGGTGTAGCTCTTTGCACCTAAGGATTATGTGTAATGTCTCATTCGATGGATGGCGACTTTGAGAAACCCATCTAAAATTAGCGGAAGAAAACGGGAATTAGCAGAGTAGTGATGTCATTAGTTTTTTGACTAAGTGGTACTCGGTTCTATACTAGGCGTTATGAGAATTTTTTTAAATGCAACTTCTGAAATGGGGTTCTGAATGCAACTGTGAATGCAACTCTGAATGCGGTATAGCAGCACTCATCGTTGCTCTAGTGCGGTTTATATTACGCCTATGGCGCTTTATCTTCTTTACTATTGTATATTCTTTGGTTCAGAGCCGTATTTTCCGATAGGCAAAGTATCTATTGTGCCAGAGCCTGCAAAAAATTTACCATGTTCTTTTTTTCCTTTTGTATTATAAAAACTGCACAAAAATCTTTTCTTGAATAAACAGTAAACAAATTAAGTTAAAGTCTGTTGCATACCGTTTTGCTATCCGAGAACTATCATTTAAGAGAATTTTTATCTTTCATCTCCATTGAAACCGATACACGCATAAAAAGGCATTGGCTAAATGGCCAACAATCTGGCCCTGTCGACTCCTGACAGGAATAATTGGGGGCAGATATCCAATAATACCATAGAGAGTTTCAGAAAAATGTCAGATTAAATCGACGTTCATCTGTGTACCAAATAATCATGGTTTTCAACATCAGCCTAAATCAATCTATCCTACTCAAAAAATGCTTAGAGAATTTAGATATATTTGTGGTTCGGTAGTCGGTACTCTATTTGGAAATTATTAATATCAGACACAACTTGAGGCGTGGCTTTTATTGAGAGCGAAAATTGAAAGCGAAGTTTTTCGGAAGAAAGTGGACTACAGAGGACTAGAATAAGGTTATGTGATTCAAGCAATCACGATATACGCCCTTTATACAGATAGCAGAGCTACAGTTCTACACCAAGGAGATAGAACCCTTGTATGCCATATTCACTGTACAATCTACTGTACTACAGAGAGAATCATGGTGTGGGTAATATTAACATGACACGGACTGGGTCCACTAATATGCCTGAAAGGTTGACGAAAAACGGCAGCATATTTAAACGCCATGTCCAGTCACATACATTCAAATATACTTCATTTCTTTCCTGACTGAGACGGACCATTTAAGAAGGATAATGTAACAGCCCACTGGCATTGATCAGTTCGTGTAAACAAAGCTTGTAAAGAGTTCATCTGGCCTCCTGGATGAAAACTTTCATAACAATATTTGCAATATTGGTAATTTAGACAAATGAATCCACAGCACATCATTGATGCACTAAGATTTTAATCACTATTAAGCTCTTTAAGCAACAGGATGAAAATGGATGTAGAAGAAAAATTGCTCATGAGCCGGGTGGGATCTCAACCCACAAACTCCTGATGACATGTCAAATGGTGTCATCAGAAGGTCGCAAGTTCAGATCCCACCTGGCTCATGGCAATTTTTCCTCTACACCCTTCTTCATCTTGTTACTTAAATAGCTTAATAGCGATTAACTACGTATACATAATAATATATTCTAGAAAATATCTGACATAAGTCATATAGCTCATTTTCATACCTGGTCGCCATTTTAAGCTCTGTTTCATAAAAAAAATTATACCCATCGAAGTTAATTATGTGTTTCTAAAAGTAAATAAGTTATAGCTTCACTTATCCATGTGTAGCAGATTTTATATAATTCACTTGATTCCCCTTATAGTTTTTATAATTGTGTTATAAATAATATTGGTAATTGTACAATATTTAGAAGAAATAAACAGGTCTATATTTAGCCGCATTTCCATTGATATTAGCAAATAATAGATTTAGCATTATTGTATGAATTGTAATTAAGAGGAATATGTCATGAAATGATTTATTTTTATCTTTTTTAGCAATTAGACATCACGAACACAAATTTGACACCACCGTCACAGAAACTGGACATATTGAAAAATCTCCTAAAAGTAAATAATAATTCCTTTATAATAATTCGAGGAATATAAACCAACATTAATATTAGATTTAAAATATTAATTTGCTTATATATTTGCCTCAAATAATATACAGTGAAATGGCAATATAAATGAACGCCAGAATAACGAAATTTTTTTTTCCGACCTGGATCAATTTACTTTGTATTTCTATGTAAAAATTATATAATTTTAACGAATGACAATATAAAGAAAATATCAGTTTAACGAAATAAAAATTTATCCGGATGTAAAAGTATATGACAAGTATAACGGAATTTTTAAAGAGAACATTTTAAAAAAATATTAAATTCGCATTTTACAAAATTGCAATGATGTAAATGTTTTGAACGATCTAACAAATCACTGCGTTATGAATCACGTGATACATATAATAATGTCGCCTGGCGCACGGGGCGGGGTGGCTCAGTCGGTAGCGCGCCAGGCTCGTAATCTGCAGTTCTCGGGTTCGAGTCCCAGCTGGGTCAGCGTTGAGACTTATCTCCACAAAACTCCCCGCCCTGCCCACGGTCAGTAGGGGACACCGATGGGTTTGGAAAGGCCGCCGCCCGTCGGATGGGACGTTAAGCCGTGTGCCCGTGTGAGGGAGAGCTATACCTTGTGCACGTTAAAGAACACGCTGGGTGGCCTTGACGGGAGGCTACCATCTGTCTCTCAACAGTTATTCCAGTGGGTTCCCTTCCCCAACCTTCTCTGAGCCTTCGGGTTCCTTGTGACCTGGCCATTTAGTCCATGGTGTGCAAAAAATTGCCCCTCAGAGGTAAAACAACCCAACCCAAAACCTGGCGCACATTTTTGCCGATCCCATTGCATGGCATAAATGTTCTCTAAACCTGTCGGCATAATGCTTTGAAGAGGCGTTGCCGTATTTTCCTAACATAAAAAGGGTTCATTCAAAGCAGCTCTAATCTATGTTTTTTATTTTGTCTTTTGTTAAATTTAAGTGTGTATTATATTTGTTCGTTAGTATTATTGTATTGATTAAGTTAGTTAATTAGTTTAGTTACCTTATTAGCAGCCAATACGACGCGAAGTGCTCGCGGTTTCGTAACGACACGGAAAGATATTCTGACAAATGAAAAAAATACTGACTCTTTTAAGAAGTAAACTCTAATATACGGTAAATTTCTTTCATTATAATACAACGAAATTTTAGTATAACGAATATAGTTTGGTCACCCTCTAGATTTCGTTATACTGACTTTTCAATGTACTATAAATAGGATTCATTTTTTTTTTCTTTCGTACCATTAGCATGTAAATGTGAGAGTGAAGGCTACGTCAAACATTTTCAAGTCTTTCTCTTAAGTATTGGGATCACCTCGTTTTCTTTTAGTTCAGGTGTTTGGATAACTTGAATATTCGCTTAAAATTTGCTTAAACACACCCACCTATTTTCTGCTTTATGTATTTATATTATACGCAAGTTAACTACATACATCTGAAAACATTGCTTTCCCTTTTAAATGTAAATTTAAGTGATTTTCCTAATGTACCCTAGTTTAAGGTAGCAAACGAATTTAGCTCTAACTACTCTAGAGTTGTATTACTATTCAGTTTGGTAATTCATATTATAGTTCTTATCGCGTAAAGTATGTGAAAGATATATTTTTAATGATTTTACCTTTGTAGGAAATGGAAAGTTAAAAGTGGGAGGAATTAACTACAACAGAGCAAAAAAATGTGTATTGCATTGTTTAAAATTGTTTTGAACTAAAGTTGGATAGCAAAGTAGAAACCATGTAAGAATCAATCAATAAAAAATACACAGATTACAGCATGTTGATATTTCATTCAAGAACTACTTCTGTGGAAAAAAATAAATTTTTCGATGAGTGTGATCCGTACCCACATCTCCCAGCTACTCTAGTCACTAAGCTATCACCAGCTCCGTCCTTCATTACAATTAGTCATAATTTGAGGAAAAATGATATAGTTGATGATAATTTAGTGGTGAAAGTTACTTGGCATGTAATTAGGAGGCATGGGTTCGAATCCCACTATTCACCTGGCATGAACTGGAAGGCATGAGTTCGAATACCACTCATCACGTAGAATGCACCTTGGAGAAATAGGTTCGAATCCCACTAATCACCTGGCATGTACCAGGGAGGCATGGTTTCGGTATTTTAATATTTTATATATTTTAATCCCACATCACCTGGAATAGCACTGTGAGGTATGGGTTGGAATCCCACTAATCACCTGTCATGTACCAGGGAGGCATGGTTTCGGTATTTTAATATTTTATATATTTTAATCCCACATCACCTGGAATAGCACTGTGAGGTATGGGTTGGAATCCCACTCATCACCTGGCATGTAGCTAGGACGCATGAGTTAGAATTCCACTCATAACCTGGCATGAAACTGGGATGCATGAATTGGAATCCCACTTACCACCTGCCATGTAATTGGGAGGCAGGGGTTGGAATATCCCTCATCCCTCAGCATGTAATAGGGAGGCATGGGTTAGAATCCCACTCATCACCTGGCATGTAACTGGGATGCATGTTTTAGAAATCCACTCATCATCTGGCATGTAACTGCGATGCATGGGTTCGAATTCCACTCATCAGATGTCATGTAACTGCGAGGCATGGGTTAGAATACCACTAATCACCTGACATGTAACTGGGAGGCATTGGTTCGAATCCCATGCATCATCTATCATGTAACTGGAATGCATGGTTCAGAAATCCACTCATCACCTGGCATGTAACTGGGATGCATGTATTAGAATTCCACTCATCACCTGGCACGTAACTGGAAGGCATGGATTCGAATCCCACGCATCAACTGTCATGTAACTGGGATGCATGGTTTATAAATTCACTCATCACCTTGCATATAACTGGGATGTATGGGTTGCAAATCCACTCATCACCTTGCATATAACTGGAATGCATGGGTTGCAAATCCACTCATCACCTGGTGTAACTGAGAGGCATGGATTAGAATTCCACTCATCACCTGGCATGTAACTGGGATGCATGAATTAGAATCCCACTAATCACCTGGCACATAACTGGGAGGCATGTGTTCGATTCCAACTTATCGGCGAAACTCATGTTTTCCACGAAAGTATTTGTAGAAACCTTAGTTTCAAAATTTTTTTATCGGTTTAGGATAATTAGTAACATACTCGCTAGGGGGGCGGGGATGGTCTTAAGTAATCTTCCCTTCTCCATTGGGGCGGAGGTGGCTCAGTCGGTAGCGCGCCAGGCTCGTAATCTGTAGTTCCCAGGTTCGAGTCCCAGCTTGGTCAGCGTTGAGATTTATCTCCGCAAAATTCCCCGCCCTGCCCACGGTCAGTAGGGGACACCGATGGGCTTGGAAAGGCCGCCGTCCGTCGGATGGGACGTTAAGCCGTGGCCCCGTGTGCGGGAGAGCCATACCCTGTGCACGTTAAAGAACACGCTGGATGGCCTTGACGGGAGACTACCATCTGTCTCTCAACTGCTATTCCAGTGGGTCCTCTCCCCCAACCTTCTCTGAGCCTTTGGGGTCCATGTGACCTGGCCATTTAGCCCATGGTGTGCAAAAAAGGGCAACTCAGAGGTAAAACAACCCAACCTAACATACTCCTTGAACACATTTCTGAGTAAGTATCAGATACATGATTACATCCTCTGCTTGACTGCATATCGGAAATTTTGGAAAAGGAGGAAAAACAGCAGATTGATCGATTAGTTCTCCTCGGTAGCAGTATTGCGGAAAATCGAAAAAATTTTCGAAATTAAATTATCTTTGATGCAACATGAAAACTTGCCTTTACCGTAGTTCTTTTTTTTATTTTTAACAACCGAGAGATCGGTGTATTTTTTTTCTATGTTTGCCCTCTTAAATTGCTGCACTACTTGCTGAATGCATGTTCTCAATAGTTTTTTGTATAAGAAGCGAAAAGAAGGATTAAAATATTTAAAATTTTCGTACCTTAAAAGTTTAACCTTACAGCAGTTTCACAAATTGCACTTGCTGCATTTGCGCTGGTTACAAATTGCACGCAGAGTTTACAGCAATTTTGCCAATTGCACTGGTTTGCAAGGTTTTTATAACGTAAACAATTTAAGCTACCTTTAACTATTTTTCAGGTGCTGATTTCAGATCTGGCCTTAAAATATGGCTAACACGTCACGTTTTCGTGTTATTGGTCATTTTGACTCCTATTAAGATCTTCCCATGCCAACACCTCAGGGCAACTGGGAAGATACTAGATATTTTACTTTTTATGGCTGGCAACACAGATTGCAAAGTGAGAGAAATCATGTAACAGTAACCTAACCTCAGAACACCATTATTCTCGATTTCATTGCAGGAGGAACACGTGCTGAACATTGAAGAGTGAAATTTGGCGTTTAAATGGCACAAGGGCTGCGTCGTGGATGTGTTAATGTGCCAGATAAGTTTTGTTTATGTGTGTGGAAATTATATTTTAAAATCCCAATGTCGTTCTTTGACAATATATTGGGAAGAAAGCCTATAACTTGTATTTTGGATGTCATGTTGGCGATCAGGAAAAAACATGGGCTCCACATGTGTGCTGCATTTCGTGCTTTATTGGTCTGAGTGAATGGTTGAAAGATATGATAAAATACATGCTCTTTGCAGTTTCAATGGTTTGGGGTGAGCCAACTAGTCACTTGTATAATTGCTATTTTTATTTAACTAAAGTTTCGGGCTTTTCAAAAAAGAACAAAAGCAAAATACAATATCCAAATATGCCTTCAACCATAAGGTCAGTTCCTCATGGAGAAGATCTTCCTACACCAACACCTACAACCAACTGGGAGGAGATAGATTCACATTCATCAGAGGAAGACTTTGAGGAATATACAGATCATCAGAGGAATACTCATCAGAGGAAGATTTCAGGCACATACAACCCCTAAAATGTTAGGCGAGCCTCATTGGATTCAGCATAACGAAGTAAATGATCTTGTTCGAGACCTAGGATCTTCCAAACAACAAGCTAAGATTTTAGGTTCAAGACTTCAAGAGTGGAATCTTCTGGCCAAGGGTACCAGAGTTTCTCTGTTCAGAAAGATAAATTTGGCATTATCTGATTATTACGAAATGCAAGATGGTTTGTGTTTTTGCATAGATATTTCAGGGCTGATGGAAGAATTTAGAACAACTTACGACACTAAGGAATGTCGTTTATTTATAGATTCGTCAAAATTCAGCTTAAAAACTCTCCTTTTGCCTAAAGGAAACCAAAAACCTTCCATTCCAGTGCCACACGCTGTGGGAATAAAGGAAACTTATGAAAGCATTGAAAAAAAACTTACTGCTATAAAATATGACCAATTTAAGTAGACAATGTGTGGTGACCTAAAAGTCATATCTCTCTTGCTCGGGCTTCAAGGAGGTTTCACAAAATTTTGCTGTTTTCTCTGTTTGTGGACAGTAGGGCCAGAAAGGAACACTGCAAAATAAAAGACTGGCCCAAAGAGATGTTTTTATTCCTAGAAAGAGTAATGTGAGGTATAAGATTCTAGTTGACACCTCTGATGTTCTGCTTCCACCACTACACATAAAATTGGGGCTTATGAAAAACTTTGTAAAGGCTATGGACAAAACTGGTAAAGGGTTTTTGCAATTGAAGAGAAATTTTCCAAAACTAAATGACGCCAAACTCAAAGAAGGGATCATTGTTGGTCCTCAAATCAGGAAGCTACCGAATGATACTGTCTTCGATGAAAAACTGAATATGAAGGAGTGCGCTGCATGGAAATCCTTCATGTCTGTGGTGCAGGGTTTTCTGGGGAATCACAAAGTGGAAAACTACCATCAGCTCGTTCAAGATCTTCTCAAAAACTATGAAACTTTTGGCTGCCAAATGTCGTTGAAAGTCTATTTCTTGCACTCGTATCTAGACTTCTTTCCCAAGAACATAGGAGCTGTCAGTGATAAGCAAAAGGTAAAATTTCACCAGGATAGCCGAACCATGGAGGAGAGTTACCAAGGCAGGCGGGACCCAGCAATGATGGGTGACTACTGCTGGTTCTTGCAGAATGAAGATACCTCAGCACATTAAAGACAAAAATGAACTTCTTGTAAGTATAAAGATCCTTACCCGTGTTTCCATATTTTGCTTTTAAATATTATTTCATTTGTTACTTTATATTTAGTGGTCTATAGTTATGATATTTCTAATTTTTTCACTGTAATTATGTAATTAAATAATGAGTTTCAAGTTGCAATTTATTAAAATACTCACATTTATCTTCATTTCCCAAATATGCGAATTCATTGAAATTTGAAATACATCAATCGTAATGTAAAAGAAACTGTACGTGCTGCAGATTTTTCACGGTCATATTTGAATTGAGTACCCCAAAATTAGTTAAAAACGTCCTATTTGACCAATGTTATAAAAAAAAGCTTCAATTTGTGTCTACTGTTGGATCTCCACCTCCCCCTTCTTCGATACGCCATGGATGTATATATATATGTACCTAATTTTCTATAGCGACTTAAAATTCAATGTGGTTAAACTTTCCCTCTACGAGAAACAATTTTTTAGCTAACCACAAGGACAAGATTATCTCCATACTAGAGCTACGTCGAATATTTTCTCTTAAAAATAAATAGTGACACCCTTTGTTTTAAAATTAATAACCTTTTTATAGTCCTTTCAGCGTATAAATGACAGCCTCCTGTCAGACCTCTGTGGAATGCAGCTGCTTGAGGAGGCATATACTTATTTCTTTATAATTGCGATTAGAGCCAGAAATTTCATTTACTTTTGTAGACAAAAAATTCTCTCCAAGAGTTTATAGTCTTCACGAAAGCTTTCTTTCTGTAATCGAGTATTCATACCTTTCCAAGGAGAATGCGTAGAAACGAAACAGTACAAAAACTTCTGAAATGCATTTTTTATTTTATTATGCTCAGCTGTTAAATATTATTGCACGTTTCGGTGCCACAACAATTAAATAAAGGAATAGTCAATCTGCCCAGAACACCAAAGGTCGCTGGCCAAAATAAGCATCATCAAAGTGATTTTGTTCATGCTCATCTTAAAGTTGCATAAATACCTAGAGCTTCAATTTTTTTGTACTGTATAAAAAAGTAATTAAAAGGAAAGTGTCAAAATAATGATCCCTTTCTTTCTTATTTCAGCTAAACATGTTAATTACCGCAAGTTTGAAACCACCGTCACAGAAACTCCAACAGCAACAGGACATATAGAAAAATTTCCTAAACGTAACTAGTGAATTTGTGGTATTCCAGGAATATAAACGTAGAGTAATATTCGATTTTAAAGGTTATTTTGCGTATAAATTTACCTCGAATAATAGAATAAATAAAATGTCATAAGTATCAACATGTGGAAATGAATAGTGTATGAGCAAGTTTTGAATTATTGATGTAGTAACATGGAATCGTTTCCTTTCATTTGATGTATTTGCATAAAACGAATATTAGAGTTGTTTAAAATTACGTAAATACTTCTTCTCTAATATATACTTAGTAATTTGCTTAGACGTACCTCTATAATACATAGATAGAAGGCAATTTCATACTATACATTACATGAGGTACGTCACAGATTTAAAACGTGACACATTCTTCATTTTCGAAGACTGATAAATAAACAAGTTAGGGCTGATGATTTAGACTCTAAAGACCATAAATATTTCTACGATGCGACATAATCTCCTGCTAGAAAAATCTCCATTCGCAAGATTGGCATTTACTTTCGATTTCCTCGTAGATTCACTACAAAATTCACTTGCAGTGTGAATCATCTCCACCATTTGACTTCTTAACGCTACTCCTAAGAGTAACGAGGTTAACTGGGGTAAAAACGATCCATTATCGCATCACCTGATCGTCCAACATGCCTTTATACTTCCGGGAACTAATGCGACCCGACATAGGAACCAGAAAACACAATCCGTGTCAAGAAAATACCCTGCACACCATCACACTACCTCCAGCACCTTGAACAGTACGAGCTACACGTGACGAATCTATTGCATTATGGGGCTCTCGCGACACTGGTGTCGGCCATCTGTTGAACACAGTGTATAACGTGATTCCTTTGACTACACACGATATTTTTTCAGTCCTCTAGGTTCCAGGTTCAGTATATCATCGGAATCTTCGGATCCTGTTGTCTTCAGAAATGGAAATCTTTCCTATCATGGTGTTCCAAATTTAAAAGTTTTAAATTCTCTTTGCATAGTTTTCGTTGCAATGGGTTTAAAGTGCTGCTAGCGTTCATCTCTCTTAGCTGATGAACTATAGCAGCTGTTTAGCCGTTTAGTTTGTGCCGACAAACGCCTGTCCCTGTTTGTAGAGCCTTTTTCCTACCTCATTTAGCACGACTGTCTGACGTTTTTTGAGACCGTTGCCATGCATTTCGGATATTGCGCCCCATGATTTTCCGCTGAGTTCCATCGCATCCGTTCCAGATGCTTCTGCCAGTTGTGCTCCAAAGATGAGTTCCTTTAGAAGTCAGTCTGATCATCATTTCTACCCAAGTCGTACCTGACTGTGCTTTTCACCTTGTCTCTGTGGCTTTTATAGGACTTCGTAGTGATGTAGAACATTTACGTCAGTAAGAAATTTTTCATTTCTTACTGACGTAAGCCTTCTGTTCTTGTGCTCACTCTATGGACATGCAAAAATTATTTTTATTTGCTAAACCAAGCACAATATTACGGGCGATGACGGAAGTCTAGGATCATATGTTCGGTGCTTTCTATCCCTTCTTCTATCTTCCTTTGTGGCAAGTGCGGTATCATCGAACAGGTGATTTTCTGGGCAATTTGAATATCATGCATTCCACTTAATTTTATATTATCACTTTTTTATGATAAATATTATGAAGCTTGCTCAACGTTTGCCCATATGAGTACATGACTACCATAATTAAACAAACTCCATATCCGTATTAGTAATATTAAATCAAATTAAATTGCTGAAACTTTAATGAAAACTGTCACATAATAGACATAAGTTAATATAAATGTATAAATTTTGAACGATATTTCCTTTTACACCGCAATAAAACTCAGAGCTCACTTCCATAACATGTGTACCATCGAAAATTTACTCTGTTTAATCGAATATTCTTTTCATTTCTGTCAAAAATTTGGATTGTAATATGAGTATTATACATAATTATGATAAAAATATAGCAAATTTCTAGTGTTTCTACAGTAAATGTCTAAGAATTCTACTATATATATTATGTTTACTTTTATATAATCGGAAGCATCTGCAGACTGTTAGATAAACTCTAATTCAACTACGTGGTATAAATTTAATGAATTTCTTCTGTATTCAAAATCTATAAATCATATGCTCCTTTCGCTCTTATTTGATCAGTCTATAAGGCTGTTAAGGAATCTAGAATTATCTACAATTCCATTGATATCGGTCAATTATAATTTTTTTAATATTATGTAATGAATTTATTATAGGATATATGTAAAAAACTGGAATTATTGTTTTATTTTCTAGCACACACTATTAAGCAACAACGGTTTGACACTACAGAGACTCCAACTGTAACAGCACATGAAGCCAGATCTCCTAAAAGTAACTATTATTCCTGTTGTATACTACAAATTTAAGCTCTGGGTAACGCAGTGAACCCTTGATTGAACGGACTAATGGGAGCAAGGGATATTCGTTAGTGTCGAAAATCTATTAATTCCTCAGGTTTATATGCCAATACTCAATTAAATATACATCCCACATTTCTATTGCAATGTTTAGAAACAAATTAAAATATATTTTTTTTAATTTTGATATTTAGTATATTATATTTGAGAACAGGAGTTAAAATAACCATTTTGTTTTTGCTGTGGACAATAGTTTGAGGGGGGTGTCATTAAAAGAACAAGCAATAATGTTTAACCTTGCTTATTACATTTTACTTGTCATATGTATTGGCGTAAAACAATATGAAAAAAATATGAATATAAAATTTATAATAATAATAAATAAATACCCCCCTCAAGCAGCTGCTTGCCACAGAGGTCTGACAGGAGCCTGTCAGTTTATATGCCACAGTAGAAGGTCTGAGAGGATGGCAGGACCTCAGCAGAAAAACCACACAAACAACCACGCCTTACCCGGGGCTCGAACCCAGGTCCCTTAGATCAGTAGCCAAGCGCGCTAACCACTCGGCCATGGGACGGCTATAAAATTTATATCTAAGTCAAAACTGGAGTTGGCTTGTCGAAGCAGTGTGTGAAGCATGGGACTAGATCCAGAAATGATCTGCTGAACATTCGCTTAATGACGTTGTAGATAGTTGCATAATGTTATTGATATTTTCTTCTTGAGTCTTATTAAAACAACATTTACTTAATAGAACCAAATTAAAAAATGTATCTAATTTTCTCACGGGTCGGATAAAATTGTTAATGGGACAGAGTTTGTACACGCCTGTTATAGAATATTAGTTTGAAATATTGTAATATTTATTCCATTTGATAACCACTGTAATAAACAATTAAACTGCAAACTTTCAATTATCATTTTACCACTTTTATTTTGGTGAGGAGGCAGTCGAAAATATTTGGTGCTCACCATGAAATGGTGAGCACCAAATATTTTCGAATATATTCAAATATTTGGTGCTCACCATGAAATGGTGAGCACCAAATATTTGCAGCTCTTCTCTAAAAGATGAGAGAAGAGCTCATCTTTGAGAGAGAGCAATTGAGCTTGATGCTCTCCTCTCAAAACGGTTGCAAACACTTTCCCTATAAAGAGTTTAGTAGGGCTTTTCTTGTAAGGAAGTTTTAGCTAATAATCTTCATTTTCGAGAATTATAGTAAATAATAATAATAAATGAAAATTCCTTCAAGCAGCTGCTTGCCACAGAGGTCTGACAGGAACCTATCAGTTTAATACGCCATAGAAGAAGGTCTCTGAGGATGGCGGGATCACAGCAGTAAGACAACAGCAAATATTCACGCCTTATCTGGGGCTCGAACCCATGTCCCTTAGATATCATTTCTAAAAACATGTTCATCAGCTATAACGAACTATATTTGTATTCTTTCGTTAAAATTATAAGGTGTCGGTTTTCTGACACTTGAATAAATATTTGCTGCCGATGTGACAGAGAGTCTGAAGGTTTTTATCCTCAAAAAAATATGCACAGTATCAATTGCTCATCCCTTCTCATCTGATGCCTTTGCCAAATGGGATCACTCGCTGCTACAGAGAGAATGGAGCCTTTTCTCAAAGGAGCAAAATCAACCTGCTGTTCACCTGTAACCTAATGCCTTTGCCAAAGGGGATCATTCACTGCTACAGAGACAATGAAGCCTTGGTTCAAAGCAATTAAAACAAAAATAAAAAAAGGCAGTGGCATACTGGAAAATCTCCCTCCCCCTCTACGCAAGAACTGTTTGGGGAGGTCTTTTACGAAAATCTCTCTATCACATAGTCAGAGACATATTTGTGCCTCGCTGACAGTGCCATACAGTAATCGGAGAAAAAAGTGAGTCTTGAATGACTTCTATATTCTCTTGCTGAAGACGTCAATGCATTATTATATTGCACGAACTACCTGTCGTTTACGTGATACATAAAAACTTATTTGGATATGAACAAATTCCACCTCTATCAGCTGCTTACCACAAAGGTCTGACAGTTTAAATGCCATAGTAGAAGGCCTGTGAGGATGGCGGGACCTCAGTAGAAAGACAACACAAATATCCATGCCTTACCGGGAGCTCGAACACAAGTCCCTTATATGAACACAGGTCCCTTATATGAACACAGGTCCCTTATATTAGTAGCCAAGCGCGCTAACCACTAGGCCATAGGACCGCTAGTTTGGATGTATAATTTTTTTATTTTTAACAATTAGGTGGGGGAATGAATATTTTTAACAACGCTTTAGAGAGAAATTCATGGACATTATATTTCATGTGTACTTCAATTCGAGATATAATCTTGAGTTTATTATCTTATATGTTATATCTCTGTAACAGATTATTACACATTAATCATTATGGAACATATTAAAGATATAGATGTTAACCACGAATAATATATATTTAAAGTAATATTCTGCTTTTTAAGTATTATGTCGTTTATATAGGAACCAAAAACAGCTTGCATAATGATTTATTTTTGATTCATTTCGATAATCTGTTGTTTACAACCTTATTCATTATGCATTTGTATTGAACAAAATTAGCGGCACTAAGTTTGGGATGTTTTACCTTTGAGCGGCAGTGTTTGGCACACAATGGGCTAAATGCCAAAGTCAAAAAAACCGGGAGACTCAGAGAAGTTTGGGGGAAGAGTACCCATTGGACAGCTGTTAGGAGACAGATGGTAACCTCCCATAAAATCCATCCGACATGTTCTTTAACTTGAACATGATGACTCTCCTGCTCACAGTGTCACTGCTATTGTCCCATTCGACACCTATATACTGCTGTCTTTATAAGCCCATACGTTTCTGACAGTTGGCAAGGGGAGGGAGGTTAGTTAAAATAAATCTGAACGCTGGCACAGGTGGGACTGAGAACTCCAGATTTCGAGAACTGCACTAAAGAAAGCAGCAAGGGTTTATTGAATTGAAAGTAGATAGATTTTGGCGTGGTTTTCTTGAAACAATATAAATTGAAAGTAAAGAAGTTGTTTTAATAACTTTTTTTTCTCTTTCTTTGCTTTGTTTGTAACAGAAATGTTGCTTATCGAATATCACATTTTATCAGAGAGTCAAACTTAGTGTAACACAATTATATTTATATTTAGAGATTTTGGTGAATTAATTAAAAAATTACTAGAGTTTCTTTAAAAATCATCTTTTATATTGGTTTCGCTTTAGTTATAAGAAGTTCTGTGTTAGTTAGTTTTTCTGTTTGACCTTCATCCGGCTTCTTGGATGTTATTTTCGTTCTCTGACTAATATTTTGCAGTCCTTTTTTTTTCTAAATATAAGAGTGCTGGGACGAGGTACTTCCCCAGTTGAAATTTTAATGAATAGAAAAGTGCAAAGAAATTTAACATAAGTATTAAATATTTTTTGAATAATTATATCTTCGAATAAATATTAAAGAAGAGCGTTATAATCCATTCGGTTCATCTCACTTACCCCTCTCAGCATTATTTTGCGTCTCGTCCTAATGAGCAAAGCTATTTTTGAGGACATTAAGCCGATAAATAGTGATGCTATTTCGTATTTTTCGAAAGGTTGGTATAGACATGAATCGTATTATTCGGCTTAGATAAATTCAAGCAGCGTATTATTCTTAAGAACTTTTTCATAAAGCAAATATTGTTACAAATTCTAAAACTGACAAAATATCACTTTACAAATTAAACCAACACATTTTAAAAAAATAAAAAAAATTCTTGTAGATATATCAGGACTTGAAAAGTCCGTACCAGTTAATTATCAAAAATGCCAACGTACCGATTCATCTTTTCTAGGAATACTTTAAAATTCATTTTTAAAATTTACTTTTGAAAATTTATAATTGGAGGAATATTTTAACTTTGAGTACTTTATGTTATTATTCTGTCGCTCCTTTGCCAAAACTAAAAAAATATAATAATAATAATAATAATAATAATAATAATAATAATAATAATAATAATAATAATAATAATAATAATAATAATAATAATAATAATAATAATAATAATAATAATAATAATAATAATAATAATAATAATAATAATAATAATAATAATAATAATAATAATAATAATAATAATAATAATAATAATAATAATAATAATAATAATAATAATAATAATAATAATAATAATAATAATAATAATAATAATAATAATAATAATAATAATAATAATAATAATAATAATAATAATAATAATAATAATAATAATAATAATAATAATAATAATAATAATAATAATAATAATAATAATAATAATAATAATAATAATAATAATAATAATAATAATAATAATAATAATAATAATAATAATAATAATAATAATAATAATAATAATAATAATAATAATAATAATAATAATAATAATAATAATAATAATAATAATAATAATAATAATAATAATAATAATAATAATAATAATAATAATAATAATAATAATAATAATAATAATAATAATAATAATAATAATAATAATAATAATAATAATAATAATAATAATAATAATAATAATAATAATAATAATAATAATAATAATAATAATAATAATAATAATAATAATAATAATAATAATAATAATAATAATAATAATAATAATAATAATAATAATAATAATAATAATAATAATAATAATAATAATAATAATAATAATAATAATAATAATAATAATAATAATAATAATAATAATAATAATAATAATAATGTAATTATATTCTCATATTTAATTGCAATATTTTATTGTAATTTGAATCAATTACAATTGCCGGTATTATATAATTGAAAACAAACCGTAAATAAGGTGTCAAAATGGAAATAATTGAGATGTAGAATATGTTGTGGATTAATATCAATAACGCTGCTTACAATTCTGTTTTTTTGCTGTTAAAAACGGAAATTACCTATGGAACGGCAACATTTTCATGCAAAACTCAATTAATTATGTTAAGTGTTCAAAACTACTTCTTTGTCCACACATACGAAATAGGAATCCCAACCACCTCTGATCAGTAGTAATTTCATTCAGATTAAATTATTTTACATATTCTCATAATCGATGAATAATTAATTATAAGCAAAAAATCGTGTTTAGAATGTTGCGTTGTTTTTTTACAGCAAATAGACATCATGAAAGGAAATTGGACACCACCATAACCACTACAGAGACTCCAACGGTAACAGCTCATGAAGCCAGATCTCCTAAAAGTAAGTAATGCATTAGTAGTATACCATGAAAATAAACTGAGCGAAATAGAATAATAACAGACTTTAAAGAAGAATAAAATTTCACATTAAGTGTATTTTCTTTCAAGCGTAAATACTGCTCACACACCAAGTTCACCAAGGCCTCGTTTTGTATTGGTTCATGAAAATTGATAAAAAGTAATTCATCATAAGGAGCATGCTCTAACATATGAATTAATGAATAATTCTCTACAGCGAACAAACATCATAAGAAGAAATTTGACACTACCATAACCACTACAGAGACTCCAACGGTAACAGCTCATGAAGCCAGATCTCCTAAAAGTAAGTAATGCATTAGTAGTATACCATGAAAATAAACTGAGAGAAATGGAATAATAGTAAACTTTAAAGAAGAATAAAATTTAGCATTGTTTTTTCGCATGTAGGCTAAACAAAAAGTACTTTTGTATCTATTCGATATTCTCGGCTGATACCCACCCTCCTCAGTTAGAAAGAGGACACCGATGGGTTTGGAAAGTCTGCCGTCTGTCGTATTGGACGTGGTAACGTGTGCAGAAACACATTGTGCACGTTAAAGAAAAGGCTTGATGTGCCTTGATAGGATGCTACCATTTGTCTCCTAACAGCTGTCCAATGGATCCCCTTCCCCAACATTCCCTGAGCCTTTGGGGTCTTGTGACATGAAATTATTTAATGTATGTAAAGCAGTGTATCACACAGGTATATCACCTTGGTTTTTACCAACCGGTATAATGAAACTAGGTAATACATGAATATACAACAAAATCTCATACTGCTATGGCCAAAAAGTTGGGGACTGAACTGATATTTGAGAAATTATGACGCTCTCCTGCTATTCGGATGTATCTTCTTCAAAGTAGTCCCTGTAACAATGTATACACCGATTCCAGTGATTTTGAAACTATTGGAAGTATTTTGATGGGCCTTTCCTTTTTGGAATTCCCAATAGTTTCTGCGTCGTGTTCTGAACGATAGTCTTTCAAGCGAGCTTTAAGCTTGAGGAACAAATGCCACAAATATTTAAAACCGGTAATTATGGAGGATCACAGTGATGGAGTGCTTCGCAAGAAATTATTGAATGCGAACCGTTGAATGTGTAGGGGAATTGTCATGATACAATTGAGAACTCATTTTAAAACGATGATTTGAAACACATGAAACACCTTCCATTGAACACTCGATAATTCAGACTGTGGCAGACAAAAAGGGTAATTCACTAGTTACAATGTAGACTGGATGAGTCCACGAACATATTACGACATGTCGGAACTCGCTATGACGCAGCATTTCAAGATACAGAGTCAGTTAACAAACTTTTTGATGACATTGGTTTTTAAAATTAAATTAAAGTTAGGAAACATATTCTAATTTATTTACTTGCTTTCCACAAAACACTGAAAATGCTTTTGGAATACAAAGTTATTGATTTTGATATATATTTATTAGTTGGAAAACTGACAAAGTCTGGAAGAGCTGAATTGTTTGCATTACATGTTTACAATTGTTTCTCACAATACCAAGGACCAAACATATCACATGAAGTTGTAATGATTGTTTACTTGGGGAAAGTTAATTGCAATAAAGTACATTTACATATTTACAATGCAGAATTAAAAATAAAATCATATTACTTCTTTAACATTCCAAATTCCTCTATAGGGGAGAGTTGTACTTAGAAATCCTGCTGACGGCTAATATGCAAAATCTTATTGCATAACTCTTATATTGGAAATGAGCCCAATTTATTTTCCTTTGTTTTTATGTATGAATTATGTTAAATATCAATTGCATGCTACAATTGTTTGCAGTAGTTCTTTTCAATGTGGGGAACCTAATAGATCATATGGAATTGTAATTTGTTGAGTCAAAAAAGGCTTGCTTCAGCCAATTCTTTCTTGTATACTCTCTTAATGTTAAGACTATGTGTATGAAATAAACCACTTTAAATGTAATTTCTTTCCAAAAATCACTGATAGTGCTTTTGGAGGAGAGTATTATTGTTTTTGGCATAAACTTGGTAGAAGAAAAATTTAGAAGGCTAGGAAAAGTTGTAATTTTTATATTAGATACCTGCAATAGTTTCTCACATTGTCAATGATCAAAGAGCTCTAGAGTTGTACTGGTTGTTTCATTGAGCTAAAGGGCACTTTAAACAGGTACATTTTCATATTTACAAGGGAGGGCTAAAAACAATAAATTCATATTACGTCTTTAACATTCCATATTCCTCTGAAAGAAAGCAGTTGTACATAGAAATTATGCTGGTTGTTAATATGCATAATTATATTGCATTCACTCTGATATTAGAAATGAGTCTAATTTGTTTTCATTTACTTTTATGTATGATTTATGTCAAAATTAAATTTCATGCTACAGTTGCTTGCAGTAGTTCTTTTCAATGTAGGGAAACTAATAGATCATATTGGATTGTGATGTGGGTTGAGTAAAAAAAAAGCTTGCTTCGCCTACCCTTTTCTAGAGACTCTCTTATTGCTAAGATTATGTGTATGAAACAAACCATTTTATATACAAATGTGTTTCAAAAACCACTGATAATGCTTTTGGAAGTTGGTGTTATTACTTTTGACATAAACTTGGTAGCAGAAAAATTGACATGGCCAGGAAAAGTTGCAATTTTTGTTAGATACCTGCAATAGTTTCTCACATTGTAAGGGATCAAAGAGTTCATGTGAAGTTGTAATGGTTGTTCCATTGGAACCAGACCACTTTAAATAGGTATATTTCCATATTTATAAGGGAGAATTAACAGCAATAAAATCATACTACTTTTTGCACTGTCCAAATTCCTCTATAGGAGAAGAATTGCCTATAACAATCCTATCAGAAAATGCTAATATGCAACTTTTAATTTCATTAGTAGTATTCTTGGAAGACAGTCCAAGTAGTTTTCGCTTGTTTTTCGAAATTAAGTAAATGGGTTCAGTGTGCAAAAGTTATTTGTAGTAGTTTTTATCACTCTAGAAAACCAAATATATTACATGAAGTTGTAAAGTGTGTTGAGTTAGAAAAATCTCGCTTCATTGAACTACACATTGCCATGTTGAAGACAGAAGGAATACATATAACTTTAGTGAAGGTTAAAAACACTCTTAATACCTATACAAGGGAATCATTTCAGATGAAGAGATTATTTCAAAATGTTGCTGAGTGTGAATTACATGAAATTTGTAATTTCATTTCTTTATCATTTCTTTTATATTGGCTTAAGGGTATGAAACATATTGTTACGACAGAAGAATCTGGCAACCGAAAGCAAAGTTTCAGCCAACGAATAAGAACGTTGGGAGAATTTGGAGAAGAAGAGTGGAGCGTTAACGGTCGTTTTGTATTGTAACGGTCGTTGTGTTGTAACGGTCGGGAGAGTTCGAAAATGGACGGTGAGCTGTTCTGAGACAGTGCGCGTAAGTATCAAGAAGTAACTTGATGTGTTGTGTATACGCGGAAGGATAAAAGTGGGATCTTTTATCGTTAAGTATCAAGAAGTAACTTGATGTGTTGTGTATACGCGGAAGTATAAAAGTGGGAACTTTTATGGCTAACTTCGAATGTCTACACGGACTGTCTTTTTGTTCGGCTAGTGTGTGAAAAGTTATTAGCACAGGACGAGAATTGGTTTACGAGTGAAGATCTTCGGGTGACCTGGTAAATCAAGTAAAAGGTAGTATTTTAGTAAAATACACAGAGCTGATATTGTGTGCTCTACGCAGGAAGATTGATGACTTGTGCATGTTAATAGTTGATTTGTTAATAAGATACTTCATCCATATTTCCTTTGTAACAATTTACCTTGTATTGAATTTGGTTTTGAAATATAGCTTTTAATACTCACGCTCAGCGGCTATCCATTTTTGTGATCCGCAACATTTGGTGTCAGAAGTGGGATTAATTTAATTGAATGCCTTTCACTAGAAGTATGGATGAGTTAATAAAGCTGATGACTGATATGAAAGCCGAAATAGCGACACAAAATAGTACATTAGACGAAATGATAGCCGAAATGGCCGCACGAAATAATGAGTTGAGGAATAAAAGAGGTGATCTGGCCGCACAAAATACTGAGATTAAAGGTGATATAGCTGCCCAAAGCGATAAAATAGGTGATTTGAAAGCCGAAATGGCCGCACAAAATAATGAGTTGAGAACGGAGATAGTTTCTCAAAAAGATGATTTGAAAGCCGAAATAGCCGCACAAAATACTGAGATGAGAGCTGAAGTGGCTTCTCGAGTTGGTAAGATTATTGATCACTTCAAGGATCATAAAACCGAACTCAATAGACAATGCAATAGTTTAAATGTTGAATTTGTCAGTGAAAAAGATGATCTTGATAGTGTTAAGTTAGATTGTAAACATGGAAAAGAGAAAGGCAACGCATATAAAAATGTGGATCTGCTACTGGAAATCAAGAATTGTAGAGATAGCACAGATAATGCCTTTGACCACGCAACTACTGGTAATGCATGGCAGAGTGTCTATGTCGCTGGTGACATGTCTAGGAACTGTGAAGAACAATCACACAGATTAGAGAGCTGTGAGACTAAACAGTACGCTTTGCACTTCAAAATACCTAGGTATACAAGTCTGGCACGATCTGAAGAGAGATCCACACGAAAGGTATTCTATTCCTCGCCGTCAGCAAAATGTGTCATGGACATTTATCGCAAAGGCAGAGTAACGAGTGGTAATGAGGGGGAACGAAACAGAGTTTACGTTTCGCAGAGTGGTCCGAGTAAAGAAGAGGCGTCCATTCATCATAGATACAAAGTGCCCTTCGTCGTTACCCGGGAAGTCGGAGAGATTTTTCCGAAGCATATAGCCACACTTGAATCGTTTATAGAAAGTGGGGATTTAAGAAAGAAGAATTCCGAAGGATGGCTTAGAAGCATAACAGGTGATGCTAGTAAAAGAGCTTCAGGCAGAGACAGTACTTCAAAGACTAACTTTCTGGATGAAACTAAGCCTCAGAGTTACGATCAGAGAGAAGTAAAGCCCTCAGACAATCTCAACGAAACCATGCTGAATTTCTTTTCTGAACAGTCAATGTGCAGATTTGGACATTATAACCATTTAGATTATAAGGATATAGAAAAGTTTTATCACGATTACAAGAGCTCTAAAGTGGACAATATCATGTTACAGAACTCGTCGCTGATCTCCAGAATGAACAATTTGGCAATCATGACTGATATTTCCCTGGCTAATTACAATGAGAGCTCCAAGAAAGTGAATTCGGAAGAAACAGCAAATATGACCTCCTCGGGTCATGTGTTTTGCTGGAGACCCGAGTGGCGCCATCGGATGGTGGATAAAAACAGCACAGGAGGTGTCGGCAACAAAGTGAGTCTTGTCTTGGCTCCTGCACTTGCTGCTTTAGGTCTCAAGGTCCCTATGATCTCCGGTCGTGCTCTCCAATTGACGGGAGATACTCGGGACAAATTGGAATCCATCCCTGGCTTCACAGTCGACTGCACTAAAGATAAAATCGAGCAGATGATGGAAGACGTCGGATGCTGCATCGTAGGACAGACAGAGGAGCTGGTGCCAACAGATGAGATTTACCGCTGCAAGGATCTGACGGCTACCGTAGATAGCGTTCCTCTAAGGAGATGCTCAATTGTGTCCAAAAAGCTGGCTGAAGGAGTGTGCGCTTTGGTTTATGATGTTGAATTCGGAAAAGGAGCTATTGATCTCATCAGTACAGAAGATGTTGCTGTTGATTTAGTTAAGAAAATGGTTGCAGCATCACAAGCTCGTGGAATGAAGAGTTTGAGTTGTTCAGCTGTTATCAGTAACATGGATTCACCTCTTGAAAACTCTGTTGACAACTCTCTGGAAGTGATGGAAGCTGTTCAGTGTTTCCTTGGTAACGGATCCTTGGAACTGCAAGAGCTCGTCGAAGAGTTAGGAGGAGAACTTCTGCGTTTTGTGAACATTGTGGATAATAGGGTAGATGAAGCATCACGTGTCCGTAAGGTTCTGCATAACGGCAATGCTTTGAACAAGTTTCGTAACATGTTAATAGAACAAAGAGTATCTGAAGATGTTGCAAGCTGGCTATGTGAAGGTAAAACAGAGAAAATATTGCTAGTAGCCCGACACATCATTGATTTCACTTATACAGGAGAAACAGGTAAGGTTGTCGGATTAGAAGCTGCAGTTCTAGCAAGAGTATGGAAGGAGGAGATGGACCGAAGCGCTAAAAAGAATTATGGAGCTGATATAATTGTGAAGCACCTTGGGGATCAAATTGAATCAGGTGAAATATGGCTGAAGGTTCATCACGACAGTTCTGAATTAAGTGAAAGTCAACTGACAAAAGGGTCAGACTGGAGGATGAAACTCCTCCCTAGATTTTATGTCACTAATGACTTTCATTCCTTGTTACTCTTGATAGAAGTAAAAATCCAAAGAAGAAAACTTTCGACAAAGAAGAAAACTTTTTACAGGTTTTGCACGAAAACTCTTAGTCGATTCTTCTCCCTGCAGAGACATAAACGTGTTCACAAGGGCTATAGGCCTTACACGTATTATGTTTGTGGACGAGGCTTCAGTCAGAAAAGAAATCTACGTCATAATGAGATTCGCTTTCATTTTGACACAGACGTGGTATATCGCATTCGTCGACGTCCAGCTACAAAGAGCAAAGTGGTTCACGTGGATCGTTTGACCCCGTTTCATCGAAGAACTGAAGAAGCTTTGGAATCCAGAATTGTTCGGGACGAACAAGACCTAGGAAGGGGGCAGTGTTACGACAGAAGAATCTGGCAACCGAAAGCAAAGTTTCAGCCAACGAATAAGAACGTTGGGAGAATTTGGAGAAGAAGAGTGGAGCGTTAACGGTCGTTTTGTATTGTAACGGTCGTTGTGTTGTAACGGTCGGGAGAGTTCGAAAATGGACGGTGAGCTGTTCTGAGACAGTGCGCGTAAGTATCAAGAAGTAACTTGATGTGTTGTGTATACGCGGAAGGATAAAAGTGGGATCTTTTATCGTTAAGTATCAAGAAGTAACTTGATGTGTTGTGTATACGCGGAAGTATAAAAGTGGGAACTTTTATGGCTAACTTCGAATGTCTACACGGACTGTCTTTTTGTTCGGCTAGTGTGTGAAAAGTTATTAGCACAGGAC
Source organism: Ryuthela nishihirai (assembly GCA_038380435.1). Classification (NCBI taxonomy): domain Eukaryota; kingdom Metazoa; phylum Arthropoda; class Arachnida; order Araneae; family Heptathelidae; genus Ryuthela; species Ryuthela nishihirai. The sequence goes on along the minus strand of JAWZYU010000024.1, from coordinate 33,028,791 downwards.
GAGAATTGGTTTACGAGTGAAGATCTTCGGGTGACCTGGTAAATCAAGTAAAAGGTAGTATTTTAGTAAAATACACAGAGCTGATATTGTGTGCTCTACGCAGGAAGATTGATGACTTGTGCATGTTAATAGTTGATTTGTTAATAAGATACTTCATCCATATTTCCTTTGTAACAATTTACCTTGTATTGAATTTGGTTTTGAAATATAGCTTTTAATACTCACGCTCAGCGGCTATCCATTTTTGTGATCCGCAACAATATTTTAAATACACTAATACTGCTTTTTGCAGTTTTTAGCACATGTTCTGTTTCTATGTATTGTGGAATTTGGCAGTTTACTTTTGGTGTAAATTGAATAAATGAAATAAAACTTAGAACTGAGATATTAAGTGCTAAGGTACTTAAAGCTGACTATATAGAGCTAAAAGTACATTTTTTTGAAAAAGGGACTGTTAATAGAAAATGTAAATGCATACATGAAATTTGTGAAAAAACAAAGAATCGTCTTCTGATGGATAATTTTGTGAAGGGAGGTTTTTTATTGTGGGAAGGGTGATATAGTATATATTTAAGAATTTTCCTTTCTTTACTCAGTATATTTAGAGTGTGTGGGATTAAAATTCAAAACATTGAAATGATGATTATTGATATGAAAAGAAATTGTGAATATGAAATTTGTCAAAAGAATTTTTTCGAGTTAGCTGTTTCCCATGATAGACAATATTATATGGGACGAGTGTCGCCATCTAATGGAGTTGGTACGATTAACTTTGTTAATAAACTTAATATTTTTCTGTTTTGGATAGTAGTAAAAAATAAATTTGTGATTAGGCAAATGTATTTTATAAATTATCCTAAAGGCACTACAACTCAAGATTTTTTTTGTATTGTTTCACAATGGTCATAGAAAGTTTAGGTACTTCTGTAAAAGATGAGCTTTATAATATAAAATAAGAAACTCTATCTGATTTTTGTGAATATGAGAATCATAATTTAAATAAATTCCTCAATGTATCTGTAATTCCCTTTAATATCAGAAGTTTGAGGCAAAAAGTCAAAACTTTAATGAATTAATTGTGATAATGGAGCAGATGGATTACAGATTTGATGTAACATAGTTGTCTGAAATATGGGTGAAAATTGAAGAGGTTGAATTATATAATATATAAGGATACATAGGTTATTATCAGTGTAGATAATCTATCCAATCAGGAGGAGTATTAATATATATTAAATTAGGAACATATTCTTTTACTCAGCGAAGTTCTCATATGTTAAGCGCAGAGGTAGTGCACTCCACATCATCATCATCATCATCATCATCATCATCATCATCATCATCATCATCATCATCATCATCATCATCAAGCAGCCATGGGCTACGGAGGTCCAACCAGACCGTGCAATTTAGTTCTCCAAGCAAGTCTATCCTGAGCTACATCTACTGCATCTGGCCACTGCACACCAATTCTAACAAGGTCCTGTTTGACATTGTCTGCCCACTGCATCCTAGGTCTCCCCTTCTTTCTGAGGCCTTTAGGCACACTGTTCATAACCCTATTCGCCAATCTATAATTATTCATACGGGCAACATGGCCAAACCAACGGAGTCTCTCTCTGCACAATATGCTGCTTAAAGGAGGTTGCAAACTCCTTTGCCTAATCTCATCATTAGTTACAAAGTTGAACCACCTAATGCCCAAGATACTGCGTAAGCATCTGGAATCAAAAGCATCTAGTTTCCTGTTATCTTGTTTACAAAGTGTCCAAGTTTCACTACCATAACTAACCCTAGAAAGAACCAAACTATTATATAGTCTAATTTTAGTCTTTAGGTGTATACGCCTATTTCTCCACACTCTCCATAGGTTCTTAAAAGTCCCGGCAGCAATCCCTATTCGTCTGTTAATCTCATGCCGCACATCACCATTATCTGTTACATAGCTCCCAAGATAATTAAACTGTGACACCTTCTCAAGACTGCAACCATTCAGATTAACTGAATCACAGCCTGCCTGACCAATTTTCATCACTTTAGTTGTCTCTCTGTTTATAACCAAACCTACTCTATTACCAGTCTCATCAACAGCTCGAATGAAAGAGTTCATCTCATCAACATCATTTGCCAAAAGGGCTAAATCATCAGCATAATCTAAATCAGAAATTTTCGTATCTCCAGCCCATTTAAGCCCAAAATCTTTCCCTTGAAGTGAATTTCGCATAACATAATCAATAACCAAGCTAAAGAGAAAAGGAGACAAAATGCACCCTTGTCGAACACCAGAAGTAATGCTAAACCAATTGCTACAAGCCTTACCAACTCTCACACACTACTCGGTGTTATTATAGAGAGCTTTCATAATGTTAACTAACTTGTCTGGTATACCATATGATCTCACAATCAACCACAAATTATGACGATCAACAGAGTCGAAAGCCTTTTTGAAATCAACAAAGCTAGCAACCAAAGGTTTCTGAAACTCTAAACATTTCTCAAGAATCTGCCTAAGTGAAAATATCTGATCCACACATCCCCTACCACTTCTGAATCCACATTGCTCATCACGCAATTGACTGTCAACCAGATTCTTAATTCTATTAAGCACAATCATGGAAAGAACTTTACCTGCAACAGAGAGTAGGCTGATACCCCTATAGTTATCACAAGAACTGCGATCACCTTTTTTGAAAATAGAGATAACAATAGCTCTGGTAAAATCCTTAGGAACCATGCCTTTATCATAAAAGATATTCAGAATTTCAGTCATCCAAGTGGTAACCGAAACATTCCCAGCTCTAAGCATTTCCGTAGTAATTTCATCTACCCCTGGGGATTTATGAAGTTTAAGTTTAGAAACAGCCAAAATAACTTCAGATTGTGTTATAGGGCCAACATTAAAGCCAATAATGCATCTATCATCATTGCAAACAATGGGAGTAGAACTAACTACATTGTTTAGAACATCACTGAAATGCTCAGCCCACCTAGCCATGACAGAATCCTCACCCTCTATAACCTTACCTTGTTTATCCTTCAATCCTTGTATGCCTGTCCGTTTTCTACCACACAAAACATTAACTATCTGGTACAGCTCTCTGATGTTGTGCTGTCTAACTGCTTCCTCGGCTTTGTCAGCCAAACCATCAAGCCAAAGATTCTTATCAGCAGCTAACTGATCTTTTACACGTTTATTAAGTTCTCTGTAATGCTTTCTATTAGTACTAGTAGGGTATTGATTAAGGACATTCCTGCAGTTCTTTCTTTCCGAAATAAGCTCAAGTGCCTTATCACTCAGATAATTTTGCCTCTTCTGCTCCTTTTTTCCTAAAAGAGTACTGTTAGTGTCCAGAAAAGCCTGTTTAAAATGATCCCATTCTTCCTCCACTTCAGTAGTAAGCAAACCATGACTGTCATAATGACTAAGTAAACTATCATGGTAAGCTTTGGCTATAACTGGATCTTTCAGAGCTTCAGTATTAAAAGTAAATTTTTTAACCCTAGCACAACACTTTTTAAGTTTAAGTTGCAACACACTTTTAACAAGGTAATGGTCAGATCCAATTTCAGCTCCCCTATATGCCCTGGTATTCCTAACAGAACTAGCCCATTTGCTGTTAATTAATATGTAATCAATCATATTCTTATGCAGCCCATCAGGTGAAACCCATGTGTACTTATGTATGTCGCGGTGTTTGTAATAAGTGTTAGTTATTCTGAATCCATTGAGTTTACTTACCTGTAGGAGACGTTGCCCATTGCCATTGCAGCTACCAATACCAAAAGGGCCTATTACTCCTCCCCAAAGGTCAGAGTCAGTACCAACTTTGGCATTGAAGTCACCAAGAACAAGGGTAATATCTCCTTTCTTGACAGAATTCAAAATATCCTGAAGTTGTTCATAAAACCTATCCTTCTCATCCTCATCGGCATCCTCAGTGGGGGCATAACAGCAGATAACATTCAAGTCTTTAACGCTTGTCTGAAATTTTGCTGTAAGAAACCTTTCATTAATGCACTCATATCCTAGAAGAGCATCGCTAGCGTGTCTGCTGAGAAGCAGACCCACGCCTTGGTGACGCTTATTGTCGTCCCTCCCTGAAAAGAGAAATTTAAGATTATTTTTAAGAATCTGACCTTTATCTGTCTATCTGGTCTCTTGCAAGCCGAGAATATCTAAATTATAACGGTGGAATTCTTGTGTGAGGACATCAAGAGAAAAAGCTCTGTGCAGAGTCCTCACATTCCAACTACCTATGGAGAGAAAATGGTTAGTGGGATGTTTAAAGAAACTATGTTTATTGAGAGAGGGAATGCCGACAATATCAAACAGCCCCCTAATTGCAGACATGGGGCAAAGACCCGTTCCCCCACTACTAAAGGCTGAAGCCATCTACACTGGAAGACTTCCTCCAATGTAGAATTTGACGATGCCAATAGAAGCAAAGAGTTCAGGTGCCTGCGATGACTTCTGCTCAGGATTATCCACCAGCTGATAAACATATCCTGTGAATCTATTCACTTGGGGCTGTCAACCCACAAACAAACAGAAAACACAGTGGAAGATTTTCCCTCCACAGAAGCCCACCAGTGCAGCAAAATCAGGATCCATAATCAAGCTCAAAGCCATATATCTGTCCAGTCCAGTAGGTTTATATGGTCAGCACCAGGACCCTGTGTGGTTGACCACTCCTCAGCAGGGTAGAAAAAAAAAAAAGTAGCCATAGTTGTCCAGATCTGTTGGCCACACTAATCTGGCAGCCCTCCCCTTCCGTTCACTTCCACAAGAGAGTATATCTTTTTTGAAAGTTAATTTGTCTATTATTCTAATGTATAGGTCTCATGAGCACACAATAAATTTTTTTAATGAAGAATTGCAGAGAAACTATATACATTGAGGAAAAATAATATTCTTTTTATTGGAGATATAAATATAGATGTTTTAAAAGAATATCGAGAAGTAAACGATTATTTAAATATAATGAGTGAGAATGGTTACTGTCAGTGTGTTAGGTAACCTACTAGAGTAAGAAAATATAGTACAAGTTGCTTAGATCATGTTTTTATAAACTCTAATAGGGGTTTGGGAACTGAAGTGTACATTATTGAATCCTTATTTATTGATCATTATCCACTTATTATACATTTGAATCAAGTTAGTCTAAATCCAGTGGGGAAAGGACCAGGAATTAGAATTATAGAAACTAAGGATTTTGTTAATTATTATAAATTTGAAGAACATGTGAAAATTTTAGATTTTAGTGATGTGTATAACAGTTGCTCAGACGTGAATGACACTTGGTAGAAAATGGAATTTTGTACAGAAAACGTATTTATGTAAAATAAAGAAAAGAAAACTTGGATTACAAGTGGCATAATTACATTAATTAATAAAAAAAGAAAACTTATGTTAAAAATATAAAATATATCCAGGGATTATATCCTTTGAAACAGAATATAAAACATTTTGTGCAAATAATTACTATATGTAGGTTTTCAAAGCTGTGGAAAAAATAAGACACAATGGAATTATGTTAATGATGTGTTAGGGACAAAAGTAAAAAAAATTGTACCTTCTTACGAGAACACAACTGAATTGATTGATGACATGAATAGAAATTTTATTCAAGGTATTACATATCTGAACCCTGAAATTGATAATCAATATAGATTATGTTATTCGTGTGATATAAATTGTATATCACAATCTCTATATGGAAAATGCGGATGATGCAGAAAAATTGGTAAAGAACTTGCATCAATGAGTATGAATAAAGCCTCTGGGTATGATGGTATTACAGTGTCCATGTTACAAATTATTGCTAAATATTATTTACATGTTTTTACTTATTTAATTAATTTATCACTACAACAAGGAAAATTTATTGATCAACTAAAATATGCTTTAATTTGCCCGATTTACAAATCGGGTGATACACAATTGTTGACTAATTACAGACCGATCTCATTGTTGTCGGTGTTTTCTACATTATTTGAAAAAATTGCTAAAACAATACCTGTGAATTTTTTCAATCAACATAGCTTTTTTTCCGAGAACCAGTTTGGTTTTAGGGAGAGTAAAAACACTGAACAATGTATTCTGAAACAAACGGACGGTATTTTCAAAAGCATTGATGCGGGTGAAAAAAAAAACATTGATGCTGTTCCTGGATCTACAAAAAGTTTTCGATACAGTGGATCAGGAAATACTGTTAAAAAACTCTTTGACAGTGGTATAAGAGAACATATTTATAATTGGTTTAAAAGCTACCTTTTATAAGAGGTCAAGCGGTAAAAGTGAATAGGGAAATAGGTTCGTTTAGGGAAAATAAAAAAAGGTGTACCTCAAGGCTCTGTATTTGGTCCCATCTTGTCCCTTATTTACATAATGACTTAGGCCTCCTTCACACTTACCGCTCACTGCGTCGCAAACGCCCTGTGACATCACTCGCCGCTCTGCGCCGTTCCGCAAGCGACGACTGTAGCCTTCACACTTAAACGCGCGGTATGCAACAAAGAACTAAGCTCATTGGTTCTCGCTACAAACAGACTGGAACGCGTGCTTTGTCTCTGCGAGATCTACCGCGCTTTCTGACATTTCTTTCAATCTATAGCAAACATTATGTCGAGGGAAAGAAGTTTGCTCTTTCGTAAACGGTTAATTATACTGGCCGTGACTAATCATAGGCATAGTAATAAAAATATCACACTAAATGGGTCGCGAGATTTTTAATGATGAAAAAAGATTAGGTGATTTTCATAATTTAATCCTTAATATTCAAGAGGCTGACACTGTTACAAAATCTTTTTCGTGTATGACACCTGCCGAATTTAAAGAGATTTTAGCTATTGTTTTTTTGTTGTTGTTGTTTATTTAAAGAGGTTTTGTCGATTTAGAACAAAGGACACGAAATTGCGGAAATTAATTTCTGCAGCTTGAAAGATTGGCGCTAACAAATCAGGCAAGATGCATTTAGAATTCTTCTTAGCTCATTTTCCGAAATAGCTATTGTTTTTATATGTGGTCTGTTTGTAGATGGTCAACTGTTTTTGTTTGTAGAGCTAAATTAAAAATTCCTTTTGGGTTTGAAAGATTCATGAACTATTACAATGATTCGCACTTATTCAAATCTCCCAAAACGTTTTAATGGCGCTCTCTAATAAACGATGAAAATTTTTGAAAACTGCAAAATTTTAAATGAATTTGAATATAGGCTGGAAATTTTGGTGGTGGAATATGAATGCCACGAGGTTTGCATTAACAGCAATGAGTTGATTTTTTTGGGGGGGGGGGATTTTTGCTTTAAAAGAAAATTGTTCGATAATTATTGATGAAATATTATGATTCACGTTTTAAATCCTCAAGTACTTTTTTTTATGTTTAGACAATGTTAAATCTGCAAAATGCGAAACTTTAAAAGAATATTGCAAGCAACCTCTTTGTGTAGAAATTCGAAATTTCGGCTGTAGAGTGTCAAGAAATATTGCACTAACAACAACGACTGACAACTTCAGATTCCATCAGATTGTTTGGAAAAAATAATTGAAGGGTAAAGATGAAACAAGAACACCGTTCTATTTTCATAAAATTATTATCTAGCACTTTCTCTTCCAATTATTTTTAATGGATTTTTTAAATAGAATTACTCTAATATAATATAGGTAAAATATTTTCTTTTCAAAGTTTTCTAAAATCCAGGTCCTAATGTATTACATATTATTTGTTACATTAAAAATTAATGTCTTGACAGGATGGGAATCATAAGCATATACACGTAATGCAGTACGGCGTTATTTGGATCATCTCAGATTTCTAATTCCATAAATATTTATAAATCCATTTCAAGTTTCAGATATTAAGCATAGGTTATCAGAGAAACATACTGCTTACGTTAGAGTCAGCAGTAATTTAATAATGCACGATAATACATTAAAATCATCATACCAAAACTTTACTCATATATGATATTATTGAATGCATTGTCTTCCGTTTCGTTCCTTTGTGTAAATAATCAATCTCCTTACCATCAAGTGCAACAGCTGAAGTTAAAAATTTCGCTTTATGCTCAGCAGCATGTTTAAAACGAAAGGGGGAAGAATCGCCCAAAATGTATACATTTTAAATTTTATGTGTATTTTTACAATTTTTTAGCTATTCCTAAAAAAAATCCTACTCCCAAATATATTTCCAAAACTATATGTGTGGTTAGAAGAGAAAAACTCGCTTAATGTTAAAAATTTATAAACGCAGATATTCCGTTAGTGAACATTTGGAGTTATTTCACTATCAACTTTCGCCTGGCTGTTGTAGCAACGTCATTCGTCAGCGGCTATTTGATTGGCTCTTGCTTGCGGTCGCTTGCATACCGCGCGGCGAAAGTAGAAATAAAAACGACTACAGCTGCGGTCGTGCGGTGACCAGCGTAAAGGAAGTGACGTCTTACTGCCAACTCCACAAGATGCGCAATCTTCGAAAACTCGTCCTTGCAGATCGCGAGCGGTGCGGCGCGTTAAGTGTGTAACCGGCCTTATGCGACTTACATTTAAGATTATCATTAACATGTTATGCCTATGATATTGCAGTAGTTTACAAAACAGATACTATTTTAGAAATGGAAACAAATGTAGAAAATGATCTTTTAAAATTACATAGGTGACTGGTTTTGAATAAATTAAATTTAAATACTAGTAAAAGTAAATTTCTTTATTCTGAATTGCTTAAAACAGATACTTTAATGCAAGTTAAATATCATGATGTTAATTACCATCTTAATCACAATTGTATATGCCCTAAATTAGAAAGAGTATATGATTACAATTATTTGGTGGTTGAAATGGATTCTTCTTTATAATGGAGGACTCATGCAAATAAGATAACAAAGTGGTTAAGGTACATATTGTTTAAATTTTATCGTATTCAAAAAATAGTAGATAAGAAATTTTTTAAAAGTACTGTATTATGCCTGGGTTTACTCTAATAAACAGCGTGATTTATGTGGTTGGGGAGGTGATTATGATATTAATTTATATAATTTAGTTATGGTACATAAAAATATTTCAGTTAGTGTTCAATGTTAATTTTTCCACTTTAGACCATCTACTTTATTTCATTTTTATCATATCAGAAATATTTATATATACAAAATTCTATCGTTTTTATATCAAAATAAGTAATGGGTAGAGAGTAAAAACTTTGAATGCAATTTACGAGTGAAAGGAGTAATGTTTGAAATACCGTTGACAAAGAAAAATATTCTCCAGAGGCACTTCGCTTATTTGGCACCAAAATTTTACAATTCTTTACCACTGGATATAAGAAATGAAAACAATTTGACTGTCTTCAAAAAGAAATTACATGCACATAAATTAACTGTTATGAATTCTACTTTACGGCCAATCGTTTAAATCTTTTATTTATAATTCATGAATATCCTTTCTTTTATTCTTCATGTATCAAGTTATATTAAGAATTGATTGTTATTCTCATTATTCGTTGCCTAGAGTTTTAATATGATGGTTGTAATCAAAAAGGAACCTGGACGGGCAGTTTAGCCCCTTAGTTTCGGCATGAAATAACTAAAATTATGTATGTGGTTTTTATTTTTCTTGCTCTATTTTTGTTGATTTTGTGTATTTGTGTTTCCACCATTGTTATTGTTACATGTATAAAAATTTAAAATATTATATGTATGGATTATGAGTGGAAATAAATGCTTCTACTACTACATTACTTATTTCTATTCAAAAATACTGCCCTATTTTAAAGTAGTTAATTTATACTTGCATAAACCTAAGCAGCGCTAGCCAGTTATTTGCGTTTTAAATATAATTCCAACTAACCTTAAGAGTTCAACGGAAGTTGAAATATAAGCAAACAGATATTCAATTCTTAAATAATAATTCACCAACACATTTCGCATTTCTCTACAATATTTCTCATTTTCTAGAACTTTATATTACTCTGAAAATAAAGCTTTTCCATATCTAACATATTACTTGTAGAACATAAAGAATAAGTCTGGATTTTTTAACTCCATATCAGCATAACACCTAAAGAAAATTTCCAATATTTTTTAAAATTCTGTACTGTAAAGTGTAATTATTTGTATATGCTAAGTGAGAAAAAACGTTTTTTTTTCGTCAAATATTAAAATAGGGCGAGTACCGCTTATGATAAGCAACAGTTTCAATAAGCTGATATACTCTTATTTTGTGACAATGCATGGATAGCTGTTTGTTAGGATATGTCATTAAACAATATTTTTACAGCGAAGAAACATCATGAAAAGAGGTTGGAAACCACCGTCACCCCTACAGAAACCCCAACTGTAATAGCTCATCATGCCAGATCTCATAAAAGTGAAACGAAAATAAGCTGAGAGAAATTGCATAATTGCAGACTTGAATTAAGTGTTTTTTCTTTCAAGCATAAATACTGCTCACACACAAAGTTTACCATGGCCTCGTTTTATATTGATTGATGAAAATTTATATAAAGTGAGTCATTATAACGAACGTGCCCTAAAAAATGAATTGTTGAATTCTTTACAGCGCAGAAACATCATGAGAAGAGATTGGACACCACCATAACCACTACAGAGACTCCAACGGTAACAGCTCATCAGGCCAGATCTCATAAAAGTAAATAATGCATTAATAATATACCATGAAAATGAACTGAGAGAAATAGAATCATCATCATCATCATCATCCTCAAGCAGCCATGGGCTACGGAAGTCCAACCAGACAGAGCAATTAGTTCTCCAAGCAAGTCTGTCCTGAGCTACATCTACTGCATCTGGCCACTGCACAAAAATTCTAAAAAGGTCCTGTTTGACATTGTTTGCCCACCGCATCCTAAGTCTCCCCTTCTTTCTGAGGCCTTTAGGCACACTGTTCATAACCCTATTCGCCAATCTATAATTATTCATACGGGCAACATGGCCAAACCAACGGAGTCTCTCTCTGCACAATATGCTGCTTAGAGGAGGTTGCAAACTCCTTTGCCTAACCTCATCATTAGTTACAAAGTTGAACCACCTAATGCCCAAGATACTGCGTAAGCATCTGGAATCAAAAGCATCTAGTTTCCTGTTATCTTCTTTACAAAGTGTCCAGGTTTCACTACCATAACTAATCCTAGAAAGAACCAAACTACTATAAGTCTAATTTTAGTTTTTAGGTGTATACGCCTATTTCTGCATACTCTCCATAGATTCTTAAAAGACCCGGCAGCAATCCCTATTCGTCTGTTAATCTCATGCCGCACATCACCATTATCTGTTAAATAGCTCCCAAGGTAATTAAACTGTGAAACCTGTTCAAGACTGCAACCATTCAGATTAACTGAATCACAAGCTGCCTGACCAATTTTCATCACTTTAGTTTTCTCTCTGTTTATAACCAAACCTACTTTACTACCAGTTTCATCAACAGTTCGAATGAAAGAGTTCATCTCATCAACATCATTTGCCAAAAGGGCTAAATCATCAGCATAATCTAAATCAGAAATTTTCGTATCTCCAGTCCATTTAAGGCCAAAATCTTTCCCTTGAAGTGAATTTCGCATAACATAATCAATAACCAAGCTAAAGAGAAAAGGAGACAAAATGCACCCTTGTCGAACACCAGAAGTAATGCTAAACCAATTGCCTTACCAACTCTCACACACGACTCAGTGTTATTATAGAGAGCTTTCATTATGTTAACTAACTTGTCTGGTATACCATATGTTCTCACAATCAACCACAAATTACGACGATCAACAGAGTCGAAAGCCGTTTTGAAATCAACAAAGCTAGCAACCAAAGGCAACCAAAAAATCTGGGTGACAGTCATCACGCAACTGACTGTCAACCAGATTCTTAATGCTATTAAGCACAATCATGCAAAGACCTTTACCTGGAACAGAGAGTAGGCTGATACCCCTAAAGTTATCACAAGAACTGCAATCACCGTTTTTGAAAATAGGGATAACGACAATCATCATCATCACCACCACCACCACCACCACCACCACCATCATCACCGTCGTCGTCATCATCATCAAGCAGCCATGGGCTACAGAGATCCAGCCAGACCGTGCAATTTTGTTCTCCAAGTAAGTCTATCCAGAGCTACATCTACTGCATCTGGCCACTGCACACCAATTCTAACAAGGTCCTGTTTGACATTGTCTACCCACCGCATCCTAGGTCTCTCCTTCTTTCTGGGGCCTTTAAGCACACTGTTCATAACCCTATTCGCCAATCTATAGCTATTCATACGGGCAACATGGTCAAACCAACGGATAGCTCCGGTAAAATCCTTAGCAACCATGACTTTATCATAAAAGATATTCAAAATTTCAGTCATCCAAGTGGTAACCGAAACATTCCCAGCTCTAAGCATTTCCGCAGTAATTTCATCGACCCCTGGGGATTTATGAAGTTTAAGCTTGGAAATAGCCCAAATAACTTCAGATTGTGCTATAGGGCCAATATTAAAGCCAGTAATGCATCTATCATCATTAGAAAGAATGGGAGTAGAACTAACTACATTGTTTAGAGCATCACTGAAATACTCAGCCCACCTAGCCATGACAGAATCCTCAACTTCTATAACCTTACCTTGTTTATCCTTCAATCCCTGTATACCTGTCCGTTTTCTACCACACAAAACATTAACTATCTGGTACAGCTCTCTACTGTTGTGCTGTCTAACCGCTTCCTCGGCTTTGTCAGCCAAGCCATCAAGCCAAAGATTCTTATCAGTAGCTAACTGATACTTTACACGTTTATTAAGCTCTCTGTAATCCTTTCCATTTGGACTAGTAGGGTACTGATTAAGGGCATTCCTGCAGTTTCTTCTTTCTGAAATAAGCTCAAGTGCCTTATCACTCAGATAATTCTGTCTCTTCTGCTCCTTTTTTCCTAAAAGAGTACTGTTTGTGTCCAAAAAAGCCTGTTTAAAATGATCCCATTCTTCCTCAACTTCAGTAGTAAGCAAACCACGGCTGTCATAATGGCTAAGTAACCTATCATGGTAAGCTTTAGCTATAACTGGGTCTTTCAGAGCTTCAGTATTAAAGGAAAATTTTCTAACTTTAGCACAACACTTTTTAAGTTTAAGTTGCAAGATACTTTTTACAAGGTAATGGTCAGATCCAATTTCAGCTCCCTTATATGACCTGGTATTCCTAACAGAACTAGCCCATTTGCTGTTAATTAATATATAATCAATCATATTCTTATGCAGCCCATCGGGTGAAACCCATGTGTACTTATGTATATCAGGGTGTTTGTAATAAGTGTTAGTTATTCTGAATCCATTGAGTTTACTTACCTGTAGGAGACGTTGCCCATTGCCATTGCAGCTACCAATACCAAAAGGGCCTATTACTCCTCCCCAAAGGTCAGAGTCGGTACCAACTTTGGCATTGAAGTCACCAAGAACAAGGGTAGTATCTCCTTTCTTGACAGAATTCAAAATATCCGGAAGTTGTCCGTAAAACCTATCCTTTTCATCCTCATCAGAATCCTCAGTGTTGGCATAACAGCAGATAACATTCAAGTCTTTAATGTTTGTCTGAAATTTTGCTGTAAGAAACCTTTCATTAATGCACTCATATCCTAAAAAAGCATCACTAGCGTGTATGTTGAGAAACAGACCTACGCCTTGGTGATGCTTATTGTCGTCCATCCCTGAAAAGAGAAATTTAAGATTATTTTTAAGAATCTGACCTTTATCTGTCCATCTGGTCTCTTGCAAGCCGAGAATATCTAAATTATAATGGTGGAATTCTTGTGTGAGGACATCAAGAGAAAAAGCTCTGTGCAGTGTCCTCACATTCCAACTACCTATGGATAGAAAATGGTTAGTGGGATGTTTAAAGAAACTATGTTTATTGAGAGAGGGAATGCTGACAATATCAAACAGCCAACTAATCGCAGACATGGGGAAAAGACCCGTTCCCCCACCACTAAATGCTGAAGCCATCTACACTGAAAGACTTCCTCCAATGTAGAATTTGACGATGCCAATAGAAGCAAAGAGTTCAGGTGCCTGCAATGGCCTCTGCTCGGGATTATTCACCAGCTGATAAACATATCCTGTGAATGGGGCTGTCAACCCACAAACAAACAGAAAACGCAGCGGAAGATTTTCCCACCACAAAAGCCCACCATTGTAGCAAAATCAGGATCCATAATCAAGCTCAGAGCCATATATCTGTCCAGTCCAGTTGGTATTTATGGTCAGCACCAGGACCCTGTGTGGTTGACCACTCCTCAGCAGGGTAGAAAAAAAGAAAAGTAGCCATAGTTGTCCAGATCAGTAGGCCACACTGACCTGGCAGCCCTCCTCTTCCGTTCACTTCCACAAGAGAGTATCTCTTTTGAAACGTACTAACGGTCTACACCACGAGAAGGCAGGGTCGGACATTAGGTGCTAGGCCTGGCCGGTTTTTATGAGATCTGGCTCATGATGCCAGATCTCATAAAAGTAAGTAATGCATTAGTAGTATACCATGAAAATAAACTGAGAGAAATAGAATAATAGCCGACTTTAAAGAAGAATAAAATTTCACATTAAGTGTATTTTCTTTCAAGCGTAAATACTGCTCACACACCAAGTTCACCAAGGCCTCGTTTTGTATTGGTTCATGAAAATTGATAAAAAGTAATTCATTATAAGGAGCATGCTCTAACACAGGGGTGGCCAACCCAAATGATCTTGCGGGCCACTTTGGAAATGCATCATAACTCCGCGGGCTGCATATAAAATTATATATCCCTGTATTAGATTTAGACCCACTATAGACATTTTTTGGAGTTAAAAATTGAAACATAATGAGTTATTATTATTGTGTTTACTATTATTCTTACATGTAAACATAGATAATATAATAATAATGATACTAAACGCACATTGTAAAGAAATATATAACACTAAAAATGAAATATAAAAAATATATAAATATAAATGAAATAAAAAAAAATGGAATCATTAAAAAATATTTATTTTACTAGTGCGATATTTGTTTCTCCACTCTTTAACTTGGCTTTTGCAAATCGATCTCAATTTGGGTATTTGCACATCGTAATTGGTGTTGCAGGTTAGCGTCCGTTCTGTTTGAGCGTGTTTTGTGTTTGGTCAATTTCATTTTCGAAAAAAACGATTCGCAGGTGTAAGTTGAACCAAAAGCGCTAACAACTTTTTGTGCCAGATTTCTCAAATTAGAAAATTTCTCTTTTGTGACGTAAGTGTTATAAAAATCTATTTTTGATTCTGATGTTTCAAAAATGTGTTTTAATTCAATATTGCACTGTAAGTCAACCATTCCATTTCGAGATATTCTGGGGCCGACTCGAGTTCAACATGAAAAGGAGATGAATATATTTCAAAAATTTTTTTGTATTTGTCTAACTCTAAATTACTGAATCGGCTTTCAAAAGCAGCTGTAAGTTTTCTTATTTCTTTTGCATATTTGATGTAATTGTTGCATTTTGATTTCTGAAATTCTTTCAACAATGGAAAGTGGTGAGCGTTATTACTTTTCAATTGCGATTCAAATAACAACAATTTCTTCTGAAATGCTTTGATGTCTTCTGAAATGCTTTGATGTAAATGTATCGATTATAAGGTTATCTTTTCCTTGCAATGATATATTTAATTGATTGAGTTTTTCGACAATATCCACTAAAAAGCATAAATCCAATAACCACTCATCATTTCTTAATTCTGGTACAGGTCTTTGCTTCTCATTCATAAACAAGTCAATTTCTTCTCGTAACTCATAAAACCGCTGTAAACATCTTCCACGACTTAACCATCTGACTTGACTGAAGTATACAACGTCACCATATTCAGAATCTAATTCTTTCAGGAACTCCTTAAATTGTCGATGCGGAAGTGCATGTGATCGAATGTAATTCACTGTTTTTATAACTACTTGCATAACATGATCCATCGATAATACTTGGGAACATAAATTTTGTTGATGAATCAAACAGTGGATTATAATTAAATCTTCTCTTTTGGAGCGGTTACTAGTTTTGCTGTTGGATTCTATTTTATCGATTAGTAATTTTATAGCTCCCTTTTCTTTACCTATCATAGCAGGTGAAGCCGTCCCGTGGCCGAGTGGTTAGCACGCTTGGCTACTGATCTAAGGGACCTGGGTTCGAGCCCCGAATTTAGGCATGGATGTGTGTGTGTCGTTTTTCTGCTGAGGTCCTGCCATCCTCTCAGATCTCCTACTGTGGCATATAAACTGACAGGCTCCTGTCAGACCTCTGTGGCAAGCAGCTGCTTGGGGGGGGGGTATTTATTTTATTTTTTTTTCATAGCAGGTGCTCCATCAGTTGATATTCCAGAAAGTATTTCCAAATCCAAGTTGTTTTCGCATAAACAGTTTTCAACAGCATGGAAAATATCTTCTCCTGTTGTTGTACCTTTTAAACTTATCAAATTTAACATTTCTTCAGTTACTTGAAATGATTCATTTACTCCACGAAGGAACACTACAAGCTGAGCTGAGTCTGAAATGTCTGTGCTTTCGTCAAATGCCAAAGAAAAATATTTGAAATCTCGAATTCTGTCGCGCAGTTTTAAGATAATTTCATTTGAAATGTCATTAATTCGACGACACACTGTTTGCCGAGATAGGCTTAGGTTCGAAAACAGTTTACTTTTATCAGGCAAAATATCCTTCACAACAGCTTCCAAACATTCTTTCACAAATTCACCATCCGAAAATGTTTTCATTTTTTTGCAATCAGAAATGCAACAGAATAGCTTGCCTTAACAATATTGGAAGGTTGCTGTAATGCTGCACCAAACATTTTTTGTTGAGCCTTTAATTGCGACTTAAACTCCTTGAGCTTCGATTGTTTCACTTCTTTATCGAACTTCAAATAATCCTCATGTTTCGTTTCGTAATGCCTCTTAACATTATATTCCTTGAATACAGCAACGACCTCTCGGCAAATTAAACACAATAATTTTGTATTTTGAACTATGAAGAAGTACTTTTCTTCCCATTCCTTGCTATACTTTCTATTTTCGTCCACTATTCTTCTTTTCTTCGAAGTCACACTGAAAATAAGAGAGATATTAAATATATCTGTTTTTAATTGTTAAATTAAAAGTCATTTTTAATTTAATAGGAGTTATTACCTGGCTGTTGTTGTTTTAAATATGTTGTTGAAGTACAGGTATATTAAAATTTATATAAAATATTACACAAAACGAAAACAAAAAGCAAATTTTCACTTGAAACTGAGAGTCTGCTCTGCTCTGCTATCAACAATCAACTGTGCGTATCTAGGGATGGTCACTGATGTCACTTAAGAGTGAAACATCATGAGTTCGCAGAATATAATTTAATTATTCTGCGAACTCATAACTGTAAACTCATAGATAAAACAGGCAATATCTGTCATATATTCGCAAGAATATTATTTTAAAATCAAAGTTAATTTTTTCTCATAATTTCGACAGATAATTTTTGACTATATGGATGCACAAATAATGTATTTTTTTAATACATTGGTTTTCACTACTGTGGCCATTATAAAATAAATATATTTTGTAAAAGTGTGATGAATCTCGCGGGCCGGAAAAATGTTCAAGGCGGGCCGCGGGTTGGCCACCCCTGCTCTAACATATGAATTAATGAATAATTCTCTACAGCGAACAAACATCATAAGAAGAAATTTGACACCACCATAACCACTACAGAGACTCCAACGGTAACAGTTCATGAAGCCAGATCTTCTAAAAGTAAGTAATGCATTAGTAGTATACCATGAATATAAACTGAGAGAAATAGAATAATAGCAGACTTTAAAGAAGAATAAAATTTCACATTAAGTGTATTTTCTTTCAAGCGTAAATACTGCTCACACACCAAGTTCAACAAGGCCTCGTTTTGTATTGGTTCATGAAAATTGATAAAAAGTAATTCATTATAAGGAGCATGCTCTAACATATGAATTAATGAATAATTCTTTACAGCGAACAAACATCATAAGAAGAAATTTGACACTACCATAACCACTACAGAGACTCCAACGGTAACAGCTCATGAAGCCAGATCTCCTAAAAGTAAGTAATGCATTAGTAGTATACCATGAAAATAAACTGAGAGAAATAGAATAATAACAGACTTTAAAGAAGAATAAAATTTCACATTAAGTGTATTTTCTTTCAAGCGTAAATACTGCTCACACACCAAGTTCACCAAGGCCTCGTTTTGTATTGGTTCATGAAAATTGATAAAAAGTAATTCATTTTAACGAGCATGCTCTAACATATGAATTAATGAATAATTCTTTACAGCGAACAAACATCATAAGAAGAAATTTGACACCACCATAACCACTACAGAGACTCCAACGGTAACAGCTCATGAAGCCAGATCTCCTAAAAGTAAGTAATGCATTAGTAGTATACCATGAAAATAAACTGAGAGAAATAGAATAATAACAGACTTTAAAGAAGAATAAAATTTCACATTAAGTGTATTTTCTTTCAAGCGTAAATACTGCTCACACACCAAGGCTTCGTTTTGTATTGGTTCATGAAAATTGATAAAAAGTAATTCATTATAAGGAGCATGCTCTAACATATGAATTAATGAATAATTCTTTACAGCGAACAAACATCATAAGAAGAAATTTGACACCACCATAACCACTACAGAGACTCCAACGGTAACAGCTCATGATGCCAGATCTCATAAAAGTAAGTAATGCATTAGTAGTATACCATGAAAATAAACTGAGAGAAATAGAATAATAACAGACTTTAAAGAAGAATAAAATTTGACATTAAGTGTATTTTCTTTCAAGCGTAAATACTGCTCACACACCAAGTTCACCAAGGCCTCGTTTTGTATTGGTTCATGAAAATTGATAAAAAGTAATTCGTTATAAGGAGCATGCTCTAACATATGAATTAATGAATAATTCTTTACAGCCAAGAAACATCATAAGAAGAAATTTGACACCACCATAACCACTACAGAGACTCCAACGGTAACAGCTCATGAAGCCAGATCTCCTAAAAGTAAGCAATTATTCATTAGTAGTATACCATGAAAATAAACTGAGAGAAATAGAATAATAGCAGACTTTAAAGAAGAATAAAATTTCACATTAAAAGTTTCTTCTCGTGTAAGCTAAACGAAAAATATTTCTGTTCCCATTCGATATTCTCGGATAATCGTCAAACTAAATATTCTCTTGCTAATTGGCTAATACCCACCCTCCCCGATGAGAAATGGGACATCTATGGCTTTGGAAAGACTGCCATCGGTTTTATATGAGGTATGGTAACATAGGTGTGGGAGAGCGATACACTGTGCACTTTAAAGAATACGCTGATGTGTCTTGATAGGGGATGCAATTTGTGTCCTAACAGCTGTCCAGTGGATCCTCTTACCCGACTTTCTCTGAGCTCTTGCAGTCTTTGCGATCTGGACTATTTCTGGATATTTTAGCTCATTGTACACAAAAAAGTGCTGCTAGCAATGAAACAACTCAACCTATTCGATAATCACCTGGTGTTTACTACCTGGTATACTGAATCTCGGTAATTCATTGATATACTACAAAATCAAATACTGCTGTGACAAAAACGTTCGGAGACTGAAAAAAAATATTTGGAAAATGAGGAAGTTCACTCGTTATTCGAGTGAATCTCCTTCAACTTCTAGCGGTATTGTTGATGAACGTTTTTGGAATTGCTAATAATTCCCGCGTTGAGTTCTGAATAATGGCCATTCAATCGAGCTTTAAGCCTGAGGAGCAGATATCACAAGTTTTAAATCCGGTGATTAAGAGGGATCACAGTGATGGCGTGCTTCGCAGTAGTAGTGAATGTGTAGGAGCATTGTCATGATGCAAGAGAGAACTCGTTTTAAAATAATGATTTCAAACACATAAAACTCCTTCCATTCAACAAGCGATAATTTATACTGACTGCAGAAAAAGAGGTGATTCACGAGTTACAATGTCTAGGTGAGCCCACGAACATGTCGGAATTACCTGTGACATTACAGAGTCAGTTCCCGAACATTATGATCATATTACGTATTTAAAATAAAAAAAATAAATACCCCCTCAAGCAGCTGCTTGCCACAGAGGTCTGACAGGAGCCTGTCAGTTTATATGCCACAGTAGGAGATCTGAGAGGATGGCAGGACCTCAGCAGAAAAACGACACACACATCCATGCCTAATTCCGGGGCTCGAACCCAGGTCCCTTAGATCAGTAGCCAAGCGTGCGAACCACTCGGCCACGGGACGGCTTTACTTTCAGAAATACTGCCCTAATTCAAAGTACTATATTGATACTTGTATAAGCCGGAGCAACATTAGCCAGTAATGTGGGTTATAGACATAATCCAACTATCCTTAAGAGTTCAACCGAAGTTGAAATGTAAACGAAAAACTATTCAATCCTTAAATAATATGTCACGGATATAATTGTCATTTCTGTAAAATATTTCTCAGTTTCTATAACTTTGTGTTATTTTTCTTCATAAATAAACTTTTCCCCATTTAACTTATTACTTGTAGCATTACCAATGACATATACTTATAGAGAATCGGTCTGGAAATTTTACCTTCACATCAATATAACACCTAAAGACAATTACCTATATTTTAAAAAATCATGTACTGCAAAGTGTAATTATTTGCATACGTTACGTGTGAAAAAATTATTTATTTTCTTCAAATATTAAAATAGGGCGAGTACCGCTTATGATAAACATCAATTTTAGTTAGGTGGTATAATTTTGTTTTGTGATAATGCATGGAGAGTTCTTTATAAGGAATATATAATGAAACAATTTTGCAATGTTTTTACAGCGATATTTTTACATCATGAGAAGAGGTTTAAAAGCCTGTACCAATTAATTATTAGAAATGCTAACTTACCAATTCATCTTTTCTAGGACTATTTTAAAATTCATTTGTAAAATTTAGTTTTGAAAATTTGCAATTGGAGGAACATTTTAACTTTGACTACTTTATGTTATTATTCTGTAGCTCCTTTGCCAAAAAAGAAAAGATAATAGATAACAATAATAAGATAAATATATTCTCATTTTTAATTGCAATTTTTATTGTAATATGAATCAATTAAATTTGGCGGCATCATAGAATTAAAATAAATGTAGATAAGATGTCAAAAAGGCAAACAATTGAGATGCAGAACATATAACTCTTACGCTTCTTATATTTCTCTTTTTACGGTCGAAATTGGAAATTAGTCATAGGATGGCAACTTTATCATGCAAAATTCGACTAATTATGTTAAATGTTCAAAATTGATCCTTTGTCCACACACAAGAAATAAGAATCCCAGCCGTCTCTGATCATCAGCAATTTCATTTAGACAAAATGATTTCACGTTTACAGATTATGGATGAATAATTTGTTTTATAAAGCAATAAATCATGTTTAGAATGTTGTTGTTCTTTTATAACAAAGAAACATCGTGAAAAGAGATTAGAAACCACCGTAACTACTACAGAGACTCCAACTGTAACATCACATCATGCCAGATCTCACAAAAGTAAAAAATGCACCACCAAAATGACCAAAAAAATCGGATAATAGCAGACATTAAGAAGAATAAAATTTTACATTAAGCGTTTTTTCTCATGTAAGCTAAACAAAAAATATTTTTCCTTCTATTCGATATTCTCGGCTAATACCCACCCTCCTCGGTGTGAAAGGGGATACCGATGGGGTTTCGGAAGTCTGCCGTCCGTCGCGTTGTATGTAGTATGATGTGCCAAAGTACCATGCACTATGCACGTTAAAGAACACGCTTTATATGCCTTGATAGCAGGCTACCATTTGTCTTGTAGCAGCTATCCAGTGGATCACCTTCCCCAACATCCCCTGAGCCTTTGGGGTCCTTGTAACCTGAACATTTAACCCATTGTGTGCAAACAGGTGACGCTCGCAGGTAAATCACCTTGCTACCTACCAGGGCCATCGCCAGATTAGATCGCGCCCTGAGGCAAACAATTAAATATCACCCCTCAAAAGGTCGGAGTTGCGCATGCGCAACTCATTCGCTCGAAACGAGGATTCATGGCCCAAACGTGAAGGGATGGTAGTACACAACGAACCCACCAATATTCGTCATAGAATATGCGGCCGGAAACGCAGCCCGGTGCCGGCAGGGGGCTCAGACGAGTCCACGGAGGATCTGGTAGCCCGACTGTCCGTCGCAGCCGCCGATATGCGCCTGATATACTTTTCAAGAATGCATACCCAAGGAATAACGAGTTATGAGTAAAAGAATATAAATCTTTAAGAAAAATTAGCGCCTAAGTTGTATTCTTTTATTGAAATTTAATTGACAATTTTAAGCTGCATAAACTTTTACAATTAGTCTCTGTTCTATCGAAATAAGTTAATTTCACCTTTTGTAACATTGTATATTGCAATAATCAAGAGAAATATGCCATAAAATTCTTTTTGTCTTTTCGTGTAGCAAAGGGACATCATCACCACAAGTTTGAAACCACCGTCACAGAGACACCGACGGCAACAGGACATATAGAAAAATTTCATAAATGTAACTAATGTATTTGTCGTATTGCTGGAACTTAACCTACAGTAATGTTAGACTCTAAATGTGATTTTTCATCAAAATGTACAGCGATTAATACCATAATAAGAGTTTATGTTTTTATATCCTACATTTAATTGTACAAATGAAAGTAATATTCTATGATTTTTTCTTTTAAATATTCCTAAGGTTATCAGTATAAACTTTCTTCTCTTAAGTGATGTGTTCTAGAAATCAACTGGTGCTTTCGACATGTTGATGTCTATACCGTCACTTTGACCACTATTTAACCTTAAATGAAACACCGAATCAGAAACTTCCTCTAATTTCTCAGTTTAACTGCCTGAAATAGCTCTGTTCACCAATGTTTAGCTCTCCATCAGTGGTATATCGAAATTTGAACTTTGACCTCGAAGGATCCCATCGCATCCAAAATTTCACGTTTCTGAGATCTACGATCGAAAATATCCCCAGACACAAATTTTTAGCTCTATAACACTGGCAGATATAAATTTGACCTTTGACTTCGAAGGGCCCACCGGATACAAAATTCCATGTAACGTTTCTGATAACTAGAGCCAGAAACACCCTCAGAGACCAACTGAAACATTTCTAACAGTCGTAGATCAAGGTTTGACCTCTATATGACCTCTATTTGATCTTGAAGGAGACGTCGGATGTCAAGTTTCGGATTTTTATCGAGATCAATGACCCGAATTACCTATAATGCAGATTTTCCGAGATCTACCACTTACTAGTCCTAGTAAGTGGTAGATCTCTTTCCGAGATCTACCACTCCTAATTAGAATTAGCATAAACCCTGTCAATCAGTCAATCACTCAAATTCGTCTATATATATGATGAGAGACAATTAAATTCTTCGAAATATAATCGTTTGTCTTATATACACATTGCTGCAAGAAAGTAATGAGACTGAAATAAAACAACAAATACCCAGGGCAGCATGTTCATTAGGCGTTACCCTCAAAATAGTCCCTTAGGGACAGACTACACTTATGACAGCGCTCATATAAACTTTGGAAAGACTTGAAAAACTCGTCTGCTATGATAGTATTTAAATTCTCAGCCTGACCTTATACCATGTCCTTGCTGAGAAAGGTGTAATCGATAGACGTGGAAAGACGTCGTCCATCGGATGAACCTTTAAGCATCTGCAGGAGTACCATATTAAACAACAAGCTGAATGGCCTTGATAGGAGGCTACCACTTGTCTCCTAGAAGTTGTCCAGTTCTCCTAGAAGTTGTCTCCTAGAAGTTGATCACTCCCCAACTTTCTCTGAGCTCTCGGGTCCTTGTGACCTGGCCATTTCGCCCATTGTGTACAAAAAACTGCCGTTAAGAGGTAAAACAACCCAACAACAATCCAATAGGTACATAATATATAACCTTCCTTAAAAAAATAGTCATACTGACAGATGTTTATCACATCTGTGTTATAAATTTTTTTCTCTAGTAATTACAAATATAGCAAACATTTCAGAACGCTTAATTCTTAAATCGCATTTAATCCTACTTAAATATTTCGGTGTTTAAGATCGTAAAGACGACTAGAATTAGTTGCTCTTACATTGATGTAAGCTAAGTTCGCTTTTGGTACGATATTGTATGAAGTATTTACAATGACCATAATTTGATAACGATCTTTATTTCTTTCTTCCAGACATAGAAAAGAAAATGCGAATGTTTGAAACCACCGTCACCGTAACTCCGACAGCAACAGGACATATAGAGAAATTTCATAACGGTGACTAAAATGTTTTTGGTATTCCATTATTATGAACATAGAGTAATATCCATTTTATACTTGTTATGCTTATACATTTACATTTTGAAAGAAATACGAATAATATTTCCCTTTCTTTTATCCAATACCTACATATATGCTGACGTGAATACATAAAGTATAGAAGATTAGAAATATTTGCAGATTCTCCTTAGTCAGAGATATTTAATACATACATGTGACAAAAGATAATTTTTACAGCTTATAACTTCGTGAAGAAAGTAGGTGTAACTTATAGCATTAATGTGTTCTTCAGTTTTCCGAAAATGCACACAATACTGTTTGTGAATTTCAAAAGACCATAAGTATCAGATCTCCTGCTGACTGTAGAACTTTAAATTTGTTTCGCTTGGGAGACCTATTTTGCTTCCATTGCATGGATGGGTTTTCCGATCCACACTGGAAGTGGTGGACCCAAGATTCATCACAAGTGGCAGTTCTTCTGAGCATTTTGTGTCCCTCTTTCCTGCATCAAGTGTACTAAAGCCAGTCAGTCACATACATTTCGTTTTATGGGGAAATCTAATTAAACTAGGCATTCATGCTGCATGCACTTTCCGATGCTGGAGTCCATTATGCAGAATGCTATGGACTAGTCCGTGTGGACATTCCGAGGTTTTGACTATATCAACGACATGAAGACGTCTGTCTGCGAATCATTGCTTCTACTTGTGCCATAACATCGCTATTTACAATTGAAATTGGCCACCAAGCCTACATTTGGACTAGAATTTAGCCCCAATTTATTCAAATTTTCTACCTCAATTCTGAAAACTGCACACAAGATTAACACTTCTCATCATATCCAAGCAGCATTTCTTTGCGGATAATTTTACAGCTTTTATTTGGCCTACAAATTCAAACAAATAAATGTTTTTTTTTTTTTATCACACCTGAAGCACTCTGGTAATCACTCATGCGAATAAAATTTGATTGTCAACAAAGCTTTATGGTACAAAACATGACAAATACCAACACTTGGATAACTACGATATTTTGGCAGCGGTTTGCATTTGTAACTCATCATTTCATAATTTTCCATAATTTAGTAGATCACTGGTTACCAAAGGGGCGTTTTAGAAATTTTGGTAGCTTACTTGAGTTTTTTAGTAGAAATAGATTAAATAAAATGTCGAATATATACATAGTGGAGATTAAAAGGTGCCTCCTGTACCGTTTGACCTTGACTGTGACATTTGATCACAAAAATACTTCTCATTTTGATACCGGAAATAGACTTATTCACCAATTTTTAGCTCTCCAGGGCTGGTGTATCGGAATTTGACCTTTGACTCAAAGGACCTATAGCATCGAAAAATTTGAATTAATTTCTGAGATCTACGACTCAAAATAATCCCAGATATCTATTTTCAGTCCCCTATAACTGACAAACGTAAATTGGACCTTTGACCTCGAAAGACCCTCCAAATCCGAAATTTCTCAGCGTTTCCTACAACTACATCCCGAAATACCCCCTTACATCAATTTTCAAGTTCTCAGGTTTGACCATTACGTGACTTTTATTTGACGTAGAAGGACATTTTGCTGGCCAAATTTCTTATTTTTTCTCAGAGATCTACAATCCGGATTATCCCTTGGTGCAAATTTTCAGAACTCTACCATTTCTCCATCGTAGTTAGAATTAGTCTGATCCCCTGTCAATCAGCCTGTCAGTCAGTTGTCAATCACTCACAATGGCCGCTATATGTTAGATGCAAGTTCTAATTGCAGCCACAGCGACAATCTGTCATAGAAATAAATATAATTTGTTTTTTAGGTTCACCCACTATCTGTGCTATTAGATATTCAAATTAGTATGATGGTTTTTATCCTACCGCTCGCAGGCCTTAAACTTATATTCTCAACGATTTCTTTACCTTTACCTGTATTTCGCTGCTGGTACTTTGCTTTTGGGTAATGCTATTTTTTACATGATACAAAAGATTGAAAACAGACATCACGAAAGTTGAGACCACAATCTTCTTGAACAAACGTACTGTATTTTTTGTAATCACCCTAAATTTACGATCATACTACACTATTTAGTTTGAGTTCAAATGTACATGTAAACTTTCCTTTTCCTTTTCCCATTTCGCACACAACTTTGTCTTTAACCAATTTAATCTAGACATCTACTTGCTATGCTCTGATTGTGTGCGAAATGCATAATAACAAAACTAATGTTTATATGTATGTTTTAACTTGTACCAGGTGTGCAAAAATGTTTTGACCATAGAGCAGAATAAAATAATATTATGTTTGCTATGGGCCAATAGTTGAGAGGAGAGGGGCAATGAAAAAGAACAAAATTTAGTTTCATTATGTTTGCAGTTGTAATGCTTTATTAATTACCATGCGTACTATTGCTCTGAGTTTTTATGGATTAACTTTGGCTTCTTACTACACACCTTAATCCGCCATTTATATGTAATTTTTTGAAGAACTTATTATAAGGAAAGAAGTCATGACAGGATTTGTTTTTTCTAGAACATCAAGAGAAAAATCGGATGTTTGAAACCACCACAACCACTACAGAGACTCCAACGATGACAGCACATGAAGGCAGATCTCCTAAAAGTAAACAATTCATTGTTGAATTTCCAATTATAAACTTAGAATAATATTATCATCGTTTTCTTTATCTTAAAAAAAGATGTAAAAAAGCTCATAATACTGTAAAAATTTGATTATCCAGATTAATTGGGTATTTAAATACTGATAATCGAAAATCCGGATAATCAATTTGAAATAAAACAAGTTAATGAATATAATTTTTTTATTGTTGATTAAAAATATTGTGGATTGGAAATTACCATACATCGACTGCTAGTGGTTCTGTGCTGCGACTTTGAAACTCGATCTGTATTGTCGGCAACGCCGCTCTTTCTCCAAATAAATGTACGATGAGCGATTTTTCAAAACGTGTCATGCAACCGGATAATCAGGGTCCGTACAATCGAGTGTCTATTGTATTTCATTTATGCTTTCATTCGTTAAGTAATCTATCATTGAGCATTTAGAATACACTCTGACATATAACATCAAATGCATAAAGTATCCTGCGGTTGCTATGTGTTTTATATCTCAAAAAATTGTAATATTACTAATTAAATAGATATTCATAATCAAAAGGATGGATCGGAGCACTTGATGTTGATAACTTATCAGCTTTTTTATTATCAACCATTCGAATTCAATCTTATACAACTCCCTCATCGTAAGTTAAAACAACGTTAAAGTTATATCCTGCAAACTTTATATAATCCTCTCCCAAACACGCACCCAGCCTCCAAAAATCGGGCATGAGTAACGTAACGAGATAACTTTGAAACGGAAGCTTCTGATGTGAGAAATGTCATGGACCACCCCAAATTATATCACCTCCTTTTTATCCAACTTTCGGAAAAAGGGCGAGCGAAATTTCCCGGGATTGTGATTCGTCGTGTGTCAAAAAGCAGATTGTGACCTCGAGAGATCTATATATTTTATTTATTATTTTTTTATTTTAACTATTTTAGTATTTAATAGAGTTAAGGATCCGAGCAATGTGCATAAATCGATTAGTGTTATTCAGGTATTTTTTATAGATTAAAAATTTTTTGGACTTTTTCATGACATTTGGAGACATTTTAAGATATCGAAACCAAATTTTGCATGATGATCTTTGAAATCAAGCAGTAGGTTTATATCTCAATTTGACTGATCCCCACTCTTTCTTTCTCCCTCCTCTCCCCAAAAAGGTAGACTCCTTCTAAATCGAAAGAGATGGAACCACTAAATTCGATTCACATCATAATTTAAAGCAACGTAGGGGTTGTTCATTAAACGTTTCTTCCTTCCCCCAAAAATCCCCGATACCCAACGAAAGAGTGGAAAATTTTATCTTCAATGATAAAAGTTAGGGCCGTTAAATTCGGTATACAACTTTCTCTTATCAAAGTTTAAGAGAGATGTATTTGTCCCAACATCCAACTTTTTTCTTATCAAAGTTTAAGAGATACATATTCGCCCCTAACATCCAATATTTTCTGCAAATAAGTTGAAGAGCATTTAAATACTAAAAACTAATATCACCAAATTCGATTAAACGCATCATTTTTTTCGTAACTTAAAGAAACGTGAAGGAATTTTCCCCAGCTCCTATCGCCCACCGAAGAAAACCTACCCCAAGAAGACGGGAAATTCGTAAACGTTTGCCTTGAGTAAAGAGTTATATCTCAAAGCTTTCTGTGTGAGCAATACAATGAACTATCTCAAATTATGTCTCATCCTTTCTGCTTTCCCCTCTCGAAAAAATAAAAGAGAAGAAGATTTCATGCAGTCAATGGTAATGAATTATATGTCATATAAAACTGGGGAGTGTCATTTTTGTTATTATATTCTAATTTATATTCTATTAATAATTTATATTCTAATTTTAGACAGGTCAATCTAAATGATTTAAAGACCTGGAGTAACACAAGTGTCATTTTTGTTATTATATTCTAATTTATATTATGTTAATAATTTATATTCTAATTTTAGACAGGTCAATCTAAATGATTTAAAGACCTGGAGTAACACAAAAAAAATCGGTTAATGAGTTATACACTAAAATAGGGGTGGCCAATCCAAACTTACGGAAGATCCACGAGAGAAAAAAACTATGTCCTTAAAGAGTCACTAAAAAAACTGCATTCTTAAAGTGCCACTAGAAAAAAACAAACTGCATTCTTAAAGAGCCCCTAGAAAACGCTACATTATTACAAGATCCGGAGAAGAAATTCGTTAGGGAAGAATGAAAAACATAAAAAAATTTATTATAGATTATCACCTTATCAAAATAAAAAGTTGCACAATTTTATGTTCAACTTTTGAGCGGAAAATTTTCTCCGGCTTTATATACTATAATAATAGCGATGTACTCTATTACTTCACGAGCTTTATAGAATTTTCCCCTTCGTTTTAGTTTTTTTTTTTTTAAATAATTCCCTCTGAAAATGGATTGGGAAAAAAACTATATTTTAAGGAAAAAAGAAAATATCTTGACTACAAAACAAAAATATACTTTTTTAATGACTAATATGAATTAGCAAAACCTTTTCGTTTTGTCCCTAAATACGTTTGATGAAGAAAATTTCGAAGAGTTTGAAGAGTTTTACGAGATGTATTTGTTCTCCAGGTCTGCAACAAAAGAATAACAAATCTACTCTGGCGAATAGGTATTGATAGTTTCCAAAAACATAGAAATTTGCCATTCTTCGAGTTTAGTATCCTGTAACAGTGAAAATTCCCACTAAATTATATAGTGCTGCTCACACACCAAGTTCACCATTGGCCTCGTTTTATATTGGTTCCCGAAAATTCATATAAAGTGATTCGTTATAAGGAACATGCTCTAAGAAAGAATTATTGAATAATTCTTTACAGCTAATAAACATCATATGAAGAGATTTATATTGGACATGTGTATGAAGAGATCAGCACCAGGACCCTGTGTGGTTGACCACTCCTCAGCAGGGTAGAAAAAAAAGAAAAGTAGCCATAGTTGTCAGATCAGTAGGCCACACTGACCTGGCAGCCCTCCTCTTCCGTTCACTTCCACAAGAGAGTATCTCTTTTGAAACGTACTAACGGTCTACACCACGAGAAGGCAGGGTCGGACATTAGGTGCTACGCCTGGCCGGTTTTTATGACATCTGGCTCATGATGCCAGATCTCATAAAAGTAAGTAATGCATTAGTAGTATACCATGAAAATAAACTGAGAGAAATAGAATAATAGCAGACTTTAAAGAAGAATAAAATTTCACATTAAGTGTATTTTCTTTCAAACGTAAATACTGCTCACACACCAAATTCACCAAGGCCTCGTTTTGTATTGGTTCATGAAAATTGATAAAAAGTAATTCATTATAAGGAGCATGCTCTAACATATGAATAATGAATAATTCTTTACAGCGAACAAACATCATAAGAAGAAATTTGACACCACCATAACCACTACAGAGACTCCAACTGTAACAGCTCATGAAGCCAGATCTCCTAAAAGTAAGTAATGCATTAGTAGTATACCATGAAAATAAACTGAGAGAAATAGAATAATAGCAGACTTTAAAGAAGAATAAAATTTCACATTAAGTGTATTTTCTTTCAAGCATAAATACTGCTCACACACCAAGTTTACCATGTCCTCGTTTTACATTGCTTCATGAAAATTTATAAAAAGTGATTCATTATAAAGAACGTGCTCTAGGAAATGAATTAATGAATAATTCTTTACAGCGAAGAAACATCATAAGAAGAAATTTGACACTACCATAACCACTACAGAGACTCCAACGGTAACAGCTCATGAGGCCAGATCTCATAAAAGTAAGTAATGCATTAATAATATACCATGAAAATGAACTGAGAGAAATAGAATAATAGAAGACTTTAAAGAAGAATAAAATGTCACATTAAGTGTTTTTTTTATCGTGTAAACGAACAAAAAATAATTTTGATTCTATTCGATTTTCTTCGCTAATCGTCTAACACCCTCCCTTCTCGATGAGAAATGGAATACCTATGGGTTTGGAAAGGGTGCCATCGGTTTTACATAGCGTGATCATTTATTTCGTGGACAAAAACAAAAAGTTACATTAAATGTCATCCTCTGAATCTTCCTGGCATTTGTATTTCTCAAAATACTCTGCCTTGAACTTCACACATTTTTGTCATCGTTGTACCCATGCATTAAAAACGTCTTTAAAGCCATTTTTCGAAAGCATGCGAAGTGTTGTCGTTGTGGCTCTGCAAACATCGTCGTCGGATGTGAAAAATGTTTCCCTTTCAAAGCTTTCTTCAGTCACGGAAAGAGGAAAAAAACGCAGGGTGCTAAGTCCGGGGAATATGGAGGATGTGGAAGAACCTCAACACCTATGGCAGTGATCACTGATTGCACAATATTAGCCGTACGGGGTCTGGCGTTGTTGTGATGGAGAAACCAAGTCACACCAGAAAGTTCCAGACTTTTTTTACGAATGGCACGCCGAAGTTTGGTTCTGAGAACCTTCGAGTAGGCTTTCTTATTCATGGTTGTTCCACGAGGCACAAAGTCAGTAACGAGAACACCTTTGATGTCAAAAAACACAAGAGACATTTGTTTCCGAACTGAACAAGAAACCCGAATTTTCTTGTATCTCGGTGAATCGGGATTCTTCCATTGACCAGACCAGCGCTGTTCAACTAGCGGCTCGCGGACCGAATATGGCCCGCACAAGAATTTTTGTGGGCCGTGAACAAAAACAAGTTCTTACTTGAAATTTTAAATAAATATCTGTAATCCACCTTATGATTTTTTGTCGACTTATATTACTTTACTTGATATGCAATCTTCAACTTACTCATTCTATAAAGTTTAGAAAACATTCTTAAGCGATTAGCAAACTTCTGAAACCTTTTAAGAGCGGTATGGCGTTATCAAACAAATGTTTTTATGAAGCTGCAGTAATAAGAAGCACCTAACGACAGCACGAATCGCTCTCACTGCGCATGCATATGGCATGCATTGTCGAATGTTGCACTGTATTGTGCACCAAGAGACATTGTGTGGCATTTCGCTGAGACTATACGACGTAATGGAAAAGTTTGTCAAAATTACCAATTCAATTCGCAGCGGATATCGTTCTCTTAAACACAGAAAATTTCAAGCTCTTTTGGAAGAACTGTATGCTGAGTATGGCGATCTGCTTTTACGCAGCAATATTCGCTGGTTAAATGCCGGAAAATGCCTCAAGAGATTTTTTACACTTCAAAAGGAAATTCATCTTTTTCTCACAGAAGTGGGCACAAAAATCCTACTAATCATTTTCTCTCTGCAGGAACGTGGAACGTGAGGACATTACATAGAGATTATTCTTTTGATGTCCTCATGCAGGAATTCCAGCGCTATAACCTAGATATTCTAGGCTTGCAAGAGACCAGATGGACAGGTAAAGGTGAGATACTTAAAAATAACTTTAAATTTCTCTTTACAGGGAGGGAGGATGGAAAGCATCACCAAGGCGTGGGTCTGCTGCTCAGCAGACATGCTAGTGATGCTCTTCTAGGATATGAGTGCATTAATGAAAGGTTTCTTACAGCAAAATTTCAGACAAGCATTAAAGACTTGAATGTTATCTGCTGTTATGCCCCCACTGAGGATTCTGATGAGGATGAGAAGGATTGGTTTTACGGACAACTTCAGGATATTTTGAATTCTGCCAAGAAAGGAGATATTACCCTTGTTCTTGGTGACTTCAATGCCAAAGTTGGTACCGACTCTGAACTTTGGGGAGGAGTAATAGGCCCTTTTGATATTGGTAGCTGCAATGGCAATAGGCAACGTCTCCTACAGGTAAGTAAACTCAATGGTTTCAGAATAACTAACACATATTACAAACACCGCGACATACATAAATACACATGGGTTTCACCTGATGGGCTGCATAAGAATATGATTGATTATATATTAATTAACAGCAAATGGGCTAGTTCTGTTAGAAATACCAGGGCATATAGGGGAGCTGAAATTGGATCTGACCATTACCTTGTTAAAAGTGTCTTGCAACTTAAACTTAAAAAGTGTTGTGCTGGGTTAAAAAATTTACCTTTAATATTGAAGCTCTGAAAGACCCAGTTATAGCTAAAGCTTACCATGATAGGTTACTTAGTCATTATGACAGTCATGGTTTGCTTAATTCTGAAGTTGAGGAAGAATGGGGCCATTTTAAACAGGCTTTTTTGGAAACTAACAGTACTCTTTTAGGGAAAAAGGAGCAGAGGAGGCAGAATTATTTAAGTGATAAGGCACTTGAGCTTATTTCAGAAAGAAGGAACTGCAGGAATGTCCTTAATCAGTACCCTACTAGTCCTAATAGAAATGATTACAGAGAGCTTAATAAACGTGTAAAGGATCAGTTAGCTACTGATAAGAATCTTTGGCTTGATGGCCTTGCTGACAAAGCTGAGGAAGCAGTTAGACAGCACAACAGCAGAGAGCTGTACCAGATAGTTAATGTTTTGTGTGGTAGAAAACGAACAGGTATACAGGGATTGAAGGATAAACAAGGCAAGGTTATAGAAGGTGAGGATTCTGTCATGGCTAGGTGGGCTGAGCATTTCAGTGATGTTCTAAACAATGTGGTTAGTTCTACTCCCATTGTTTGCAATGATGATAGATGCATCGGTGGCTTTAATGTTGGCCCTATAACACAATCTGAAGTTAGTTTGGCTATTTCTAAACTTAAACTTCATAAATCCCCAGGGGTGAATGAAATTACTACGGAAATGCTTAGAGCTGGGAATGTTTCAGTTACCACATGGATGACTGAAATTTTGAATAACTTTTATGATAAAGGCATGGTTCCTAAAGATTTTACCAGAGCTATTATTATCCCTATTTTCAAAAAAGGTGATCGCAGTTCTTGTGATAACTATAGGGGTATCAGTCTACTCTCCGTTCCAGGTAAAGTTCTTTCCATGATTGTGCTTAATAGAATTAAGAATCTGGTTGACCGGCAATTGCGTGATGAGCAATGTGGATTCAGAAGTGGTAGGGGATGTGTAGATCAGATATTTTCACTTAGGCAGATTCTTGAGAAATGTTTCGAGTTTCAGAAACCTTTGGTTGCTAGCTTTGTTGATTTCAAAAAGGCTTTCGACTCTGTTGATCATCATAATTTGTGGTTGATTGTGAGATCATATGGTATACCAGACAAGTTAGTTAACATAATGAAAGCTTTCTATAATAACACTGAGTCATGTGTGAGGGTTGGTAAGTCTTGTAGCAATTGGTTTAGCATTACTTCTGGTGTTCGACAAGGGTGCATTTTGTCTCCTTTTCTCTTTAGTTTGGTTGTTGATTATGTTATGCGAAATTCACTTCAAGGGAAAGCTTTTGGCCTTAAATGGGCTGGAGATACGAAAATTTCTGATTTAGATTATGCTGATGATTTAGCCCTTTTGGCAAATGATGTTGATGAGATGAACTCTTTCATTCGAACTGTTGATGAGACTGGTAGTATAGTAGGTTTGGTTATAAACAGAGAGAAAACTAAAGTGATGAAAATTGGTCAGGCAGGTTGTGATTCAGTTAATCTGAATGGTTGCAGTCTTGAGCAGGTGTCACAGTTTAATTACCTTGGGAGCTGCGTAACTGATACTGGTGATGTGCGGCATGAGATTAACAGACGAATAGGTATTGCTGCCGGGACTTTTAAGAATCTATGGAGATTGTGGCGAAATAGGCGTATACACCTAAAGTCTAAAATTAGACTGTATAATAGTTTGGTTCTTTCTAGGGTTAGTTATGGTAGTGAAACTTGGACGCTGTGTAAGTAAGATAACAAGAAACTAGATGCTTTTGATTCTAGATGTTTACGCAGTATCTTGGGTATTAGGTGGTTTAACTTTGTAACTAATGATGAGGTTAGGCAAAGGAGTCTGCAACCTCCTTTAAGCAGCATATTGTGCAGAGAGAGACTCCGCTTATATGGCCATGTTGCCCGTATGGATAATTATAGATTGGCGAATAGGGTTTTGAACAGTGTGCCTAGAGGCCTCAGAAGGAGGGGGAGACCTAGGATGCGGTGGGCAGACAATGTCAAA
The DNA here is from genome assembly GCA_038380435.1 of Ryuthela nishihirai. NCBI lineage: Eukaryota > Metazoa > Arthropoda > Arachnida > Araneae > Heptathelidae > Ryuthela > Ryuthela nishihirai. The sequence continues at coordinate 32,993,800 of JAWZYU010000024.1, read as the reverse complement.
CAGGACCTTGTTAGAATTGGTGTACAGTGGCCGGATGCAGCAGATGTAGCTCAGGACAGATATGCTTGGAGAATTAAACTGCGCGGTCTGGTTGGACCTCCGTAGCCCATGGCTGCTTGAGGATGATGATGATGATGATGATGATGAATAAATTATTACAAGGAAATGATCAAAACGTGTGCTGTCTTTATAATCATTTACTGTGTTTAGAAACAAACTACAATTGTTGAACTCAAATTTGCAGGAAAACAATTCATTTTTAAACTTGTAAAGAGTTCTACGAAGAAATGAAGCAACTTAGTAAAACAGTTAATTGTAAAAAAATTGTTCCTAAATTAGATATCCTAATTGAAGATTTTAATAGTTTTCTCAGTTTGATGACCTTAAGTAAAGTTTAAATTTATTCAGCAATCCATTAAATATTGATATTAGCACCGTAGATCCTAAATATCAAATGGAATTATGTGACCTTCATGCCCACCCAATTATTGTATTTAAGAGACAACTGAAATAGAATTGTTCAAACTTTTGCCTAAAGAAAATTATCTAAAAATAAAAGATTTTGGACTCCAAATAATTTCTATGTTCGGAAATATATCTGCGAGCGCTCATTTTCTGATATGAAACATATAAATCAAGATACAGAAACTGCTTGAAAGACTCTACACTTGAACATATACTTCGGCTCGCAACAACAAATACTGATATCGACATAAAAGAAAATATTGCCCAACAACTACGGCCACAATGCTTCCATTAAATTTATTAAATATTTGATTAGGTTTAGAAAATTTATATTGGTTTATTATTACTTATTATTTTTCGTATAAATAAAATAATTTTTTCAGGTTTTTGAGGTTTATTTTTATTTATTATTTTTCGTTTAAATAAAATAATATTTCGGGGTTTTTGACGTTTATAATTTCTTATTATTTTTTGTATAAATAAAATAATTTTTTGAGGTTTATTATTACATGTTATTTTTCGTATAAATAAATTTTTGAGGTTTATTATTACTTATTATTTTTCGTATAAATAAATTTTGAGGTTTATTATTACTTATTATTTTTCGCATAAATAAAATAATTTTTTCAGGTTTATTATTACTTATTATTTTTCGTATAAATCAATAATTTTTTTAGGTGACATGAACTGACTTTTCAATTACCTTTTTTTTGGCCCGCCAAATATTGGCAAAGGAAAAAATGGCCCGCAGTCTTAGATAAGTTGGACAACACTGGACTAGATTATTGCTTTGCTTCGGGATCGTAGTGAAAGATCTAAGTTTCATCGCAAGTCACAAATCGACTCATGAAAGTTTGAGGACCCAGACTTTCAAAACGATTAAGCATCTCCTTGCACTGCTGTACCCTTTTATATTTTGGTTCTGGAGTCAAATATGTGAGGAATCCATTGAGCACAGGTTCGTGACATTTTCAGGTGAGTTTACACAATCGCGTGAACGCTTAGGTATGAAACTGACATTTTCACAGCCACTTCACGTGGAACTTCATTCAGGATTGCCAGGGCTCTTCCGATTTGCTCATGAGTTATTGAGGAAGAAGGCTGGCCAGGTCTTGGGTCATCGGCAACAAATTCACGTCCTTCTTTGAATCGCTTATGCTGCTTAAAAATGGCAGACCTACGAAGACAGTCATTACCATAGGCTTCACTCATCTCTTCAACAGTCCACAGCAACACTTAGGCCTCGCCTACAAAATAACGATATCGCTGTTCCGTCTGAATTTCCGACAATCTGAATGAACGGCTATGACACGCAACTCGAATCACAGTCTCAACACACAGAAGTCGATGCCAAATGACCTTGGCACGTGGAGCCTCCTCAAAGTTCAAGGTTTAAGGTGTGGTAAATGTGGTGAAATTAGTCTCCAAAGAAGGGGCTCCCTACACCAGTCACAACGGAATAGTGAGATAGCGGATGCAGAAGAATCTGCCTCTCAGCTATCCATAAAAAAGGGGCTCTATTCAGAACAATGTAAAATGTAGGACATTAGACCTTGCAGAAGAGGCCAATGTTCTAAAATAAATCAGTGACCATACGGAAACGCTCTCGCTGCAGCTTCGCATTGTTGTTGCCAAGAAGGGTGGTAATGGTCAGTGGTTCTGATAGCATGAAGCTTCCTGAACAAAGTTTCTCGTTCGGCATTGTAGTTGAGCAGAATGTGTGATACAGTCTCAGGTGTGCTGCAAGTGGCACAGTCTGGGCTGTAAACTCTGCCAAGAGTGTGAAGTGTAGAGCTGCTGTAGATGACACCAACTCGGAGACGATGAAGGAGGGTCTCCTCAGATCTGCGGAGATTACCGAGGTTAGGAGCAGTGAGAGAAGGTTCAACCAGGTACCTGAATGAAGAACAGCTGCTGTCCTTCTGCTACAGAGCAAGAAGAAACTGGCTCATCAGATGTGAGACAGAGCTCTTACAGTCGCTGAGAGAGAGAGGGTAATGAGTTACACACCTCTGACTCTCCAGCGCTTCCTTCACGGTGTGATCAGCGAGCTCATTGCCAGGTATTTCTACATGGGAAGGGATCCACTGGAAAAATCCACTGGAAGGGATCTACTGGAATTTCTCCCGTGATTCCGGAAGAAGTGAACATGGTGCAAGTCTTCATTATCTTCTGGATGAGGAAGGGGTTGCAGCTCTTGCTGTTTCGCTTCTGGAGAGCTTCCAAGGCTTACTTGCTCTCACAGAGGTTGAAAAATTTGCCACTCTCGCGGCTCAGGATGAAAAGTACAGCCTCAAGAATAGCATGAAGCTCTGCACAGGTGGAGGAGGTTAGATGCAGAAGACAGAAACCTCTGGTGATGCCAGTATTGGAGATGGCAAAGGCAGAGGTAGCACGCTGCCCCTCCGGGTCCACAGATTCATCAGTGTAGACTTCAGTACATCTCTCATATCGTTCAGTGACATAGGAGGTGGAGAGAAGTCTGATGGCCAATGGATCAGAGTTGCTCTTCCGACCAAGAGAAGGGATAGTGACATTGATCATAAAATCACTGTTCCTCCAGGTGGAAGGTCGGGGAAGAGAGCATTGCCAGCATCCAGCATCTGTCCCTGCCAGTTTGTGCGTTTGGAGCTGGCAGGAAGGACTCGGTCGTAGAAGTCTTTGGTGGAGAGGGCCGTGGCAGAGTGAGGCCTGTCATGCAACTTCATGAGAAGCTCATGGTTAGAGTGCAGGGAATGGAGCCTCGAGAGATGACACAGTATATCTCTCTTCCAGTGCAGTTGGAAAGGCATGTCATCAGCTTCTGCAATGACAGACGCATTAGGTGTGTTAGGGCAGATTCCGAGGCAGAGGCGCAGAGATATACTGTGGGCAGTAGCCAACTTGCTGAACAGTGTAGCAGAGGCATTGCACAGAAAGTGACCACTGTAGTTGATGCGGGAGACGATCAGGTGCCGATACAAGACCAGGAGGGTCTTGCATGTCCCAGTGGGTACCAGCAAGGAAAGATAGTATATTTCTCTGCGCAGTGTCAACTGTCTTAAGATGATGGATGTGAGGTCCCCAGCTCAACCTGCTGTCCAGAACCACACCAAGGAACTTATGCTGATGGACGGCCTTGATGTGATCTGGCTCAAGCAAGAGGTCAGGGAAGGTGAGTGGAAGGCCTCTCCTCGTGAGAACCATGGCCACAGTCTTATAGTTGGAAAGAGTGAAGCTTAGGTTTTCGAAGAACTTGACGACCGTGTCCACAGCTCTTTTCATCACGAGTTGAGCATGGTAGGGGTCCTAACTAGGGAACCAGATGCATATATCTTCAGCGTAAATGGAGATTCCCACTCTATCCTCGAGTTGAGAGGGTAGGCCTGACAGCAAGATGTTCAGTAACATCGGACTGAGGACACCTCCTTGAGGAACTCCATGATTGATGGTGTGGGAGACTCCGAGCGTGTTGCCCAGCTTCACACGAATAGTCCTGTTGGAGAGGTACGCTGCGATCCACTTGATGATATTGCCTCTGAGGCCGAGATCATGGAGCCTGCAGAGAATATCCGAATGGGACAGGGAATGGAATGCCTTCTGGATGTCAAAGAAGACAGCAACAGTAGTCTCTCTCATGGCCGCGCCTGATCAGCAGCAGAGATGAAATCGATGAGATTGTCCAACATGCATCTCCCTTTGCAGAAACCCGAGAGACTGTCAAGGAGGTGGCCATTGGACTCTAGAAACCATTCCAGGCGTCCAAGGACCAGTCTCTCTAGGATCTTGCAGAGGCAAGATGATAGAGCAATGGGCCTGTAAGAGGACAGCTCAGTGGCGGGTTTCCCCTGCTTCAAGATAGGCACGATGTGTGTTGCCTTCCATGACTCAGGTACTGTGCAGGTGGTCCAGGAGTGATTGAAGGCCTCCTTCGCAGCGGTCACGCACAGCGGCATCTAGTGTTACTTTGAAAAAAGTGCTACGTTCGAGTACTTATGGCGTCAGTTCACGAATTAAATGATCACCCTCGTATATGAGACATGGTACCATAGGTATAGGATAGCCATGCATTGTTCACGTTAAAGAATACGCTGCATGTGTCTTGATAGAGACTACCGTTTGTCTCTAACAACTGTCCAGTGGATCCCCTTCCCCAACTTTCTCTAAGCTCTTGGAGTCCTCGGAGTCTGTATTTTTTCTGGGTAATTTAGCCCATTGTGCACAAAAAAGTGCGGCTAACAGATAAAACAAGCGAACCCATTCGATAATCACCTGATGTTTACTACCTGGTATATTGAAACTTGGTAATACATTGATATACTACAAAATCACACACTACTGTGACCAGGACTGAACAAATAAAAAATAAAAAATAAATACCCCCTCAAGCAGCTGCTTGCCACAGAGGTCTGACAGGAGCCTGTCAGTTTATATGCCACAGTAGAAGATCTGAGAGGATGGCAGGACCTCAGCAGAAAACAACACGAACATCCATGCCTTACCCGGGGCTCGAACCCAGGTCCCTTAGATCAGCAGCCAAGCGCGCTAACCACTTCGGCCATGGGACGATATTTGAGAAATTATGAAGCTTAACGGCTTTATCCTTTAAATCAGTCCGTTTGACTTATACACCGACGTCAACGCTTTTGCATCATCAGGAAGCATTCTTAATGGGATTTTTTTGGAAATGCTTAAAGTTCCTGCATCACGTTCTGAATAATGACATTTCAAGCGAGCTTTTAGCTTGAGAAACAAAAAATATCAAAAGTATTTAAATCCGATGATTATGGGGGATCAGAGTAATAGAGTGCTTCACAAGAAATTCTTGACTGGAAAGCATTGAATGTGTATAAGCATTGTCATGATTCAAGAGAGAACTCATTTTTAAATGCTGATTTAAAAAACATAAAACTCCTTCCATTCAACATGCAATCATTCAGAATAACTGCAGATGAAGGGATGATTCAAGCGTTACAATGTCTAGAAGAGCAGCCGAACATGTTGCGACCCGTCGAAACTCGCTATGAGACCGAATTTCAAAATACAGAGTCAGTTCCAGAACTATTTCATCATACTTGGTATTTATATTCAGAAATACTGCCCAAATTTCAAGTACTAAATTGATACTTGCATAAACCGGTGCAGCGCTACCCAGTTATTTGCGATATAAACATATTTCCAACAAACCTAAAGAGCTCAACGGAAGTTGAAATGTAAGCGAACAGATGTTCAATTCTTAAATAATAATTCACCAACACATTTCGCATTTTTGTATAATATTTCTCATTTTCCAGACCTTTATATTACTTTGACAATTAAACTTTTCCATATCTAACATATTACTTGTAGCTTATAAAGAAGAAGTCGGGATATTTTAATTCCACATCGGTATAACACCTAATAACAATTAACAATATTTTTAAAAATGTGAGGTGTAATTATTTTCGTACGCTAAGCATGAAAACACTGTTTATTTTCTTTAAATATTAAAATTGGACGAGTACCGCTTATGAGAAGCAACAGTTTTAGTAAGGTGATATAATCTTATTTTGTGACAATGTATGGAATAATAGCAGACTTGAAAGAAGAATAAAATTTCACATTAAGTGCATTTTCTTTCAAGCGTAAATATTGCTCACACACCAAGTTCACCAAGGCCTCGTTTTCTATTGCTTCATGAAAATTTGTAAAAAGTGATTCATTATAAAGAACGTGCTCTAAGAAATGAATTAATGAATAATTCTTTACAGCGAAGAAACATATTGAGAAGAAACTGGACACCACCATAACCACTACAGAGACTCCAACGGTAACAGCTCATGAGGCCAGATCTCATAAAAGTAAGTATTGCATTAGTAGTATACCATGAAAATAAACTGAGAGAAATCGAATAAGAGCAGACTTTAAAGGAGAATAAAATTTCGCATTAAGTGTTTTTTCTTAATACTGCTCACACACCAAGTTCACCATGGCCTCATTTTATATTGCTTCATGAAAATTTATAAAAAGTGATTCATTATAAAGAACGTGCTCTAAGAAATGAATTAATGAATAATTCTTTACAGCGAAGAAACATATTGAGAAGAAAGTGGACACCACCATAACCACTACAGAGACTCCAACGATAACAGCTCATGAGGCCAGATCTCATAAAAGTAAGTAATGCATTAGTAGCATACCATGAAAATAAACTGAGAGAAATGGAATAAGAGCAGACTTTAAAGGAGAAAAAAATTTCGCATTAAGTGTTTTTTCTTTCAAGGATAAATACTGCTCACACACCAAGTTTATCATGGCTTCGTTTTATATTGCTTTATGAAAATTTATAAAAAGTGAATCAAAATAAATATTTAAAGATTGCTTTGGGTCTTCCAAAGTTTCGTTCTACACTTGCTCTTTTGGCAGAAACTGCCTCTTCAAATTTTGAAATCAGACATTCTATTTTAATATTAAAATACTATATAAGACTTCATCTTAAATTACCAGATCATCCTTTTTACCAAAAATTTAAAAGTTTACCATTCTATAAAATATTAAAAAATAATTCAATTTTGATAGATTACTTTAACAAATTTCATAAGGAGGACCTACGAGGTGATATACCAGACTTTCTAGCAATCTGGTGTTATCAATCACCTATTTTTTATACTGAGGTTCCCTTACTAAATTCTAAAAGTAATTCCTCAAATGAGGCTATCTTACAACTATTTTATAACTTTGAAAAAGAAAAATTTAATAACTTTTTAGAAATTTATACAGATGGCTCATATTTCCAAGAATCTGGTTCAGCTACTGCAGCTGTATATATTCCTTTATTAAATAGATCATTAGAATTTAAATTACTTTCACATACTCCTATATTACATGCCGAAATATATGCTGTTCTTACCACATTCAGTTGGCTTTTACAAAATTTAAAAAATCGATCCATTGTTATATTCATTGATTCTAAAGGAGCAATACTTACCTTAAAGCAAGATAACTCATACTCTGCATATCCTTACTATATAAACACTCTTCTTAAACTAAATACAGAAAATCTCAATAAAAATATTAATAATATTCACCTAAGTTGGATTCCAGGACACTCTGGAATAAAAGAAAATGAGGAAGTTGATAAAATTGCAAAATTTACACATGATCTTAATATATCTACTCCCATTCATAATTTTTATATTCGAACCAAAAAGGAGATAAAAAACTTAGAATTTTCCATCTCTGAAACATTTTTTCAATTAAATTCATTTTTTAAACCAAACTTTAGATTTTTTTTCCAATAAAATTAAATACCCTTTAAATCTTCCTTTTAACAGACAAGAAATTAAAGTTATCCTACGTTTAAGAACAGATACCATCATTTTAAATAAGTCCAAATCTCTTTTAAAAATAAGTGATACTCCAAATTGTTCACAATGTAATTTAATTGAAAATTCTACCCGTATTATTCTAAACTGTGAAAACTATAATTCTCAAAGAAGCAAATTTTTTAAAAATCTTGAAAGTATTGGAATTAATAATTTTACTTTAAATTCAGTTTTAAACTTTCCTATTTTTTCTATTCAACTAAACATTTTTCGTTTTTTGCTTGACTTCCTCCAAGAGACAAACATATGGTTTAAAATATAAAAAAAATATATAAAAAAATTATTAAATATATATATATCAAAAAAATCTGTTTACTTTAAAAAAGAGTTTTTTTAAAAGAAAAGAGGTAAATAATAATAAAAATAAAAATATATATATATATGTCCATTACATCCCAAGTGGGAAAGCCTGAAAAAGGACCTCCCAATTTCTGTGACGCAAAGAAGAAGAAAAAGTAGTATACCATGAAAATAAACTGAGAGAAATGGAATAAGAGCAGACTTTAAAGGAGAATAAAATTTCGCATTAAGTGTTTTTTTCTTTCAAGCATAAATACTGCTCACACACCAAGTTTACCATGGCCTCGTTTTATATTGCTTCATGAAAATTTATAAAAAGTGATTCATTATAAAGAACGTGCTCTAAGAAATGAATTAATGAATAATTCTTTACAGCGAAGAAACATATTGAGAAGAAAGTGGACACCACCATAACCACTACAGAGACTCCAACGGTAACAGCTCATGAAGCCAGATCTCCTAAAAGTAAGTAATGCATTAGTAGTATACCATGAAAATAAACTGAGAGAAATAGAATAATAGCAGATTTTAAAGAAGTATAAAATTTCACATTAAGTGTATTTTATTTCAAGCGTAAATACTGCTCACCCACCAAGTTCAGGAAGGCCTCGTTTTGTATTGGTTCATGAAAATTGATAAAAAGTACTTCATTATAAGGAGCATGCTCTAACATATGAATTAATGAATAATTCTTTACAGCGAACGTACATCATAAGAAGAAATTTGACACCACCATAACCACTACGGAGACTCCAACGGTAACAGCTCATGAAGCCAGATCTCCTAAAAGTAAGTAATGCATTAGTAGTATACCATGAAAATAAACTGAGAGAAATAGAATAATAGCAGACTTTAAAGAAGAATAAAATTTCACATTAAGTGTATTTTCTTTCAAGCGTAAATACTGCTCACACACCAAGTTCACCAAGGCCTCGTTTTGGATTGGTTCATGAAAATTGATAAAAAGTAATTCATTATAAGGAGCATGCTCTAACATGTGAATTAATGAATATTTCTTTACAGCGAACAAACATCATAAGAAGAAATTTGACACCACCATAACCACTACAGAGACTCCAACGGTAACAGCTCATGAAGCCAGATCTCCTAAAAGTAAGTAATGCATTAGTAGTATACCATGAAAATAAACTGAGAGAAATAGAATAATAGCAGACTTTAAAGAAGAATAAAATTTCACATTAAGTGTATTTTCTTTCAAGCGTAAATACTGCTCACACACCAAGTTCACCAAGGCCTCGTTTTGGATTGGTTCATGAAAATTGATAAAAAGTAATTCATTATAAGGAGCATGCTCTAACATGTGAATTAATGAATATTTCTTTACAGCGAACAAACATCATAAGAAGAAATTTGACACCACCATAACCACTACAGAGACTCCAACGGTAACAGCTCATGAAGCCAGATCTCCTAAAAGTAAGAAATGCATTAGTAGTATACCATGAAAATAAACAGAGAAATAGAATAATAGCAGACTTTAAAGAAGAATAAAATTTCACATTAAGAGTTTCTTCTCGTGTAAGCTAAACGAAAAATATTTCTGTTCCCATTCGATATTCTCGGATAATCGTCAAACTAAATATTCTCTTGCTAATTGGCTAATACCCACCCTCCCCGATGAGAAATGGGACGTCTATCTTGAATGGAATATGTAGGGAATTGAATGTTTAGGGGCATTGTCATTATGCAAGCGAGGTCTCATTTTTAAATGCTGGTTTAAAACACATAAAATACTTTCCATTTCACACCCGATAATTCAGATTGACTGAAGGTCAAAGGATGATTTACGAGTTACGATATGTCTAGATGAGTCCATGAACATGTTGCAACATGTCAGAATTCACTGTGACGCCACATTTCAAGGTACAGAGTCAGCTGCCGAACCTTGTGATCACACTACGCATTTATATTCAGAAATACTGCCCTAATTTAAAGTACGTACTAAATTGATACTTGCATAAACCGGTGCAGAGCTAGTCAGTTATTTGCGTTATAAACATAATTCCAACTAACCTTAAGAGTTCAACGGAAGTTAAAATGTAAGTGAACAAATATTAAATTCTTAAATAATAATTCACCAATTCACTCCGCAATTTTGTATTAATATTTCTCATTTTCCAGAACTTTTTATTACTTGAAAATTAAGCTTTTTCATATCTAACATATTACTTGTAGCTTATAAAGAAGAAGTCTGGATATTTTACTGCACATCAATATAACTCCTAAATACAATTATCAATTTTTAAAAAAATGTGCAAGTGTAATTATTAGCATAAGTTACGGTGTGAAAAAACTGTTTATTTTCCTCAAATATTAAAGTAGGGCGAGAACCGCTTATGATAAGCATCAATTTTTCTCAGATCATATAAAATTTCGTGATGATGTATGTATAGCTACTTATAAGGAATATACAATAAAACAGCTTTTTAATAATTCTACAGGGAAGAAACACCATGAAAAGAGGTTGGAAACCACTATCCCATGGCCGAGTGGTTAGCACGCTTGGCTACTGATCTAAGGGACCTGGGTTCGAGCCCCGGGTAAGGCATGGATGTATGTGTTGTTTTTCTGCTGAGGTCCTGCCATCCTCTCAGATCTTCTACTGTGGCATGTAAACTAACAGGCTCCTGTCAGACCTCTGTGGCAAGCAGCTGCTTGAGAGGGTATTTATTTATTTATAACCACTACAGTAACTCCAACGGTAACAGCACATCATGCCAGATCGCATAAAAGTAATACACGTGAAATATAACACTACTATCATTTCTCTGTAATATTCTAAGCATTTTTGCACTTGTAAACTAAGCACTGGAAATATATATTATTTAATTGATTGCAATTTTCCGATATGAAATTGTCATTAGGCATTTAAATTATACTTTTTCTACACTGACTGATTGATGGATCCTTATGTCATTGCAAAACATAAATGACAAAATGGAAACAACTGAAGTAAAAGTTAGTAATCATTAAACTGACATGTTTATGATCATACACTACAGGAAATAAAAAATGCAGCACTTGCAAGAAGTTATGCAAATGTGACGAAATTTAGGGAGGAGGTAGTATATATAAATGCGTGGAAATGATTAGGTTTGCATGACGATCGAAATGAGTGGACAGGCGCGAGCTGACGTCAGAGGTGAGGAGCAATCAAACACAGATAAAGGCAACCAAAGCTCCCTGGTTAACGAAACGTTGTGGAAATTGTTCTAAACCCCTAAACATGCCCTTACGCAGACGTCGACAGCCGTTCTAACAGGTAACAGACTTTGAACGTGGAAGAATCATCGGCCTTAGATAAGCTTTTGTCGTACAGAGATGTGTCCAGCCTTGTTGGCCTCAATCACAGCACTATCGTACACATTTGGCGCCAGTGCGTTCAAGAAGGATCTAGCATACGCCGACAAGGATCAGAAAGACGATGTATGACCACGGTGCAATAGGATCTCCATTTGCGAAGAATGGCATTACTTGACAGATTCGCGACTACAACGCAACTGCAAAGAAACTGGCAGTAGGTAACACATCGAATACCTATCAGGCTAACGGTAAACAACAGATTTTTACAGTTTTCATTGCGAGCCTATCATCCGGCACTGCATTTCCCCTCACATCTACCCAAATGTAAGCACGTCTTCAGTGATGTTGCCTCAGATAGAACTGAAACGAACAAGAGTGGAGTACCGTGGTGTTTAGTGACGAATCTAGTTTTTGTCTTGGTCAAAACGACGGTAGACAACGTATTCGCTGTCATCCAGGGGAAAGGAACGCCACCCAGAGCGTGTGACATCGTTACACAACTCTGCACCTGGTGTCTTTGTGTACATGCCATTAGTCGAACATCTCGGTCAGAACTGATCATCATACATAAAGGGATCTTTAACTGCCCAACGATATGTTACCAACATTTTACAGACAGTGTCTGTCCCATTTTTTAAGCAGAACAGAACATTTCATCAGCAAGATAACGGCCATCCCCACGCAGTACGCATCAGTCTGCAGTATCTACACGTGCAAAATGTTCAGGTACTACCATGGCCAACACGCTCGCCGGACATTTCACCTATTGAATACGTCTGAGACATGATGGGCCAACATCTCCAACATCCAAGAGGGGCGCCAATCACTGTCGCTGAAATGGAACAGCGATTTCGCCCTATTTGTAGTTCTATACCTAAGGAGGAAATTATAGAGCTGTAGGATAGCCTTCCCTGCCGTGTTTATGAATGCACATCTGCACAGGTCGATTCAACATCGCACTATTACACCACTTTGCAGGTAGGTAAAGTGGTAATTTTCCATATTTATTTTTTTGATAATGTAATCAATCGCACATCTCAATGTATGCTAACAGCTGCATGCGTTTCCATAAAATGACATTAATCCTTCCAGGTGTTGCAATTTTTTCCCTGTAGTGTAATAAGCGGCATCTTCTTTTTGGCACTTGCAATAGATGACAATATAAACTAATCTTTAGAGTGGAAAGAAAAAAAGACGTTCGCAAATGGTGTTCGTAGACCGATTTGTTCGTGGACGGAGACGTTCGTGATCCGAGGTATCACTGTATATGCTTTCTCCGATTTTCAGCTGTGACAGTGTTGAGATTTATATCCGCTGTCCCACGCTCTCTCATTTCATAATAAAAAAAGTCACAGCAGCAATATTTATAGATTTAAAACCTGCTTTTGATGCTGTTTGGCATGAAGGATTACTCTACAAAACTAAAACAAATTGGTCTTTCTGGAAACATCATTCATTTTTTAAATTTTAATTTAACTGAGAAATACTATCAAGTAAAGTTAGAAGATACCTATTCTAATAAATATAAATATGCATCTGGAATAGTTCAAGGAGGAATTTTATCGCCTCTTCTATTTAACCTATATTTTTATGTTTTACCGGACTCTATACCACAAAATATAAAATATTCTACTTATGCAGATGATATTTTTTTTGGAATTCGGACAAAGACTTTTATAAAACTGAGGAAAATTTGCAAACCGCCATCAATAATATTCGTTTATATTGGCTTAAATGGCATTTAAAAATAAATATTGAGAAAACTTATGTGATGCCTTTTGTAAGGCCCAGACCTGCTATTCCTAAATTAGATATTAAAATAAGTAATAATATACTGCGAAATACTGATATTTATAAATTTCTAGATGTCTATATAGACTCGAAATTAAATTGCAACAAACAATTGCAACAAACTAATAGATCACGCATGCATCACTAGTAATAAGTTATTCAACTTTATCAAATGTCTTGCCTCCCCAAATTGGGGATCCTCCTCTACTTATTTCATTCAACTTTATTGTAATTTAATTAGACCAAAAATGGAATTTGGGATTGAACTTATTGCCGGCGATGGTGAAAATAAATTCAAAAGCTCAATATAATTCAAAATAAATTCATCAGATTCGCTTTGGGCCTGAAGAAAAGCTCTCCTTATGTAGCTTTAATTGCTGAAACCTCTATTTCACCTTTGCAGATCAGGGCACCATATTTACTACTTAATATTATTTCAAGACTTCATCTCAAGCACCACGATCATTGTCTAATCAATCTATTTAAAACTGAAAAATATTTTCATGCTGCAATTAATTTTGTGAAGGAAAAGGCTGCTTTTAATTATATTCTTGATAAAAATCATAAAGGAGACATCATTAGTAATGAACCCACTTGGATGTATCATTTGCCAACCATCTTCAAGGATATTCCTCACATATCCACAAAAAAAATATACTGATATTTCTATTTTGAAAACTTTAAGTGTTTCATATATTCACAATTCCTATCAAGATTTTACTGCTATTTATACCGATGGAGCTTTTTTTCCTGACTCATATAGTGCCACAGCAGCTTTCTGCATACCTAAATTAAACATTTATAAAGCATTTAAATTTATAAAGGGATGTACTATTATACAAGCAGAACTCTTTGCAATTCATTCTTCTTTACTTTGGATACAAGAACAGTATATTTTAAATAAATTTGTTATTTTGACTGATTTTTTATTCGCAGATCTGCTTTATATTCGATAGAAAAAAATATTTTGGAAAATAAATATCCTAGTTCAATCTGTGATATATTACATTTATGCAATGATTTATATAAAAAAGAAAAAATTATTAAAATTCAGCAGTGGCTACCTAGTCACTGTGGAATTGAAGGAAATGTTTTAGCTGACTCATATGCTAAAGATGCAATCAATTTAACTGACACTACTGATATTCCTGTATATAATATACAAATTAAAAATTATCTTAAGTCATCAGAAAAAAATAGAGCTCAACAATTATTTTAAAGTTCAGATTTCTGTTAAACATCATTTTAGATATCAACTTGATCAAAATATATGTTCATTGCTAAAAATTTAAATGTCTAGAAAGAATTTTTGCAAAATATTAAGATGAGAACTGGTACTACAAAGTTAAACATCTACTTGTACAAGATAAAGAAATCAGATAGTGCAAATTGTATTTACTGTAACTGTGAAGAAATTATTTCAAATATTTTATTGAACTGTTCACATTATGACAGATAACGTAAAATTTATTATCAGCAATTATCTCAACTAGGAATAAATCAGTTCACTTTACATAATATGTTGAATTTTCCAGTAGATGACGTCAGAAATTCAAGCTACAACTTTCTTATTAACCTCCTGCTCGCGACTTCTTTGTTTAACAGGATATAACCGGATTTCCCCTCAACAACGGGAAAGCTCGACCAATCAGATTTCAGTTTCTATGGTTACAGTTATTAAATTCAATCTTTCTACTCTAACGTTCTGTAACGGAAATTTGTTCCTTCACAGCCTGATTTTGGTAGTGAATATGTGTAATATATTAAATATATCATTACTCAGATCACTATTTTCAAACTTTAAATTATTATTTATTTATTTTACTATTAAGCATAAAACTATTAAATTTTATAACTATGACACATTGAATAATGACAACTAATATGTTTGATATGTATAATATTTAAAATATTCTCTTGTTTTTCTTTATACTTTTTGTATTGTTTTTAACTGAACCTGCTGTAGAAGGGCCTGGCCTTAACATCACCATGGTTTTAGGTGTATAAATAAATAAATAAATAAATAAAAGGGATTATTGATGATGTGCAAAAAGTCGTCGTCCCTCGGATGCGACGTTACGCCGCCGCCATGTGCAAGACAGTCATACTCTGAATACATTTACGAATCTTGAACTGATGGCTACCATCTGTCTCCTAAGAGCTGTCCAGTGGGTTCTCCTCCCACCAACCTTCTCTGAGCCTATGGGATCTTTGTGACCTGGCCCTTTAGACCATTGTGTTCACATAAACGCTGCTCAGAAGTAAAACTCGCTATAGAAATATCTTTCATTAATATAAAATTCTTAAATAATACATATACAGTATTTCAGAAAGTTGTTTCCCATTGAGGTAAAAATGTACTAAATTTATAATTAATAAAAAAAAAATTCATTATATATATATATCTTACTTTTCTTTTATTTACTTTTTTTTTTCATTTTCAATGTTTTAAAATTTTTTGGTGAAAAGTTTAGTTGGTTCAAATAAGAATAATATTTTGCTCCAAACATTATTAGATTAATTAAATTAATTCAGGTTAAAAGGGTTAATTCAGTGTAAATGTGCAAAAATTATTTATTAATCTCAAATATAATAGTTAATAATTCAAATCAAATATAATAGTCAAAATAATTAGTTAATCTCAAATGTTAATAAAGCTGCATAACGATCACTAGCATTTACAATACATATGGAATAACTTTTGCTTTCTGATAATATACAAATAATTGATCACAATGAATAAGTCACGAGGGAAACTGTTTGTTTTTTACAGCAAAGCATCATCGTGAGAAGAAACTTGATACGACGATAACGGAGACTCCTACGGTAACAGGACATATAGAGAAATTTCATAAACGTAACTATTACATTTGTAGTATTCTGTGAATATAAATGTAGAGTAATGTTCAATTTGCATTATTTATTTTACTTTTAATTTATCTTGAAAAATACATGAAAATGTTTTAATTTGTTTTTGTCCTTGAAACAAGAGGGAATAGCGTATGAAAAGTTTAAAAACATTTCTTAGGTTATTACATAGCTTTGTTTTTCTTTGTTCATATATTTGCACTTAAAAAAATATAGCTGCTGAAAACATATTTGAACTCGTGTATAGAAATCCCTCACTTTCTGCTGTTGGTAGTGCAAAACAGAACTCTAAGTGAATCAGCGCTATATTTTCATAAAAATACGCATTAATTTGTTAAGTTCCCATCATTCCGATAGACTCTTTTGATAGTTACCTTATTATCATCGTAGTTTAAAACTTGTTGAGCAGCATAAATATCGCCCTTCCTTCAAACAATTTTAACGTTCTTTTATGAAACTGTCGGCTTTTCCGTGATTTGACTTACGAATTCTGTGTAGATTGATATATTGTAGAGGTTAGAGCTCATTTTAAGTCTATCGAACCATATCAGAACAGTTGTAAATGGTTCCACAGATGTTTCAGGCCGAGTTTTTTTTTCTGATCTTCATATAGGATTTTCTTTTCTTGTATAATATTTTCATCATCATCATCATCATCCTCAAGCAACCATGGGCTACGGAGGTCCAACCAGACCGCGCAGTTTAATTCTCCAAGCATATCTGTCCTGAGCTACATCTGCTGCATCCGGCCACTGTACACCAATTCTAACAAGGTCCTGTTTGACATTGTCTACCCACCGCATCCTAGATCTCCCCCTCCTTCTGAGGCCTCTAGGCACACTGTTCATAACCCTATTCGCCAATCTATAATTATCCATACGGGCAACATGGCCAAACCAGCGGAGTCTCTCTCTGCACAATATGCTGCTTAAAGGAGGTTGCAGACTCCTTTGCTTAACCTCATCATTAGTTACAAAGTTAAACCACCTAATACCCAAGATACTGCGTAAGCATCTAGAATCAAAAGCATCTAGTTTCCTGTTATCATGTTTACACAGCGTTCAAGTTTCACTACCATAACTAACCCTAGAAAGAACCAAACTATTATACAGTCTAATTTTAGACTTTAGGTGCATACGCCTATTTCTCCACAATCTCCATAGATTCTTAAAAGTCCCGGCAGCAATACCTATTCGTCTGTTAATCTCATGCCGCACATCACCATTATCTGTTACATATCTCCCAAGATAATTAAACTGTGACACTTGCTCAAGACTGCAACCATTCAGATGAACTGAATCACAATCTGCCTGACCAATTTTCATCGCTTTAGTTTTCTCTCTTTTATAATCAAACCTGCCCTATTACCAGTCTCATCAACAGCTCGAATGAAAGAGTTCATCTCATCAACATCATTTGCCAACAGGGCTAATTCATCAGCATAATCTAAATCAGAAATTTTCGTATCTCCAGCCCATTTAAGGCCAAAAGCTTTCCCTTGCAGTGAATTTCGCATAACATAATCAACAACCAAACTAAAGAGAAAAGGAGACAAAATGCACACTTGTCGAACACCAGAAGTAATGCTAAACCAATTGCTGCAAAACTTACCAACTCTCACACATGACTCAGTGTTATTATAGAGAGCTTTCATTAGGTTAACTAACTTGTCTGGTATACCACATGATCTCACAATCAACCACAAATTATGACGATCAACAGAGTCGAAAGCCTTTTTGAAATCAACAAAGCTAGCAACCAAAAGTTTCTGAAACTCTAAACATTTCTCAAGAATCTGCCTAAGTGAAAATATCTGATCCACACATCCCCTACTACTTCTGAATCCACATTGCGTATCACGCAATTGACTGTCAACCAGATTCTTAATTCTATTAAGCACAGTCATGGAAAGAACTTTACCTGGAACAGAGAGTAGGCTGATACCACTATAGTTATCACAAGAACTGCGATCACCTTTTTTGAAAATAGGGATAATAATAGCTCTGGTAAAATCTTTAGGAACCATGCCTTTATCATAAAAGTTATTCAAAATTTCAGTCATCCAAATGGTAACTGAAACATTCCCAGCTCTAAGCATTTCTGTAGTAATTTCATCCACCCCTGGGGATTTATGAAGTTTAAGTTTAGAAATAGCCAAACTAACTTCAGATTGTGTTATAGGGCCAACAATAAAGCCAACAATGCATCTATCATCATTGCAAACAATGGGAGTAGAACTAACTACATTGTTTAGAACATCACTGAAATGCTCAGCCCACCTAGCCATGACAGAATCCTCACCTTCTATAATCTTACGTTGTTTATCCCTCAATCCCTGTATGAATGTCCGTTTTCTACCACACAAAACATTACCTATCTGATACAGCTCTCTGCTGTTGGGCTGTCTAACTGCTTCCTCAGTTTTGTCAGCCAGGCCATCAAGCCAAAGATTCTTATCAGTAGCTAACTGATCCTTTACACGTTTATTAAGTTCTTTGTAATGCTTTCTATTAGGACTAGTAGGGTACTGATTAAGGACATTCCTGCAGTTCCTTCTTTCTGAAATAAGCTCAAGTGCCTTATCACTTAAATAATTCCACCTCCTCTTCTCCTTTTTCCCTAAAAGAGTACTGTTAGTTTCCAAAAAAGCCTGTTTAAAATGGCCCCATTCTTCCTCAACTTCAGTATTAAGCAAACCATGACTGTCATAATGACTAAGTAACCTATCATGGTTAGCTTTAGCTATAATTGGGTCATTCAGAGCTTCAGTATTAAAGGTAAATTTTTTAACCCTAGCACAACACTTTTTAAGTTTAAGTTGCAAGACACTTTTAACAAGGTAATGGTCAGATCCAATTTCAGCTCCCCTACATGCCCTGGTATTTCTAACAGAACTAGCCCATTTGCTGTTAATTAATATATAATCAATCATATTCCTATGCAGCCCATCAGGTGAAACCCATGTGTATTTATGTATGTCGCGGTGTTTGTAATATGTGTTAGTTATTCTGAAACCATTGAGTTTACTTACCTGTAGGAGACGTTGCCCATTGCCATTGCAGCTACCAATATCAAAAGGGCCTATTACTCCTCCCCAACGGTCAGAGTCGGTACCAACTTTGGCATTGAAGTCACCAAGAACAAGGGTAATATCTCCTTTCTTGACAGAATTCAAAATATCCTGAAGTTGTCCGTAAAACCTATCCTTCTCATCCTCATCAGAATCCTCAGTGGGGGCATAACAGCAGATAACATTCAAGTCTTTAATGCTTGTCTGAAATTTTGCTGTAAGAAACCTTTCATTAATGCACTCATATCCTAGAAGAGCATCACTAGCATGTCTGCTGAGCAGCAGACCCACGCCTTGGTGATGCTTTCCATCCTCCCTCCCTTTAAAGAGAAATTTAAAGTTATTTTTAAGTATATCACCTTTACCTGTCCATCTGGTCTCTTGCAAGCCTAGAATATCTAGGTTATAGCGCTGGAATTCCTGCATGAGGACATCAAGAGAATAATCTCTACGTAATGTCCTCACGTTCCACGTTCCTGCAGAGAGAAAATGATTAGTAGGATTTTTAAAGAAATTAGGTTTATTGAGATTGGTAGGGCCAACAATATCAAACAGCCCCCTGATCGTAGGCATGGGGCAAAGACCTGTTCCTCCTCCGCTAAAGGCTGAAGTCACCGATGCTGGTAGGAACATCAGGCACCACCTTTTCAAGTGGACTTTTTCAAGAGCCATATGGCCTGCCTGAGACACATTACTCCAGTTTAGACTTGACGATGCCCAACTAGCTAAGTAAGATTCAGGTACCTGCGATGGCCTCTGATTAGGAGTATCCACCAGCTGATATAAGGTATCCCATGCCTCTGTTCACTTAGAGCTGGCAACCCAGAAGCAAGCAGAAAACACAGCAGCAGACTCTCCCTCAACAGAGGCCCACCAGTGCAGCAAGTCCAGGATCCATAATCAAGCTCAAATCCATAAACATATCCAGTCTAGTAGTGATAAATGGTCAGCCCCAGGGCCCTGTGAAGTTGACCACTCCTCAGCAGGGTTGAAAAAAAACGAAAAAAGTGGCCATAGATGACCAGATCTGTAGGCCATACTGAACTGGCAGCCCTCCCCTTCCGTTCCCTTCCAAAAGAGAATATCTCTTTTGAAAGGTACTAACGGCCTGCACCACGAGAAGGCGGGGTCGGACATTAGGTGCTAGTCCTGGCCGGTTCTGTGCACCATCACTAGGGATTGGTACACAGCTCTCCTTCCGGTTTACGCCTAGCTACCATTAACTTAACGAAATTTCGCGTTGGATATTATCATCAATAAAAATATTTAGAAATATCTCCATTTTAATCACAATTGCCAGCTGCCTGTAGTTCACTTTTTTGCCAGCAGTGGAACAGTTTACTTTCCCCTGCTAAAAACGATTATTTTTTTAACCTTTCGTCGATGGGGCTGTTTTGTAACACGGATGGCCGTAGTTGGTCTCACAGTCCAATGATATATTTCATAACATCAGATACTTACACCGAAGAGCCAAAACATTATGACCACCTGACTAATTATGATATTGGTCGTTCACTTGCCGCCAAATCAGCTCTTACCCGGCGAGACATGGACGCTACAAGATTTCTAAAGGTGTCATGTGGGATCTGGTCTTTTTTGCACGCCATATGCTAAATGGCCAGGTGACATGGACCCCGAAGTGCCGCTCAGAGGTAAAACAACCCAACCAAAAAAATCCTATTTGTCTGAAATATGTCTCACACACCCATTAGACCCATCTAAGTCGACACTGTAAATATAGAATTGTTGAAGGAAACCTAATGTAAACAACAATTCTTTTCACTCAACATTTTTCACATTTAGTGTTATTTAAAATGAAAATGCTAGTTATCACAGTGATGTAGAGATCAAATAGGAACGCAATCCAGAATTGATCTTGATGGAATGAAGCATATCACACTAGCATTGTATATTCATGGCGATTGTTCCCCTAAAAGCTAAGACTTCAGGTCCGGATCTATAAAACTTTTTAGTGTATGTGTGGGGAAGGGAGTGATTAGATGACCCCCAAACGCCATTTTGGTACATAAAAATATATACACGTGTAGGTATGCATATATTCTCGAGAAAATAATTTTTGCTGAAAATGTGTTTATGTTTGCTCCTCCCTTCCAGTAAATTCTAAAAAAAACTTACAAATTTCACAAAAAGATAAGTCAAAATAAGTATTTTACATAATTTTATTATTTACAAAAAAAATAATAATAATAATAATAAAGACAACATCAAAAACGCAGGTTTGAAACTACCGTCACCAAAACTCCTACAGCAACAGGGCATATAGAGAAATTTCATCAACGTAACTACGATAGTTTAAGTATTTCAAGACAATAAAAGTAGATTAATATTCTATTTTAATTTTATTCCGATTATTTTTTTTTGAAATAAATATATGTTGAGAGCGATTTTTATTTTTCTCTTCTAGCAAAACATCATCAAAAACGCAAGTTTGAAACTACCGTCACCGAAACTCCTACAGCAACAGGGCATATAGAGAAATTTCATCAACGTAACTACTATATTTTAAGTATTTCAAGACAATAAAAGTAGATTAATATTCTATTTTAATTTTATTCCGATTTTTTTTTGAAATAAATATATGTTGAGAGCGATTTTTATTTTTCTCTTCTAGCAAAACATCATCAAAAACGCAAGTTTGAAACTACCGTCACCGAAACTCCTACAGCAACAGGGCATATAGAGAAATTTCATCAACGTAACTACTATATTTTAAGTATTTCAAGACAATAAAATTAGATTAATATTCTATTTTAATTTTATTCCGATTTTTTTTGAAATAAATATATGTTGAGAGCGATTTTTATTTTTCTCTTCTAGCAAAACAATATCAAAAACGCAAGTTTGAAACTACCGTCACCGAAACTCCTACAGCAACAGGGCATATAGAGAAATTTCATAAAAGTAACTACTACATTTTAAGTATTTCAAGACAATAAAAGTAGATTATATTCTATTTTAATTTTATCCCGATTTTCTCTGAAATAAATGTGTGTTGAGAGAGATTATTGTTTCCTTCTTTTAGGGGCGGGGGTGGCTCAGTCGGTAGCGCGCCAGGCTCGTAATCTGTAGTTCCCAGGTTCGAGTCCCAGCTGAGTCAGCGTTGAGATTTATCTCCGCAAAAATTCCCCGCCCTGCCCACGGTCAGTAGAGGACACCGATTGGCTTGGAAAGGCCGCCGTCCGTCGGATGGGACGTTAAGCCGTGGTCCCGTGTGCGGGAGAGCCATACCCTGTGCACGTTAAAGAACACGCTGGATGGCCTTGATGGGAGGCTACCATCTGTCTCCCAACAGCTGTTCCAGTGGGTCCCCTCCCCCAACCTTCTCTGAGCCTTCGGGGTCCATGTGACCTGCCATTTAGCCCATGGTGTGCAAAAAAAGTGCCGCTCAGAGGTAAAACAACCCAACCCAACCCTTCCTTCTTTTAGCAAGACAGAAACAAATACGGGGACTGGAAATAACTGTCAACTGTCGCCGAAACTCCCACGTCAACAGGACGAATAAAAATATTTCATGAAAAAGATATTTTTAGTATTTCAGGACTATAGAAGTAGATTAATATTCCTTTTTAATCTCTTCCGATTTTTCTCTGAAATAAATGTGTGTTGAAAGAGATTGTTATTTCCTTCTAGTGAAACAGAAACGAATACGGAGGATGGAAACAACTGTCACCGAAACTCCTACGGCAACAGGACATATAGAGAAATTTCATAAAAGTAATACATTTTTGGTTATTTCAGGATTTTAAAGTAGCTTAATGTTCGATTTTAATCTTATTCTGCTTATGCATTTACTTGGAAAGAAGTATGAATAATATTTTTGTTTTCAATCCATTATGCTGAAGCGAATATATTCAACTCTGGCATATTTTCAAATACTCTATAATCAGCGCTGTTAAACATATGCCCGCGACAATTTTAACAGCACGAGCAGTATAAAAGCCGGGGCTTGTTGACCAAGAATTTGAAATAAAAAACGTATTAAAAAAGAACTTAGTAATAATAAACTCGAAACATAATTTTGGGAAGAGAGTGATAATTACTATTTCATGAAAACTGATATGTTTATTGGGTATACAGGAAAGTAATGTTAGCTATTCTGTACACCAAAGTACACAGGCCCGGATCTAGAAAAAATATCGAGGGGGCGGGGGGGCAAGAAACACAATCGCGCGCAAAAATGTAAAAAGGGAGATTTCCAGTGCAGTATAACATAACCCCTTCCGTTTCACAGGACTTTAAAAAAGTTTAGAAAAATTTAAGAAATATAAAAAAATTTAATTATTTTTACCTCTCCTTACCCTTACTAGCATTCTGAAAGGTTGGGAGAGTGGGGGGGGGGGGCATGGACATCCTTCCCCTCTAAATCCGATCCTGAATGCAAATATTATTTACTGTGTGTTATCATCTATTTCCACTTGAATTTAATTTAGTAATCTAAAAAAAGTTATTTCCTACACAATTTTTTATAACAGAAATATTTTGAAACTTACAGTTTTAAAACTATCATCACAGATACTTCAACGGCTGCTGAACATGTATTCAAATACCCTACAAGTAATTATTGAGCTTATATGAATCACGGAACTATAATATTGATAGTTTTTAGCATTGAAAGTTGCTTCCTTTTATTTCTTAACAAGAATTATAGTTTATTATGTTTTCTATGCGATAGTTATGCATTTGAAGAATCGGATATGAAATACAAAATTCTCAAAAGTGATTTTGATTACTAGCTTTGCATATTTTTTACTTCATATTTTTAACAAAAGAAATATTATATTTCTGAAATTAACTAATAATAATTCTAAATTAAATAAATACACATATCATCCTCAACAATACATGTGTGCACACTGTATAATTCTGTTCTCCAAACACGTCTGTCATGAGGTGCAATTGGTGCATTTGGCCACTGCAGGCAAATTCTAAAAAAGCCTTGTTAGACTCTGTCTGCCCACACATCCCATGTCTTCTCCTTTTTCTGGGATCTTAAGCACATTGTTCGTATTTCTATTCCCTAATAGGTAGTTATGCATACAGGCATCATGGCCAAACCAACACAGTCTATATTTTTTACTGCTGAAAGGTAATTGATGATTCCTTCCCGTAGCCTCATAACTTATTGCACGAGGCAATGCATAAGCATGTAAAATCAAAAGCACCAGGTTTTCTGCTATCTTTTTTTACGAAATTCCAGGTTTCACTGTTATTCTATTGCCTAATTTTAGTCCTTAGGTTATACGCATATTTTTGCTCAATATACACATATTCTTAACCCATTAACGGACGAAATCCCATTTTTGGAACACAGCTTTTATGATGAATAAAATTATTCTACAGAATTTTTTTTTCAGCAAGACATAATCGCAATCGCAGGATCGAAACTACCGTCACCGAAACTCCGACGGCAACAGGACGTATACAGAAATTTCATAAGAGTAACTAATGTATATTTGATATCTTTTACAATGAACGTAAAGTAAATAATAATGAATAAAGTATTAATAATTAACTTTCATTGCGTAATTAGCAATGAACGTTTAGTAATAAACAATAACAAGTAGTGACATAGAGTAATAACGTAGAATAAAAATATAATATTTAAATATTTACTCGAAAAGAAGTATGAATGATAATTTTTCTTTCCCCCCCACAAAGAATAATCTTTTTTCTCTCATTCATTATTTAAGTACATTTTGAAGTGAATATATTAAAGCATGAAAGTATGAAATATTTTCAAATACTCCTTACATCCGGAATGTCAAGCATAAGCCCCACGATAATTTATACGACACGAACAAGTATGGTTTCTAGGGCTTTTTAATAAAAATTCGAAATGAACGGCTAGAAACTTTAAGAAGAGTTACTCTTTCAAATGTATATGTATCATGGATGTATCGGAAAGAATTTATTTTGGTACATAAAGGTTAAACAATGTTTAAAGATGTGTTGTTTGTTTCCAAATGACTTTATTAATCAGAAGAACCTTTATCTCGCATAAAAAAGTTTTGAAACAGAATGTTTACAACTTTTACCAAGAAGCTAAAGTTTACATCCTCCGTTACAGAGACTTCATCGACTACTGGCTATATATCAAATTATCCTACATGCAATGGTTGCTTTTGCGTTAATCCTGGAATAGAAACATGCAAATATTGATAATTTTTGAAATTTCTTTTCAAATAATTTTGACTCGAAAAATATCATGAATTAGAGAATAAAACAGTGTTTATTTCTGTGTGATAATTATGCACATGGAGAAATGAATAGCAAATGGAAAATATTCTCAAATGTGATTTAGGTTATTATCATCGCGTCTTTTTAACTGACGTGTTTTCACAAAGGAAATATATATCTCATAATTACTAAAAGTAATTATAATTATATCACAGAATTTCTGATTATACTAGCTGAAGTTTTAGCTTCACAAGACAATTGTTATCCAGACATATATTTGTCTAGCCACATTGCCAAATATATTGTAAAATGAAAGTAAAATATGTAATAAAATATAGACTTATATTAATGCTTATACATTAATATACTTATTATCACTGAAGTGATTTTTTACAGAAAAAGGATTATTAATTATATTTTGCTACTATGTATTAATTTGATAATTGTTTTCTTATGCAAATTTGCAAGCAAGTTGCATGCAAATATGATACTCTTATGGATGGTACAATTTCAAATAGTAATTAAAATTAACATTAAATATTTAGAAAGATCATGTGTTTTTCTTACTATCTCATGGTTTCATTACTTAACAAAATACTCGTATAAGTGAAGAAATTAAAAATATACATTAAATAACTTCTATAATTGAAACCAATAAAATACGAAATCTCAAATTTTGTAAAATGAAAAATTTTGAATAGTAAAATGAATTGATTGTACATAAAATAAGTTCAGAAATTCAATGTTATGGAATGCCACCTCCGCACCATCGTTCTTTATCCAGTAACGGGAAGTTACCTGGTTTAAAAAAAAATCGCTATCTCCTCTTCACTTCGAAATGATTTGTAATTTGTGGATGTCCACTTAGGCAAAAATTTACTCATTAATTTTTATCTAAAAATTGAAGTTGTTTTCCAAACATGAGTCTCACAGCTTAGGGCTCTAATCATCGAAGATCTCTCAAAACAATTACAATGTTTGTTTGTGTCGATGTTATTTGTCTTATGGGCATTACTTCTTTAGTACCATATTTCAACTCTGCATTTTAGCAATGCTTACAATTGTCAATACATGGACGTCTGGAAAGTGCATCTGCATTCCTATGCATCCAAGATAGTCTTTGTAACCAATATACCATGAGCCAAAGCTCCTTTACCAGGGACATCAGTGACTGCCAATCGGAAGGCCCCAGAAGTCTCCGCCCGATGTACACGGACTATAATTTCACTTTGTGCTGGGATTTCTGAGTCTTCTGTCAATAATACTGTGCTCACACTTGATAAAGAATCAGATGTTCGGATAAGCAGAGAGATCTCTTTTTTTTTTTTAGAATATAATTTTTATTCATAAGAGTAAAGAATACAAATACATTTACACTTTGACCCGCAAAGCTAAATAGCTTATCTGCAGGAAAATTAATAAATTATATTAAACATAGGTCATTCAGACACAAAAGTGGTGTACATCAAATAAATCCACAAAACACAACACATAAAAATCAGCTAACTAGAAAATACCAAATAATTTTTTAATTCCATTTTAAGTCTTCTAAAAGAATCTATATTTAGTAATTCTTTTGGAGTAGCATTAAATATAAGTGGTACTTGATATTCGGAGGTATGTTTCCCATAATTATTTCGAAAATTTGCCAATTGGTAATAACCTTGGTTTTGAAGTCTTGTATTTTTATTATGGTGAATTTTTAGTTTGTAAGTTTCGTCAAAAAAATTTTTAATTATTACATTATATTTATATAAATTGCTGTAGGATAAAAGATTTAAAAAATTTAATCTGTCGGTAGAAGTTTTATAATTTTTTTGCAAATGGAACGGAATAATATTTTTAGCTATTATAGACTGCAGTTTTTCTATTTTATTTATGTTAGTTAAGTTAGTTGTTCCATGCACAATTATTCCATAATTTAAAATAGATTCGCATATTGCTTTATAAAATAGTACACATGTTTCCATATTTAATACGTATTTCAATTTTTGAATTTTTATCGCCGATATTCTCAAGCTTTCACATATGTGGGATATATGGGCATTTCACCTAAAATATTCATCAAAAATGATTCCTAAGTAATTTATTTTATTTACTTGCTCAACAAGTGGGCAACTGCATAATGATTCATAATTTGAAGCATCCTTTTTTCTGCAATTTATTTTATGAGTTTTGATAAAGAGGTTTTGATGAATATGAAATCCTGGTGAATGAATAATCATCAGTTTTGTTTTTTTCTCATTTAAATAGATTTTATTATGATTTAACCATCTAATAATATTATTGTAATCTGTTTGAACCTCTGAAATGCTATCATTTAAATATTTCTGACTGTTTATTAAAACAATGTCGTCAGCATATAGATAAATAGCACTATTTAATTTTGTATTGAACAAATCATTTATGTATACTAGGAACAATAAAGGACCTAAAATTGAGCCTTGGGGAATTCCCCATCGTGTAATTACTTTTCTACTGTAGCAGTTTTTTATTTTAGTAATTGTGTATCTGTCTGATAAATAATTTCTAAACCAATCTAACAATATACCGCGAATACCGTAATTTTCCAATTTATTTAGTAAAATGCTATGATCTATTGTATCGAAGGCTTTCTTTAAATCTAAGAACATAGTTACAATTTTTTCCCTATTATTCAATGATTTATTAATATTATTTGCAATTTTGGAAATTAGTTGAATTGTGTTTTTTTCCTTTTTGAAAGCCAAACTGATTTTCATTAATTATGCTGTGTTTAAGTAAAAAGTTAAGAACAGTATTATAAATATATTTTTCCATTATTTTCGAAAAAATAGGCAGATTTGTTATTGGTCGATAGTTAGAAAAATCCTCCTTAATACCACCTTTAAAAATAGGTCTTAAAATACCTGTTTTGAGTTCAGTAGTTATGTTCCCAGTAAATATAATCTGATTTATTATTTTTGATATAATATTTAGTAGTTTCTCTTTATTAAATTTTATATGTTTAATGCAAACATTATCGTAACCAGGTGATTTATTGGTGTCTAATGAAGTAATTATTTCATCAGTTTGTTTTTCAGTGATTTCATGTATATAGATAGATTTCAAAACTCTTTGTATCATGGTTGGAACATAATTTATATCGTCTTGGTGATTTGTATTTCTTATCTGTAAAATTAGTGTATTATAAATGTCATTGTAATTATTTGCTATTTCTTCCACTGATAATTTCTTTTTGGCCATATTGTCAATTATTACATCGTCCGATGATTTTTTCTGTTTTCCTTCTAATATTTCATATATTAATTGCCAGGTAGCCTTCATATCATTTTTTTTCGTTATAAGTTTATTTCTATAATAAAGTTGTTTCTGATTTCTAATCTGAATATTAACCATATTCCTTAATTTTTTTTATAGTTATTTTTATAAGCATCACTTTTATCATTGTTTTTAAATTTAATCCAAGCTTTATCTCTTTCTTCAATTAATTCTATCAAGTTCGGTGTTATCCAGTTTTTGCTATGATTTCTTTTTACCTTTCCAACTCTCCTCATATATATTCTATTTTTTCTTAAAATTCCATCATAAATGTTTTTAAATACTTTATATAGGTTTAATTCATCCATTGGTGTCTCCGTAATTTTCTAAAGTCCAATTCATTTCAGAGATAGCTTTGTTTATATTGTTATGGTCAAATGACCAATTCTTATTTTCCTGGTCTGTTTCACTATAATTAGTATTATTCAAATTGTTATTGGTGTTGCTAATCAGTGTTAAAATCATATAGTGGTCTGCTATTTTGCTTGTTTGAATTATTGAATTTGCTGACATATTTTTAATCAGTTTAATATTAATATGGTCTATACAGGTTTTGGTAATTTTATTTTTTACTATTTCTTCTCTTGTAGCTTCCCTTATTAATCTTTCAAAATTCATTTCAGCCAATAGTGTGATATATTTTTCTGTGCCATGTTTTTTAGTATTCATTGTATCGATATTAAAATCACCTATTAAAATCTGATTTTGATCTTTTTCTGTATTTTCCATCCAGTTTCGGAAATTCAACAGAAAAGAGTTCACATCTGTACTAGGCCATCTGTATAGTGCTAAAACATGATATATTATATTATTTTTTTTTTTACTTTTATATATATAGTTTCCGCTGGAAGTGTTTGTTGGGAAATAATTTCAATATCTAGATTTTTTTATAGTATACTGAAATCCCCCTAATATTTTTTTTATATTATCATTTGTGATTTTATTAAATTTATCAATATTATATAAATAATTTTCATATTTATTTACATTTGTTTCAGTTAAAACAAGCAAATCAATGTGTTTCATGTAATTGTTAATACTTAATTTTAATGAATCCCAATGTTTTCTTTGACTTCTTATATTAACATGAGCAATTCCTAATTTATTTTTGTGAATAAATTTACTATAATTATTTTCGAACCAAGCCTCCACTTCTAAACCTGTAGTTACATAAGCAACATCATAGTTGCTTTCAAGACCTTCAAAATTCAAATCAGACATAACTAACAAGAATATTCATAAAAAAGCAAAAGAAAAGAGCAAAAAAAAAAAAGAGAAAAAAAAGCAAGGTTTATCGGACATATCTAAAAGTTCAAAAATCATCAAAGTTGGTGAACATATCCACATTGATAATTCTTTCACTATTTGATTTCCTCATTAGAACTTTTCCATTTTTGAACCAAACATACTTATAATTTTTTTCTTTTGCACACATCCTAGCTCTCCAGAAAAGTTCTCTGTTAATCATAGTCATGTTTTCATTAATATATATTGGTGTTCCTTTATCATTAAGGTCTGCAATAGTGGTTGTAATTTTTTTTTCCTGTTTTGTATCCAAATGCCTCTATCTTTCCGTGTAACGAATTGGACAATTATTTTTGGGGTTTTGCTTTTATTTCTTTCTGGAAGTCTGTGGACTTTTTCAATCATATTGTCTGTGTAGTTGACTATGTTTAATAACTGGGAAATTTTAGACAACTTTATTTTAAGCTCTGTTTCATCCTTCCCTTCATTTATGGGAACACCATGAATTTCTATATTTTTATTGCGTCCATATTGTTCCACGTCATTAAGATTTTGCTTCAGCTCCTTAATCTCTACTCTCATTTCTGTATTTAAATTTTCAGCTTCATAGATTTTTGTAGTTAAATCCTTTTGATTTTTTTCGTAATTTATTACTTGTTCCATTAGTTCCTCATACTTGCTAGAAAAAAATTCTACACTTCGTTTTAATTCTCTCACTTCTGTCTTTAAATCACGGATCTCTACTATCAATAGATTGATGTCACTTGTCGAACTGTCTCTGCTTCCCATGTCTAAGGTCGCTTTTGGGTTTATTTTGTTCGACTTGCATTCGAAACATAACCATGCATTCTTCTTTTCTAGGGACAGCTTTTTGTAATTTTTTTCTGTTGTGCCCGAACAGACAAAATGCAGTTTGCCTTTGCATCCACTGCAAACTATGCATTCCGAGTTGGGTGGTACTGCTTCGTCACATCTGTTGCAAATTGAGGTCATTGTTGTGAGCGGAAGCGATATGCCTCTGGCAAAAACAACGAGAGCCACCCGTGACAACAGGGAGATTGCAGCAATTAGTCCCAAGGTTCGGTCTTTTGATCTTTTGCAGCACACAGCACAGAAGGCACTGTACACGGAGACTGACGTCGGGAAGGGGCAGGAGCAATAAAAGTTAACAGCACTTACAGGTCCTAAGAGTCCCAGATGGTCAACCGATGGTGGTCGGGGTGGTGAAGGATATCCAAACACGACGGGCTAGCGGGAACTCCAAGGAAGTACGTCCGATCACGACAAGAACTGAGGGGAACTTCGTTTTATAGATGAGCAGGCTGTCACTGGGTCTAATGCTGAATCCATGTTTCTTTACGAAATCAAGGCCTAATATGTATTCATCTTAGATGTCAGCGATGTAAACAGGATGGCGTACCAGGCAGCTACCAACTCTGATGCTGAGTTCTATCTTTCCATGGATTTTAGCACGATCTCCAGTGGCTGTTTGTAGGGTTATTATTAGACTGTCTAGCATTCCAGTTTGGGTGAGGTATCATCTTCTTTATTATGTCTGTTCTAAGTAAAGTTACATTTGCACCAGTGTCTACTATCATACGACAAGGCACTCCATTCATGGTTCCATCAGCTACCAATCCGTAATCTCCACCATGTAGTGCTGAAGCGTGAGCGACTTCCCCTGGGGCCAACCAATCAACAGTCAGCCATTGCCCTTCACATTGCTTATGTTGGTTCTGATGTCTGTTAGACGTGCTTGAACTTTGTACCCACCACTTTTTGCAGTTGGTTCGAATGTGTCCAGTCTTGCCACATTTACAACACTGTATGTTTGTAGAAGTTCTTGGAGAGGAACCTTTAATCTCTTTCAAAACGGCTAATATGGCTTTGGTTAGTTCTTTCATTTCACTATCCTTTTCTGTAGTTTCTTCTGCATTCACAAATCTCGCTGTGCGTTTGTTTGCTCGGCAGGAAAGACTCGAGCATTCGTACTTCATGGCATGTACCACAGCTGACTTTAAAATTTCACCTTCCAATATCCTCAGAGATTGTTGAGTCTCAACAATCTCTGAAGGTCTTGTCAGGGTCGGCAATAGCATCAATAAATTGTAATTGAGCTAAGTTAACTTGAATTTCTGGTGGACAGTTATTATAAGCCAATCTAGCCAGACGCTCAATATCACTAGCAAGTTCTTGCAAAGTTTCACCATTCGATGTTTAAATTGAGTCATGTAGTATTGTTTTAAATAACTAAAACCAAAACTGAGTTCTAATGCAAAAACCAGACTTTGATAATCAAGTCGTTTTTCTTCTGGAACAGACTGTAAAACGTCTGCAGCAGAGATTCTTAAGGAAGCTGCAAGAAAATTGCTCGTCTGAAATTCATTCCACTCATTAGCTCTAGCGATGACTTCAAACTATGTTTTGAAGACTGTCCAAGATGATCGACCATCATATGTAGATGATTTAGTGGTATTTCTAGCGATATGTGAAAAAACATTATTGTCACTAAAATTTCTATTGTCACAAGAAGAAAGCAACCTTTCATTTACTAAAATCTGAAACTGACGTTCACAATCAGTTTTTACACTTTCAATTTGATGCTTAACACTATCAAGTTTCGGATTAAAATCACAAGTGATTTGATTTACATTACATCTTACATCTTCAATTTCAACCTTTAGACTTTCACATTGCCTGTTGAGTTCGGTTTTAATATCCTTACACTGATCAGTGATGTCACTAATTTTTTTTATTCAGATCATTATTCTGATAGAAATCTTACTAATTTGAGAAGTCACTTCAGCTCTCAACTCACTATTTTGAGTAGTCATTTCGGCTTTCAAGTCATCTTTTTGAGAGACTATCTCAGCTCTCACATGTCACCAATTTTACTGTTTACGTCAATGTTTTGATTAGCAAGTTCACCAATTTCACCTCTTATGTCAGTCATCAGCTTTACTAACTCATCCATATTTATAGTAAAAGGATTCAATTAATTGTCTACTCTCCTGGCTGGCTATCTATCTCACCATTTTGTTATGAATTCAAACAGATGAAAACTTAGCGTGAGTTAAAAAAACTAGTAAATATGTATACCAAACTAAAGTATGAATGAAGTAATTTATTACAAAGGCACAAAAATTATACAAATTAAACAATCTTATCTAAACACAAGTATTTCTATTCATCTTAGTATAAAGTCAAACTATAAAAAGAACGATTTACTATGCTTAACTAATTTCCAATGCTTTAACTACAATGCTGTCAATATTCAGTTCCTATGACAAAATAGAACCTATTGCTTTGTAATATCCAACAAACAAACCAATTTATTTTGAATTATATTTGCGTTAGAGGACTACCTTAATAATGATTTATACCTTACAGATGCGAAACATCTAATGTTGATCTCTCCTGATAGCGGACCCAAAAATAGCTTTACTGTTGATTCCCTTTCACCACCGGAACCAGGCTCATCTTGACTCAAATAATAAGTTTCCTTACGCAGTATCAAACAACACTAATTTAATACAATATATCCTTTTTTCTTCACTACTCCACACACCACATTATTTTTCTTTCACAAACCTTATTATTCAAAGCATCTCCGTTCTAAACAGTTGATGACGTATATTGCACGTAGAAGCATACGCGAGCGTCCATGACACATTCATCATAAATTCATTGCAACAAGTTCATCTGTCGTAACAGTACGATAATTTTTTTTTTCATGCGATAATTTCGCACAGAGTTAAAAGTATATTTAAAGGAGAATTCTCAAATACTATTTAGGTAAATAGCATTCCATGATTATTTAGTGTTGTTTTTCACAAAAGGAATAATATAATTATAAAAGAATATATAATTCTCTGAATTTAATTACTCATAAGTACTTTATTCCCCCTTGGTAATTTTCAGTTAAATTAAATCCAATTTCATATTTTAGAAAACATTGTTTTTCTTTATAAATTTTATGTAATTTGTTTTATTAATGATTGTAAATGTTTACCTTCAAGGGAGTGAATCTGTTATTATTATACGATAACAGATGACAACATTGGTAATTAACCTTTTTTCTTTTTTCAGTTATTTTCAAAACGCGTTATTTAGGGAAAACTTTCTGAGAAAAGAAATAAACTTGGACATGAGTCCTTCTCCTTTCCGTTTCAATTCAGAATTTGCTCCTACACTACAATAATTTCCTATATATTTTTATTTCTCGTTTTAAAAATATTTTAAAATAGAATTTTCGTCAAAAATATGTGTATATAGAGGGTTGTTTTTTTTAATCCTTTCTTTTTCTCTTTTTTG
Source organism: Ryuthela nishihirai (assembly GCA_038380435.1). Lineage (NCBI taxonomy): Eukaryota > Metazoa > Arthropoda > Arachnida > Araneae > Heptathelidae > Ryuthela > Ryuthela nishihirai. The sequence goes on along the minus strand of JAWZYU010000024.1, from coordinate 32,959,582 downwards.
GAATTCCTTTTTTTTAATTTATATTTAGTTTATTAAACTGATATTATTCAGCGTAAATTATCACTTGAACAATTGTTTTTTTTCGTTTATAATGATTAATTAATAATATTAATTTATTATATATATATATTATTGCATATATTTATTACACATGTTCCTAATAATGAACACTAAATTTCCACAAGTTTTCCATATTATATCTTGAATATGAGAATAGAAACAAAAATAAAAATTAAATTAAAATTGCAAAATTTAGATAAAAGATCCTGTCAGTCAAAAACAATACAAAAAAATATTAAACTCGAACTGAAACCAATTCTCACGAATGTTTTCATTCATATTCCAAAATCAAACGCATTGAAAGTTTTAGAGAAATCAAGTAAACACGAGTAATATCCATTTAACCATTTTCATCCATAGTGACCACAATATTACAAATAGATCAAATATTTGTAACTATAGACCATCTTCGTAGAAAACTATGTTGATTTACAACAAAGTAATTAGTTATGATATAACCTCTTAAAAGTTATGATATATCGTCATAAAAATCATGGATTCAAAAATTATAGATACAGGTGAAAGTATTGCAATAGGTCTATAATTCATAATACTTGTTTATTTCTCTTTTAAAACATAGGAATAATCTTGCTTTTCTTTTTTTTAATCATTTATTTATTGAGACAAATTCAAATAAATCATTTCTTATTTACAGATGTCCCGCAAAGCTAACAACTTATCTGCAGGAGAGAATAATACATTGTCATAAAACATAATATCTTCTTTCTTCCTTAATCTGCTAATCTTAATAAATTTATATCACATTGCATTTAATATGTGCTATCTTACTATTTCAGTATAGAATTTCGACTTTCAATAATATGCTCTCTTTACAAAATTTTTTACCTTTTTTTCATTTAGAATATTTTAAAATAACAATTGGATTTTATGTTTACTTTCAGCACCACATAATTTTTCACTAGGTATTAATATTAATTATCTGATTTTTTAATAAAATCTGTTTAATTCGTGTTTTATTTCTCTGAAAGAATTTACGGCTGGAAGTTCCCTTGGTAATTGATTGAAAATGTATGGAATTTTGTAGCCGCTTGTTCATTTCCCATAGTTATTTGTAGAATTCAGTAGTTGAAAATAATTTGTTTCTTTAAATTTTGTGTTTTTATCATGCTGGACTCTATTTTTATGTGTGTTGTCTAAAAAATTACGTATAACTATGTTACATTTATATAGGCTCTGGTAAGGCAAGATATCCAAGTAAATGAATCTATCTTGGACTGTAATTAGATATGTGCGGTCTTTAATTGGTATAATATTTTTAGCTATTGAGGATTGAATACGTTCTATTTTTCTAATATTTGTTAAGATGGTTGTTAATATTTGTTAATTTAAGAGGGACTCACAGATTGCTTTATAAACATAATACATGTGTTGGTATCCATAATATATCGTAATTTATTTAATTTCAAAGCACAAAGCCTTAATGTGCTGCAGATTTTCTCAGTATGAACGTTCCATCGGAGGGCGCTGTCGAGATGTAATCCTAGATATTTTATTGTATGTGCTCTGTCAATTTTTATGCAGCCACAGTTATCTAGCTCAGAAATGGTTCCCTTTTTTCTGCAGTGTAATTTGTGCGTTTTAATAATTAAGTTATTGTTAATTTTAAAACCAGGTGAATGAAAAGTCATCCATTTGGTTTTATTGCTATTTAGATACAGTTTATTTAAGTTTAACCATCGCTTAATAATATTAAAGTCTTTTTGCAAGTGTTTAACAGCATATTCTTCCAATTTGTTTTTATTAACTAAAACTATATCATCGACATATAAAAACATGGTACTATTTAGTTTCATTTTGTTAAGTCGTTTATGTAAATCAGGAATAAAAGCAGGCCTACAATAGATCCTTGAGGAATATCGAATTTAGCTTCACACTTTTCGCTGTAGGTGTTGTTAATTTTAGTTACCGTAAATCTATTTGATAAGTAGCTTTGAAACCAGTGTAATACAGTTCCTCTAATTCCATACTTTTCTAATTTCTGCAGAAGAATATCTTGATCCAAAGTGTCAAAGGCTTTCTGTAAATCTAAAAACACTGCAACCGCCCTCTCACCTCTATTTAGTGCCATGTAGACTAAATCAGTAAATTTCGTTAGTAAGTTCACGGTACTTTTCCCTTTTTGAAACCCATATTGATTTTCACTGAGAATCTTATGTTTACTAAGAAATTTATATAAAGTATTGTAAACATAGTTTTCCAATATTTTATGTACAGAAGATAAAATAGCAATGGATCTGTAATTAGTTATAATTGACTTTGTTCCTCCTTTGAATATTGGTCGCAGAATTGCCGTTTTAAGCTCAGTTGGTATTGTTCCAGTTGAAATACTTGTGTTAACTATTTCTTTTATGACATCAGAAAATACCTCGACACAGTTTTTAATGTGTTTAATTTGTATATTGTCATATCCAGGGGATTTTTCCTCATTTAAAGTTTTGAATATATTCACAATATCTGTCCTGTTTGCAGGAGGTATATAAATTGAGTTTTTGTTTGTAGTGTTATTGATTGTTTTAAATTCAACATCAGGTTCTTGGTTGATTTCTCTTATGTGTAAAATTAACGAGCAATATTCACTGTTAAATTTATTTGCAATTTGTAAAGTGTTAAGCGTTTAGATATGTTCTTAATGATAGTTTCGTCAATAGATGTTATTTTTTAACCTCTAGTGCTTGATGGATTAATTCCCATGTTTTTTCTCATATCATTTCTTTTTATCTTTAATTGTTCTTTATAAAACTTTTGTTTTTGATTTCTGATTTTCGCTGTAACTAAATTGCGCAAATCTTTATACTCATTTTCGTACCTACCATTTTTTGTGTTATTTTTATATTTAATTCAAGCCTTATCTCTACGCTCCATTAAATTTATGATATCCACTGTGATCCATTGTTTGGTAACATTACCGTTATTTAAATGTTATAAATTTTTATTTTATTTTTTATTTTATTTTATATTTTTTAATTTTTTTTCTAAAATTTCATTCTATTTATTTTTAAAGAAATTATGAAAAACGGTATTTTTGTTTGTGTTTGATGAATTTTTGTTATATTTAGACCAGTCCGTTAAGATTATTTCCCTTTCTATAATTTTATGCTCATAATACCAGTTAATATCCGTTGTTTTGATATCGGTTGAGACTTTTCCATATGGTTTCTGATCTTTTGATCCAAATATAGCTGCAATGAGATAATGATCAACGATTTTACTCTGTGAAATCGTAGTTTTTGACATAATTTTTCCATCCAATTTTACATTTATATGATCGATACTTGTGCGGCATAAATTGTTACTTACTACTTCTTCTCTAGTTACGTCATTAATCAAGAGTTCAATCCCATCTCTGCTAAAATATTTACATACATTTAGAGACCGTATTTTTTAATATTCAGTACATCAAGATTAAAATCTGTTACTAATATTTGATTATTATTATATATTGCCTTAGTATGTTCTAAAAATTCAATGGTTTATATCTGTGCTTTTTGACCTGTATAGGAACTAATATATTGTAAATTGTTTCGTCTTTTATAACTCTCAGATATAGCGTTTCTGCAGGCAAAATATTAACACTCATTTTCTCAGCCGATATTGTGTTGCTGTAGTAAACAATTATTCCCCGTTTCCCTTTCTTAAGAGTATCATCAGAAATTTGTTCAAAGTTGTTTAATTTATAAATTTTTTTTCAGCATTAGTAATGTTAGTTTCGGTTAAAATTATTATGTCCAGGTATTGTATGGATTCTGACATATTAACGTTAAAGACATCTCAGTGTTTTCTTAAGCTCCGTATGTTAACATGTATTAAACCCAGAAGGTTGCTGTTTTTAAGTTTTTTTTTTGTTTGTAGTGAAAATCAATTTTCTGCTTCAGTGAAATTGTTAACGTATACATTTCCTTTAGAAAGTACCTAGAAGTGAAAGTCATAAGTCGGAGTGACAAATTGAAAAGTATTAAACGAGGATAGACCAACGCGTTTCATAACCCTTATTAACATAAGCTGAAATAAGATCCAACCCCCAATCAATACGTCCCCTTCAAGTGCTTTGTTGGATCAATAATACCTTCAGATGAAGTAACATCAGTATTTTAAATATCCAAAATATTTATTTCTTTATTAATAAAATGAAAATCCGTATTATCATGCTTGGAACTAATGATGAAAACTAATTTAAAATATTCTTAAATCCATTAACAACTTCCTGACTATAGGGGCGATGGTGGTTCAGTCGGTAGCGTTCCAGGTTCCCAATCTGCAGTTCCCAGGTTCAAGTCCTGTCTACGCCACCGTTGAGGTTTTTCTCCGCAAAACTCGTCGCCTTGCCCTCAGTCAGTAGGGAGTCCCCAATGGGCTTGTATAAAGCCACTGTCCGTCGGATGGAACGTTAAGCCGTGGCTCCATATGCGGGAGAGCCATACCTTGTGTACGTTAAAGAACACACTGGATGGCCTTGACGGGAGGCTGCCATCTGTCTCCCAACAGCTGTCCAGTGGGCCCGCTCCTCCCATCCTCTTCAACCCTCAGGGTACTTGTGATCTGGCCATTTAACCTATTGTGTGCCAAAAAAAGTGGATGCGGAGAGCTAAAATAGCCCCAACCCATTTATATCGCAACTACAAATGTCTAATGTATCTTTCACTTCAGCCCATAGGTCAGATTCAGTACCAACTTTGATGATGAAGTCACCCAGCAAAAGAGTAGCATTTCCTTTCTTCACAGAATTCAAAACATACTGAAGTTTTACGTAAAATTGAAAGTAATTCTGCATAATTAGATTCACTTACCCATAATAATGTTAAAATTCTTTGTTCATAGAAATTTTAGTTAATATATAATTTAAAAGAGGTAACTGACTCGCACTTGATCGGTATTTAAGGCTTTGTAGATTTTGGATTGTTTTAGCTCTGAGCAGTACGTTTTTGCTCACAATGGGCTAAATGGCCAGGACACAAGGGCCCCGAAGGCTCAGAAATGGTTGAGAGTGGGGACCCACTGGAATAGTTGTTTGGCTACAGATGGTAGCTTCCCGTCAAGGGCCTCCAGTGTGCTCTTTAACAGGTACAGGGTATGGCTATCCCGCATATAGTGCCACGGCCATCCGACTGACGGCGGTCTTTCCAAGCCCATCAGTGTCCTATATTGACTGTGGGCAGGGAGTTTTGCAGAGGTAACGCGGAAAGCTGGCCCAGCTGGGACTCGAACCTGAGAATTGCAGACTATGAGCCTGACGCGCTACCGACTGAGCCACCCCATCCCAGGTTTTGTAGATATCTAGAATTAGCTGGAGTTCCATCAATATAATTTCACAATTTTTTACAATGTATAAAGAATTATTTAAAATTAATCTGTCATGAACATGATTTTTATCTTTTTTCAGCAAATAACTATTATGGCCATAAGGTTGAAACAACCGTCACAGAGACTCCAACAGCAACAGGACATATACGTCGCCATCATAAAAGTAACTACTACATTTATAGTATTACACGGATACAGCATGAGAGTATTATTCAATTTTATATATTCCTCATGAATGTTACTTCATTCATATAATCAACATTTGAACTTTCATTTTTACGCAAAGAAAGATTATCTGTGAGATCTCTCTGTAGCACCCACTTTGTGACAAGCATATTATCTCATAAAAGTGGTCTCCGTGAGTCCAAGCATTTGTAGAAAATCTGGACGTCAAAAAATTACCGAGATCGATGATTACAAATCATATAAATCTGTACAAAACTACTATGTACAGTCGCTCAAAAAAAATTCGAACACTATGGTTGATTACAGAATTCAGAAAAAATATCTGGCAACGATTTGTTTTAGAAATTAGTGATCTGGCAACCTTCGGGATGGTTGATTACAGAATTCAGAAAAAAATATCTGGCAACGATTTTTTTAGAAATTAGTTATCTGGCAACCTTCGTGTACAATACACGAAGGTTGCCAGACCACTAATTTCTAAAAAAATCGTTGCCAGATATTTTTTCTGAATTCTGTAATCAAGCATAGTGTTCGGATATTTTTTGAGCGACCGTACAGTATGTTTATTATTTCTATGCAGTTACGTATAGAGTATTTCACATATAAAACCGGTCTTTCACTAGGGTCTCGTTTAAATAATAGTTAACAATTGGCCGATTAGTGTAGCCAATTCCAACAACGCTGGAAAATCACTTCTGTGTTTTAATTCTTTACCGAAATGGTGTCCGTCCCATCCATCCGTTCGACGCAAATCCAAAAGAGGACACAGAGAATAGAACGAAGTCGTTTTCCTCGCTTTTACTCTCTGCCTAATACTGAAGCAATACTCCGATTGTCTTATCTGTCAAGGATCAAGATTAATGACCCTCTATATAGGCTCTTGCATCCAGTGGTCATTTGACGTCTTGATCATGCGCATGGCGGGAGGCTCGTGAACATCTTGACCTTTACATACTGTATGAAATTTTCAGTGTAATAATTAAACGAAAAATTTTAGATACTCTTTTGTTAGTTTGTTGCATCCTTTTTTTTTCAGTTCATGGATTCACTAGGAAAGAATGTTGCATTTTAAATTTACATACATATGTTTATATATATAACAGATATTTAGATGCTATTTTTATTATATGCAAACCAGTTTACTACAGAAAAAGCTCATTTATCTTCCATATACAATGGGTCCTCCTCTTCCACATGCAAATGGGCAATGGGTTCATCAGCATGCAAATGGGTCTGATCAGAAAACCTGAATTATATGTTTCAACAAATCAAGCATGTTCCCCAATTCTAATTTACATGTCAACATAAATACGAAAATAGATCAAAGTGCAAATTATGTACTAATAGTAATAAATTAATTCAAATCAAAATTCAAATTTATTATAACATAAATACACGAAGACAATAAACACACAATGCACAACACTTTGTCAAATGTATTATCAATACAACACTTTACAAAGAACAGAGAAACAATAAAAACATAAAACTAAGTAAAACAATTAATAAGTATATATGAACAACCAAGGAACTTCAAGTTCTTCCAGGTTATAAAAAAATTAATTCATTTATTAAAGAAAATAAAGTAAGTAAAAATAAAAAAAAATATTAACTATCACAGGTGGTGTGGGTATGTAGTTTTACCAAATATCATTTCTTATGTAAATGCTAACACACTATTATTTAACCACAGTAAACATACATTCAATGTTGAGTAAAACATGAACAATTATATTAAGAGTAGTCATTACGTACTGTGTTCCTCACTATTTTTAGGGATTGGAGCTGGCTCATTCGGTAGCACGCCAGGCTCGTAATTTGTAGTTCACAGTTTTGAAACCAATCAGAGTTGAAAATGATCTACAGAAGATTAACAGCGTTGAGCAAGTTAATCTGTGACCTGGCCATTTTGCCCCTTGTGTACAACAAAAATCCCCATCAGAGGTAAAACAACCCAACCCACCATTTTCAAAGCTATTCAGAATTCTCAGAAAGGAAATGATTAAGATTCATAAATTCAGCAGCTTATGATAATCAGATCAGTCTCTACTCCTGAGAGTGGTACAGAGGCTCAAAAAATATCCGAACACTATGGTTGCCAGATCACTAATTTCTAAAATAATCGCCATTTATTTTTTCTGAATTCTGTAATCAACCATAGTGTGCGAATATTTTTTGAGCGACTGTACAATCCATACTATACTATCATTCACAGTCCTTCTTCACCGTGTTAAGCATTGACCGTACCCCCCCCCCCCCCACACACACACACGTACATAGAAGGGAGGAGGACAGGGCTTTCTTGGATTTTTCCCCCAGTGCTTTTACAAGGCATTCTTTCTGTAAGCCCCTGGCTCATTTCCTCTCTTCGTTGTTTCTGAAATTCCCACTTTGTTTTTTGTGCTTCTTTCCTTTGTTCACACAGGTTTTGGAATGGAGAAGAGTTGGGTTGTTTTACCTCTGAGCGGCACTTTTTTGCACACCATGGGCTAAATGGCCAGGTCACATGGACCCCGAAGGCTCAGAGAAGGTTGGAGGAGGGGACCCACTGGAACAGCTGTTGGGAGACAGATGGTAGCCTCCCGTCAAGGCCATCCAGCGTGTTCTTTAACGTGTACAGGGTATGACTCTCCCGCACACGGAGGCTACGGCTTAACGTCCCATCCGACGGACGGCGGCCTTTCCAAGCCCATCGGTGTCCCCTACTGACCTTGGGCAGGGCGGGGAATTTTGCGGAGATAAATCTCAACGCTGACCCAGCTGGGACTCGAACCTGGGAACTACAGATTACGAGCCTGGCGCGCTACCGGCTGAGCCACCTCCGCCCCAATGGAGAAGGGAAGATTACTTAAGATCAACCAACAGACGCCATTCACACGTGAGAAAAATATTTTCAATTACGTCAACTTACGCTTCGCGACTGCTCTACACTTTTTACTCGTTCCATGAAGCTATAAAATCATATGTTTTAGTCATTAGATCATTACTTGGAGAGTGAATGACAGCAGGTCTTGCAATTTGCTCGTGTCATTAGATTGCTACACAAAGGTCGAATGACAATAGCTCATGCAATTTGTGTCCTTTGCTAATTGGCGTGACAAAAAATTGGCAGTTGGCATGCAATTTGCTTTGTCTTTTACAGGGTGATCAAAAAGTCTCTGTGCACCTGATAAGGAATACCTGTACCATTACAATAAACATTGAAAATGTGTCTAGTGCGTCTCGACACATTTAGGGACACATGATGGCGTTAGTGTGATGTTAGTGGGAGAGACGCGGTTGTGGTCGCCTGCTTGCAAAGCAGTCAGTGAGCTAGCTACATTGAGTCAAGCAGTCAGGTACTATAGACGTGCGTTGTGGCAATAGTGTTATCTGTATCTGTTCAGGAGCGTATGTTCCTTGTGGAACATGTGTTTCGGTGTGGCGGAGAATACATACAAGACCAACAACGATTCCAGGCAGAGTTTCCGGAAACCAAGGTGCCCCATCGTAATGCAGTGTGGCAGTTGATTCAGAAATTCCGGGAAACCAGTTCCGTGTGTGACACACCTAGATCTGGTAGGCCATCAATACTGACAGAGGAGAAAGTGTTGGATATCGCAGTCCGTGTGCTCCGAAGCCCGAAAAAGTCCATCAGGAGATTGTCACAGCAGATTGGTGTTTCATATAGTACGGCCCATACGGCTGTAAAAAACGCCTGGGCCTACACTCACAAAATTACATCCGTGAATGAATTAAAACCTACCGGCAATGGTAAGTGGAGTGCGTACTGCTGATGGTTTGTAGACTTTCTTGACCGTGAAGGAGAGGATATTTTGGACGTCACTTCTTCAAAGACGAGGTATGCTTCCATTTGTTAGGGTAGGTAAACAGTCAAAAATCACGCCTCTGCTCCTCACACAATCCCCATGAGTTCCACGATTCGCCACTGCATGATTAGAAGATTGGTGTTTGGGTTGGAATTTCGCGTAGGCGCATAGTCGGACCCATTTTTTTTTCTGAGACTGTCAACTCCCAACGATACTGTAACAATATTCTTTATCCTTTCTTTGTGCAATTGTCAGAAGATGAAATTAACAGGGCCTACTTTCAGCAGAATGGCGCCACGGCCCACACATCGAATATGTCTATGGCACTCTTGAACGACGTGTTTGGAAACAGAATGATTTCGAAAAACATTTGGCCTCCAAGATCCCTGGATCTCTCCCAGCCCCATTTTTATCTCTGGGATGCGATCAAAAACTCTGTGTATTCGGACAATCCCCGCACAATTGATGATTTGAAGACGGCCATCGCGGAATACATTCGGAATGTGGACCGTGCTGTGCTGAACGACGTCTTCAAGAACACAGTTCAGCGTGTCACTAAATGTCTGGAGACGCGCGGGATACACTTTCAACATTTATTGCAATTGTACAGGTACGTATCTCATTCCTTATAAGGTCTCCAGCGACTTTTTATCATTATGATGTGTGCAGTAGATTATAAAATTTTGAAAGAAGACAGAGCTTTGATATATTGAGCTCTCTGATAAATAGGTTTGATGTACAGTATTGAGATGGCCTGAGGTTGTTTTAGACGGTAGTGCACGAGGCTTATAATCTATAGTTCCCAAGTTCGAATTCCAATTGTTCCTGCGTTGAGATTTATATCAACCTTTTACGCCAAACGCAGTTAAAAATATTCTTCTTGATCCCAGGAACCATCATGCAAAATTGGGTCACAATATCTTAAAAATTTCGAAAGACTTCAAATGAAGTGTCGGATCTAGATGTCTGTGTGTGTGTGTGTGTCCCCTCTTAAAAATTACAGCAAGTGTAAAGGATGCCAAAAATTATTAAATCTGTGCATATTTCACGCATTTTTGTAAGAATATTTTTAAGAAACCTGTAAAACGATAAAAAAAATATTACACAGCAATGGAAATCCAGTCTCTTGACCCAAGCCCCCTCCTCCCCTCCATTATTTTTTCCTAGATCGGAATCTGTTCAAACGCATAGCTAAGACATAGCCCATAAAAAAAACAACTTTCCAATAAAAATTCACTTCCTGCTTACTAATGACCAGGATATTTTAAAGACTGATATCAAAAATTTACAGTGCCAAAAGTCATACTTACGATTATTAGACATTAAGAATTTCAGCTACATTTATGGGTGCAGTGTATATAGGGAAGGTGCTCGAACACTAGCGCACAATTTTTATTTGTCATATTAATTTAATCGTATTCTAATTTAGGTTTATAGAATTATAGTAACGTGTTTAATAATTATTTTGAAATGTAGCAATAACATGGTTTTTACAGAATTGAGAGTTTAATGTTTGTTTCTCATTTTTTTTCAGCACATTCTGTACATATGCAAAGAACAGAAACAGGTAAAATGATTTAAACCAATATATGAATGAGTGGTCTAGTTACAAATTCCCTTAAAGCGCCTTTTCAGAAACATTTTTGACACATCTTATTTTATTTAATACTTGTTAGTTTTTCAGAACGTCGAATTTGGTTTATTGAAAATCTTTTCAAAACACCTTTTAGATAAAAAAAATTATTAATTTTCTTGTTTGTAAAGATAGATTTTTCTAGACGATTTAATGCCTATTAGAAAGAGTAGTTCTATATTTGTGCTACCTTTTTTTTGTATTTCATTGTTGTATATATTTTTATGTGTTCTTGGAAATGTTTGTGCTGGGATGATTCATTGTTTTTGTTTTCGGGTCTGAAGCTTGCAGCTTGTTGAAGGAATCAATGCCAGAAGTTGTTTATGACCGTAAATGAATAGCCTAGGGGCGCTAGTGCAGCGACGAGGCTAGGCGGTAGATTTGAAACATTAGTCTGTGCGTAGCTGTCAAGCGAAGAGGTCGCTTGGACACGCGTCAAAGGGACGCCGCCTTTCTCAAATTAACCCTTGAAGTGAGGGTGTGATTCCAGGAGGAAATCTAGATTCTTGGAGAATCTGTCTTTTTATTTTTGTGGATTCAGAGGAACCACAGTGTAGGCAAAGGTTGGTTATCCTTTCGCCGAATTTGAGGTTTGTAAAGTGAGAACTTGCAGAGTGTGCGATTCTCCACCTCATTATTAATATTTGCAGCAGCAAAGCAGCAATGGCCCACGGAGTGGAGTTCATTCCCAGCACGTAGCTGTATATATTGTGAATAAAACTGTGTCGTCCCTCTCTACTCTCGATTTTGAGGACTATTAAAGCCCCTCGTAACCTACATAAATCCTCTAGAACTACAATTTTTAAAAGTTAGTCGATGTGCACTTGCTTTTCTCATAAGGGAGGAGAAATTTTCAAAATCAGTCGAAATTAAATTCATTCCATGTTAAAGAAAAATAAATTATAAACCTTCGCATACTCCCTCTAATATAAAACAGCAAAGACAAATGATAATGTTTAATTTCGTAATGCTTTCAATGGCAAAAACAAAATATTTTTGTGTTTTCCTTTTTGTAGACTTAGGAATTTGGAATAACAAGTACTTATCATACAACAGGTTCGAGTCCCAGCTGGGTCAGGGTTGAGATTTATCTCCGCAAATTTCCCCGCTCTGCCCACGGTCAGTAGAGGAACTGATGGCTTGGAAACTTGGAAAAAGGACAGAGAGGATGATGGTCTTGGAAAGGCCTCCGTCCGTCGGATGGGACGTTAAGCCGTGGCCCGTGTGCGGGAGAGCCATATCCTGTACACGTTAAAGAAGACGCTGGATGGCCTTGACGGGAGGCTACCATCTGTCTCTCAACAGCTGTTCCAGTGGGTTCCCTTCCCTAACCTTCTCTGAGCCTTCGGGATCCATGTGACCTGGCCATTTAGCCCATGGTGTGCAAAAAAAGTGCCACTCAGAGGAAAAATAACCCAACCCAAGAACTTATCATACAACGAATGGAGTGGTATTAGAAAATAAATATAATTTCTCTTACAGAATACAATTCTTCTAGGTCTCTGATACTTTTTAGTTTATACCTCTTTAAATTTTAAATTTTGTGCCATAGACACACTTCAGATGGAGGAGATAATGTCTTGCCAAAAATCCAATGCTCCATTTCGCTAGTTTTTGATATCTGATCAAATTAATAAAATACCTTTTTCAATCAGCACTAATTTTGTACTTTATTAGACAACGTGCCACGCTCAGGAACAGAGAGAAGTTCATGGATTCGATCCCAGACTTACCGAGTGTGAGATTTTTTTCTGTCTTCCGCGTCTTGTTTTTAAAATAAATTAAAATACTTTTGTTCGTTCGTCAGTTGAAAAAAAAACTACTATCAAATAGAGCCATATCGTGTTTACTAAAAAAAAACACACTGATTCATATCGTACGTCTCAACTAAATTTGAAAACGTTAGTATGGCAGACACAGAAATAAAACATTTAATCTTGTCATTCCTTTAAGAAATAAGTGAAGTAATTCAGGTTTTTATATGTATTAAGCAATTTAGATAATTTTTTTTATTTTATGAAAGTTTTAATAATCATTTTAAATTAATTTTAAGGCAAAATTTATTGAAGTACTTTTTTTGTACAACGCCTTGGAAGATTCGCGAATAGTGGAATCCTTGATCAGCGATCGATAAAACCTATATAACAACATTTTCTGCTAGTAGTAGAATCAAAGAAAGGCAAACTTGCTATCAGCGTTGGCCTAATGTAAGAATTCCATAAACTACTAAACACACGCTCTTAAAGTGTAGTAAAGTTTGAAATAGTAAAATAATGGCTACTTGCTTTCCTTTTAACTTGTTCGAAATAACTTTTCAGATCAATTATTTACACTTCTTTTTACAGTGTTAAATATTCTAGCTTTCATAATTCTTTATATACTGAACGAATATTTTTGAATGATGGAGATTTAGATAGATTTGACTGAGCTGATTAATTTATCCTCATTCGACGTTTTGCACAAAATGCTTATTTGAGAAGTTACGGAGTTTCGAATTTGACTCCTTATTCTAATAACAGTTCCATGATCCTAATAAAATGTCACTAGAACTGATCGCCGTACGAATTACCCTGTGAAGACGGTACAAATATATTTATCGGTTTTAGATGCTATGAGACTCCGAATTTAAAATTTGCTTTGTCTACAGTTTTTGAGATGATAACAAAATATACATATCAAAATTTAAATATATTTGGTTAAACCTTTGTTTCGATATATGTGTCATGATATTTTATGTGGTTCCAAATCAAAAGGAAGATCGTAAAAGCATACTTTTATGAAATAAATCTTCAAAAATGGAGTTAAAAAAACCTTCAATGCTTTTACGGTCTCTTTGTTATTACAGATTATTCATTTACAATTATGCAACGGAAAAGTTTTCGCAAAATTAAAAAATAAGATGCTTGCATGATCTTCTCAAATTTTAATTTTAGGCAATGCAGATAGTCATGTTAATATTTTTTTCCTAGAATTTTGAATATGTAAAAAATATGTTCTCGTTTTCAGTTCCAACTACTGTTCTCCCCACAGTTTGTTATGAAATTACCAGTAAGTATTGTTTTATTACTTATAATTTTATTAATTTTCTTTATTTTTGCCGCATTAAATAGCAAATATTTACTATTTAAGTAAAGGTTTTCCAGCTGTGGGAGGGCATTGGCTCAGTTGGTAGCACACCTGGCTCGGAATCTGATGTTCCCAATTCAAGACCTAACAGAGTCGACGTTAAGAATCCCGTCTAAACCCATTCTGGCTCGGTGAGAAAAAAATCTACCGTTGGGCTTGAAAAAACCGTCGTCCATCGGATGTAGAGTCCTACCCTGTGCATATTAACGAACACTTTCGATAGCCTTGACAGGAGACTACTATTTGCCCCGTAACAGCTATTCAGTGTATACCCTTCTCTAACCTTCTCTGAGTCCTTGGGATCCTTGTGACCTGGTCATTAAGGCTATTGTGTTCTAAAAACAAGTGCCGCTCAGAGGTGAAACAACAGAAAAATAAATATAATATAGTTGAAAGCCTTTGCTTTTATGGTTTCTTGTTTTAATCAACAAGAGTGTGTGTGTGTAGTGTAAAACGATCTTTGTGTTAAATCTGTAAAAGAGGGTAAGCTTGAGCGTTTTTAGTAAGGATGTTGTACTTAATTCAGATTGCAGCTATTAGCCCTAACTTCAGAATGTGTTTCGTTTTAATTATATTTTAACTTTTTGTTTCAAATTCTAATCGTTTTAAAAATAAGTACTCCATCGTGAAGCTGCTGCTTGTCATAGAGGTCTGATAAAAACTTGTCATTCAATACGCCATACAGAAGGCGGAATCTCAGCAAGAAAACAACACAAATATCCACGAATTACCTCAGGCTTGAATCTAGATCCCTTTGATCAGTAGCCAAGAGCGCTAACCACTCTGCTACCCCAGACGGTTATCATTGTATTGGCAAGTTAATATTCTAAAACAGATTTGTGATTATGCTTATTTCTTCCACTTTCTTAAATAATTTATAATGATATTATATATTCCAATATATACCAATCAGATAAATAGGTAAGTGGAATTATTGGTTAATTATCTTTCGTGGTGAACAGAGAAACAATTTCATTGCTACTTGCAAAACTATTATATGGTAAGCATTTAAATCCATGAACTGTATGTAATGCAGTACTCTGATTTAAGAGACACTCAGGTAAGAATGAATTAACTTTCAGGTAAATCAATTTTTTTTTTCTGGTGAATCTGTTGCTTTTTATTTCCTGTCACGTGACATGAAGGTTGCCAGATCACTAATTTCTAAAAAAATCGTTGCCAGATATTTTTTCTGAATTCTGCAATCAACCACAGTGTTCGGATACTTTTTTGAGCGACTGTACGAAAGAAAGTTCTTTTCCTAAGAAAATTAAGTGTGCAAGAAACCAAAGAAAAGCTTCGCGATTACGCAATCAGGTTCCTAGTCGTTAATTTGTACTTTCCGCTAGTGTTAAAAGTCCGAAGAAGAACAAAATGATCCTGTTATTAGAAGAAGAACAGTGTTCCTGTTGGTTATTGTTTAACAGAGTATAAAACAATGTTTCCCAAAATGGGCGATACCGCCCCCTAGGGGGCGCTGGAACGATCCAGGGAGTCGGTAGTAGCCTCGGGTGCAATTGGGGGACGGTGGAAGCATAAAGAAAGAAGGAAAGATAAGAAATTTTTGAAAAACCGTTCGTACATGCTGCATCTGTTGTGTAACATAGAGTTAAAGTCGTAGTGATTACTTTATTTTCCAAATGAACACATAAAATGCAAGTTATAACCGATCAGTGGTCAAGTCCGCCGACAGGTCTTATCAAGCAAGTGTTGGCAGGTGAGCGTGTCGCGCATTGTCGGAAAGTCCAGCATGGATCAGCAGGAATATGTGTATCTTTCTGTTTGTTCGCTTAAAGAAGGTAAATTTCCAGGGGGGCGCTGAGTATTTTTTTTTTTCTAAAAAGGGGTCGGTAGGACAAATAAGTTTGGGAACCTCTGGTCTAAAATCTTCATTAATCATGCACACAGTTAACTCATTTAGATGGTATTTGTGTATTAAGGACAATCGATAGATTATTACTGACTTTTCTTATTAAGGATTTCTTACTTATCGGGAAGAGTAATAGTTTGCATTCTCTCTTTGCGCACATTGTAATATTCTTTCTCTGATTCCGTTATTACAGTTCTTCACGTGTTTAATTAAACAAAACTGGCAGAAAATCAGCGACGAGGTGATATAATTCTGCTGAAACTGACTAACTGGGGCTGACTGTCAATATATGTGAAGTAGTTACCACTTAAATTGAAACATTAGATAACTTAACGTTAGGTTATGTATCTAATAAAGTTTATATATCTAAATCAGCGTAACTCAAGGCCGTGAAACTCGGAGTCCTATTGTATAAGACAACAAGTTTTTAATTATTATATAAGATACTTGGTAACCAGATACACTGTTTTTCAAGCATAACTTGTTGCAATAGTAGCTTTACAGTATAACGTCCCAATATTCAATTTTGAATGATTGATTCAGTTCTTTTTTGTTGTTTTCAGTCAAACTGTATTTCCGCGAAGTCCATTAAGGCTTATCCATAGGGAATATAATCTGTGTTTAAAAACCTGTGTATGTCATTTATAATAACCGACACCAATTAGGCATTTTTCTTCTATTTCATTTCTTCACCTTCGTAGCAATCAAATTTTGAAATAGCGGATTTTGCTTTGAGTATGACGGAATATTTAATAATTCTTTGGTATTGAACTGATATGGAATCACGAAATTTTTTACATTCTTTCGGTAAATTTCTTTTAATTCTCTGCATTTTATAGCGATTATTCTGCTTTTGTCGCGTACTGATATCACAATCAATGAAATGTTTATGGTCACATTAATCATAATTTAGAACAATTATGGTATAAAAATATGAATCCTCAACCGTAAGAATATTATGAAGGAGACACAATGTGCAATGTTCCATCAGTCTACAAAAGAAAATCAAACGTTCAGTTTATGTCTAAAGTTTTAAATTTGTTTTCGTTTTGACAGCACCTACACCACCAGCAGAATGTAATGTTACCACGATAAAGAAATGGGTCATAGTAATACGAAATTGCACCATTGAGAAAATGAAGAAACAAGGATACAAAATAGAAAAGGATACTGATCTTCTGCTTACAGGCAAAGGGTATGTAGTATTTTCTCTGTTTAGGTTCCTAAATTTAATTACTAAGGAAAAACACGTAATAACATTTTAATCAGAGATCTGCTCTTTCGATTTTAGAATAAGCTTTAGCCTTTAAATCCCCGTATTCCGGTATGGGAACACTAAGTGTAAAAAACTATTCTTGATTAATAAATAATTGTTAAAAAAAATTGTTTTATGAAAATCGTTTCCCATATGAGAATAGGTGATGAATTTCCAATAATAAAGGCTTTTATTTTCATTTTTTGAAAATTTTTTATTCATGCTAATTCGGAGCGGAAAGGATTAATGAAAACAGTATGTCGGAATAGGGTCCTTCCAGTGGATAAGACAAATGCTGATGCGAGTAGACGCTCTCTGCCCTCTCTGTTGCACCTCAATGTTAGCCGTAGATATCGGTTTTCCTGTGTTGAAGTCATCCTATGGCGTCCTTGTCCAAGTCTTCGAGAAATATTTTCAGTCTTTTGAAACTGTCTGCACAGGCGGATAATGTAGAATTATCCACATTTAACCATCTGGTCACTTTAGCTTGTGATTGTCCTGCTACCATTTACCCTAAGGCTCTCCCCCACAACAAATCGTAAAAACGGCTTCTCTGTGACATGATCAAAATGTTACAAGTGTTATTGCTGTATTTGAATGAATAACACTCATACACTTTTTCATTTTCAATTGCACTTCTTTATATACGTATTTGGATTGCACACTGATCGTGCAAATGTTTTGCACTCGATGTTATAATTGTGTTTTTAAGTACTGCCTTTAAGCTCACTGGGCAATACATTCGCTGTTTTACATAAGAAATTTAATTTAATCATGAAGTACTTTAAGATGATTTCTTTGCACCACTCTAGTGGTGATGTTTTTTCTTCTGTTTGTGGTTTTTTGGACAAATATTGTAATTTATAAGTTTGCAATGTTTGGTATCAAACCACAGGCAACGTTATGTAGCTTTCCAATGCAACAGTAATTTAATTTCGGCTAATAGAAATTTTTAAACAAAGAAATTTTAAAGACGAAAGTGCGACTACCACACCAAATTTGGAACTGATCGATCCAAGTACTTGCTGAATTACACGGAGCCGAAAACTTTCGCTCAGTGACATCACTCAGTATGTAAATTAATATCCGTGCATCCATTCGAAATACGCATGGAAACTTGCTACTCTGAGTTTTTTTACCATGCGTTAAATCCCAAGCAACTCCGGCCAATTATGTTAGTTATATAATATACCAAAACAACATTCTTCTATCTTAGCTTTTTCGTGAGATTAAATTAACGTATTTGAACATTTGTTTCAGTTTACAAGGAAATGTGACGGAATGTATACGCATTATAGGAGACATAAAATGTAGAGCGAAAAAATTCAGCTTGTTCCAGGAAATATCCGAAAAAGTTATCACTATAGTCGGTCAATACGGAGAGCAAGCAAAGAGCTTCCTTCTTCAAGGTAATTAAATGTGTTTCTTTTCCAATAATAAAGTTCGGAGAGAAAGTGTGTGGGGTGAGAAAACATAGGGAACATTGCCAGACAGCTATCAGTAAAGTTGGGTTGGGTTATTTTACCTCTGAGCGGCACTTTTTTGCACACCATGGGCTAAATGGCCAGTTTACAAGGCCCCAAAGGCTCAGAGAAGTTTGGGGAATGGGAACCCACTGGAACAGCTGTTAGGAGACAGATGGTAGCCTCCCGTCAAGGTCATCCAGTGTGTTCTTTAACGTGCACAGGGTATGCGAACAGGGTTGCGTCGCTCCCGCACATGGAACCACGCTTTACGTCCCATCCAACGGACGGCGGCCTTTCCAAGCCCATCGGTGTCCCCTACTGACTGTGAGCAGGGTGGGAAGTTTTGCGGTCTCAGTAAAGGGACTAGGGTTTGAGTTTTTTTCTGCATACGTTAGAAAAAAATATATTCCCTCAAGTAACTGCTTGCCACAGAGGTCTGTCATGATCCTGTCAGTTACATACACCATAGTAGAGGGTCTGCAAAGATGGCGGACCTTAGCAGAAAGACAACACAAACATCCATGCCTTACCCAAGTCCCTTTGATCATTAGCCAAGTGTGCTAACCACTCTGCCACCGGGCGGCTTACATTATAATTATTTAACAATAACGTGAAATATTGTACTTAGAAAGGCAGGGGCTGGCCAGGGCTGTCTCGATGGTAGAGAAATATTATATAAATGTTCCTATAATGTTATTGTAAGTTGTTTTAGGAAATACCTATCAGATGAATATAATATGAAATATTTTTCTCCTATGTCAACAGAGCAAAACGAAAAAACTTAAATGAATGCATATTTAATTATTGTTATCAATTATTGATTTATTCATTTCTTTAGTATATATTAAAGTAACTTGCAGTAATATTACATTAAAATTTCCCTCTATATGTGATGTCAACAAAAAAAAAGCCTGTTATAGCTTTCATTATCAAAGTGACTTTGCGTTGGCTAAGTCATAAGCGCGCCAAGTTCATAATCTGCTAATTCCTAGGTTCAAGTCCGACCTGTGCCAGTGTGATGAGCTATGGGGACATGCGGTTTGCACCACTCCTGTCGGGCTGCGCCAGTTGTAAAGTTCTATAGACAGGGAAGGCTAAATATATCCTGTCGTGATGAGATAGTTGTAATGTTCTTTATAGCCGGTAGTTATACGATCTTGTGGCTATCAATAATCGAGCAGAGGCGGAATAAAACTTAACAATTTATTGAACATCAATAATACAGTATGAATCCCGGGCTGTCTGGCAATCTTGACGTCTATTTACTTATAATCTACTACCCGTAGAGGACGCATAAACCATACGATTATTCACGGATCTCCCCCTTTAGTTTCCAAAGGAGAAATCCAACGGAGTCCCTCAATATCCTAACTCAAAAACCTCGTCGCCACACTCGAACACCGACGACTTCACTCACAACCTCTCTGCTTCGGAGCTCACACCATTCTCCTCTTGTCTCCTTTCTTCTTTTTACTCCAGCCTCTGACAGTCCCCCCCCCCCCCCCACCACCACCACCACATCCATTAGATTAACGTTCCAACGACCTACGGTTTAATCCTCTTTGATTACCACAGACAGCCCCACTCATCATGGTGACCCTCCCCCACCTTGACATTTAGCGGCATTGATCCTTGCCAATGACAGGAAGACGATTTTCGGCGTCGCCAACATCGGCGCCTGTGTGTCTGGTCAAGGAATTATCGGGAGGTCCCTTACATTTACTTTGTGTTCATAGTACATATCTAAATATACAAATACGTATATACATGAGTGAAAGGGATACCGACCTTGACACCCAGCTTTGAGATTTATCTCAGCCAAACCTTCACCCTACTCTCGGTCAATAGGGGACCCAGCTGGACTTGAAAAGGCCGTCATCCGTCGGACCTGTATATCCGGTTAACCTGCATTTCCATATGCAGGAGAGCCGTAGCGTGTGCATATTAAAGATCATGCTGTGTGGCCTTGATGGTATCTCCTAACAGCTGTCCAGTGGGTATTTGTGACCTAGCCATTAACCCATGTGTGCAAAAGGCTTTCCGCTGCGAGACGAAACAATCATTGTACATGGTATATAACTTTCGGTACAAATTCTATTCCTTTACGGTCCCATTCTTACCGAGAGTAAAATGAGAGTTCAGGAGAGAATATTAAAACAGGCACAGTGGGGCTCGAAACTGCAAACATTAGATTACGAGCTCTGAGCGCTACTGACTGGACCAATCACGTCCCAAAAAAGTTGGTAAAGTAACATTTTTAAAGAACGGATAAAATGAATGATCTAGGTGAAAGAGACGATCGGTAATATCAAAGTTTTGTCTGTAGATTAATGTGGCACGATAGGGCGAAAAACGCATTACGCTTTGGTGCAATGAGCAGTGCAATGAATTTGGTGCAATGACAGATTAAAGGCGGAGCCATAAATCTAGGGGACCAGCCTATAAGGGCTTCGATCATTTTTTTTTATTTTTAAATCGTCTCAATTGACAATTTAATATTTTAATCGCATCCATTAACAATTTTAATTTTATTTCATTTTACCAGAGATGAGCTGGCATTTAGCAGGAATGAATTTTCCAGAGCTTCCATTTAGGACGTGGGTTAAGGAACACATTTGGAACTTGTCTCCAGAGTTTCTATTTGTAATTTGATTCTAGAACACCCATTGGGAACATGTCTCTAGGGCTTCCATTTGGAACATGCCTCCAGTGCTCCCATTTGGAACTTGACCCCAATGCTCCCATTTGGAACTTGACCCCAGTGCTCCCATTTGGACCAAGACCATCATTTGGAACTTGGATCTAGGATTCCTATTTAGAACTTGGCCCCATGACCATCATTTGGTACTTGGATCTAGGATTCATATTTAGAACTTGGCTCCAAGGCTGACTTTGAGAAAATTTTGCGGCACTTCCAATTGCTTAATCTGGCCTTAGAAATGAGCTGTATCAAATTGTTCCAAAAACCATATATGATGAAAACCACGCCCAGAAAGAAGGAGAAGAATCGAGCCTGATTATTTTTATTTGAGAGAAGTTTAGTAAATCACTTTAGAAATAGATTTGAATTGATGTACTCAGTGCCCAGGAAGAACATCATGAATACTAGCAAATTCATAATGTCAACACACAGTACAGTACAAAACCGTACTTCTCAGATACATGACATGAATGGGTTGGGTTGTCGTACCTCTGAACGGCACTTTTTTGCACACCATGGGCTAAATGGCCAGGTCGCATGGACCCCGAAGTCTTAGAGAAGGTTAGGGGAGGGAACCCACTGGAACAGCTGTTGGGAGACAGATGGTAGCCTCCCGTCAAGGCCATTCAGCGTGTTCTTTAACGTGCACATGGTTATGTCTCTCCCGTAGACGGAACCACGACCTAATGTCTCAACCGACGGACGGCGGCCTTTCCAAGCCCATCGGTGTACCCTACTGACCTTGGGAAGGGCGGGGAGTTATGCGGAGATAAATCTCAACGCTGACCTGGGACTTGAATCTGGTAACTATAGATTACGAGCCTGGCGCGCTACCGACTGAGCCACCCCGCCCCAAGTGACGTGGTACGCATGGGATAATATGCATAGGAAGTTTCGTTTGATCAGTAGAAATTTGAAGTAACAATTGAAGTAGGTGATAGGAGCAGTAATTCACCCACTCTAAACGTGTCGAGGGAAGATTGGAAACTGAACGTCGGTTGCAACTTAGAAAGGTGGAACTTTCCTCGTGGAGCGATTAATTCGAAGCCTTCACGTGTGATGGTAATGGTAAAGCTCATATCTCGCCGACAACACTCAACTGCTTCGCCAGCATACACCGACTGTTTGATGATCAGTGCAAACTGTGTTATTCCACACAATAAAAGTCTACGCAAATTAAGAAAAGCCGTAAATACGGGGACCAGAGTTATTCCAAATATGTGCCAATTAAATTCACTGAACGCGAGAGCCGACTGTATACCGTCACGAAGAAAACGGGACATATAGAAGTCCGAAAAAAAAATTTGCAAGACATCGATGACAGTTCTCTAAATCCCGGGGCAAATTCTGGAATACCGGGAAGTATGGACAGCGACATGCAATAGCCCAAATCGCTCAAGGAAAGAGGGTCTCTTATAGCTAATTTCTTGTTGGAGCATATGTCTGAATAGGATGTCGAATTTGAACAGACCAGTAAAGGATTTACGTATCATTTCCAATTTGCCCACTTTTAATTTTGATGACCCTTATATATAGTAACCAATATCAGAGTTAGAGTCAGAAAAGATTTTATTGTACCGAAACATTTTTTAAAGCAAAAAAATGCTGCTAACATACTATTGCGCATTTTTCACAATGTTTTGCCCGTGAAAGTTCAGCGATGTGATTACAATTAAAATATTTTTATTAGTGTTAATAAACGTTTTAATTACGAATTATCTATGTTAAGTCATCTAAAAGTATTTTGTCTTTTTACAGAAAATATAAGCGAGAATGTAAAGAAATGTGTTATTTTGGTTCATGAGGAACATGCTAATGAATGTCTTCCTGGACTTCTTGAAATGTTGATGAGTATCATAGTATTTGGCAGGCAACATCCAGTTTTTTCCGTGTAAGAGACTTTTTTAACCTATTACGTACTTTAGAGAACTTCCTTGTTTGTCCGTTTCATCGAAAACTGCTCCTAAACCAGTGTTTCCCAGGTTTAGCCATCTCTCTTACTATACGTGTAATTAATTAAATAAGTGAAAAACATAGGAAATACATAAAACTCTGAAATACATAGGTTGAAAAACCATTACTCACTTTTCTTTACGAAATTTTGATTTTTAAAATGAACTCCTAAATGTTAAGAGCTCGGACCACTTTCTTCTATCAGTAAAACAATTTAAGGGTTTAATTTTTGTGAGGCAAATGGATGTGCTTGGAATGGAATTGTTTGTCACAAAACTGAACAGAATAAACCATGAAGTAAGTCCTCATATTTGTCATAATTAAGCGAATGTTAAAAAAGAAACTGAACTAAGATGAGACTGAAAATAGGATGAACCTGAAATAGGATTGTTCATGACAGAACTATGCAAGAGCAGAAATGAAATAGAGAAATTGTGAGTAGTACTCGGATTTTTTCAGAGCTAAAAGTGTAAGTTTAAGATTTGAAAACTATAAAATATTTATTGGAAATATTTTGTTGAAGAATTTTATTTGAAAAACTCAAAATAATATTCATGTTGAATCCATGTTATTTTTTATTTTATAGGCTTTTTCCCTCACTGTTGTAGATGCTTCACTTAAATTGAATCTAGTTGCATAAAGTAACACATATACTAAATTAAATAAAATGTACGAATAACAAAGGTTTGTTTCTTTTAAAGTATCAATGTTGCCATTCTGTATTTTCAGTGTGTGACTGCTTGCAAAAATGCTATTTTTTGTGGGAGGGATAGTCAAGAAAAAAAGTTTGAAAAACCGTTCTCTAGAAAAGATCAGTGAGGAAGAGAGGATATTTCTAATGGAATTAAGGTTTTCCTATTCGAGAGAAGGACATTTATTATGAATTTGCAATGAGCTTCCAGAATAAATCAAAATGCACTACAATCGTGAGTGGTTCCCAGCCTATGGTCCTCCAGCAGTCAACAAAGGCTGTAAAGGAGGTCAGGTCGCATGCTTCTTCAAATATTTCCGAAATCATTAACAGAAATAGTACATTTACAGCAATTACATAACCGCGTTAAATTTTATTACTTTTTTTGCTGGAATTATGTCAGTTCAGTATGACAACATTGGCTCATTTGTGATTACTATTTATAGAATTATGTCAGTTCAGTATGACAACATTGGCTCATTTGTGATTACTATTTATAGAATTATGTCAGTTCAGTATGACAACATTGGCAGTTTCTAGTTATCTCACGTTGATCACAAGATGTAATTAGTGGAATTTCGAGAGCATCAAATTTTTCCACTCAACTATTTAAATTCAAATTTCAAAATAGCTAATAAGTGAATAGCAGATAGAGAACTAGAGAAATAATCCATTCTTGGGACTTCGAAAGAGTCCTAGTTGCGAGAATCTATATTTCAGTTAAAATTCATCAGGTAATAATGGAAATAATCTCTGCAAAAATAGTTAGAATTCTTAGAGGGTTCACAGGACAAAAAGATAATTCATGTGTGGCCGCAGAAAGAATGAGACTTCGGAGTGAGTCAGTGGTGCAGAAAATGTTCTAGTGCACTGGTCACTAAAACTTGTCGTTGCGGATATACTTTTTTTTTTCAAGCTTAAAATATTTGTTTTCTTTTTACAGTTATTTACAATAATAAGAAAGTTGTTCTTTGTGAATGAGTTGGTCCGAAAGAGTTAAAAGAAAATTGCATGTCCCTGTAAAGTCATATGTTCCCTCACCTCCCATGTTTACTGACAGCTAGCTTTACACAGAGATACGTTAAAAAGAAATTCTCAATGCCTTTAGTTCTTGGGGATTTTCATGAATATTTTATCCTTCTAGACTAACTCCTTTGTAGTGAACAATTGTATCGTAGAAAACGATATGTCTTTACTTGAAAAACTCTGATATTATAAAAACCTATATCCGCTACCACTGGAATATATTTTACATTCAATTTGCAATCAGACGCACGAAACCAGTTGCTTATCTTAAGCTATTGAATTGTTTTACCTCTGAGCGGCACTTTTTTGCACACCATGGGCTAAATGGCCAGGCCACAAGGACCCCGAAGGCTCAGAGAAGGTTGGGGGAGGGGACCCACTGGAACAGCTGTTGGGAGACAGATGGTAGCCTCCCGTCAAGGCCATCCAGCGTGTTCTTTAACGTGCACAGGGTATGGCTCTCCCGCACACGGGACCCCGGCTTAACGTCCAATCCGATGGACGGCGGCCTTTTCAAGCCCATCGGTGTCCCTTACTGACCGTGGGCAGGGCGGGGAAATTTTGCGGAGATAAATCTCAACGCTGACCCAGCTGGGACTCGAACCTGGGAACTACAGATCACGAGCCTGGCGCGCTACCGACTGAGCCACCCCCGCCCTTATCTTAACCTTATAACTATGCAAACGACCCCACCAAAGAGGGAATTCGAACCTGGAGCACAACAGTTGTAGTGACACCGCGAGCCAATACGATATCCCTAAACCACCCAAACGACTTAAAAAGTGGAAATCCTAATATTTCGTTAAGTACGTGCACCTCAAATTCACCAAAAATATATTTAAAAAATTACCCCTCATGCAGTCGCTTGCCACAGAAATCTGTCAGTAGAATTCACCATAGAGAAAATTTGTGAGTGAACGCAAGATCTCAGCAGAAAGAAAACACATGAAAAGAAATACCCATAGCTTCTGCGGCTTCGAACCCAGGATCCATTGATTAAGGGCCAAGCGCTCTAACAACTTGGTTTTTCATTAATCTCTTAAAGCAAGAAGGTGATAATATTTCATCTGTACATATCTATTCAACCCAAAAAAATTGTAAACTTAGCTCCAAAAACAAAAAGTCGAATATTTACAGATAACATTAATTGTTTGAAAATGAAGTAAGAAAATTTGTTGTAGAAAGTACGTTTTTATTTAATATTCAGCATTGGCCGAGTGGTTAGCGCGCTTGGCTACTGATCTACGGGACCTGGGTTCGAGACCCGGGTAAGGCATGGATGTATATGTCGTTTTTCTGCTGAGGTCCTGCCATCCTCACAGACCTTCTACTCTGGCATATAAACTGACAGGCTCCTGTCAGACCTCTGTGGCAAGCAGCTGCTTGAGGGGGTATTTATTTTATTTATTTTTTATGATAATATTAAATGCTATTTATTAATAAATTTATTACGTAAGTCGACAAACTTAAAAATAAATGAAATTACATTCTTGGAAGTGATACATTTATTAAATGGACGTCAAAGTCCACACATAGCTTTAAAAAAAAAATCACACGTGCAAGCTTCAACTCAATAAATTCAGTCAAATGCCTTTATTTATTGTAACAATAAGAGCTCTGGTGGCATTTAAAATTTAAATACATAACGTTTACATGCTTTTATATGTACAAATTATTTTCTGCTATCATTATGTAACTACAAACAATAAATCAAAATTTTTTAAACTGAACGCTACAATTATTATATTATCGCATGAACAGTTCATTTTAATTTGTATGAGATGATTTTTTTTTTCATTTAATTTTACCTATTTCACTTTATTTATTGAAGTTAGCTCTATGTATTTTATTTCGTAGCATTTTATTTCAAATCATTTCAAAAAATCTTTTTTTTTTCACTTACTTTTATTTGCTTTGAGAATTTCCATCATGTTTTCGAATATATGTAATACAACCTCACAAAAATAATGCTACTGATCTACGGGACCTGGGTTCGAGACCCGGGTAAGACATGGATGTTCGTATTGTTTTTCTGCTGAGGTCCTGCCATCCTCTCAGATCTTCTACTGTGGCATGTAAACTGACAGGCTCCTGTCAGACCTCTGTGGCAAACAGCTGCTTGAGGAGGTATTTATTTATTATTTATTATATTTTTGTTTAAAACAGATTAAAAATAACACTTTTTTTATTTCATTTAGAATTTTATTCTATGACTTTATATTTGTTGTTGGATTTTGAAAGCTGTAAATGTAATTGATGAATATCATGCTTAGGCAGACCAGCAGGAATGAATCATGCCTTCCTCAAGAGTTCAGCCATTGTGATGTAAAGTCTCGTTTGTTTCTGGAAAAAGTGATTTCACTGATATTTGGGGTGTGCATCAGACTATTGAAAAGTGAGGAGCAAAGTTCCTGCGATATCGTTGTCAAAGGAGGAATCGGTAAGTAGTGATACGGATATCCCAAAAATTTTGAATCAGAAAATAATCTTGAAAATTTCCCGATAATTGAAATCGATATCATTTGAATAATGAAGTTTTCAACTGCAAGTAGTTGCTATTTTCACATTTGCATCAAGATATTGATATTTTAACCCACTTATTTTCTCTGTTTGCAGAATATACAAAGTGCAAATATGATGACGTAGAAAAATGGATTAAAAATATAAAGCAATGTCGAACTTCAAAAGCCTCCAAAAGCAAGAATGAAAAGAAAGCAGACAGGTAAATTTATAGCAATATATTACTTTTACTTTTACTATTACTTTTTACAGATGAAGCTTCATTCACTCGTGAAGGTGTGTTCAATACAATACACTGTTACAAAATACAATACACTGTTATTGTTATTTTTGGTTTTTGTTATTGTTATTTTTGTTATTGTTATTTTTGGTTATTGTTATTTTTGGTCAAAATACAATACACTGTTATTTGTTATTTTTGGTTTTATTTTGGGGCCAAAAATACAATACACTGTTATTGTTATTTTTGGTTAACCACAAAAATTGTTGGCACATAAAATCAGTGCATATTGGGAAATAATGATTCGAACATGTGTACACCTAGCAAACTTTATAGTGATTACATAACACCGATTATAAATTATTCAAATATTTGGTATGGTATATTCTCTAGGATAGTGGTTCCCAATATGTGGCCCCCGGACCCCTAGAGGTCTGCTAAAGTAATAAAGGTGGGGGGGGAGGGTCTCTAGTTATTTTCAATGTTTCAGAAAGCTATAATCCAAATCGCACATTTATTGCGATTTCATAACCGAGTTGCTTTTTATTGGTTTTGTCTGGAATTATGTCAATTCAATATGGCAACACTGGCTATCTCATGCTGATCCTAAGATGTAATTGGCTGTTGATGATATAAGTATTTCTGGAGCACCGAATTCCTCTTCTAAAATGTTTAGATTCAAATTGCAAAATAGTCAATAAATGAATAGAAATAAAGAATTCTATTCTTGGGAATTATAGAGACTTAATGATAGGAAGAGAGTCGGCAAAAAGGTTTAAACTTCGTAGCTGGGCAGCAGAAAGAATGAGCATTCGTAGAGAGCATGTAGCACCAATAGTTTCGGAACCGCTGCTCTAAAATTACTCTGTCCTCTGACTAAAACGGCTCTTGTTTAGCAATGTAAAATTGTCTGTAATGTAAACTGGGTCATCCATTCAATCAGGGAGAAGGAAGAGGTTATTTATTGGGTTATAACTTTCTCCTCTTGAGGGTTTAATTATCATATTACGAGTATTCCAAAAATGAATGTCTACAGACGGACAGATGACAAAGTGGAAAATTTTAGCTCGTTTTTATCTCGTTTCCAAAGGTAAAAAAAAGCATGAGATAATGTTATATTTTCACTTTATCATCTGTCTGTATAATTATCCATCTAGGCATTCAACATTTTATTTTTAGAGATAAATTAAACATTTTTTTATGGAATATTATGATTCGCCCTTTCCGAATCTCCCAAATGTTTAAATTGCGCACTCTAACGGAATAAAATGTTGAAAGTTGCAACATTTTTAAGGAATATTTCAAGCGATGTATCTATGCTATACAGGGTGATTCAAAACTTATCGTTCAAATTTCGTGGAGAGGTAGGGAATACGTCAAGAAACCGATTTCACATAGGAAAGAATGTCCGCAAATGTACGCATGCGTATGTAGAGGGCGCTGTGTGTACCCAACCAGTGTACAGCTCGCCCGACCACTCCCGCTGTCATCAGTGTATGAGCTGACTTACTAGTGATAAGATGAATCGTTTTACGCATCAAGAGCTAGCGGATATGCATCTCGCATATGGGGCAGCTGGTGAAAGCGGCCGCCGAGCTAGGCAAGTTTACGAAGACCGATACCCCAACAGAAGAATACCGCAGCATCAAATGTTTGTACGTGTGCATCGCAATCTGCGCAAACGTGGTTCACTGCGCAGCAACATGCAGGATACAGGGAGAAGACGACTGACGCGGACTGTCAACGTTGCAGAACAAGTCCTACAGTCCATCGAAGATAATCCGAATACCAGCAAACGAGCTATTGCTCAGCAGCTTGGGGTCTCTCAGTCAGCAGTGTGGCGGATACTGCACGAGGAACGTGTGCATCCTTACCATCTGCAAAGGGTACAGTTACTGCATCCTGACGATTATCCGAAGCGTGTGGAATTTGCACAATGGTTCATGCAGAAAGGTGCCGTGGACCCCAGTTTTCCAGCTTCTGTCCTTTTTACAGATGAAGCTTCATTCACTCGTGAAGGTGTGTTCAATACACACAATTCACATGTGTGGGCTTACGACAACCCGCATGGTACGAGAAGTCAGGCTGCGCAACATCGTTTTGCCGTAAATGTGTGGGCTGGAATCATTGGTGACTGTTTGTTGGGACCTTACTTGCTACCGCCCCGATTGGACGGCCGGAAATACCTAATATTTCTTCAGTTCAGTTCAGTTTTATTATAATAATAAGGTTACAAACAACAGATATTTGTAATACTCTTATTAACCCAAGAGCATCTAAGCTCATGTAGGTTAATTTACAAATTATTTAAATACATAATTTTGGCAACACTGACACTCAACTTTACATAAAGAAAAAATATATATATATACAAAAACAACACAGAATTTATAAAAACGAATTATTTTTTTTTTACTTTAACACTGAAAACAGGCTGTCTGCATTTGTAATGGTCATTAGATAATTAGCAGTGAGAGATCTGAAATGCATAAAATTAGTTTCATTTCGAATTATAATCGGTAAAGAATTAAAAATTTTAGCGGCCAAATAATCAAAGTGTTTGTGCATAATTTCTTTATTTGCAAGTGGTAACAGAAACCTTTTCCCATTATCTCGCATAGAATAATTTGTATAATGCAGCACTGCATTATTGTTTTTAAAGAAGTAATTTAATGTTCTATAAACAAATAAATGTCTCAGTGGAAATACACCTGGAATGGTATACTTACAAAAAATGGTAACAGTTTTATATTTATTTGGTAAAATTTGGAATATAAATTAATTTTGCATTGAGATTAGACTCCTTAATGATGAAATGTATGTTCCTCCCCAACTTGTAATACCATACTGTATAGCAGACTGGACCCAAGATTTGTATAACATTATTAACATTTTATTACTGAGGATTTTTTTTAAATAATAAAATTTATGTAACATCTGTCTAAGTGTGTTTGTTAGTTTTCCAATATGCATTTTCCAACTTAGGGAGCTATCAATATAAACGCCTAGGTAGAGTAGACTTTGAACCTGATCAATTTCTTCACAGCAACAAGCTGAGTAATTATTGCATGAAAATGTATGCAATTTTAATTTAATCAAATTTGGATTGTATGATTTCTTTTTTAGGTTAAATAGAATATACTTAGTCTTTTTCGTATTTAAATGTAATCCATTTAAATCCAACCATTTCATCACACATTTTAGATCAGTGTTCATGTTATATAGGAGATTTTCCAGAGAATCAGCACATAAAGTTAATGATGTGTCATCTGCAAAAGTGTTTATATAGCTATTTATTTTTAATTTACATAGATCATTTATGAATATCAGAAACAAGGTTGGTCCCAGGACTGAACCTTGTGGTACGCCACACGAAATATGTTTCGGGTTACTAAGTGTATTAAAAAGACTAACACATTGCGTTCTGTGCTGTAAGTAGTCTTTAAACCATTTTAATACAACACCACGAATGCCAATATTTTCTAGTTTGCTAATTAAAATTTCGTGATCAACGGTGTCAAAAGCTTTCTCCAAGTCCATAAATACGGACAGAGTAAATTGATTATTGTCTATGGAATGAAACACCTTTGACGTATAATTCAACAATGCATTTTCTGTACCTCTACCCTTCCTAAACCCAAATTGGTTTTCAGAGAGAAAATTAAAACTGTCTAAAAATTTTATCAGTCTATTATTAACTAATTTTTCTAATATTTTTGAAAATACTGGGAGAAGAGATATCGGTCGATAATTCTTGAAATCATTTTTATTTCCCTTTTTGTAAACTGGAATTACAATAGCTTTCTTCATTAAATCTGGAAAAGTGCCAGTTTCGAAGGATAGTGTTATCGACTTTTCTGGGCGCTGTTCCTGCGCATATCCGCCGAGATATCTGGTATCAACATGACGGGGCTCCAGCCCATAGCACAATTGTTGCGCGTGATTACCTGAACCGAACATTCGGAGCTCGATTGATCGGTAGAGGTGGACCGATCGCTTGGCCACCCAGGTCACCTGATTTATCGCCCATGGATTTCTTTTTGTGGGGGGGGGGCATGAAAGACCATGTGTACGAGACCCCCGTTGACAGTGAAATGGACCTTGTTGCACGAATAGTGGCCGCCGCAGGCATTGTCCGTGATATGCCAGGAGTTTTTGAAAATGTTCGGCGGTCAATGCAACGGCGCTGTGAATCCTGTGTCCATGTAAATCGTCGCAATTTTGAGCACGTACTGTGAACCTGTACTTTACCTTGTTGGAATAAAAGTCACATTCGTTACCACTTAACTGTACTGTTTCCTTGTGTTCACTTTACTTGTCCATTTTGTTCATGTAGATGACGTTTGCGGACATAATTTCCTATGTGAAATCAGTTTCCTGACGTATTCCCTACCTCCCCACGAAATTTGAACGATAAGTTTTGAATCACCCTGTATACACAGTTGTATCAGAATAATATGACCACTTACCATATATATGTACTACGATAGGTGGTCATATTATTCTGATACGACTGTGTATTTGAAATTTCGGTGGTGAAATCTAGTCGTGGAGTTTGCATTGATAACATTACACTGCCCCCCCCTACTTTCAGAAAAGAGGGGGATACAAATATTTTGTTTTAAGAGATCATTGAAAACAATTTTTTTAGTTGGATAGGTACTAATGAAATATTATGTTTCATGTTTTTAAAATCCATAGACAATTTTAATTTACATCGTTAGAGGGCGCTAAATATGAAAAGTGTGAAACGTTTAAAGAATTTTGCAAGTGATCTGGTTTTTTTTTCAAAAGAGACTGAAATAACCTGTAAGCGTTTAGCTTGTGTTGGTTTCTCGTACACAATATAAACGCTTACACAAGGAATGCAACATAGAAACATTTCAGGACATTCTCGCTGATTCTTAAGTCAGGTACCTAACCACTAGCCCAGGTAGGGCCAGCCAGGTAGACCCAGTTATGGTAGAAATTTGAAAATTCGGTGGCAGAATATCAAGGGATATTCCACTGAGAGCAAGAATTTGCCCCCTTTTCTCAGAGGGGTGTAAAAAAGTAACTTTTTTCAATTGAAGGAATAAAAAGCAAATACTTTTTATATTTTATAAGTACAGTGGAACCCCGATATAACGCGCATGTCGGGCGGGAAACAATACCTGGTTATAAGGTGAACCACGTTATAAGGTGAACCGCGTTATACCGAGCGGCGCGGTGGCGACACAATAAATTTAACACTGTAAGCTTTTCTTTTACTCATCATGCATACAATAATTAAACACTATTCAAAATACATGCAGGAACTCAATACATACACAATTACCCAACACGCAGTAACAATAAAATGCGATACTCACTAACGCCGCACGGACCTATATAAACATGTTTGAACTTATCGCGAACATCGCCCGCGCTATAACCGAGTGGGCGGTATAGCGAGTAGCGCTGTAACGAAGGTCCACTGTACTAATAAAATACTACTATTTGTATTTCCCCTCCATCATCCATTTGTTCGAATTAAAACTTTTTAGGATTGAAAAAGAAAGTAAACAAAATTTTATTTTGTTTGAAAGCTAGATTCATATATTCGCCAGAGTCTATATACGTTCTTCTAGTATTAAATTCCATCTGAATAATGTAAATAAAAAATTTCATGCATAGAAGTGAATTTTCAAAAAATGTTCAGGTAAGCAACCTCAGTTTATAAAGTTACTGAGAGCGGGGGGAAAAATTCCAATTACACAACCATTCTTGGGAATGCATTTAACGTATAAGTCGGGGAGACAACTATATAGATATTCTGTCTTATGAGATGAAATAAAATTCTTCTTAAGTAGTAGTCTTTCAAATTTGTATATCAGTTGCTTTTACAAATGTGGTTTTTGAGATATTCCCGAGGAAAATGTCACAAGCGTTCAAATATGATGACAAGAGAAACCGTTCCCATTTTTTTAAGGGGCTTCGAAGAACTTTTCAATAAATCTTACCTTTTTCCTTCATTTTTTTAAACTCCCGAATTGAATAATGATGGCCAGCAGAGTCTGATCTAGTGGGGGAAAAGGGCTGTGCCCCTCCTTTGAAAATGCTAGTAAGGGCAAAAATTGCTCAACTTCTGCATGTTTTACGCATTTTTCAAGAAACCTTAGGAGATCTTTAAAAGGAGGGGAATATGTTATACTACAATGGAAATGCAATCTTTTGGGGCCCCTATTATTTTCAGGGTTCCTATTATATCCCGTTCTGATTCCAGTAAGTTTCTTCTCTGGTTAATAACACTTGCTGATCATTCAAATAGATTAACGAAAATCATGATATCGTCCTAATTATAACAGAGTTGAAATTACCTCTCAAGAACTGATAGTTTAACCAACTAATTTTTAGGTCAAAGAATCTTGCTATTGGTTTCACTTTGTGTCTGCCCGTATGTAGACTTTCAACTTTTTATTGTTTTTAAAAGTAAATGGAAAGTTTTTTTTAGTTTGAATAGGTACTAATGAGATATAAGGATTCGCATTTTCTGAATTTTCCAGTAGTTTTATTTTCCACTATGAGAGGACACTAATTTTTTAAGACTTTAACACCCTAAACACCACACACAAAAAACCAACGCACAAAAGTTTTTAGCACTGGGCCGAATAGAAAAATATTATGTTTGTTGTGGAACAAAAGTTGGAAGGAGCAGTGTAATAAAAAGAACAAAAACTGTAAAAAGGCACAAAAATTTGACTTTGTATATTAAAAATGACTTGTCATATGCGTAGGCACAAAACAAAAAGAAAAAAAGTTAAATATTAATAAAAGGGTAATTTTAACATAAAAACTGAAATTGGTTTCTAAACATTATGTGAAAGAAGAGACTGGATCCCACAAATGTGCTGCTGAACGTTTGACTTCAGAACGTTGTAGCTGGTTTTGTAATGTTATTCATATTTGCATCTTTTGTCTTATTAAAACCACCATTCATTTCAGTAGAGCCAGATCAAAAAATTTATATTTTATATTTTCCAATTTTAACGAAGGCCTGATAAAGTTGTTAAAAGGTAGGTTGGCCCATGGGCCGGAATTGTTCTCTCTTTACCTGCTTATTCACTCTATGAAAAGAAAAAAGGTATGCTGCTGAATACGGAAACAAGATCCGTGAAGATCGTTAGCTCTTCTTAAAAAAATTCGAATAGTTTTGTTATTTACTTCTTGTGTATTTCTTATTTTTATAGAATACTGAAAGCTGTTCTTGATTGTACGAAAACCAGCGTATATGTAGGCTGCATTTATACAGAATGGACTTTATTTCAAAAATCAACAGAATATATACTTAGCATAGCCAGAGAATCTTTAAGTAAGTTCTTTTTTTTTTGCATTGCTTTCGTTTATTATTGTTTCCTTTTTACTTATTTTTAACATTTTTTTATTATTGAAGAAATAAATTATATTATCTGCGAATATCCTCCAAACAGTAACACAACAATTAACTACCTGCCTATCAAAATTTTAGTGCTGTTAACTTATTTCCAGTGGGTGACTACAGTATCAAATAAATTCAATGAACTGAGTGGAAAAAAAGCAACAGAATTTCTGGAATTTCAATAAAAATCTTCAAAAAATGTTAAAATATCATCATTTTAATTATTTATTATATAATCGTTTAAGCATGAAATGCTTTCAACTGTTAATAATTTAAGTAAAGGATCCGTATTTTTATTTGTGTTTATTAAATTAATAAAAACCAAACTTTTCAAATCATCGAAATGGCAAGATGTATACTGTCCTAGAAAATTATTATCTGGGAACTGCAAATTATGATATATATGAGCTAGGCGCGATACGATATATGAGCTTGGCGCGAATCCAACCGCCTCTCGAGCGCAGTAGGGTTCGGTTGTTTTACCTCTGAGCGGCACTTTTTTGCACACCATGGGCTAAATGGCCAGGTCACATGAACCCCGAAGGCTTAGAGAAGGTAGGGGGAGGGGACCCACTGGAACAGCTGTTGGGAGACAGATGGTAGCCTCCCGTCAAGGCCATCCAGCGTGTTCTTTAACGTACACAGGGTATGGCTCTCCCGCACACGGGGCCACGGCTTAACGTCCCATCCGACGGACGGCGACCTTTCCAAGCCCATCGGTGTCCCCTACTGACCGTGGGCAGGGCGGGGAATTTTTGTGGAGATAAATCTCAACGCTGACCCAGCTGGGACTCGAACCTGGGAACTACAGATTACGAGCCTGGCGCGCTACCGACTGAGCCACCCCCCGCCCTGCGCAGTAGGGACTCGGGTCTGAGAATATCAGGCTATGAACTGGCTTCTAATTCAAAATTACAAAGATATTTTGCTTTGTTCTTTATTTACTAAATTTTGTTTAATGTATTTTTAAGCAATAATTCTTTTTGTTTTCTTTCGTATTTTACGGGATACACAAATACGATACGATAAAGAAATAAAAGAAAAATCTTGCTTGTGTAGAAATTTTCCAACCAAAATTTGTGTACAATGGCATAATAAATATTTTGAGACTACGTAATCAGTTATATCAGTGGTTCTCAAACTTTTTCAGTAGCGGCCCCTTTTTACTATCGATGCGATTTGTCGAGCGCACACTCACACCCGTATCATTGACGCAATTTGTCTAACACATTCCTTTACCATTAACGAAAGTTAATTGAACTGATATAAGAATATTCTCATAACAGATGCTCCAGACAGCGGTATAGGGTACCGCACCAGAAACGTCTGGAAAAATAAGGAAAGGATGAGAAGGTTGTCGAAAGTGATGGAATACTCTCGGAGGGGCCCATACGGTGCAGAGCGGTTCAGGACAGGACAAGCGCCAACCACCAGATGGATGGTTATTTTACTCGTGTAACAATACTTATTTATTTTCTACATAGTACTCAGAGATTTGCAACCCACTTTCAAGCTTCTCGTAGCTCATTTGGGAGTTGCGACCTACACTTTGAGAACCCTTTTTTCAAATAATGGAGATTATATTTTTGAGTGTTAAATGTTTCGATAAGGTTTTAATTTTCTAACCTTCAGTTGATAATATCGGCATAGATGGCCCTGGTGAAGTTAAAACTGATGTTAGTAACTCTTCTGTTGATTCTGCATCTCACGCTCCCTGACTCAGCCCATATCCAGGATTTAGCTTATCCCATCCCCCTCCCTGGGTACGTCCCAGCCCTGAAATAAGCTTCACGGCTTCCTGGGATGGTTAGGTCTTCCTTCAGATCTTTCGTACTCTTTTTATATAGACGAAATGTTATTTTATTCTAACTACTTACAATCTTTTTTTTTATTTTATAAACTAGCTGAATGTACCCAGGGCTGCCGGATGTCACTATTAATCTGTATATTCTTATTTTCACTGAACTAAAGGTAAAATTGCAAGTCCTCCCCCCCCCCCTGACACTTTAGCACAGATTTTCAACAGGAAGAAATATGCCTGGTGTTGGATCGTTGTTGACGTTAGCGAGCTCTCTCATAGCCCTTGTCTTAATTTCTGCGTAAGCTATGAGATTTTTATTTCCGTTGCCACAAATTTTTCCGCCCTAGGGCTCCGTGATATTCGTCCGCACGGTCGAAATTTCCTGCACAGCGTCCCTTGTGTGCCCCGGTGATTGGTTTAAAAATCAGGTTCTAGCCCGTGGCATCGTTTCTATACAAATTGTGACAGCTCGTGTATCACTTTTAATCTGCATATTCTGTTGTTTCCTGCAATAATGGTTAGTTTTCTGAGTATCCCTCGACATTTTATGACAATTTGAACACGAAAAATTTCCCGGTGTTGCAAACTCATTGCTGACTCGGCGCGCCCTCAGAGCCCGTGGAAAACGCTTGAGATATTTATTTCGTCAGATTTTGGCATTCTGTAATTCCCGACGTACTTCATTGAAATGTCCCAAATTTCGTAGGCAGGTTCCCCCTGCCCGACCTCATATTTGGTTAGAAACTCAAGTCCCTAGCTGCAATGGAACGCCTAAATAATGTCTTTGGAAATGTGGGTAATCTGGCAATGGCAGCAGATTTAAATGCTATTTTAACTCTTTACTTTCAGAGTTAGGGAGCAGTAAATGGAAACAATAAATTTGACAGCAATTCTCGTTTCCCGTAGGAATAGCATGGTAAATATTTTTGGTTCTAGAAAGCCCCCCCCCCCCTTTTGAACTTTCGAGCTGAAATTTGGCACTTCAATCCTGACCACAACCTGAAACATTCTCTGAAAATTTGGGGTGTGTATGTTGATTTCCCGATGAGTTATGGCTGCCACAGACACACACATACATCTTCTTTCATTATTTAGATATACAGTGATAAAAAAGTTAATATTTTTGGTAAAATTCAAAATGTATAAAAATTATTGAACGGAATATCAGTAATTAAACTGAATACCTGAAGACTTGAATGATATCCAAATAGTTAAATCCAAATGATATTTATTCTTCATTCATCTTAATTGCATTTGCGGTTTCAAAAGAATATAAAAAAAATGTAATTTTAAAAAAAAAAACACCAATTTTCTCACTTACTCTCTTGCCTTTATTACATGGTCATATGCACTGAAACATTGAATTCTGTTATCTAATCACTATACTAGTTTGGTCTAAATGATTGTAGTTGTTATTTAAGTAATGATTTAAAATTATTTTAATATTCAAAGCATATTTTCACTTTTCTCTCATTAATAGGAGGATCCCAATGCCAAGAAAATCTAAATATCGATTCACTGAAACTTTGTCTGCAAAACATCTTTGTTTATACATCCACGTTTGGTATTTACGAGGCAAATGCTAAAGCTGATGCGTAAGTTCTTTTCTTCTTGAAATGATTTTTGTTATTTGTAAATACTCTTTGTTCGACAATGCAATCTATATTCATGGTAGTAATATAAACACAATTTGTTATTTAATATTTCTTCAATATTCTGGATCTAAACTTGTAGATCCGTAAATCAATTTGGTAAAGCTTTAAAAAATAAAGTTTTTTGCACAATATTTCAAATATGGAAGATCATTATAGTCGGATGTAATATAACTGAATTAAACTATCTTACGCCGATCAAGATATCCTCTGTTTCATGATATGAACTACTCCACCAACGTTAGGTTGGGGTTGTATTACCTCTGAGCGAAATGTTGTGCAAAAACGGCTAACTGTTTTGCGCAACAACGAGCCTCAAGGACACCAAGGGCTTAGAGTAGGCTCGGGGAAAGAGCTCACTGGATAATTGTTATAGAAGACAGATGATAGCCTAACCATCAAGGTCATTACGAATGTTCTTTGACATGCATAACACTTTGCATTCGCAGCCACCAATTAACGTTCAATCCGAAGGACGGCGCACTTTCAAAGCTTGTCGGGATCCCCTTATATACGGAGAGCAGAAATTAGAGAAGATAGACCTCAAAGCAGGCACAATAAGGATTCGAACCTTGAAACTGTAGATTACGAGCCTGCCACACTGCTGATGAAGCCAATCCCTCACCCTTACACTACACAAGAGTAGATAGCAATGTACACTGAGATGCCAGTTTATTAGGTACACCACACCTCGTCACATGTATGGTTCATTCCAACACGTAATACGTCACGCCACCGTTGGGTGCGTATAAATAAAACAGACCGGCTGTTCGCGCATCAGTTAGAGTGATAAATCTCCACGCTGGCTCAGATAAGACTTGAATCTGGTAAATGCAGATTACAAGCCTGGAGCGCTACCGACTTACAAGCCATCACCACCGCCTCACACGAAATGGTAGTGCACTACACTCTGTAGAGTAGTTTTTCGTATGATTTATTCGTAATATTAATATATATTCTTTTTGCTTTCACAATCATGAACGAAAGATAAAATGTAATCGAAATGGATGCAGGAATTTTAATGAGTAATACAGTCCTGTTAACTAATAGTAAAATTAGCGTAATAAATTGTATTATACATAACCAATAGCTTGTAATATCCAATACACAATAAAATTCAACACTCTGGTGTAGAAGTGCTAGTCACTAACGTCACCAAGCTGTTTCAGATATTAAATAAACAGATAAACCTTTAAAAATCAAATTATTCATTTAAAGTTAAACGTTTTTCTTCGTTGCTTTTTTTCCCTTGTTTTGAGAATGAACAATTTACACTAAATTATCAAAAATATTAGGACATTTCCGTGTTGTGTGAATGGAAAAATCGTGATTAGCGCTCTGTAACTATGAATTGTAGCGAAATGTCGCAAGAAATGTGAAATCTCAAAAAATTCCCAAAATCCAAATTTTTGAGTAAGATTTTACTGTTTAAAAGTTTTGAAAACTGAAATGGAAACTGAAACACTTAACATCTGTGTTTCTACTTTAAGTAATTTATCTTAATATTATAATAAATCCTTTACTAAAATAAATATCATTTCAGAAGTTTGGGTAATATTTTTCACATTGCATCAGTTTCGAAACAAATATTTAATAGGGCAAGTATAACAACAGCATGTCATGTCAATTGCTGCTGTCAGTTGCAGCATCTGCTACAATTTTTCTTCTGCAACATTTATCAGGAAAAAATGCGCATTTCCAAATTAAGGGAGTATTGAATGTCACATAACATGGAAGCATCCGAAAACGGTTCGAAATATCCATATTCTTTTAAAAGTTTGTTTTCGATTGTATGGAGAGAAAGGGGTTTGAAAAGAGAGTAATCGCGTTCCGTGGATGCTTTCAACTATTTAAAAAAAGGCATAATTTTGTTCTTTTACCTAAATAAACAAATCGTAGCATTCAAATGATAGAGCTCTGACTATATTGGTGCCCCTACGTTAGTGCCTAATGGGAAATGTGGTCGTTGTCAACATCTAAGGAGCTTTAAATTCAGAAATGTGTCATTTTAGTCAGTGTTTCAAATGAATGATCAATTTCCTGATTACAAAAGATTTTCCTGACTCATAGCCTGAACTTTAGTGGTTTTTTCGAACAGCTAGAATGTATCTACAAATAATAAAGTAAATATTTCATTTACTTACAATGGGATTTTTGGCTATCTATAGTATAGTTTAGGGGTTCTCAACGTGGGGTACGCCGTGAGAGCTCAAAAGTCGCTAGATATATGTTATATATATTTGTATTTTATTTTATTCCCATTGTTATACTATAACTATAGTTTTATCTATCTATACAAGGGATACGCCAGTTACATACACATTTCTAGGGGGGACGTGAAGCATAAAAGTTTGAGAACCACTGGTATAGATTACATTTTTTATTTACGTTCGGTAAAATAGTTTAAGAACGACCTACTGTCAGAATGGTTAGTTGTGTTTTGCTGCGGATTGGTTTGTTTACCAATTTTTCGGATTTTGTTTTACCTCTGAACAACGCTTTTTTTCACCCAGGAGGTTAAATGGCAAAGTCACATGAACCCCATGAAATATAAATTCAAATCTGTGAAAGATATATAAATTGTTAATCGATTTGAAATAAATAGTTTTGCTTTCCATTTTTTCAACTCTAAACGGTAATTTTTTTTCTTAAATCAAGTAATAAATTCGCGAAGCAGAGTAAATATGCAAACTAAATAAACCTATTTTCTTTTCGATTCGCAGGCAAATTACAAAATTTTCAGAATGTATTGGGAAAGTACTCGTGACCTGTTCAGGTCCTACAATCAACATAATCCTTCAAATATTT
This sequence comes from Ryuthela nishihirai, assembly GCA_038380435.1. Taxonomy (NCBI): domain Eukaryota; kingdom Metazoa; phylum Arthropoda; class Arachnida; order Araneae; family Heptathelidae; genus Ryuthela; species Ryuthela nishihirai. Next base: position 32,918,090 of record JAWZYU010000024.1, on the reverse strand, counting down.
GGAAGAATTGTAGGAATGATATTCCCGTATTATCGTAAGCCGACAAGTGGTCATGGGTATACAGGTTCTTCGATAGCCAGCATTAGTGTAGCAGAGCACAGATCGACAATCTGCGAAATAATATATCCAAGTAAGTGGCAATATTTTATTGTTTGTTTCAAGACGACATGTTTTTCCCAGTAATTCGTTTGGTTGAACTTAGCATTAAATTTGTCGATGGTTTAACAAATGAAAATAATAGTTTAAAATATTCTGGGTGTCATGACTATGGGTACACGTAATTGATTGAAGTGTAGCTTCTTCTGTTCTGATGCATATGGAATGCAAACTAATGGTATTCAAATGGTGAATATGGAATGCAAACTAATGGGATTTAAACTGGTGAATATGGAATGAAAATCAATGGGTTTCAAATGGTGACTATGGAATGCAAACTAATGGGATTCAAACTGGTGAACATGGAATGAAAACTAATGGGATTCAAGCTGGTGAATATGGAATGCAAACTAATGGGATTCAAACTGGTGACTATGGAATGCAAACTAATGGGATTCAAACTGGTGACTATGGAATGCAAACTAATGGGATTCAAACTGGTGAATATGGAATGCAAACTAATGGGATTCAAACTGGTGAATATGGAATGCAAACTAATGGGATTCAAACTGGTGAATATGGAATGCAAACTAATGGGATTCAAACTGGTGAATATGGAATGCAAACTAATGGGATTCAAACTGGTGAATAAGGAGGAATTCAAACTAATGGAATATTCGGGAAATGCGAAGGTAATCTGAGTTGGTCAGAACTAAGATCAATGTCGTATCCCGAAAATTATATAAGGGAATAGAATTGATATGGTGTACACGTAAATTTTGCAATGCAGGAAGAGAGGCATGCATGCACATTTAAACCAACGCAATCAGCAGCATGCAAAATATTTAATATTGTTACGAAAAAAATAGTGCCTGGCTGCGATCGCCACTGATTTCTCCTCCAGCTAACCTGGAATTAACTGGGTAGCATATTACCACATTACAAATACGACGCATGGATGATCGTAAATGGTGGATAACGATAAGTAAAATGGAATCAGGTCAGTCACAGACTCAGGAATCCAGGGCCTTATATCTGTAGTAAAATATCGTCTGAAGACAATTCAATTTTATAGCCTTAACTGACATAGTAGTTAGGGAGCTTGCTACTGTTCCAGCAGGGAAAATTTGTGTGTTGTGTTAGCTCTAACTGAGGCAGTGGTCAGCATTGATTTCGGTCTTAGTAAGGCATGTCCATGTATCAGAAGGCCTGTAAGAGCTACGAGTATCTTCTAGAATTCTTCTCTGTCCTATATATCGCAAATGTGAAAAAAAAAACACTTTGGGAGAAATTTCAAGAAACGGGAGGGGTTAGTCGTTGGACTTGACAAGGTCGAACCAGAGCCACAACTGCTCAGAACGATAGCTATATGTTTTAACAACAACACAATGTAGGGAAAAAACAGCTAGATAATTGCTGTGTCGACCACAATAAGTGACCAAAGAAACATTTTCGGGTTATTCGGTTCACAGAAGGCTTCATGAACAAAGTTTGTACCTAAAAATGCGATTCTTTGCCCCCTTCGCTCCTTCAACAAAAGAACTCTTTTAATGCGTGCAGACACCATTACCAATGGAATGAACATAGTGAGCAAATATGCTTTTCACAGAGAATCCAGATTCAGTTTGAAACCGTTTCTCGATGTGTGTTAATTTGGGGAGAGCAAGGAACTTTCCACAACTGCTGCAACAACAGAGAAAGGAACCATTTTGATGTCGGTAGTGCGATGGTCTGTGTTACATCATAATGATTGAGTTCGCAGATCGTCACTTCTTTCAGAGAAGCACTCTGATTGCTTAGCGATAAAAAGACAAATTTTTTCTTGCTTCCTATGAGAGGCGTTTCAAGGGTGCTGTTCTCGGCCCTGATTGCATCTTTATCCCTTCCTATGAGAGGCGTTTCAAGGGTGCTGTTCTCGGCCCTGATTGCATCTTTATCCCTTCCTATGAGAGGCGTTTCAAGGGTGCTGTTCTCGGCCCTGATTGCATCTTTATCCCTTCCTATGAGAGGCGTTTCAAGGGTGCTGTTCTCGGCCCTGATTGCATCTTTATCCCTTCCTATGAGAGGCGTTTCAAGGGTGCTGTTCTCGGCCCTGATTGCATCTTTATCCCTTCCTATGAGAGGCGTTTCAAGGGTGCTGTTCTCGGCCCTGATTGCATCTTTATCCCTTCCTATGAGAGGCGTTTCAAGGGTGCTGTTCTCGGCCCTGATTGCATCTTTATCCCTTCCTATGAGAGGCGTTTCAAGGGTGCTGTTCTCGGCCCTGATTGCATCTTTATCCCTTCCTATGAGAGGCGTTTCAAGGGTGCTGTTCTCGGCCCTGATTGCATCTTTATCCCTTCCTATGAGAGGCGTTTCAAGGGTGCTGTTCTCGGCCCTGATTGCATCTTTATCCCTTCCGCACAGGGTTCACAGGGTAGACGATTTCCTTGAAAATGAATATATTCATAGAATGGAGTGACCAGTGATATCCTTGGAGCTTAATCCAATTGAATACGTGTTTGGCACCCTGTGAAGAGGATGTGCAGGACTTCACCCCCTCTTTCCCTCTCCAAAACCTCCAGAACTTAGTTTACTCTTGCGGACGAGTGGGCTTTATTACCAAAAACTTCATCAATTGCTTCATCAATAGCGTGAGAACGCTTTGCTGAGTTTTATAGCTGTCAGCTGTCTGTTGTTAGCCGTCCCATGGCCGAGTGGTTAGCTCGTTTGGCTACTGATCTAAGGGACCTGGGTTCGAGCCCCGGGTAAGGCATGGACGTATGTGTCGTTTTTTCGCTGAGGTCCTGCCATCCTCTCAGATCTTCTGCTGTGGCATATTAAACTGACAGGCTCCTGTCAGACCTCTGTGGCAAGCAGCTGCTTGAGGGGTATTATTATTTTTTATAGCTGTCAGAGGTGATCATACTTTTTATTAGCATCTGCTCGAACTCGAGCATTTCTACTATGGAAACTCATGCAGTAGTTATGTGACATGAGTAATTGTGTGTCATGAATTTTGGTGAAATGGAATAAAAACTTTTCACCGAATTTAAAACATTTTTTTCAAATCACAAGAAAAAAAAAGTTCAGTGACCTGAAGTTAAGAAGAACAATTTTACGATTGCTTCATAGTTTACCTGTCCGTTTCTCCTATTTGTTTTGCAAACATATGTATTTTTTAATATGTTAAATAATTATTGTCATGTTTAATATAATCTCAAAATTAATATACAAATAATACTACTCGTATGTACTCTAGAAAAAAATAAGACCAGGGGAGAGGTGAGGGAAGAAGAAAATGGGGGATTGAAAAATGGGGAGAATTTCTATTGCGGTGTATCATTCTAACTTTCTGGAAAAAATGCTTGAAATATACATAAGTTTAATAATTTTTGCTTCTGCTACTGGCATTCTTGAAGTGGGGGAGGCATGACCAGTCATGGTTACAAACATAAATCTACCGTAGGCACCCATATTTTCCTGTACTCTCCTTATTTCAGTTCATAAATTGTTTATTCCGTTCCTTAGTACTAGGTCACTACAATCATTTGGTAAAATATTACCGTTTAAACAGATCAAATTGGAACAAATCTGATTCCTGTTCTCCCTCTTCTTTAAGTTCAATCTCTGATTCCCAATCGGAGATGGTACTTAGAAAAAGTTGGCGGCCAACAAACTGCATAATTCTCTGTTTCTTGCATCATGGATTATGTCCTCTGTGTTCAAGGTCATCCACCCAACCCTTTCTTCTTTTTCCTTCTATTCGTTTGCCCTTCAATTTGCCCTCCAGGACGAGTTGTGGGATGTCATACTTTTCCCCTCTCAGTACATGTCCACAATATGCCAGTTTCCTTCTCTTTACAATCTTTATAGTTGTCTATATCCAGTACCTTAATGTTTGTCGTCCTGCTAGTCCACTTTATTTTCAGTATCATCCTAAGGCCCAAATCTCAAATGACTTCAATGTGTCTTTTAATTTCTTCTTTAGAGTCCAGGTCTCACACCGATAGCTGGTTCCTATCCTAACATACACATATATTTCACTTTCGATGATTGTGTGCCATTTTCCTTTAACAAAATGAACAATTAAAGGCAATGATTAACTACACTGAATAGTCATCATGTTACTTTCCAATGTCTTTTCATTAATAATAGGATTAATTTCATATTCGTTTTATTACATGATATGTGTTCGTTTAAAATGTTAAGATCATTTGAAATATTATTACTCATTTTATTTTCGAATAGTTTACAAATTGATAATTTAAAATATCACTAATTGGCATGTTTTATTTTTGGATAGCTGTTCCACAACTATATCAAATCTCACACGGTAAGTCGGATTTCGATTTATTTGCCGATTAAATAATTAGAATGTAATGTTTAGTCTCATAATAGCACTAATCGTAATTCAATGTATTTAGGTACAATTTAATTAACAATATTATATGTATACATACCATCTGTGACCCCCAAGTTGTGTAGGGGGTTGGGTTATAAAGTTTAGGTCACGTGAACCCTACGGCTCAGAGCTGGTTAGGGAACCTACTGGTTAGGGTAGTTAACAAGTTGTAGCCTCCCTTCAAAACTATCCAGCGTGGTCTTTAACGTGCACAGAGCATGCAAGGCCAGACTTACACATAAGCTAAGTAATCTACAGTTTAGGGGATCAGGATATGAGATACAGTTTAGGGGCTCAGGCTTTTCAAGTTTTATTGTATAGCAATTGTGAATTTAAAATAAATGTTTTCACCACATCAATTTCGTGTATCTTTTTAATATTCCCTTCGGTCAGAAAAATAAATATATATTTTGCCTATCGACATTTTGCCGCCTCTTAAACTTGACGTAGCTTAGGGTTTCATAAAATCAAGTCCAGCCTTCATGTTATTGTTCCCTGCAAATAGGGACTTGGTTTTATGGCCCGTCCGAAGGACGGTGGCCTTTAAAAATCCATCGTTTCACCTTTCTGACTGAGGACAGGGTGGTTGTCTAGTGAAGAAAAATCTCAACGCTGGCAAAGCTGAGATTTAAACTTGGGCCGAAGAAGCAGGAGTGAGATCCAACTCCAAGTTCGTACTGGAGGTCACCAAGCAGTTATCGAATTCACAACCTTTGAGCATACCACGATGGAGGGATAAAAACCAAGGAGTCTGTGAAAAATCTTCCAAACTATCTTCCTCCTAATAATGTCATAATTTTCCCATTTACCACATTACTTCCATAATAATCAACCTACCACTGACTCATTGATGCGTATAGCCGAAAACCTATTTTTCTTAAACACTGATTTATTTTAAGAACTTATTTGTCTAATCCAACATATACATAATTGTTTAGCATGTTTTAAATATCTGAAAACATAGTTATATATATATAAAATTTTGGTTTAACGAATTATATGTTTGAAACGTTCGATGTGGAACTCGTTAGTCCATTATAACCACGAGGTAGAGGTCTACAATAAACAAAGTTTCAGACTTCGTCGGGAGTTATGTAACTTATCTGTGATGTGGGTAGTGCACCAAACTCGTAATCTAAAGTTCTAGATTCGAGCCTCAACTGTGAAAATGTTGAGAATATTCTCTGCTAATCCCAGTTCTGCTCTCTGTAAGAAAGGGCCACGGCCTTGGAAAAGTCACCGTCCGTTGAATGGGCCGTAAAACCACATCCCCTTGTGCAGAGAATCATATCCTGTGCAAGTTAAAGGGCACACTGGATGACTTTGACGATAGAACGTTTTACTGTCTGAACCTTTTGTCCTCTAGCAGCTGTCGAATGGACTCTCTTTCCCAATATTCTCTGAGTTTTTGGAGTCCTTGATACCTGGCATTTAAGCCCATTGTGTGCACAATCGCACCACTCACAGGGGAATCAACAGCTCTCATGTATCTCGCAGCTTGCCTATATCTAGTTCTGGATGTGAGAACAACGGAAACATGTTGCATACGAAGCGTTGAAACAACTTGTAACCCATCTACCACTTCAGAATGTTATGTTTACCAATGGAATCATTGCTGGACAATAGTGTGAGATAATACAGCATATAAGCATCACTCGATCTGGTGACCAAGTTGACATTAAAACTTATCAGCACCATGAAGCGATGATTACCAATACAAACATCATTTCATCATTCATCACTGGATGAACTTCATGCAAAAGTTAAGTATCCTATAAATCTTTCAGTGGCACATAAACATTTTATCACCTCTTGATCCGTAACTATAGTCGAAATGTTTCGTTTACTAATTCAAAAGAATATTATCAACAATTTAATCTAGTTTTCTCCAGTTGTATGTGTTATTCTTCAAAAATATTTTTTCATAATTTAAATAAACTCTTACAGTTCAATACAAGAAAACTTGAATTAAAATATGTGAATCATATAAAAGTATAATGTATTACTATTTTTCTCTTTCCAGCCCCCACCGTATGCTACGTTGCACCAAGTAAGTTGATCTTGTTTCTTTCCTATCTAGATTTAACATCTTAAGCCAAGGATGAGAAACTTAAAATTGCTTACTTTCATTCAGTTTGCACCAAAATATCACTGTGAGATGCCATATTAACTTGTTAGTTTGCCCAGACATAGGCAACCTGAAAAATTTCATTGCTTAAAAGTGTCCCATATTTTGCTTTTATTGCTGAAAAGTTTCCTATCTCTTGCTTTCATTGCTTAAAAAGTCCCGTTTGTGGCTTTCATTGCTCAAAAGCGCCCTTTTGTCGTTTTCGTTGCTCAAAAGTGTCTCGTTTGGTGACTTTCGTTGCTCAAAAGTATCCCGTTGTGGCTTTCATTGCTCAAAAGCGCCCTTTTGTCGTTTTCGTTGCTCAAAAGTGTCCCGTTTGGTGACTTTCGTTGCTCAAAAGTATCCCGTTGTGGCTTTCATTGCTCAAAAGTGTCCCGTTTATGGCTTTCATTGTTGAAAAGTGGCCCGTCAGTAAAAAAGTTGAAAGCCGTTCACAGTCGTATACTATAGAAAATCCCCCCCTCCATCCCTTTCTGGTTCAGCCCTCTCCCCCAAATTTTCTAGATGCGAGATAAGGTGTGACAAATGCAAAATTTGTCACGGTTTATCAGATACCTGGGTAAGTTCACAGTCAGTGAGGTAACCCATAATGGTGCAGAGGATGAGACCGCATTCCGGTCTGGGCAGGATAGAGCCCTTGATTTTTCCTCTTTTATCAATCTTCACACCATTTTAAACGGTTTCATGCCTTACGAAGTTTTCCGTATAACTCTTAATTCTGTCTTGAAACAAATTCGCTTCTTAGTGTTGCAGCAGTTGCAGTAGTATTCATTTTTTAATATACAGTACTTTATTCAGTCATGATAAAAGTTACACATTCAGAGTTGCTGGAAACTCCCAAAGAAAAAATCTTATCTGCAAGAGAGAAAATTACAATTACTTAATTTAGTAAGACTTCTTATATTTCTTTTAGATATCTGATTATATTATCAAATTTTACACATTTCTTAGCTTTTCGTATTAAAAAAAAAGTGACTCAATTTTGTTAATGAGTAATACCATATTTTAATGTGTTAGTTCGGTTATTTAAAAAAAAAGTTTATCAATTCAGTTTTTATTTTATTATATGAAGATAGAGATAATAATCTTTTCGGTAAAATATTGAAAATCTGTGGGACTTTATAGTTGCTCAAACATTTACCATAATTGCTTCTGAAAGAAGATAAATGGTAATATTTTTTTTTTATTTTAATCTATTGAAATAGTTAAGTGTATCTCTAAATCAATTTCATTTAATACCACCATAAGAATGTTATCAACCACAGCCATATTACTAGAGCACAAGAATTCAAGAGGCCGTTTGTAAATATAATAGAGTTGATGAAGGTGCATGAAGGTGCTCTCGTATTAAATTGCAACCAGGCCATGACTTGTCACAGCTCGTCAGATGATTTTTGGCAGTAATCTGTCGGATAACATTTACTCCATGACCTTTCAGATGAAAAGTTAAGTCATGGTCTATCAGACGAAAAATAAGGTCGAGGCCTGTCAGATGCAAAGTTAGGATGCGGTCTGTCAGTTCCAAGGTTTGACTGTGATCCCATGAATAGGTGTAATGTAATTATTCATGCAATGTGAGCATTAAAAATCGTGTTTCAAAATTCGTGTGGATCTGTAAATGGTAACTAGGTAGTCACTGGAAGGAGAGCTATGCACCAATCCCCTGTGATGATGCATGGAACCGGCCAGGCCTAGCACCTAATGTCCGACCCCGCCTTCTCGAGCAGACTGTTAGTACCTTTCGTAAGAGATACTCTCTTGTGGAAGTGAACGGAAGGGGAGGGCTGCCAGATTAGTGTGGCCTACTTATCTCAACAACTCTGGCAACTTTTCTTTTTTTTTCTACCCTGCTGAGGAGTGTCAACCACAGAGGGTCCTGGAGCTGACCATATAAACCCACTGGACTGAATTATGGCTCTGAGCTTGATTATGGATCCTGAATTTGCTGCACTGGTGGGCTTCTGTGGAGGGAAAATCTTCCGCTGTGTTTTCTGTTTGTTTGTGGGTTGACAGCCCCAAGTGAATAGATTCACAGGATATGTTTATCAGTTGGTGGATAATCCTGAGCAGAGGGCATCGCAGGCACCTGAACTCTTTGCTTCTATTGGCATCGTCAAATTCTACATTGGAGGAAGTCTTCCAGTGTAGATGGCTTCAGCCTTTAGTGGTGGGGGAACGGGTCTTTGCACCATGTCTGCGATTAGGGGGCTGTTTGATATTGTCGGCATTCCCTCTCTCAATAAACATAGTTTCTTTGAACATCCCACTAACCATTTTCTCTCCATAGGTAGTTGGAATGTGAGGACTCTGCACAGAGCTTTTTCTCTTGATATCCTCACGCAAGAATTCCACCATTATAATTTAGATATTCTCGGCTTGCAAGAGACCAGATGGACAGAAAAAAGTCAGATTCTTAAAAATAATCTTAAATTTCTCTTTTCAGGGAGGGACGACAATAAGCATCACCAAGGCGTCGGTCTGCTTCTCAGCAGACACACTAGACATGCTCTTCTAGGATATGAGTGCATTAATTAAAGGTTTCCTACAGCAAAATTTCAGACAATGATTAAACACTTGAATGTTATTTGCTGTTATGCTCCCACTGAGGATGCCGATGAGGATGAGAAGGATAGGTTTTATGAACAACTTCAGGATATTTTGAATTCTGTCAAGAAAGGAGATATTACCTTTGTTCTAGGTGACTTCAATGTCAAAGTTGGTACTGACTCTGACCTTTGGGGAGGAGTAATAGGCCCTTTTGGTATTGGTAGCTGCAATGGCAATGGGCAACGTCTCCTACAGGTAAGTAAACTCAATGGATTCAGAATAACTAACACTTATTACAAACACCGTGATATACATAAGTACACATGGGTTTCACCCGATGGGCTGCATAAGAATATGATTGATTATATATTAATTAACAGCGAATGGGCCAGTTCTGTTAGGAATACCAGGTCATATAGCGGAGCTGAAATTGGATCTGACCATTATCTTGTTAAAAGTGTCTTGCAAATTAAACTTAAAAGTGTTGTGCTAGGGTTAAAAAATTTACTTTTAATACTGAAGCTCTGAAAGATCCAGTTATAGCCAAAGCTTACCATGATAGGTTACTTAGTCATTATGAGAGTCATGGTTTGCTTACTACTGAAGTTGAGGAAGAATGGGATCATTTTAAACAGGCTTTTTTGGACACTAACAGTACTCTTTTAGGAAAAAAGGAGCAGAAGAGCCAGAATTATCTGAGTGATAAGGCACTTGAGCTTATTTCGGAAAGAAAGAACTGCAGGAATGTCCTTAATCAATACCCTACTAGTCCTAATAGAAAGCATTACAGAGAACGTAATAAACGTGTAAAAGATCAGTTAGCTGCTGATAAGATTCTTTGGCTTGATGGTTTGGCAGACAAAGCCGAGGAAGCAGTTAGACAGCACAACAGCAGGGAGCTGTACCAGATAGTTAATGTTTTATGTGGTAGAAAACGGACAGGCATACAAGATTGAAGGATAAACAAGGTAAGGTTATAGAAGGTGAGGATTCTGTCATGGCTAGGCGGATTGAGCATTTCAGTGATGTTCTAAACAATGCGGTCAGTTCAATTCCCTTTGTTAGCAATGATGATAGATGCATTGGTGACTTTAATGTTGGCCCTATAACACAATCTGAAGTTATTTTGGCTGTTTCTAAACTTAAACTTCATAAATCATCAGGGGTAGATGAAATTACTACAGAAATGCTTAGAGCTGGGAATGTTTCGGTTACCACTTGGATGACTGAAATTCTGAATATCTTTTATCATAAAAGCATTGTTCTTAAGGATTTTACCAGAGCTATTGTTATCCCTATTTTCAAAAAAGATGATCGCAGTTCTTGTCATAACTGTAGGGGTATCAGCCTACTCTCTGTTCCAGGTAAAGTTCTTTCCATGATTGTGCTTAATAGAATTAAGAATCTGGTTGACAGTCAATTACGTGATGAACAATGTGGATTCAGACTTGTACCATCTGTCTCTTAACAGAAGTCCAGTGTATCCCCTTCCTTCAACCTTCTCTGAACCCTTCGGGATCTTATGACCTGTCCATTTAGCGCCTTGTGTGCAAAAAATTGCCACTCAGAGGTAAAATAGCAGAGCATCATAGATCTAAAATGATTTGCTAATGAATTTGCTGTGAAGATTTAATTCAATACATCGCTTCCGTTTTTCCTTTTCAGCCACTCCCCGACCGCCAAAAGTTTGCAACAAGGAAATAATAAATGAAGCGGTCAGTAAAATACGAGCGTGTGTGCAGAAACAGATGAACGTCACTAATCCTAACATTGAAGGACCGAACGGTTCGAAGAAATTTAAATGGTACGTATCAAAACACAGTGATAATCCGAAAACAAATTTTTTTTTTCTTATTACAATGTAAAAGCCCCATATATGGATAGTGGGGAATAAAATTGTTTTTATCGTACTTTATTACATGGCCATCCCTGTTACCAAGCTGTTAGCACACTTGCTTACTGATCGAAAGAACCTGGGTCACAAACCAGGAACAATATTGATGTTTCTTTTCTGTGCTCTCTTTCTGCTAAGGTCTCGCCTTCCTCACAAATATTCTCTACGGCTTATTATAATGAGAGGCTTCTTTCAGATCTCAATGGCAAGTAGTTTCTTGAGAAGTAATTTACTTTATTAACTCGTAAGTTTTTTTTTAAGTTACTCGTTAATTTTTTATGAAGACTGAAAAATAAAGAAATTATTTGTCTAACACGAAAAAATAAGGTTCGTAAATGACTGTGAAATGATAGGTGAATGGATATTAAATTGTATCGATTGCTCACAGGTCCATTGAATTACAAAATTACAGGCTAAGACCTTGGTATAATATATTCAATATATTGACACAGACGTATTTGACGAGAATAACTCCAGCTGAAGAGAAGTTTCAATATAGGAATAGAGTTGCATAACTCCGTTGCTTGCATAAAGGAGTTCTACAAATCGAGCTGTACGATGGAGCGCGATTAGTTGCCCTTAGACCAGGGGTGGGCAAATAACGGCCCGCGGGCCGCATTCGGTCTGCTAAGAGTTTTTTGTGGCCCGGCAATACAGTCAGAAAAATCCGCCTTGAACCGAGATGTCCTTCCCGTGCGCGACCGAAGATTCGTCTCGTATTTTCCAATAGGACGGCCACGTCAATACGCATGCGCAGTGTAGATACGAAAACAATTGCCCACCCCTGCCTTAGACAATTATTTATACTTGGGACAAACATAAGCTGCCCTTAGACAATTCTTTAAACATGGGACAAACATAAGCTGCCCTTAGACAATTCTTTAAACATGGTACAAACATCATCTGTCCTTAGACAACTCTTTAAACATGGTATACACATTAGCTGTCCTTAGACAATTTTTTAAAAGTAAGAAAAACATTACTTGTCGTTAGATAATTCTTTAAATCTGGAACAAATATCAGCTATCCTTAGACTACAATTAGACTTAAACATCAGCTGTTCTTTGGCAATTATTTAAACATGGTAGAAGCATCAACTGTCCTTTGGCAATCTTTTAAAAGTGGGAAAATCATCAGCTTTCCTTAGACAATTTTTTAAGTGTGGACAAACATCAGCTGTTCTTAGACAAATCTTTCAATATTGGACAAACATCAACTGTCCTTAGACAAATTTTTAAGTATGGGACAAACATCAACTGTCCTTTGGTAATTTTTTTAATGTGGAACAAACATCAGCCGGGCTTTGACAATTCTTTAAGCGTGGGACAAGCATCATCGCCCTAGACAATTCTTTGAATTTCGACAAACATCAGCTGTCCTTAAGTAATTCTTTAAATGTGGGGCAAACATTAATGTCCTTTGATAATTTTCTAAATGTGGAACAAACATCAGCCGGGCTTTGACAATTCTTTAAGCGTGGGACAAGCATCATCGTCCTTAGACAATTCTTTGAATTTCGACAAACATCAACTGTCCTTAAGTAATTCTTTAAATGTAAGGCAAACATCAACTATCCTTAAAAATATTTTTAGACGTAGGGGGCAAATATCAGATGTCCTTAGACAATTCTCTGGAAGTGGGACAAACATCAGCTGATGATGATTCACAGTCGCCAACTTCATTTGGAAAACATAGTCAATAAATATTTGCTTCAATTTTCTTTTCATGTAAATGATTTCCAACAAAAATGATTTGCGACCTATCAAAAATGACTCCTAATGCATTCATTCTTCTTTTTCTTTATTTTTTTGTTTGCATTTCATAACAAATCTAAAATAATTAGTAATAAGATAAATTCACACAGAGAAGTTAAATTAGGTAAACGTTTGGGTAATCAACCTCTATTTATAACATTATTGTTATCAGGGAGAAAAATTCGAGATTCAGCGACTACACTTAGCAACCTGACTACTATGTAAGACGGGAATACCCGTAATTGGAGTTCATTTCTTACAAACAAATTCTAAAGACTTATTCATTCATCTTATTATTCAAATAATACTTAATACTTTTATAGATCATATGTGCTATGAATAAATGGAATTATGAATGAAGTAAAAATAATCCTAATAATTGTTCAAAGAGTCATTTAGTGACAGAGTTAAAATCAAAATCTTATTGCAGTGTTCGTACTACTTACATATCTATTGGGTTGGGTTGTTTTACTTCTGAGCGGCACTTTTTTGCACACCATGGGCTAAATGGCCAAGTCACAAGGACCCCGAAGGCTCAGAGAAGGTTGGGGGAGGGGACCCACTGGAACAGCTGTTGGTAGACAGATGGTAGCCTCCCGTCAAGGCCATCCAGCGTGTTCTTTAACGTGCATAGGGTATGGCTCTCCCGCACACGGGACCACGGCTTAACGTCCCATGCGACGGGCGGCGGCCTTTCCAAACCCATCGGTGTCCCTACTGACCGTGTGCAGGGCGGGGAATTTAGCGGAGATAAATCTCAACGCTGACGCAGCTGGGACTCGAACGTGGGAATTACAGATTACGAGCTTGGCGCGCTACCGACTGAGCCAACCCCGTACCACATATCTATTGACATAAATTCAATAGTAAGTTATAATTCTGGCAAACGACGGAAAAACTTGGATACAGTGTTTTCACAGTCCTGTAAGTCGTTTTAGTTTTATCAACTGATCATCGGACTTCAATGTTGCCGCATTCGGAACAAATGTATCAAACAAACGTAAAAAAAAATTAAAAATTAAATAAATAAAAATGTATATATTTACATATAATTATAATTCTTATTCTTTTATCACTAATAAATTTAATTTATAAACTTTTATGATGATCCTTAAATGCTGGGTAATACAAATTAATACTTTGACTAATTTTCACCATCACATTAAAGCTTTCATGTCTGGAAACAATTTATTCTTATTGCGGGATCTTTAAAATCTCGAAGTCTTGTGAAAATAATGAAATTACCGCGCCCTAAAAAGTCATCTATTATTATATTTAGCATAATTGCCCTGCGTTGCTCAGGCCTTAATATAATGAGTCAAAGTAGCAGACGTATTCGTAATGGGTGGGCTTACACTCGTTCCAGAGTGATGTCACAAGGCGGGAATTTTCAGCTTCCTCTAATCCAGAAGGTGATCGGTCCCGAATTTGATGTTGTGCTCTCACTTAGTTCTAGCTCTGTAGGCTTTAGGGATCGGGTTCCCAACCTGCTGTTGGTCGGAACTGGAACTGAACCCAAAGCACGTATCCGAAATCTCTGTAGGCAATGCAGTCGCCAACCTTATGAACTGAGAGTGAACAGTTATCAATGGCTTAGTATATTCGACAAGTTATGAATGGACAGAACTTTTGAGGAAGCGCCTAATTTTGTGAGGTAGAAAACTTAACATTGCACTAAATTACGATGAGATGAAGTTGTGTTCAAATTATGGTGGTTGTTTGGGTTGGGTTGTTTTACCTCTGAGCGGCACGTTTTTGCATCATGGGCTAAATGGCCAAGTCACAAGGACATCGAAGGTTCAGAGAAGATTTGGGGAGGGGACCCACAGGAACAGATGTTCGGAGACAGATGGTGGCCTCCCGTCAAGGCCATCCAGCGTGTTCTTTAACGTGCACAGGGTATGGCTCTCCCGCAAATGGGGCCACGTCCTAACGTCTCATCCGAAGGACGGCAGTCTTTCCAAGCCCTTCGGTGTGCCCTACTGACCGTGTGCAGGGCGAGGAGTTTTACAGAGATAAGTCTCAACGCTGACCAAGCTGGGACTCCAACCAGGGAACAATTTTGGTAGTCCAAGCTCTGATCGTCTAGGAGGAGATGTCGAAAAAACATACGTAAAACAGAGAAATTCTCTATTTTATACATATTTAAATCTCACATACAGTTAATTCTCTTACCTTATATCTATTTCCTAGTTTAACTGAACTGTGAAGTAATAGCATTTTTTTTTCACATTATAGGTTGATAGGAAACATTACCGAATGCTACATAATGAATGGTGACTCAGATTGTCTGAGTAGAGGAAATGTCAAGGTGTTCAATGGGAAATTAAATAAAATTCTACCACTAGCTGATGATTTTGGAAGGGACTTGATGTCTTTAACAGGTTTGTATGCAGTGATTTGTGATTACTATCTCTCTAAACCAATTTCTTTCTGAAAATTTCCATAACATTCAGTACATTTTATTTTTAAACGAGATTACTAGCTTAGCACATTTCAAAAAAGAAAGAACAAATATTTTGTTTATATGAATAAATTTTTTTAAATTCTGAAGTGTTGGGAATAGTTTAAGAACTAGCAGAAATTTGCTTCTCAGCATATACTGGAAGTGGCGAAATTCTGGAAGTTACAAGCCTGTATTCTTCATTTAGTACTACATACACGCTACTCAGTTTTCGTTACATTTTCTGTTTAGCTTTGAGATTATGTGATTATAAACTTTGTTCTATGTTTAGCGGTATTCAAGTCGTGAGTACTTTCATTAGTGCTACTGATGAAGCTGATAGTACGATTAACAACGAGAGGAGATTAAAATGTTTGAGAACATGATGTTGTACGACTGAATTGTAGCAAGAAAATAAAAATTGTTATTATAACTTATACTTGTTTTGCCTCGTGATCGGAGCTTTTTTGCATACAATGAGAGGGACGGGGCTGACTCAGTCGGTAGCTCGCCAGGCTCGTAATCTGCATTTCCCAGGTTCGAGTCCCAGCTGGGTCAGCGTTGAGATTTTTCTCCGGAAAACTCCTCGCCATGCCCGCGGTCAGTAGGGGACACCGATGGGCTTGGAAAGGCTGCCGTCCGTCGGATGAGACCCATGTGCGGGAGAGCCATACACTGTGCACGTTAAAGAATACGCTGAATGGCCTTGACGGGAGGCTACCACCTGTCTCCCAACAGCTCTTCCAATGGAACCCCTCCCCCAACCTTCTCTGAGCCTTCGGGGTCCTTGTTACCTGAGACTTTAGCCCATGGTGTGTAAAAAAGTGCCATTCAGAGGTAAAACAACCCAACCTTAGGCAAGGTTGTAGAAGGAGTCCATTGAACAGCTGTTAAGAAACAGATTGAAACCTCCCATCAAAGCCATTCACTGCGTTCTTTACCATGCACAGAGTATGGCTCTCCTGCAAACGGAACCACGGTTTAACGTCCATCCGATGAACAGCGGCCTTGACAAGTTCAGTGTGTCCCCTTTCTCGTCGACGACAGAACAGGAATTAGCGGAGAAATTTTTCTATAAAGGTACAGTTGGGACACGAGCCTGGGAGCTATAGATTGAGAACTTGGCGCGCTACCGTTTGAGCCATCAACAGCGCCGTATATTTCTGCAAAAGTGCATAAGATAAAAACGAATTATCTTAAAAATTAAAGTTTCCTTTTCCTTCATTTCATTTTTTCAATATTTAATTTTTGCGTTTTCATACTTAAATCAAAATCATAATTTAAACTGGATCTATATATTCTATCTGACATTCAGCTTAAGTTTGTACTTCGAGAAATCATGCTCTAAATAATCTAGTTTCATCATCATCCTCAAGCAGCCATGGGCTACGGAGGTCCAACCAGATCGTGAAGTTTAATTCTCCAGGCATATCTGTCCTGAGCTACATCTGCTGCATCCGGCCACTGCACACCAATTCTAATAAGGTTCTGTTTGACATTTTCTGCCCACCGTATCCTAGGTCTCCCCCTCTTTCTGAGGCCTTCGGGTACACTGTTCATAACCCAATTCGCCAATCTATAATTATCCATACGGGCAACATGGCCAAACAGCGGAGTCTCTCTCTGCACAATATGCTGCTTAAAGGAGGTTGCAAACTCCTTTGCCTAACCTCATTATTAGTTACAAAGTTAAACCACCCAAGATACTACGTAAGCATCTAGAATCAAAAGCATCTAGTTTCCTGTTATCTTATTTACACAGTGTCCAACTTTCACTACCATGACTAACCCTAGAAAGAACCAAACTATTATACAGTCTAATTTTAGTCTTTAGGTTTGTACGCCTATTTCTCCACACTCTCCATAGATTCTTAAAATTCCCGACAGCAATTCCTATTCGTCTGTTAATCTCATGCCGCACATCACCATTATCTGTTACATAGCTCCCAAGATAATTAAACTGTGACACCTGCTCAAGACTGCAACCATTCAGATTAACTGAATCAGATGAAATGTAATGGCCTGCCTGACCAATTTTCATCACTTTAGTTTTCTCTCTGTTTATAACCAAACCTACTCTACTACCAGTCTCATCAACAGCTTGAATGAAATAGTTCATCTCATCAACATCATTTGCCAAAAGGCTAAATCATCAGCATAATCTAAATCAGAAATTTTCGTATCTCCAGCCCATTTAAGGCCAAAATCTTTCCCTTGAAGTGAATTTCGCATCACATAATCAATAACCATGCTAAAGAGAAAAGTAGGCAAAATGCACCCTTGTCGAACACCAGAAGTAATGCTAAACCAATTGCTACAAGCCTTACCAACTCTCACACACGACTCAGTGTTATTATAGAGAGCTTTCATTATGTTAACTAACTTGTCAGGTATACCATATGATCTCACAATAAACCACAATTTATGACGATCAACAGAGTCTAAAGCCTTTTTGAACTCAAAAAACCTAGCCACCAAAGGTTTCGGAAACTAAACATTTCTCAAGAATCTGCCTAAGTGAAAATATCTGATCCACACATCCCCTACCACTTCTGAATCCACATTGCTCATCACGCATTTGATTGTCAACCAGATTCTTAATTCTATTAAGCACAATCATGGAAAGAACTTTATCTGGAACAGAGAGTAGGCTTATACCCGTATAGCTATCACAAGAACTGCGATCACTTTTTTGAAAATATTCCCAGCTCTAAGCATTTCCGTAGTAATTTCATCTACCCCTGAGGATTTATGTAGTTTAAGTTTAGAAACAGCCAAAATAACTTCAGATTGTGTTATAGGGCCAACATTAAAGCCACCAATACATCTATCATCATTGCAAACAATGGGAGTAGAACTAACCACATTGTTTAGAACATCACTGAAATGTTCAGCCCACCTAGCCATGACAGAATCCTCACCTTCTATAAAGTTACCTTGTTTACCTTTCAATCGCTGTATACCTGTCCGTTGTCTACCACATAAAACATTAACTATCTGGTACATCTCTCTGCTGTTGTGCTGCCTAACTGCTTCCTCAGCTTTGTCAGCCAAATCTTCAAGCCAAAGATTCTTATCAGCAGCTAACTGATTCTTTACACGTTTGTTAAACTCTCTGTAATCCTTTGTATTAGGACTAGTAGGGTATTGATTACGGACATTCTTGCAGTTCTTTCTGAAATAAGCTCAAGTGTCTTATCACTCAAATAATTTTGCCTCCTCTGCTTCTTTTTTCCTATAAACTACTGTTAGTTTCCAAAAAAGCCTGTTTAAAACGGCCCCATTGTTCCTCAACTTCAGTAGGAAGCAAACAATGACTGTCATAATGACTAAGTAACCTATCATGGTAAGCTTTAGCTATAACTGGGTCTTTCAGAGCTTCAGTATTAAAGGTAATTTTTTTAACTTTAGCACAACACTTTTTAAGTTTAAGTTGCAAGACACTTTTAACAAGGTAATGGTCAGATCCAATTTCAGCTCCCCTATATGACCTGGTATTCCTAACAGAACTAGCCCATTTGCTGTTAATTAATATATAATCAATCATATTCTTATGCAGCCCATCAGGTGAAAGCCATGTGTACTTATGTATGTCGCGGTGTTTGTAATATGTGTTAGTTATTCTGAAACCATTGAGTTTACTTACCTGTAGGAGACATTGCCCATTGCCATTGCAGCTACCAATACCAAAAAGGCCTATCACTCCTCCCCAAAGGTCAGAGTCATTACCAACTTTGACATTGAAGTCACCTAGAACAAGGGTAATATCTCCTTTCTTGACAGAATTCAAAATATCCTGAAGTTGTATGTAAAACCTATCCTTCTCATACTCATCGGCATCCTCAGTGGAGGCATAACAGTGGATAACATTCAAGTCTTTAATAATTCTCTGAAATTTTGCTGTAAGAAACCTTTCATTAATGCACTCATATCCTAGAAGATCATCACTAGCATGTTTGTTGAGAAGCAGACCCACGGCTTGGTGATGCTTTCCATCCTCCCTCCCTGTAAAGAGAAATTTAAAGTTATTTTTAAGTATCTCACCTTTACCTGTCCATCTGGTCTCTTGCAAGCGTAGAATATCTAGGTTATAGCGCTGGAATTCCTGCGTTAGGACATCAAGAGAATAATCTCTATATAATGTCCTCACGTTCCACGTTCCTGCAGAGAGAAAATGATTAGTAGGATTTTTAAAGAAACTAGGTTTATTGAGAGAGGTAGGGCCAACAATATCAAACAGCCCCCTGATCGCAGGCATAGGGCAAAGACCTGTTCCTCCTCCGCTAAAGGCTGAAGTTACCGATGCTGGTAGTAACATCAGGCACCACCTTTTCAAGTGGACTTTTTCAAGAGCCGTATGGTCTGCCTGAGACACATTACTCCAGTTTAGGCTTGACAATGCCCAACTAGCTAAGTGAGGTTCAGGTACCTGCGATGGCCTCTGATTAGGATTATCCAGCAGCTGATATAAGGTATTCCATGTCTCTGTTCAATTAGGGCTGGCAACCCAGAAGCAAACAGAAAATACAGCGACAGATTCTCCCTCGACAGAGGCCCACCAGTGCAGCAAGTATAGGGTTCATAATCAAGCTCAAATCCAAAAATAAGTCCAGTCTAGTAGGTATAAATGGTCAGCAACAGGACCCTGTAAGTTGACCACTCCTCAGCAGGGTTGGAAAAAAATAAAAAAAGTGGCCATAGATGACCAGATCAGTAGGCCATACTGAACTGGCAGCTCTCCCCTTCCGTTCCCTTCCAAAAGAGAATATCTCTTTTGAAAGGTACTAACGGCCTGCACCACGAGAAGGCGGGGTCAGACATTAGGTATTAGACCTGGCCGGTTCTGTGCATCATCACTGGGGATTCGTACACAGCTCTCCTTCCAGTTTATGCCTAGCTACCATTTACAGACCAGGGGATAGGGGATAATCTAGTTTCAGATCAAGAGAAAAAAAAGGAACTTTTACATTTTTTCTACTTGATGAAAGTTCTCAATAAACAATTCCATATAACAATTCTGATATAACAGGGCCAGATAATTTTCAGTTGCATTCTCGGAGATCTCAAGTTCGGAAATTGTTTCAAAGAATTGAAAATATTTTTTGTAATTTGCATTGTCTGTCAAATAGATGAAAAATTATTGTAATCAATATAGAACATTGTGCGAACCGTTGAAATCAATCTCTATCAATGTTAGTTAACAGTTTCCACGCTCTGTTCCGTTCTCTTGTCAAAGGTTTGGTAATTAAGGATCTCCTTCGAACCAAAAACGCATTATATCAGTTAGATCTCTCAGAAATTTAAAACTTACATTTTTGTTCTTAATTTTTATTATAATGACCGCAGAATATAAAATGAATTTTTGAAGAAGAAAAAAACCTCGCTGCTACTGAAAGGGATTTTGTCAGTCGGTAACGCGCTAGGCTCATAATCTGCAGTTCCTAGATTAAAGTTCCAACTGTGTCAATGTTGAGATTTATGTGGAAAGACAGCCGTCCGTCGGATGGGGGCGTTAAGCCGTGGTTCCTTGTGCGTGAAAGTCATACCCTGTGAACATTAAAGAACATACTGCATGGCCTTGAGGGGAGGGAACTATTTGTCCCCTAACAGCTGTTCAGTGGGTTCACTTTCTGTTTCCAACTCTAAACCATGTGGCCATTTTGACTTGACCATTTAGTCCTCTGTGGACACAAAACGGCTTCTCAGACGAGAAACAACCCAAATTGGAGAAAAGTGGAAAATCTTGGTTCCAATGTATAGTCCTTTACCACCAAAACAGAAAGTTATTGTCGTGAATAGAGTCCACATTTATTGCTTTTGAACTTTTTGTATATTGATTACAATAATTTTTTAACCGTGTAAATCAAACTAATTGAAAATTCAAAAAATGCGAATAACCAATAATTTACTAGCACTCATTAACTGAAAGAAAATTTCGTTCATCTCCAAAGACAAAAATGCTGAATCTCCGAGTGGTTAGCGCGCTTGGTTACTGATCTAAGGGACTTGGGTTCGAGCCCCGAGTAAGGCATGGATGTTTGTGTTGTTTTTCTGCTGAGATCCCGCCATCCTCTCAGAACTTCTACTATGATGTATAAATGAACAGGCTCCTGTCATACCTCTGTGGCAAGCAGCTGTTTGAGGGGGTATTTATTTATTTTTTATTTATTATTTATACTGAGATACCAGTTTGTTAGGTACACCTCCTCTCGTCATATCCATCACCTCTCTTCACATAAATGGTTCATTACAACACGTTATACGTCACGTGTCCACGGTTTGCTATCGATCATCAGTTACAGTTGGATTGAGAATCAGAATGGACAAAACGAACAATCTGAGCGACTTTGAACGTGGCATGGTGGTTGGTGCTGGGCGTGCCGGCTATATCCCCTACGGCAATCTTCCTGGGTTTTCACGCACAACCGTTTCAAGGGTTTACCGATAATAGTGAAAAAAGCAAAAAACTACCTACAGTGATTGGAAATGCTGTGGGCGAAAATAGCTTGTGGATCAGAGGGGTCAATGCAGACTGACGAGAAACGTGCAAGCAAACAGACCAGGCAAATCACAGCAGCCTTAAACACTGGTGTGCAGAACGTCATTTATTTTCTTGGCACATGTTAAGCACCCTGATAACCATAGAAGGATATCTGAACGCAATAGCATATTTGAGCATCGTTGCTGACCAAATTCCTCCCTTCATGGCTATAATTCATCTTCACTCGGATGGGCACATTCAGCATAATAACACCTGCTCACAAGGCACGTATCGTCGCCGAAAGGTTCCAGCAACGTGCCGAAGAATTTTCCTTCCTTCATTGGCCTGCACAGTCTCCAGATTTAAACCTATCGAGCATCTTTAGGATGAGATGGTAAAGGCTGTTCGCAGCGAGACTATGTCTTCTTCCAATTTGCAGTAACTGAGCGACAGAATCATTTCCGCATGGTACAACATTCCTGCACAACACATCTAGCATCTTGTAAGTTACAATCCCCGACGAATTCGGACTGTTCTGAAGGTTTACCGATAATGGGATAATAGGGAACTATTTGTCCCCTAACAGCTGTTCATTGGGTTCACTTTCTGTTTCCAACTCTAAACCATGTGGCCATTTTGACCAACAATATGCTACTAGGTAGGTGTATATAATAAACTGGCATCTCAGTGTTTATACACACGTGGACAAAAGAGAATGTGAAAACAATAGTTCGATTTCTTAAAAACTAAAAATTATATTCAACTTTCCTTAGTAGCAGTTTCACGTTACTAAAAAATTGTATGATAGTTCTGTTTTCTGAAACTGTTGTACTAAATACCGTATATGCTTCGACGTATCTATATTTTTTCAGAATTTAAAACCCAAATAATAACGTGCGTACTTTGAGAGAAATTAACTTTTGCCCACAGCCAAAACGGCCCTTATTATGAAGAAGCAAAGATGGCGGATTTTTACCTTATTTTTCTAGTTAGTGTCCATTATTTTTAACTTTTTTCTCAAACAGTAGGCTCTACAAATAGGGTGCGCTTCATAGACGGGGGTTGGGATACACGAAAGTATACGGCAATTATACTTTTTGAAAGGTTAGGTTTGAAGTAATTATTCTTAATCACTCATATAATATTTCATTAATTAGCTTTGTCCTTAATTGCTTCGTTCTATTTTCTTTACACAGAAAAGGATCGAATCCAGCTTCAAATTTGTGTGAATATATTGGATAAAAAAGCTGTGAATAATTGTGTGAAGGGACTATATGAAACTATTCTTTATCTTGTTACTGGTAGTAATGTCTTCTATCCAATAGTAATGTAAGTATTTTCCTTTTCATTTCGTCCTTCCAGAAATTCTTTTACAATCCATTTTTAATTTAATATAGTAATAAAGTAATACATTAACATCTGATTCACTTAGGAAGTAACAATCCTAAATATATAGCTCTCAATTATGTCAAATATATAGCTCTCAATTTTGTCAAATATATAGCTATCAATTTGTTTTCGAAAATATCAAATTACCTGAACATTGTACATTAAGATTTTATGGCTGATGCAAGTTAACAAAACATTACTAAAATAAAAGTACATCACAAGAGTCACTCTCAGAGAATTATATCAATAAAAAATATAATAACTTTGTTCAAATCTATACAGATGGATCATTAAATTCTGATAAAACTATTACTTCTGGAGCAATATACTGCCCAATTGAAAAATACGAACAACAATTTTAATTTAAGATTAATGAACCTGTTTTTCAATCAGAACTTCTAGCGGTTATATTTGCAATAAATTGGTCCCTGAAATTTAGTAATAAACATATAGTCATTTTCACTGATTGTAAAAGTACTCTAGACATCTTTCAACAAAACCCATTTAAAAATAACTTCCCCATGTGTTTAAATGATATTTATTCACTGACATATGATCACCTAAATAGAAATAATATAATAATTTTACAATGGCTACCCTCTCATGTGAATATAAAACATAACCAATATGTAGATTTATTAGCTAAAAATGCAAAACATCTTAATAATACAATCACTACCCCTTTTCGTTTTATATTACACAAAAAATCAAATAAATCTAAAATATTAATTGAAACACAGAATTGGTACAACAATAAAGCAATTAATACAAATCGTTATCAAATATCAAATAAAATTGAAAAATTTTCAAACTATGGTTTAAGTAAAAGAGAAATAATTATAATACTCAGAATAAAAGCTAACTTAGCTCTCACGAACTCAACTTTATATAAATTTAAAAAAATTGATTCTCCAAACTGCAATAAATGTAATGTAAAACAAACCATAGAACACATAATATTTAATTGTAAAAATTACGAACCAGAAAGAAAATCTTATTTTAATAAACTAAAAGCATACAATATTTACATATATATATCTTTCAAAATATCTTAGAACGTACCAGTAAGAATTTTAAACCTATCCTATATAAATAATTAATTCAATTTCTTAGAAATAATATTTTAGATAAATTGTAAAAAATAAAAATATACCTATATAAATGAAAAATAATTATATAAAGAAAAAAAATGATAAAAAAAATGCAAAAAATGCAAAAAAAAATAAAAAATATATATATAACAAAGATAAATTTTCCTTTCACTAAAATTTTGTCTGAATGAGTCAACTCGGTTGCTTTCGCAATAAAAACGTAACTTTTATCGTTTGTTTTCAGATCAAGTAAGCATAAAACAGACTGTCTGAAAAAGCCTTTCGAAGACTGCAGTCTGAGAAGCCGAGAGGTTCTCGAAGAAGTGCTTGCAGAGACCTTGGGCGTTCAGGTTAATCTCACGTTCGGCGAAACGAAAGGTCGGGTGGTTTTCGAAACTCCTGGAAATAAGCAAGTCACGAAAAAAGTCCTTATCTATGGTGGGAAAGGTAAGTTACTCAACATCGGTTTCATTTTCTTAAGCTTTCATTGCACAGGGTGTCCGACAAATATTTAAGGAATAAATGTATACTTTATGACTATTACATGTATTTATGCTTTGTGTATTTACATTTCGTTTGAGATTGTGAGAATAAATCAATTATTGTTATTATTTGTTACTAGCTAAACGGTATCCTGCAATGCCCTGGGGTCACTTTTAATCTGTATATTTTTAGTTCCACTGCACTACAGGTACGTATTGTAAGTAATACCACCCTCCCCTTCCCCGACACTTTACGCAGATTCAAAGCGAAGAAAATTTTCCGGTGTTTGCTTCGGTCGTTGCTGACATCGGCACGATTTCTCATACACATTCGTCCGTGGCTCAGTGGCGCACTCAGGATATAATCTTGGGGAGGGGGAGGCGAGTGGCCCGCTGGCCCGGCTAGGGCAAACGAAGTAGCTCTCGGTCCGCCTGATTCATTCACCTTGTGTTCACAGCGGCCGTGATTCCCAAGACCTATAAGGTATTCCCACCTTATGTGACCGCTAATTCATAAGTAGTATAGAAATAGAAGACACGACACAACATAAATATAAAAAATAAATTTTAATTAGGAAAAGATTTTTGGAAATTTTTCTAGCCCCCCCCCCCCCCTCTGGGTGCGCCACTACCGTGGCTTAGTTTCTACCTAAACTATCCAGATTTTTATTTTTATTTCCGTTACGATAAATATTGCCTCCCTATGACTCCCGTGATGCTTGATTATATGGTCCAAATTTCCTTCACGGATGGCCCGTGGCTTCGTTTCTACCCGAATTATCACTTTTCGGGTTTCATCTTTAATCAGCGTTTTCTGTTTTTTATTGCACTAAAGGTTTGTTTTGTGAGTATAATTTCCAGGTTGTTTATTCTGCTGTACTGTTCTAGGCTATTGATTTTTGATTTCAGATCCTTAACTTCCTTCTTAAGTGCAAAATTTCCTTCACTTAAAAAAATCTTTATTTGTTTCCTTAATACTTTTATTGCTTTCGTAACTTCTAAAATGATATTTAGAAAATCGCCAACACACGAAGAATTTCCTTGTGTTTCAAAGGTCATTGCTGACTCAGTGTACCTCATTTTCATATCGCGGTTCCCCTCTTTGTGACACCTTGGTATGGTAAAAAAAAACAGGTCCCTAGCTAGAATGGAACGCTTTAAAATAATAATAATATCTTTTCAAAAGCGAGGAATCTGGCAACGGTAGCAGATTTAAATGTTATTATGACTGTCACTTTCAGAGTTAGAGAGAACTACATGGCAACAGTAAATTTGATAGCGTTTATCGTTTCCTAAAGAATAGAACGGTAAACATTTTTGCTTCTAGCAAACCTCCCTTTTGGACTTTGAAATTTGGCACTGCAACGCGGATCACAACCAGAAGCATTCTCCGAAATTTGAAGCTTGTACTATGATTTACCGATTTATGGATAGACACACACAGAAACCTTCTTTTATTATATAGATTTAGTTTCTGATTTTTTTTTAGATGTTTATTATGAATCTCTCTTGGCGTTTATAATGATGTCAATCAAGAATTTCCAGTTTCTGCGACTGCCCTGCCCACGGTCAGTAAGTAACACCAATGGGCTTGGAAAGACCTCCGTCCGTCGATGGGACGTTAAGCCGGGGGCCCGTATGTTATCATCTGTCTCCCAACAGCTGTTCCAGTGGGTCCCCTCCCGCAACCTTCTCTGAACCTTCGGGGTCCATGTGACATGAACATGGTGTGCAAAAAAGTGCCGCTCAGAGGTAAAATAACCCAACCCAACCCAGTTTCTACGACGTATTTCTGGCATTTTTCGTTCAAACAAATTAACATTTTAATTTGATCTTCAAATAATCATTTTACTTTAAAGCTTATATATATTTAATATATAAATATAGACATTTGTCACTTATTGATGGATGACTGATAGGGGATGACGCAAATTCGAACTGTGATGGAGAAATGGAAGAACTCTGAAAATTTTCACCTCTGAAACTTTCACCCGACACCTACATCCGGATTGTAGGTATCGGGTGAAAAACTCCGAAAAGTGACCTCCGACGTGTCTTTAAGGTCAAATAGAGGTCACATAGAGGTCAGATATTGATCTACCAGTGCTTGAAAATTGGTGTCAGCAGGTGTTTCGGGCTGTAGATGTAGGAAACGTCATGATATTTCGGATCCAGAAAGTCCTTCGAAGTTAAAGGTAAAATTTAGGTCTATCGATGCTACAGAGCTATAAATTCGTTCTTGTGGATACTTTGGGTCGTAGATATCGGAAATATTGGATTTAGGTGGCCGAGTGGTTAGCGCGCTTCTCTACTGATCTAAGGGATTTGTGTTCGAGCCCCAGGTAAGGCATGATGCATGTGTCGTTCTACTGATCTAAGGGATCTGGGTTCGAGCCCCAAGTAAGGCATGATGCATGTGTCGTTCTACTGACCTGAGGGATCTGGGTTCGAGCCATAGGTAAGGCATGATTCATGTGTCGTTCTACAGATCTAAGGGATCTGGGTTCGAGCCCCATGTAAGGCATGATGCATGTGTCATTCTACTGATCTAAGGGATCTGGGTTCGAGCCCCAGGAAAGGCATTGATGTATGTGTCGTTTTTCTGCTGATTTTCCGTCATCCTCTCAGACTTTCTGCTATGCGTATAAACTGACAGGCTCCTATCAGACCTCTGTTTCAAGCAGCTGCTTGAGGGAGTATTTATTTATTTATTTATTTATTTATTTATTTATTTATTTATTTATTGGGTCCTTCGAAGGCAAACGTCAAATACAGATCTGCCGGTGGTAGAGGTGCCTGAGTCGTAGATCTCAGTAATTTTGTCAAATTTTGGATGTGTCCTTTGAGGACAAAGATCAAATTTCGATATGACAGTGTTGGAGAGCTAGAAATTGGTAAACAGGGCTACTGCAGGCAGTAGCCCTGTTTAACGAAAGGAGTTTAAGAAACGAGAGGAATTTTCATTTTCAGATCGGTGTTGCAATCAAGGTCAAATAGCAGCCGAAGTGACAGCCTAGAAATCAAGAAGTGCCGAAAAAATCGATTGATTTATTGTAAGGACATGTAATATGAAGAATTTCAATTGGTTCAGAGGCATGAATTTCTGTATACACAGTCGTATCAGAATAATACGACCACCTACCATAGTATATGTATGGTAGGTGGTCACATTATTCTGATACGACTGCGTATATACAGGGTGTTTCAAAAATATAGGTACAAACGTTTAGGGGAGGTAGATAACATCTAAGGAATGAGAATGACATAGGAACACATAACCGGAAACGCACCGTAAGTCAATAGGCGGCGCTGTTCATCAGTGCGCTAGAAGGGAAATTTCGGATTTCCTCATTCGAGAGGTAGTCGGCTGACGATGAGCATGCAAAGCTATTCGAACAGGGAGCTGTCAGACATGCACTTAGTGTATGGAATAGCTGAGGGCAACGGACGAGCCGCTCAACGAAGGTATCAAGAACGCTTCCCACACAGACATGTACCAGGCCACCGTTTGTTTGCGCGTGCGCATCAAAATTTGTGCGATTATGGGTCATTAAGAGGTAGCAGAAGTGAGGGCAGGCCATCTAGTACGCCATTTGTAATAATTATGTCCAATAAATGTTTTCCCATTAATCACTGTCTTGTGTCCTTTCAGATCTTGTACCTCTGTTACCACTTTCCCATGACGTTTCCGGTTATGGGTTACTAAACAATTCTCATTCCTTTAGATGTTATCTACCACCCCTAAAAGTTTGTACCTATATTTTTGAGACACCCTGTATATATATTTCGTAACATGTCAGAGAATTGTTTTCCCCCTAAACGGACTCCAGCTCTAAAATATGAGCCCGATACACATATCCATCGATTTAAAAGGTAAAAAAAAAAAAGCCACTAGTTTAGATTTATTTTCTACAACATTTAGGACAGAGAAGAATCCTTGCTTTTTACAGACCTTTTCATACAGGACATGCTCTACTAAGATCGATGTCACAGCTGCCTCAGTTAAAACTAGTACAACAAATTCGCCTTGATGGAAGAGTAGCTAAGCTCTCTAACCATTATGCCAGTTAAGACTTACTTGCATCATGATAGACTCAGTTTTACGCGGTCAAGAAAATGCAACCAGTTTCGTTTCACACGATTATACACTCGGTTTTACAAGCACGGATTTATATTTTTATTTATATAAGTAGATATAATGCATATTACGAAGTAGCAGTGGCATAGCGTCAAGGTAGAGTATTAGAGTGTCATCCCAAAGTAAAAATTAAGTCAATGGCTTTAATTGATGTAATTTATTTTCAAGAATAAATAAATAATAGTAAAGTCCCATATTAATAAAATCGTCATCTGTAACAAGTTCCAGTCTTTCGCGCGACATCTTAATTAAATGAAGCTTGCTTTGATTCGGAAACGAGATTTGAACCTTTTAGGCCGAATTCTTTCCTGCTAGTTAAAACAGTGTTTGATTTGATTTTTAGAAGGAAGTTTAACTTTGTGGATCTTATTTAGGCTAAATACAGCTGTTTCGTAAGTACTTTTTCTTAAAACAGCATCTATATATATATATACTAATTTTACCAAATAAAGCATTGAATGTTGGGACAAATGCTTGATTTCTAGTTGATATTCAGTTCATAACTATTCTACTTTCAAATTTCGTCTTCAACTCAGATTTCTATTTGATAGTATAAAAATAATAAATAAATACCCCCTCAAGCAGCTGCTTGCCACAGAGGTCTGACAGGAGCCTGTCAGTTTATATGCCACAGTAGGAGATCTGAGAGGATGGCAGGACCTCAGCAGAAAAACGACACACACATCCATGCCTAATTCCGGGGTTCGAACCCAGGTCCCTTAGATCAGTAGCCAAGCGTGCTAACCACTCGGCCACGGCGTCGATATTAACTATGAGCATTTTTCGTGATCAAAAAATAGTAATATATGAAAAATTAATCTAAAAACATTAAAAAAGTAATGCAAGTACACCTGTTATTATACTCACTTTAATACTGATACCCTTCAACAATGTTAAAATCCCTTACCGTTGAATCGACCTTGTCAATTAAAGAGGGTTCAGGATCGTTCTGTGGTTAAGTAGTTAGCGCGCTTGACTACCGATCAAAGAGTTTTATGCTAGAGCGCAGAGTGTTATCTAGGTGCATGGATGTTATCTTTCTTGTGGTGTTTATTGAGGATGTTTCTTGTGATGCTTACTGATGATTTTTTTACAAAATGATTTACAGACAAGGGTAAAACTTACCTTTTCCATCCCGTCAAAATATTATCACGGCACCAAAATCTTCTTCAATGAATACACAACATAAATGATAGGTCGCAGACCTATTGATTTAATAATTTTATTTTATTTATTTTTCTATCCTAATGCAACCACTTAGTGTCTGACGGAGACATCTTCGGAGGTTAATGGGTGTTAGATCTTGTTTGTGATTATCATTCAGGGTTCGGTTTCATCTGTTTACGTTGATGAAGTTCGAGAAGTACTTCGCTGGTATGTAAACGACAGAAAGTCGACTCGTGTAGAATTTTGTCTTGCGCAAAAGCAGACATTAACTTTCGGAAGGAATGCCGTGTCCTGGCAACAAGATTCCATTCCACTTATGAATTATGGAAGTGGACGTTGTGTTTTGCCCGGGGCTTGCTTCTGATTGGCCCTTAAGATTGGAGAATTCGCGGGGTCACAACATAAGAGATGAAAAGATTTAGAAAGTAGATGATTGTTTGTAACTTACTAAAATATATATTTAAAGATTTATTTCAAATACTGTTTTCTTTGGTTGAAATGAAGGTCAGAAAACTCGAAAGTACCACCTGAAGCCTCCCTGCCTTCTTGTGGAGATTGAAACTTGGGCCAGTTATTTTAAGCAATGCTTGAGAAATAAAATAGAAGAAGTTGGCCTTAACAATCCGGATTCTCTAACTATTGAAAGGTAAGAACAAAGTTCTAAAAAAAGACAGGATATGTGAAATGGTTAGTATCAGAATATCTTTCTGTTTTCTTTCATATCTGTTTACCTATATTCATTTTACAAGTTGGTAGAATTGTTTTACCTTCGAGCGGAGATGTTTTCCACACAATAAGTTAAAATGGCTAGGTCAGAAGTACCACAGAACCTCAGAGTTCTGCAGAGGAAGGGAAACTGGATAGTTCTTAGGAGACAGATGGAAACCTCTCATTAATGCCATCTAAAGCGCTCTTTAATGTGAGCAGGGTTAAACGTGAATCGGTACATCAAATAGTTCCTAAACTTGCTACCACTATATAACAGAGCTTTTAAACTTGGACCAATATATGGACTATTAACGCCATTCAGTAGAGAAAATACGCTAAAAGTAATCTAATTCACGTAGAAAGTGCATCCAGTCTCCGACTAACACAATAGATGCATAATTAAAAAAATTCGTTCAGATGAAATCGTGTTAACTGGGTAAGAATTTCTCATAAGAAAATAATTTAAATAGACGGTACGTGTGTCAGAATTCCAACTTCAGCGACAATTTTAAGAGTATTTCTTTTTTATATTTATATGCACTGCGGTTAAAACTTGCGTTTTTCATTTCTTTATATGTATTTCAAACGTGTAACTCGTTTTCACAGAAAAGAAGAAATATAAAAATATAAATCGAAATCTGCTATATAGTTTTATTTTAATATATGGTATGTAATGGGAGCGGAGGTGGCTCAG
The DNA here is from genome assembly GCA_038380435.1 of Ryuthela nishihirai. Lineage (NCBI taxonomy): Eukaryota > Metazoa > Arthropoda > Arachnida > Araneae > Heptathelidae > Ryuthela > Ryuthela nishihirai. The sequence goes on along the minus strand of JAWZYU010000024.1, from coordinate 32,886,694 downwards.
TAGGTAGCGCGCCAGGCCCATAACCTGCACTGCCCTCGACCAATAGGGGACCCTCTATACGTTAAAGAACACACTGGATTGCCTTAAAGGGAGGCTACCATCTGTCTCCTAACAGCTGCCCAGTGGGTTCCCTCCCCCAATCTTCTCTGAGCCCTCGGGGTCTTTGTGACCTGGCAATTTAACCCATTGTGTTCAAATAAGGTGTCGTTCAGAGGAAAAATAACTCAGCCCAACATCATATGTACAGATGATTGTCGAAGAATGGAAATGAGAAGCTGATAGTTGTAAAAACTATTGTCGAGTAATGAAATGGCAAACTCTATGTTTACAATCGTTTCTATTCTAAATATCAAATTTATTATCATTAACAAAGCAGAGTCAATTTGATACCTATACCTTGTCATTGTTCAGCGATAATTAAAATTTAATTTATTGTTTACATATACAGGGTGTCTCAAAAATATAGGTACAAACTTTTAGGGGAGGTAGATAACATCTAAAGGAATGAGAATTGCATAGGAACCCATAACCGGAAACGTCACCGTAAGTCAATAGGCGGCGCTGTTCATCAGTGCGCTAGAGGGGAAATTTCGGATTTCCTCTTTCGAGCGGTAGTCGGCTGACGAAGAGCATGCAAAGGTATTCGAACAGGGAGCTGGCAGACATGCACTTAGTGTACGAAATGGAATAGCTGATGACAACGTACGAGCCGCTCAACGAATGTATCAAGAACGCTTCCCACATAGACATGTACCCGGCCACCGTTTGTTTGCGCGTGCGCATCAAAATTTGTGCGATTATGGGTCATTAAGAGGTAGCAGAAGTGAGGGTATGCCATCTAGTACGCCATTTGTAGTAATTATGTCCAATAAATGTTTTCCCGTTAATCACTGTCTTATGTCCTTTCAGATCTTGTACCTCTTTTACCACTTTCCCATGACGTTTCCGGTTATGGGTACCTAAGCAATTCTCATTCCTTTAGATGTTATCTACCTCCCCTAAAAGTTTGTACCTATATTTTTGAGACATCCTGTATATTACGTGTTAGAATTGTTTATATACGCAGTTGTATAGGAAAATGTGAAAAATATTTTTGGAAGCACTAAATTTCTGAACAAAATAGGTCATATAGCGAAGAGAGCATCCAAGGTCTTCTTATCTATAATAATAAAAAATCTGTCTTTTGAATCAGCTCCTGGTATGTAGAACTCATGGCTGACCATTTACACCCATTTATGGTCATCATTCATCCCAATGGAGATGGCGTCTACCAGCGAGACAACTGTTCATCTCACATGTCCTGGTTGGCTACTGCATGGTTGCAGAAGCATTCTGCTGACTTTGAAATAACGAATTGACCACGTAGAAGTCCAGATTTAAATCCCATAGAAAATCTTTGGGATACCGTCGAGTATAGCGTTTGGGTCTATATCCCATCAGCGACGCCCTTGAGTGAATTGTGGACAGCTCTGGAGGATGCATGGGTCGCCATACCTGTGGAACATTTACGCAACCTTGTGGAGTCCATTCCTCGTCGTGTGGCAGCCGTTATCAGGGCCAGAGGGGGTCCAATACGTTACTAGGTGGCTATCCCTAATTCAATGGCACTACAATGTAGTCATTTAAAACAGGCAGTCTATCGTTCCATGGATTGTCATGGGCCCGAGACTGGGAGATCTGCTATAAACTACCCTTTACTTGCAGTTATAAGGCAGCAATCAGATACTGATTCTTCAATGACGGGGTTTAACAAACACAATAGAGAATAATAATTGACCAGCAGCAGGTAACTCAGTAGTCAAAGCACTTGACATATCATCAAGAGATCATGGGTTCAGATCCACCCTGTTCGATACAATTGTCCTCTAGACACATGTTAACCTACAAAATAATAGTGTTACAATGTGCTACGTAATTTGTGTTCATTAGAAACGACATTCGATCCTGCGATCCCTATTATAAAAGAAATGACTATAGTAATATTCTTCTGTTAAAAGGTATCTGGAAATTTTTCAATGAAAGGTACAAGCTTGTAAGCTTAAGAAAGCCGAAGATTGGATGTCATTATTCCCCCTTCAATGCCTGCCATCAAAACTGGACTTAAAAGCTAATATATTCAGCAGAACTTTTTCTATAATAATAATAATATTTATTTATATTCATGTTAGTTATACAAGAATTTAAACAAATGATCCGCAAAGCATCTGCTTATCTGCAGGAGAGAAGAATAATAACTTTACATGAAAATGCATAAGATATAGTTTAAAACAATGTCATGTGAATTTCAGTAGAAGCTCCATTGTGGTGGTTCAAATTTTTATATTGATTTTATTATACTGATTTTTATATATGATATTTTTGATCAGATGCATTTTACTCATTACTAAGCAAAAATATTATACTATTTTTTCTGATAACAGGGACAGTTTGGATCATTACCATTCTTAGTTAATGAACTCAAATAATGACTCACCCTGCATATTTTAATAAAGAAACTTTGCTTAATACTTCTTTGTTTTTTGTTTTTTCAGGGTATTAAAGGAATCTGATCACTGCATACCACAAGTAGGTCCATTAACCTGCCGCGCTGACACAAGAGCAGATTTTGAGCGGTTGATAGCTTTCATGTTTGACATATTTCGCACTTATACAAGTAAGTATCTACATCACATAACACATAATTTAGAATTATATTCTAAAATCATTGTTTTCAATATTTGGAATTTTGGCAGTTGCATTATACTTTTATATCGCTAGCAATTCGGTTGAAAATGAGTTTTTGAAAATCATATACACTGAGTTAATGGTATTGATAAAAATGGATTAGAAAAGATTGTAGTCATTATATTAAAATCGTCAACTGGATAATATCATCAAATGAGCATGAAAACACTTCTATATTTGCAGTAACGTAATGCATATGGATGTAGCAAGATTGCGCAGTTGATGTTTCGATACCTTTCTGAAACTTAATTCTTTTGTCTTCTCTTCAATTCCCTCAATAGTTTTTGTCCTGTTATAATGTCACCAAACAAGTACTGGCTTCATTCCTTCCTGGAATCTTCAACTTTGCTAATTAATGCTTTTTAAATATTAAATCTTTGAGAGATTCATATTATTATTCTCCTCCTCTTGTTTGTTATTCATCTCTTACCTTATACAGTCTCGGATTTAAAACTAAGATGGGACAAAGTATAATTAATATGACATTCCAAAAATTATGTTCGCGCAATGTATTAAAAATTATCAGTTGCATTATACTTTTAATATATTGCAACTGACAATAAAAAGTATTAAAAATTTAAATTATCTTGTCTTTAAAAGTATCTAGTCTTTGTTATTAAAATCTCTTTAAAAAAAGAATTTTAGAGACAAAATGTTCGTTTTAGTTAATAAATATTACATGGATCATAGTTGATTCATTCTTATCATTTGATCTTGATTGTAACCTGCTTTTGCACGCAGCTGACGCATATCAGTAGCCAATACTTCGCTTCCCCTCCTTCTCACACACGCTCATGCGTGTCAGTAATACTCTGCTTCCCCTCTTTCATACACAGACTCATGTGGGTCAGTAATACTCTGCTTCACCTCCTTCGCACACAGGCTCATACGTGTCAGTAATATTCTGCTTCCCCTCCTTCGTACACAAACTCATGTGTGTTAGTAATACTCTGCTTCCCTTCCTTCGCACACAGGCTCATGCGTGTTAGTAATACTCTGCTTCCTCTCCTTCGCACACAGGCTCATGCGTGTTAATAATACTCTGCTTTTCCTCCTTTGCACACAGGCTCATGAGTGTCAATAATACTCTGCGTGCCCTCCTTCACAAACATGCTCATGCGAGTCAGTAATACTCTACCTCTCTTTCTTTGCACGCAGGCTCATGAGGTCAATAATACTCTGCTTCCCCATCTTCGCACACAGGATCATGCTGTCAGTTATACTCTACTCCCCTCTTTAGCACACAAGCTCATGCGGATCAATAATACCCTGCTCCTTCCCCTTCGTAGGCAAGCTCACACATGTCAGTAAGCAATACTCTGCTTCCCCTGATCTGCCCAAAATATCAATATTCTGCTTCCCCTCCATCGCAAGCAAGCTCGCACGTGTCAGTAAGCAACACTATACTTTCCTCCTTCGCCTTCATTAGAGATTGTAACAGAGAACATTTGCAGACTTATGAAGAGGAGCATAGAGATACATGCGCAGAACCATTGCTAAGAATTGCTCTTGTTCGTGCTGCCAATGACCAAAAACATTTGGACTCTTCTGACTTAAACCATGACAATATTTGCGAGTTTCAGTGTTGTTATGGTTTTCTTATAGTTCAGTGCAAAGTCTCAAATCCTTTTATTTAAAACTAGAATTATTTCCTAGCATATATCGAAAAAACTCTACTATCATCAAAAAAGCTTTCTAGTTCTGTGTAATGCCATAAAATAAAACATTTTAATCCCAGTTTTATCATCTGAATTAATCTATCATTTTATTTATTATTACAGTGGAGAAAAAACATCAGCTTCAATGCCATGATGCACTTTTGTATGAAAACATTAGACACTGTGCCCATAACCTGTACATGTATCTGACAGTTATATCCACATCTCCTAAATCTGCCTCAGCAATGGCTAAGTAAGTTAAGGAATTTGAATTAGTATATCAGTTGATGTTACTATTATTATTATCATCATATAATCATTAAGCATTGATGTAGGAAAATCTGTGAAGTTGTATGAAATCTTAATGCGAACTTATCGCATTTTGATTAGAACTGACCTCTTTTCAAACCAAAGGAAGAATTTTTATACCGGTTTTTCTAAGAGCCTGCGCAGTATTTTGGGTATTATGTGGTTTCACAATGTAACTATGGGAGTCAGCAGGATGGGGAGGGCAAGAGGGGAAGTGGCCCCCCTCCCTCCTGGAAATATGGATGGAAAATTGATTTATATTAAATAACATAAGGTGTGGTAAAGAAGTTTTTTTGAAGAATTTAATTATCTTTTATTTAATCATTAATTTATCGTTTTTATTTATTTATTTTTTTAAAAAAGCATTTTGTTGCATGTAATAGCAATAATACATTCTTTTTTTTAGTTTTCTTTCTGGACATCCTGAGTTGTATTACGATATGATGTATCCCCAATTGCTTATTTGCAACTAAACTCATTAAAGAACGGCTCGACATAAATATTTCTATCTTGAAACACGGATTTTTGTTTTGCTCCCACCCCTTGAAAAATTCTGCCTCTTTCTGAAACAAATTCTCCCCCCCCCCCCGAAAAGTTTTGCCGACGTACATGTAGGTAAGTAAAGATGAAGTTAGACGAAGTAGTATTGACTATATCCTATTTAGGGCGATACTGTGATAGTTTATCCATGTTGCCCACACACAGAATTGCATATTATTGCGTAGATTTAAGAAAAGTGTGTCTAAAACGCATCAGACAAATAGAGTTCTAGAATGCAATGAGAAGACAGTGTTCAACAAGACCATGTTAGAATTGGCCTGCAGTTTTTATTTCAGTAAAGAAACACAAAAAAAATTTTTATTTACACTTATAAAGGAATATTTCGTATTTTTTCAACGAATCATTTCAACATATTGTCGTGTAATTTCTTCCTAATTTATGTGGACACTTTAAAAATTCTCTGAAGGCTCTATGTTACGATTCCCACTTCAACGAATAGCAAGCTGGAAAGTGGGGAGTTGGGATTCGATCCCGTAATATTTAAAACACTATTCAGCACCACGTGCATCAGTAAAAACTGTAACCATTTAAAGTAAAAAGATACACGAGTAGTGTCGCAAGCCGCCTGGCGTCTTTTTTTGTATACGGCCCCCTAAGCATCTCCTAGCATAGAACTATGTCATCGCCCACGCTGGCGTCGGGATGGGCTCTGATGGGGAGAGCTTAATTTTTGAGAAAAAAAAAAGGTCCCTGGGGAGGGCTTAATTTTTGGCTTCCTCTCCCACATGTGTGCTGGCCCGTGAACGGGGAGGTATTTTTTCAGCAACGGCCGACCGGAAGTGTCGCCCACGCAGGTGTAGCCCTCAAAAAAGGCCCCTGGGGAGGGCTTAATTTTTGGCTTCCTTCCCCATTTCCCACGTGTGTGCTGGAGACGGTCTCATCATCATCATCATCATCATCATCATCATCATCATCATCATCATCATCATCATCATCATCCTCAAGCAGCCATGGGCTACGGAGGTCCAACCAGACCACGCAGTTTAATTCTCCAAGCATATCTGTCCAGAGCCACATCTGCTGCATCCGGCCACTGTACACCAATTCTAACGAGGTCCTGTTTGACATTGTCTGCCCACCACATCCTAGGTCTCCCCTTCTTTCTGAGGCCTTTAGGCACACTGTTCATAACCCTATTCGGCAATCTATAATTATTCATACGGGCAACATGGCCAAACCAACGCAGTCTCTCTCTGCACAATATGCTGCTTAAAGGAGGGTGCAAACTCCTTTGCCTAATCTCATCATTAGTTACAAAGTTGAACCACCTAATGCCCAAGATACTGCGTAAGCATCTGGAATCAAAAGCATCTAGTTTCCTGTTATCTTGTTTACAAAGTGTCCAAGTTTCACTACCATAACTAACTCTAGAAAGAACCAAACTATTATACAGTCTAATTTTAGTCTTTAGGTGTATACGCCTATTTCTCCACACTCTCCATAGGTTCTTAAAAGTCCCGGCAGCAATCCCTATTCGTCTGTTAATCTCATGCCGCACATCACCATTATCTGTTACATAGCTCCCAAGATAATTAAACTGTGACACCTGCTCAAGACTGCAACCATTCAGATTAACTGAATCACAGCCTGCCTGACCAATTTTCATCACTTTAGATTTCTCTCTGTTTATAACCAAACCTACTCTACTACCAGTCTCATCAACAGCTCGAATGAAAGAGTTCATCTCATCAACATCATTTGCCAAAAGGGCTAAATCATCAGCATAATCTAAATCAGAAATTTTCGTATCTCCAGCCCATTTAAGGCCAAAATCCTTCCCTTGAAGTGAATTTCGCATAACATAATCAATAACCAAGCTAAAGAGAAAAGGAGACAAAATGCACCCTTGTCGAACACCAGAAGTAATGCTAAACCAATTGCTACAAGCCTTACCAACTCTCACACACGACTCAGTGTTATTATAGAGAGCTTTCATAATGTTAACTAACTTGTCTGGTATACCATATGATTTCACAATCAACCACAAATTATGACGATCAACAGAGTCGAAAGCCTTTTTGAAATCAACAAAGCTAGCAACCAAAGGTTTCTGAAACTCTAAACATTTCTCAAGAATCTGCCTAAGTGAAAATATCTGATCTACACATCCTCTACCACTTCTGAATCCACATTGCTCATCACGCAATTGCCTGTCAACCAGATTCTTAATTCTATTAAGAACAATCATGGAAAGAACATTACCTGGAACAGAGAGTAGGCTGATACCCCTATAGTTATCACAAGAACTGCGATCACCTTTCTTGAAAATAGGGATAATTATAGCTCTGGTAAAATCTTTAGGAACCATGCCTTTATCATAAAGGTTATTCAAAATTTCAGTCATCCAAGTGGTAACTGAAACATTCCCAGCTCTAAGCATTTCCGTAGTAATTTCATCCACCCCTGGGGATTTATGAAGTTTAAGTTTAGAATGAAAGAGTTCATCTCATCAACATCATTTGCCAAAAGGGCTAAATCATCAGCATAATCTAAATCAGAAATTTTCGTATCTCCAGCCCATTTAAGGCCAAAAGCTTTCCCTTGAAGTGAATTTCGCATAACATAATCCAACACAAATAAACCAGTCAACCAACCCAACATAAATAAACCAGTCATCGCAGGCACCTGAACTCTTTTCTTCTATTGGCATCGTCAAATTCTACATTGGAGGAAGTCTTCCAGTGTAGATGGCTTCAGCCTTTAGTAGTGGGGGAACGGGTCTTTGCCCCATGTCTGCGATTAGGGGGCTGTTTGATATTGTCGGCATTCCTTCTCTCAATAAACATAGATTCTTTAAACATCCCACTAACCATTTTCTCTCCATAGGTAGTTGGAATGTGAGGACTCTGCACAGAGCTTTTTCTCTTGATGTCCTCACACAAGAATTCCACCTTTATAATTTAGATATTCTCGGCTTGCAAGAGACCAGATGGACAGATAAAGATCAGATTCTTAAAAATAATCTTAAATTTCTCTTTTCAGGGAGGGACGACAATAAGCATCACCAAGGCGTGGGTCTGCTTCTCAGCTGACAGGCTAGCGATGCTCTTCTAGGATATGAGTGCATTAATGAAAGGTTTCTTACAGCAAAATTTCAGACAAGCGTTAAAGACTTGAATATTATCTGCTGTTATGCCCCCACTGAGGATGCCGATGAGGATCAGAAGGATAGGTTTTATGAACAACTTCAGGATATTTTGAATTCTGTCAAGAAAGGAGATATTACCCTTGTTCTTGGTGACTTCAATGCCAAAGTTGGTACTGACTCTGCCCTTTGGGGAGGAGTAATAGGCCCTTTTGGTATTGGTAGCTGCAATGGCAATGGGCAACGTCTCCTACAGGTAAGTAAACTCAATGGATTCAGAATAACTAACACTTATTATAAACACCGCGACATACATAAGTACACATGGGTTTCACCTGATGGGCTGTATAAGAATATGATTGATTACATATTAATTAACAGCAAATGGGCTAGTTCTGTTAGGAATACCAGGGCATATCGGGGAGCTGAAACTGAATCTGACCATTACCTTGTTAAAAGTGTGTTGCAACTTAAACTTAAAAAGTGTTGTGCTAGGGTTAAAAAATTTACTTTTAATATTGAAGCTCTGAAAGATCCAGTTATAGCCAAAGCTTACCATGATAGGTTACTTAGTCATTATGACAGTCATGGTTTGCTTACTACTGAAGTTGAGGAAGAATGGGATCATTTTAAACAGGCTTTTTTGGACACTAACAGTACTCTTTTAGGAAAAAAGGTGCAGAAGGGGCAAAATTATCTGAGTGATAAGGCACTTGAGCTTATTTCGGAAAGAAAGAACTGCAGGAATGCCCTTAATCAATACCCTACTAGTCCTAATAGAAAGCATTACAGAGACCTTAATAAACGTGTAAAGGATCAGTTAGCTGCTGATAAGAATCTTTGGCTTGATGGTTTGGCTGACAAAGCCGAGGAAGCAGTTAGACAGCACAACAGCAGAGAGCTGTACCAGATAGTTAATGTTTTGTGTGGTAGAAAACGGACAGGCATACAAGGATTGAAGGATAAACAAGCTAAGGTTATAGAAGGGGAAGATTCTGTCATGGCTAGGTGGGCTGAGCATTTCAGTGATGTTCTAAACAATGTAGTTAGTTCTACTCCCATTGTTTGTAATGATGATAGATGCATTGGTGGCTTTAATGTTGGACCTATAACACAATCTGAAGTTATTTTGGCTGTTTCTAAACTTAAACTTCATAAATCCGCAGGGGTAGATGAAATTACTACGGAAATGCTTAGAGCTGGGAATGTTTCGGTTACCACTTGGATGACTGAAATTTTGAATATCTTTTATGATAAAGGCATGGTTCCTAAGGATTTTACCAGAGCTATTGTTATCCCTATTTTCAAGAAAGGTGATCGCAGTTCTTGTGATAACTATAGGGGTATCAGCCTACTCTCTGTTCCAGGTAAAGTTCTTTCCATGATTGTGCTTAATAGAATTAAGAATCTGGTTGACAGTCAATTGCGTGATGAGCAATGTGGATTCAGAAGTGGTAGTGGATGTGCAGATCAGATATTTTCACTTAGGCAGATTCTTGAGAAATGTTTAGAGTTTCAGAAACCTTTGGTTGCTAACTTTGTTGATTTCAAAAAGGCTTTCGACTCTGTTGATCGTCATAATTTGTGGTTGATTGTGAAATCATATGGTATACCAGACAAGTTAGTTAACATTATGAAAGCTCTCTATAATAACACTGAGTCGTGTGTGAGAGTTGGTAAGGCTTGTAGCAATTGGTTTAGCATTACTTCTGGTGTTCGACAAGGGTGCGTTTTGTCTCCTTTTCTCTTTAGCTTGGTTCACTTCAAGGGAAGAACTTCAAGGGAAATTCACTTTCACTTTTTTGAACTTCAAGGGAAATTCACTTTTTTTCAAGGGGGTTCACTTCAAGGGAAATTCACTTCAAGGGAAGGATTTTGGCCTTAAATGGTCTGGAGATACGAAAATTTCTGATTTAGATTATGCTGATGATTTAGCCCTTTTCGCAAATGATGTTGATTAGATGAACTCTTTCATTCGAGCTGTTGATGAGACTGGTAGTAGAGTGGGTTTGGTTATAAACAGAGAGAAATCTAAAGTGATGAAAATTGGTCAGGCAGGCTGTGATTCAGTTAATCTGAATGGTTGCAGTCTTGAGCAGGTGTCACAGTTTAATTATCTTGGGAGCTATGTAACAGATAATGGTGATGTGCGGCATGAGATTAACAGACGAATAGGGATTGCTGCCGGGACTTTTAAGAACCTATGGAGAGTGTGGAGAAATAGGCGTATACACTTAAAGACTAAAATTAGACTGTATAATAGTTTGGTTCTTTCTAGAGTTAGTTATGGTAGTGAAACTTGGACACTTTGTAAACAAGATAACAGGAAACTAGATGCTTTTGATTCCAGATGCTTACGCAGTATCTTGGGCATTAGGTGGTTCAACTTTGTAACTAATGATGCGATTAGGCAAAGGAGTTTGCAACCTCCTTTAAGCAGCATATTGTGCAGAGAGAGACTCCGTTGGTTTGGCCATGTTGCCCGTATGAATAATTATAGATTGGCGAATAGGGTTATGAACAGTGTGCCTAAAGGCCTCAGAAAGAAGGGGAGACGTAGAATGCGGTGGGCAGACAATGTCAAACAAGACCTTGTTAGAATTGGTGTGCAGTGGCCAGATGCAGTAGATGTAGCTCAGGATAGACTTGCTTGGAGAACTAAATTGCACGGTCTGGTTGGACCTCCGTAGCCCATGGCTGCTTGAGGATGATGATGATGATGATGATGAAGTTTAGAAATAGCCAAAATAACTTCAGATTGTGTTATAGGGCCAACATTAAAGCCAACAATGCATCTATCATCATTGCAAACAATGGGAGTAGGGAGGGCTTATTTTTTAACGACCGGAAGTGTCGCCCACACTGGTGGGGGGGATGGTCTTCCTCCCCCATTTCCCACCCGTATGCTTTTCCTGGCTCGTGATGGGAGGGCTTCCTCCCACGTGTATCCCTGTCTGTGGGAGACGTCCTAGAGACGGTTTCCTCCCCCGTTCCTAACCCCCACGCGTATCAGAGACTCGAAGCATTTGTCTGGCGCCTGCGGCAGTATGGTATCCGTTGGCGGAAACCGCCCACGCAGACGGGAACGGAATTTTAAAAAACGGACGCCACTGGCGGAAGGCCACGTGACCGTAGGCTGTGGGAGACGGCCTAGGGAGGGTTTGACTCCCCCATTTCCTATATATGAGCCGACCTGTTTCACAGATTTTTCTCGAAGTTCTGCAGTGACGTCCTAGTCTTTTTGAACTCCCATTTCTGGCCCCTAAGCACCTTTTCCATGTGGTAACATTACAAAGTGTGACGGACGAATCTTCCGTTACGCGAGACGCCAGCGCGGTCTGGTTTGACTTGTTCTCCTGAATTGAAACGTACTCCGTTAGAAAGTCAAAGAGTTTAAATACTAGAACATAAGCGTTTGGAATTATATATTTCTAATAAACCTGTACGAGGGTTGTGGCGTGCAATACATTCACGGTACCTAGAATAAAAAAAACTGTGTTATATATACATAATTTATCGATCAAAATACGTACAGCTCACAAAAATTCTATCATTTTAAATATTACGTTTAAGTATAATTTACCGTACGTTTTAAAACATACTCACGATGTTGGTATAAAAGTGTGATTCATTTTCCGTTTAATACATAATTTATCAGTCATTTTAAATACCGTCACGATATAAAGGTATGAATAAATTTTACGTGTAAGTGAAATATATTCGCGTGTAAGCGTACGTGTTATGTCCACGTATTATAACTTAGGTTCTACACGTCTATAGTCACTGAATAAGAAAATGTTTAGCAAAAAACTTTTTGAGTTCGCGAGATCTGCATACAGAAACAATTGAAAACATCAGGCGGAACATTGATAAAAAATTTCTAGAAATCCAGAAGTGTATGTCCACGTATTATAACTTAGGTTCTACACACCATTAGTCACTGAATAAGATAATGTTTAACACAAAAAACTTTTTGAGGTCGCGAGATCTACATACAGAAATATCTGAAACACAATTGGGAGTTAATTTTGCTCTATCTGTACACAAAGAAATTATAAAGCAGTTTTTGATTCTGCTTAAAGCAGAGGATTTGACTCTTTTGGAAGAAGATCTGTACATGCTTCTGGTAAAATGTACTCACATGACTCATAAAATTAGTGAAACAATGCATGGTTCTGGGGGTTAACTTATTCGATGTTTTGCGCATCTGTTGGAATCGTCTCCCACAGTATAAACTTGAAAATATTGGTGATAAAAGCATTGTGTCAGGCTCTTTACTACCTTTGATTCATAACATAAGGAATCCATTTTATTAAGGTTTACTACGAAAGCTTTTAGTAATTGCAAATGAATTTGTTAAAACAAGAACAGTAAATGACATATTATCAAAACTTTTTAAATAATAGTCACTGAATAAAAATAAGATAATGTTTAACAAAAAACTTTTCGAGTTCGCGAGATTTTCGTACAGAAATATCTGAAAACATCAGGCGGGGAAAAAATTCTAGTAATCCAGAAGTGTATGTCCTCGTATTGTAACTTAGGTTCTACACGCCAATAAAAATAAGATAATGTTTAATAATAAACTTTTTGAGTTCACGAGATCCACATACAGAAATAATTGAAAACATCAGACGGGGGAAAAATTCTAGTACTCCAGTCAACATCTAAATAATTCTAGTAGTTTAATGCGCGAAAATTAAAACATCAACGGGACATTGATATACAAAAAATGGAGCGCACCCCCGCAATACAACACCCAGGGTTAAGGGATCTTTCTAAAAAGCCGCGTAACTTTGATGGTACGCTTTTTCTGCAACACACTACCCCAGGGGCTATATCGTGTATCACATTTTGAGATTCACTTAAAACTTCTCTGGTCATTTACATACATTTTTTCTGTGTAATTCCGGTGCCTGGGAAATTAGCAGTCACTTTCTTCCTATAATTATTTTATATGTCAGTCGTCTTTGTTCCGCTAGTTCGTATATGGTTTAGGTAAACCTTTCAACCCTGCTAAGAAAGAAATCACAACAACGAAAAAATCAGATACACTATTTATTTAGTAACTATTAGTATATATTCAGAGGTGTGTGCCACCGCGCCGCAGGAAAGTTCCATACAGACAGGAATGATATCTAAACGATGTAACTCAACTTCTTCCACAAAAACGTTTAGCGATATCGGTGAATGTTCCTTACGTCTTCTGGGAAATAGTCTACAACTGTTATAGCAAGGTACCCATGGCGAAGCTGACTTTATCCGCAATACAGTTCTTTGTGCATCCTGACACATTCTTAACTGAACGGTGCAGAGCCATAGTGGATAGTTAAATTCATTCACTTCCCATCGCTGAAACCTTTCCTTGGTCCCTCAAGGCCTTTAGATGAGTTTGTATGATGTCGAGGTAGCGTCTCATTTTGTCGGGTTCTGACGAGTTCATTACAGATAAGATTTCATGGTCTAGCCATTGCGAAGATGTTACGGTTTTGCCTTCACATTGATGGCTTTTAAGTCGCGCTACAAGTCCGATGACGTCCTTGTTACACTGTAAACAAACGGCACAAAATCCCTTTCCTTTAGGGTGTTTCCTGAAACCTTTCCAAATAGGATCGCTCTTTCGTCCTGACATGTTTAACGAGTCGCTTACTGAGAGCAAATGATACAGGCACACAGTGGTACTTATGATTTAAATCCAAACCTTCAACCATTCAGTGTGAACTATATCTCGACCAATGAAATGCTTCTGCAAGATTCTCCTCTCGTAACCTATTTCCCCCTCCAACAACCCTTCCTCTTTTTATAGAGCATTAACGATCCGGTGGAAAATTCTCGAGTTTTCGAGTTAATATGACTCTCATGTTTGCAAATTGGATTTTGGTGAGCCTCTTCATTGCAAAGGCGCATGTGATGGCTAGGTCCATTTTTATTATGTTGGTTTTGAGAAGATGTCTTTAGAAAAGAATTGGCTATGGTCGAAATGTATCAATCTTCTCAGTAACACTTCTAAGCCTAAATAAACAACAGAAGAACGTGGCATCGCGTGATGTAACAACAGTTGACATGGAGACTAAAAGTTGTACAACAGATAAATCTAATGTGTAAACGTGTATAGCGTCTAGTCTCGTTTTCTTACATATCTCAAAATAAGAGGGAAAGCAACCTAAAGTACGATAGGAGCTTCTGGATTAAATCTGATACTAATCGCATTAATCAACTGATTTAAATCCACAATAATGTTATTCAAGACTTCCTGTACAGTATGAGAAATTAATGAGCAACTACTCCCTGCCTTTTCCATTACTGGGACATGAATAAGAAAGGACCTAGAACTCTGGCAGTTGCTTGCTACAGAAGAAGCTAACAATTTAAAACGAGACAATTTCTTTCATAGCCATCACTCATATCAAATCTACAACGTTATTACTCTAATATCGTACAGTTTTCAGATAGTCATTCTTTTACATTTCTCGATTCACTTAAGTAGAACAATGAAACAGCATTGCGGGAAAAATCTTTTATTCATACACTAAGAAATTACAACGAGGACCAATCAGATATAGAACAGAAATTAGTAACACTATTAGCATTTATTTAGTACACATTCAGAGGCGCGTACCAGTTCTTCGTACACTTCGTTTAGTAATATAGGAAAGTGTAATATGTAGGAATAATTATCTTCAACTCCGGCCTCTTCCAGAAAAAGTTTAGCGATATCGCTTAAATGAATGTTTCTCACGGCTTCTGCGAAATGGGCATCAACTGATTCATCGGATATGGCAACACACGAATGGCGAAGCTGACTTGGATGATCTACTTCACACCCAATACAGTTCGTACGTATAATCCGAAAAATTTCTTTTCTGACGAGAGTATTTAATATTTTTCTGAAACTTATCTCTGTAGTTAATTCGACATCCCTTACGGCATTAGAAAATTTATTGAACTTCAGAGCCATCAAGCTGCATGTGATGGAGTTGCGGGAATCTTTTAACCACGTCCATTGTCTGCTGCTGAGACGTACCGAAGAAATCATTGAAGTACCGTCGTCACACACACCACCTTTTTCAATGACCACCCCATTTTTACCCTTGAATACCACCATGCCGTTCAGTTCATACTCGAAGGTAAACGTATAGGCGAGTGTAGAAGTCAGTCCACACCACTGTTCTTCGTATAATATAACCGAAGCCTTTATGGGTGTAAACGGAATGTCACTGCACTTCTGAAACAAACATATGTGGACTTCGCGAACGTTCTTGCAGATCTTCACCAACAAGTCAGAGCCTAGCTGGTAGTCGACATCTCCAATAGCAAACCGCTCCACGGTGAGATCACTTTCGGGCTGAGAATGCTGAACACAGGCCATCGTTAACACTTCAGTACTGCAAAACTATGTCTTTTCACACATCAAGTGTACTACTTATACCTAAAACCTTTGACGTCATCTGGCAATAGCCCGCCATTGGTCGAAATCTAATTCGTAGTAATATTAAAAAACCAATTGTAGAAGAGTAATTTCTGATTGGTCGTCATTGTAATTTCTTAGTGTATGAATTGGGGGTCGGGTCTTTTTTCGTCACACATACAGTCCAATATTTTCCCTCAATAATTTACATAATTTCAAATAATTTATCTCTTAAATCAGAGATTTTTTTTTCTTTTCACCGTTTTTATTTATTTTTTATTTTTAACCTATAGCATTTTTTTCTTTTTCTGTGGGACAGTTTCTTAAATCAGTTTCTGCGGGATAGGCCTTCTTCCATATACTTGTACTTTAAGAAGTTTTTATATTCACGTTTTTTATATTTACGGCTTAGGAATTTTCATGTCTTCAAATATTACTTTAAGAAGTTTTATACTGGTGTTTTTCTTTATACTTATGACTTCAGATTTTTTATGCTTTCAGATATCAAAGATTTTCCCTCCCTTTTCATATATTATTTTACACTTGTATTTTGACACCTTTCAGTCGGATTATCACACGGATACCCACAGGTTCCACTACGTGAGACTTCAATGGTCATTAACAAATCTATCTGGTCTTCACATGGTTGTTGTTATAAATTCTCTCCAAACATGCATTACAGTCTGCCTTATTTAAAAAGTTTTGATAATATGTCATTTACTGTTCTTGTTTTAACAAATTCATTTGCAATTACTAAAAGCTTTCGTAGTAAACCTTAATGAAATGGATTCCATATGTTATGAATCAAAGGTAGTCAAGAGCCTGACTCAAATGCTTTTATCACCAATATTTTCAAGCTTATACTTTGTAAGACGATTCCAACAGATGCTCAAATCATCGAATAAGTTAACCCCCAGAACCATGCATTGTTTTACTAATTTTATGAGTCATGTGAATACATTTTACCAGATTAGCATGTACAGATCTTCTTCCAGAAAGGTCAAATCCTCTGCTTTAAGCAGAATCAAAAACTGCTTTATAATTTCTTTGTCTACAGATAGAGCAAAATTAACTCCCAATTGTGTTTCAGATATTTCTGTATGTAGATCTCGCGACCTCAAAAAGTTTTTTTTGTTAAACATTATCTTATTCAGTGACTAATGGTGTGTAGAACCTAAGTTATAATACGTGGACATACACTTCTGGATTTCTAGAAATTTTTTATCAATGTTCCGTCTGATGTTTTCAATTGTTTCTGTATGCAGATCTCGCGAACTCAAAAAGGTTTTTGTTAAACATTATCTTATTCAGTGACTATAGACGTGTAGAACCTAAGTTATAATACTTGGACATATAACGTACGCTTACACGTGAATATACAGGGTGAATCTGAAAAAGTGGGCAAAACTTTACGGGGTGGTAGAACGCAGCTATACGAGCAATATTCGTCATAGAATGTAAGGTCGGAACGCAAGCGGTGAGAAGGTAAAAGGTAGTTTTCCACTGTCACATTTAAAGAATGAACACAAGAAGGAGAGGAGATACTTCGGAAAACATTTTATTAACAGGAATGTAATTGAGGTACATTCTCAAAGAAATTGCTCAAAAGAGCTGCCGCCAGCTGTAATGCAGGCTTTACACCTGCGGGATAGGGACCGACGCACATTTGCGAAGACACCAGACATTTCCCGGTTATACCCTTTTATACCATTTCCAGCGCCACCTAGCTGCTCGCCTTTCGCGTTCCGCCCATACTTTCTATGACGAATATTGCTCGTATAGCTGCGTTCTACCACCCCGTAAAGTTTTGCCCACTTTTTCAGATTCACCCTGTATTTCAATTACACGTAAAATTTATTCACACCTTTATATAGTGACGTATTTAAAATGACTGATAAATTATGTATTAAAAGTAAAATGAATCAGACCTTTATACCAACATCGTGAGTATATTTTAAAACGTACGGTAAATTATACTTAAACGTAATATTTAAAATGATAGAATTTTTGTGAGCTGTACGTATTTTGATCGATAAATTATATATATATTGCACAGTTTTTTTTATTCTAGGTACCGTGAATGTATTGCACGCCACAACCCTCGTACAGGTTTATTAGAAATATATAATTCCAAACGCCTATGTTCTAGTATTTAAACTCTTTGACTTTCTAACGGAGTACGTTTCAATTCAGGAGAACAAGTCAAACCAGACCGCGCTGGCGTCTCGCGTAACGGAAGATTCGTCCGTCACACTCTGTAATGCTACCACATGGAAAAGGTGCTTAGGGGCCAGAAATGGGAGTTCAAAAAGACTAGGACGTCACTGCAGAACTTCGAGAAAAATCTGTGAAACAGGTTGGCTCATATAGGAAATGGGGGAGTCGAACCCTCCCTAGGCCGTCTCCCACAGCCGACGGTCACGTGGCCTCCCGCCAGTGGCGTCCGTTTTTTAAAATTCCGTTTCCGCCTGCGTGGGCGGTTTCCGCCAACGGACACCATACTGCCGCAGGCGCCAGACAAATGCTTCGAGTCTCTGATACGCGTGGGGGTTAGGAACGGGGGAGGAAACCGTCTCTAGGACGTCTCCCACAGACATAGATACACGTGGGAGGAAGCCCTCCCATCACGAGCCAGGAAAAACATATGGGTGGGAAATGGGGGAGGAAGACCACGGGCGACACTTCCGGTCGTTAAAAAATAAGCCCTCCCTAGGCCGTCTCCAGCACACGCGTGGGAAATGGGGGAGGAAGCCAAAAATTAAGCCCTCCCCAGGGGCCTTTTTTGGGCTCTACACCTGCTTGGGTGACACTTATGGTCGGCCGTTGCGCAAAAAATACCTCCCCGTCACGGGCCAGCACACATATGGTGGAGGAAGCCAAAAATTAAGCCCTCCCCAGGGGGCCTTTTTTGGGGGGGGGGAAAGCCATCAAGAAATTTAAGCCCTCCCCAGGGACCTTTTTTTTTCTTCTCTATGCTGGAGATGGTTAAGGGGCCGTATACAAAAAAAGACTCCAGGCCGCTTGCGACACTACTTACACGTATTGAGAGTGATTATTACTTGATGGTTTCTTGCGTTTGTTCAACGATACAAATATACATATATTAGATATTTATATTAATGCAACACCCCAGTGTTTGGGATCGTCAACTTTGATAGGTAACAAAACAAAATACGTTTTCAGATTTGAAATCAGTCTCCTTGTTTCTTTATTTAAATTATTCTTTCATCATATTATTAACATTCAGTTATCATTTCATACTCAATGCCATCCTTAAATTATGTGTCGTGGCACTATATTGTTGCTGAGACAGTTAATCTGCAAGAAATAAGTAAAATTTTGAAATTATCTTAATAAACAAATGATTAAATTGCATTAATGTAAAATTACTAATTGATTAACCTTGTCAACAAATGCAAAAAGAGAGTAATTTTCGAAACTTCTGTTATACGACACTCAAACCAATTAGTCAATACATCTTATTGGAGGTACAATATTGTAATAAATATTCAGTAACAAAGGTTTTTCCAATTATTACTACACATAAGCGTATAAGAATTGTATTTTTGGTGTAAGAACTATTCCTAGTATAGAACAAACGTATAAATATCATTCTTTGATTTCACCTTTGGCTTCTTAGCATCAGCAGTGACATCAGGCTTTATCTTTCTAAAACAACCTTGGAATCTATCAGCATAAACTCTAGCTTCTAACAACAATCAACAAACCAGAGAGCTGTCAATGACAAACTTTTTATACAGGGCAACATAAAAATAAAAGAAATAAATTCCCCCTCAAGCAGCTACTTGCTACAGAGGTCTGACAGGAGCCTGTCAGTTTATACGTTATAGTAGAAGGTCTGTGACGATGGCGGGACCTCAGCAGAGAGACAACACAAATATTCATGCCTTACCCTGGGTTCGAACCCAGGTCTCTCTGATCAGTAGCCAATGCACTACGCAAATTCTAAACTGAATTCAATCACGATTCAAACTGAACTGTCTGTTCTATTACATATATGACGTATTCTTCACAACACGTGGAGCACATCGTGATACAATATGCACACGTTATGATAATCAACTGTTGCACGTTCACACGTGGTTTTAATATTGAGTATATTAAGGATTTTGCCATATAATAAATTAAACGAGAAATATTATATCGCACCTTTTAAAATATTGGGTAAGATATGCTACACTATTGGGTGATAAAATGGTTTTTAATAATCAGCTACATCAAATAATTACTTAATTGTAGTTGCTGATTTTATTTTAAGAAACGAGACACATTTTCTCGCTTTTTTTTCCTTGAGATGTCTTATTATACCATCCTTAGTCTATGTTATTGCCAAAGAATGGCACCTATTACTTCCTAAACACGAAATACTAATTAATTTCAGTTTATTTATAAATACAAAAATTACTATATTTGCTACTATAAGTGCAAAATAATGTAAATCTCAGTGGACGTGTTTCAGTATTTAATTTTTTTAATATACTTACACTGTTATGTTTGTCATTTTCAGAGAAAATCAGAAAACAGCTCAGTGCATGGTCTATTCACTAAAGCAATGTTCAGAAGAAGCAGTCATCAGCATTATTCATGTGTTAGGTGCAGTAATTGGATATAACCCAGTTGGAGGCGAATCGGCAAAGAACTATAAACCTTCATTAATTACCAATGTTAAACATTCTCCAAACGGACTTATCATTTGTGAAACAGGTAAGTTTTTTACACTTCAATCAACCTATAGAGCAGCCTGATCATCCAGCCCTCGAAATAGTTGTCAACAACCGTTAATCGCTATAACACGTAGTGTTCAACCTCTATATTTAATATTTTGCTCATTTCTGTTCTAGAAATACGATTGATTTAAATAATTCTGAATTATTGAATTGAAATAGTTTTAATATTTGGTGTGAAAAAGCTCATAAGGCGATTTTTCTTATTTTACAATTAAAACTAATTAATAATTTAAATTTAAATTTTGATTAAATGTAGAAATTTCATAAGATTCCTATACAAAACTTTGAATTGCAGAAGTATGCGTATGTCAAGACACATTTTTCTTTCTAAAGTTCGCGGATTTTTGCATGAATGTGATTTGTCGTAAATATATAACACCAAACCGTATTCTAGCTCACCATTTCTTATTTTAAACCATCAAAAACAGTAAGAGAGGACCTCACAGATACCGGTTTAGTATTGTCGATGCTTCCAAATTTTCTGTTACTTTAAAATTACCAAGAACTGAACGGTATCCAAGAAAACTGGATGATCTTCCGCAGCTGATTGCTGCACATTCTACGTGTCGAGATATTAACTGAAACACAGGAATCAGCTGTATATGCTCCAGTTTGCTGTGAGGCCACCTCCATTACTTGTGGCAATTCTATATGAAAACGTTCATAACGCTAAAACTGCTGAAACCATGTTCTGTGTGGTCCAACCCATAATCGTTGCTTGCTTCGTTTAAGGCATTTCTTATTCTTGCCCCTTTATCAGAGGTAAAGCGTGCATGGAATTAATTGCGTTTCATATGCAATCAATCTACCTGTAGAAACCGCTGATGTATCAGTAGCGAAAACCGCTAGTGTAACCGTGTGAAACCGCTGGCATATCACAAGTCTCATTGTCTCAATTACTCCCATGCACTCTTCGCCACTACCTTATAGAATATTTCAGTATTGGAAAGAATAAAAGGAGTGTTAGAAAAGGTAAACAGGTTGCTGGGCTCAAAGAGGTTGACAACTATTGGTCGATACTAAGAAATGGTTTGTCTTGCTTGTGTTTCCCTAAAGATCTGGGGGCGGGGGTGGCTCAGTCGGTAGCGCGCCAGGCTCGTAATCTGTAGTTCCCAGGTTCGAGTCCCAGCTGGTTCAGCGTTGAGACTTATCTCCGCAAAATTCCCCGCCCTGCCCACGGTCAGTAGGGGACACCGATGGGCTTGGAAAGGCCGCCGTCCGTCGGTTGGGACGTTAAGCCGTGGCCCCGTGTGCGGGAGAGCCATACCCTGTGCACGTTAAAGAACACGCTGGATGGCCTTGACGGGAGGCTACCATCTGTCTCCCAACAGCTGTTCCAGTGGGTCCCCTCCCCCAACCTTCTCTGAGCCTTCGGGGTCCATGTGACCTGGCCATTTAGCCCATTGTGTGCAAAAAAGTGCCGCTCAGAGGTAAAACAACCCAACCCAACCTAAAGATCTGCTATGTAAAGAAATAAGGACCTTAGAGAGCACTAACCCATAATTTGTTTCCCGATTTCTGGTTCGTCATACAATATACGAACATTTACACAGCTTCGTTAATCGCTATAACACGTATTGTTCCAACCACTACATTTAATATTTTGCTCATTTCTGTTCTATAAATAAGATTGATTTAAACAATTTTGAATTGTGAAAATATAATATTGGGAAGGTAGTGGACCACTTTCAGCTCAACTTTGTGTGATAGTTGCTAAATATTTGATTTTAAACTGTTTCTTTTGAAAACCGATTCAATGGGAAATTGCGCACTTATGCGGGATTATTTAAATGTTTACCATTCCATTGCATTGTTTTAATGTAACTATAAAAGGGAATTAGATGGCACCATTTTTGTCTTGGAGTTGCGATATATTGCTAAAGGCACTTTTGTGTTTCCAGAGTTGGGACACATTACTGAAAGCACTGTTGTGTACTCCCCGCTCTGCCCACGGTCAGTAGGGGACACCGGTGGCTTGGAAAGGCCGCCGTCCGTCAGATGGGACGTTAAGCCGTGGCTCCGTTTGCGGGAGAGCCATACTCTATGCACGTTAAAGAACACGCTGGATAGCCTTGACGGGAGACTACCATCTGTCTTTCAACAGCTGTTCCAGTGGGTTCCCTTCCCCAACCTTCTCTGAGACCTCAGGGTCCTTGTGACATGCCATTTAGCCCATGGTGTGCAAAAAAGTGCCATTCAGAGGTAAAACAACCAAAACCAACACTGTTGTGTTTGAAAAATTTTGACACATTGCTAAAGACACTGTGGTGTTTCCAAAGTTGTGACACATTACACTACTAAATCACTGTTACGTTTTAAAACTTGTGACACTTACTGACGGCACTGCTGTGTTTGCAAAATTCTGACACATTGCTAAAGACATTGTTGTGTTTCCAGTATTATGACACATTACATTGCTAAAGGCAATACTATATTTTCAAACTTGTGACACATTGCTAAAATTATTAAAAATACTTTTGTGTTTGGAAAATGTGACGCCTTGCTAACGTTTTCCAAGTTATGACACAAGCAAAATCCTCAATGCGTTCTATAAACGAATCCATTAACACAAACCTAAGTTAAACGGTATAAATTTCATGAACATTTTATAAATCACGCGAATTACCATTTTTAGCTTTCCTCAGCATAAAAAGATAATATGACCGAAATCCAAGCAATCTCTTGCATATTACATCTAATTGTAAATAATTAGATTTATCGCCAACATCATATAGACCTATCTCCCTGCTCTCTAATTCTCTCAAATTACTTGAGAGACATTTTAAAGCGCTTAAATTGGTTCCTTGAATCTGAGAATTTTTTTCAAACAATTTCTTTGGTTTTAGAAAAAACAGATCCTCAAAGGAATGTTTAGCCCACTTAATTTCTGACATACACAAAGCAACTAAGAGGAAAAAATATCTGACCAAAAAAATCCATTGACCTGACACATGCTTTTGACTCAGTCTGGATTCCAGGATTGCTACACAAATTCTATTCTGCCAAACTCAGAGGCAACACTCTGCAATTTCTCCATTCTTTTTTTCCTCCAGAACCTTCCAAGTAAAAATTGATAATAGCCTTTCAAACCCTTTCTCTTTCACTCAGGGATTATCCCAGGGATCCATACTATCAACCCTACTTTTCAACTTTTATATTCATGACATACAAAAATATTTTATAGAAACATTACATACACTTGTTATGCTGATGATATCACCTTCTGGTCAACTGCCACATCCATATCATCTCTACAAAACACTCTCCAAAGGCAATTAAACAAACTCACTACCTACTGTAATAAATGGCACTTAATCATAAACATCTCCAAAACTTTTGCATCCCTTTTCACAACTCAAGAACCACTCCCCCCCCCTCCCAAATTCAACCTTAAAATTAATCAACAAATAATCCCACAACAATCCACTTGCAAAATCCTAGGCCTACACCTAGACTCTAAACTAAATTGGAATCACCAGCTAACATATATTCAGACAAAAGGACTCAAACTTATAAAAACACTAAACTTTTTCACCTACAAATATAATGGCACACCCCAATATCAACTAATCACCCTATACAAAAACCTCATCAGGGCCAGAATGGAATTTAGCCTTGAATTCTTATCCGGCATATCTGACACAAAATTTAAAAAATTAAATACCATACAAAACAAATGCATAAAAATTGCAATGGGACTTCCCATATTCACACCTACACATTCCATCATTGCTGAAACCTCTATCCCACCTTTCCACATCAGACAAAAAATTCTGCTAATAAAATACATACTCAGACTACATTATAAACTACCCACACATCCATTCTACCTTAACATATGGTTTTTTTAGTATATTCAACATACTAAAAAACATTTAAATATTAAACATAAAGGTGATACTCCACCCATCATAGCTGACTGGAGCTTCCACAGACTTACCATTCCCACCAACATTCCATCTCTAATTTCTAAACAGGATCTTCCACCTGACTCTATAAACAAAATAGCCGAGGCTTTCTTCACTGACACCTACTCTGAACATACACATATTTACACTGATGGTTCTGTTCTTCCAGACAATGGCTCTGCTAGTGCTGCTATTCACATTCCTAAACAACAAAATCAACACTTCTTTGTCATACAAACTACCACTCAATATTCACATTTTACATGCAGAAATATTTGCCATAATTGAAGCTCTCACATGGTCACTTAATAATCTACATAATAGGAACATTATCATATTTGTGGACTCCAAAGGGCACTACAAACTTTACTACAGGAATATTTACACTCCTCCCACAATTACTACATATACAAAACACTAACACTTACTACACAAAATTTACAACTGAATAAAAATCACATCATACTACAGTGGGTTCCAAGTCATGTGAGCATCCGCAACAATGAAGCAGTGGACAATCTGGCCAAGATGGCCCACAACTTGCAACATACCTTCACAATTTATCATTTTCACATAAATACCAAACAAGACATCAACAAATTAGAGTAACTCTTGACAAACTGATATTTCCAGACCCACGCCTCCGTACATAACAATTTTAGATACACACTTTCCAATCACACTTCTCATATAGAAAATCTTCCATTCCCCAGAAAACACCAAAGAAATCTTTACAGACTTACAACAAATTCCAACCTACTGAACACAACTCTGCATAAATTAAAATTAGCATACTCTCCAAATTGCACATAATGGAATTTACCAGAAACCATTATCATATATTGCTAAACTGTGAACGATACACATCACAAAGAGAAACTTTAACAAAATCACTCAAAGAACTTAATATCAATGAATTACACACTCAACTTCTACTGGACCCCCCTCTCTCCTTGCCCAAACTAGAGATTTTTGAGCTACTCTTCTCCTTCTTACTCTCCACACCGCTATGGAACAGACTTTAATTCTATACATTCCATATAATCTTCTTCTAGTGACACACAAATAAATTATACTATGTTCCCTGCTCTACTAGAAGAGAAAAAAAAATTAAAAAAAACAACAACAACAATATTCCAAAATTAAAAATATATATACGCATAGAAAAAAATATATATATAAATATATACAACCAAACAGAAAGATCTAAATCAATAATTACAGAAAAAAATGCCTCCCACACCGGGGCTCGAACTGACCACTTAGCACATTACACAGACATTAAAGCTTCTTATTCCAAAGAATCTTGCACTACTGACACACAACTAAATCATACTCTGATTTATAATCTTAGATAAATAAATAAAATAAAATAAATTACAAAAAAATGACTCCTCCCACACCGTGGCTCGAACCCACAACACTGACTACTAAGCAGGTACTTGATACAGCCTTCAACCCAAATCAGACATCGACTGAAACGAATTTATCATCCTCCACTATTTCTTCTACTACGCCATTTATACAAAAAAGGTAACATAATAGCAAAAAAGAAAAAGGGATAATAACGGGGGGAAAATAAATACATAAGAAAAAAAACAATTAAAATTCGAAACAAAAATAAAAAAATATATATATAAAATTTAAAAAATAAGAAATGGTAAATTAAAAGTTTTGGTAAATTTACAGAAATTAAAAGAAATGGTAAATTTACAGTTAATAATAAAAATTAAGGCAATTAAATACAAAGAAAAAAAACCAAATCCAAATCAGAGAGATTAATAGGACATTCCTCTCACTCATTATACATTTCACCAAATATTCTATTGAGAAAGCCTGATGAAGGACCTCTCATGCACGTGTAACGTAAAAACAAACAAACAAACAATAAGCAATGCCATAACTGAGTCTTGATTTCATTTTTCTTACTCAATATTTCCCTAGGAAGGTTATGACTATTGAGCATCCTATTTCAAATGGCACCTTGACAGAAGCCATATGCTTTACATTCCAGTGCATATATCAGTGAGTGAATTATCGTTGAAAATTATTCTGATTATCGGACAATCATAGGCATATTTTCCGCTAACATAATTTTAATGCTCTACGCAATCAACTTTCAAGTGTATGAACATAGAATTAAAATACTCATAATACTCATAATTGCAAAACTCATCACTACATACTATAATAGGTTTTGCTTTATTGAGTTGTATGAATGGTTGCCAAAATCTATAAATATTATTATGAGATAATAAGTAGCAAGTTTAACTTTATATTTCACAGATACATTGCATGGGTAAATTAATTATGAACACTGCATCTTGCGCAAAGTACCAATGTATGCAAATTTTCTTTCTGACATAAGTTGCAAATTTTCTTTCTGACATAAGTATTTTACGTTACTACGAAATCATATAAAAGCCGTAAAGGCATGTTAGAAAGCAAAGTCAACTGCGACGTAGAAGAGGCTGGTCTGACTGATTTCGAAAGGGGGCTTATCGTTGAAGAGCGATGGGCAGGAGAATCCGGAACTGAGTGATGGAACTCAGCGAAAAATCACGAGGTATAATATCTCAAAGGTATAGAGAATGGCAACGGTCTCAAGTTAGCGTCCGCCAATCGTAGCAAATGCGGGAGGAAAAGACTCCCACAGAAAAGAGAGAAGTTTGTCGGCACGAACTGTGCGGCAAAACAGGCTGCTACAGTTCATCAGCTAGGAGAGATGACCGCTAACAGTTCTTTAAAATCCATTTCAAAGAAAACTATCGGAAGAGAATTAAAAATTTTGAAATTTGAGAACTGAACCATGATGCATACGATGAAGTATACATTGGTATTCAAAATAATTTGGTCTCAATATATAATATATATTATCTTAGAAATTGCTGCTGTTAATGTTTCGTTTAAATAAAAAAAATATTTGGAATAATAAATTAACTGAATTTATACTAAATTCCCTTTTCTACAGAAAGACAATCACTTATCAACACTTTCCGTTGTAAACTTTGTCCTTTTTCAAGACAATATTAATTGTGAATTATTTTCCTCAGTGTAAAGAGTGCCCTCTTTCGTCCATTTCCATCTGAGAGTTCAAACAGTAATACACAGAAGCAGATCTTCAGGGCCACTCTAGTTCTATTGATCTGCCCCCTCTTTAGTTTTATGCATTTTTTTTTCAAACATTTTGTTTGTACCCCCCGAAACAATACATTCCTGAAACCTAAGCTACATAAAAATTTTCAAGAAATTATAGGCATTTATATTAGTAATTATTTTACTTAAAAAATTCGTGGTAGTAAATTAACTGGTTTAAATTGAATATTATGATACTTTGTAAATGGTTCAAAACAAAATTTGTTTTAAACACACAACTACATAAAGGCACTGTTGTGAAAGATTTAGGTCTAAGATATTTTGAATACAATTTGTGTTTGTTTTTCACTTTGACTCTATGATTTTAATTTTCATCTATGACCGCGAAATTGCCGAAAAATATACAAAACGTTGACCTGATAAATATTAACTAATCCAATAGTAGCAGTGTAATATATTTTTAAAGTTTGGTATTTCGCATTCCTTTCCCTTTCTACAACCATTAAACTTAACATTATAAACGAATGTTGAACTTTTGCTAAAGCTTATCAATTTTTTTTGGGAAATTTGGTTCTCTTTTCACTAGAAAGAGTATGCTCACTGACTACCTAGTCCAGGCATGGCCAACTGTTTTTGCCCCCGGGCCGGATTGGAAAAAAAAATATTTTCACGGGCCGGACGAAATATTAAAATTGAAAAATGTTAAGCAAAACACTTATTTCTTTAAGTAAACAAAATTTTATTATGAAATTTGTTTATGAATAATTGTAAGTAAATCAATACAACAAATTAACATAATAACTAATGCGACGTGTTGAGGCGGTTTGCATCGCTTATTATTTTTTTAATATCTGGTTCTATACTTGTAGTAGCTATTCTTAACACAGCCTCCAAATGTAAATCATTCAATCATCAAACAGACCATATCGAGTACAGATGAGTATAAAAGTTTTAATTCTTTATAACGGAATCTTTTTTAAAAAATATAGAAGTATCGAGAATTCATTCGATTAATTACTAGAAGTTAAATGCTAATATTGAAAAATTGTTCGCGGGCCACATAAATTCATTACGCGGGCCGGATTCGGCCCGCGGGCCGTATGTTGGCCATGCCTGACCTAGTCCAATGCCATAAACTATGATTGATTTTATATCCTACCTAAAAACAATTTTCGTTTCCTTTGCAGTTCGACCTCCACCAGCGCACTGGGGTACAATGGGAACACGCCGCATGACCCAAGGTACGACGCGTCCTACTATGCCTAAACCGAAACGAATCACAGGTAAGTAGAATCAGTTAAGACAGAAAATTCTTTTTAACCTTATATAAATCCTTTGAGGTACTTATCCTGGATTAAGTCCAGTTTTTAAATGTTGAATAGTGAAAACGCCCTCAAAGCAATAATTATCTCATCTTTTATACAAAAGAACTGCACAGGGGAAAAATTCCAAAATACAAAACTAACTGAAAAAAAAAAGTGTCAAATGAAATGTTGCATTCAATAACAATCCCTCCTTAAATAAGAGTAGTTATTGACAGGAAAAAAAATAGAAAACTCTTCATTTTCAATACAAAGGGAAAAATTGCATTGAGCAGGATAGGGTATGGACCTAAGCAGGCTCACATCCTCTCCAGCTCAAAACTATTAACCATTAAGAGCTAACAGTAGACGAGGACAAAAAAGCGTGAGATTATCAAGTTCGCTCAAGGCGACAAAATACCTCGCGCTGGCTAAGAACCTACGACATTCTGGAAAAACTTTAATGGGCTCTATTACAGATTTTTTGACTCCATATTATTCTCTCCTCTATAAAAAACCATGACATTAATAAAAAGGTATATCCTTAAACATTAGTAAAGAATATTATTATTAAACTTATTATTAGTATATTCTTAAACTTTCATAAGCAGGTATATCCTTAAACATTAATACTTAAAAATAATAAAAATAAATACCCCTTCAAACAGCTGCTTGCCACAGAGGTCTGACAGGAGCCTGTCAGTTTATATGCCAGAGTAGAAGGTCTGAGAGGATAGCAGGACCTCAGCAGAAAAACAACACACACATCCATGCCTTACCCGGAGCTCGAACCCAGGTCCCTTAGATCCGTACCCAAGCGTGCTAACCACTCGGCCATGGGACGGCCTATAGACACTCTAAAATATGTTAATAGATTGTTGTCTTTCATTCTCCTTGCCGATCGCTTGTCTGGCAAATGAAAACAGACAGGTTTGTCCTTTGAAATGATAAGCTGAAAGCAGGCATGTTTCCTGGAGACGTGGGTTCGAATCCCACTCATGGCAAAACCAAATTTTTTCAGCTCATCATTTCATGAGTTCCATGTCTACAGGACTTATCCTGTGATTATTTACTAGAGGTTTGTTTTTCTTTGAAACTTTTGATGTTCATTTAGATATCTTTTGACAACCTGTTCTAATGACATTTTAATTAGCAAATTATTCAAATTTTTATTTCCTTTCAATTAATTTCGTATTTCATTTTCTTTCACTGCCTTAAATTTTTACCGCAAAGTAAATAATTGAATTAACTTGAATACCATTAACTTTGGCTGTTTACGGATGTTAATTTTTGGTATTAGACAAATAATTTCATTATTTTTAAGCCTCCACCAATAATTTAACCCGTTTTATCCCAATTTATTTATTTTGTTCAAATTTGAGAATAATCATATTTTCTGAGGTATGTTAAACCTAAATAGACTAAATATAACAAAATTTGATTTTTTTTTTTATTTTTTATATAAGAAATCTAACCCGTCTTCTAAATAGAGCACTGGGATAAAGGGGACAAAAATTGCACTTATAGGTTTTAATGTTCTCTTCATTAGTGAAAAGCAATTTCCGACTACAAATTTTTACAATATCTGAATAACACTTTATTGTTTACATTAGAGTTCAATTTTCAGTTAAATATGACACTAAACTTGGTGGAAAGGCCCAAAGCAAGCCTGACAAAGTGTTTTATAGCATTTCCCACAGTATGTTTTGGGTTTTCCTTTGCAGCCCTCTCTTTGACAACGGCGGTGTTTTTCCCTCTTCAGTAGAAAATAGCCAACACCATCTTTGCGGATGTCTTCTTTTGCACTAGAAGGTACAGAAGAGATCCTCGGTCTACCTCTTGTTCTGTTCACAGTTTTTTTTAGATAAACCGTTGTTATTGTTCTTCGGAACTCCTTCAAGTTTAGGGCATCACTTTTGTTGACAGCTTTGTGGATTATCCATGCATTTACCATTGCCATGTCCAGTGTACGAATGAAAAGTGGCCAGTACCACTTTTTTCCACGAATCTTAATGGCATATAGTCCAGCCAACCAGTCGTGGTGATCCACCCCGCCCATATGTTTGTTGTAAGAATTTATCAAATTAGGCATCTTCACGTTAACTTTATCTTTGTGTCCTTTTACTCGCCTCTTCACATCAAAGAATGGTTCTAACGTCCTGAAATTTGTAGCAGCAGTGACAGTACTATTGTCATTCCATCGCACCAGGAAAATCTCGGAATTCCTGTCAAATGCAAAATCAGACGTTCCTCTTTCTTTCTTCCGCATAGACTTAGATTCTTCTAAAGGACACTCATGGTTTATCCGATTTTCTCGTATGCTGGTATAAATATTATCAAAATATAAAGTGTAGCTTGAAGGATTCACAATGTTCTCTGTCAGTTTCATCACAACTCGGGTACTAAGAGGAGTATCCTTTACTGCATCAGATTCTTTACCGCAGTAGAGGGAAAAGTTGTAACAATATCCTTCGCTTCCACAGAGAGCCCAAAGTTTATATCCAAAACGTATTGGCTTGCCTCGGATAAACTGTTTCAGACTATTCCTACCGTAGTACATGATAATCATTTCATCAATGCTTAGATTTGCTGAGAAGTGTCCGAACTTCATAAAATTATTATTGAACATGGCAAACAAAGGTTTTTACCTTGAAAGATCGATCCTCGGGATGCTGACTTACTGCTCCATTGTCCACAAAGTTTAAATAAGACTTCAACTTTTGGAAACGGTTTCGTGACATGGCATTTTTTACCAGGGTAATGCCAAGGTCTTCAGCATCTGACCAGTAGTCACGTTCACAGGTATTTGAATGATAACCAGTTAGAATCAAAATTCCTAGAAAAACACGTATTTCGTTAGCTGTGGTCAAGAAATCGTTGTCGTTTTTTTTTACATCTATTGCATATCGCACAGTTTGTTTTGCTATGTGATCATAAACTTCATTGGAATAAAACTGCTCAAAAAGCTCTGCTGGAGTTTTTTCTTTCAATGCAGTTTCCATCTGCTTGAGCAAGTCATTTGCAATTGAATCAGCCTGTGTTTTCCATTTTGTATATTGTGGTGATTTCTTCTTTATCCAAGATGACTGATGTTTTTAGCTTTTCGTCTGCGCTTTGTTGTCGAAACACCAGAGCTTGTGGACGCTTCAGGCTCGAAACTGTCTCCAATTGTAACCTCAAGAGACCCAGGAACGTCGTTTACAATAATCTCACCAGTATTTACTTCATTGTCATCCCCTTCGTCAGTTAGTTCACTGGCATCTGGTGGTAACACATTAATTTCAACATCGCTCTCATCTGAACCTAAACTATTTAATAGTTCCAATGTTTCCTCTAACTTCAGAAACCTTTGCATTGACATGACTCTGTAGGGGTAAAACGCTAGGCAGGAAAAATGTTTTTTTACTCATAGTTATAAGGTTAGAAATAACGCGTCAATTGCATGCTTATCGTCCCACTGTCCTATTTAGAGGACAGTTAAAAAATAATGCGCTACAACTTACCTAATAGCAATAAAGCTTTAATTAACCAACAGGATGATGAAGAAAGAGTACTCTCACATAAAAAATGCCCAGCCAAGTGTCCAAAGTAAACTGAAAAGGAATTCTGCAACCGCAAAGAGAAGATACAACCACGCCCACTAACGCGGGAAATAGACAAAGTTTCCAGACGGAGGCGGCGGGTGGGGCGACACATAACTCGCGCTAGCAGAAGCTTATACATACCACTACATGTTCCAGCTGATAACATATTCGCAACAAACAAATACTGATTTCCACATGCTATTTTTCAGCTGTCCTTTACAAAGGACAATGAGATAAAATGGGTTAATGAGGAAAAACTGTGATGGTGAGCTCTTTCCCGTCTGTGTTTGTTTATATCACCGTTCGTGAGAAATCAGATTAACACGATGTTTGCGTAAGTCGAAATCGTGCATATCGGGAATACCTGCATTCAGAGTAGCAATTAGAGCCGTGCAAAGTGGAAGATCATCGGGGGCATTGCTCCTGGGGCCCCTCAAGTCAATGGATCCCTTCTAACTCTTCATAGTAGTATCACGAGTACGAGGTAGGAATTTAAAGATGATGAATAAGACACTACTAGTTATAAAGGTATAAAAAAAAAAAGAAATATTTTCATTTTTATTAAATAAAGTCAAAATAAGAATTCCGAATTACAGATAATTTTATTTTTATTTCATAGCAGTCTTTAAACGAAAATTATCTAAAAAATTGGAATGGGAGACTCCAAATGGAGAGGGTTATTATAAAGTAGCTTTACAGACTTCAGACCTATTCAACTACTTTATTTTTCACACAACGGAAAACGAATGATATAACAATGAATAAAAGTTTTATTTTCATCGGTTTCCAAAAGATTACAGGCTTCCTTTTTACTGTAAAAAAACATTAACACCCTCTTGTTAGAACTTCTAACTTTTGCTGCCTTCTGTGAATTTTTTTTTGCACTTTATCCCTCCTTTATATCATTTATCGTGTTTACAAAATAGAACTATATGTGTTTGCAATTAAACTCTAGACGTCCAAAGGACTTTCCCTGACCATAAAACCCGGATGTAAATCGACGAATATAGAACAAACAAGAATTGTTTTTTCTTCAACAAGAAAACTTTATAATTTTGTAAATCGACGAATATTGAACAAACAAGAATTGCTACTAAATATAGTAAGTTCGTTCCATTGACTCCTAGTGATACTGTACAACTCTAATCCATTAAAGGAAACAAATTGTAATGTTACAATACGCGATATAAAAGATATAAAAAAAAAGGAAAATAATTTTTTATGCTAAACAGCCGTATAATGTATTTAATACCGATATTGTTACCGCTGTAAAAATTCTACACTTACTACATTGGTGTTGGCAATCACTTGGCCAGGCAGTGTATAATATATGTATTGTCTTAAAAATTTCTGCTGTTAATGTTTCGTTTAAATAAAAATATCTTTGAAATGAAATTGAATTGAAGTGAAATTAAAACTGAATTGAAAATCTAAATTCCCTTTTCTGCAGTAAGACAATTAATATCAACATTTTCCCTTGTAAACTTTGTGTTCTTTATCAAGTTAATATTAATTGTAGATTCTTTTACTGCTAAAAAAAATAGCGAAAGAAGTTGTAAAAAATGTTAAGAGATACCTCTTCCGTCCTTTTCAATCTGAGAGTTCAAACAATGATACAGAGAAATAAACTTTCAGGGAAACACTAATACATTAGTTCTATTGACCTGCACCCTCTTTGTGTTTTATCATTATTTTTTTCTGAAATATTTTGTTTGTACCATGAAACGATTCATTCTAAAAAACTGAATACATAGCAGTCCTCAAGAAATTTTAGGAGGCTTATAATTTAGTAATTATTTTACTTAAAAAATTAGTGGTAGTAAACGAAATATTTTGATAGTTTGTAAACGAATCAAAAACAAAATTTGTTTTAAACACACAAGTACATACAGTCACTGTTGTTAAAGATTTAGTCTAAGATATTTTTAACACAATTTGTGTTTGTTTTCCACTTTGACTCATATATGATTTTAATTTTTACTTATGACCGCGAAATAGCGGAAAAAATGTGCAAAATTTCACCTGATAAATATTAATTTATCCAGTAGTAGTAGTAGACAAAAAATGTTTAAAGTTTGGTATTTCACATTCCTTTTCCTTTCTGCAACCATTAAACTTAGCATTAAAAACAAATGCTATGATCCTTTGGTAAAATTTATCAATTTTCTTGGGAAACTTGGTTCTCTCTTGACTAGAAAGAATACACTCAATTCCTACCTTAGACGAATGCCATGAATTGTCATTGATTTTATATTATACTTAAAAGCAATATCTTTTCCTTTGCAGTTCCACCTCCACCAGCATACTCTAGTACAATGAGAACACGTCGCATGACCCAAAGTACGATGCGTCCTACTATTCCTAAACCGAAACGTATCACAGGTAAGTAGAGCCAGTTACGACAAAAAACTTTTTTAACCCTATATCAATCCTTTGAGTACTCATACCGGATTCAGTTCAATTTTTAAATGTTCAATAATGAAAACGACTCAAATCGATAATTATCTCATCTTTTCTGCAAAAAACTGCACTGCTAAAAAATTCCAAATTATGAAGCTATTAATAATCAATCCTTAAATAAGAACATTTATTGACAGGATAAAGAGAAAATGAAAAAAAAAATAGAAAACTCTTCATTTTGAACACAAAGGGAAAAATTGCATTGAGCAGGATAAGATGTGGACCTAAGCAGGCTCACATCCTATCCAGCTCAATACTTATCAATCATTTAGAGCTGACAATAGACGAGGACGAAAGAGCGTGAGATTATCAAGTTCGCTCTAGGCGATAAAATAGCTCGCGCTGGCCAAGAACCTACGACATTCTGGAAAGAACTCTGTGGTGCTCTATTACAGATATTTTGACTCCATATTATTCTCTCCTCTATTAAAAACCATGACATTAATAAACAGGTATATCCTTAAACATTAGTAAACATGTATATTCTTAAACATTAATAAACAGGTATATCATTAAATATTAATAAACATGTATGTCCTTAAACTTTAAGAAACAGGTATATCCTTAAAAGTTAATAAATAGGTATATCCTTAAACGTTAACTCATTGACAAAGAGACTAACTCTATAAAATATGTTAATAGATTGCTGTCTATCATTCTCCTTGCTGATCGCTTGTCTGGCTAATGAAAACAGACAGGTTTCTCTTTATTTGTAACTTTTGATGTTGATTTAGATATCTTTGACAACCTGTTCTAATGACATTTTAATTAGCAAATTATTCAAATTTTTATTTCCTTTCAATTAATTTCGTATTTCATTTTCTTTCACTGCCTTAACTTTTTACCGCAAAGTAAATAATTGAATTAACTTGAATACCATTAACTTTGGCTGTTTACGGATGCTAATTTTTGGTATTAGACAAATAATTTCATTCTTTCTAAGTCTCCACCAATAATTCAATGAGGACAAACAGTGATGGTGAGTTCTTACCCGTCTGTGTTTCTTTATAGCACCCGTTCGTCAGAAATCAGATTAACGCGATATTTGCGTAAGTCGAAATCGTGATGTTGGGAATACCTGCATTCCGAGTAGCTATTAGAGCCGTGATAAGTGGAGGTTCATCGGGAGCATTGCTCCTGGGGACCCCCAAGTGAATGGACCCCTTCTAACTCTTCCTAGAAGTATCAGAAGTACGGTGTAGGAATTTGAAGAAGTTAAATAAGACACCACTAGTTATAATGGTATCATCATCATCATCATCATCCTCAAGCAGCCATGGGCTACGGAGGTCCAACCAGACCGTGCAATTTAGTGCTCCAAGCAACATCTACTGCATCTGGCCACTGCACACCAATTCTAACAAGGCCCTGTTTGACATTGTCTACCACCGCATCCTTGGTCTCCCCTTCTTTCTGAGGCCTTTAGTCACACTGTTCATAACCCTATTCGGCAATCTATAATTATTCATACGGGCAACATGGCCAAATCAACGGAGTCTCTCTCTGCACAATATGCTGCTTAAAGGAGGTTGCAAACTCCTTTGCCTAACCTCATCATTAGTTACAAAGTTGAACCACCTAATGCCCAAGATACTGCGTAAGCATCTGGAATCAAAAGCATTTAGTTTCCTGTTATCTTGTTTACAAAGTGTCCAGGTTTCACTACCATAACTAACCCTAGAAAGAACCAAATTATTATACAGTCTAATTTATCTTTAGGTGTATACGCCTATTTCTCCACACTCTCCATAGATTCTTAAAAGTCACGGCAGCAATCCCTATTCGTCTGTTAATCTCATGCCGCACATCACCATTATCTGTTACATAGCTCCCAAGATAATTAAACTGTGACACTTGCTCAAGACTGCAACCATTCAGATGAACTGAATCACAATCTGCCTGACCAATTTTCATCGCTTTAGTTTTCTCTCTGTTTATAATCAAACCTGCCCTATTACCAGTCTCATCAACAGCTCGAATGAAAGAGTTCATCTCATCAACATCATTTGCCAACAGGGCTAATTCATCAGCATAATCTAAATCAGAAATTTTCCTATATCCAATCCATTTAAGGCCAAAATCTTTCCCTTGAAGTGAATTTCGCATAACATAATCAATAACCAAGCTAAAAAGAAAGGGAGACAAAATGCACCCTTTTCGAACACCAGAAGTAATGCTAAACCAATTGCTACAAGCCTTACCAACTCTCACACACGACTCAGTGTTATTATAGAGAGCTTTCATTATGTTAACTAACTTCTTTGGTATACCATATGATTTCACAATCAACCACAAATTATGACGATCAACAGAGTCGAAAGCCTTTTTGAAATCAACAAAGCTAGCAACCAAAGGTTTCTGAAACTCTAAACATTTCTCAAGAATCTGCCTAAGTGAAAATATCTGATCCACACGTCCCCTACCACTTCTGAATCCACTTTGCTCATCACGCAATTGACTGTCAACCAGATTCTTAATTCTATTAAGCACAATCATGGAAAGAACTTTACCTGGAACAGAGAGTAGGCTGATACCCCTATAGTTATCACAAGAACTGCGATCACCTTTTTTGAAAATAGGGATAACAATAGCTCTGGTAAAATCCTTAGGAACCATGCCATTATCATAAAAGATATTCAGAATTTCAGTCATCCAAGGGGTAACCGAAACATTCCCAGCTGTAAGCATTTCCATAATAATTTCATCTACCCCTGGGGATTTATGTAGTTTAAGTTTAGAAACAGCCAAAATAACTTCAGATTGTGTTATAGGGCCAACATTAAAGCCACCAATGCATCTATCATCATTGCAAACAATGGGAGTAGAACTAACTACATTGTTTAGAACATCACTGAAATGCTCAGCCCACCTAGCCATGACAGAATCCTCACCTTCTATAATCTTACCTTGTTTATCTCTCAATCCCTGTATGCCTGTCCGTTTTCTACCACACGAAACATTAACTATCTGGTACAGCTCTCTGCTGTCTAACTGCTTCCTCGGCTTTGTCAGCCAAACCACCAAGCCAAAGATTTTTATCAGCAGCTAACTGATCTTTTACACGTTTATTAAGTTCTCTGTAATGCTTTCTATTAGGACTAGTAGGGTATTGATTAAGGACATTCCTGCAGTTCTTTCTTTCCGAAATAAGCTCAAGTGCCTTATCACTCAGATAATTCTGTCTCTTCTGCTCCTTTTTCCCTAAAAGAGTTAGTGTCCAAAAAAGCCTGTTTAAAATGGTCCCATTCTTCCTCAACTTCAGTAGTAAGCATACCATGACTGTCATAATGACTAAGTAACCTATCATGGTAAGCATTGGCTATAACTGGGTCTTTCAGAGCTTCAGTATTAAAAGTAAATTTTTTAACCCTAGCACAACACTTTTTAAGTTTAAGTTACAAGACACTTTTAACAATGTAATGGTCAGATCCAATTTCAGCTCCCTTATATGACCTGGTATTCCTAACAGAACTAGCCCATTTCCTGTTAATTAATATGTAATCAATCATATTCTTATGCAGCCCATCAGGTGAAACCCATGCGTATTTATGTATGTCGCGGTGTTTGTAATAAGTGTGTGTTATTCTGAATCCATTGAGTTTACTTACCTGTACGAGACGTTGCCCATTGCCATTGCAGCTACCAATACCAAAAGGGCCTATTCCTCCTCCCCAAAGGTCAGAGTCAGTACCAACTTTGGCATTGAAGTCACCAAAAACAAGGGTAATATCTCCTTTCTTGACAGAATTCAAAATATCCTGAAGTTGTTCATAAAACCTATCCTTCTCATCCTCATCGGAATCCTCAGTGGGGGCATAACAACAGATAACATTCAAGTCTTTAACGCTAGTCTGAAATTTTGCTGTAAGATACCATTCATTAATGCACTCATATCCTAGTAGAGCATCACTAGTGTATCTGCTGAGAAGCAGACCCACGCCTTGGTGATGCTTATTGTCGTCCCTCCCTGAAAAGAGAAATTTAAGGTTATTTTTAAGAATCTGACCTTTATTTGACCATCTCTCTTGCAAGCCGAGAATATCTAAATTATAATGGTGGAATTCTTGTGTGAATCAAATCTTGTTTGACATCAAGAGAAAAAGCTCTGTGCAGAGTCCTCACATTCCACCTACCTATGGAGAGAAAATGGTTAGTGGGATGTTTAAAGAAACTATGTTTATTTCGAGAGGGAATGCCGACAATATTAAACAGCCCCCTAATCGCAGACATGGGGCAAAGACCCGTTCCCCCACTACTAAAGGCTGAAGCCATCTACACTGGAAGACTTACTCCAATGTAGAATTTGACGATGCCAATAGAAGCAAAGAGTTCAGGTGCCTGCGATGACTTCTGCTCAGGATTATCCACCAACTGATAAACATATCCTGTGAATCTATTCACTTGGGGATGTCAACCCACAAACAAACAGAAAACACAGCGGAAGATTTTCCCTCCACAGAAGCCAGTGCAGTTTTCCCTCCCTGAATTCCCTCCACAGAAGCCACAGACCAGTGCAGCAAAATCAGGATCCATAATCAAGCTCAGAGCCATATATCTGTCCAGTGGGTTTATATGGTCAGCACCAGGACCCTGTGTGGTTGACCACTCCTCAGCAGGGTAGAAAAAAAAGAAAAGTAGCCATAGTTGTCCAGATCAGTATGCCACACTAATCTGGCAGCCCTCCCCTTCCGTTCACTTCCACAAGAGAGTATCTCTTTTGAAAGGCACTAATGGTCTGCACCACGAGAAGGCGGGGTCGGATATTTGGTGCTAGGCCTGGCCGGTTTTATGCATCATCACAAGGGATTGGTGCATAGCTCTCCTTCCAGTGACTGACTACCTAACTACCATTTACATATTATTATAGTATAAAAAAAGAGAAATATTTTCATTTTTATTAAATATGGTCAAAATAAGAATTCAGATTTACAGATAATTTTATTTTAATTTCATAGCAGTCTTTAAACGAAAATTGTCTGAAAAAATTGGAATGGGGGACTCCAAATGGAGAGTATAATTATAAAGTAGCTTTACAACTACTTCATTTTTCACACAACGGAAAACGGATGATATAACAATGAAGAAAAGTTTGATTTTCATCGCTTTCCAAAAGTTACAGGCTTCCTTTTTACTGTAAAAAAACCTTAACACTCTCTTGTTAGAACTTCTAACTTTTGCTGCCTTCTGTAAATTTTTTTTTTTGGACTTTTTCCACACTATGTCATATATCGTGTTTAGAAAATAGAACTTCTATATGTGTTTCTGGTACAACTAACTCAACACGTCCAAAGGACTTTCCTTGACCATAAAACACGGATGTAAATGGACGAATGTACAACAAAGTAGAATTGTTGACCTGCTACTAAATATAGTAAGTTCGTTCCATTGACTCCTAGTGATACTGTACAACTCTAATCCATTAAAGGAAACAAATTCTAATGTTACAATACGCGATATAAAAGAGATAAAAAAAACAAAGAAAAATAATTTTTTATGCTAAACAGCCGTATAATGTATTTAATACCGATATTGTTACCGCTGTAAAAATTCTACACTTACTACATTGGTGTTCGCAATCACTTGGCCAGGCAGTGTATAATATATGTATTGTCTTAAAACTTGTTGCTGTTAATGTTTCGTTTAAATAAAAATATATTTGAAATGAAATTCAACTGAAGTGAAATTAAAACTGAATTGAAAATATAAATTCCCTTTTCTGCAGAAAGATCATTAATATCAACATTTTCACTTGTAAACTTTGTGTTGTTTTTCAAGTTAATATTAATTGTAAATTCTTTTACTGCTAAAAATAAAGCGAAAGAAGTTGTTAAAAGTGTTAAGAGATACCTCTCCCGTCCTTTTCCATCTGAGAGTTCAAACAGTGATACAGAGAAATAAACTTTCAGGGCCACACTAATACATTAGTTCTATTGACCTGCACCCTCTTTGTGTTTTATGCATTATTTTTTTCCTGAAATATTTTGGTTGTACCATGAAACGATACATTTCTGGAAACTGATTTGGAATCAATACTTTCAGCAACTATAGAAAGCCTTTCATTTATAATCATACTGATTAAAATACCAGTGGTAGTGAATTTAACTAGTTTAAATTAATAATTACTATAGTTTGCAAATGAATTAAAACGAAATATATTTTGAACACAAGTACATACAGACAATCTAAGATATTTTGAATGCAATTTGCGTTTGTTTTTCTACTTTGTCTCATATGTGATTTTAATTTTCACATATGACCGCGAAATAGCGGAGAAAATGTACAAAATTTCACCTGATAAATATTAATTTATCCAGTAGTAGTAGTAGTCAAAAAAATGTTTAAAATCTGGTATTTCACATTCCTTTTCCTTTCTACAACCATTAAACTTAGCATTAAAAACAAATGCTATGATCCTTTGGTAAAATTATCAATTTTCTTGGGAAACTTGGTTCTCTCTTGACTAGAAAGAATACGCTCAATTGCTACCTTAGACGAATGCCATGAATTGTCATTGATTTTATATTCTACTTAAAAGCAATTTCTTTTCCTTTGCAGTTCCACCTCCACCAGCACACTCTAGTAAAATGAGAACACGCCGCATGACCCAAAGAACGATACGTCCTACTATGCCTATAACGAAACGAATCACAGGTAAGTAGAATCAGTTACGACAAAGAATTCTTTTTAACCCTATATCAATCCTTTGAGGTACTCATCCCGGATTCAGTTCAATTTTTAAATGTTAAATAATGAAAACGACTCAAATCGATAATAATCTCATCTTTTCTACAGAAAACTGCACTGGTGAAAAATTCCAAAATATGAAGCGAATTGAAAAAAGGGTGTGACAGGAAATATCGCCTTCAATAAAAATCCCTCCTTAAATAAGAACATTTATTGACAAAAGGAAAAATAGAAAACTCTACATTTTCAACACAGAGGGAAAATTTGCATTGAGCAGGAAAAGATGTGGACCTAAGGAGGCTCACATCGTATCCTGTTCAATTCTTATTATCCATTTATAGCTAAGAACAGACACGGACGAAAAAGCGTGAGATGATCAAGTTCGCTCAAGGCGATAAAATAGCTCGCGCTGGCCAAGAACTTACGACCTTCTAAAAACAACTCTGTGGTGCTCTGTTACAGATTTTTTGACTCCATATTATTCTCTCCTCTACTAAAAAACATGACATTAATAAACAGGTGTATCCTTAAACATTAGTAAACAGATATGTCCACAAATATTAATAAACAGGTATATCTTTAAATATTAATAAACATGTATGTCCTTAAACTTTAAGAAACAGGTATATCCTTAAAAGTTAATAAATAGGTATATCCTTAAACGTTAACTCATAGACAAAGAGACTAACTCTATAAAATATGTTAATAGATTGCTGTCTTTCATTCTCCTTGCTGATCGCTTGTCTGGCTAATGAAAACAGACAGGTTTCTCTTTCTTTGTAACTTTTGATGTTGATTTAGATATCTTTGACAACCTGTTCTAATGACATTTTAATTAGCAACTTATTCAAATTTTTATTTCCTTTCAATTAATTTCGTATTTCATTTTCTTTCACTGCCTTAACTTTTTACCGCAAAGTAAATACCTGAATTAACTTGAATTCCATTAACTTTGGCTGTTTAGGGATGCTAATTTTTGGTATTAGGCAAATAATTTCATTCTTTCTAAGTCTCCACCAATAATTCAATGAGGACAAACTGTGATGGTGAGTTCTTACCCGTCTGTGTTTCTTTATAGCACCCATTCGTCAGAAATCAGATTAACGCGATATTTGCGTAAGTCGAAATCGTGATATCGGGAATACCTGCATTCAGAGTAGCTATTAGAGCCGTGAAAAGTGGAGGTTCATCGGGAGCATTTCTCTTGTGGCCCCCCAAGTGAATGGACCCCTTCTAACTCTTCATAGTAGTATCAGAAGTACGGGGTAGGAATTTAAAGAAGTTAAATAAGATACTACTAGTTATATTGGTATAAAAAAGAGAAATATTTTCATTTTTATTAAATAAGATCAAAATACAATTTCAGAATTACAGATAATTTTATTTTAATTTCATAGAAGTCTTTAAACGAAAATTATCTGAAAAAATTGGAATGGGGACTCCAAATGGAGAGATGTAATTATAAAGTAGCTTTGCAACTTCAGACCTATACAACTACTTTATTTTTCACTCAACGGAAAACGAATGATATAACAATGAAGAAAAGTTTGATTTTCATCGGTTGACGAAAGATTACACGCTTCCTTTTTACTGTAAAAAAAACATTACCCTCTCTTGTCATAACTTCTAACTTTTGCTACCTTCTGTGAAATTTTTTTGCACTTTTTCCCTCCTTTATGTCAATTATCGTGTTTATGTGAATTACCGTTTTTAATTTATCAATTTTCTTGGGAAATTTGGTTCTCTCTTGACTAGAAAGAATACGCTCACTTGCTACCTTAGACGAATGCCATGAATTGTCATTGATTTTATATTCTACTTAAAAGCAATTTCTTTTCCTTTGCAGTTCCACCTCCACCAGCACACTCTAGTACAATGAGAACACGCCGCATGACCCAAAGAACGATACGTCCTACTATGCCTATAACGAAACGAATCACAAGTAAGTAGAATCAGTTACGACGAAGAATTCTTTTTAACCCTATATCAATCCTTTGAGGTACTCATCCCGGATTCAGTTCAATATTTAAATGTTAAATAATGAAAGCGACTCAAATCGATAATAATCTCATCTTTTTTGCAAAAAACTGCACTGCTAAAAAATTCCAAATTATGAAGCTAATTGAAAAAAAGGGTGTGACATGAGATGTTGCATTCCATAAAAATCACTCCTTAAATAAGAACATTTATTGACAGGAAAAAGAGAAAATGGAAAAAAATAGAAACAGTTCATTTTCAATACAAAGGAAAAAGTTGCATTCAGCAGGATAGGATGTGTACTTAAGCAGGCTCACATCCTCTCCAGCTCAATACTTATTAATCATTAAGAGCTAACAATAGACGAGGAAGAAAGAGCGTGAAATTATCAAGTTCGCTCAAGGCGATAAAATAGCTCGCTCTGGCCAAGAACATATGACATTCTGGAAACAACTCT
Organism: Ryuthela nishihirai; assembly: GCA_038380435.1. NCBI lineage: Eukaryota > Metazoa > Arthropoda > Arachnida > Araneae > Heptathelidae > Ryuthela > Ryuthela nishihirai. The sequence goes on along the minus strand of JAWZYU010000024.1, from coordinate 32,842,734 downwards.
GTGGTGCTCTGTTACAGATTTTTTGACTCCATATTATTCTCTCCTCTATTAAAAACCATGACATTAATAAACAGGTATATCCTTAAACATTAGTAAACATCTATATTCTTAAACATTAATAAACAGGTATATCATTAAATATTAATGAACATGTATGTCCTTAAACTTTAAGAAACAGGTATATCCTTAAAAGTTAATAAACAGGTATATCCTTAAACATTAACTCATAGACAAAGAGACAAACTCTATAAAATAAGTTAATAAATTCATTCTCCTTGCTGATCGCTTGTCTGGCTAATGAAAATAGACAGGTTTCTCTTTCTTTGTAACTTTTGATGTTGATTTAGATATCTTTGACAACCTGTTCTAATGACATTTTAATTAGCAGCTTATTCAAATTTTTATTTCCTTTCAATTAATTTCGTATTTCAATTTCTTTCACTGCCTTAACTTTTTACCGCAAAGTAAATACCTGAATTAACTTGAATTCCATTAACTTTGGCTGTTTAGGGATGCTAATTTTTGGTATTAGGCAAATAATTTCATTAGTTCTAAGACTCCAGCAATAATTTAATGAGGAAAAACTGCGATGGTGAGTTCTTTCCCATCTGTGCTTGTTTATATCACCGTTCGTGAGAAATCAGATTAACGCGATATTTGCGTAAGTCGAAATCGTGCATATCGGGAATACCTGCATTCAGAGTAGCTATTAGAGCCGTGCAAAGTGGAAGTTCATCGGAAGCATTGCTCCTGGGGCCCCTCAAGTCAATGGACCCCTTCTAACTCTTCATAGTAGTATCAGAAGTACGGGGTAGGAATTTAAAGAAGTTAAATAAGATACTACTAGTTATATTGGTATAAAAAACAGAAATATATTCATTTTCATTAACTAAGGTCAAAATAAGAATTCAGAATTACAGATAATTTTATTTTTATTTCATAGCAGTCTTTAAACGAAAATTATGTGAAAAAATTGGAATGGATGACTCCAAATGGAGAGAGTAATTACAAAGTAGCTTTACAACTTCAGACCTATACAACTACTTTATTTTTCACACAACGGAAAACGAATGATATAACAATGAAGAAAAGTTTGATTTTCATCGGTTTCCAAAAGATTACAGGCTTTCTTTTTACTGTAAAAAAAAACATTAGCCTCTCTTGTCAGAACTTCTAACTTTTGCTACCTTCTGTTAAATTTTTTTGCACTTTTTCCCTCCTCTATATCAATTATCGTGTTTACAAAACAGAACTTCTATATGTGTTCCTCGTACAATTAAACTCAAGATGTCCAAAGGACTTTCCCTGACCGTAAAACCCGGATGTAAATCGACGAATATAGAACAATAAAGATTGTTGACCTGCTATTAAATGTAGTAAGTTCGTTCCATTGACTCCTAGTGATACCGTACAACTCTAATCCATTAAAGAAAACAAATTCTAATGTTACCATACGCGATATAAAAGATCTAAAAAAACAAAGAAAATAATTTTTTATGCTAAACAGCTGTATAATATATTTAATACCGATATTGCTAGCGCTGTAAAAATTCTTTACTTATCTGGAATGTATCTGGAAAATATTACATTGGTGTTGGCAATCACTTGGCCAGGCAGTGTATAATATATGTATTATCTTATAAATTGCTGCTGTTAATGTTTCGTTCAAATAAAAATATATTTGAAATGAAAATGAATTGAAGTGAAATTGAAACTGAATTGAAAATCTAAATTCCCTTTTCTGCAGAAAGACAATTAATATCAACATTTCCCCTTGTAAACTTTATGTTGTTTTTCAAGTTAATATTAAATGTAAATTCTTTTACTGCTAAAAAAAAAGCGAAAGAAGTTGTTAAAAGTGTTAAGAGATACCTCTCCCGTCCTTTTCCATCTGAGAGTTCAAACAGTGATACAGAGAAATAAACTTTCAGGGCCACACTAATACATTAGTTCTATTGACCTGCACCCTCTTTGTGTTTTATCATTATTTTTTTTCTGAAATATTTTTTTTGTACCATGAAATGATACATTTCTGAAAACTGAGATGGAATCAATAATTCCCGCAACTATAGAAAGCCTTTCATTTATAATTATACTGATTAAAATACCAATGGTAGTAAATTTAACTAGTTTAAATTAATAATTACAATAGTTTGCAAATGAATTAAAACGAAATATATTTTGAACACAAGTACATACAGGGTTGGGTTGTTTGGGTTGTTTTACCTCTGAGCGGCACTTTTTTGCACACCATGGGCTAAATGGCCAGGTCACATGGACCCCGAAGGCTCAGAGAAGGTTGGGGGAGGGGACCCACTGGAACAGCTGTTGGGAGACAGATGGAAGCCTCCCGTCAAGGCCATCCAGTGTGTTCTTTAACGTGCACAGGGTATGACTCTCCCGCACACGGGGCCACGGCTTAACGTCCCATCCGACGGACGGCGGCCTTTCCAAGCCCATCGGTGTCCCCTACTGACCGTGGGCAGGGCAGGGAATTTTGCGCAGATAAATCTCAACGCTGACCCAGCTGGGACTCGAACCTGGGAACTACAGATTACGAGCCTGGCGCGCTACCGACTGAGCCATCCCCGCCCCAAGTACATACAGACAATCTAAGATATTTTGAATGCAATTTGCGTTTGTTTTTCTACTTTGACTCACATATGATTTTAATTTTCACATATGACCGCGAAATAGCCGAAAAAATGTACAAAATTTCACCTGATAAATATTCATTTTTGCAGTTGGAATAGTAGTCTAAAAATTGTTTAAAATTAAGTATTTCGCATTCTTTTTCCTTTCTACAACCATTAAACTTAGCATTAAAAACAAATGTTTGAACCTTTGGTAGAATTTATCAATTTTTTTGGGAAATTTTGTTCTCTCTTGACTAGAAAGAATACGCTCACTTGCTATCTTAGACGAATGTCATGAATTGTCATTGATTTTATATTCTACTTAAAAGCAATTTCTTTTCCTTTGCAGTTCCACCTCCACCAGCACACTTTAGTACAATTAGAACACGCCGCATGACCCAAAGTACGATACGTCCTACTATGCCTATAACGAAACGAATCACATGTAAGTAGAATCAGTTACGACAAAGAATTCTTTTTAACCTTATATAAATCCTTTGAGCTACTTATCTGGGATTAGGTTCAATTTTTAAATGTTAAATAATGAAAGCGATCAAAGCAATAATTATCTCATCTTTTCTGCAAAAAAACTGCACTGGCGAAAAATTCCAAAATATGAAGGTAATTGAAAAAATATTGTGCCATGAAATATTACATTCAATAAAAATCCCTCCTTAAATAAGAACATTTATTGAGAAAAGTAAAAATAGAAAACTCTTCATTTTCAACACAAAGGGAAAAATTGCATTGAGCAGGATAAGATGTGGACCTAAGGAGGCTCACATCGTATCCTGTTCAATTCTTATTAACCATTTATAGCTAAGAGCAGACACGGACGAAAGAGCGTGAGATGACCAAGTTCGCTCATGGTTATAAAATAGCTTGCACCGATCATGAACCTACAACAGTCTGGAAACACGTCAGTGGGCCTATTTCAGATATTTTGACCACTTATTACACTTATTACACTGGATGCCGTCCCGTGGCCGAGTGGTCAGCGCGCTTGGCTACTAACCTACGGGACCTGGGTTCGAGCCCCGGGTAAGGCATGGATGTTCGTGTTGTTTTCTGCTGAGGTCCTGCCATCCTCTCAGATCTTCTACTGTGGCATATAAACTGACAGGCTCCTGTCAGACCTCTGTGGCAAGCAGCTGCTTGAGGGGGTATTTATTTATTTATTACACTAGTCTGCATAAAAATCCTCCCTCGAAAGAAATGGGTGTACTTTATCGATTTGAGGGTGCTTAATCTGAATATGGCATCCAAATGTGTTTATCAGACAATTGTTGCAAGCGGTCTGGGAGGAGCATGGAGAAAGGTTCCACCAAGACATATTCAAAATGGGAATATGTTGACAGATTACTGTTAGGCCCTGCAGCGATGGCTCCAGAGGTAAAATATAAACGACAAATGACAACAAAATGTTTTCTGTAGAAATATGTACACGTATCAGGATTTATTAGTGGCAGCTTCAACTTTTTATAATGAAAATAAATATTTGATAAAATATATTATCTCTCTGAGTAAAATAGTTTTTTTTAGTTAAACCCATATCTTCAGAACACTGTAGGTGATACAACAAATTGACTGTCAGATTCGGATTCACCACTCTAAGGAAAATAAAATCAGACAGAATTTAAAAGAGATGGAAAAAAAAAATTTTTTTTTCTTCCCGACCAGTGTTATTCTTTCCTCTATTAAAAACTCTTAACCTTAATAGTTTACTTAAACATTAATATACCTGTTTATTAATGTTGAAAAATATACCTTTATTTATATTTAAAAATATGCCTGTTTATTTATGTTTAAAACTATACCTGTTGAATAATATTTTAGATGATACCTTTTATTAATTTTTTATTATATAACATTAATAAACAGGTATATTCTTAAATATTAATATACAAGTATATTTTAAAAAAATTAATAGGCAGGTATATTCTTATACATTAACAAACAGGTATATTCTTAAACATTAATAAACAGAAATATCCTTAAACATTAATAAACATGTATATCCTTAAATATTAATAAACAGATATATCCTTAAATATCAATAAACAGGTATACCCTTATACATTAACAACCAGGTATATTCTTAAACAGTAATAAACGTCCCATCAAAAACCTACGGAAAAGTTTTTGCCTTAGTCATTAATTTACGGTAGATTTGTACCGACCAAAGCAACCATCTGTGCAGTTCAAAGGGGTTAGAAGATGAAAAGAACGACAAGGTAAAAACTCTTCTTCGTATATCCTCTATGATTTGCCTTAAACACTTCGATCTTTTTTTTTTCGTCTTTACTGGACTGCATTTCGACCACTTTTCATGGATCACGTTTTGTCAGTGAGAAAGAAGGCTTAGAAAAATCGATGTCCGTCGGATGAAACTTTAAACCGTGGCCGCAGGAGTGCTATAAACAGAGCAAATGGCTTTGTTGGGAAACTATAATGTGTCCAGTGGATTCCCTACGCGCCTCTAATCTTTTGGGGTGCTCGACACCAGGCACGTTAGTACATTGTGTTTTTCAAAAACCTTGTCTCAGAGATAAAAACATCCTATGTAAGCTTTATGCTTTCACATCTGCTCTGCTTAGAAACGTGATTCAGTAGCCCTGCTGCTGACTAATTATTCCCATATTGAATATATTGTAGATATGTGAAATATATCCAATAGATGCTTATTCTGCTGCTTTTTCATATTAAAAATTTAATTCATGATGTTTTTTCCCATTTACTCTTTTTTTTATTTTTCCAGTTATCCCGACAGTGCCGGTATTAGTTCACTTCACATCCACTACTAAAGGATCGACAGGTACAGTTTACTATATCATCTATTACCGAAAGTTTTACTATTTGACGGGAATTGTATAAATGAACAAATATTTGCATTATTTAACAAAAAAGTAGTTAATTTCAGTTTATTATTATATGAAAGCTTTAAACTCTCCTTTTACCATATTATCTTCTGTAATTGTTCCATTACAAACTTATTTACAAGCGAGTTTCATTCATATTAATGTCGTTTTTCCTCTGAATTCAATTGTATCGTTTATTAAGCAAAGCTTTTAAAGCATCATTACTATTCCACTTTCATTTAGTTGTCGATTTAATTACACTTTAAGGGACATTAAGATTAATGTTTGTCATTTGTGTTTTAGTAACATGATGTAAAATCAAGGAGGAGCAGGCCCCTTACCCAGAATCTGGTTTCAGGGGGTTTCAAGAATTTAATTTTGGGGAGGGTCCGAGAATTCATTTTTCGGGAGGGGTCTGAAAATAAGACTTGTGCAGGGTTGCGCAATTGCTAAGATATTTCAAAAGAAAAAAATGTTAAAATGATGTTCTCTGTGGAATAAAATTTCATCGTTGTTTTAAAATTCTATTTTTTATAGTGTCGAACATATACTTTGGGGTTAAAATAAAATTATACAACAACACCTGTTTCGGATTTAAAAGTTTTAAATTAGTAGTTTGAGGTTTTTTGATCTCTAGGAATCAACATTGGTAGAAATAAAAGTTGAAATTAGACTATTTTGGTTGGTTGGTTGTTTTACCTCTGAGCGGCACTTTTTTGCACACCATGGGCTAAATGGCCAGGTCACATGAACCCCGAAGGCTCAGAGAAGGTTGGGGGAGGGGACCCACTGGAATAGCTGTTGTGAGACAAATGGTAGCCTCCCGTCAAGGCCATCCAGCATGTTCTTTAACGTGCACAGGGTATGGCTCTCCCGCACACGGGGCCACGGTTTAACGTCCCATCCGACGGACGGCGGCCTTTCCAAGCCCATCGGTGTCCCCTACTGACCGTGGGCAGGGCGGGGAATTTTGCGGAGATAAATCTCAACGCTGACCCAGCTGGGACTCGAACCTGGGAATTACAGATTACGAGTCTGGCGCGCTACCGACTGAGCCACCCCCGCCCCAGAAATTAGACTAAAAGAGAAAATGCATGAAACCATCTATTCTTCATAGATTGGTTGATTTATTATTTTGGATTTTGCGGAACTCTATCATTCTTGAAAACAAAGTTGCTTTAATTACTCCAAGTAATCATCTCTGTCTCAATTTCAAATAAATTGAAATCCGTCAGATACTTACTGCTTCTTCCGAAATATATTTTTTTTATTCTCTCTTCTTATTTAAATATTTATCTAAGCTTTCTATTTGTTTAATGGAGTGAATTTTATAGTTATAACGAAATAGTTAAAAATGAGACATCATAGTTATTGCAACACAGATATCAACAATTTAAATTCTCACAAAATTAATTATACATAAGGGTATTGATCTGTAGCAAAGGGACCGAACAAAATTGCAGAAAAGGGAACTTCAAGAAAGAAATCAGACTTTTATGATTTTAAAATACCAAATTTCAATACTGCTCTTTCCATTAAAATACAATGTTCTGTGCTTAGTTATGTAGATTCATTATCCAGAACTCTTTAAAACAGAATTTTTATACACTAAAGGGTAAATTCTAACAGGGTGAAAGTTATTTCTTAATTTCCGTGTAAATTTAGGAGCGATTTTGTTTGCATAAGTTTAATACCATAATTCACATGCTATTCAAGTGAGAATCACAAAACCTGTTTTATGAAAATAAAAATTTTAAACAAATTCCCAAAGGTACAAATTTTAGTAAGTCTTTTTTTAGAGTGATATAGAGAAAAAACAGATCTGATTAGGTAATTAAGGCTTCATTATGGAAAACCTGATGAATAAAAGCAGTTAAATTATATATCAATAGAAAGTAATTTTTATCTATAATACAATAACAAAAATCAAAACAAGATTTCCGTTTATTGTTCATATTTATATTTTTCATTATAATACTTTAAAACAAGAGCTAGAAATGCAGAAGGGGGTTTTTCGCTGTTCATAATTCATAGGATTTTTCTGGTATGTTTATGGATATAGAAGACCGATATTTTAGTAATTGGAAAACTCTACTCAAATCTTATTCTCAAACCTCTTCACCCCCCAAAACTAAAATCTCAGACCCCCCAAGAAACTAAATTAAATCCGCGGTACGTGCCCGGTCACAGAAGTGAAATTAATGCCTGGGGCTGATTCGTGGCGTAGATCTCAGAAACGTTGGGTGAGAGCACAAATTGAACTTCGAATGATACAATGAAAAAATTTCTCGGACCCTCCCGCCCGTAACTAAACCTTGGGTACATGCCTGCCAGTCTCTACCCAATTCTTAGACTTTCGAGATCCTGAATCATTCTGTGCACAGAAGTACCGTTTAGAGATGTAACAACCCAGCCAACTTCTCAAACGTGAGTGAGAATTATTTTCAGCGCTGTCAACGAGTGCAAATTCTTGGTACCATATCGATCTAAAACTTTTAAATTGCATTTATTATATTTCATCTGTACCTGTAAAAACTAATCAGCGAAAACATATTTTTCCATCTGAATTTTATTTCTATTTCAAGGATGGAGAAAATATTGTAGTATTAATGACATTGTGTACATACATCGTTGCAGCACCCCTTGTACATCAGTGTACGGAAAAAGAGCTGCACGAATGGGTTGTTTCTGTTTACGAATGCGTCAAACTAAGGATAATGAAGGAATACAAGCTCACCCCTGAAAGTTTCACGATAAAGGATACCGCAAGGTAAGATTTTGAGATTTACTCAAATACTGAATCTACAAGTTTCACAAGCATAGTTTTGAGATGGGAAGTATAGAGGTTGATTTTCAAGAAAAACATTTTTCCATAATTATAAAAGCACCAATTTACTGTTTTTTCGAGTTCCAATTGTACCAGCATTAAAATTGATATCTGTTAAATCCCATTCTATCACCTCTCGTTAGTTGAAACTGAACTAGGTTGGGAGAGTTCAATAAACATACCATATGACATGTTTTCAGAAGGTTACGGGTTCTATTACCACTTCGTCCGAAACTTAATGTTTTTCATTTCACTCTTTTAAAAATACATTCTTTTTGATGGATATTGTTTATTATATTATTCATATATATATTTTATTATGTTTTTTCTGCTAAGGATAAATTTTTTTGTATGCTTTTAACATGATAAAGTTTGGTTATATTTATTTTCGTATGGTCATGAGCTTGAAAGGTATGTTTCAGTGCTATGGAAAAGTCTCTTTGGACAGATTGAAGAATCCGTTAATGATAACTAGAATTCAAATTTTGAAATGGTCTCTTGGAGAAGGTATTCCTTATTTTGCTGTTGGTCCCAAATGAATTAAACAGCTAATTGCAATGTTAAAACAGGAATGTAATTTTAAGGATTTCAGATAATATTTAATTTACGGGACCCCAATGTCTCACGTAGCTATATCTGGCGGCCCATTCCCCTCCAAGCAATGACTAGTATATTAGATACAATTTGTTAATCGAACGTCAATTGACAATTCATTCTAGAACTTTATCGTAGTGCTAAGTGTTCTGTTCGTCATGTCCAAAAACAGCGAATTGGTCAGTGGGCATTGGTAACACGATATTACTACTCTCAGGAGGGGCGGGGGTGGCTCAGTTGGTAGCGCGCCAGGCTCGTAATCTGTAGGTCGCAGCTTCGAGTCCCACCTGGACCAGCGTTGAGATTTATCTCCGCAAAACTTCCTGCCCTTCCCTCGCTCAGTGTGGGACACTGATGGGCTTGGAAAGGCCGCCGCCCGTCGGATGGGATATAAAGCCATATCCTGTGCACATTAAAGAACACGTTGGATGGTTTTGACAAGAAGTTACCATCTTTCTCCTAACAGCTATCCAGTGGGTTCCCTCCCCCAACCTTCTCTGAGCCCTCGGGGTTCTTGTGACCTGACCATTTAGCCCATTGTGTGAAAAATAGTGCCTCTCAGAGGTAAAACAATGTTATTTTCCACGGAGTCAGATGCTATTGAGTGTGGTTGAGGAAAACGAAGGCGTCATACTCATACTTATTTTATAACTGAAGGAACGGAATGATTCGATTCAAATGAAATAGCATTATTCCAGCTACCTGTCAAACATGGTAGATTCGATGCCACATTATATTCAAACGGTTAGCAAGGAACTTTGCAGTTCTGTATCTTACTGAGTACGGTTTCTAATATTTAAAGCAAGCAATGCAATATATTATGCCAGTGGTTCTCAACCTTTTATGCTTCACGTACCCCCTGGAAATGTGTATGTAACTGGCGTACCCCTTGTATAGATAGATAAAACTATAGTTACAGTATAACAATGTGAATAAAATAAAACATATATATCAGTGGTTCTCAACCTTTTATGCTACACGTACCCCCTGGAAATGTGTATGTAACTGGTGTACCCCTTGTATAGATAGATAAAACGATAGTTATAGTATAACAATGGTTATTTTTATTTTGTTACTAGATCTAGCAACATTTGCGCTCTCACGGCGTACCCCAAAATATTTTACCGCGTACCCCACGTTAGAACCCCTACATTAAGCGATTAATAAGGTAGTGTGACTTAAGGACCATATGAAATAAAAATCCTGTCCACGGTCGCATTTTAAAAATAATCCTGTCCCCTGTTAGCCTTTAACTGAAAGCAGATATATACCTCCGTTGAAAACCAATCTATTTGAGACATTTGGTGAGCTTAGTTACAAATCTTCAAAAAACAGCATGTGAGATGACGTAATGAGGTCCTATCAGGTGTCTTTAAAGATGTTTGCTAAGAAATCTTATTGTATACATCGTTGTAACAAAACAAAGATAGAAAGTTATAATTGACGAGTTATCAATAGGAAAAAAAAAATTTTTAAAGAGTATGAATTTTTACATTGGCATTTGTAGGTTATTTTGGAACAAAGCATATTTTTTTTCTAATTCATTGCTGTCCGTACATTGGGTATGCCTGGGACAAACTCTTCATAAATTTCTATAACCGTAAATTCTAGAACTCAAAACTAATCAGAATGATTTGTAATTAATAAAAAGAAAAACAGTAGAAGTAGTAAACAAGTTTCAAATATATATATATGTTCATTTTGACATTTCCTTTGTTTTCATTTTTCCCACAGTATCGTCCAAAGCATAAGTTTTTGCATAATAGAACTTGGCCATCTATCTTGTGGATGCGAAAATAACTTAATTGTATTTAACAAAGTGATGAAGAAAATAAGTTTAGTATTATCAAGTATTATAGATGAGATTAAAGAAAATGGTAAGCATCATGAGATCGCTTATTAAAATCATTTTACATAGTCATGGGCATCGGTAGACTGAATTCAAAGGAAAACGTTCAACTCTTAATCTCCAACAACTTGAAATAGCTTCAAAAATAAGTTCTTTTTCATGTGTGCCCTCACTTAGAAATACATAAATGAGAACATATAATGAATCGCCCCAACTCTGAAATATATCTACCGACGCCCATGTCCATTACTACAATAGTTGCTTTCGAAATAAAAATTTATTATAATTTCAATAATCCCCTTAAAAGTTATATTTTTGGATCAGTGCTTTTCAACCGTTAATAATTGACATCAGTGGTGTAGCCAACTCAATGATCATGGGTTTAAAACCCTCTCTCCATTAGTAAATTGCTTTTAAATCATTATTTATTCAATTTGCATTTCAAAAAAAGGTTCAGAACAAGTTTCGAATCCTCTCCATTCCCATCAGATGTCTCGTTTTCGTTACTGATTTAAATGATAATACACATCAAAATAATGACGAGTTCAAGATATCTAGACCAAGGCAGTTCTCCTACATCCCCCTCCCCAAAGATTTACACCTAAATCATATATATTGTAAACCCGGGGTCATCTGAAAGAAATGTAGATATTTTAAAGCTTAATATTTCATTAACTGAAGACTTACAAAAGTGATATAGAAAGCATCGGAACGTTAGACCTGGGCAAAAGTTTTAGGCATCAGGCAGTCAGAGAATTATATAATCAATAACTTATACTATATAACAAAAGCAAACTGTAATTTAATTAAAATTCACTATTTTAATGCGAATTCGTTTTGTAGAAGTTGGACTTCTTGTCCTCTATACGTTCTTTTTCTCTTTTCCAAATTTAATTTATTTGTCATCAGTAGCTCGCGGGCCGCACAAAAGTGGCACCAAGCAATGATTTGCCCAGGCGTGGGCTAAAGGCTAAATTTACTGAAATGGATTACTGGCGACAATAAGTTGAGACTTTCCAAACTTAATTTTTATGCATGAATAGATCGGTTCGACGTTTACGTAGAGCCAATAATTCGCCAATCGGATATTGGCGTCAGTATCCACGTCAGTGTAAACTTGCCTCAACTCCGTAACTATGTAAAGCAGTTCGGTTACCAGATTGTCAAAGTAAACTATAAGTAGAAATGCATTTTACAAGAGTATGAGAAAATTAGTTTTCGTTGAATGGCAACTTCGCCATCACAGCAAAGTAATTCGTATGTTACCTTGTGATCTTTCTAATTTGATAACGTTTCCTGCAACATGCGAAATTTTAAAACACGGTGCTTATAACTTTTTTAACTTAAATGCATCAAAATTTCTAAAATAAGAAATTAAAATTTTCCCCATATTTTATTTCTCTCCTTTCTTTTCTTCTCTTGTTAACGGCTGCCCAAGACTGATTTATTTGGGTGATTCTGTCCTGGTGTATCTAGGTAGCTTTGGTACTGTTAGACTATTACTTGCGACCGTAACGCAAAAAGGAGGGCGGGGAGGCTCAGTCGGTAGTGCTCCAAGCTCGTAATCTGCAATTCCCAGGTTCGAGTCTCACCTGGGCCAGCGTTGAGAGTTCTCTCTTCAAACCCCCACCCTGCCCTCGGTCAGTAGGGGGCACCCATGGGCTTTGAAAAACTGCCATCCGTCGGATGGGAAGTAAAACCACGTCCCGTTGTGTGGGATAGAGCCATACACTGTGCATCTGTTCCTTAACAGCTGTCCATGAGTCCTCTGCCCCCAACCTTCTCTGAGCCCTCGGGGTTTTTGTGACCTAGCCATTTCTGGTATGAGCAAAAAAAGTGCAACTCAGACGTAAAACAATCCAACTGTATCGCAATGTGTTTCAACTTGCGCACACTGATCCTTGCCCTTAAAGAGTCGCTGTGTTGCCACATATCATTCATGAACTCATATGGAAAACTGCTAATTGATGGCAACGCAGTCTACGAATTAAACTATTGTTGTATGTAATGCAATTTTTTCAGTAAATTCATTTCAATTTTGACTGATGCAATAAAGCAATTTACACATAAATTGTAACTGGCAACCAGTGATTGAGCAATTCGTCTCCCATACTCCTCAAAATATATTTTCCTAAATATCGTACTTACAACACTGTTTCGTTTAATCAAGTGAAAAATTAATTTGATTTGTTAATATTGTTGCGGATCACAAAAATGGATAGCCACTGAGCGTGAGTATTAAAAGCTATATTTCAAAACCAAATTAAATACAAGGCAAATTGTTACAAAAGAAATATGGATGAAGTATCTTATTAACAAATCAACTATTAACATGCACAAGTCATCAATCTTCCTGCGTAGAGCACACAATATCAGCTCTGTGTATTTTACTAAATACTACCTTTTACTTGATTTACCAGGTCACCCGAAGATCTTCACTCGTAAACCAATTCTCGTCCTGTGCTAATAACTTTTCACACACTAGCCGAACAAAAAGACAGTCCGTGTAGACATTCGAAGTTAGCCATAAAAGTTCCTACTTTTATACTTCCGCGTATACACAAGACATCAAGTTACTTCTTGATACTTAACGATAAAAGATCCCACTTTTATCCTTCCGCGTATACACAACACATCAAGTTACTTCTTGATACTTACGCGCACTGTCTCAGAACAGCTCACCGTCCATTTTCGAACTCTCCGACCGTTACAACACAACGACCGTTACAATACAAAACGACCGTTAACGCTCCACTCTTCTTCTCCAAATTCTCCCAACGTTCTTATTCGTTGGCTGAAACTTTTTGCTTTCGGTTGCCAGATTCCTTCTGTCGTAACACTGCCCCCTTCCTAGGTCTTGTTCGTCCCGAACAATTCTGGATTCCAAAGTTTCTTCAATTCTTCGATGAAACGGGGCCAAACGATCCACGTGAACCACCTTGCACTTTGTAGCTGGACGTCGACGAATGCGATATACCACGTCATTAATCCTGTTAACTATTGTATATGGACCTTCCCAAGGTTTCTGAAGTTTTGGAGATAGTCCTTTCTTTCTATGTGGACTGTATAGCCAGACAAGATCTCCTTGATTGAAAATAGTTCCATTTATTTTACTGTCATATCTTGTTTTGGTTCTGTCACTTGTTATGTCGATGTTATGTCTAACGGAGTGATGGATTTCTTCTAGTCGTTGTTGCAATTCTTGTACGTATTGTGGAGTGGACACAGGCATTGCTTCGGGCCGACCATATAAAAGGTCACAGGGAAGACGTAACTCTCTTCCAAAAATCATCATGGAAGGTGTCTGTCCAGTTGTCTCATGCACTGCCGTTCTATATGCCAGCAAAAGGAGTGGTACATGGCGATCCCAGTCACGTTGGTGGTCGTTCACAAATAATGCTAAATGCTGAGCAATTGTTCTATTGAACCTTTCAACCATACCATCCGACTGAGGGTGTAAGGGAGTTGTTCTGGTTTTCTGAATGCCTAATAGTTGACAGATGCCTTTAAACACATTGGATTCAAAATTCCGTCCTTGATCAGAGTGGAGTTGTAAAGGTACTCCATACCTACTAATGAAGTTATTAACTATCATCTCAGCCACTGTTGTTGCTTCCTGGTCTTGGATGGGATATACCTCAGGCCACTTTGTGAAATAATCCATTACCACTAATAAATATCGATTTCCATCATCAGTTTTAGGAAACGGACCCATTACATCAATGGCTATTCTTTCAAAAGGGGCACCAACGTTATACGTCTGCAGCTTACCCCGACTCCTAGTCTTAGGGCCTTTCTTTGCTGCACAGGCTTCACATTGCCTACACCATCTCTCAACGTCTGCCCTACTTTTCAACCAATGAAATCGTTCCCTGGCTTTGGCTAATGTCTTATTAACACCGAAGTGTCCTCCAGTGGCACTATCATGTACATCTTTCATCACAAGTTCCACTCGGGATCGAGGAAGGATTATCTGCCAACGGGTCAGCCGTCCAGTGGGATTCTCCCATCTTCTGTATAATACTCCGTCTTCCATTTTTAAGGAGTCCCACTGTGCCCAGTAACTTTTAGTAGTTGGACTATACCTCGAGATTTGCTCCCAATTAGGTCTTACATCAGATTTTTCAATCAATTCTAATATTGGTTTTATGTCTTCATCATCTAGTTGAGCCTTCCTGATTTCAATTGGATTCCAGATGTTAGGGGTGTCACTGTTTGTTTGTGTCGATACTATTTGTCTTATGGGCATTATCTCTTTAGTTTCAAATTTCAGTTCTGCATTATAGCAATGTTTACAATTGTCAATACATGGGCGCCTGGAAAGAGCATCTGCATTCTTATGCATTTTACCACTTCGATGTTCGATGGAGAAATCGTATTCTTGTAACCGTTGTATCCACCTAGCGATTTGTCCTTCAGGGTTTTTGAAGTTTAATAACCATCTAAGTGCAGCATGATCAGTACGTATAAGGAATTTCTGGCCATAGAGATAATGATGAAAATGTTCTATTGCTTTTACTATTGCTAACAGTTCTTTGCGTGTTACACAGTAATTCCGCTCTGGTTTGGATAAAGTTTTACTATAGTATGCAATAACTCTCTCTTGTCCGTCTTGTTCTTGTGAAAGCACAGCACCAACTCCTGTGTTACTTGCGTCAGTATCTATTACGAATTGTTTTCCAGTTTGTGGGTACGCTAGCACTGGTGCTGTGGAAAGAGTTTTCTTCAGCTGTTGAAAGGCTATATCGCATTCGGTGGTCCACATAAACCGCTGGCCCTCTTCTGTCAGACGATGTAATGGCCTTGCGATGTTGGAGAAACCTTTGACAAATCTTCTATAGTAGGTGCAAAGTCCAATAAAACTACGAAGTTGATGAACATCTTGTGGTGGAGGCCAGTCTCTTACAGCTTCTATCTTACTAGGATCAGTCTTAATCCCTGCTGTAGTGATCACATGACCAAGGTAATGAACTTCTTGCTGGAACAGTTTACACTTTGTCGGTCCCAATTTTAACTTGGCTGCCTTAAGTTTTTCAAATACTTGACGAAGATTTCTCAAATGTTCTTCAAATGTTCTTCCAAGAACTATGATGTCGTCCAAGTAAACCAGGCAGACCTCCAAAGACAAGCCTTTGAGCACTGACTCCATTAGTCGCTCAAATGTGGCAGGTGCATTACAAAGTCCAAATGGCATCACCTTAAACTGCCAAAGTCCATTCCCTGTACTGAAAGCCGTTTTCTCACGGTCTTCAGGACGTATACCAACTTGCCAATAGCCGCTCTTTAAATCTAATGTTGAGAACCATTCTGACCCAGATAAAGTGTCTAGTGTATCGTCAATCCTGGGTAAAGGAAAGGAATCTTTCTTTGTTACGTCATTTAATCTGCGATAATCTACACAAAATCGTGTAGATCCATCTTTTTTCTTGACAAGAACTACTGGTGATGTCCAGGGACTCTGTGATGGTTCTATAATGCCCTGAGCTTCCATGTCCTTTATGAGTTGTTCCGTCTCCTCTCTTTTTGCCAATGGAAGCCTTCTTGCCGGCAGATGGACTGGAGGAGAATCACCAGTGTTGATTTTATGTTCTGTCAGGTTAGTACGGCCATAATCATTTGATGTGGCAGAAAAAATGTCAGAAAATTCTTTTAATAGGTTCTCGGCCTTAACAGCTTGGTTTTCAGTTAATACTTGTCTTGTTTCTCTCCATAATTCAGTAAGATGAGACGGGATGTCGGTATGGTTTTGATATGAATCGGTAACTTCTATTTTATTTATACTTGTTACACAGGTAACAGCTTCACATATTGCTAATTCCTCACCTTTTTTTAACATTCTATTGGATTTGTTACAGTTCATCACTCTGATAGGGATCTGTTCTTTATCTATTCTGACTAAAGTCCTTGCAACCAGGATGTTATGAGCCAAAGCTCCTTTACCAGAGGCATCAGTAACTGCCAATCGGAAGGCCCCAGAAGTCTCCGCCCGATGTCCACGGACTATAACTTCACTTTGTGCTGGGATCTCTGTGTCTTCCGTCACTAATATTGGAGTTACGCTTGATAAAGAATCAGACGTCCGGCTAAGCAGAGGAATCTCTTCTGTCTCATAGATGAGTAGGTTATCACTGGGTCTAATGTTGAATCCATGTTTCTTAAGAAAATCAAGGCCTAATATGCATTCGTCGTAGATGTCAGCGATGTAAACAGGATGGCGAACCAGACAGCTACCAACTCGAATATTAAGTTCTATTTTTCCATGAACTTTTGCACGATCTCCACTGGCCGTTTGTAGGCTTATTCTAGACTGTGTAGTATTCAAGTTTGGGTGAGGTATTATTTTCTTTATTATATCCGTTCTGAGTAAAGTTACATTTGCACCAGTGTCGACTATCATACGGCAAGGTATTCCATTTATGGCTCCATCAGCTACTAATCCATTATTATCGCCATGTAATGTTGAAACGTGGGCGACTTCCCCTGGGGCCAACCAATCAACTGCCAGCCTTTGCCCCGCAAGACTGACTAATTTCTGTTTCCCTGATCCTGTTGTCTAGTTGATGGACTTGGACTCCTCATTCGTTTCCTAGTGCAGTTGCTACGAATGTGTCCGGTCTTGCCACAATTCCAACACTGAAGGTCTGTTGTAGGTTTTGAAGAAGAACCTTTTATATCTTTCAAAACGGATAGTATGGCTTTGGTTAGTTCTTTCATTTCATTATCCTTTTCTACAGTTTCTTCTGCACTCACAAATCTCACTGCACGTTTGTTCGCTCGGGAGGAAAGCCTGGAGCACTCGTATTTCATAGCATGTACCACAGCTGACTTTAAGGATTCACCTTCCAACATCCTCAGAGATTGCTGAGTGTCAGGGTCAGCAATAGCATCAATAAATTGTAATTGAGCTAAATTATCTTGAATTTCTGGTGGACAGTTACTATAAGCCAATCTAGCTAGACGCTCAATATCACTAGCAAGCTCTTGCAAAGTTTCACCATTTTTCTGCATGCGATGTTTAAATTGAGTCACGTAATATTGTTTTAAATAACTATCACCAAACCTTAGTTCTAATGCAGAAACTAGACTTTGATAATCAAGTCGTTTTTCTTCTGGAACAGACTGCAAAACTTCCGCAGCAGAATTTCTTAAGGAAGCTGCAAGAAAACTGGCCTTTTGGAATTCATTCCACTCATTGGCTGTAGCGATAACTTCGAATTGTGTTTTAAATACTGTCCAAGATGATTGACCATCATATGTAGAAGGTTTAGTTGTATTTTTAGCGATATGTGTAATAACATTATTTCCACTAGAATTATTATTATCACAGGCAGAAGGTAACATTTCATTTCTCAAAATCTGAAACTGGCGTTCACAATCAGTTTTTACAATTTCAATTTCATGTTTATAATCTAACTTAACACTATCAAGATCATCTTTTACACTATTTAGTTCGGTCATAATGTCCTTACACTTATCAGAAATCTTATCAATTTGAGAAGCCACTTCAGCTCTCATCTCAGTATTTTGTGCGGCTATTTCGGCTTTCAAATCATCTTTTTGAGAAACTATCTCCGTTCTCAACTCATTATTTTGTGCGGCCATTTCGGCTTTCAAGTCACCTATTTTATCGCTTTGGGCGGCCATATCGGCTTTCAAATCATCTTTTTGAGAAACTATCTCAGTTCTCAACTCATTATATTGTGCGGCCATATCGGCTTTCAAATCAGTCATCAGCTTTATTAACTCATCCATACTTCTAGTGAAAGGCATTCAATTAAATTAATCCCACTCCTGACACCAAATGTTGCGGATCACAAAAATGGATAGCCACTGAGCGTGAGTATTAAAAGCTATATTTCAAAACCAAATTAAATACAAGGCAAATTGTTACAAAAGAAATATGGATGAAGTATCTTATTAACAAATCAACTATTAACATGCACAAGTCATCAATCTTCCTGCGTAGAGCACACAATATCAGCTCTGTGTATTTTACTAAATACTACCTTTTACTTGATTTACCAGGTCACCCGAAGATCTTCACTCGTAAACCAATTCTCGTCCTGTGCTAATAACTTTTCACACACTAGCCGAACAAAAAGACAGTCCGTGTAGACATTCGAAGTTAGCCATAAAAGTTCCTACTTTTATACTTCCGCGTATACACAAGACATCAAGTTACTTCTTGATACTTAACGATAAAAGATCCCACTTTTATCCTTCCGCGTATACACAACACATCAAGTTACTTCTTGATACTTACGCGCACTGTCTCAGAACAGCTCACCGTCCATTTTCGAACTCTCCGACCGTTACAACACAACGACCGTTACAATACAAAACGACCGTTAACGCTCCACTCTTCTTCTCCAAATTCTCCCAACGTTCTTATTCGTTGGCTGAAACTTTTTGCTTTCGGTTGCCAGATTCCTTCTGTCGTAACAATATTCATTTGAAAATTTCTCGTTTCAAAATTACAGCAAAATCGCATCATGTATTACTTGTGCTTTTCATTTCAGCTGTATTTGCACGTGAAGATCACAAATGCCTAAATGAAGCAGAGCACATGGAAAAATGTGGCCCACCTTTCTTCGAATACGCATTAGGTGTTCATAACGGAACAATAACCGGCGATAAAATTATATCTCCGTAAGTTATACCTTAATAGTATACCAATATTTTCTTGACTACTAACTTAAATGTAATACTTATTATTGTCTCATTCGAAGTTCATTCATTCTGTGCACCTCTTGTTTCTGAGATCTACGATACAAATCATCCCTTAGCCTCAGTTTCATCTCTGTGGTACACAGATCAAATCGGTTAATTTGACAAACACGTCTAATCCAAACTTCTGCATCGTTTCTCTGACGTAGGATTGTAGACACCAATTTTCACTTTTCTAACACACGTAGATCATGGTATGACCGAAGTTTGACCTCCATTTCACCTTAAAGGACATGTCGGATCCAAAATTCCATAAAGTTTTTGATTAATGGACGCCACATCTATGCTGTACAGTAGGGGTGTAGAGAGGGATGTCCAACCGCAGCCTAGTCCTTCACATTGTGCGACCGCTTCCATGTAGACAGTCCTACGTGTTTTGCTGCAGCAGTCTTTAAAACTATCTCCCTAAAAATATATTTAATGTAGGCGACCTAAAAGCTATGCTTATGCAATGTTATGAGCTGTTCCAAGCACGGATCTAGAAGAAAAGTGAAGGGGGAGGGGGGAAGTGACAGAATTGACCCGGAAAAAAGTAAATGGGGAAGGATTTCCATGTGGTTCCCCTCCTCTTTAGAGGTCTTTAAAAAATGTCTTCACAAATATATGTGAAATGTGCACTAATGTGCGAATATGATTGCCGCCGCCTGATCGCTATTAAAAAAGGTTGGGTTCCCCTAGTGTAGAGGTTTGAGCAAATAGGAGCTTCATCTAAGCAAAAAATTTGAGTATTCTTTAAGGAGTAATACGTTAAGCATTTCCATAAAAATCACGCTCTACACAAAGGATAAAAGCCATTCACAGCTTCATATCCATTTAGATTTTAATAGGACTACTCAATTACATTTCCAAGAGGAGCGATTCTTTTCATTTCTGTTCCTCTTGAAGAAGATATAAAAAAATACATTGGAGACACCGAACGTATGAGGGGAAAAGGGTCATAATAAAATATATATTAGTTAGTGTGAAAAACTGCTTATTATTTTAATTATTAGCCAATTAATTTTATTGCTTTCACTTTTCACACTTTTTTATTTTATTGCTCTATGCATTAAGTGGTACTTTAAAAAAAATTTATACTTTCCGTCCCTAATTAATTAGGTTAAACAAACAAAATTTGCATCGCGATTTTATTATTATTTCGATCTAAATAACAAGATTAGTAATAATTTGGTCTACAACCAAAATTTCGAATTTCTAGCACGATTTGATCGTTTGAAATATCAGTTTAAAATTCGAATACTTTCCAATTTTAGTGCCCTCTTAAAGGTATTAATTAAAGCTATAGATAGCTTTATAAAATGCGAATCATAATCTTTTATTAATACCTATCTAACCGAAAAAGAAAAGTCTCTTAGATCAAAATTTTAATGTCTACGTAAGGATAGACATAAAAATAAAAACAATAAAATCGGTTGTTTCAAAACAAGTAAAAAATATGTAAGGAGTTAAAATCATAAAAGCAAACACTGCTAATGTATAATACGATAACTGTGTATTTTCTTTACCTCAGACAAGGTAAGAACATAGATATGTGTCTAAAAGAACTCCTCCATGATTGTTCGGCCAAGATTCGAGACTTAATGAAAAGAATTGTCAGCATTGTCATCGGAGTTGAAGAAGAAGAAAACATTCCAAAATCAAATGAAAGTAAGTTATAGTGAAAATTAAACCCGGGGACTATAAAACCACTTTTTATAACATTAAAATACTTTTTTAAACTATTTTACTAAAGACCTTAAAACAAGATTTTTAATTTTTTAATTTAAATTAAAATAGCCCGTTGGGTTGGGTTGGGTTGCTTTACCTCTGAGCGGCACATTTTTGTACACCATGGGCTAAATGGCCAGGTCACATGGACCCCCGAAGGCTCAGAGAAGGTTGGGGAAGGGGACCCACTTAAACAAAGTAGCCCGTTAGCATGTTATTAGTGATAAACTTTTTGTCTACTAATTAGTTTTAGTTTTTTATGCATATTCCGGAAAAAACTACATTGCTAGCCATTAAAAGTGCAACACCAGGTAGAACTCATCAGATTGACCCGAAATATGCAAGGTGGGTATGGGAGTACATGTAAATGATTCAAAGCGCAGCACATACGCACATCATGTATGACAGTAACGCCCCCTGGAAGTGGTATAAGAGGAGATTACAAAGAGTCGGTGTAAAGCACTGGAATTGTGTATGCTCGCAGTTCTTGCGCACTAAAGGATCAAGTATGCCCCTTCGAAGAACACGCCATCCATACGCCCAGGTTTCCGACTTTGATCGAGGGAGAATTGTGGGATTGCGGGAAGGCAGATTATCGTACCGAGTCATCGGTGCTCGTGTTGGACAGAATGCTGCCACAGTAATGAGAATATGGCGTCAAATGGGTAGAGGTGGAACGAAGTCACCGACGTGAGGGATCTCGACGGCCCTGTCACACAAACGAAGGAGAGGACAGACATCTCGTGCGCATGACTTTGAATGATCGTTCAGCCACATCAAACACCTTAGCTCAACTGTTAGGGTATGTTGCACATCAACTAGTGTCCGCATGTACGGTTCAACATCGTCTGCAGCATCAGATCATCTTTGCTAGGCGGACATCACTTCGGCTACCATTGACTCTACAACACAGGCGTATGTAACTTCAATGGTGTCAAGAACGTCGCGCATGGATGTGCGAATTGCATCGAATCTTTTCAAATGAATCCCACTTCAGTATACAGCACCATGACGGACGAATCCGTATCTGGCAGTACCGCGGCGACAGGCTCAGTGAGACATGCATGATGCAGCAACATACAGGTCTGGCCCCTGGTGGTATGGGGGGCCATTGGACTTCACTCACGTACCTCACACGCATTACCAATACTTTGAATAGCCAGTGTTACATCACGTGTGAGCCTGTGCCAGAGGTGTTGAAGCCTGTTGTCGTACCTTATCTTCAGGGGCTCTCTGGTGCCATTTACCAACAGGACAATGCCCGACCACATGCGGCATGCATCGTCCAACAATTCCTGGATAGTCACCATGTGACACTTCTGCCTTGGCCTGCGCGTTCACCAGATCTGTCACCAATTGAACACGTCTGGTCCATGATCTCACGACGACTATCACACCAGACACCAGCAGCTGCTACAACAGATGAATTTCGGCTACTTATCGAAACTGCATGGCTGACATTCCACAAACACACATCCGACGTCTCATCCTCTCAATACCGGACCGTGTAGCAGCGGGTGTTGATCAATCATTTGATTCTTGTAACATATGCTATATATTCACTAAATATGGCTTTGATATCTCTTGTCTTTCCTGGTGTTTCACTTTTAATGGCCACCAGTATATATTTACTCAATTACAAGAAAGCTAATTACATTTGGGCAATATTATTGCGTTATTTGATTCGTTTCATTCCCATGGAAATTGAATAAATAATTCAGGATTCAATCTATTTTACTGTGTTTATGTTCATTTATTTCCTTCTATCATTTTAAGAGAATACGAAGCACTAAAAAGTTAAATATCATTTTAACTTTTTATTCATACTATATACTACATTCGAGATATTTTATGACACTTCCATCTTAAGAGTGAACGGAAAGACACATTCAAAATCTGCCTAACTTTGAAAAGAGGATTTTAGGAAAACTTTCTACCTCCCGATTTTCTACAATATTCGATAAGTGTTTAAAGAGTCCCCGAAGTTTAAATGTTCACCAGGATTATTGCTGGTAATAAATATTTATTTCAAAGGTAGATTAAAACACAACAAATATATGTTATAACAAATTTGTCACTTATATCAATGGTTTTCAAACTGGGTTGCATGAAGGAAGGGTGAGACGTGCGCATAAGCTAACTAAGGTAGAGCTAAGGTCCTCACGATTATGAAGTTCCTCAAAAATATAAGTTTAAAGTTTACTATCGTGAATTATTCTTATATTCAAATTAATCTATTGTGCCGACACTGTTTATCTCAGCTTTACACATTATATAAAGGTTTTCACCATTTTAATTTTTTAATGTTCCGTTCAGTTAGAATAATGAATATATAATCTATTTCGACTTACAAAATTTTGGGGTCTCTTAAACTTATTGTTGTTTAGGCCTCTTAAACTTGTCATAACTTAGGGCCTCAGAAGATCAAAGTCCGGCCCTGAACGAAGGAGTTTCAGGAGTTCTGCGAAACTGAAACAAAACATTTGAAAAATATTTTTTTATGAAAAATTCGACAGTGTGAACATTTCCTGGCGATTCAACTCTAAAATAAATATTTTCTACTGTTTCTCTTTCGTTCTTTTAAAGCAACAGTTCTAAACAGAAGAATTTCCTGAGATTTCAATGCGCACTGTTAAAAAAAAAACTGTAGCTGTTTCAATCTCTTAACTGTGCGAATAGGAATTTTGGCGATATTTTGTGACCAAAACTAAATTCTACAGAAAAAAACTGAATGATGAGGCAGGTCCCAGATTACAACTGTCCTCCCATTACATCAAATTTTAAAAAATTTCATCAAAAAAAAACGCATTCTTCTCACTGAGACCTTTATACTTTATTCGATAACGATTAGTTTTTTGTGTTTTATTGATATTTTGCTTTATTTTTATATGCGCTTGTTTATGTTTGAATGGATTGTTTAACTTCTGAGAGGCACTTTTTTGCACACAATGGGCAAAATGACCAGGTCATAAGGATCCCAAGGATTCAGAGAAGGTTGGGGGGAGTGGAATCACTGGATTGTTGCTAGGAGACAAATAATAGCCTCCCTTCAAGACCATACAGCATGTTCCTTAAACGGGCACAGGGTATGGCTCTCCCGCACACGGAGCCACAGATTAACGTCCCACTCAAAGGACGGCTGCCTTTCCAAGCCCATCGGTGTCCCCAGCTGATCGAGGGCAGGGCGGGGAGTATTGCAGAGATAAATCTCAACGCTGGCCCAGCTGGGACTCCAACCTGGGAAATGCAGATTATGACCTGGGCGTTATCGCTCTTATATTTGTATGTGCAGTAATACCCCGCTTTACGACGTTTCGCTTTACGACGATCCGCTCATACAACGTTTTTCAATTACGACCAATGCCCATTTTTACGACGCTGCATTCGCTCATACTCGACTGTTTTAGCGACATGACGCTGCCGTGAATCAGTCAAAGCTGGGTAAAGAATAAAGCGAGAGGGCTTCATAGTAAAAATGGCGCCGCATTTGTGATTGACAGCAGCGCCACGAGCTACATTGCTTCGGACAATACTTTTCATGCTACCAATATGTGCCTAATGCACATGGTGTTTTGCATAGCATTGCGCGCGACGACATTGCATGTAACTCTTCTCATTGGACAATGTTTTCCGTTTTCTCAGCTTTGTAATAAACCGATGCGCAATTTTCGTGGACTCAGTTTATTGATGTCATCTTTGCTCGCTGCATCTCAATATGTTTAGGTGTTTCGCTGAGAATTATAAACTGCTATAACTATTATTTTATTTTATTGTTAATAATGGTAGATAAAAAATCAAAGTACGGGTACTGTTGCTTCCAGTGAAAAGAAGACTTGTAAACCTATTGCTTTTGATACAAAAATTAAAATTACAAAATTTGGTGACGAGCGAGAATATTTATTTTAATTGTAAATGCTTTATTTACGTCAGTTACGCACATATACAACTGCTTAAAAATGTTATTAAACCATTACACGCGTCTACAAGGGAAAACAGGCAAAGATTCGCTATACGACGGTGGTCTGGAACCTGACGTATCGTACGAGCGGGGTACGCTTGTATTACCATTTATACAAAATTTACCTAAAACTCACTACTGAAAACATTCTAAAAATTTACGCAATCATTCTTTCAGTTTACTTCGCTTTAATAGAAAAGTATTTAGGACTAGCGTTTGCTAAATGTTTCATTTTATATAACTCTTTAAATATTAGATGAAAATTTTTAATCTTATTTTTTGCACCTTATTTGATCTGTAGATTTCTGTTTTTGAGGTCTTTTAAAGTAAATTGGGATCCAAAAGTACTGGAACACCGAATTGGGATATCATAAAGCTCGAAGATGAGGGGCTCTAATCTTCGCACAACATTTTATGTAGTCTGATGAAAACTGAAATTTATAGAGAGTGGAATGTTATATCTCTAGTAACAAATTCCTGTAAAATGTTTATTTTCAGACTTACGAATCCTTGAATGCACTTCCAATATTTTTCATAACATTTGAGTTATCATTTGGAAATATTACAAATTTACTTAACTAGTTGTTCTTACCACTATTCTGAAAAGCAGTGTTTAATTATTTTTCCCCTCTTGTTTTCACAGTCGTGTGTTATACGCCCGAGCCGGAACCAGCACCAAGTAAGTCAATGTTTTCAATTATAACAAACGAACGATAAGTTAATTTTTATATAGTAAATATTTTATATATAATTTTAAAATTAAAAATTTCTTGTGTTACTAGATTAAATTTGCTTTACACAGAAAAACACTGTTCATACTCGTTAAATGCAGGATATGCTGTAAAAACGCCAGAAAACCTTTATTCAAGCAAATGTTACAACTTTGGCCTAAACTGAAAAAACCCTTTTTTCTCTTGACTAATATGGAAAGCTTGTTTTAAAAGAGAAAATATTTCGTAAATTTTCAACTTTAGCACTCTCTAATTCTCGAAAGTCAAACGAAAGATTCGAATCGAATAGGAAATTTTATTAGTACCTGTTAGAGATGAATTTGGACTCGACCTCCAGCTAGTTAAGGGACAATAATTTTTCCGACATATCGTAAAATATGAAATGCAGAAATTCAGGCCACTAAATTATTTTTCTTTGTTCTTCGTAGCCTAGTGGTTAGCGCGCTTGGCTACTGATCTAAGGGACCTTATACTGGACCCTTAGATCAGTAGCCAAGGCACTGATCTAAGAGCCCAGTGTAAAGTCTCACTGTAGGTTTGGCACTAAAACCAATTCATAGATATCGAAAATTCTTGAATAATAATGTCATTATTTACGCTAAAGGTATTTCATTAAAGAAAGAGAGAGACTAAGTAAGAAATAAAAAAGACTGAAGAGAGCTTACTTTCAGTTTCTAAAGTCTGAATAAAATGCATACATAAACAACTTCATTGTTCATAGAAGAAGAGGTAACTATAACTTTGCCTTCTATTTCTTTTCTTTTTATTTTTCAGATAATGCAAATATACACACGAATACCAAATATAAAGCCTAATATTATTTATTTTCATCACTTTTCCTCGTTGTTCATGAAATTTTCCGTAACTCTATATACAGTTAAATTGTTGACAAGCAAAAGTCATATGAGTGTAACGTTTCGTTTTGCAATTTCAGTTACAGAAGCAGATGCCTCTTACGCCACATTGCGTGAATGCTCTGAACAAGAAACTGTGAAATGGGTCCAACACATAAGCATGTGTCTAGAAAGGAGACGAAAAAGAATTGTTGATAGGAAACTCCACCTGAGCAGTATTACTGACAAGAGGTATGTTTTTAAATTGTAGATTTCCTTACCATCTGTAACATTTATGCGTATTAAAACTTTAAATATGACTGACTTAGAGCCAATGGATGCTTCATTTTGCTTACAGTGTACGGTTTCATCAGGAAAAGAAATAGGAAAGAATGTAAATAGAAGACCAAATAACTGGAGTGAATGATTGGGTTGTTCTGATATAGGAAGAAATGTAAATAGAAGGGAAAGTGATTGGAGGGAATAATTAAGTTGTTCTGATATAGGATTTCTCATCCGTTTCAATGTTGTTGTTTTTTTTAATATTCTTACAAAATACAGATAATATATTGTTTTCATTTTTTCAATTCTTTGTTGATTTTCAGGCATGAGGGATATCCTCTTTGTCTCTCCCCCCCCATCTCAAGTACTCTTAATTCGGTATTATAAATAAATAATAAATAAATACCCCCTCAAGCAGCTGCTTGCCACAGAGGTCTGACAGGAGCCTGTCAGTTTATATGTCATAGTAGAAGATCTGTGAGGATGGCAGGACCTCAGCAGAAAAACAGCACACACAACCATGCCTTACCCGGGGCTCGAACCCAGGTCCCTTAGATCAGTAGCCAAGCGTGCTAACCACTCGGCCATGGGATGGCTTAATATTTTATTAATTCTTTCTTTTCTGCTACAGAATACAATACTTTTTAAGAGTACTGAGGGTTTAAATGCATTTTGCCTTAAAGAATGACCATTGGCTCTAGTTCAGAGCAACTTAAACAATGGACTGCACGGCACTTTGGTTAGTGAAGGAAATTTTATCGCCTGCGGAAAATACGTAAAAAAAAAAATCAATAGCACAAAAAACGTTTGTTTTCGTAAAAATGAATAATAAACTTAATAGAAAAAATATGAAGCATGCTTTAATCTCGTAAGAAACAATATTCGTATGGGAATCGTAGTAAACGAATATTTAAAGAAATTAAGGAAGTAAAAGCACAATATTCGTAGTAAACGAATATTTAATGTAATTAAGGAAGTAAAGGCACAATATTCGTAGTAAACGAATATTGTTCTTTTTTTGTCCTCTTTTGGCCAACAGAAAGACCAGAAATTCCAAAAATGTGAGAATCTGACTCACTTGAAAATTCAGTTGAATTTTTTTGCTTTAATTTAATATTTCTTATAGATTTGATGAATAGTCTTTATCTTTAGTTTACCTATTATTAGGAAGGGTTTGCAATAATAGGCTAAGCAGAAGAGAAGCAAATTAATTCAAAATTTTGCATATTCCTTTTATTACTCTCAGATTTTCTCCTCACCGGTTACAATTTCAGAATTTTAGAATGCAATTGTTTGAACATCTCTACGGCCCAATGCAATTGTTTTGAACAATTGTACGGTTTAATGCAATCGTCTCAGTTAGAACCAAACTGATTCTAATAGCTTTGCTAACTTTCAAATGATAATACGGTTCTCAGAATGTTCAGATTTTTTAAGCATTTGACGTTTTATTAGCAGTGTTTTTATTAGCTATTGCACTCAGATATAAATGATAACTTGTGGCTGAGTGGTTAGCGCGCTTGGCTACTAATGTAAGGAGACTGGATTCGAACCCCAGATAAGGCATGGATGTTCGTGTCGTTTTTCTGCTGAGGTCCCACCATCCTCACAGACCTTCCACTATGGCATATGAACTGTCAGGCCTCTGCGGCAAGCAGCTGCTTGAACGGATATTTATTTATTTATTTATTTATTTATAAATATAAAAACGCTGATTGTTCAAACATGCCACTATGTATTTTTAAACAAAATTTGCACACATACAGATAGAGATAGGTAAGTTATAGCAATCGCCTACTATATTAAATGAGAACAGAGGTTGCAAGGTGAACAGTTTAATTATTATATCTACATGATGGTACGAAATCAAGTCAAAGAGGCAAATGAAAAATCCAAGTGAATAATAGATGCGATCATCAATGACTTAAAAATGCAGAACTCAGAAACATCACGACATACTGCCAACAATGTCTTCAACCAGTTATGAAGACAGTAAAATCTCTTGGCACTAAAGGACTCTCCTACAATCATAGAGGCTTCTGAGTTCATTATTTCAGACATTCTCAATAAGACTGAGGTTAGGGAGTTTCTGCAAGCCACTGAAAATGCACAATACCCTTGCGTTCACGATATTTGTCCACCATATGAGTTTCATACACACTGATATTATCGTCTATTAAAATGCATTCTAGAGCTCGTTGCAGCTGCAAATGAGAGAACAATTAATTCGAAAATCTCATCTTAATACCTTTGGAGAGTCATGGATCTTCTATCAAACACTTGGTGGTCGATGCTGTCATAATATTGATTTCTGCCTAGAACATCAAACCACCACCTGCAAATGGTCCTTTTCCTTGATATTAAAATGGTGATATCTTGTCACCCGCTCTCTCCAGAAGAATGTTCTTCGAAAATTAATTAATTCTGAAAGCTGGATTTCGACTAATCTGTAAGGAAAACCCATTTTTGTGAATGTCATGCACATATTGCTGAAACCAATTCAGACGGGCTCTTCAGTGTACATAAATTAAGGGGACACATACCTCTGATCGTCTGGAATAATATTCTCTCTCCTGAAGCCAATTAGAAATCGTCTAACTTGAAATCTCTTTATGTGAAAGAAACAAGTATCGAAGCAAGTTGGCTAACTGTGAGTGTTACAATCATTTAGTGAGATGCCCTTGTTAAATATCTGTTACCATTTGACTGATTAATATTTTTGTTATCCATAAAGAAGTTAGCGAGCTTGACTTCTGAGGATAGGTACAGGAGTTTCAGTTACCGGAGATTAGAGAATTGTAGTTTTAAGATTTTTGCTGATAGCTTACTTTTCTTATGGACAACTTTTTATAAGATATTATATAGACAAGATTCTAACATATCTCATTGACAAGAGAGCTGCCTAAGCTATTGTTTCATAGATACAAGGAAATTTTTAAAACATAGACTATGCATTTTAAAACCAGTTAAATAATTTTCAGAATTAAAATGTATAATTCGTTTTCTAAAAATTATATGTGTTTACAGAGAGCGTCCAAAAAGTTTTTGACACGTGTTTGCAGATTTGCAAGTATTCCTCCGATGTTAACGAGTTACAATTTCTTTGAAAGCTTGTTTAAACTTGTCATTACGTGTTAAAAACAAAGGTCATATGATCATTTCTCTCTTCGTTGGGGCCGAGTGAAGTTTGGTTCGTGAAAACTGTGCGTTGTTGCTATGGAACCTACTAATGATGGAGAAATATTTTACATTTTCACAAGGATGCAGCTTGGGGACGAATCGAAAACAATTAGGAATCATGTCTGTTCATATGTCACTGTTACGGGAAGGATGTGCAAATTTAGAGAAGGGTGGCAGAGCTTCAAAGACCTCCCTCGTACAGGAAAACCGAAGGTCGTGAACAAGAGAACCATCGCTGCTGTTCGTGAACTTATTAAGGAAAACCTCAAACAAAAAAAGGGGTTTTTTTGTTTGACGACCGTGCGTGAATTCGCAATAAACTACAAAGGAAGAGTAAATGAACTTATATTAATTGAGACAACAAATTTTCATCAATATCATAAAAATTTAAATATTAGTCACTTGAAACAAGAATATATTAACTAACTATGACTAAATGATCCTCACATTCATTAAATAATAACACTGATAAATCGATATAACATTTGAAAACCGCATCACAAATCAAAGCATAGTCACAATTCTTACCAATAATCTTTCACTGGCTATACATCACGTAATGAAAGAAATGACATTCTGTACGGTATTAAAGATACACTGTTGCTCTACTACCGAAAGAAAGTACTTCTTACCACAAATATACCGACAATTTGAAGTCGAATCCGCACACACAGCAAAGGAAATTCTTTTTTACACTAATACAACTCTCTATTCTTCTCTCATTTTTTAAATCAACCGTGCTCCAAAATATTCATGATGTAATTCACACCCTGTGTTGTATCTCGTAGTGCCGCAATCTCGTTTGCATTGCTGTATGTGCAGATTCCGTTTCAATACTATAAAATTAATAATATTGAAATGTTATTATAAGCATAGAGAAAGCAACATTTTTATTTGAAAAAATCATTAAATTACTTTACTGTTAAAGAACTTTACCTGAAATGATTGAAAATATCGAAAAATTATTACAAAAATAACCGTTCAATAAAAAAATATGATTATATAATTTGTCGTAAATTACAATGTTTACCGTTAATTCAATAACGTTTTAAGGAAAAAGAAATGTAATTAGAAATATAAAGCTATTCATTTGAAACGAAAAAGATATTTTTATGAAAATAAATTTTTTGCGATTTCTGTTAAAAACACAAGTATCGTCTTAATATTAATTTCATATCCATCATTAAAAATAGTAACAGAAACATTTTCTTGAGTTGCATTTACGATTTTTAATTCATATTCATGTTTTTTTTCTCATTATCGTTACACTTCGTTTTTCTCGTTATCGTTACACTTCTTTTGGATGTTTTCTCACACTGTTACTCAGTATCTAATAATTCATTTTATTTATGTACAAACCTTCCTTTATTTTTGTCTTGTTTAATCACGTTCTTGATATAAATTTCAACAACTATTATTCTGATGTGCGAAAACAGATCATGTACATTATCTGCAATGCATTTCCATGATTTACCTCATGACATGTTTATCAATGATGATGATTTTCTTTTTAGGGTTCTTCATTATTTAAAGTTGTGCGTCCACGTTCACAAGATGGTCAAGTGTCGATTCATGAAATGGGCTGTATTTAAGACTTTTGCAGAAGCGTTGCTCAACGAATTCAAAAAAGAATTGATAATGCTGTTGAATACTTTTGGAACTGGTAAGATTTGCTCAGGATAACTTGGAGTTTTAGGTTCTCGAAGGTTACATCGAAGGTTGTCATATTCAAGGTGAGGTGGCGAGTCGGGAAGCCACTGTCCATTTATAACCTTCTTTACCCCTTGAGCAATTCAATAAAATATTTTCTGAGGCAGCCCTCGATAATCATATAATTAAGCACGTCAATGGACAATTGCCATAGTGCCTTTAGCAATGTCATTGCTGATGTTTTGTCATCATTCCAATCTTCGAAAAGATGATGAAAATGTATTGAGATATTTTCTAAGTGTTCTTGAAGATATCGTCTTGATTTTACATAGCCTGCTTATAGATGTATATTATATATATATATAGTATATCCTACTATATATGCTTAAGTCTTCATTTATTGAGTAGAGAATTTTATTAAATTCATTTATTGAGTAGTCATTTAATTCATTTATTGAGTAGAGAATTTTATAAAAGGATAATGATCCACTATACTAGGTTCCACAATTACAAGTCTGTCGAATAGAACGTTAAGCTGTGGCTCCATGTCCAGAAGAGTCCTACCTTGTGCACATTAAAGAACATGTTATATCGCCTTGATGGGAAGCTTCCATCTGTCTCCTAACAGCTATCCTGTGGGTGCCCTTCCACAACCTTTCTCTAAACCCTCGGGGTCCTTGTGACCTGTCCATTTAGCTCATTGTGTGCAAAAAAAGTGCCGCTTAGGGGTAAAAACACATAACCCGCAAATCGAGTTTCTACATAATGCTTAGGAATTCCTTAGATTATCTGTCTGTCATGCTTTGTAATATTTCTATCAAATTTAGTGAAAGATCATTTGTGAATGTCACACTGAATTCTTAGTTTCTTTTCTCGATCTTTGAAAAGCGAAATGATTTCTGCTGCAGGGTATTACGATAATTTATTAATAAAAACTTCACTGGGATAGCATAGTCCTAGTCTTACTGTCCTTTCCTTTATTTTAATAAGTCTTACATTGTCTCAAAATGTTTACTGTAAAATTTTATTACTCAGGTGCTTCCTAATCGTACAAAGTATTAATTAATGTTATCTTATGCTGTATATGCTAATTCTATCACTGAATATTTCAAATTTGAGATGCAATTTTATTACTTATAGATATATCTGGTAAAGATGCAGTAATGAAATGCCTCGACCAGTTCGAATCCAGCAAAATGCAAGAATGTTTGCCTCAGATGTTCAGTTTTATGGCATTGAAGCATGTCGCACCAGAATTAATTCCCAAGTAAGTGGTTAAATTTTAAGTCAAACTTACTCTTTTATAGTAGCACCTTGATTGTATGAATTCCAAATAAAAGAATGAAATTTTACCAGAGTTGATCAAAGTTGTATGTCAACTGAAATCTTGAGGAGTGTAATCTGCTAATATATTTGAGAGAGTCTGACTGAGTTGAAGACCTTAGCAATGCCAGAAAAATCTGCTTCTCAAACATAAATGTACAACTTACCCTAATCATGTTCCTCCTTTTTCAACTCCTTATGGTTCTCCAGTTATTGAAACCTGAAGTACATAATTAATTAATTTATTTCTATATTTTAATATAAAGATACTGTTTGCCTATTGATTTATAAAGAAGCATCTTTGTCAGAGTTCTTATAACGTTAAAGAACTCTCCTGGACGGATGAACCAAACAATAATAGCTGAGTGGAGTGAGCACCTGGTAAACAGTAAATTAAAAGTTTCTAGGAAAACGTACTATCTATTTCGACTTTACCAATAACTTATTAGAGTACCTAGCCGAAAATTTCATCCAAGTGGTCCTACGAATAACATGTTTGGCAGTAGATCAAGGCTTGGATATATGAGATAGCACAGCTTTTTGAATACTTTTCGTCAAAATTTGGGTTGTTTCCCAAAATACTTGCTTTCTCACAATTTTTACCTATTGCTTTTGGTTTTGACATTTGTCGGTTGGGCGCTCAGTCGGTTTGTCGGTTCATCACTCTTCGAAGCAGAGCCGGATCCAGGATGGGGTGATGGGCAAAGCTACCCCCCAACACCAACACCTGAGAATAGTAGTAAGGGTAACAGAAGCAAAAAATTAAAAAATTTTGCATATTTCATGAATTTTTCAAGAAACTTTTTAAGACTTCTAAAAACTAAAAAACGAAAGGGAAAATGTTATACTGCAATGAAAATCCAGTATCTTGCCGCCCCCCCAACATCCATTTATTTTATTTATTTATTTATTTATTCTGGATCCGGGCCTGCTTCCAAGAAATAAAATATGTTAATTGTGATATATTAAGGTTTCATTATCCTAATCATTAGCTTATATGTATTTATTTTAGGGATTCGAAAAATCCTCAAGAATGCATAAGAAAAGTATTCAGTCCCTGCAGCCAGGATGCTATTACTAACATCATAGAAATATTTAACAATGTTTCCGGTACTGTACTTACTCTAGTAGCTACAGGAAGTAAAAACGTGCCAAAAAAGCAAGAGTTCTGTCACAATATCATGGAAGCCGGTAAGTATGTAAGACTGTTACTAAATGGCATGAGAAAAAAGCAAAATTTTCAAATATGTAATGTTGAAACTATATACAGAATCCTGTGTCTGAATAATTAAATCATTTAACGCACTTCAAATTTTTTAACCTAAATTTCGTTCATAAGAAAAATAGCGTAGTTCATTTTTCACCGACATTTTATTGCGTATTAATTGTGAATCAAAAGATTTTTCACTTCAATAATTAACTGGAAAAAAAAAGTTGAGGACTGGAAAAACAACACATCGAGTGTTCTAATCAAAGAGCTATCGGGAAGGGAAAGACTAGCTACCAGCAGAGATAATGAAATAATAATTTATACATATTCAAACAAGCAAAAATAGCATTTTCAATGCTAGAAAAGCACAGGAAATGCCCTATGACTATTTAAGCATTCCATGTTCATAGGATAGTTATTGTGTGTCTCTGGTATTGGAAAAAGGTTTTACTAAAACTGCTGCCGAATATCATCATTATATATTTATTTCAACATACTAAGGTCAAGTGATCCTGAGTTCATTCATTGTATATTAGCAATCTCTAACCTAAGCGATCCAATCGTTTTTCCGATTATATGTGATATGGTAAATGTGGATAAATGCAATAAAATTAATATTATTTATAACTTTTACTAGTTATTTTATGTACTAGCTCCAAACATATACTAGTGGAAATTATGAAAGTTTATAAAAAGGTTGACACCAAAATTGGATTTCCTTGTTGGTTTATTTATACATAGAGACAAAGTCTCGTTAGTCGTTGTTTAGAAATATTTCCACACTCTTAACTTATACCGTTGAGACGTAAATTCAAAAATATCTTTATACTTTTACGTATTTCACATCGAGATATATTGTAACTTAATATTAAATAGAAACTGTGTATTGTGTTTCTTTTTCTTCTTGCTTCAACTGTAGTTCGTTAAACAAAAATTAAAAAATACCCCCTCAAGCAGCTGCTTGCCACAGAGGTCTGACAGGAGCCTGTCAGTTTATATGCCATAGTAGAAGATCTGTGAGGATGGCGGGACCTCAGCAGAAAAACGACACGAACATCCATGCTTTATCCGGGGCTTGAACCCAGGTCCCTTTGATCAGTAGCTAACCTCTCGACCACGGGTCGGATATAAAAAAAAACCCTGAAGCAGCTGCTTGTCACAGATGTCTGGCAGGATCCTGACAGTTTAATACGCCAAAATACGTCAAAACAACATACGCCAAAACTGACGATGTTAAAGAAAACATCCCCCTTATTTGCATGAATTATAATGGAGGAAAAATGCTAATTGAAACGGCCTTTTAAGCTTCATGAAAAAAATCATTTAAAGATCTCAATCAATATTTTAATCCCGATTTTCAATAATATTTGAAGTTAAAACGAAAGCAATAACCGTCATATTAAACTTTGCTGACATGTGCAAGAGTATTTTTAGCTACTCGTGTAATAAATATGTTAATTTTCGCAATTTTGAATGTTTGTTTGCATTACTAGCTAACTAGTTAAATATTTCAGCTTCCTTAACTCTTTAAATACTGAAGTTCATTGTTGTTGGACACCAACAGTGATTGGGATTAGGTCTATTGATCCTTCATAAATTTAACGTTATTCGAAGGAGTTTGAATAGAATTTTATTCTTCGGACCTTAAAAAAATTTCATGTTAAGCGATTTTTTCGTGTTATCCGTTTTGTATTAAAAAGAATATTTATGAATGTAAAAAGTATTGCACCCGCAAAGGACCAAACCAATATTTCGCCTTATTCATTTTTGTGTGAAGCGTTTGCGACTTACAAGCATGTAATGCGAACTATCATTACAGATATTCCACCAACTGCATGTGCAATGAACATGGTAGCCACTGAGGAAGCATATGTGAGCAATTGCTTAAATGGTTTATCTGCCTATCAAGTGTCCCATGGCCTTGCAAATATTGGCATACAAGAGTAAGTAACACAGTTTTCATTTCCAACGTTTCGAGTGTTATTGTTAAAATATTTATTATAAAAACTATTTTTTTTCGTGCATAACTAAACTATTTTGCCAATTCATAGTATTGATTAAAAAATCAGCATATACCTGGTCTAGTGGTTAGCCATCTGACTACTGAAACAACGGCTATGTTGAATGAGAAACAAAAACAAGCCCAATAAAGTATCTCCGTCCTTTGTGTAGGGAAATACCATCTTCCCATTTTTTTAAATGTATATTTTTGTTTTTAATCAAGATATTTTCTTTATTCCTTAAAAATATTGTTTGTTTTTTTTTCAATTCATTACTCATTAGAAATGGATGTTTTTCTTTTTAAAGCAGGGATTTTTTTCCTGCAGTTCTTTAAGAATTTTTTTTCTAGTGGCTCTTCACTAAATTTATGTTGGATGGGCTTACTATAAAGCAACTGCTCCTAAACTAAAGATAAAATGTAATAAAATACAGCTTTCCTACTTTCATTTGTAAGATAAACCAATCAACTCCAATTTTTACCCATATGATCACTGGTGAAATAAGAATTCCCATGCTAAAAAATCCACTCCCCATTCAAGTAATTTTAAACTTATGTTAAGAGTTCAGGTAAAAATATGTGATTGGCAAGCACAAGTATTGACTTTTGTTCATATAATTTGCCATACTTCGGAAGTTTTGAAATTTTATATCAGCTCAAATCAAGAAAGAAGTCGTGAAACATTCTACCCTTCATATTAACGAGACAAAAGTTTTTTTTTCCAGATTTTTGCTACGGTGGCATAGTACTCTATTTTTTTTCATGCTATATACCACCGTTTTCTATATATACGTATGTATATACAATAAATAAAGGCTTTTTTTTTCTTAAACGCTAAGCTTCAAAATGATTGTGAAGTGTTTTAATGTTCATTTTAGAAACTTCTGAAATAGGTTTAGAATGTTTCTTTTTTCTTTCAAGTGCCTTGACATCCTGTAAAGATTGTATATTTAATCATATGAAGCCAAACTGTTACTATGACCAAGAGCCTGTTCTCTCTCATGTCATCAACAATGTGTTAAACTCAATGCAAGGTTTCATTTCAAGAGCAATTCCGCCGGGTAAGTTTTCTTTTTTCTTTTCTCACTTGAAAACTGTTCTGTTAACAGTTAAACTGTTCCAAGCAAGTTTGTCTTCTCAAGAATTTACTGATATTATTGAGAATTCCATTTCCATGAAGTATGCAAATATTTGTTATTGAGTTGTTTTGGGTTGGGTTGTTTTACCTCTGAGCGGCACTTTTTTGCACACCATGGGCTAAATGGCCAGGTCACATGGACCCCGAAGGCTCAGAGAAGGTTGGGGGAGGGGACCCACTGGAACAGCTGTTGGGAGACAGATGGTAGCCTCCCGTCAAGGCCATCCAGCGTGTTCTTTAACGTGCACAGGGTATGGCTCTCCCGCACACGGGGCCACGGCTTAACGTCCCATCCGACGGACGGCGGCCTTTTCAAGCCCATCGGTGTCCCCTATTGACCGTGGGCTGGACGGGAAATTTTGCGGAGATAAATCTCAACGCTGACCCAGCTGGGACTCGAACCTGGGAACAACAGATTACGAGCCTGGCGCGCTACCGACTGAGCCACCCACGCCCTTGTTATTGAGTAAATACATTGTTCTCTTTGCAAGGAGGTAATTAAAGCAAGCAATTTTTTTATGTTTTGATATATGCTTACGAAATATCTTGAACACTTTTTCCTTTCAGTAGGTTATTTTTTAATTCGTAAAGGATGTTTAATATCCGAAACGCCTTTGCATTCTTCTCTTTATTGTCAGATTTTAATACATCAGATTTGTCATAGGTATGGCATATAAGACCCAATTATTTTAATAAAAAGATGGTTGAAAAAAAAATAGCCTTGCTTCCAGTATGTGAAAACAAGATAATTCGATATTTTCAAAAACAAAACTTTTACAATCCGTAATATATCTCTGTGTTCTCATTAACATATTTTTAAATTATTTGTTTTTACATTTATCAACATTTATTTTCAAACATATTTTGCCATTATTTTACATTATAATTTATCAAAAAAATTAGTAGCTATTAAAAAAAAAATTGGTTTTGCCACGAGTGGGATTCGAACCCACGTCTCCAGGAAACATGCCTGTTAATCCTTTCATGAGTTCTATGTATACAGGACTTACTCTGTGATTCTTTACTAGTAGTAGCTATTAACTTATTCATACTCTCTAAATGTTTTTTTTAAAGACATAAATATTTTTTTTGGTTTCTTTTTCATTTTTGTTACGTAAAAGTCTTTCAGATGAAAAGTGGCATATAAGACAACTATACGTGGATAATGGAACCCATCCTATCTTTCAGGAACGTACCCAAGATTTATTTCAGGAGGGGAGTGGGGTCAGTACAGGAAAGGTTAAAATGATATTCAATATAGAATAAAATTTTAGAGTTGTTTTTTAAATCTATTTTAAGTGTCAGACTAATCGACTATGGGGGCTAAAATAAAATTAAAGAGAACTTTTTTGGATGACAAAGCAGGTAGAAAAGTTTGAAATTTTGTACAAGACGATCAGATTTTCGGGGGAAGGTCTGGACCCCCTGGGTGCGTCCGTACCCTCTTTGTAATGGTTACCATGTGTAACGATACCTTGTAAAACAGCTTTACGCTAAAACAAAAGAAGTCATTACCAGTGGCGAAAAATAATTGAGTTATTGTTGTTAAACCGCCAATTTTAATTTCAATAAAACATTACTCAAAGATAATTACTCAAAGATCATCATTTATTTTTTTACGTAACCTACATAATTTGAATAACCTGTAAAATTATTTTATACGTATTCTATTGTAGCTGAAACTGTTTGTGTTAATGAAATCAAAAGCTCCCCTATGCAGAAATGCATTCCAATGCTTTTCAATTACATCCAAACCTTGAAAACGGGTCACATGATGAAAGCTCCAGCAGCATCTCAGTAAGTATTATTCAGATAAATATTATTTTACTACACTGATAGACAGATACTGTATATTTATATAGCAATTTTTTTTCACTTATATTACAGTAAAATGTCTGAGTTTTTTATATAGTCTTTATTTTGTTGTTGTTGTTGTTTTTTTTCTGTGTGCTTTTTCCTTTATATGAGGGATTTCTTGCAACAATATTTGCACTTGTTCGCACTTTTTGTTTTTCTAGTAACACTGAAAAAAAACTTAAAATTTTTATAGGAACTAAAATAAAACAGAAATTAGAAAAAATTGAAAACACAATTAATCACAATGCAATTCACGTTCACTAAGTAAGATTTATTAAACTAATAAATACTACGAATTGTAAAATTAAAAAAAAAATCGCAAAAAACATCAATTTATTTTCCAATCGAACTACTTTTTCAAACACAGGAATATTTGCTTGTAGTTCATCAGGTTGGATGACAGCCATTAGATTAAATCCTAGAGTTATCAACTAGACTTAATTTTTTTACATAGAATCGTTATTTGATGAGAGTCTGACTCACTCTTAAACTTTCAGTTCAAGCTTTAAGAACAAATTATGTATATTAATTTATTATCATTAAACTGTGAAATGAATATTTTGCAAACAGACAAGAAGGATTTTGTAATTTTCAGTTGCGATACTTTCCGAAAGTGAAATAAATTTAGACACTACTAAAATCTTTGTATTAAAATTTATAATATTTCACTCAATAACACTAGCATGTAACTTAATAATGACTAGTATATAACTAGTAATAACTACTAGTATGTAAACTGATGGATTAAATCTTTATATACTCATCCAATCCTACGCCAATTAACTAATAATATAAGGTGCTTTTCAGTTGTTTTCATTTTGCTATTGCTTTTTACGCATTAAAAATACGCAACCCATTTTGAGGGATACCTTTTTAAGAATTGAATTAATTAATTCATTAATCAATTTAAAAACAAATAACTAAATATATAAATACACACATACAAGACGTAATACATTACATACAAATGACCAGTACAGAATTTTTAAACAACAGAACCCAAGGAGTTATTCGATCGTTCTGAATTTAATCAAATTACCAATAAAAACATTTCTGGCGTCATCATCACACACGAATCAGATTACGTTGTGCCAAGTTATAATATAGTAATTACATAGTATATATAGTGAAAAGAAGATTAAAAATATAGAATAGCCAACATTAAGCTAATAATTAGTAACTTTTTGATCGAATATTATAAAATGATTCACCTCATTAAAGTTTTAACAGATGTGTACAAGTTCTCTTTTTTTAAATGATAATGGATTTTTTCATTCTTTAGAGAAATGTCAAGAGTATTAAATAACCTTAGTGTAAATAATAAAAATATGGTCTCACTACATTTTTATTATTTTTTGGAATTTGAACTAATAATTCCTGCATCATAAATGTTTATTATCATCAATACTAATCCATTCCGATTCCGATACAAAAATGCAAAAAATAATGCAAATACAACCTTCTGCAAATTAAAATATCCCTAATACGAATTAGGTTACAGTTTTGGTCAATATATAACCCAAGCAAAGTAAATGGTTCTAAGAATCTCTGACTAACTCTCATTTAAAATTTATAAAATCTAAATAATGTATAACAAAGTTTGGTAATTAAAAAACTTGCATACTTTTCCCGATTCATATTAACATCAATAATTAACTTCAACTATTTGTAATTAGGAATTTTTTCAATAATTTTACATCTACATTGTCTAGATAAATTCAATGCTGCTGATTTACTTTGATATAAAGTTTATATCTCTATCAATGGAATAAAATCGAATCAGTTTGGTTTGTTCATGTTAACCCTTAACTTATTTTGACAAACCCACCTCTGTAAATTAGCAAATTCTCTTCCATACAATTTTTAAATCAATTACGTTTTCATATGAAAACATCACTGAATCGTCTGCAAAACCTTTTTGACGTTATTGCCCATTTATAGCAATAAACATAAATCATTTACATAAAGGACGAATAAAATTGGACCCAGTAGGGAACTGTGTGGTATTCCAATTTTAATAGTAAGAAAAGTGCTTAAAATGTTATTAATAGACACTAATTGCTGGCTATTATGCAAATATGAGCTAAACCCCTTATAATTAGTTCCGAGTATTCGTATATTATAAATTTCATTTAAAAATATTTGATGATCAACTGAATCAAAAACCTTTTGTATATCTAAAAAATGCTGACTTTTTTACTGTTATCAATAATATTGCACATAAAATCACTAAAATTTAAACAAGCCTGCTCTGCATTTCTATTAGCTCAAAAGCTGTACTGGATATCACTATAATAATTTAAAGAATCATAAATATTTATTAATTTGTTTTTATAACCTATTCAACAATTTACAAGCAGAACAGAAAAATGCCTATAATTTGAATAAAAAATTTATCTCTAGTTTTATACAACGGTGAAACAATATCTTTTTCTCAGGCATCAATGAAAAATTCCAACTTGAAATGAAACTTTAACCAAGGAAACAAGGATCTCTAAATTATATTTAGTATTTTTTTAATCAGATTCACATTTATCTTACGAAAGAGTCAGTAAAAGTTCCCTGTGAATATATAAGTCTTAAGAGTCCTTGTAACCTGGGGTAATTTAGCCTATTGTGTACGAAAAAGGGCCACTAACAGGTAAAACAACCCATCACAACCGCATTTATTCAAACAGTAAAATTTAGTACAGTCAAAGAAGAATTCATTATCAATAATTTTATGTAGTTTATATTGTTAATTATTTTTTACTATTACAAAAAATTTCGGTATATTTAATGATTAGTGTGGAAACGAATAAAATTTGTAACAACAGGTTCGACAGAGCTATTAGAAACCGGTTGGATAACACAACTGTATACATCATACAGGAAGTATCAGTTAACAGTATAGTAAAGCAATGTCAAGCTGAAAACAAAACTTGCTGTATACAAGGCGTCACAGCTGTGTTATGTCACTTGCAGAAGTTTCATAGTTACTGTGTTTCACAAACACGAATTAGTGTTCCTATCTACGGAAATTCTTCAGAACGATACGTGCAGAAGTTTACAACACTGCAGCTGTTAGAGGTAAGCTTCTAATCAAGGCATTCAGCATGTTTATTAGTTAAAAAATAAAATATTTATTTATTTTATTTTTTAACTAATAAACACGGTGAATGCCTTGATTAGAAGCTTACCTCTTACAGCTGTCCAGTATACCACCTTCCGTAGCCAGTTCTGAGCTTGCTGCAAAAAAATATTGCTCAGAGGTAACACAACACACTCCAACCCTGAATTAATTATAAGATAATCTATTGCCTCAGGCGAAAAATGTTCGCTTCCAAAAGCATAAGAAGTTTGTCATTTTTCAAATTTAGCATCTACTAAAGATGGAAATGTTATCAAATGGATGATTCGAATAATGCAAATAATCATTGGGACTTATCAAACACAAAAAATGTTTCATTTATTACCTAAACAAAAAATTGCATTTTCTTCTCTTTCTGAGAGTAAAGGAGCAAATGTACACTCCTTGACACGCTACCTGTACACGCTAAAATGTACACCCCTGTACACGCTAACCCGAAATTTAAAATCTCTAGAGCTTAATAGATCGTTTATAACAATCATTTGAAATTTTCCCATTTTCCATGCTTAGAGCCTTCAAACGATGGAAGCTAAAATTATTGAGAGATTAGGAAATACCGTTCCCATTAATTCATAATTCTACCTGTTTAACCCTAAAACCTTTAACAACCACTCTGTCCTAGGTTAGAAAGGGGACGACATTGGGCTTGGAAAAACCGTCATCCGTCGGAAGGAATGTAATACCTTGGTTCAGTGTGTAAAAGAGTCACACTCCGTGCACGTTAAAGTTGGATATCCTTAACAGAAGGCTCTTATCTCCTAAAAGCTATCCAGTGGATCTCCTTGTCCTAATCTCCTCTGAGCCCTTGAATCCTTGTGACCTGCTCTTTTAACCCATTGTGTTCATAAAAGTGCCACTGAAAGGTGAAACAACCTAACACAACCTCAAAAAAAAGATTCGTTTATCTCTGAAAAATATTTGAATATCAACAGATCGACTATAAAGTAAAAGGAAAAGCTCGTTCTTAAAGACGAGCTAAAAACGGAACTCTTGGGGCTGCGAAATCAACAACAGATGTTTCCTGGGGTCAACTTTTCCATACATATGAAAAAGTTAATATATGTATTTGTTTCTTTTTCTCAGACTTAAAAAGTGCAATACTAAATATTTGTTACCATATAGAGCAGAAATAAAAATTACCGAAATATAATTTTACTTCGCTTTATGTATTTAGCTGAAATAACAATTATTCTATTAAAAAAAAGCAGCGAACAAAAGAAACTTACTTTTGGAACTGCTTTTTCATTTTTTACCTTTATTGTTACCGATAGTAATAAAAAATAATTAATTGGGAAAAACATATTTTACAGAGTCGCAAAGAATTGTATGATGGATGTTATAAAGGACTGTCCACCTCAAGCACACGTCCTAATGATAGATATTATGTCTCGAATGAGTGGAGTCAGACTACTTCCTGAAATGCATTCAAGTAAGCTCTCATTCTAAGTCATCAATTAGAGTTGAATTAGATTGAATTATATAGTAAGTTTCGAAATGCTTTGTAACCGAAACTTGTCACAAAGTGCACGTATCCACCGACTTTTACGAGGTCACCCTGTTCTTTCTCTGTAAACAACAAGTCTAGTTTCAGATTGCCTTTTCAATGTTCTCAAAGGAGTAGTTTTCAAAGTAGTCACGTAACATTTTAGTACCAATTTGATCCAAAAACTCTTCCTTTAGATGTATTATTTTGTATCTCCATTTATTTGGAAAAAATGAAGACTTTCCCATAACTGTGCGTTATTAACACTGCACAAAATGCTGAATGCAATATACAGCTGCCCCCGTCCACGT
Source organism: Ryuthela nishihirai (assembly GCA_038380435.1). Taxonomy (NCBI): domain Eukaryota; kingdom Metazoa; phylum Arthropoda; class Arachnida; order Araneae; family Heptathelidae; genus Ryuthela; species Ryuthela nishihirai. Next base: position 32,798,451 of record JAWZYU010000024.1, on the reverse strand, counting down.
GCATACGAAGCTAGAGATCCTAGCATTAGTTTCGTTTCGGAGGCACAGAAGAGACAACCGGTGTAAATCCATCGACAGTTTGTGGTTATGTATGATTTGAATATCCTACCAGTCAACATGTGAAGAAATGGTGCCGTGAGTTCGAAAGTCATCGTGTGACTGTAGTAAATGAGCATCTCCTCATCAGGTAATGGGCAACTGTTCCCCACAAGTTCGGACCTGAGCCGTCGAATTTTCACTTGTTTGGGAAGCTGAAGAAGCATCTCCAGGGACAACACTTTCCATCAGATGACACTGGCAAAGAGGAAATCACAAAATGGTTTCAGCAACAGGACAAGTTCTTCTATCAGCAGAGCTTCAACAAGCTGAACGGCCATCACACAAGTGTCTCAACAGGTCCGGTGACTAAGTAAAAAATAATGCACATATGTGAGGACATTTCTTGTATATTCTCTTCGGTGCAATGAACTGTCCTTCACATGAATTAAATAGGGAACAAACTTTCTGACTTATCCTCGTACATTCGTATGCTGCGGTGACGTTTTCTTACTTTGAATATCAGTTTCAAATATTAAATTTTTGAAAAGTTGTTAATTCATTCATCAATTGTGAGTACTAGGAGGGGGAGATATGGCCTTTTCGCTCCACACTTAAACACTGTCTTTTTAAGTTCCATGTACACATAGCAATCAAAGTTCATAAATGTTTAATGTTGTGATTCTAAATTATGTATATAACATGTCACCACGGTCCCAAAATATTGGGGTCCCCAAATATAGCGTGTCACCACTTTCCACAAACGGAATCACCAGTGGACCCTGACAGTCAAAGAAAAACTTCAGCATACCGCATACTGTATTGTTTAACTCTGAATGCTTCTACTCTGGGTGTCTGGAATCCACGCACCGTGTATCACGTCAAACCTTTATCCTAGTGTTGATGAGTTACTTCTATGTACATTCATTTCTTTGCATGAGAATTGAACGATTACTCAGATCATTACTCAGGTGTAGAAGTTGTCCACTTTTCATTTGAACGACCATTGTAACTAAAACTATTACGAACGTGTGTTTTTATCTGTTTCTGTGTACCCTAAAGTATTTCGTGAAAGTAATAACGAAGCCAGGACTAAAATATTTAGAAGGTTCTTTAGCGGGACCACCCGAATTTTAATGGATTCTAACCAATTGTAATTGCAAAATGTAGTAATTACACTCCTGGTGTAAAGATTATAACATTTTGGAGTTGCAAAGTTTTATAAATTGTTATTGGTATACGTTAGTGTGTATTGATTATAAAGCTGTTCATATTCTTAATAGAAAGACTTAAGAGATATGCATCAGAGCTGAAAGTGGAAATGGTAGAAACGCCCCCTTCATCAAATACAAAGGAAATGGGCAATGCGGCAATCGCTTCTGAAGATGAACCTAAAGGTGAAATTCAAGGCAAAGATGAACCTAATATAAGCGAAACCCAAATTGAGCAGCCAACTAAAAATTTAGATGGGGGAGAGAATCAAATTAAAAATTTCCCACAGTCTCCCATTTCACTGAAAGGTAAGTCACTGTAATCTTTAATACTAATGATAAAAATCAATAATAAAAACTTTAAGAAATATATGAGGAGTACGAGATGCATCATTTATGAGACAAACAGAATTTAACGCCTAGTAGTAAGATCAGCATCACTACCGAACACAGGTGATTCCATTAGTGAGCAAAACCCTTGGGGTGTTCGTGATCTAGCCATTTAGCCGGTTATGTTCAAATATTAGTTGTAAACACAAAATATATTTATTATTTGTATTATGCACATAATCGAAATATTCGAAACACAGTCAATGACACAAAAAATAAACAAAAAATTATTGACTGGCGGTTTGAGTTTATACAAGCTTCATCTTGAGACCTAAATATCAACTAGGTATCGTCGTAAGTTGTATGAAGTTCCAAGTAGTGCTGTCCTTTGCAGTTCTGAGGATCTTATATCAGAAATCTGCAGCTTCTTGGGATGATTTATAAAATGTTTTGAGATTGTGCCAACGGCCCCGATGACAACGGGGACAACAGAAGTGTGTTTAGCCCACTGTCTAGTAATTTCAATTGCTAAATCTCTATATTTAGTCATTATTATTATTTAATTAATTAAGATCAATGTTTTATGTGTTGCTTGTTTTTTTTTTCCTTTTGTTCAAATTCAGGTCAAGTTTCTGAAGAAGTTCAAAGGCACATTGTCAAGCGTTCCTATGCTTCGAGCGAAATTGACTTGTGGATCAATACTTTTCTGATTTGCTTCACGAACAAAACATCACAATATAAAGTTCAAGTACCGGGGGAACGGCTGTCTTTTGCAAGGTATGAACTTGGTTAACTAAAAATATCTCCCGAATTTTTGTCATTTAGAGATTCAAAATACTCTCCATCGTTCAGACCTCTCTCAACTAAAATTTCTAACATAATTTTTTTCTAACTGTAACTGTATCTTCTTAAAATATTTTCAGAAATATTGATTAATTGCATATTGCTATTCTTTTAGTGTAGCGAACGAAAGTTATTGCTGCATAGGCGAAAAAGGATCTTTAACCAGCAATATTATACTTTTGAAGGATTTGGAACGTCTATTTTCCTTCACGCTTGAAATATTTCGAAATCATACAAGTAAGTGTGTGCTTTGCAATGTCCTCTATTTATTACCATAGCAATATCGTCGTTTGCGTTATTGGTAACACGAAACAAAATTGTTGGGATATTTTGGCAATTTGATTGAACAAGTGTTTATGATATTGTCAGTTCTGTTGAAAATGCATTTTTGAAACATACGTATGTTTTTATTTCATTTATTTTAACTTTAAATTCTGTTTGAGCATACTCGTTGTTTTTTAGAGTAATAGATAACCAATAGTAACATATATTTTGACATACCATTCAACAAAGATTTAGTGCTTAGAGTGATACTTTAATAATTCATATCCTCTTAGACAAACAACTTTTTGTCCCTCAGACAATTCATCTAGATTTTGGATTATGAACAGAGGATTTGATGACAAAGGATCACAACAAATCCAATTCCAGTGATGTTTACTAAGACATCACCAACCCATTCTGAAGTGTGGTTATGGGTCATAATTATAGTACTAATTAGGTGTAAAAAATATTTGCCGGGGAGACGTAATTATCTGGCGTTTTTTTAAATCTAGATTGAACTAAAAATAATTCAAATTTTCGGGTATTTGATAATTTTGCTATTTACCAAATTGTACGCCAATGTTTCTTCAGAGAGATTATTGCTGTAAAACTCTTCCGTCTCTTTTTTTAATCACAACAAATATTTAGTTATAAATTTCTTTTTTAACGTACAGTCGCTCAAAAAAGTATCCGAACACTATGGTTGATTACAGAATTAAAAAAAAAATATCTGGTAACGATTTTTTTAGAAATTTGTTATATGGCAACCTTCGTGTACTCTACGCGAAGGTTGCCAGATCACTAATTTCTAAAAAAAAATGTTGCCAGATATTTTTTCTGAATTCTCTAATCAAACATAGTGTTCGGATACTTTTTGAGCGACTGTACATACACTTTTTTCAATGCATCTATAATATTTTGGCTATGAATAAATATGCTTTTACTTTTTTTCTTTTGATATTTCGCTATTGTGCAATATGACAGGAATGATACAGGCCGTATAATTTCTGTTATATTAATATGAGGTTTTAATTTTCGTTTGACGAATGATATTCTAGAACCGATTAATTCGTTATTGCGAGAAATACTCGTATTATTCTAATGCAATATGGCGTCCCTCATCTTGCATCAGTAGTAGGTGTACCCTGGCACATAACATAAAGTAATGAATAATAATAATTCGTTCGCTTTTCTTGTTATGGCTATATAGTATGTGACGTTGGCAAATGGTAAACAAATCGAGAGTATTCTAAGTTAATCATTTGTTTTTATAAGAAAAAGGTAACACACTACTATGAAATGCATATTACGCTTATGTTTTTTTTTTTTTGTTTTTCTCGAGAATCGGAATATTTTTATATGTTGTTCGGGAGGTTAAAACCGGTAAAAATCGGATAAAATCCCAAAAAGTCATAATAGAGGAAGACATATTCGCCAACGTATGTCCTACATCTTCTGAAAACCCGTCGGACACTTTCATCAAGAAAGTGCAGGTACTCGGACTTCAAGAATGTTAAAAGTTTTGGGACAATAAACTTATTCAAGTGAACAAAATGCCGGAATCGTCATTTCTCTCATTCCCTTCCAAAACTATATAAAGGAAACCATATATATCCAGTATGATTTATATAATAATTTTTAATGGATTTTTTTCTTCAAAATACATAATTAAATATTTTGTTTATTGAATTTTTCAAGATATATTTGAAACAGATGGATAGGGAATTCAGGAGTTTAGTGTATATTAAATCCGCCTATCTATCTACGACAGAAATCTTAATCATGCAGACAGGGAAATCATTTTGATTTGACCGTAAGCAATAAATCCTATCATCCAGTGCCTGACAAAATTGTTACGAACACTGACTGCATCATGCGCGAAGTGTCATGCGATGTGTCAATCAGTCGTCACTGAACGCAATGGGCAAGAGCATCCATAACTGAGGTGATGGAACTCTGCAGAAAATCACGGGGAACAATATCCCAAGTGTATGGAAAATGACAAAGGTCTCAAAAAAACAGTTCACCAATCGCAGCAAATGCATTAGGAAAAAATCTCGGTCTGACAAGGATTTGTTGGCATGAACTTTACGGCAAAGCAGAAAACTAAGAAACCTGAGGCAACTCTTCGCAGAGAACTGTAAACTTTTTAATTTTCGGGAATGCATCATTATACGAAAACCTTTAATTTCGAAAAACAACAGGATTCGAAAACTGCAAAATGTATGGAGAGGGGAAGTGGAAACGTATATATTCAGATGAATCACGTTATACACTTTTTTCAATAGATGGCTGACTTAGACTATGACGACAATTCCATGCAGCAGTTGACTTTTCACGGAATTGAAGTTGGAAAACATTTAACTATTCTATATAGATTGATATAGGAGATCACATAAGGAGTCAGACTAGAGAAGCACATTCCCAAATAGATTCCAAAGAGCAAAAATATCGAATCTTTTGAAAAGCATAGATTGATTTCTTCTTTTATAGCAGTGTAAAATCAAGACTTCTCAATGATGTCCTGATAATACAGGAGAATGAATGCTTGCGAAAATAGTAAAACCTAAATCCTATTAAGCTGATACTCCGAAGATTGAGAATAAAAGGTTGCGAGAAATGATAACACCTAAAACCGATTGAGTAAAACTAAAACTCTGAAGAGATTGAGCAGCCAGGATGCCTGAGACTTAAATCTATTGGTACCTTCTTCTGGTATTTATTCTCATTTATAAAAATAAACCTCCCAAAGAGTAATCAGTAGCGATTTTGAGAGGTCAGCCATTATTATTATTTTTTTTTAAATCAGTATATTTCCAAACTAAGAAACATTTCTTAGTTTAAGTAAAGAAAATTCTGAAATAACAATATTCATATCTGTTGATTTTTTTTATTGTTGTTGTTTTGTCACTTCATAAGTTGTCTATTTAATAGTATTGTGAAATATTCTATATAACTTATCTATTTCAAATAATTTTCAGAACTAAGGCAGAATCTCTCTATTTTCAATATTTGAGTGTGATTCTCAGTAAATTTATCATTCCAACCTGATAATAAATGCGACAGAGATTTATTCAGAGCATTTATATGTATATTTACATCATCCACTTCATTGCATTTACAGAGCTCACAGACCTGGGTCAGTGTAGTAATGGTCTTCTAAACTATCAAAATATTGAGAACTGTGTTACTGATTTGTATGGGATTCTGACAACGCCATTTCAATTGTTTTCAAGAATTCAAAAGTAAGTTAAAATGAATAAAACGCTCTTTTGTTAAGAAATTATCATTAATATTATTCATTGTGATTGCCCTATCAAAATATCAGAAAATTTCCATGTTATATCAATGAGAATCAAACTTTGAAGTTCTATAAATTCTAAAATATGTATTAAATGGAGAAAAATTAAAAGTTAAGATCATAGTCAAATCTATTCAATTCTCAATTTTCAACATATTAGTTCAGTATTTCAAGTGTTATGGAAGCTCGAATAATTAACAATAATAAATTTTTAAACAAATTTTCTAGCATTTTAACAATTTTTTTAAATGTATATTTATTTTATCAAATGGTTAGGAACAATACTTATTATTTAAATTTCAATTAATTTTTTAGGTACAGTCTTTTGGGGCATTATTATTGTGAAATATTCTAGCTTTCATAACTCTTTAAATACTGAACGAATATTATTGAATATCTAAATTTAAATAGATTTGATTATAATCTTTATATTCAGTCATATTTTCCTTTAAGTGCGTAATTTAGAAGTAAAAGAATTACGAAGTTAGATTCCCATTAGCATGACATGAAATTTCTCTAATATTTAATTGGTATATATATATGTTATAAATTTTCAAATACTGTTATATGATTGTTAAATATTAATCCTGCAAAGTAATTATTATTCAGTGTAGAGGATGATTATAAAGAAACTTTGCTACTTTGGGAACGAAAATCTCAGTTAAGGTAGATTTGAAAGAACTAAAAGTTTACAGATATTTCCAGAAACATGTAGCATGGTGATAACACATATTGACCATAAAAGAGCCTTCGCTGATACCACGAACTCGGAGGCAGTTTAAGGACAGGATATAATTAGAGCGAAGGGGGGGGAAGCCTGGAGCACTATTTTTAGCAACTAATTAACCTTTAGATATCAACGCATACAAGAGCAGGGGGAGGGGAGTTTTGCAGAAATAAACCTCAGTGCTGAATTAAAGTTATCCAGGCTCGTAATCTGTAGTTCCGAGGTTTGAGAGGAAACCTCGGAACTACAGATTACAAACCTGGCTAGCTACCGCCTGAACCACCCCCACCCAGGCCTCTCCTGACCGTCGATGCGCCATCTTAAATGAGCATAATTCTCTTGAGCGCTTCCATTTGCTGCAATATAAGAACACGTGTGCCCTTGTAAAGCATGCAATGTGGTTGTCCTATCACAGTGCTCTAGCTGGAAGAAGAGGGTTGGCTCAGTCGGTAGTGCCCCAGACTCTCAATCTGTAGTTCCTAGGTTCAAGTTCCACCTGCACCAGCATTGAGATTTATCTCCTATAAACCCTCACTTGTCCTCGGTCAGAAAACGGACATTAATGGAGTTAGAAAGGCCGCATCCTTCGGATGGGACCTGAAGCCTGTTGAGAAGAGCCATACCCTAAGCACGTTAAAGAACATGCTGGTTGATCTTGATCAGAAGCTTCCATTTGCCTCCTAACAGGTATTAAATGGAATCCCCTTCCTTACCCTTCTTTGAGCATGTGGAGTTCATGTTCTTCAGCCGTGTTGCCCATGTTACAAAAACGTACCACTCAGTGGTAAAACAATCCAAATCCCTCAGATGTATAGTATTATGACCTCAAACAAAAATAGATCCAACCAAGATCAGTATTGAACCCATAGCAGAAAGCAACCTATCCTCACGTAAGGGTGTCTTGACAATTTCATGTGTATTTGCTTTCACGAAAATAACGTAATTGCATGTATTGACCCTACAACTAACAGTGAAGTGGTCCTTGTGTTTTGAAATGATTCTATCGGTCCAGTGGTGTTCCACTTCCATCGTGTTAACAATTTTAAATCGAGGTGGACACATTTCTGTTGATCCGATGTCGACATAGCTTGCACTCGCTTAAATCTGAATGGGAACATTCTTAGACGAGTTCGAAGCACTTTTCGCACAGTCGAGATCAATAGGTCAAGCCAACGATTGACACCATGAGCACTGGTGATTTCTTTTGCATCTCCCCGACCCTGTTCCATTACCTCTGCAATCATTCAGACTCGACCAGTGTGTCACAGTAGTAGCATAAATGAGAGTTCTGGCACAGTAAAAGGGGGTCGAGAATTCTATGAAAATCCATGGGAAAAGTTATGGGGGGGTGAGGGAAAAAGTATGTTTCTTGTGAAAATATGTGTGAAAATTGGAAAAAATGGGGGTGTTTTTTAGCATGTGAAAAACTAATTTAAGTTTTTTTTTAAAGATGAAGTTTAAACTAATTTGTGAATTAGTTTAAATGACATAGGTTGAAATGAGGTGTGTGTGTATATGAGATAAAAATGATGTGTTTTGTTAAGTTATCATACACTTCACTGGATACAGCAGAATCAAAACTTTTATCTAAGCAAAGTCCAAAGTATTAATTCTGTTATCAAAGAATATTAAAAGTTTTATCCAAAAGTGAATAAATTTCGGTCCTTGACCTGATCATTTAGCCTATGGTGTGCAAAAATGTTCCGCTCAGAGGTAAAACAACCCAACCCAACCCAGGTACAGTCTGATTCCTGAAACTTCGATATTATATCCTGAAGTTCTTGTTCTTGATACAAGCCTGTCCAGACAATGAAACTGTCTCACGGCAGATTGGGAGTTGACCTTGCAAGTATACTACAGCTTCACTAATTAAGTTCGTTGTTTTCCCCGACAATGTCATATCATGATTGTCACGTGTGAGGGATGCAAACTGCCAGGTCAAATCATTATGAACACTGCATCGCCCGCGAAGTAACACGAACCATGCCAATGTATGCAAAATGTCTTCCTGATGTTAGGATTCTACGCCACTGCAACGATTATAAAAGCCTTAAAGGTATGGTGGAAATCCTCTGAGAAACTCTGAGAAAATTAAGTGCGACATGGGTAAAAAAGGTTGATCTGACCAACTTCGAAGGGGGAGTCATTGTTTAGAGTGCGATGGGCAGGAGCATCCCAAATGTAGGTAATGGAATTCAGTGGAAAGTCACAGGGCGCAATACTCCAAGTGTATGGAGAATAGCAAAGGTCTCAAAAAACGCTCGCCAATTGTGAATTTCATTAGGGAGCATTGGTTGGTTGTTTTACCTCTGAGCGGCACTTTTTTGCACACAATGGGCTAAATGGCCAGGTCACAAGGACCCCGAAGGCTCAAAGAAGTTTGGGGGAGAAAACCAGCTGGAACGGTTGTTGGGAGACAGATGGTAGCCTCCCGTCAAGGCCATCCAGTGTGTTCTTTAACGTGCACAGGGTATGGCTCTCCCGCACACGGGGCAACGGCTTAACGTCCCATCCGACGGAAGGCGGCCTTTCCAAGCCCATCGGTGTACCCTACTGACCGTGGGCAGGACGGGGAATTTTGCGGAGATAAATCTCAACATTGACCCAGCTGGGACTCGAACCTGGGAACTACAGATTACGAGCCTGACGCGCTACCGAATGAGCCACCTCCTCCCCACCGGTGTCTGAGTCCCGGATAAGGCATGGATGTTAGTATCGTTTTTCTGCTGATGTCCCGCCAACCTCACAGACTTTCTACTATGGTGTATAAACTCTGTCAGACCTCTGCTAGTCAGACCTAGCTAGCTATGCTAGCTAGGTAGTCACTGGAAGGAGAGCTATGCACCAATCCCCTGTGATGATGCATAGAACAGGCCAGGTCTAGTACCTAATGTCCGACCCCGCCTTCTCATGGTGCAGGTCGTTAGTACCTTTCAAAAGAGAAACTGTCTTATGGAAGTTGGGTTGTTTTTACCTCTGAGCGGAACTTTTTTGCACACCATGGGCTAAATGGCCAGGTCACATGGACCCCGAAGGCTCAGAGAAGGTTGGGGGAGGGGACCCACTGGAATAGCTGTTGGGAGACAGATGGTAGCCTCCCGTCAAGGCCATCCAGCGTGTTCTTTAACGTGCACAGGGTATGGCTCTCCCACACACGGGGCCACGGCTTAACGTCCCATCCGACGGACGGCGGCCTTTCCAAGCCCATCGGTGTCCCCTACTGACCGTGGGCAGGGCGGGGAATTTTGCGGAGATAAATCTCAACGCTGACCTAGCTGGGACTGTTTTATGGAAGTGAACGGAGAAGTTGGGGTATAATGGTAGATAGGTCTCGATGGTGACATGTGTTACTAGGAACAGGAGCTCAAGAATCGCACTTTTCTAGCAGTGACCCAAGAGGATACTACAAGCATCCGATTTGCATGTCTGCGTGGTAAAGACATATAAAAACACATAATCACAACAATTATATAGTTTATTTATTTATTTTGCTGTTGCTGGGACTTATAGCTAATATTCGTTTATGTTCCAATGTGAGAACATAGTGTTTTTGAGATGTCGATAAGTGAGCACATTTTTCAATTGCTGAGAAACAATCTCAACGTGTATGACAGAACATATGATGCCAAGACCCCGATTCTACCATGGTCCAGGATTTTCAAGCCAGAATCCCGGTAGTTGCAGTGTCACCGTGATACCACTGAGCAGGCCCAATCTGCCGTTGATGACTTCTTTCTATGTATGCCAGTTGCAACAATAACTAAGTCCATTACCCAGATATAGGAGTTGACCACTTTTAATTTGAAAAACTGATAACTTTATATGTATATAGTTACAAAGAGTATAATTACTTTTAGTAATAGCAAGGGGTTTAAATATTAAAGTTTTCATATTACGGCATCGAATTGTTTCTTATGCACTTACTTAGTGGCTTTTATCCTTTTCAGAATCAAGACTAGAGCAGTGGAATGTATGACGTCTTCACTTAAGTATTGTCCATCATCAATATTTACCGTTATTACTGAGGTGTTTTGTACCATATGTGGATGTAACGCGACTACAAGTAAAACTTCGACCAGCACTGCAGTTTCTCCTGCGATCTTCCTTCGACAAACCTCGGTACATAGCATCAAAGGTAAGAGTTTTGCATTGTTCCCTCCAAATAAGCCTAGTATTCACTACACGAACGTTAGTTACGTTTCATGTGTCCTTCACAGTAATACTGGTCAAAAATACGAAATCTTTTTCTAAATATGGGTGCGACATTTTATTCCGAAGTTAGAGCCAACAGTAAATACTGAAGTAGTTTCCCATTGAAATTCAGCGTCCCATTCTAATGAAAGTGGAGGCAGGTGGCTCAGGCGATAGGGCGCCAGCCTCATAAACTGCAGTTCCCAGGTTCGAGTCTCACCTGGGACAGCGTTAAGGTTTATTTCCCCTAACCGTTCTCCCCCTGCCCTCGGTGAGAAAGGGGACAGCGACGGGCTTGGAAATTGTACCGTCCGTTCATATTAAGCCATGACCCCGTGTGGGAAAGCCATTCACTGTGCACATTAAACACACTGGATGGTTTGATGGAAGGCTTCCATCTATCTCCTAACAGCTGTCCAATAGATCTCCTTCCCTAACCTTCTCTGAACCCGTCCTTGTGACTTGAATATTTAACCCATTGTGGGCAAAAAAGTGCCCCCGGAGGTAAAGCAATCTAACCAAACTTTACTGAAGGGGATGGCAGCTGGCTCAGTCGGTATCCTCCACTTTCATAATCTGCAGGTTCCCAGGTTCTAGTTACATCTGTATTTCATATAGAATTTTTCCCTCTAATCCCTTTGTATCTTCGGTGAGTCGGATGAGACGTTAAGCCTAGATCTCGTTGCAGGAAATAATATTATAAACACAATAGCCGTTTCAGTGTTTTGCTCCAATTGGTCTCAATCAAAATCAAATGTAATCCGCGTGCTTTTTCTATAACCCACGATTTTCCACACCACCAGAATATACTATAGTATCAAAATAGGGAAAGGCCAGGAGAAAGGGCCAGAGAAAAGCCATTGAGATATCAAGAAGGGGAAGGCTAATAGATGGAGTCAGAGAAAAACCATTATGTTATCAATAACCGTTGTGGTATGATCAATAACGATGTTATTTATATCATTATTTTATCAATAATCCGTTGTGGTACCTACATTAGGGATGGCTAATAGATGGAGTCTGAGAAAAACTATTTTGCTATCAAGATGGAAGAAGGAGTTAGATAAACACCATTATGGTACCAAGATTAGGGATAACTAAGAGAAGGAGTCAGTGGAAGGCCATTATGTTGTGAAGATGGAGGAAGGCTAAAAGAAGGAATCAAAGAAAAACCATTGCGGTATCATAATGGGTGAGGACTGAGAGCTGGAGTCGGAAGAAAAACGTTATGTTATCAAGATGGGGAAGTTGCGAGGAGGAGTCGAAGAAAAAAAATCGTCGATTTAATATCAACTTTGATTCATTGGAACATTGGAATATCAAAAACATTTTAATAAAAAAAATCATTTTAATATCAAGATGGGGAAGGCTAAAGAAGGAGTTGGAGAAATGCCATTGCAGTATCAAGATAGGGGAAATCTAAGAGATGGAGTCAGAGAAAAACCATTGTGATTTGAAGATGGAGAGTAAGCTAATAGAAAACCATCGCGCAATTCCAACGTGTTATGTTTTTTGGGGCTGTTCGCTTTTTTTTTTAGGAACCACTACTGATCTCTATGCTATATAAAAAATTTTAATGGGATAAATAAAATAATCTTGTTATTTGTAATCTCAGTAATCTCAGTAATTGGGCGGAGATGGTTTAGTAAGTAGCGCGCCAGGTTCGTAATCTGCAGTTCAGAAGTTCCAACTAGGCTAGCGTTAAGATTTATCCCTACAAAACGCCCCACTACAGTCAGTAAAGGAAATCATTGGACTTGGAAAGCTGCCGTCCGTCTAATGGGGGACGTTAAGCCATTGCTCCGTGTGCGGGAGAGCCATACTCTGTTCACGTTAAAGAACAATTTGGATCTATCCAGTGGGTCCTCTCCCCCATACTTTCTCTGAGCCTTCGTGGTGCTTGTAACTTGGCCATTTAGGCTATTGTGTGCAAAAAAGTGCCGCTATGAGGTAAAACAACCAAACAACCCAACTCGATAATCGTACGAGATTTTCTCGTTACTCTGCTTATGTTCCCCTATTATCTGTAATTTATGAGGTTAACTTTACACTGCCGCTTCGATGATTGAGTTGTATCGCGTTCTCGCGGTGACACTGCGACTGATGATGTCCGGGTTCGAGTCCCGGGTATGACATGGTCGTTTGTTCTGTCATATAAGTTGTGATTATCCCTCAATAAAAAACACTAAAGTGTTCGCTTATCGACATGTCAAAAAAAATCCATGTTCTCACATTGGGACATAAAGCGAATATTGAGTATAATTCCCAGTAACCAAATTGAAAAAAAAAAAAGTTACATTTTTACCGAAGTGTATTAGAATATATCTGAGTCAATTTTTCCTATATTCTGTAAATTTCATCAGCTGTTGCCTAATCAGCATTGCACTGTACTTTACACAGTGTTTTCTTTGTCTAAAACACAGGTGGTGCTTCTGAGAAAGGTCGAATACAGAGGTTCGTGACAGTTTGTTCTCTAGATGTCGTTAATAAATGGGGCGATCGTTTCGTGCTGTGCTTGAAGAAGACCATGAATGGAGTTGGAATTTTAAGCAATGAAAGGTATGAAGTGAGATCTAAATTTTTATTAGTGTGAAATCAAAGTTTACGGAATCCTCCTATCATTTCATCCACTGAGATATTCAAAGTTAGCTAAATTCGCAATTTTCACCTCTACCGTATGTCATTTGGGCAAACTCTCAGTTGGCCTAAATGAAATACTCTCCCATATATATTTCTTGCATGTTTGTTTTTTGAAAATTTTCCTTAATTCTGTTTTGTTCCTTTGCAGAGTATTAGAGAAATTACACTTCTGCATAAACGAAACGGGTTTTTTATCATGCAGCTTTACCAGAGGAAGTTTTGAGAGTTTGCTAGCTTTCATGATTGATGAAATACGAATTTATACAAGTAAGTGAAATCTATATATCCTATATTTTATTGTATACCATAATTGTTTATATGAAGTGGGGTTTGGTTAATGCTTGTTTGTTTTAGTGTATATGCTGCATACTCCCAGAAGATGTTTCATGGTACTATAGGCCTGAGTGTAATCGAAAGAGGATTGCATTGTGTAGAACTATACCGCACGCCAAGAATTTATGGTTGCTGTATTGATCATAAAGATAAGATAAAATGTAGTGATTGTGTCTAAATGTCTTCTTTCCTACACACTTAAATCCAACAAGTTAATTCGCCACTAGTGGAAAAATAAAATGTTCACTTTTAAGAAAGAAATGTTAAAGTCTAAAAAATAAGATTCTGCCTTGTGCGGTCGATGCCCCTTGGTTTGTAACCAACAGACAGTTACATAAAGACCTGGGCATCGACCATATTTACTCTTATATCAAGTCTGTCTCACGAAGGTTCTTTGAGGCAGTTCAGAATAACCCTCATGAGATCATATTTTGCTTATTGGACTACGACATGAAGTCCTAAATAGATACAAGAGGCCTAAGATGATGGCTTTCTCTAAAGAAAGTTTCCCATTTTAGGTCTCTTGTACATCCTCATTACATTTTGTATTTTGCTTTTTATGCCCTTATGGGCCCACCATTAGGTGGTTTACTATTTTATTTGTTTTTTAAACTCATGCCATTTAGGCATATATTGAGATGGAGAAGGTTATGGGTATCATTGTAATTGGTATTTCAAATATGATGTAACGATCTACGATCTACGTTTAAAAACATGCAGCAAAAATATAGTACTTGGAAGGACTCGAAACTTTCCATAAACAACAGATTATTAATATACAACATGATCATCTGACCGATTATTATATATGCCTTCCGGTTTGGTGATGTACAAAAAATACGACCATCTTTAGCCTCCAAACCTTTCAAAACTAAACATTTAGAACTGTTGCATCAGCACTACGGTTCATACAGAACAGGCAACTTACATAAAGATCTCAACATCGATTCTGTTAAAAAGTATATCAGAACTACGTCAACAAACTTCTTCACGAAGATGGAATCGCATCCTAATTTATTCATCACTGAACTTTTAGTTTATGACCATCAGTGTAAACAGACGTACGAGAGACCTAGGTCTTTACTTTTAAAGCTTTGACCATTTTCCTCTAGCTTGAACTTTATACTGATTTTCTTACAGCAAAGGAAATGTGTTTGTTTGTTAGTCCTCCATAAAATTATTTGCTTGTGACATGTCATTGATGTATGCATCTCATGAGTAAAATTGGCATTTTATAGATGAATGACGTATGGGTGCAATGCACCTGATACTCTACTACATCAACTATTATCTCTGATATCTCTCTCTAAGAATATGCTAATGCTGTTAAAATCTCACTGCAGTGTAAGAATAATGCTTTTCACCTCGAATGTGAGTCAGTTAGACTCGAGGGTATCAGCTAACTGAGGGTTGAGAGTAGTAAAAGGGGATTATTTGACTGTCTCTTGCATAAGATAGGGACACCTGCCTAATCTTCCTTTTCCCTGAAGGCTTTCCTCCTATCAACAAAATGCTCAAGCTTCAGGAGCTCACAAGGCTAAGCAATAGTGCTGTGACAATCTAATGCCCTCTCCCACCTTCTCTGCAAAACCTCTTTCACTGAGGAAATAAAAGGTGCACTCTAAAATCACCATGTAAGTCTGTCAAGTAAGTTTAAAATTAATTTTGAAGAATTTATTAACGCTTCAAAAACACATGGAGTTAAGTTAAGCACTTAACTTCAAATAATAACTCAAATGTAAATGTAGTTTACAGTTGTCGTCCTTTAGGCGATTGATGTTCTCCATACAGCCGAAAAGAAATGCAAATCCTATCGGGGAATAGTTTTTACTTAAGAAAAATTCAATAATCATATGAGAAATACACTTCTAGCCAATGCTAACTTCTACTTAACCTAAGAACTAGATATCTATTTATACTGAGGAGAGCAAGGCATTAGAGATTATAAAGTCTCTTACTAACTATCTGCTTTCATAGGGTTCGAGTCACTGCAAAAGGTATAATCCAAACTCCTTGTCCAATATGCGGCCAATCGTTCCTCCAAGTCTACAGGTTCACTCTCCGTTAATTAATACTTCTGTATAGCAGCTTTCTTCGAGGATGCCCTAGCACTTGTCTTTCTCCGGACTGCCCAAGGGCTTTATACTAACAAAGGTGGATGTCCCAAAATTGCTCCCTTCCTTAATGTCTTTCTTGTTAAGGACCAAAGGCACTTTGCAAACTGAGCTGGGGATAACCTTCTATCTTCTTGAATTCGCGAAACTGATCTGGGCTTCAGATTCTTTCTGTTGTTGCAAAGGAGGGGGGAATTCTAATTTAGCTCTGGCGTGTCTGGGGAACATAAAGCCAAGTCCCAGGCAGATCCTATAACGAGTTGAAAATTCTTCAATTTTCAAGATATTCCAAGCAATGATAACAACAATGACATTACAATGAATTTCATTTTCCAAAAAGCTGAGGGTAACGTTTCTTTATTGAATGTGACCAAACAGTTCATGAATGATTAAAAGGACCTGCCCTAGTGAAGGGAAGGAATGCGGCTTCCGAAGTTAACTGATCGGTGAGATTCCCCAACGGCTTCGCACTACCCCACTCTCCTTGAAACTACCGATGATTACCAGATACAAACTTACTCCTGCAGCGAAGGTTGTCTCTGTGCTTCTGCAGACCGAGGGTTGACGGATGAAGAGAGTATATAGCGTGGGTGACGTCATATTCTGATTGTCATGTACTTCCTAAACATTCATTGTTTCTTCACTGGGTGAACTCAGTTTTATGTTCTTATGACCATCAATACCTCATGGCGCTCTCGTTTTATCTCAAAGTTTCCATTCTCTTTACATCGATACCATCCACTGATGTTCCTATGACTTTCCATGTATCAATTGTGATTGATTGAAGTAAAAGCAACTTATTGTTGCCGGTGGTTATCGAATAACGCTGCAACTGCACTAGGTTGATGCTCTTTCCAACGACTACGTGACTTCACCAATTGTGAAAAAGGCGACGGCTAAACAGGGAGGACAAAAATAGCTACGATCAGGACTTGGGAACCATCCTGCACCCAATAAGATTGCAATAAATACCAATAAATTGCAACGTATACAAGACCAGTTCTCTAATCGATGAAGAACTTTTTCCTATTAATATGTTATGTGAGTAAATGCGATGAACTTTCGTAAGACTAACTAGTGTCCTTTTTGGACCAGTTATGTTACTTTCAAACTTATATTGCTTTTTGCACGGGTTTTAAAGCATTCTTTTGTTTTTTATTGGATAAAGTCCTGCAAAACAATTTAAATCTTGCTTTTTATTCATAATAGCCATTTGGATGGAGTTGCTGTGGTCAATTGGTAGCGCATCAGTCTAGTAATCTGCAGTTTCCACGTTCAAGTCCCAAATGTACTAGCGTTTAGTTTCATCTTCGCTAATCCCCACCTTGACCTCGATGAGAAAAGGGGTACCCTTAGCTTGGAAAGGCTGCCATCCATCATGATGGGATGTTACCACAAGCAGGAGAGAGAGTCATACCCTGTGCTCATTAAAGGACACGCTGGATGGCCTGGGCAAGAGGCTACCATCTGTCTGCAAACAGCTTTTCCACCTTCTGTGAGCCCTTGGGTCCTAGTGGCATGGTCATTGAGCCCATTGTGTGTAAAAAAGTGCCGCTTAGAAGTAAAACAATCCAAACCCATATTTGAATAAATATCTGAAATATTAAATTGTTAATGGTGTCCGTTTTGTACTCGTATATTGATAACCTACGTGATATTTTACGGTAAAAATAGATTTCTTCATTATTTGCAGTGTTATGATAATATCAAATATTTATTTCCATTTACAGCGGAAAACGGGCAAACTGAATGTCGTAACGCTATAATGTATGAAAATGTCAGGCACTGTGGCAATGAAATGTACAGCTATTTGACAAGTGGATCATATTATTGTGATACTACTTCAGAACAATCATCGTAAGTTAACGCCATAAATTTTCTATTATGCACTACACTGCCGAAATCATAGAGAATTTCCATGTTATGGCAACAGATATCTACAGTACTGTGCGAATTAGTTGGGACAAACGAAGAAACGCTAAGTCTCTTCCGCTGCAGAGTTTAAACTGCTGTAAGTCTAAACTTGTTCGTAACAAGGACTTGCTGCAGAGTCCTTCTGCTGCAAGTCCAAACTTACGCGTGTCCCTGTAATGGACACGCGCAAGTTTAGACTTGCAGCAGAGCGATATCTGCAAGTCTAGAATTGTCTGTTGTGTTACTCTATTATTATTTACACTTCCACTTTAGTCGGAATTGATATTTCATAGGCTGAGGGCGTGATTATGTAAGTAGTTCACAATTTTCATTGCAAACTTTTTTTATCAAATACATCATGGACATCACGCCTCGTAAACGAGCTAAAATAATCGCTTTAGGCGAAAACACTTCACTTACTGCTAGGCAGATAGCAAAAGCAGTTGGCGTCGGGAAATCCAGCGTTTCACGGATCATGAAGCTGCATAAGGAGACAGGGTCCGTGGACACGTCCCATAAGGAACATTGTGGAAGAAAAAGAAAACCCACCTCTAGAGATGATAGTCTAATTCGAAGAATTAGTATCATAGACCCGAAGAAGACCAGTGGAGACATCAAAAGGGAAATTGCGTCTCATGGGGTTAATATAGATGCTTCCACCGTACGTCGTCGCCTTCTGGAGTGTGGCCGCCGAGCTCGACGCCCCTCCAAAAAGCAGCTTTTGACACCCGCTATGAAGCAAAAAAGGCTATCCTGGGCAAAGAAACATCGAGACTGGAATCTAAAGAATTGGGAAAAAGTGATATTTTCCGACGAAACCCACTTTGAGGTGCATGACTACAGGTCAAATTTCATCTGCCGCCCGCCTGGAGAACCTCTTCGATCCGACCACATCCAGCAATCCCCCAAACACCCACCAAAGGTCATGTTTTGGGGATGTTTCACAGCTTCCGGGCCACATACGCTTCACCCCATTGAAGAAATGATGGACAGCAAAAAGTACATAGGCGTTCTAGAGGCGAAAATGGTCCCAACACTGTAGAAGCTGTTTCCTAACGGCGATGGGGTATTTCAACAGGATCTGGATCCATGCCACAATTCTAAGCTTGCTAAGAGCTTCTTTACCCAGCAACATTTGAAGGTATTGGAGTGGCCAGGAAATTCATCCGATCTAAACCCCATTGAAAATTTGTGGGACATTATTAAAGCGCACTTATCTAAGATGGATTGCACGACGAAAACCAAAATGATAGAAAGTGTCATGAAAGTGTGGTACCACGACCCTGAAGTGAAGGAGATGTGTGGAAAACTAGTGGCATCAATGATTGAGAGGGTAAAAGAAGTAATTAAAGCATCACTCTTAATTATGTACACTATTAAACAAAGAAATATATTAATTGTGTCTTTGTTACTGCATTTTCCTATTGTCCTAACTAATTTGCACAGTACTGTAACTTGGAAATTATGTAACTTCCACAATATACATTTAATAGAAAAATGTGACTGAACAAAATTTTCTGAAGCTATATCAGATTTAAGAGGTTACAAAAATTCAATAGTTAAAATATAAATTTAGTATTCTGACCGAAAAAAATAAATGTTATTGAAAAGAATATTTGATATAAGTACTAATACGAATTTACAACATCCATAAAGGGAAACTTTAATTATTTTTTTTCTTGAGGCACCTCATACCGTGAAGCTCTAAGCTGTAAGCTTATGCTTAAGTCTAGCCCAGATGCTCGGAACTGCTGTTGCTAGGAGCAAGACTTTGCTAAGACGCTCCTCCGCCTTAACAGATATAGTAAGGGCCGGGTTTAAACCTGAAGTACTCTCATCATCATCATCATCATCATCCTCAAGTAGCCATAGGCTATGAAGGTCCAACCAGACCGTGCAATTTAGTTCTCCAAGCAAGTCTGTCCTGAGTTACATCTACTGCATCTGGCCACTGCACACCAATTCTAACAAGGTCCTATTTGACATTGTCTGCCCACCGCATCCTAGGTCTCCCCTTCTTTCTGAGGCCTTTAGGCACATTGTTCATAACCCTATTCGCCAATCTATAATTATTCATACGGCAACACGGCCAAACCAACGGAGTCTCTCTCTGCACAATATGCTGCTTAAAGGAGTTTGCAAACTCCTTTGCCTAACCACATCATTAGTTACAAAGTTGAACCACCTAATGCCCAAGATGCTGCGTAAGCATCTGGAATCAAAAGCATTTAGTTTCCTGTTATCTTGTTTACAAAGTGCCAGGTTTCACTACCATAACTAACCCTAGAAAGAACCAAACTATTATACAGTCTAATTTTAGTCTTTAGGTGTATACGCCTAATTCTCCACACTCTCCATAGATTCTTAAAAGTCCCGGCAGCAATCCCTATTCGTCTGTTAATCTCATGCCGCACATCACCATTATCTGTTACATAGCTCCCAAGATAATTAAACTGTGACACCTGCTCAAGACTGCAACCATTCAGATTAACTGAATCACAGCCTGACTGACCAATTTTCATCACTTTATTTTCTCTATGTTTATAACCAAACCTACTCTACTACCAGTTTCATCAACAGCTCGAATGAAAGAGTTCATCTCATCAACATCATTTGCCAAAAGGGCTAAATCATCAGCATAATCTAAATCAGAAATTTTCCTATCTCCAGTCCATTTAAGGCCAAAATCTTTCACTTGAACTGAATTTCGCATAACATAATCAATAACCAAGCTAAAGAGAAAAGGAGACAAAATGCACCGATGTCGAACACCAGAAGTAATGCTAAACCAATTGTTACAAACCTTACCAACTCTCACACACGACTCAGTGTTATTATAGAGAGCTTTCATTATGTTAAGTAACTTGTCTGGTACACCATATGATTTCACAATCAACTACAAAAAATGACGATCAACAGAGTTGAAAGCCTTTTTGAAATCAACAAAGCTAGCAACCAAAGGTTTCTGAAACTCTAAACATTTCTCAAGAATCTGCCTAAGTGAAAATATCTGATACACACATCCCCTACCACTTCTGAATCCACATTGCTAATCACGCAATTGCCTGTCAACCAGATTCTTAATTCTATTAAGCACAATCATGCAAAGAACTTTCCCTGGAACAGAGAGTAGGCTGATACCCCTATAGTTATCACAAGAACTGCGATCACCTTTTTTGAAAATAGGGATAATAATAGCTCTGGTAAAATCCTTAAGAAATATGCCATTATCATAAAAGATATTCAGAATTTCAGTCATCCAAGTGGTAACCGAAACTTTCCCAGCTCTAAGCATTTCGGTAATAATTTCATCTACCCCTGGGGATTTATGTAGTTTAAGTTTAGAAACAGCCAAAATAACTTCAGATTGTGTTATAGCTCCAACATTAAAGCCACCAATGCATGTATCATCATTGCAAACAATGGGAGTAGAAGTAACTACATTGTTTAGAACATCACTGAAATGCTCAGCCCACCTAGCCATGACAGAATCCTCACCTATAATCTTACCTTGTTTATCCCTCAATCCCTGTATGCCTGTCAGTTTTCTACCACACAAAACATTAACTATCTGGTACAGTTCTCTGCTGTTGTGCTGTCTAACTGCTTCTTCGGCTTTGTCAGCCAAACCACCAAGCCAAAGATTTTTATCAGCAGTTAACTGATCTTTTACACGTTTATTAAGTTCTCTGCAATGCTTTCTATTAGGACTAGTAGGGTATTGATTAAGGACATTCCTGCAGTTCTTTCTTTCCGAAATAAGCTCAAGTGCCTTATCACTGAGATAATTCTGTCTCTTCTGCTCCTTTTTCCCTAAAAGAGTACTGTTAGTGTCCAAAAAAGCCTGTTTAAAATGGTCCCATTCTTCCTCAACTTCAGTAGTAAGCATACCATGACTGTCATAATGACTAAGTAACCTATCATGGTAAGCTTTGGCTATAACTGGGTCTTTCAGAGCTTCAGTATTAAAAGTAAATTTTTAACCCTAGCACAACACTTTTTAAGTTTAAGTTGCAAGACACTTTTAACAATGTAATGGTCAGATCCAATTTCAGCTCCCTTATATGACCTGGTTCAGAGGCTACTACCCTTGGAGCTGTCTACTCACAAACAGAAAACACATCGGAAGATTTTCCCTCCACAGAAGCCCACCAGTGCAGCAAAATCAGGATCCATAATCAACTCAGAGCCATCATTCCGTTCAAGTTGGTATATATGGTTAGCACCAAGACCCTGTGTGGTTGACCACTCCTCAGCAGGGTAGAAAAAAAGAAAAGTAGCCATAGTTGTCCAGATTAGTAGGCCACACTAATCTGGCAGCCCTCCCCTTCCGTTCACTTCCACAAGAGAGTATCTCTTTTGAAAGGTATACTAACGGTCTGCATCACGAGAAGGCGGGTTCGTACATTAGATGCTAGGCCTAGCCGGTTGTATGCATCATCACAGGGGATTGGTGCATAGCTCTCCTTCCAGTGACTACCTAGCTACCATTTACAGAACAAAGACATACGAAAACAACTCTAGACACACGAAATGGTGCGAACTTTGTGCAGTTTTTATCTTATTAAAAATATTGTTCTTGCTTTCTGAATCATGGAAAAAAATAAATAATATAATCGAAATAGATGCAGGAATTTTAATGATAATGTTTTTAATAAAAGGTATGATTAACGTAATAAATTAATATTACGCAGTGCATATAACTTGTAATATTCAGTTGGTAGTAACATTTAAAAATCAAAATTTTACATTTAAAATTTACATATTTTTTTCCTTCCTCGGTTTTTTTGCCCTTGTGATGAGCAAATTATACTAAATTATCAAAAGTATTGAGACATTTGCATGAAGTATGAATGGAACACTGTATTCAAAGCTCGTTAAATTTGAATTAAATATTTTGTAGAAAAATGTCACGAGAAATGTAAAATTTAAAAAATCCCCCAAATCTAGATTTTGTGCAATATATTTTTACCATTCAAACAATTCTGGAAGCTGAAATATTTAACATAAGTGTTACTGATAGTCGTAAGAATTTACCTTAAAATGAAAATAAAATCGTTTACTGAAATAAAGGTATTTTTAAACGTTTGGGTACGTAATGTTTCTCACCTTACACCAATTCTAAAATAGTGTTTAGGACAAGCAAAGCAGCACCATCTGCTGTTAAATATTTCACTTTCAATTAGTTTTTAATTATTAAAAAAATATTTCCTAAAGTCGAAATTTGGATAAATTTTAGTTGTCTATAATTTAACTTCTGTTGTAACGATTTTCTGGGTTGTTGGGTTGGGTTGTTTTACCTCTGAGAGGCACTTTTTTGCACACCATGGGCTAAATGGCCAAGTCACATGGACTCCGAAGGCTCAGAGAAGGTTGGGGGAGGGGACCCACTGGAGCAGCTGTTGGGAGACAGATGGTAGACTCCCGTCAAGGTCATCCAGCTTGTTCTTTAACGTAATGGCTCTCCGGCACAAGGGACCACGGGTTAACGTCCCATCCGACGGACGGCGGCCTTTCCAAGCCCATCGGTGTCCCCTACTGACCGTGGGCAGGGCGGGGAATTTTTGCGGAGATAAATCTCAACGCTGACCCAGCTGGGACTCGAACCTGGGAACTACAGAGTACGAGCCTGGCGCGCTACCGACTGAGCCACCCCCGCCCCCGATTTTCTGGACACAGAGCTTATTTTCGAAGTTTAAAGAGTCTTGAAAATAGTGCTCATAACATGGGTAAAAATCCAAATATCCTTGGTTATTCTAATGTAGGGAGTCCCTCATTGGAGACTAATTTCATCATGATCTTAGATTAATTTGAACTTATACTACCCAGATTCACGAGAATAAAAATTTTGTCAGTGCGTCAGAGTCTACGCATTAAAAAAACGGAGTAGCAGTTTCAAATTGTTGAGGACGAAAATTTCTGCGTTGCAAGAGAGATTACAATCAAAGCAACAGCAGTAGATTAAATATAAATACAATTTGATATAGTAAAATAACAACTTCGGATTTTGTCAAAACAAGAAAAAGGAAAAAGCAGACATTTCGATTTATAACTCCAGGAGAAAATTTCTAAATAAAATTGAAAACTATATTTAAGCAAGGTCAAATTAAATGTCTTTTGGATGGAAAAATATGTAAACTGCTACTCACGGTGGGAAAAATTATATTCTTTCATTATTGTCATTATGATTATTAACTTTGCTGGAAATGTCATAAGTTGAAATAAATTAAGATGTAGTATTTTAATTCGATCGAATTTAATTTTATGAGCAAGATGAGAATAATTTCTTAGAATCATCTAATGCAAACTCTGTAGTATTCGATATAAAGTGCAGATTATATATCTATGATATCCGTAATATTAATATACATTCAAAGGGCCATTTCTTTAGGTACAGTTCCAAATATGTCAATAGTAACGCAGATACAGAACTCAGTAATTCCTTAAATATGCTTTTTATGAAAAAATATGATTGATGATAATTTCAAGAACTCAATCAAATCTATTTACATCTAGATTTGCAACAATATGCGTTCAGTATTTCAAGAGTACGCAAGTTTTTTTTTTTACTTTGGAGGCTGAAACCCTTAGCAAGCTAGCTCGTTCTACAAAATATCATTCAAAATTAGCGAATAGTTAATCTAATGTTTCACGTGAACTGCTAAAAACACTGGTATCAGTAAAGTAGCATAACACTAATTTCTTTAGTTTTAACTTGCCTTTGTTAACTTTTGGGAGCAATTACTTAAATTGGAATTATTGCTGTTAAGTAGTCCAATTTCCTTAACCTTAAATAGCGAACGAATATTGTTGAAAAGTGAGATTGAAATAGATTTAATTGAGATCATTCAATTATGTTCAGTCACTATTTTTTTTAAATGTTTATTTAAGATGTTACTGACTTCTTTATCTGACTTACTATTGACATAACACGGAACTGTATTAATAAAGTGGCCACTGAGGGTATATCTATAATAATAAATATTTCCCTGATAACTAGATAGACCTCAAACAGTTAAACAAAATTGAAATTTTATACTCTTTCTCTCAAGAGAAATCTGTTTTACTGTACGCTTCTTATAAGGTTTGTGCGTTGTAGTCTCCACGTTGTGACGTCAAAATTTCCTAGCCAACGACCGTCAAGAAACGTTCTCTAGCGAGTAACAACCACCCTTCCTTTATTCACCTTGGGAGGAGATTCTTTGCGGTCATGCGGTGGGAGACTGCTTGATGGCAGAAGGTGGAGATGGCGTTCTTTGCGATGCTTTCTTGAAGGACATGGCGATTGAACTTGCTGAACATATTCTTCTTTTTGAACTGAATATCCTTGAACATATTCTTCTTTTTGAACTGAATATCCTTGAACATCTTTCTTAACAAAAAGAAGCATCTGTTCTCATTCCATAGAGATCCTTAACTTCGTTTCCCTCGAATGATCCTCCTGCACCTTTTTCCTGTTACCTGTTTTAGGGGTTGAAGATTTCACTCTTCTTAAGAAATCTTCACGATGCCTTCTCGATCTCTTCTTCCTTTTCTAATATGTCCTTCTGCGCACCCTCGACAAGTTGTGGGGCGGATGTGGTTCAGTTCCTAATATACCAAACACATAATCTGCAGTTCCCAAGTTTGACTCCCACCTGACCAGCGTTGAGATTTATCTAAATGCTGGCCCTGTTGCAAAACTCCCAGCCCTGCACTCAGTCAGTAAGGGACACCAATGGTCTTGGATAGGCCGCCATCTATTCGATGGGACCTTAAGCCGTTGTTCCTTGTGCGGCAGAGCCGTACGCTGTGCACATTAAAGAACACGCTGGATGACTTCGACGGGAGACTACCATTTGTTTCCTAACAGTAGCCCACAGGATCCCTTTCCCCCACCTTCTCTCAGCTCTTGTGACCTAGCCATTTAGTCCATTGTGTACAAAAAAGTGGTGCTCAGAGGTAAAATAACCCAACAACCCACCTGTGCCAGAGTTGAGGATGTCTCTGCTAAACCTCCCTCCTGCTCTACGTCAGTAGGGGAGGGGTGGGTGGTAGGGTAATGCAAAGGCTGCTGTCCATCGGATGGGATGTAAAGCCATGACACCTTTACAAGACCTCCTTCCCCCCCCCTGGTTTGGGTTGTTTTACCTTTAAGCGGCACTTTTTCCAATAAAAAGTGCCAAAATGCCAGGTTTTGGAGAAGAGATTGGGGATTCCACGGTTTCAGAGAAGAGATTCTCTGAAACCGTGGAATCCCCAATCTCTTCTCCAAAACCTGGCATTTTGGCACTTCTTATTGGAAAAAGTGCCGCTTAAAGGTAAAACAACCCAAACCAATCGGCAAGTTCTTATAAATCTTCTTCTGTTAGACATACAGTTACAGTTAGTCTTATTATTAGCTAAACTCCTGAAAAATGTTTTATTTTTACTGTTTTATTTATTTCATGATGATTACTAACTATCAGCAAAAATATTAGCAAATGGTAGTATAATAAAAAAAAACCAGGCATCCAGCTGTAACGGTCATTCATTGAGGGGCCAGCTAGGCCCACTCCTTAGGAGAAATTCCATTTTAATGATTGATCATAAACTTTTACTCTATGATATGATCAGCAGACCGGTGATTCTTTATGCTTCACCCATATGGGCGAATACTACACCCACCAATATTCGTAAGATTCAGGTTTTACAGAACAAGATTTTGAGAACTGCGGTCGATGTCCCCTGGTTTGTCACTAACAGACAACTCCATAAAGACCTGGGCATCGACCATATACATACGCATAAAAAACGCACCATAAAAAGATTTTTTGAGGCTGTAAGCAATAATCCCAATGAGATTATTTCTTCTCTGATTCTTTATGATCATACTGTTTTGAACAAGTACAAGAGGCCTAAAACGGTAGCGTTCTCTGAGGAGACCTACCTGTTTTAGATTTATTATACAATTTTACTGCTATTTCAGCTTTTCTTATGTTTGCCCTTAGGGGCCCACCTAAGGGTGGTTACTTATATGTTTTGTTCTTACTCATGCCAAATAGGCATATCTTTATGATGGAGATGATTAGGGGTAAAATTATTACACGGTACATCGAATATGAGTATACGATCTACGATCTACACCGGTTTCTGAACGCTGTAACATTCCGGCTATTGAATGTAAAAATATAATAAATAAATACCCCCTCAAGCAGCTGTTTGTAGCAGGGCTTTTTAAGAATAATAATTTTTTTTACACAAATTCCACGGAATTGGGAAAAACCTGTTTTAAGCATCACGTGCGAATTTTCAACAGAATAAATACTGAAATTTTGGAAAAGCAACTGAATTTTTTATCGTAGCCCGGGCGCCCCTGCTGCAGTTACGTCCCTGAAAAAGCACCAGTCCACCCCAAATAGAAAAACCTCCTTCGTTTGAAATATTGAAAAAAAAAACAATGATGTAAACGTTATTCGCTTAAAATTTGTAGGTCTGGCCATCTATATCAGAGAACAAGAGACAGAAAATATCTTCCACTTTTTGGGGCGCCACAAACTGAATAGCATGGAGCTTATTTTACACATTGTAATCCTGTCTACTGCTATACAATCCATGCAGCTTTTAAAAAAATTATGTAAAACAATTTATTTGTTATGATTATATAAAATATATTATAGAGTAATTTAAAATTAATTGCTAGGTTTTTGAAAACAAATAGTCAACTATAGAATTTTAAAATGTGATATATACACCGAAGAGCCAAAACATTACGACCAGCCTCTTTATGCAAATCGAAACAACTGCAGGTAAACGACAGTGCGTGTGAAAGTCATGAAACGGTATAAATAACACCTGATACTGAGTTCTGTTAATTAGCGTTATACTTGTTCTTCAGATGAGAAAGGCAGCGGATTAAGTGAGTTTGACAAAGGCCAAATTGTAATGGCCAGACGTTTGGGTCAGAGCATTTCCGAGACAGCAAGGCTTGTGGTATGCTCACTGTCAGCCGTGGTTAGTACCTTCAAAAAGTGGTCCGAGGAAGGAAAAACTATGAACCGTCGATAAGGTATGGGCCAACCGCGGCTCATCGATGCAAGAGGCTATCCTGTATGGTACGAGCCAACAGAAGGGATAATGCGGCGCAACTCGCCTGTAAATTGAATGCTGGCGACGGGAGTAATGTGTCACAACACACAGTACATCAAACCTTACTGAAAATGGGGTTGCGTAGCCACAAGCCACTCCGAGTGCCCATGCTAATCTCGGTTCGCCGTCAAAATTGCCTACAATGGGCATTGATCTCTATGTTGCGATCTTGTGCAACCACGGCAATTCCCGGTTCCGCCTGACAGCACTACCTGGTTTAAGAAAAGCCATGACTATCTAGAGCCGGGGGCAAGGAATACGCCCTATAGGCGCACCTCAACCCCGGCCTCACATGGCAGCAGTCCTATAGAAGGAAAGCTGACCACCGGAAGAAACCTAACTTTAATCTATTCCCCGGTTTGCAAATGTGCAAGGATATAAAGATCCAAGCTCGATCGGCACCCGGGGTGGAGACTCTTAGTAAGACCCAGACTTTATGGACAGCTCGTGCCTACTAGGCCAAGGGAAGCCTTTCGGCAGAGCCGTCGAACTGACCACCCAAGGTCCCTGAAAAGTGAGGTCTCCGACGCCGTCACCACCCGACCGGCAATCAAGCCGGCCAGCAGCGTCTTCAACCTCGGTTGGCCTTGGCCATGTCCAACCGGCGCCCAACCCGGTCGGCACAGCCTTCAGCCGGGTTGCTGGGCCCTAGGCCCCCCCACCACGACAAGGTGGTCCCCTATCGGGGGGGCCTACAATGGGCATGCGAGCATCAAAACTGGACCTTGAATGATTGGAAGAAGGTCGTCTGGTCCTATGAATCTCGTTTTTTGTTACACCATATGAACAGCCGGGTACGTGTGTGTCGTTTACCTGGTGAAATGTTGGAACCAGGATGCACAGTGGGATGAAAACAAGCCGGTGGAAGAGGTGTATGCTTGGAGCAATGTTCTGCTAGGAAACCCTGGGTCCAGTCATTCATGTGCTTGAATATGATTGAATGATGCCATCTGACGTTCCACTATACAGGACAGTACTACATCTTATGGATGGCACCAAAAGCCACCTTTGTGTGCTGGTTGATGCCTATCAGAACACTGACATTAAGGCTGCGAAGCAGTGGAGAGAGTACCTATCGTTTGCATTACTTTAATAATATCGAAATCTTCAGTTCGTTCGTATCTCTAATTTTGGAACTTTCGGAATTTGAGCTTTGTGTGCTGGTTGATGCCTATCAGAACATTAAGGCTGTGGAGCAGCTGGAGGAGTATCTATTATCTACATTAGTTTAATATTATCGAAATCAGTCAGTTCATTCATGTCTCTAATTATGGAGCTTTCGAATTTAGAACCGTGCCGATGATTTATTGCCAATATGGTTAGGTAGCAATAGGGTCTAATTTTTACTGCAACTCTGTACATGAATTGTGCCGAAAGTCCATCATTTTTAAGAGGTAAATTCGAGCACTTTAAATTTTTAAAATCATGATATTCACTACTTAAATATCAGTTATTTGGAACAGATATCCAAGTTCGAAGCTCTCGTAGTTTCGTAGATGGTTGGTTGAGGAGACCCACAGGAGAGATGTTGGGAAAAGAGTGTCAGCCTCCCGTCAAGGCTATCCACCGTGTTCTTTAACGTGCGTGGGTGTCTCTCTCATACACGGGACCACAGCTTAATGTCCCATCCAACGGACGGCGGCCTTGTCAAGCCCAACAGTGACCCCTATTCACTGTAGGCGGGAGCTTCGCAGAGAATACTTGCCCAGCTGGAACCCGAACCTGATAATTGCAGGTTACGAGCCTGGCACGCTACCAACTGAGCCTCCCCAGTCATTCATTTTCAGGAAAGTATGACGTCTACCACCTACCTAAACATGATTGCAGATCAGTACATCCTTTCATGGCAACGGTATATCCCTCTAGTAGTGCCTTCTTTCAGCAGGATAATGCGCCGTGCCACACTGCCCGGATTGTTCGAGAATGGTTCGCGAAACATGAGGAAGACTTCCAAGTATTTCCCTGGCCTCCAAGTTCCCCAGACATCAATGCAATCGATCATCTATCGTTTGTGTTGGAATAGCATATTGGATCTGCGGCGGCTCAACCACGTAACTTACAAGAGTTAAAAGATCTACTGGTAACGTGTTGGTACCAGATACCACAAGACACCTTTAGAAATATTGTAGCGTCCATGCCTCGCCGAATAAGAGCTGTTCTGGCGACACGTGGAGGACCAACATCATATTAGTCAGGTAGTCATAATGTTTTGGTTCTTCGGTGTATATATATTTATTTTATGTCAAATTTATTTTTATAGATAATTATTAAAAGACACTCAATAGTAAACTTGTTTACTGGAAGTTAATTCGTTGTCCACACACTGGTGCGCTACTATATGAGAATTAACATAGTGAAAATATTACCATTAGAGATACAGCGAGATTATTATTATCAATTATTATTATCAGCAACTCCTATAACAGAACTCCAGTTGGACCAAGTTACGACTTTAGCATAGATTGTCTTATAATCTAAATAATTCTTATTATTCATTTCTGCTATTATTACTGGTGTACTTTTATACTAATATTTATACTAATGTTTATTTATAAATACTCCTTTCTTATTCGTGTTTATTAGCAAATCATATTATTAATAAATACGAATAATTTTTCTTCTAAATCAGATATATTTATAAATAAACATTTATAAAGATGACTTCAAAGTACATCAATAATAGAAATGAAAACATTAGAATTGTCTAAATTAAAATACTGTCTGTATTGGGTAAGTATTAGGTAGTTGTGTAGGTTTTTTAGGTAGGTTATTTATGCAATTAATTCTAAACCGTTGGTCTATTAACTCTGTATCTATATCATATTGAAACCGAACAGTACACTAACAGAAGAAGATATTTTTAAATGAATAGATGTTTTAATTAAAGTTTTATATCTTAAAACGAAACTAGTAAAGAATTGGGTTTAAAAATTTCATAATTAGTCTTAAAATATTAATAAATATATAAAAAGGTAAATTATAGTATATATATATATGCATAATAAATTTTAAAATAATAGTTAATAATTTTTAGGATAGAAATTTAAATAATCCATTTGAGAAATCCAACCTAGTTTGTCCTTGTTAACCTTGATAACTGTGAAGTAACGTTTAGATTGAAGCGTTTTAGTTTTCCCTTTTTTATGTGAGTTCTTCTTTGATAGTAATATTGGAATTTCAACTATCGATTGCAAATTGTCCATTTCTGACGCGAATAATAAAAAGAGATTTATCTTGACTTCTATATAGGAAGGATTTAAAATATTCTCTTTGAAAAAATATTAAATGTTTTTCCTGAATTCTCAGTTGATATATTGCAATATCCAGTTGTTGTTTAACACACTAGTGTATTTATAATTTACAGAGGAATGCAGGAAATCATGAAATGCATGGACAACTCACTGAAGCCCTGTACAATCTCCCATATTTCAAAAATTATTCATGTGTTCTGTGCTGTGTTTGGATACAAACTGCATGCAGTTCCGACCAGCACTTCAATTCATTCAGGTAAGATTCTTAAGTAATTCATTCAGAATAAGCTTCATATCCGCTAAGTAATCTGCATTTGTGCTTCTTAAAGATGTTTAATGATTAGATTCCCACTCAACAGCGGCCAAGGAAGAACAAATAGCAATCTTTGTTGACAGACACCAGAAGTTTTCCGAAAGATCCCAGCGCCAGATGTGGACTCATCAATAGTCATAAAGCCTCACCTGTGCCAGGAATCGATAAAATTTCATGGTGTTATGTGATTGGGTGTTATGACAAAAAAAAAATTGTTCATGTAATCAAGACGAAGAGAGAAGTCTAAACTCTTTATTTCCTCTGCGACAGAACGGAGGGCCAGGTTCCCGCGAGAAAAAGACTATCGCCTTGAATAGCTGTTTTCCAGCATCAGTTAATTATCAATCAACCAATTGTCTTTGATCAATGCCGTATTAAGCAATTGGGGATCCTAACACCAAGTTCTAAACGGGGGCCCTGATAGAAGATAAAGCAGAGAGGATAATAATGAAGTTGGAGGTTTCCGGACCTTTATATTTTGGGGTGAGATCTAATTTTTAATTATAATAGAAATTTACCCTCAAGCAGCTGCCTGCTACAGAGATCTAGCAGGAGCTTGTTAGTGTTCCTAAATATAATAGAGCTGTTTAGCATGCTACACTGCTCAAAGTGGAATCGCAACACCCGAAGGAAGTGGTAATATATAAAAAATATTAATATTATATATTATCACTACCTTCGCGGAGTAGGCCCATCTTCGGCTGTTATATAAGCTTGTAGATGTCTAGGCATTCCATCAATCAGATGGTTAATGGTACTGAGGTATAGTGTTCCAAACAGCATCCAGTTGAGCACTTAACTGTACCAGGTTCTCCACCGGAGGGAGGTGATGCAGGTGGTGATCCAGTAGGTCCCATAAATGTTCAATGGTGACAATTCCGGGGAATATGTCGGCCATGGGAAAATGTCCATAACTTGAAGACTAACCATCGTTGCACATGCAGAGTGTGCGGTGGCTTTGTCCTGCTGCAGAATCAGTCCAGGCATGGTGCCCATCCTCATGTCGTTGGCAACAATGACATCATGCAGACAAACGGATTCGTCTGTGAACAACACTCTTCTCCATTACGTAGTCCAATGTTGCCTCTCTCAACACCAGTGGAGACATAGCCGGTGAAATCTCTGCAATGGAAGATGCCGGACTGAACATCTCGCCGCCATTCCTGCATCATGCAAACATTGTGCAATGGCAACATAGAGACCACCGTACCCGTAGCAGTCCACAATTCACTCTGCACCACAGTCGCTTTGGTGAAATCCTAACATTGATCCCCACGCAGTGGTAATCGCTCGAAGACTCAGTCCGAGCTCTCGCATATCGACAATTCGCTCTCTCTCAGAAGGCGTCAATTATGCACAAGGGTCTCACCGCGTCTCCAAGGTATGTTACGAACATTTTCGCAGCATACACTCCAACCTCACTGTCGGTCATGCTATGATATGAGCTCGTGGGAGTTAGGTATTTATCCACAGCTCGGCTGGGTGTCATATGTTCATTCGCTTCAAAACTTTGATCATTTGCATATTTTTGATGGCCGATTGCTTCCTGTGATTTGCATATTTCTTCTTTCATTTCTTCTTGGTGTTGCAATTTTCAGTTTAAGCAATGTAGTTATATTAAGAAGAACTTTACGTGGTATTCTATTTTAAAAAGACAGATGAATATATAAAGATTTAATATTATGAATAATGTTAATGAATCTTGATGGATAGAGAACCGTAAAGTAGGCAATCAGAATTCCAAATGTGGCTCCGGAACCAAGTTTTAAATGCTATCCTCTGCCCCTCGCTTTATCCCGCTAAATTGAAAAGTATTGAAAATTGAATTACTTGATGTAAAAATGGTCGATAGAGACGATTAAGAAATGAAATAAAAATGAGGGGGCCCTATGAATTGTGGTTCTGGAGCTATGGTTCCGCCTTTAATACGGCTTTATCTTTGATCAGTGAGACCATTGTTGCACTGATCATCACTGGCTTAATCAGCCAATGAGAATAGCCAATGCATCAACTGCAGAGTCTCATTTTCTAAATCGCTTGGACTCAAGCTGCGCCATTTTATATAACTGCTGTCACTACGGCAATGAAATGAGAATTAAAATAATTTATTCTCTTGAAATGATTTTGACAATTAAGAAGATACCAATGGCGATTCATGGTCTAGCCATTATAGGTCGTTGAAGATTTTCAGAAGCTGGTATATTTTCTTTTATGTTAAGAAAACAAAATTGAAAAATTAATTGTGAACAGCAATTCAATACATTCTTGAGAGAGTTTGACTGTCTCTCTGATTTAGAACTCCTGCTAAACAGTAAAAGTTAGGACTACCATACCGGAAATGCAGTTTTTCATTTAACTCAAAGCAACATGTGGATTTCTGGATACCTAAAATTTCTCCCCCCCCCCCCACAAAAAAAAATGAATTAAGAACTGCTCCCAAACGGTAAATACTATGACCAGAGAATTCGGAATCCACTTCCTTAAATATGCATTTTAATCTGATCATATGTTACATCAAGGTAAGAGTTTATAAAAATAAAAAAATAAATAAATACCCCCTCTAGCAGCTGCTTGCCACAGAGGTCTGACAGGAGACTGTCAGTTTGTATGCCAGAGTAGAAGGTCCCTTAGATCAGTAGCCAAGCGCGCTAACCACTCGGCCATGGGACAGCTACTCCCAACCAATAGTTCTTTTCTCTTAGCCATTCCTTGGCCAAGTGATTAGCGTGCGTGATTACTGATCAAAGAGATCTTGGTTCTAACCCGGTGTAAGTCATAGATGTTTGTGTTGTCTCTCTGCTAGATCTATCTATTCATTACAGATCTTATCTATGGCTACTATCAGACCTGTGTGGCAAGCAGTTGCTTGACGGGGTATTTATTTATTTATTTAGAAAAAGTCTATCCACACGTCACGGGAAAAAAAGGGTTGGATACTTCTTAAACGATAAGAGCTACGACTTCTGAATTTGGTATACAGATTTCTTTTGTAAAACGAAAGATTCGATCCTCCAACCTTCCTTTTTTCCCTCCTACGAAAAGTTCTTTAATTAAACCGGAACTCGAATTTCTCCTAAACTGTAATAACTAGGACGGCCGAAATTGGTATATAGTTTCTCTTCGTCATTGCGTTAAGTATCATAATGGTTTGAATGCTTCAACCTATCTCCCTACTCAAAAAATGGAAACAATTGCCATAAGTAACTCTTTATTTCTCGACCATCACCTCGACCAATATTTGACCACGAACGTTTTTGAGATCTGTTGACTCGAAATACGCCAAGCACCAATTCTTGACTTCAGGCCCGGGTCTAGAAAAATAAAGGGAAAGAGAAGGAAAGGGGGTAAGAGTTTCGATCGAGCCAGAAAAAGATAAAAGTGGAGGCAATAAGTGGGTTCCATTGCAATATGACATTTTCCTCTCCTTTTAGAGGTCTTTAATAAATTTATTGAAAAATTCATGGAATGTAATAGGAGGATGGATCATTTAATTCATGGATTTATTTTTTCATTTTATTCTGAAACTTAAAATATTGCTTAATAATATGTTCAGCGGGTTTTTTTTTTGTTTCTTTCTTTCAACTCTAAACATATTTTTAAGTGCTCAGATTATTTAAAGATGGTTTGCAGCTTCGTGACAAGATTTTGAAGTGATCTGCAAGTAAAGAAAGATTGGGAACTACTGGTCTGCTGCCTATTGAGAGAGTTAAAGATAGCTCAAAGACGGGTAAATCTACTTGTTACTTATATGCGCTTAATTCTTTCTGTTATCTGTATTTTGTTTTCATAGAGTTACATAGTTTGGGTGTCCTGTCAATTTATCGTGATCGATTAATAACTATTTCAAATTGTCATTTTCTCGAAAACGACGAGTTTTTCGAAAAATAAATTACGTACAGTCGCTCAAAAAAGTATCCGAACACTATGGTTGATTACAGAATTCAAAAAAAATATCTGGCAGCGATTTGTTTAGAAATTAGTGATCTGGCAACCTTCGTGTCACGTGACATCTGCACGTGACATCTGGCAACCTTCGTGTCAAGTTACACGAAGGTTGCCAGATCACTAATTTCTAAAAAAATCGCTGCCAGATATTTTTTTCTGAATTCTGTAATCAACCATAGTGTTCGGATACTTTTTGAGCGACTGTACATTACTTAAGAGATGTTCATTTTTTTAGATATAAAAATTATATCTGGGCTGGATAGATATTGATAAAATATTGCCATTCGCATTTTCAAAATTTCCCACTAGATTAAATTGTTCCCGCTGAGGGTCGAAAATTGACAATTGACAAAATGACAAAATTTTAGACGAATGTTGTAAACGATTTATTTATGCTATAATTTTGAAATTTTATTGGCGGAATTTCATCATTAAAGGGCCAAGGGATTTACGGCAACAGCAATGATTTGCGCCATTACAGTTTTGTTTTAGGAACATAAATATTCGAGCAATTTAACTAGATCCCACCAAAATGGAGAATTTTCATGTCATCTCAATGGTAATCTAACGTCAAAGATCTATGACTTTTAAAATATTCATCTCGATTTTCAAAAATATTCGTCCAGTATTTAAAGAGTTATGGAGGCTGAAATATTTAACTTAATAGTTATTAATAAACAATCTTCATAAAATTCATTCATAATTGCCTGCTATTGCAATAATCATTAAGCAAACTTTTAAAAAGCATATTTCATTACATAGTTTGAAACAATACTTGTTATTTCAGTTTCATTTAATTTCTGAGGGAAATCTTATGACGCATATTTTACATTAAGACAAAATGAAATAATTTTCTATAGCCAGTTCACTTGAGCACAGATATAGAAAGTCAATAAAATTCTATTTCTCTCACTGTGATAAAGTGATGCTTCGATAAACTGACGTCGCGATGAATTAACACTGCTATGAATTGACGTCGCGATGAATTAACACTGTTATGAATTGACGTCGCGATGAATTAACACTGCTATGAATTGACGTCGCGATGAATTAACACTGTTATGAATTGACGTCGCGATGAATTAACACTGTTATGAATTGACGTCGCGATGAATTAACACTGCTATGAATTGACGTCGCGATGAATTAACACTGCTATGAATTGACGTCGCGATGAATTAACACTGTTATGAATTGACGTCGCGATGAATTAACACTGCTATGAATTGACGTCGCGATGAATTAACACTGTTATGAATTGACGTCGCGATGAATTAACACTGCTATGAATTGACGTCGCGATGAATTAACACTGTTATGAATTGACGTCGCGATGAATTAACACTGCTATGAATTGACGTCGCGAGGAACTGACGCTGCGATGATTTGACCGCGATGAAATTATGTATCTTGTAAACTTTTAGTCTGTATTGAAAGGTAGTAAAGTACATCTGAGTAGCTTTGCTTTCCAATTATTATATAACGTTCATTACGAAATATAGCTCAATATCTTGAATGTCACTTTTTTTTCCTTTTAAATTCAGCCCAATATTCTGATGCAGTTGTGAGTTTCAAGGAAGCTTGTCCTGCAAAGGAGATTGATAAATGGTCAAATAGTTTCCAGACATCCATGATGGAAAAAATGAAAAACCTTAGCCTTAAAGGAACAGAATTTTTAACTCTTGAAAAGTATGTATTCGGTTTAGAAAGCTTTCGTAGTATGAAATTATAATTAATTGAAACTTTCCAATATTTGTTCTGTTTTGAGATTTGAAACAAGTTAAATAATTTGGAGCTTTCCAGTTGGATCCCATAAGGTATTTGGCTTAAAATTTATATGTACGTGGGGGAATCAGAAAGTAAGTTTACGAGGCGTATAATCTCGAAACCAAAGAATCTACATTTATATTGCTTATGTCGATATGGGTTTGTGAATAATTGTTGGTAACACTTCATGCTGATTCGGTTCATCAATCACTTTCCGCTTATTCAGTGTAGGAGTCGGTTGAGCATGACATCTCCACTGGAACATAATCCCACAAGCGAAGTCCTTGCTGTAAATCTGTTTTTGAATGCAGAAATTCACCGCTAGCCAGTGAACGTTTTTGGCGAAGTTGTTGTGAGTCGACAGAGTGTTCCGGAAAGGGATGAGTTTGTTTTAACTCTCAGCGGAACCCTTTTTGCTTGTCTGCAATAGTCTAAATCGCCAATCACAATGATCCATGGTCTCTGAGAAGGTTGAGGCGACCCACTGGATAGCTGTTAGATGATAGATGGTAACCACCAGTCGAAGCCATGTAGCGTTTTCTTTAGCATGCACATTGTGCTGGAGGGTATGGCCCTCCAGCACGCTGGGGACACGATTTAACGTCAAATCTAGCGGACAGTGGCCTTTCCAAGCAAACGGTATTCCTTTTCTCACCGAGAGTAAGAGTGGAGGTTAGCCGAGAGAAAATTCCTAATATTGGCAAAGTTGGAACACAAACCTGTGAACATTAGACTACAAGAGTGGCAAGCTATAGACTGTGGCAACCTCCACCCCTGTCCCGAAAGATGTTCTGCTTCTGCACGATAATTCAACACTTCAGTCTCCCGTGGCAACCCAATAACTTCACAGTATTTCCAGTTGGAGTATGCTTCATATAGCCCTGATCTGCAACCTAGCATTTTCCACATTTTCCCAGCGCTAAAGGAATATGGAGGCCAGAGGTTTCAACGTGATGACGACATAAAGGGCACAGACGTCTTCTCCCAAAACACAGGAAAACTGATACCATGATATGATAAGTGTATCAATCTTCGGAATCTATGTCGGAAAGTAGTGGGCTGATAACAGAATTGCCTTGCATTGTTCATATTAAGACCATGAATTACATGCCTTGTAAATTTACCATCATACCGACTCTCCTACATATGTAGGCAGATCTTTTAATTCGTGAACTGCCGTAGCCAAAAATTAACAGCATTTCATACGAGTTAATACATGATATGTGGCAACACAGCGACTCTTCAAAGGTATGAAACAGTGTCTGCAAGTTGAAACAGAATCCGATACGATAGAAATCACAGTTAAGTAGCCTCTCTGTCGCTTTCTAGCTTTGGAAAAGAATTTAATTCTGTGTGTATGATTTTTTTCAGGCTATGTCTGATCTACAAACTGAGCAATGGTATGTGATACGTTACTGTGTTCGGCGAGGCTTTAGGGAGCACGAAACTTTAACGAGCGAGGCTTTAGAGAGCAATTTTCACGTGGCACAAAAGCTTCGCAGGCGGGTATGATTCTATGGAGGACCACCCAAGATCTGTGCAATCCAGGACTGTTCTTCATACATTTGAATCGTTTCTGCGAGTGTCTGTGCGCCACTTTGGCCTCGCCGCACACAATAACGTAGTGCTGCTCAATTCCCAGATCAGCCGTAGCATGTAAAAATTGCAAACATAAAATACGAACACCTTTCCAAAGCGGGAAAACGACAAAGACTACTTTACGTACTGTTCTGCTGCTACATTCGATAGCATCGCAACGTATTTCAACTTGCACACACTGCTCCATGTCCTTGAAGAGTCACTGTTTTGCCACATATTGTTTATTAACTCGTACGAAAAGCTGACAATATTTGACGACGGTAGACCACGAATTAAATGAACCACCCTCGTATAAATAGATTGTAACTATCCATACTTAACAATAATATACTCGTTCTACAGAAATTTTGACCAATCATGCTTTGATCTTTTTCAGTGCGTTGAATGAGGGTCTTCGCTGCGCACAGGATATTGGTCCCTTAAAATGCATTATACAAGCTGTTGATTTCCATCGCTTAATCTCTTTCGTGCTTACTACATTACAAGGTTATACAAGTAAGTATTTAAATTGTTCATGAATTTAACTGCAATTTGACCCATCATTCTATAGAATATTATCATTGTTTTCCGTTATTAGAAAATGTCAGTAATTATATAGAGTAAATGAGCAATTAATTCTGGTTAAAAAGCACTACTTGGACCATAAACCGTGGCTTACGACTTTCTGGTAAGTCGGATAATTTTCAATATGCAAAAAACCTAAAGTGAAATTAAAGAAAAGATTGCAAATATACTTCTGAATATATGAAATATGGTGGGAATTTCGAAAATTTCCAAAAATTCAATTAAATAGTTAATATTCTTGTGACCAATATTAATTTTCATTTCTGCTGTAGATTATTATTATTATTTCAAATAAATGCAAAACACAAACCATGTGTTAACCAGATTTCAAACTAAAAAAAGACATAATTTAACCCTTATAATCATATACTTTTTTCTTCAAAAAAAGCAATTTGATCATTATATCTATTCATATTCTACTTGAAACACAAAGTCATTTTATCCTTACATCGATTCACCTTCTGATTCAAAACAGAATCATTTTATCCTGGCTGATGGTGAAACGATTGATGAATGGTGAAATGGTGAATGATGAATAACTGAATGGTGATGAATGAATAAACAATGAAATGGTGAATGAAATAATTGCCGTGGTAAAGAAAAGATTTTTGAATAATGTTTTGTCAACAATAACTTCTATATAACGAAGATGGATATTGCAAGAATCATTGAATCTTTAAAAGCAAAATCATCGACCGGTATTGATAAAATCAAATTAATTTATATTGAAGAAAATAAGGAGAGTTTTAAGAAAGCTACTGCATTTTTAACTAATTTAATTTTTGAGAAAGATACTTTTCCTGTGAAAATAAAGATTGGTGTTATTAGACCTGTTCATAAAAAAAGGTTCAGAGAAACATTTTGAAACTTTCAGACCAATTTCAATATTAACTATTTTGGATAACATTATGGAGAAATTCGTGGAAAATATTTTAAGAGATTACATGGATAAGATTAAATTTTTAACCAAAGACAATATGGATTCCGTAAGGAACTGAATTAAATAGCTTATTACAAGAACTTTACAATTTATTAAATCAGAATTTAAACCAAGGTAGAAAATGTGACGTGATGTTCATTGGTT
This sequence comes from Ryuthela nishihirai, assembly GCA_038380435.1. Classification (NCBI taxonomy): domain Eukaryota; kingdom Metazoa; phylum Arthropoda; class Arachnida; order Araneae; family Heptathelidae; genus Ryuthela; species Ryuthela nishihirai. Next base: position 32,757,917 of record JAWZYU010000024.1, on the reverse strand, counting down.
CGAATACAGCTTTTGATTCCATTGATATTAATATCTTATTACATAAATTATATTTAATTGTATTATAGGTCAAACTTATACATAGTTTGAAAGTTATTTATTATATAGGGAGATAATAATGAGAATCAACGAATCATAAAGTGACAAATTTTCAGTTCATGCTTGGGATCCACAAGGCTCGGTATTGGAACCATTACTTTTCTAAATTTATATAAATGGCTTACATACTATTAATTATAATGGAGAATTTTTTATGTATGCAGATGATGCAATACTTGTGAACTATCATAAACATTCGCAATGTGCAATTAATAATTTGCAAAGAGATTTTAATCAAGCATATATTTGATTTTCATATAACAGATTATTTGTAAATATTAATAAAACTAAATTTATGATTATGTACTCTAGAAATATGGTTCAAGATGTTACAATCAAAAACATGTTGAAAATTGCATAATAAGAAACAATGAAGTCTGTAATGTATGTCACTGTAGTAACATAGAGGGGCGGGTGTGGCTCAGTCGGTAGCGCGCCAGGCTCGTAATCTGTAGTTCCCAGGTTCGAGTCCCAGCTGGGTCAGCGTTGAGATATTTCTCCGCAAAATTCCCCGCCCTGCCCACGGTCAGTAGGGGACACCGATGGGCTTGGAAAGGCCGCCGTCCGTCGGATGGGACATTAAGCGGTGGCTCCGTGTGCGGGAGAACCATACCCTGTGCACGTTAAAGAACACGCTGAATGGCCTTGACGGGAGGCTACCATCTGTCTCCTAACAGCTGTTCCAGTGGGTCCCCTCCCCCAACCTTCTCTGAGCCTTCGAGGTCCATGTGACCTGGCCATTTAGCCCATGGTGTGCAAAAAAGTGCCACTCAGAGGTAAAATAATCCAATCCAATCCGTAGTAACATAGAAGTTAATGAATTTATTTATGTAGGGATGGAATTTTCTTCCAATGTTAAACAGAACTGTCATATTGACTTGCTACGTATGAAACTACGATTCACGGCTTACAAAATTAAAAAATTTCAAATGGTAGTAAACCAAGATATCGTTCTTTTAGTATTATAGCATCATTTGAGTTCATTATTAGGTACGGAATTTTTCTTTATGGAGTGACTTATAAAACTCAATTAAATAAGATACAAGTCAATTTGCTTTGAGATCTGTGTCACTCTGATACTAAAAGTAATATAGTTAATAGAAATTTTTTCTGTTGAATTTTTTTTCTTTTCATTTTTTTTCTGTTGAAAATTTATATAATATATAATTGCATGATAAAGATTTTTTATATTAGTGAATATAAGAAATATATTTCATATGATAAATTAACTAGGAGTAAATCGTTGGGTGTGCTGAGAAAACCAAAAATTATTAATAATTTTGGAAGATATATTAAAGAATTTCAAATCCGACTTGAGTCGATCCTGAGTCGGTAGCTCTCCAGTTCTGCAGTTCCCAGAATCGAGTTAAAACTCTGCCAACGTTGATATCCCTCTCCTCTAAATCCCCACTACACCCTCGGTTAAAAAGGACACTGATGCGCTATAAATGGCCACCGTCCGTTAGAGGGATGTAAAGCCGTGGCACCGTTCACTGGAGTGCTATACCCTTTGCACGTTGACGAGGCTTCGATCTGTCTCTTAATAGTTGTCCAGTGGATGCTCTTTCCTAAAGTTCTCTGAGCCCTTAGGGTGTTTGTGATTGACTTGTGACACTCTGGTTAAATGGCAAGGTCACAATGACCTTGGAGACCTTGTGACCTGAGCATTCATCCCAACGTTTGCAAAACGTGCTACTCAGAAGTAAAACAACCTAATACATCCTTTATAGCATGAGATTATACTTTATAGCAAGTTATTAGCAGAAAACTGCAATAGCCAAAAAAAACATAAAAAAGAGAGAAAAAATGTCGAAATTCAAGACATTCAAAATGCCCACCATTGGACTCAAACATGATTTATAACTCCAGTTTACAATACAGTACATATTTTGAAATGAAATAAAGTTTTTTCTAAAATAGCCTGTATTTAAATTGGTTGCAATTTTGTTTCAAATCTAATAACTTTTCCGCATTTAAACTTAATACAAAATAATAGAAGTGTCAGCTTTAACTAATCAGTTATATTGTACCGAATAGCAAATAATTGGGAAATATTCAATTCAACCCTATTACACTTATTTTGGTTCCTTTAATTATTCTGAGTCGTTTTCAAAGTCAAAGCAAAAACAGTTTCATTGATTAAGGGAGACCAAAAGTCGAAAATTTTTTTGTCTTATCTCAGAATTGTATGAATCTCTGTAGTCAAAAAAGAAAGGATCATATTATATAATAGCCGATAATTCCGAGGGGGGGGGGGTACATGGTGACGTCATCGGTGCAGATACTGAAGGTTTCTCTGTGGTTTCGCGGATATTTGAGCAATCGGTCCCAATTTTGGTGAGGTGGTTCAACTTAGTTCCAGTCTTGTTGGGTTAACAGATCGGGTTCCCAGCTGCAGTGGGTCGGGAATGATCCTCGAAAAGTGTCCGAACTTTCTGTGGGCGCTGCCGTCGCCTACCTTGTGAATGGAGTAGTAAGTTGTGAGCAGTACGATGAAAAGCTGTGAATGAGTAAGAGTTATGAATAAACCGTAGCTACGAATGGACATACGCTACTCGCCAAATTTTGGCAAGGGTACTAGCATAATAAAAAAAAAGGAACTGTCTGTCTGTATGTCTGTGGCAGTCATATAATCGTCGGGAAAGAGAGGCAGAAGCTTCAAAAATTCACAGATTGTTTTTGATTGGGGGTGGGAATGGCTCAGTCGATAGCGCACCAGGCTCGTAATCTGTAGTTCCCAGGTTCGAGTCTCAGCTGGGTCAGCATTGAGATTTACCTCCGCAAAATTCCTCGCCCTGTCACTGTCAGTAGGGGACACCGATGGGCTTGGAAAGGCCGCCGTCCTTCGGATGGGACGTTAGGCCGTGGCCCCGTGTGCGGGAGAGCCATACCCTGTGCACATTAAAGAACACACTGGATGGCCTTGACGGGAGGCTATCATCTGTCTCCCAACACCTGTTCCAGTGGGTCCCCTTCCCAAACATTCTCTGAGCCTTCGGGGTCCATGTGACCTGGCCATTTAGCCCATTGTGTGCAAAAAAGGTATAACGCTCAAAGGTAAAACAACTCAAAGCAACCCAAATTGTTTTTGATTCTCATACAAGTTGCAATGTACAATTTCAAGTCTAAATTCCGAATGGGAGGCTTGATAGAAGAAAAATTATTCCCATGTTATTTCTACGGAAAATTGTAATCGTTGTGAATTCCATTTTTGCTATTTTCTGAAGTTTAAGTGCAATAATCTTCCTTCTTCATTTTCCGTTTTGCTGACATTACGTAACGTGTTGAAAAGTTACTCGAGGAATCAAAAATTAGTGTCTTTCTCATCTAAGAGCAAGATGCAAAAGATCTAGGTCAGTGGTTCTCAACCTTTTATGCTTCACGTACCCGGCTGGAAATGTGTATGTGACTGGCGTACCACTTATATAGATAGATAAAACTATAGTTATAGTATAATAATGCCAACTTAACGACTTTGTTACTAGATCTGAGATTTTTCAGCTCTCACGGCGTACCCCAAAAAATTTTACCGCGTACCCCACGTTGAGAACCCCTGATTTAGGTTAATTCAGAGTTGTTGTTTTTCTGTAGGTTATTATGAACTGTTGTGCTTTCTTTTAACGATTTTCCGTGAATCGTTTAGCGGGATTTCATCTTTCGAAGTTGGCAACACTGTATAACGTCTTTTTTTTTCCTTATTGCACCACAAACATCTATATATACGCGTTAAATCTGTGCTAAGAGGGATGTGGAGATATTTACGAAAGTAAATTTTAGTGTTGTGAAAATCAAAATGAACAGATTGAATCTTAAACTGAGGGGCGGTGGTGGCTCAGTTGGTAGTGCGCCAGGCTCATAATCCGCTAGTTCCCAGGTTCGAGTACCAGCTGGGTCAGCGTTGAGATTTATCTCCGCAAAACTCCCCGCCCTGCCCACGGTCAGTAGAGGACACTTATGGGCTTGGAAAGGCCGCCGTCAGTAGGATGGGACGTTAATCCGTGGCCGCGTGTGCGGGAGAGCCATACTCTGCTCGCGTTGAAGAACACACTGGATGGCCTTGAAGGGAGGTTACCATCTGTCTCCCAACAGCCGTTCCAGTGGGGCTCTTCACCCAACCTTCTCTGAGCTTCCGAGTCCTTGTGATCTCGCCATTTAGTCCATGGTGTGCAAAAAAGTGCCGCTCGGAGGTAAAACAACCAACCAAATCTTAAACCTGATACGGGGCAGCGTCTTATACAATTCAGCTAGTATTTAGTATATAATATAGCATAATTTTGCAATAAACACAATTTTACTCTTTAAGTGTGCTAATTTCTAAAATACAAAATTTTCTAACAATTGGACTGCAAAATTCTTAGCGCTAAGAGTCTTAATTAATATAAACATGCCACTTAATATTAGTAGTATTATTATGTATATTATACCATTATTTTCATTGCATTTACAGTGCACCAACTACAGCTTCAATGTCGCACCTCTTTAAAATATGACACCGTTAAGAATTGTATTTCCGACTTCTATAAGAATATGAAAGACGACGTAATGCGTACAGATTCACTGTCAGAACTCGAAAAGTAAGTTAAAATAAAAAAAATCCAATTTTAATATTAATATTAAATAATTCTCAAACATTAATAGTTGTTAATATAAAACTACGTTCTAATACAGGGCCCACACAAAATAATGTCACAAAACAGTAATAACTGATGAAGTACATTTATAAAGCATTTAAGTTTATGAAAGGATGTACTATTATACAAGCAGAACTCTTTGCAATTTATTCTTCTTTACTTTGGATTCAAGAACAGTATATTTTAAATAAATTTGTTATTTTGACTGATTGCAGATCTGCTTTATATTCGATAGAAAAAAATATTTTGGAAAATAAATATCCTAGTTCAATCTGTGATATATTACATTTATGTAATGATTTATATAAAAAAGAAAATATTATTAAAATTCAGTGGCTACCTAGTCACTGTGGAATTGAAGGAAATGTTTTAGCTGACTCATATGCCAAAGATGCAATCAATTTAACTGACACTACTGATATTCCTGTATATAATATACAAATTAAAAATTATCTTAAGTCATCAGAAAAAAATAGTGCTCAACAATTATTTTAAAGTTCAGAGTTCTGTTAAACATCATTTTAGATATCAACTTGATCAAAATATATGTTCATTGCTAAAAATTAAAATGTCTAGAAAGAATTTTTGCAAAATATTAAGATTCAGAACTGGCACTACAAAGTTAAACAGCTACTTGTACAAGATAAAGAAATCAGATAGTGCAAATTGTATTTACTGTAACTGTGAAGAACTTATTTCACATATTTTATTGAACTGTTCACATTATGACAAAGAACGTAAAATTTATTATCAGCAATTATCTTAACTAGGAATAAATCAGTTTACAAAATATGTTGAATTTTCCAGTAGATGACGTCAGAAATGCAAGCTACAACTTTCTTATTAACTTCCTGCTCGCGACTTCTTTGTTTAACAGGATATAACCGGATTTCCCCTCAAACAATGGGAAAGCTCGACCAATCAGATTTCAGTTTCTATGGTTACAGTTATTAAATTCAATCTTTCTATTCTAACGTTCTGTAACGGAAAATTTTAACTTCACAGCCTGACTTTGGTACTGAATACGTGTAATATGTATGCACATATTGAATATATCATTATTACTGAGGTCTTTATTTTCAAACATTAAACTATTATTTATTTATTTTACTATTAAACATAAAAACTAAAATTTTATTACTGTGACACTTCATTGAATAATGACAACTTATATATTTAATATGTATAATAATTAAAATATTCTCTTGTTTTTCTTTATATTTTTTGTATTATTTTTAGCTGAACCTGGTGTAGAAGGGCCTGGCCCTAACATCACCATGGTTGTTAGGTGTATAAATAAATAAATAATAAACGTATGTTTGCATAAATTAATTTTACAAAGTCATGAATGACAGAACAATTTTCATGTCAGCATCAATCGCTGTACGAATAATCTGCAATTGATAATCAATCATAATCCATGCTCTTGAAGCATATCGCTCATAATGGTAGAATAGGTATTTACAAAATCTCAAATGATGTGATTTGTTTCAACAAGATAGAGTTGAGGTCCTCCCTGGGCGTGTCCTTCATGGATATAAACCCAATTTTTCCTTATCAAACTTGTTGAATGCTATGATTCGATAATCCCACACGACCTCATTATTGGTTTGCCAAACCAAACGCCCCACAAATTTCTAAAACGCCACTTCGTGGGTGGGAGTAGGTGAGTTGGGAATCGCTGGTCTTGCTGGACCAGTAGCTTGGATTCACAGATTGACACCCCACCCCCCTGCTCTTGAATTTTTATTTGGTGCTGCGAATTTCGGTGAAAGATATGGTGAACCCTAATCCTGTTATTGATCTTCTGAACCTGCAAATAGAATCTCGAATGTCATTTCCACACACGACAGGTTCGGTGAGGAACACTTTAATAGATAATTTCTTGGATGTTAGTTTGGTTTAGATTCGGGAATGCTAATCCTGTGACTGATTTTTCGAATTTGCACAACAGAATCTCAAATGTCATTTTTCCCCCACCCCCGCAGGTTCGTCTTTTAAGGAGCATTCTGATAGAGAATTTGTTGGACGTTCGATTGGTTTAGATTCGTTAATATTAATCCTGTTACTGTTATTGACTTCCTGAATCTGCGCAACAGGATCTCAAATGTCATTTCCATGATCACGAGAGATATGGTTCAATGAAATACACCGAGATTGATTTATTGATTGTCCGTACAACGAATGTTGTTCGTGTGGAAGTTTTGCGTAAAGAGCTCACGTCTTTTGTAACTTTGTAACAACAATCAGTATAATAAATAATAATAAAATATATACTCCCCTCAAGCAACTGCTTGCCAAAAGACACGTAGCTTCACGAGTTATTACTGTTTAATTTGTGACATTTTTTGTATAAACCCTTTATATCCTCTTAGGTTAAATCAAAAAGAACCCAGCATCTACGTAATTCAGTGTTCTTTAATGTGCATTGTGTAATCCAAAATGTTCTTTAACGTGCATGCGTGATCCAGAGCATTCTTTAACGTGAACTACGAAATCCAGAGTGTTCTTTACAGTGCATTGCGTAATCCAGCTTGTTCTTTAAACTGTACTGCGTAATCCAGAATGTTCTTTACCGTGCATTGTGTAATCCATCTTGTTCTTTAACATGCACTGCGTAATCCAGAGCGTTCTTCAACGTGCACTACGAAATACAGAGTGTTCTTTACCGTGCATTGCTTAATCCAACTTGTTCTTTAAAGTGCACTGCATAATCCAAAGTGTTCTTTAACCTGCACTGCCTAATTCATAGTGTTCTTTAATGTGCACTTCGCAATCTAGAGTGCTTTTAACGTGTACTGCGTAATCCAGAGCGTTCTTTAACATGCACTTCATTATCCAGAGTGTTCTTTAACGTGCACTGCATAATCCAGAGCGTCCTTTAATGTGCACAGCGTAATCCAGAGCGTTCTTTAACAGTCACTGCATAATCCAGAGCGTCCTTTAATGTGCACAGCGTAATCCAGAGCATCCTTTAACATGCACTTTATAATCCAGAGTGTTCTTTAACGTGCACTGCGTAATCCAGAGCGTCTTTTAACGTGCACATTGTAATCCAGAGCGTTTTTTAACGTACACTGCATAATCTAGAGTGTTCTTTAACGTGCACTGCGTATATCTCGGCATAGGGGAGTTTAGCGGAGACAAATCTCAACGCGGACAGTTGGCATTCGAACCTGGAGCGCTACCGACTGACCCTCCTTCTCTCCCTCTAACTCAGATTCAAAACTACCTAGTCTTCATACCTATTCTCTGAATACATATATAATGCTTCGGCACTGCCTAATCCAGGAATTTGTTAGGTTTTGTAGGTGTATACAAGCGGACGTTACGACAGAGGAAACAAGGTATACCAAAAAATTAGGCACCAAAATAAAGAATCATTTTGAACTAACTGAAATAATGCGTGTTTTCAAAAAAGGTTTGGGAAGAATTCTGTAGTTATTAGGAACAAAATCGGAGACTAAAATGATATTCAATTACATCCTAATTCGTGAAGGAATTTTAAGAGATATCCGCAAACTTCAGATGATTTATTGAAATTGCAATCAAAAAATTGTGCTTCCCTTATCGTTGTAGGAAACTTCATTACCGGGTTTCTTTCTCACATGAATGATACTAACTGCAATTCTTCCTTTCCACTGAAGAAGAAATGATCGTATATTTAGAATGACTTTGCTTTTTTCCCTCCCTTTCGGTCTGTGATATAAAATTCGAAAATTTATACAAGAACGTCAGGAACCTTCGCCCTCTCTACTTAGCCTTTACAGCAGAAAATTCCTGTTTTAGATTTAAATCTAGAGTAATTTCACCTGTGACCAGTACCTATTTAAGCATATTCTTTTCAATTTTTTGGCTATCTCTTCCTACTTCCTGAAATGGGACATGGGTTGGTTCAGTTGGTAGCATGCCAGAATTAATAATATAATAATAAAAATAAATCAATCTTTATTTTCTCATAATACATTTCTCATAATTACAGTTGTCCCACAAAGCTACATAGCTTGTCTGCAGGAAATATAACAGTTACAATATTTATTTAGATTAAATAATTTGAAGGAAAAAAATATAATAAAGAAATAAACAAAAGGATAGTAGAATCATCTGGTTACATAGTTCACAAAGCAAGAAAGCAAATAAAATATTATATTAAACATTTGCATTATATATCAATAAGGATATGTGCAATTCATTGCAAGGGAAATATTTTGGCCTAAAATGGTCTGGAAATACGAAACTTTCTGATTTAGATTATGCAGATGATTTGGTCTGTTGTCTAATGATGTTGATGAGACGAATTCTTTCATTAGAGCTGTTGATGAGACTAGTAATAGAGTTGGTTTGGTGATAAACAGAGAGAAAACTAAAGTGATGAAAATTGATCAGGCAGTTGGTGCTTCAGTTGCGCCCTTGAGCAAGTGTCTCAGTTTAATTATCTTGAGAGTTATGTAACAGATACTGGTGATGTGCGGCAAGAGATTAACAGGCGAAGAGGTATTGTCTCTGGGACTTTTACGATACGGAGAGTGTGGAGAAATAGTCGTATACACCTAAAGACTAAAATTAAACTGTATAATAGTTTGGTTCTTTCTAGGATTAGTTATGGTAGTGAAACTTGGACCCTTTGTAAACAAGATAACAGGAAACTTGATGTTTTTGATCTAGATGCTTATGCAGTATCTTGGGTATTAGGTGGTTTAATTTTGTTAGTAATGAAGAGGTTAGGTAAAGGAGTCAGCAACCTCCTCTGAGCAGTATATTATGCAGAGAGAGACTCCGTAGGTTTGGCCATGTTGCCCGTATGGATAATTATAGATTAGCGAATAGGGTATGAACAGTGTGCCTAAGGCCTCAGAAAGAGGAGGAGGTGTAGAATGCAGTCGGCAGACAATGTCAAACAGAACCTTGTTAGAATTAGTGTGCAGCGGCGAGATGCAGCAGATGTAGCTCAGGACAGATATGCTTAGAGAATTAAACTGCACGGTCTGGTTAGACCTCCGTAGTCCATGGCTGCTTGAGGATGATGACGCTGACCAATAGGCACAAATGAAAATATCAATTGACAAATATAAAAATGAAACTAAGTCGAAAGGATTCAAAAATAACACTATTATATAATGTCTTCCATAAAAAAACAGCTTTAAATTTTTCTTCAAAGTCGAAAATTTGCAGATGCATGGTATATCTCTAGGTAACGAATTATTGACGAAAGGCAATTTATATTCACTTAGAGATTTTCCATAATTATTTTTGATATTTGATAATTTGATAAAGTTAATCTTTTTTAATCTGGTTTTTCTCTCATGGTTTATTTTAGTCTTAAAAGTATCGTCAAAGAAAATTTTCAATACTATATTATATTTATATAAATTTGAATAAGATAAGATTTAAGAATTTAAATCTCTCCCGTTTTGTCAATAAATGAGCATTTTCATTGTCACCAATTATAATTCTTGCTATTACTAATTTCATTTTTTCAAATTTATTTACATTTCTTATATTTGTATTCCGTGTATTGTGATTCAATAATTTAATACAGATTCACAAATTGCTTTGTAAAATAATAAACATATTTTTCTGTCGATTGTATATCTTAGTTTATGTAATTTTATTGCAGCCAATCTTAACTTACGATTTATATATCTTAGTTTATGTAATTTTATTGCAGCCAATCTTAATTTATCACAAATATATTGTGTATGGCTATTCCATCTAAGAATATCATCAAAAAATAAACACAAATATTTTATCCTTCGTACCTTTTCATTTTATAACAATTGCAAAAATCTTCAATAATTGTGTTTCCTTATGTAAACAGTCCAATTTGTGCGATTTAAGAAATATATTTTCTATATCTGAACAGCCCGGATAAAGAAATATCATCCATTTTCTTGTTTTCATTTTAATACACTTTATTAAGCCAGCGTAAAATGTGATTAGAATCCTCTTGTATTTCATTGCATATCACTTTGGTTTTTCTGCTGTTATTAATTATTACTATGTCATCTGCATAAAAGTAAACTTAACTGTTGAAGTTAATGTTACATAAATCATTAATGTGTACCAGAAATAAGAGTGGGCCTGATACAGATCCTTGTGGTACCCCGTAATTTTTTATACCTTTGACATTGTACACAGTGTTTATTTTTGTAATAATGTATCTGTTACTTAAATAATTTTAATTAAATCTATTCTTCATGGCCTCTATTTAATGAAGAGTTTAAGTTATCTGTAAGTTTCATTAGTAGTTTTATAGTATCTTTGCCTTTTTGAAATCCAAATTGATTATCATTTAAAATGATAATCTGTAGCTCCCAGGTTCAATCCTCATCTGTAGCTGCAGATTTGATATTTTTATCCGCTAGTTCCCATTCTGCCCACGATGATAAAGAAAACACCAATGGGCTTTTAAAAGTTTTTCGCCGGATGGGATATTAAACCATCGCCATTTGAGGGAGAGCATACTCTATTCACGCTGAGTGGCTTTGACGATAGGCTTCCATCTTTCCTAATAGTGTCCAGTGAATACCTTTCCTCAACATTCTCTGAACTTTTGGAATCCCTCTGACCTGGTCCTTTATCCCATTCTATATACAAAAATTCTGCTCGAAGGTTAACAACCCATGTTCCCAAAATAAGAAATGGGAAAAGATCGGTTTCAGAAAGATAAGGAGCGGAGTTGAATCAGTCGGTAGCTCTCCAGGCTCGTGATCTGAAGTTCTCAGGTTCGAGTCCCAACTGTTCCCAGCATTTATATTTATCCTCACTAACCCCTCCCCCCCCCCACACACACACTTCGGTCAGAAATTGGACACTGATGGTATTCGAAATGTTGACCGTCCGTCGGATAGGGCGATAAACCGTAGCCGGAAATTAAGAACACACTGAACAGCCTTGGAGGGCAATTACCATCTGTCTCCTAAGAGCTATACATTGGGTCCCCTTCCCCCAGCTTTCCCTCAGCATTTTGGATCTTTGTAACCTGGCCATTTAGCCCATTGCCGGCACACAAAAATAAAAAAAAAAATGCTAAATGACGTAAAAAAATAAGATTTTTCTGTAATGGAAAATAACTGTTTCGCCATTAAATTGCTTCCAATGTATTCATATATAGTTTTCATCATTTCCAGGGAAAAACTTAAAACTGTGAAATGCATGGAGTCTTCACTGCTCTCCTGCCCAAAGTCAGCAGCTAACAGTTTTATTGGTTTAATCTGTGTTATATGTGGATGCAACACAACAACCCATACCACCGTTCATATGACCAGTTATAAAACTACTTTTCCTGATGTGATCATAGCTGTTAATACAAGTAAGTTTTTTTATTCTTCACTCGCACTAAACTTGGAATTCAGTACGTTACGTGTATGGATTTCTATGGCTCTCCAAAAAAAGATCGGCAAAGATGGGACATGAATTACACTGGGCAATGAACAAAAAGGCTTTAAAATTAAAATAGCCAATCTTTATTAATTTCGAGGTGCTGAACACGAAAATGACAGTAAAATAAGTAAATTGGCTCTTGTTTAGAAGAGACAGAGATGGTCATGTATAAACGACTCAGTCCGCATTGACCACATAGGTAACCATTTTGCAATGCTGTATTTTAAACTCTAGATTGCAACATATTGCGTTGCATTGCCTCAGCCCGCCATATACACAACCCCAGAGGTATTGCATCATTGTCTGGTGCAATGTAGTTGAGTCATGACATTGCGGCTTTACGATCGCTGACAAAAGATGATGCAATCGTTAGTTGTAAGAGACGTCTCGTAGGGTGAGCAAATCTTTTGAGCGACTCACATTTACCCCTAGGTCATAAGTACAACACAAATGATCCTTGCAGTTTTAATCCAGCAGGAGTGATGCCTCGTAACTGTGTTAATAGTGCAGATACATTTTGTTACATTTGCGGTGAAGTGACGTTTGCAAGCAAGAAAAAGGCCATTATTGCAATAGTGAAAGCGACGTAAGAGTTTCATTTTGGATGCGAGATCGGGGACCATGAGAAGTCCTGGAACCCACACATATGCTGCACACATATGCAATAGTGAAAGCTTTCACTTGCAATAGTGAAAGCGACGTAAGAGTTTCATTTTGGATGCGAGATCGGGGACCATGAGAAGTCCTGGAACCCACACATATGCCACACATATGCTGTACGTATGCAAGAAACCTTCGGAAGTGGCTGAAAGACGAAAACGTGGCGATGTCTTTTGCTGTTCCTTTGGAGAGAGCCAAGCAATCACGCAAATGACTGCTACGTCTGCATGGTTCCACATATTTCTGGAGGCATCACAAGAAAAAAAAGAACTGGACAGTAGTGTATCCAAATATACAATCAACTCTCCGACCAATTCCGTTCTGCAAAGGCCCCATTACCGAACCTCCAAAAGAATTTTCCATCGATTCAGATGATGAGGAGGGAGGCGAACCGAAGTCATGTTCTCCACAGTTTTCAGTGTCTAGTGATGATCCATACGTCTGCCATGGTGCGTCATGTTCACCACACGTTCTCAACGAAGAAGAAATGAACGATCTTGTTCGCGATCTGGAGCTGTCCAAGGCCAAAGCAGAGTTACTTGGATCAAGACTTAACCAATGGAATGTTTTCAATGAAAATGTCCGAGTACTTCATTTCGATCTCGTCATCAGCAATTTGTGCCTTACTTCAGAAAGGAAGACGACCTTTCTTATGTTCCGATGTAGATAACCTGATGAATGCCCTCGGAATCAAAATGACCCTTGAGAATGGCGACTCTTCATAGACTCCTCGAAATTGAGTCTCAAGGCGGTGTTGCTGCATAATGGAAATCGACTTCCATCCATTCTGGTCGGACATGCTGTCTACATGAAAGAAACCTACGACAACCTAAAACAGCTGTTGAACTGTCTTCAATACAACAAGTATGGCTGGCCTTGAAGGCCTGTGCCTTGAAGGTAATATCTCTGTTGGTGGGCCTGCAGCTGGGATATACGAAGTATTGCTGTTTCTTATGTGAATAGGACAGCTGAGCAAAGACTTTGCACTGTGTGAAGAGAAACTGGCCTCAGAAGAAATGTGTGAAGGTCGGAGAGAAAAATATGGAAAATGCAGCACTGGCAGAAACGCACAAAATCCTGCTATCGTCCCTACACATCAAATTCGATGTGATGACAAACTTCGTAAAAGCCATGGATCGAACTGCGTCAGCTTTCAAGTACTGGCTGCCAAATTCCCTCGTCTCAGAGAAGCGAATATTAAAGGGGAAATTTTTGTGGGTCTTCTGATCCGTGAGCTGTTTAGAGACCAGATGTTCGATGACCTGCTTCCTGATGACGAGAAAAAGGCTTGGGACGCATTTCGTCTGGTGTCAACCAAATTCCTTGGGAATGCCAAGAAACTATACAAGAAACTGGTTAAGGACATGTTGTCTCTGTATCACAAACTTGGCTGCAATATGTCCTTAAAGATCCACTTTCTCCATTCCCATTTAGATTTCTTTCCTGACAACTGCGGCATGGTTTTTGACGAGCACGGTGAACGTTTTCACCAGGACATTACAATTGAGATGGAGAAACGATACCTGGAAAACTAGTCCACCTCAATGTTAGCCGATTACTGTTGGACACTCGCCAGAGACGATCCTGAGCAGCTGTGCAAGCGACCGAAAAAGCGACGTCGGAAGTAGAAGCGGAGTTTTACCGATACATCTGATATGTACGCATTACTGTATTATACAAGAAACTATTGCAGATTTCTCAGAAATTGCAGCCAATTTTGCATTTTCATTTTTATATTCGTGTTCAGCACCTTGAAATCTTTAAGAAATGACTACTTTTATCTCAGAGGCATGACGTTTAAGAAATTTTGTTGTTCAGTGTTATCTAAGACGAAAAAACGTTTTAGTAGTCATGCACATTGAAATCCTGAATGATAGAATTTCTTAAAGCAAAATAATATTCTTTAACGTTATGTATAAGGTTCAGATAATTTGGCATCAAGTAACACAGCCGGTAAACAAATTTCAAAATTTTTTTTTCTTAACCGTTAATTCAGTTAATAAACAAACGACGTACATCGTATATAGAAATATATGATGTACGTCCATAAAAGTGATATAAATGAAGGTTATGTTTCCCGTAACATCGTCATCTCTGTATTTAAGTAAATTGTAATTTTTGAAAATTTTAACCCTTTAAGATAAAAGAATTAGTTTGGGGTAGTGACCACACTTTTCAACACGAATACTAAATACCCCCATTTTTATAGTCAATTTTGTAGAGGGGGTTATATTTAACATTTTCCCCTATCCTATTACTCAGGGCCGGATCTAGGAGATATTGAACCCCCCCCCCCCCCCGCTTTCAGAATGCTATTAAGGGTATTAGAGACAGAAAAAATGCAAAGCTTATTTATATTTCACTTTTTAAGAATTTTTTAAAAACTTGTAAAACGGAAGGGAAAATGCCTCTTGGCCACCCTTTTACATTGTTCCGACTGGATTTTGTTTCTTACGCCCACCCACACTTGAATTTATTTTCTAGATCTGGCAACACACATTTTCATCTGCTGAGGACCCGCCATCCTCACAGATCCCTCTACTATGGCGTATTAAACTGACAGGCTCCTGTCAGACCTCTGTGGCAAGCAGCTGCATCAGGAAGTATTAATTATTATTAAGATATTTTTAAACATGTTTTCCCTAACCTATCACTCATTTTAGAGAAAAGAGGTAAGAGATAAAGAAATAAGGGAGAACAGAAGAGAGAGAACATTTTCAAAATATTTTAATACATTTTTAAAGTACATTTCTTATCTCCGGAAAAAGATGAGAGGGAATTAATTGATCTAATTGGTGAAGATGCTGTAAAGAAGTCAAGGGAAGAGACCCAAGTGACTAATACAACCTCTCCACTTTGGTCAATGAGTCACAGAGGAGAAAAAACTACGACACACACCTTTCATTTAATATAAAGTCGCTGCATATTCTGGTATGAAATGGTAACTTTTTTTTTTATTTCATCACAATGATGTACTTATGAACAATGTTTTCACGTATATAGGCTTTTGCCTCTAATTCTTTGGCCAAGCAATCGAGTAGAAATTGGTAGTTCATTCCAATAAATCGTCATGTATACAATAAATAGTCGTGATGCCTTTTGTGTACTACTATATTTTAATGAATCTTTCACTTTCGTTTAATGATGATCTTTTCTAATAACAGTGGGCAACAAATTTTCAAATCATGCCGCTGAAAGAAAAGTGGCCATTTCTTAAAGATTTCAGGGAGCTGAACACGAATATGCCAATGAAAATACAAAATTGGCTATGATTTCTGAGAAATCCGCAATAGTTTCTTATACAATAGAGTAATACGTACATATGACATGTATCGGTAAAACTCCGCTTCTACTTCCGACGTCGCTTTGCCCGTCGCTTGTACAGTCCCTCAAAAATTATCCGAACAATATGGTCGATTACAGAATTCAGAAAAAATACATGGCCTCGATTTTTTTTAGAAATCAGTGGTCTGGCAACCGTCGTGCACAATATACCAAGGCTGCCCGATCACTAATTTCTAAAAAAATCTTTGGCAGATATTTTTTCTGAATTCTTGAATAATCAACCATAGTGTTCGGATATTTTTGAGCGACTGTACAGATGCTCAGGATCATCTCTGGCGAGTGTCCAACAGTAGTCAGCTAACATTGAAGTGGATTAGTTTTCCTGGTATCGTTTCTCCATCGTTGCAATGTCCTGGTGAAAAGGCTCAACGTGCCCCGTCACTAATCATGCCGCAGTTATCGGGAAAGAAATCTAGGTGGGAATGGAGAAAGTGGATCTTTAAGGACATATTGCCAAGTTGGTGATACAGAGAAAACGTGTCCTTAACCAGTTTCTTGTAGTTATCTGCCCTGATATTCCCGAGGAATTTAGTTAACACCAGACGAAACGCCTCCCAAGCTTTTTCTCGTCACCCTGAAGCAAGTTGTCGAGCATCTGGTCTCTGAACAGCTCACGGATCAGAAAACCAACAAAAATTCCATCTTTAATTTTCGCTTCACTGAGTCGAAGGAATTTATCAGCCAAGTACTTGAAAGCTGATGCAGTCCAGTCCATGGCTTTGACGAAGTTTTTCGTCACACCGAGTTTAATATGTAGTCCCTACAGGTAGCAGGAATTTGTGCCTTTCTGCAAATGCTGGGTGTTCCACATTTATCTCTCCGACCTTCAAAGATTTCCTCTGAGGCCAGTTTCTCTTCACGTAGTGCAAAATCATTACTCGGCTTTCCTATTCACATAAGAAACAGCAGTACTTCATATATTCCAGCTGCAAATCCATCAAGAGAGCCACTACCTTCAAGTCACGACAGAGATGCCAGCCATACTTGTGGTACTGAAGACAGTTCAACAGCTGTTTTAGATTGTCGTAGGTTTCTTTCATGTAGACAGCTTGTCCGGGACCGGAATCGATGGAAGTCGATTTCCATTATGCAGCAACACCGCCTTGAGACTCAATTTCGAGGAGTCTATAAATAGTCGCCATTCTTGAGGGTCATGTTTGATTCTGAGGGCATTTTCATCAGGCAATCTACATCGGAGCAGAATACAAGGTCATTTTCCTTTCTGAAGTAATTCGCAAACTGCTCATGACGAGTTCGAAACGAAGTCACTCGGACATATTCCTTGAGAAGATTCCATTGTTTAAGCCTTGATCCAAGTAACTCTGCTTTGGCCTTGAGCAGATCCAAATCGCGAACAAGATCGTTACTTTCTTCTTTGTTGAGAATATGTGGCGCAGATGACGCACCGTGGCAGATGTATGGATCATCATCAGACACTGAAGGATGCAGAGAACACAAAGTCGGTTCGCCTCTCTCCTCATCGTCTGAATCGATGGAAAATCCTTTTGGAGGTTCGGGAACGGCAAGGCTTTCGCAGTGCAGAACTGGACTATATTCTTTTCTAACAAAATTCTATTTAAGTACTAAAATAATTTTAAAAACATCTAAATCATATTATTGTTTTTTTCAATAAGACTGAAATTCAAGAATACAACGGAATCAGCGTGTATTTAAATATATTAATATTTATTTCACATTAAAAATTCTAATAAAGAAGAATTGGGGTTCGTCTCGAACTTTTAGTTCATGTTCAAGAGTGTTGAACATCAAACTCAACTCTTCTACATCAGCTCAAAGAATATAAACATCAACATCAAATTTTGGAGATAATCTAAAGGAGTTTGAACATTAACATCAAACTCTAGAACATCAGTTTCGAGAGATTGAACATCATAATCAAACTCTAGAACATCAGTTTAGAGAGATTGAACATCATCATCAAACTCTTCAACATCAACATCAAACTCATAGTTCAAGGGAAAGTTCTCCTGAAGCTTGAGATAGGACCAGAGAACTTTTCATAACATGTCAGACGCTATAACCGCATAAATTTCAATTTAATCGACATCATATCATTATTCGTAATTTTCCATAAGATGTTACTTCTACAATATTTTTTTTCGTGAGGCGTTTTTCCGATAATATATTTTTCCTGGCGATATTTTGTGCTTGATGAGCCAAAACATTTGTAGTCGATATCCTCATCCACGAGTAATATTGATAGATTTTATCAGTACAATTGACTATTAAATAATTAATATGACTTAATATCTTATATAATTCACTTTTTTGTTTCAGTTTCAGGTACCAAGACATGTACTAAACAAAATGTTACTAATTGGGGCCAAGGTTTAGAGATATGTATGAGGAATGAAATGAATGCCGTTGGCTCCAAACAACCTGGTACTTTCAATAATGAAAGGTAAGAATGAAGACGGTTCTAAAAGCCGTCGATAGTATGAAATTATGGTTCAGATAATTTGCCCAACATGACTATAAAAATCGGAATGATATTAATAAAACAAATTTATGCATATTAACTTATTAGATCTCAAATTATTTCCATATGCCATTACTAACTGCAGGTTAACAGTTTAACTGGCATTCAAGTGTAATAAAGATGAAGGTATCATTGAAAATAATATGTGTGTAAAGAGTAACTTGTATTTGCACAAATGAAGCCACTGCTCATCGTTTATTTACTAAGAATTTAATCACTATTAAACAAAGGAGGATTGTAGAAAAAAATTACCTTGTGCCATCTCATAGACGTTCTATTATGGCATATAAACTGAAAAGCTCCTGTCAGATCTCTGTGGCAAGCAGCTGCTTAAGGAGGTATCTATTCTTTTTGGTTACGGGTGAGATCCGAACCTACGACCTCCTGATAACATGTCAAGTGTTCTAACTGTTGAATTACCGGCCGCTGATGAATCTCTACTGCTGATGTTATGCTATACGCTATCAGGTCAATCACCATCTTTTGAGTGCATTTGGGGACTGTATTCTTTAAAGAGTGAATCAGATTGAATCAGATTTACTCACAAAAAATATCACAGAGGATCTCGAGATGTGGCTGGTTGCATGCACATGTCTGGGATGCCACTGAAGAATAGAGACTCCAAATGTACTAAAAAGACAGTGATATACCCGATGTGTAGAACATAACATCAGCAGTACAGGACAAATTGATGAGCAGTCAGAGAAATTTACATGTCATCAGGAGATGGTGAATTCAGATTCCATGCGGCTTCAGACAGTTTTTCATCCTTTTAGTTGACACAGCTTAATAGTGATTAAATGCTTCGTATGTAAATGTTGTGTAATTACCAGCGTTGTATTTAAGAACCATTAAATTGGGCTTATAATGTGATTTAGTGCAGAAAAAATCCCGATTCTTTTAAACATGGTTTGCATGTTTCCTTTTACAAAAAAAGTTGATAAATGCCAATTTTTTGTAATAAACGAGCAACTCATGAGTAAAATGCTACCACTTACTAACCCACTTTATTTACAAAACAAAATTGTGCATGTAGCAAAAAAGACAGATATTACTCAACGATTATAAACGTATAATAATAGCTATAGTCGAGTGGTTAGTGTGCTTGACTACTGATGAAAAGGACCTGGGTTCGAACCCCGGATAAGGTATGGATATATGTGTTGTTTTTTGTCTGAGGTCTCCGCTTTCCTCACAGACCTTCTATTTTTCCACATTTTCAAATAACCATCATTCTTAATATAATTCTTCTTTACACTATTAATGAAATTCATGTTAGAACAAAACTCTCACATCACAGAGTTGTATACACACAATCGTATCAGAATAATATGACCACCCACGTAATCATAGTGTACCCGCCCAAGCGCAACACAGAGTGCACATGACAAGATCGACCACACGGAGATATAAGCGGCCGCCAGGACAGATGAGTCATAGTGCGTCGCCTGAGCACAATGGGCAGAGAAATTGATTTGACGGACGTTCAGAAAGGAATGATCATCTGCTATCGCGTCAAGGGGGGAAGCATGTCGGAAACAGCAGACTTTTTGCGTGGCTCGCGAGGTGTTGTAGTAAGGGTGTACCAAGAATGGACCGCTTTCACACCGAGTACCTCCAGACGTCATAACTGTGGAACCTCAAAGGCCATCGACCCCAGAGGAGAACGTCGCCTCCTGACTTTAGGGACTGGTAAAGGGTTTTATGAGACTGGTAAAGGGTTTTATGAGACTGATAAAGGGCAATCTACGTGGAACAGTGCAGCAATTGATTACTCAAATGAATGGTGGGGCACCCAGGTACGTGTCTCCGATAAGAATACAGCGAACCCTGTTATGCATGGCACTCCGGAGTCGACACTGCAGAAAGGCGCCCATATTAACCCAGGTCAATTGGCAACGACGCCTGCACGGACTGCCGTCATTGGACAGTGGACGAGTGGAAAAAGTTTGCCGTCTCCGACGAATCGAGGTTTCTACTCCACAGAAGTGACGGGAGGTGGCGGATATGGCGTCAGACACACGAGAACCAACACCCGGACACGCTTGTCAGTCAACTACATGCCGGTGGTGGCAGTGTGCATGTCAGGGGGATGTTTTCCTGGTATGACCTGGGAACGCCGGTACTACTGGATGAGTCCGTGTACGCCAAAGACTACGTGTCCATCCTCGCTGACCACATGGATCCCTTCATGGTGGACGTTTATCCTGGTTGTGATGGTGTCTACCAATAGGACACCATCACAACCAGGATAAACAACCAGGTAATAATCGTCTCGTTAATCGACGATCACAACCAGGACAATGTTCCCTGCCATGTCTCTACATTGGTGAGTGGCTGGTTCCAGGAACATGACAGCGATGTCTCTGTTCTCCGTTGGCCGGCGAAATCGCCCGAACAAGATACTTGTGGGACCTTTTGAATCGTCAGGTTCGGAGTGCGAACCCACAACCACGTCATCTCCGGAACCTCTCTGCTCTGCTGGAGTCCGAATGGGCACGTGTGCCTCTGGCAACCTTCCAGGACCTTATTGTGTCCATGCCACGACGTCACATCACTGTCATCTGGGCCAAGGGTCATAATCCAATTATTAGGCAGGTGGTCATATTATTTTGTTACGACTGTGTATATACTAGAGCTAATTTCCTCCACAATACCAGAGGCCACAAGTGAGCAGAGCTAGTTGGACAAAAAGGACGCATATAGTGCATTTTTATCATAGTGACAGCAGAGTTTTTGTAGTTACTACATAACATGATACAATCGTGTTCTGCCATCGGATGCACCAGTCTTTCGGAGCATAAAGGAAGACGAAATATTTCCAAGGGGATAGAGAGAGGGGAGGTCAAAGAAACTATATTTCTAGACATGAATATTTTGTCGAGTTGTTCATTACTGAGTACAGTTGCATATAAAAAATCGTGCTATAAGGATGCCTGAATACAAAACGAAATCATATTGTAGAAAATGCATTCAAAAAACAAATATTTTTTCCTTCAGAATAATTTCGTTTTCGAGCCCCTTGTAAGGCATCGATGTTTGTGTTGTCTTTCGGCTGAGGTCCTGCTATCCTCACAGACCTTCTACTACGGCGTATTAAAATGACAGACACATGAATTAATTTTTCGATCAATTTTTCAAGGAGGGCAGCTGCCCTTTTGCAATTCCCCTCCCTACACACGCACACTTGCCAACAGCCATGTTCCTCTACAACTTTCCCTCCACTTTTTCTGTCAAGTGGCATGTAACATAACGTCTAGGAATTTAGAACTTCCGAAAACATGGGAAACAGTGGCTGATATTCAATGAATGCAAACTATATATTAACGAGGACGATTATTACCTAATGTGGAAATTCTTCTGAAATTAGTGATAAATACGAACATTTTGATTTTTTTTTTTCTGTATGCCTCATATTTAGGCTAAAGAGCTCGATCCACTGCTTTTCATTTGAAAAATGGAAAATGAAAACACTGCTCCCTTTCTATAAATGCAACCTGTGCTTTCTTATTAAATTATTATTCTACATTACATGGGTCCATTTCGGATTGTCTTTCCAATCCATATTAATATTATACACTGACCTCTCAAGAATTTAGAGCAGCTATATGTTATGTAAGTAGGAATCTAAATTTGTAGCAGTATAACTTCTAAACTATGCATTTCATGGGAAAATGTGACTTAAGAATAATTTGAAATTCATAATTAAATCTATTCTTATCTTGATTTTCGTCAATATTCATTCAGTATTTCAAGAGTTAAAGAAGCTGAAATACTTAACAATAAATTATCTTCTTTCACAAAAATCATTCATAATTATCTAATATTGAAGTCATCATTACGCAAATGCCTAAGAGGTATTAAATGGTTTGAAACAATACTTGTTCTTTAAATATAATTTATTAATTTCTGATGTAAATTCTTCTGTGACATTGCTGTTAGAAAACATTCTAGCTTATTTTACTTATACTGAGCAAATATTGTTGAAAATCGAGATTTAAATAAATCTCATCTTTATCGTTAGTTACATTTTTTCATGAAATGTGTATTTCAGAAATTATAGAACTTCGAGGATAATTCCTATTAACATAACAGGAAAATTGTGTAACATTTTGCCAGGGCAGTGCATAATACAATTAGTATTATCTTAATAATAAAACTGTAAGTGTATTATTAACATCGCTCCACATGCAAAGATTTGCATACAGCATTATAAAACACTCCTAATTTCAAAATTTCTCACCAAAAATATGCTAGGTTTTGATTTATCTAATTTTACACGAGTGGTTGTAAAACTCTAAAAATATTATTATGAAGTAAAAAGCAACAGGTTTAACTTTATCTTTAAGAAAAACACTTCATGGGCAAACTCTTATGAACATCGTGTGCATAAAGTGAAAAAGAACAATGAAAGATGCCAATGTATGTAAATTTTCATAGTGACGTAAATATTCTACGTCACTACGAAATCCTATAAAAGCCATAAAGGCATGGTGGAAAGCAAAATTGAGTGTGACATGGATCAAAATGCCGAATTGACTTCGAAACTAGGGGGGGGGGGCGTATCTTTGGAGGAAGATGGGCAGGAGCATCCATACGGAGGTGATGGAACTCAGGCTCTGACAGCAGGCGTTTGTAGGAACGAACTGTACTGCAAAGTATGGCTGCTACAGTTTTTCAGCTGAAAGAGATGACCGTTAGCAATACTTCAAAATCCATTTCAACGAGACTATGCGATCTCGCAGATAACTGAAAACATTGAATTTCTGGAGCTCTACCATGATGCATATGATGAAGTATTAATTTGGTGTTCATAATAATTTTGCCACGCAGTTTATATATATAATATATATATAATGCGTGTGTAGTTTGTTGTTGATACGTCTCTTATCTGCCATTAAAATTCATATTTGTAAATTTTCACATAAGTGAGGAAAGATGCTTTGCCAGAACTCTATAACACACATTTCTTTCTAACTGTAGCAATTTTTGTATTCATATCCTATGTAATTTTTCATTAATTCTGTGATTCTTTTTCAGACTTTTTAATTTAGCTAATCTTTGTATACAGAAAAATGGTTCATTATCCTGTCCTTTAAACATACAAAGTTTTGATAGTTTATTAGCATTCATCCTTGATATCTTCGGAACCTATACAAGTAAGTGCATCGTTTATATCCTAAATTTTATTAACATGTTGCAACATCGTTTTGTATGTAGCGGTATGCAACATTTTTAGTATTGCGAATTACTTTTTTATTTTAATCACACAGTTTACAAGCAAATTTTGTTAAGTAAAATTAAATTACTGTGTTTTTCCTTCATACTCTTTGACATAAGCTCAGATTGTAGCCAGGATACAACTATACATAGACCACAAAATAAAATGAATTGCAAGTGGAAAAAAAACTACAGCAACGTATAAAAACTTTTAAGTGGATTAAAAAGCTAATGGAAAATTTCCGCATTCAGCAAATTCGACCAAAAACTTTGCGTGATCGACCGGTACCTCGCAGTCGACGGGTTCAACACACTTACTATCTTATTACAGCATTGTTTCTGATATTAGAATGCTGATATACATCATCATCATCATCATCATCCTCAAGCAGCCATGGGCTACGGAGGTCCAACCAGACCGTGCAATTTAGTTCTCCAAGCAAGTCTATCCTGAGCTACATCTACTGTATCTGGCCACTGCACACCAATTCTAACAAGGTCCTGTTTGACATTGTCTGCCCACCGCATCCTAGGTCTCACCTTCTTTCTGAGGCCTTTAGGCACACTGTTCATAACGCTATTCGCCAATCTATAATTATTCATACGGGCAACATGGCGAAACCAACGGAGTCTCTCTCTGCACAATATGCTGCTTAAAGGAGGTTGCAAACTCCTTTGCCTATCCTCATCATTAGTTATAAAGTTGAACCACCTAATGCCCAAGATACTGCGTAAGCATCTAGAATTAAAAGCATCTAGTTTCCTGTTATCTTGTTTACAAAGTGTCCAAGTTTCACTACCATAACTAACCCTAGAAAGAACCAAACTATTATACAGTCTACTTTTAGTCTTTAGGTGTATACGCCTATTTCTCCACACTCTCCATAGATTCTTAAAAGTCCCGGCAGCAATCCCTATTCGTCTGTTAATCTCATGCCGCACATCACAATTATCTGTTACATAGCTCCCAAGATAATTAAACTGTGACACCTGCTCAAGACTGCAACCATTCAGATTAACTGAATCACAGCCTGCCTGACCAATTTTCATCACTTTAGTTTTCTCTCTGTTTATAACCAAACCTACTCTACTACCGGTCTCATCAACGGCTCGAATGAAAGAGTTCATCTCATCAACATCATTTGCCAAAAGGGCTAAATCATCAGCATAATCTAAATCAGAAATTTTTGTATCTCCAGTCCATTTAAGGCCAAAATCTTTCCCTTGAAGTGAATTTCGCATAACATAATCAATAACCAAGCTAAAGAGAAAAGGAGACAAAATGCACCCTTGTCGAACACCAGAAGTAATGCTAAACCAATTGCTACAAGCCTTGCCAACTCTCACACACGACTCAGTGTTATTATAGAGAGCTTTCATTATGTTAACTAACTTGTCTGGTATACCATATGATCTCACAATCAACCACAAATTGTGACGATCAACAGAGTCGAAAGTCTTTTTGAAATCAACAAAGCTAGCAACCAAAGGTTTCTGAAACTCTAAACATTTCTCAAGAATCTGCCTAGGTGAAAATATCTGATCCACACATCACCTACCACTTCTGAATCCACATTGCTCATCACGCAATTGACTGTCAACCAGATTCTTAATTCTATTAAGCACAATCATGGAAAGAACTTTACCTGGAACAGAGAGTAGGCTGATACCCCTATAGTTATCACAAGAACTGCGATCACCTTTTATGAAAATAGGGATAACAATAGCTCTGGTAAAATCCTTAGGAACCATGCCTTTATCATAAAAGATATTCAGAATTTCAGTCATCCAAGTGGTAACCAAAACATTCCCAGCTCTAAGCATTTCGGTAGTAATTTCATCTACCCCTGTGGATTTATGTAGTTTAAGTTTAGAAACAGCCAAACTAACTTCAGATTGTGTTATAGGGCCAACATTAAAGCCACCAATGCATCCATCATCACTGCAAACAATGGGAGCAGAACCAACTACATTGTTTAGAACATCACTGAAATGCTCAGCCCACCTAGCCATGACAGAATCCTCCCCTTCTATAACCTTACCTTGTTTATCCTTCAATCCTTGTATGCCTGTCTGTTTTCTACCACATAAAACATTAACTATCTGGTACAGCTCTCTGCTGTTGTGCTGTCTAACTGCTTCCTCGGCTTTGTCAGCCAAACCATGAAGCCAAAGATTCTTATCAGCAGCTAACTGATCTTTTACACGTTTATTACGTTCTCTGTAATGCTTTCTATTAGGACTAGTAGGGTATTGATTAAAGACATTCCTGCAGTTCTTTCATTCCGAAATAAGCTCAAGTGCCTTATCACTCAGATAATTTTGTCTCTTCTGCTACTTTTTTCCTAAACGAGTACTGTTAGTGTCCAAAAAAGCCTGTTTAAAATGATCCCATTCTTCCTCAACTTCAGTAGTAAGCAAACCATGACTGTCATAATGACTAAGTAACGTATCATGATAAGCTTTGGCTATAACTGGATCTTTCAGAGCTTCAATATTAAAAGTAAATTTTTTAACCCTAGCACAACACTTTATAAGTTTAAGTTGCAACACACTTTTAACAAGGTAATGGTCAGATCCAATTTCAGCTCCCCTATATGCCATGGTATTCCTAACAGAACTAGACCATTTGCTGTTAATTAATATGTAATCAATCATATTCTTATGCAGCCCATCAGGTGAAACCCATGTGTACTTATGTATGTCGCGGTGTTTGTAATAAGTGTTAGTTATTCTGAATCCATTGAGTTTACTTACTTGTAGGAGACGTTGCCCATTGCCATTGCAGCTACCAATACCAAAAGGGCCTATTTCTCCTCCCCAAAGGTCAGAGTCAGTACCAACTTTGGCATTGAAGTCACCAAGAACAAGGGTAATATTTCCTTTGTTGACAGAATTCAAAATATCCTGAAGTTGTTCATAAAACCTATCCTTCTCATCCTCATCGGCATCCTCAGTGGGAGCATAACAGCAAATAACATTCAAGTCTTTAATCATTGTCTGAAATTTTGCTGTAAGAAACCTTTCATTAATGCACTCATATCCTAGAAGAGCATCGCTAGCGTGTCTGCTGAGGGGCAGACCCACGCCTTGGTGATGCTTATTGTCGTCCCTCCCTGAAAAGAGAAATTTAAGATTATTTTTAAGAATCTGACCTTTATCTGTCCATCTGGTCTCTTGCAAGCCAAGAATATCTAAATTATAATGGTGGAATTCTTGTGTGAGGACATCAAGAGAAAAGCCTCTGTGCAGAGTCCTCACATTCCAACTACCTATGGAGAGAAAATGGTTTGTGGGATGTTTAAAGAAACTATGTTTATTGAGAGAATGAATGCCGACAATATTAAAGAGCCCCCTAATCGCAGACATGGGGCAAAGACCCTTTTCCCCACTACTAAATGCTGAAGCCATCTACACTGGAAGACTTCCTCCAATGTAGAATTTGACGATGCCAATAGAAGCAAAGAGTTCAGGTGCCTGCGATGACTTCTGCTCAGGATTATCCGCCAGCTGATAAACATATCCTGTGAATCTATTCACTTGGGGCTGTCAACCCACAAACAAACAGAAAACACAGCGGAAGATTTTCCCTGCACAGAAGCCCACCAGTGCAGAAAAATCAGGATCCATAATCAAGCTCAGAGCCATATATCTGTCCAGTCCAGTAGGTTTATATGGTCAGCACCAGGACCCTGTGTGGTTGACCACTCCTCAGCAGGGTAGAAAAAAAAGAAAAGTAGCCATAGTTGTCCAGATCAGTAGGCCACACTAATCTGGCAGCCCTCCCCTTCCGTTCACTTCCACAAGAGAGTATCTCTTTTGAAAGTTACTAACGGTCCACACCACGAGAAGGCGGGGTCGGACATTTGGTGCTAGGCCTGGCCGGTTCTATGCATCATCACAGGGGATTGGTGCATAGCTATCCTCCCAGTTACTACCTAGCTACCATTTACAGACCTACGTGGTTTCCAAAATTAATGAGAAATGAGAAGAACCGCGATATTTCGCCAACAAATTGTGCGATCCTCACCAAACTCGTTCATGTAACCAGTAAAGTAATGCCGAGTGAGCATATTGTATACAAATTAGTCTACTAGGTTGCGTCAATTTGCGTAATCGGATAGCGGCATAAAAATGGGTGGTTTGCAATGGATCATTATTTTCTGTTGTAAAAGTGAGTAAAAAAATTCAAAGTAGTCATTTTGTAGGAAAGATCTCGAGACATCATTTGTCAAACGAACTGCGGTGGAGAGCTATTCGCCTTCTCGAAGCAGGCCAAAGTCAGTCACGTGGCACGATGGTTGAGTGTGAGTGTTTCTGTGGTCCACAGACTGTGGAATCAATTTCTTAGCACGGATTCCGAGTCTCGGAGGTGTGGCCGAGGAAGGGCTAGAGTTATGACCGCTGTAAAAGACCGATATCTGCGATTGACAGCACGAAGGAGCAGGACATCTACTCCCTCTCAGCTACGATCCTCTCTTGTTGCAGTCACTGGGAGGGTTGTATCAGCTTATACTATGCATAGAAGGTTTCATGAGGATGGTCTTCTATGCATTATAAGGCCAGGAATTCGGCGTTTGAATTGGGCACACACAAATGTTGAGAGAAGAGCAATGGAGGTCCGTACTCCTTATAGATGAGTCCAGATGTTGCTTGAAATTGGATTTCAGAGTGACATTGGCTGATAAGGAGAGAACGAGGTACCAGCTATCATCCCAGTAACATCCGTCAAAGAGACAGTTACGGCAGAGCAAGCGTACGTGTTTGGGGTTGCATTTTCTTAGGTGGACGCCCAGACCTCTATGTGTTGACGAGTGGGAACTTCAATGCTCAAAGATATAGAGATGACATCCTGGACCCTTATGTACGTCCTTACGCAGGTGCAATATGTGAAGCAGTTGCAATATCTTACAAGACGATAACTCTCGTCCACACAGAACACGACTAGTGGAACAATACCGTCAAGAAGAGGCCATTATGCGCATGCAGTGAGAAGCCAGCTCCATCTGCCGACCAACATACGATTCAGCATGTGTGGGATGCTCTAGGGCGACGTGTTGTTGCCCTCAACCCACCACCTGAAGCAAAGGAGAGCTTATAACTGCCTTAAAGAAACAATGGTCGTTACTCCCTACTGAGGTGATGTAGTAAATCATAAACAGCATGGAACATCGCTGTCGTGCCTGCATTGCTGTAAGGGGTGACCACACTCCTTATTAAAGAACTCTGCTCATTCCTTTCTGATACCGCATTGACAAAAAACGTTTCTATTGTGAAATATTTTATGACATTCTTCATGTTTCCATCAAATTTCGTTAAAATCATTCATAGAGTTTTTTGTTAATTATAATTTTTTAATTAATTTTGTTAATTATAATTTTTTAATTTATGGTTTTACCAGTGAAATTAAACTAAATACGTATTTATGTTATTTCAGTTTTATTGAGTATGGGTTAATGCTAGTATAGGAGTTAAGGCGGGTTGAAAAATGTTAGTAATATTATAACTTTTGAGAAATTACACAATGACTTAACATAACCATTCTTAAAAAGCTTTGGAATGATTAAGTTGACAACACAGAGAGGTTGGGTTGTTTAACCTCTGAACCGCACTTTTTGCACACTGTGGGCTAAATGGCCAGGTCACAAGGGCTCACAGTTGATTAGAAAATGTGTGGATGGCTGCTACGAGAGAGATGATAGTTTCTCGTCAAAGCCATCCAGTGTGTTCTTTAATGTGCTTTGCTTATGGTTCTCCTGCACCCGGGATCGCGGCTTTAAATTCCATCCGACGGACTTGTCAAGTCCATCGATAGCTCGTTTCTGACCGAAGGCAGGATGGGGAATTTGTGAAGATAAATCTCAAAATTGGTCCAGGGAGAACTCGAACCAGAGAACTGCAAATTGCAAACTTCGCTTGCTACCGACTAAACACCTACTGAGCCCCTCTCCACCCATACAAATATATGTATTAAAATAATTTTAATATATTTCACATGGATATTCGCATTAAAGGAGCATTTACCACTATTATTCATAAAAACATTGCACATAGGGCATATTCGTAGATATTGATTCTTGAATGAAACAGTTTTTGTGCTTGAAAAGTATAAAAATATGCGTAGCAACTTAAAAAAGATATAAGGTATCATTTTTCTGTCAGTGTGTGTGTGTAAATTTCTGTTCATCTATTAAGTACTGTCTGAATTTTTACTAGAAATGGAAACATTTTTGTGTCAATTCGTATATTGTGTTCATAAATGAATATAATTTTCATTTTAAAGTTCTTATTTCACTTAATACATTGTGTCACCCGCAAAGTTTTCTCATTGAGACTTGCGGCATGAACTAAATATTATCCTTTTAAGTAAAATAATTAACTATTCATAAATACTAATATTCAGGACTGCATCTTATTACTTAATGTTCATCTGATTTCGAAAACTGTTTTCTAAAAAATAATTTTGAAAGAGTGGCCAAAAGAAGATTTAGACTCGAATCAGGAACAACCCAAAAGCTACTAGTACGTACTCCCGTATTTTCTAGATGTAGTTGCGATGAGCAGAGGTTTTAAATAATTGACCAAAATGCATATTCGTTTAAATAAAATAACAAAAAATTTTAATTTATTGAAATCCTAAAGTCAACAAAATTCTACCGAAGACTAAAAGAGGTGGTTGATTTTACGTTACAATCATATTTTAGTACACTAACTCCACTTAAATAACATAAATTAAAGTTAAAGTGGCAGTTAATGTGAAGTGGCAGCTAAAATGAAGTGACAACAGTCAGCTAAAATTCAAATCAAAGTAACCATGCCATGCTAAGTGTACACGCAAAAAGGAATAGGAATAACCACTTTATATTTTTCTGGTTGTGGTTTTTCCCAAGCAACACAAAATTTTGGTAAATTTAGCATAACTGCAATTTAAGTATAAGTTTAATATCTCTCTTATTCAGAGATATCTATCTTAAATTTTGCTACTGAAATCCACCTAAAATTTGTCCAGTTGGTCTCCACAAAAATTCGACTTAAGCGAAGAAAACAAAAGAAAGATAGGTAATAAGCCCAAACCCTGGTCCAGTAAGCACTATCATCACACACCGAATCTCTCCTCTGGTCGAAGCGTGGCTATATCATTCTCGCAACCCTTGGGAATCATCCAACCCAATGGGCTAATCAGATGCAATCCCCAGGAAAAAGATACAACGTACACTGCCATATTTGATGAGTGGAACAGAGTCCTGGTGCAAGGAAACGACACTCCATCCGAAGGTTAATGCTCAGTGTTGCGAAAGACGAAGTTAAGCCCTACAACAGATAGACTGTCTGCTGCTTCAGTACCAACGAAGCGACTTCGCTGAGAGCATCAACAGAAACGGATGAAACCGAATATCACAGAATGATATGTACAAACGGGTCTAACTAACATCTGCTACGTGAGACGTCTCAGTCAGACACTTAGTGGTTTCACTGGAATAGAGAAGCAAAAATGAAAAGAAAAAAAATCAATAGGTTTGCGACCTATCAATTGAAAGGTTTTAAAAATGAATTACTTCTTGTCATTCTTCACGTCAGTATTATTTGAATAATAATTATACCCATTAATTCATCCTCTCCATGGTCCATCTACTGTCTAACATATATGTTCTCCGTAAAGTGGGAAAACCAGACATTGTACGAAATGCCTAGGCAACCTATGAGTTCCTGAAACTTTTTCGGAAAGGGTGAAATAAACTAATAATGATCCATTTTTTTTTTCACAATACCTATACATCAATAAAATGTCTGAGCATTCTACAAAATGACGAAATTAATTTAGGAAAAGCATCAATAAAACATATGTTAATATTTAATGCTGTTAGTTGATATATTTACTAAGTAAGTCGACAAACTTAAAATTATATGAAATTATATTCTTCGAAGTGATACATTTATCAAATGGACGTCAAAGTCCACACATAATTTTTAAAAAATCAAACGTGCAAACTTCAACTCAATAAATTCGGTAAAGTGCCTTTATTTTTTGTAACAATAAGAGCTCTGGTGGCATTTGAAATTTAAATCCATAAAGTTTACAGGTTTTTCTCTGTACAAATTATTTTCTTCTATGATTAAGGGGGCTAATGTTGTTAATTTCACCGCCCAAAAAATCCAAAATTTTGAAACTGAGCGCTACAATTATTCCATTATCTCACGACCACTTCATTTTAATTTCTGTGGAATGAACAGGTTTCTTTCACTTAATTTTACCTATTTCAGTTTGTTAATCGAAGTTAGCTCTACTTTATTTCAAATAAATTTAAGAAATCATTTTTTTTTCATTTACTTTTATTTGCTTAGAGAATTTCTATCATGTTTTCGAATATATGTAATACAACCTCACGAAGACAATTGAATAGCGATTTTAAAATCAGGTATAGGAGTAAAAGATTTTGAAATTGAGAGAACATTTTAAACCAAGAAATATTACTGGGAATTTATAAAACAAAAAACGCTAAGGTGCCTAAATCTTTTTATGCATGACAATGTTTTTATTACCTCATAAATTACAAATGGAAAGCATTTAAGTACTTTGACACATTTTTGGAATCTAAAGCTCAATTGTATTTCCTTAAGTAAGTGGTTTCCTAATTGTGGGAGGAGCAGAATTCTCTGGGAGGATTTCATATTAATATTTTACCAATCTAAGTTCTTAAAATGTGAGAAATCTATTCTTTAGTTTCTTGCATTTCTTTCAAAAACAACCCCTGCAAACTCGAGAACTCTTCGTTCAATTCAAAACGCTTTATTCCGTCATTAATTTCTATTGAAAGACAATCTACTGAAGTCCAATATCAGAAAGAGCAGCTTTTTATTCTTTGTGCAGCATTGTTATGTAAATTTTGAGTTTATGGCCCTGCCAAGTCTCAGCAATTGACATTTTTTGTCATTGCGATACGTTTCAAACAGGGAACGATTTTATAGAGCAGGGTGCGATGAAATCCACTCTGAGCTAAGGGAGAACCATTATATAAAGTTTCGAACCTATTGGCTTTATCATACACATTGCCTTACTAAACGATTAGAGAATTTCCATGTTATGTAAACGAATATCTAAATTCAAAGCTTTACCCACCTAAAAATGCATTTCATGGAAATTAGTGACTGAAGATGAATTGAATATTATAATCGAGTCTCTTTAAATCCCGATTTTCAACAATATTCGTTCCGTATTTAGAGAGTTACGAAAGATGGAATATTTCACTCCAGTAATGCGTCACAAAAATATATCTCCGAAATTATTTAAAACTGAAAAAGTATTGTTACAAGACTTTAAAAAGTAAATATACATTTCAGAATTTACATAATAATTATTTCAATATTAGATGATTATGAATGATTTTCTTGAAACAAGATTATTTATTGTTAAATATTCCAGCTTCTTTAACTCTTTACTGAACGAATATTGTCGAGAATACAGATTTAAATACATTTGATTATGTTCTTAATTTATCTCAGTCACATTTCTTCCAACAAATGCATATTTCAGAGCATGGAAATTCTCAAATATGCTGCTAGGGCAATGAAATGTTCCCTCTTCTTAATTAAGAAGTTCATTCTATTTGCTTGTAAATGAGATTAATCACTATATTTTTTTTAATACAAGTATTTCATTGCATATTACAGTATCCATTTTGCTTCATTTACAGACGACAAGGCAGAAGATATGTGTCGTAAATCACTAAAGTTTGTCAATACTAAGCCATGCGTCAAAGACTACTTCAACTGTTTCGCAGGTGTATCAAAAACTTGTGAAACTGCTGCAGGAAAGCAAACGTATGTTAATCTCAATAAATTTGAATTATTCCATATATACTTATATTTAATATTATATGTGCTCTGTTAAACAAAAAGAGCGCATCTTTGGAACATTGGAAAATTCCGTATGATAGTCAGTCAGCTACTCCCTGTGGTATGGCAATGTATAAAAATGGCTACCTTTCCATAGTCATTTCTGCTGGTAACCAGATACGGTTTGCTGCTGGTGGTAACCAGAGACACCGTCAAATAATCGAAACGGACAATAATGACACAGCGTTTAGAACAGGAATCATGAACGGTTTTCTAGTTCGCGTGCAAAAATTACAAAGAAGAAAATAATTTTTAGCTCTCATGCCAAAAATGCAGAAGTCAGAAAACATTTTCTTGTTTGCATGGCAAAATTGCAGAAATAGGAGAACATTTTCTAGCTCACATGCCGAAGTTCCAAGAACAAAAGAACATTTTGTAGCTCGTATGCCAAAATTACAGAAATAACAGAACGTTTTCTAGCTCGCATGCCAACGTTACAAAAATACTTTAAAATGCTATTTCTGCCAGGTAAGGTTACATATCCATTTATCATACAATGCAAATTATATGATAAAAACACTTAGGATTTAAAGATAAGAATACGAAATACCAAGTTTTATATTCTGTCCTAGTACAAAATGAAAATTAAATACACTACATACGAAACAAAATTTTAGTATTCATGTACTTTATTTAATTTCAATTATTAACCTACAGGGTCCTGATGCTGAACACATATGCCAACTGGAATGGAATGATGGCTTTGAGCTTGATCATGGATCCTGATTTTGCTGCACTGGTGTGATTCTGTTGAAGGAAAATTTTCCGCCTTTTTTTATGTTTGTTTGTGGGTTGACAGCCTCTGTAAACTTATTCATAGGATACGTTTTATGAGCTGCTCGATAATCCTGATCAGAGGCCATTGCAGATACCTGAACTTTTGTTCCTACAGACATCGTCAAACCTACATTGGAAAAAGTATTCGAGTGCAGATGGCGTCAGCCTTAATAGTGGGGAAACAGGTCTTTTCCACATGACTGCGATTCGGGGGCTGTTTCATATTGTCGTCACTTCCACTCTTAATAAACATAGTTTCTTTCAACATCCCACTAATCATTTTATCTCTAAAGGGTTTGGAATGTGAGGACTTTGCACAGAGATTATTTTATTCAAAACAAGAATTTCACCATTAAAACGTAACCTGGGCGTCGGCAGAAAATTTTTCCAGGAAGAGCAAAGCTTGGAGACAAACAATTATATCAAACAATTTTTGTTTAATTATTCAATTTTTTTAGGGGTTTTTATCACAAGTAGATTATAGAATGCAGTATTGCATCAATACAAAAACACATATATGATGTAAATAAGTTAGTTACGTTTAAATTTTTACCGTTATAATTTGTGGAATTTTTTACTCGATCCCAGGGGGGGCATGTCCCCCGTGTGTCCCCCTCTGCGGACGCCCATGTAATTTAGGTATTCTTGGCTTACAAGAGACCAGATGGTCAGGTAGAAATCAAATATTTAAAATAATCTTAAATTTCTCTTTTCAGTAAGGGAAGATGGAAAGCATCTCCAAGGCGTAGGTTTGCTTCTCATAGCACACACGCTAGTGAAAATAATGATAATAATAATTTATTTCATACAGGGAGTTACACTAAAGCCAAGGTAAAGGTAATTTTAGATATTAAATCAAACGTTCAAGTAGCTTGGTGACCACTCCAGCTGCTCTTCTAAGATATGAATGCATTAATAAAATGTGATTTAATTGTGATTAAATATGCTTAAACTACAAATGTATTTAATTGTGATGTATTATATGTTATGTATGTATTTAATGTGATTAAATGTTAATTAATAAATTAATAAAAATCCAGTGTGTTCTTGATCCAATGTGCTCTTGAACGATCCCAACTGAAAATCCAGTGTGTTCTTAATATCCGTGCGTAGGATATATCCCTGAAGCACAGAGCACTATCACATTCAATATTGATTAGTAAAAATGGCAAATGTATCCCTGCAGCTGGCAAATGAAACCATAGAATATTTGTGAAATGTGATTCTGTGAACGTTTAGCTATAAGCTCCCACGAAACATTCCATACGACAGACGGCAAACTTTCCAAACCCATCGGTGTCCAGTTTCTCTTCGAGGATAAATCTCAGTAAACAGTATATGAGATTCGAATCAGGACATTTAATTTAGGAGCTTGGCTCTCTACTCGTTTTGCTACTGGCCACCCCCCTTGATAAGAAGCTCATAGTTTCAAGTTGGCAGAGTGGTTAACGCTCTTGGTTGCTGATTAAAGTGGACCAGGTATCGAACTTTGGATAGGGCATGGATGTTTCTTTAATTGTGTTATCTTTTAGCGGAGGTTACTCTTTCCTTACAGATCTTTATGCCGTATTATTTTGACAGGCTTGTGTCTCACCTATACACCTAGATGCAATCAGCTGCTTTAGGATATTTTTTTATTTTTGCTGTTTTAGATTCAAAATCCGAAGTTTTTCGTACGCCAATGCTTTTTTTAACTATATTGCTGCCATTTTCCATTATTTCGTTCTATAAGCTACTCTTCGTGAAATCAAAAAATTAAAAGATGTTGATTTTAGATTATTTATACGTAGTTTAAAAGAATTTTAAAAAAGTCTTTAATAAGATATTAAAAGTATTTTCTTAAAATTTTCGATTTATTATTTCAACATCCAATTATCTCCAAAGTACTTACATATTTTAACAATTTTCAGTGAAATGGAAAATACAAAAAAGTGCATGATCAATTCACTGAAACCTTGCACAAATTCAGAAATCGACAATATTTTGAAAGTGTTCCTTTCTACATTTGGATACCGTATACCTGTATTTAGTACAGTGGCCATAACTGAAGTTCATCCTTCTTTGCGCCCAACTTCTCCGACTGTTGGTAAGTTTTTGTACCATTTTTTTCTAAAAAAAGTTACATATTCATTATGGACCCAAGTTCGTATTCCTCAATGAACCCCTTAAAACAGCCCGCAAACAGGTAATTTGATCAATTTTACGCGTTTAAAAGCATGATAGCTCCGTCAATGTTACGAGTTAAAAAGTATGTTAGCTCTGTCAGTGTTGCGAGTTAAAAAGTATGTTACCTCTCTCAACGTTATAATTTAAAAATCATGTTATCTCTGTCATTGTTGCGAGTTAAACATGTTAGCTCTATCAATATTACCCGCTAGTAAGCATTTTAGCTCTGTCGCTGTTACGAGTTAGAAAGTATGTTAGCTCTGTCAATATTATGAGTTAAGAAAATTGTGTTAGTTTCGTGAATGTTACGCTTTAAGACGTCTGTTAGTTCTACCATATTTACGTGTTACAAATTATTTAAGCTCTGTCAATGTTATGAGTTAAAAATCATCTTAGCTCTATAAGTGTCACGCGTTATAAAAACCATGTTAGTTTCATCAGTGCTGAGAGTTAGAAAGAATGTTAGGTCAACGCTTCAGGGATTAGCATGAAGACGAAATTGGGCATGCTCGTTCATCCTGAAACAATTCCCTTGAGTGGTTACGGCAAATAACTTTCAATTTGCCTTAAACTTCCATGTTGTACCAGCCAACGTAGAAGTGTGGGCCAATGGACAGACTTGAAACTACTTGCGTGTTTTCGATAATAATAAAGCGCAGGAAATTTGTATTCAACAAACATTTTTAGACTTAACTGAAAAAATTTAGTTATTTATGAAAACCGAATCACAATCTCTTGAAAATATGCTAGGCTTACTTCTGAACTATTCCAAGGCTAGTTGAATTCCAGCTAAATGGCAACTATAAATTTAAATTCTCTGAGTAGTAGCATGGACATCGGCAGATACTTTTAAGTAGGGGGTGGGATAAAATCTAAATCTGTTTTTCAAGATCGACCTGGTTTGGTGATTAATGTACCTGACTACCACCACCAGTGGGGCATGTCTTTGTGTGTTATATGTTGTATGAGAAACCAGGACAACCGTAGAATAGTTCTAGGTTATCTCCGTCCTTTCTGTAGGGAAGTTCCTCCTTCCTTTATTTAAAAAGAAACATTTAGTTCGAAGCGTTCATTAATGAGCACAGTTGCGAAAAATGAATCAAGCATAAATACACTTAAGGATACCCGAAAACAAAACGAAGGGAAATAATTCACTATTATAAATACAAGCAAAAAACGTTTTCTTTTATTGTTAAAGAAATATAAAAGATAATCTTCCCTAAAGCGAAATAAAATATGAAAATAAATCAAGGTTAATTTTGTTAAGGAAAAACCGAAATTAATTTTTGGTTCAACTGTATTATTTATCAGGAAATAACTTTTGGATTAATTTTTCTGGGGAGTAACAACTCTTTTTGCGCATACACACAACCTACTGACACCCATGAACAGGGCCGGATCGAGGAGGAACGGACAAAGCGCAATGGCCCCCTTTCAAAATACTACTAAGTTTAATAGAGGGATAAAATGTCAAACTATGTATATTTCACCTTTTTTTTGAAGAAATTTTTAAGACCTCTGAAACGGAGGGCAAAATATTATACTCCAATATAAACTAGTATTTAGCCCTCCTCCATTCTTTTTTTATTTTTTTTTTCAGATTGATGCTTGCCCATATATACATTGGGTTGTTTTACCACTAGTGGCATTTTTTTGCACACAATGGGCAAAATGGCCAGGTCACAAGGACCCCGATAGCTCAGAGAACGTTAGAGAGGGGACCCACTGGAACAGATGTTGAGGGACAGATGACAGTCTCTCGTCAAGGTCATTCAGAGTGTTCTTTAACGTGCATAGGGTATAGCTCTCCCGCAGATGTTGCGCGGTTTATCATCCCATCCGGAGGACAGCGGCTTTTCCATGCTCATCGGTTTCCCACACTGACCGTGGCAGGGCGGGGAGTTTTGCGGAGATAAATCTCAAAACTGGCCCAGCTGGGACTCCAACCTGAGATGCAAGATTCAATAATAGTAATGCACAAGGAATGCCCTTTAATCAGTGGTGAAAGTAGGCAGGTACGCGCCGGTACATTGCTTTAGTTTAACCCTTTAGAACCAAGTTGTTTAGAAACCGGATACTTTAGGTTCCATTTCGGCCGACAGGGAGTGTCAAAGGGGAGTGCTAGAAAATGAAAGTAGTGCTTTCTCAGTTTCAACAATTAGCAAGGATATTGGTTATAGGAAGCAGAACTAGTCAGACAAAGTCGACTCCAACCAAAGCCGTTTTTCAGGGTGTCGTATACGAATTCACGTTCCCCTCCTCTGTAGCTGTCTGGGTTCGATCTTAATCACTACCGGAGGCAGAACTGGAAAAACGGGGTGGTAAATCAAAGAAAGGGTGCGAACTAACTTAGAGGTTAAAATCTACTGCAAAGCAGCGTGTACTTGTGGTTTTCAAAATTTCGTTTTCGATATATATATATATACATTTTTATATTCTTCTGAATTGAAAATTCTCAACCTTTCTGGGAATAACGGAAAGCACATGCTTCCCCAAATTTAAGTAATGACTTTGAAGGAGGGTGGGGGGGGGGTTTAATACAAAACCATAGAATAACAGATTTTTTTAAATTACTTTTATCAATTAATCAACTTATATTACGCTACTGGAGTAATCATAATAGAAAAAGTAAAATTACGTTCTTTTAATTTTATTTTCCCACAAAATTTGGCATATCATTTTTTTTAAATATAATTTTCGCTTAGCACACCTCCCTTTAATTTTAAGGGAAGAAATATTTGCTGTGGATTTTAAATATCCAGTTGTCCTTCCTAACCATGTCAAAATCTGATGGTCTGTTTCGTCATCTCCTAAACATAGGTAGGTATTCACATCGTACATACACACAATAAGACAACACGCACACTCCTAAACTCTACGAATGAAATGCTTCGTAAGATTTAAAACAAGAATTTTGGCGTATATTAATTTCAATTTTTTTGTTTATATTCAATTATAAACTTTAAATATATTTATGTAATCTAGATAAGTTTATTTGAATATTAAATAAAAGGTATTATACCTCTATCGAATTTTTACCTTCTCCCTCGTCGCTCCTCATAAGGTTAGTTATAGGCCCTTCAAAAATATTTTCCACCTGAGTCTTGTCGCCAATATACTACTGGGGAACACGCTTTTTATTTTAGTGCAGTTAATTTGTTTATAGAGTTTAAAGAGAAACCTTCAGATTGCTGTAAATTTTCTCTTTGTAAGTAGCAATATTCGAATTATTTTTGATTTTCAATATTAATAATGAATGCTTTTGAAAACTCTCTGACTCTTAATACGTACCTGTAGTCTCAGATTTTCGACATCCAAAATTAAAAAGCCCATACTCAAGGCAATTGCAATGATGAATCATCCTCATATTTCATCAATAATTTACACTGAAGTACCAGTTTCGACTTTTATAACAATTATCATTTTCACTGAATTCAGCATATTTGATAGTATTGACCCGCAACATGTCAACATTGTCGTCTGTAAAAAAGAATTTCAAAATAATGAATAGCTAATGATAAAGAAGAAGATAGTTCAAGAATAAGGCCCACAGAAAATTGAAAATGATTAACAAAAACTGCGTCGTTGATAACTGCCATTCATCAAATTATTAAGCTTGAATCGTCCTTGTGATCAAGTGGTTTACCCGCTTCGCTTCAAGTTTATGGGACCTGGATTCGAGACCCTATAGATGCATCGTTATTTTATTTGTGCTGAGAGTTCGCCTTCATAATAGGTCCTCTGATGTCTTAATTCGACAGGCTCTTATCAGACCAATGATAAACAGCTGTTTGAGAGGTGTAAAAAATTATTATCTAAGAATTTTATTCTCTAGTGCTTTTTAATCATTAGCATCCCTTGGAATTTAACCTTCAGTATCAGAATTTATAATACTTGTATACATACTAGATACGTCGAGCCGTTTCAGATCCACAAATATCAGAATCATTATAGTAAAAAGAAAATATGATTATCAACTTATGATAAAGATGTTTTTCCTTAGAAACAGAGATAAAATTTTTATCTACTCCTTAATTACACCAAACAATATATTGGATATAAAAAAAATGCAATTGCATTTTTTGGGTTCTGCTTTAACGAACAATGCTATGGAACTGATAGAAAAAGCCCCGTAGTTTTGCATTATAGAAAAGCGAATTTAATTTTCTTGGAACCTTTTATCAGAGTGGAGAGAACAGAAAGAATTCTGCCAGGTCCACTAGAAGAGTGTCGTTGCAGTTTATAATTAGCGAATGCCTCTTAAGGGGGAAAGGAAGCAAGCATGAAAGATGAGGAGACTTTCGGATGCAATGTTCTTCTGCTTATCGGGCTGCGGTGGTATCTAAACTGTAAAAGCATGCACGCACGGTAATCGTAATAGTTGCCATTTTCACTCTGTGGTATTAGCATTGCTGAATCGCTAAACATTTCTTATTAAGGTGAAGACAAGGATTATATTGAGGTCAAATCATATGTAACGTTATGCGCGCCAAAAAATACGCATATCACGTATTAATATACGTATTAAAAGTGAAATGATTAAATTTTCTATTGCAGCTATGGCCAACCTAGAGTATTGTGAGAAGAGTGGAAAGCTAAATGATTTTGCTTGGCACACAAGAGCGCTCAACAAAATCATTTCTCAACATTTTTTCCACAAAAGTCACCCTTTTCCTACCTCATTATGGATCCGGACTCTGCAATTTCGCATCTCTTATCGGGGATAAGACAGAGGCGAAATTTCCGAATGTATGTGATCATCGATTAAGCTTTATAAATTTTAAAGGTTTTTCCAAACCTCCGATAAATATTCTTCTAAATAAAATGCTATATTTGGCTTCTGAGTTTAAAATATGCAAGTTGAGTATCAAAATTACAATACGAGTGAAACGTTAATTTTCATTTCTAAAATAATTTTCTTTAAGTATTAAAATAATTCTAAAAACATCTAAATCCTATTATTATTTTTTTCAATAAGACTGAAATTCAAGAATACAACAGAATAAGCGTGTATTTAAATATATTAATATTTATTTCACATTAAAAAATCTAAGAAAGGAGAACTAGGGTTCGTCTCGAAATCTGAGTTTGATCCTCAAGAGTGTTGAACATCAAACTCAGCTCTTCGACATCAGCTCAAAGAGTATGAACATCAACATCAACCTTTGGAGATCATCTGAAAGAGTTTGAACATTAACATCGAACATCAAGTCAAAGAGATTGAACATCATCATTAAACTCCTGAACATCAACATCAAATTCAAAGTTCGAGGGAAAGTTGTCCTGAAGCTTTAGATAGTACCTAAGACCTTTTCAAAACATGTCAGATGATATAACCGCATGAATTTCAATATAATCAACATCACTTCATTATTCGTAATTTTCCGTAAGATGTTACTTCGACAATAAGTTTTTTCCGTGAGACGTTTTTCCCGAGAATATTTTTCCTATCGATATTTTGTGCTTGATGAGCCAAAAATTAATAGGTGCTATTCTCAGCCAAAAGTAATATTAATAGATTTTATTCCAAATAACCAATAATATTAATGGAACTTATTACAAGTAATAAATTTTATTCCAGCCAAGAGTATTATTAATAGATTTTTATCAGTACAATTAACTGTTACATAATTAATATGACTTAATATCTTATATAATGCACTTTTCTGTTTCAGTTTCAGGTACCAAGACATGTACTAAACAGAATGTTACTAATTGGGGCCAAGGTTTAGAGATATGTATGAGGAATGAAATGAATGCAGTTGGCTCCAAACAACCTGCTACTTTCAATAATGAAAGGTAAGAATGAAGACGGTTCTAAAAGCCGTCGATAGTATGAAATTATGGTTCAGATAATTTATCCAACATGACTATAAAAATTGGAATGATATTAATAAAACAAATTTATGCATATTAACTTATTAGATATCAAAATCTTTCCATATGCCATTACTAACTGCAGGTTAACAGTTTAACTGGCATT
Organism: Ryuthela nishihirai; assembly: GCA_038380435.1. Taxonomy (NCBI): domain Eukaryota; kingdom Metazoa; phylum Arthropoda; class Arachnida; order Araneae; family Heptathelidae; genus Ryuthela; species Ryuthela nishihirai. The sequence continues at coordinate 32,715,259 of JAWZYU010000024.1, read as the reverse complement.
CAAGTGTAATAAAGATGAAGGTATCATTGAAAATAATATGTGTGTAAAGAGTAACTTGTATTTGCACAAATGAAGCCACTGCTCATCGTTTATTTACTAAGAATTTAATCACTATTAAACAAAGGAGGATTGTAGAAAAAAATTACCTTGTGCCATCTCATAGACGTTCTACTATGGCATATAAACTGACAAGTTCCTGTCAGATCTCTGTGGCAAGCATCTGCTTCAGGGGATATCTATTCTTTTTGGTTACGGGTGAGATCCAAACCTACGACCTCCTGATAACATGTCAGGTGTTCTAACTGCTGAGCTACCATCCGCTGATGAATCTCTACTGCTGATGTTATGCTATAAGCTATCAGGTCAATCACCATCTTTTGAGTGCATTTGGGGACTGTATTCTTTAGAGAGTGTATCAGATTGAATCAGATTTACTCACAAAAAATATCACAGAGGATCTCGAGATGTGGCTGGTTGCATGCACATGTCTGGGATGCCACTGAAGAATAGAGACTCGAAATGTACTAAAAAGAGAGTGACATACGCGATGTGTAGAAAATAACATCAGTAGTACAGGACAAATTGACAAGCAGTCAGAGAATTTTACATATCATCAGGAGATAGTGAATTCAGATTCCATGTGGGGCGGGGGTGGCTCAGTCGGTAGCGCGCCAGGCTCGTAATCTGTACTTCCCAGGTTCTAGTCCCAGCTGGGTCAGCGTTGAGATTTATCTCCGCAAAATTCCCCGCCCTGCCCACGGTCAGTAGGGGACACCGATGGGCTTCGAAATGCCGCCATCCGTCGTATGGGACGTTAAGCCGTGGCCCCGTGTTCTGGAGAGACATACCCTGTGCACGTTAAAGAACACGCTGGATGGCCTTGACGGGAGGCTACCATCTGTCTCCCAACAGCTGTTCCAGTGGGTCCCCTCCCTCAACCTTCTCTGAGCCTTCGGGGTCCATGTGACCTGGCCATTTAGCCCATGGTGTGCAAAAAAGTGCCGCTCAGAGGTAAAACAACCCAACCCAGAATCCATGCCGCTTAACAGAGTTTTTCATCCTTTTAGTTGACACAGCTTTATTGTGATTAAATGCTTCGTATGTAAATGTTGTGTAATTATCAGCGTTGTATTTAAGAACCATTAAATTGGGCTTATAGTGTAATTTAGTGCAGAAAAAAATTCCCATTCTTTTAAAAATGGTTTGCATGTTTCCTTTTGCAAAAAAATTGATATATGGCAATTTTTCTTTTAATAAACGAGCAACTGATGAATTAAATGCTACCACTTACTAACCCACTTTATTTGCAAAACAAAATTGTGCATGAAGCAAAAAAAGCAGATATATTCAACTATTAAAAATGTATAATAATAATAGCTGTAGTCGAGTGGTTAGTGTGCTTGATTACTGATCAAAAGGACCTGGGTTCGAACCCTGGATAAGGAATGGATATGTTTGTTGTTTTTTTCTCTGAGGTCTCCGCTTTCCTCACAGACCTTCTACTATGCCCTCTGTGCCAAGCAGCTGTTTGAATGGATATTGGCTTTATTCCAAACGAGTGGGTGAGAGAAGGCGCGAATACCGATATGAATGGGTTTCTTTTACGGCGCTCCAACGTCAGTGACTGCCTGTAATTCCGCCGATACTCGGCCGATTGCTCCCATTCTTGGATACCCCGTGTCTGGCCCCGCGTTGGGTAAAACGATCAAACTCCTACCTGCTATGGGACGAGATTAATTCCTTTGAGAATATCGAGAATCTAGCAACCGATATTTGACGCTGTCGTGGCGTATGAAAGTTATGAACGGATACACACAACGTTATACGAAACGCTTGGCAGGGAATGTGAAAGTTATCCCGCTCCAAACATCTAGCGGCAGTTATGAAAGTTTTCAATAAAGAGCAGAAATATCTATTCCACCAAACGTTTGGCGGAATATAGCTAGTAACAGGCGCTGAGGGAGAACAAAATTAAGAGGCAAGAAATTCGATTGATGGATCTAGAAAAAGTTGAGCGAGGCAAGAAACTCGATCGACCTAAAAAAATTAAAAGGGCAAGACACTGGATTGCCATTGGTATAACATTTCTCCACCGTTTAGAACTGTTTAAAAATTTCTTCACAAATACATGAAATATTCAGAAGTTAAATATTTTTGCCTCTATTACTCTTACTAGCATTCTAAAAATGGGAGGGCATGGCTTTTTGCTTCTTCCCTAGATCCGCCCAGGCTAGTAACGTATAAAGTAACAGTTCACACTACTTCTTTACTAACTCCTTAACTTCGTTTTACTGACTCCTTTATGTAGTTGCTCGATTTTGGATGACTACCATGTGCCTTTCGTTTTTTCAGGTAAAATTCGAGGTTTGGATTTTTCCGTTGGATACACTTTTTATTTTTTTAATAATAATAATTTTCTTCTTTTTACATCACATTTACATCATATTTAAAGCAATTAAATAATACATGCATAATTATGATTCCACCAAGTCAGGGGCTTTATCTGCAGGGAATTTTACAATACATGGATCAGTTCTATTGTATATAATGAAATATTGTACAATCACAAATAGTACGTGATATCATACAATGTAGATGATTATCAAATAAAAATAAGTAGAGAAATATGAAAACAAGTATTTCATTTGTAAAATATAAAAATCGAAATAATTATTTTTCCATATTTTAAAATAACCGTCGTTCTTAATGTAATTTTTCTTTAAATTATTAATGAAATTCATGTTAGAACAAAACTCTCACATCACAGAGTTGTATACACACAGTCGTATCAGAATAATATGACCACCCACGTAATCACAGTGTACCCGCCGAAGCGCATCACAGAGTGCACATGACATGGTCGACCACACGGAGATATAAGCGGTCGCCAAGACAGATGAACCATAGTGCGCAGCCTGAGCACAATGGGCAGAGGAATTGATTTGATGGACGTTCAAAAAGGAATGATCATCGGCTATCACTTCAAGGGGGGAAGCATATCGGAAACAGCAGACTTTTTGCGTGGCTCGCGAGGTGCTGTAGTAAGGGTGTACCAAGAATGGACCGCTTTCACACCGAGTACCTCGAGACGTCATAACTGTGGAATCCCAGAGGAGAACGTCGCCTCCTGACTTTAGGGACTGGTCAAGGGTTTTATGAGACTAGTAAAGGGCAATCTACGCGGAACAGTGCAGCAATTGATTACTCAAATGAATGGTGGGGCACCCAGGTACGTGTCTCCGATAAGAATAGAGCGAACCCTGTTATGCATGGCACTTCAGAGTCGACGCTGCATAAAGGCGCCAATATTAACCCAGGTCAATTGGCAACGACGCCTGCACGGACTACCGTCATTGGACAGTGGACGAGTGGATAAAGGTTGCCGTCTCCGACGAATCGAGGTTTCTACTCCACAGAAGTGACGGGAGGTGGCGGATATAGCGTCAGACACACGAGAACCAACACCCGGACACACTTGTTAGTCAACTACAAGCCGGTGGTGGCAGTGTGCATGTCAGGGGGATGTTTTCCTGGTATGACCTGGGAACGCCGGTACTACTGGATGAGTCCGTGTACGCCAAAGGCTATGTGCCCATCCTCGCTGACCCCATGGATCCCTTCATGTTGGACGTTTATCCTGGTGGTGATGGTGTCTACCAACAGGACAATGTGCCCTGCCATGTCTCTAAATTGGTGAGTGGCTGGTTCCAGGAACATGACAGCGATGTCTCTGTTCTCCCTTGACCGGCGAAATCGCCCGAACAAGACACTTGTGGGACCTTTTGAATCGTCAGGTTCGGAGTGCGAACCCACAACCACGTCATCTCCGGAATCTCTGTGCTCTGCTGGAGTCCGAATGGGCACGTGTGCCTCTGGCAACCTTCCAGGACCTTATTGTATCCATGCCACGAAGTCACATCACTGTCATCTGGGCCAAGGGTCATTTTCCAATTATTAGGCAGGTGGTCATATTATTCTGTTTCGACTGTGTATATACTAGAGCTAATTTCCTCCACAGTACCAGACGCCGCAAGTGAGCAGAGCTAGTTGGACAAAAAGGACGCATATAGTGCATTTTACCATAGTGACAGCAGAGTTTTTGTAGTTACTACATAACATGATACAATCGTGTTCTGCCATCGGATGCACCAGGCTTTCTGGGCAGAAAGGAAGACGAAATATTTCCAAGGGGATAGAGAGAAGGGAGGTCAAAGAAACAATATTTCTAGACATAAATATTTTGTCGAGTTGTTCATTACTGGGTGCAGTTGCATATAAAAAATCGTGCTATAAGGATGCCCGAAAACAAACGAAATCTTATTATAGAAAATGCATTCAAAAAACAAATATTTTTTCCTTCAGAATAATTTCATTTTCGAGCCCCTTGTAAGGCATCGATATTTGTGTTGTCTTTCGGCTGAGGTCCTGCTATCCTCACAGACTTTCTACTACGGCTTATTAAAATGACAGACACATGAATTAATTTTTCGATCAATTTTTCAGGGAGGGCAGCTGCCCTTTTGCAATTCCCCTCCCTACACACACACGCGCACACTTGCCAACAGCCATGTTCCTCTACAACATTTCTTCCACCTTTTCAGTGAAGTGGCATGTAATATAACGTCTAGGAATTTAGAACTTCCGAAAACATGGGAAACAGTGGCTGATATTCAATGAATGCAAACTATATATTAGCGAGGACGATTATTACCTAATGTGGTAATTCTTCTGAAATTAGTGATAAATACGAATATTTTGATTTTTTTTTTCTGTATGCCTCATATTTGGGCTAAAGAGCTCGATCCACTGCTTTTCATTCGAGAAATGAAAAATAAAAACACTGCTCCCTATCTATAAAATAACCTGTGCTTCCTTATTAAACTATTATTCTACATTACATGGGTCCATTTCGGATTGTCTTTCCAATCCATATTAATATTTATATGGTGACCTCTCCAATCCATATTAATATTATACACTGACCTCTCAAGAATTTAGAGAAGCTCTATGTTATGTAAGTAGGAATCTAAATTTGTAGCAGTATAACTTCTAAACTATGCATTTCATGGGAAAATATGACTTAAGAATAATTTGAAATTCATAATTAAATCTATTCATATCTTGATTTTCATCAATATTCATTCACTATTTCAAGAGTTAAAGAAGTTGAAATGCTTAAAAATAAATTCTCTTTCACAAAAATCATTCATAATTATCTAATATTGAAGTCATCATTACGCAAATGCCTAAGAGGTTTTAAATGGTTTGAAACAATACTTGTTCTTTAAATTTTAATTATTAATTTCTGAGGTAAATTCTTGTGTAACATTGCTGTTAGAAAACATTCTAGCTTATTTTACTTATACTGAGGAAATATTGTTGAAAATCGAGATTTAAATAAATTTGATTTTGATCGTTAGTTGCATTTTTTCATTAAATGTGTATTTTAGAAATTATAGAACTTCGAGGATAATTCCTATTAACATAACAAGAAAATTGTATAACATTTTGCCACGGCAGTGTATAATACCATCACTATTACCTTAATAATAAAACTGTAAGTGTATTATTAACATCGCTGCTCATGCAAAGTATTGCATACAGCATTAAAACACTCCTAATTTCAAAATTTCTCACCAAATAATATGCTAGGTTTTGATATATCTAATTTTCCACTAGTGGTTGTAAAACTCTAAAAATATTATTATGAAGTAAAAAGCAACAAGTTTAACTTTACCTTTAAGAAAAACACTTCATGGGCAAACTCTTATGAACATCGTGTGCATAAAGTGAAAAAGAACAATGAAAGATGCCAATGTATGTAAATTTTCATAGTGAAGTAAATATTCTACGTCACTACGATATATCCTATAAAAGCCATAAAGGCATGGTGGAAAGCAAAATTGAGTGTGACATGGATCAAAATGCCGAATTGACTTCGAAACTAGTGGGGGGGGGGGGGGTATCTTTGGAGGAAGATGGGCAGGAGCATCCATACGGAGGTGATGGAACTCTGGCTCTGACAGCAGGCGTTTGTAGGAACGAAATGTACTGCAAAGTATGGCTGCTACAGTTTTTCAGCTGAAAGAGATGACCGTTAGCAATACTTCAAAATCCATTTCAACGAGACTATGCGATATCGCAGATAACTGAAAACAATGAATTTCTGGAGCTCTACCATGATGCATATGATGAAGTATTAATTTCGTGTTCATAATAATTTTGCCAGGCAGTATATATATATATGTATAATATATATATAATACGTGTGTTGTTTGTTGTTGATACGTCTCTTAACTGCCATTAAAATTCATATTTTTAAATTTTCACATAAGTGATGAAGGATGCTTTGCCAGAACTCTATAAAACACATTTCTTTCTAACTGTAGCAATCTTTTGTATACATATTCTATGTAATTTTTCATTAATTCTGTGATTCTTTTTCAGACTTTTTAATTTAGCTAATCTTTGTATACAGAAAAATGGTTCATTGTCCTGTCCTTTAAACATACAAAGTTTTGATAGTTTATTAGCATTCATCCTTGATATCTTCGGAACCTATACAAGTAAGTGCATCGTTTATATCCTAAATTTTATTAACATATTGCAACATCATTTTGTATGTAGCGGTATGCAGCATTTTTAGTATGGCGAATTACTTTTTTATTTTAATCACACCATTTTTACAAGCAAATTTTGATAAGTAAAATTAAATTACTGTGTTTTTCCTTCATACACTTTGACATAAGCTCAGATTGTGGCCAGAATACAACTATACATAGACCACAAAATAAAATGAATTGCAAGTGGAAAGAAAACTACTGCAACGTATAAAATCTTTTAAGTGGATTAAAAAGCTAATGGAAAAATTTACGCATTCAGCAAATTCGACCAAACACTTTGCGTGATCGACCTGTACCTCGCAGTCGACGGGTTCAACACACTTTCTATCTTATTACAGCATTGTTTCTGATATTAGAAAGCTGATATACATGGATTCCATAAATTAAGGAAAAACGAGAAGAACCGCGATATTTCGCCAAAAAATTGTGCGATCCTCACCAAACTTGTTCATGTAACCAATAAAATAATGCCGAGTGAGCATACTGTATGCAAATTAGTCTACTAGTTTGCGTCAATTTGCGTAATCGGATAGCGGCATAAAAATGGGTGGTTTGCAATGGATCTATATTTTCTGTTGTAAAAATGAGTAGAAAAATTCGAAATAGTCATTTAGTAGGAAAGATCTCGAGACATCATTTGCCAAACGAACTGCGGTGGAGAGCTACTCGCCGGCTCGAAGCAAGCCAAAGTCAGTCACGTGGCACGATGGTTGAGTGTGAGTGTTTCTGTGGTTCACAGACTGTGGAATCAATTTCTTAGCACGGATTCCGCGTCTCGGAGGTTTGGCCGACGAAGGGCTAGAGTTATGACCGCTGTAAAACACCGATATCTGCGATTAACAGCACGAAGGAGCAGGATATCTACTCCCTCTCAGCTACGATCCTCTCTTGTAGCAGCCACTGGGAGGGTTGTATCAGCTTATACTATGCATAGAAGGCTTCATGAGCGAGGTCTTCTAAGCATTATAAGGCCAGTAATTCAGCGGTTGAATTGGGCACACACAAATGTTGAGAGAAGAGCAATGGAGGTCCGTACTCCTTATAGATGAGTCCAGATGTTGCTTGCAATGGGATTGCAGAGTGACATTGGCTGATATGGAGAGAACGAGGTACCCGCTATCATCCCAGTAACATCCGTCAAAGAGACAGTTACGGCGGAGCTAGCATATGTGTTTGGGGTTGTTTTTTTCAAGTGGACGCCCAGACCTCTATGTGTTGACGAGTGGGAACTTCAATGTTCAAAGATATAGAGATGACATCCTGGACCCTTATGTACGTCCTTACGCAAGGTGCAATATGGGAATCATTCATCTTACAAGACGATAACGCTCGTCCACACAGAACACGACTAGTGGAATAATACCGTCAAGAAGAGAACATTATGCGCATGGAGTGAGCGGCCATCTCCATCTGCCGACCAAAATACGATTGAGCATGTGTGAGGTGCTCTAGGGCGACGTGTTGCTGCCCACAACCCACCACCTGAAACAAAGGGGAGCTTATTAGTGCCTTAAAGGAACAATGGTCGTTACACCCTAATGAGCTGATTCAGCAAATCAAAAACAGCACTGAACATCGCTGTCGTGCCTGCATTCCTGTAAGGGGTGACCACACTCCTTATTAAAGAACTCTGCTCATTGCATTCTGATACCCCATTGACGAAAAATGTTTCCATTGTGAAATATTTTATGCCATTTTGAAACTAGCATTGTAATTCATATTTCCATCAAATTTCAACAAAATCATTCATAGAGCTTTTTGTTAATCATAATATTTTTAGTGATCCTTAATTTATGGTTTTACTACTGTAATTAAACTGAATACGTGTTTATATTATTTCAGTGTTATTGAATATGGGTTAATGCTAGTATAGGAGTTAATGGGGGGGTTGAAAAATGTTAGTAATATTATAACTTTTGATAAATTACCCAATGACTTAACACAAGCATTCTTAAAAAGATTTGGAATGATTAAGTTCACAACACAGAGAGGTTGGGTTGCTTAACCTCTGAGCTGCACTTTTTGCACACTGTGGGCTAAATGGCCAGGTCACAAGTGCTCACAGGTGGTTAGAAAATGGATGTATGGCTGCTACGAGATAGATGATAGTTTCTCCTCAAAACCATCCAGTGTTTCTATAACGTGCTCAGGGTATAGTTATCCTGCACACGGGACCGCGACTTTAAGTTCCATCCGACAGCAGATACCGATCTCAAGTCCATCGGTATCACCTTTCTGCCGAAAGGGAAGGGTGGGGATTTTGTGGAGATAAATCTCAAAGGTGGCCCAGGGGGGATTCGAAACAGAGAACTGAAAATTACGAGCTTAGCTTCCTACCGACTAAACACCTACTGAGTCACTCTCCACCCATACAAATATATGTATTAGAATAATTTTAATATATTTCAGATGGATATTCGCATTAAAGGAGCATTTACCACTATTATTCATAAAACCATTGCACATAGGGCATATTCGTAATTATGGAGTCTTGAATGAAACAGTTTTTGTGCTTACAAAAGTATAAAAATATGCATAGCAACTTTGAAAAAGATATAAGGTGTCATTTTTGTGTCAGTGTGTGTGTGTAAATTTCTGTTCATCTATTAAGTGCTGTCTGAATTTTTACTATAAATGGAAACATTTTTGTGTCAATTCGTATAGTGTGTTCATAAATGAATATAATTTTCATTTTATAGTTATTATTTCACTTACTACATTGTGTCACCCACAACCTTTTTTCTTTGAGACATGCGGCATGAACTAAGTGTGATCCGCGTTGACTAAAATAATTAACAATTCATAATTACTAATATTCAGGTCTGCCTATTAGTACTTATTGTTGATCTGACTTCGAAAATTGTTTTCTAACAAATAATTTTGAAAGAGTGGCCAAAACAAAATTTAGACTCGAACCAACTAACCTAAACCTAAACTTTTAGGAACAACCCAAAAGCTACTAGTACGTACTGCCGTATTTTCTAACTGTTGTTGCGATGAGTAGAGGTTTTAAATAATTCACCAAAACGCAGATTTCGTTTAAGAACAATAGCCAAAAATTTTTAATTTATTGAAATCTCAAAGTCAACGAAATTCCACCGTAGACTTAATAAGTGAAAAATTTTACATTACGATCATATTTTAGTACACCAACTCCACTTAAAAAATGGTCTGACTTAAAAGGTCCTTTGAAGGTGAAGTGACAGCTAAAATAAAGTCAGCACAGTCAGCTATAATACATATCAAAGTAACCATATCGTGCTAAGTGCACACGGAAACAAGTATAGGAAGTACCCACTTTAGATTTCTCTGTTCGTGGTTTTTCCCAAGCAACAGAAAATTTTGGTAAATTTAGCATAGCTACAATTTAAGTATAAGTTTAATATCTCTCTTATTCAGAGATATCTATCTTAAATTTTGCTCCTGAAATCCGGCCTAAAATTAGTGCAGTGGGTCTCCACAAAAATTCGACTTAATCGAAGAAAGCAAAAAAAAGGTAGGTAATAAGACCAAACCCTGGTCCAGTAAGCACTATCTTCACACACCGAATCTCTCCTCTGGTCGAAGCGTGGCTATATCATTCTGGCAACCCTTGGGAATCACCCAACCCAATGAGCTAATCAGATGTAATCCCCAGGAAAAAGATACAGCGTCCACTGCCATATTTGATGAGTGGAACAAACTCCTGGTGCAAGGAAACGACACTCCATCCGAAGGTTAATGCTCAGTGTTGCGAAAGACGAAGTTAAGCCCTACAAGAGATAGATTGTCTGCTGCTTCAGTACCACGAAGCGACTTCGCTGAGAGCATCAACGGAAACGGATGAAACCGAATATCACAGAATGATATGTACAAACGGGTCTAGCTAACATCTGCTACATGAGACGTCTCAGTCAGACACTTAGTGGTTTCCCTGGAATAGTGTAGCAAAAATGAAAAGAAAAAAATGTCAATATGTCTGCGACCTAACAATTGAAAGGTCTTAAAAATGAATTACTTCTTGTCATTCTTCACGTTAGTATTATTTGAATAATAATTATACCCATTAATTCATCCTCTCCTTGGTCCATCTACTGTCTAATATATATGTTCTCCGTAAAGTTGGAAAACCAGACATTGTACGAAATGCCTAGGCAATCTATAAGTTCCTGAAACTTTTTCGGAAAGGGTGAAATAAACTAATAATGATCCCATTTTTCTTTCACAATACCTAAACATCTGTACAATGTCTGGACATTCTACAAAATGACGAAATTAATTTAGGAAAGGCATCAATAAGACATGTTAATATCAAATGCTGTTTTTTGATAAATTTATTACGAAAGTCGACAAACTTAAAATTAAATGAAATTATATTCTTCGAAGTGATACATTTATCAAATGGACGTCAAAGTCCACAAATATCTTTAAAAAAATCAAACCTGCAAACTTCAACTCAATAAATTCAGTAAAATGCCTTTATTTTTTGTAACAATAAGAGCTCTGGTGGCATTTGAAATTTCAAACCATAAAGTTTACATGTTTTTCTCTGTACAAATTATTTTCTTCTATGATTAAGGGGGCTACTGTTGTTGATTTCACCGCCCAATAAATCCAAATTTTTGAAACTGAGCGCTAAAATTATTCTATTATCTCACGAACAGTTCATTTTAATTTGTATGGAATGAACAGGTTTCTTTCAATTATTTTTACCTATTTCAGTTTATTCATCGAAGTTAGCTCTACTGGATTTCAAATAATTTTAAGAAATATTTCTTTTTCATTTACTTTTATTTGCTTTGAGAATTTCTATCATGTTTTCGAATATATGTAATACAACCTCACGAAGACAATTCAATAGCGATTTTAAAGTCAGGTATAGGAGTTAAAGATTTTGAAATCGAGAGGAACATTTTAAACCAAGAAATATTACTGGGAATTTATAAACAAAAAACGCTAAGTTGCGTGAATCTTTTTATGCATGACAATGTTTTTATTACCTCATAAATTACAAATGGAAAGCATTTAAGTACTTTGACACATTTTTGGAATCCAACGCTGAATCGCATTTGCTTAAGTAGGTGGTTTCCAAATTGTGGGAGCATTTCCTATTAATCTTGTACCAATTTAAATTCTTAAAATGTGAGAAATCTATTGTTTAGTTTCTTGCATTTCTTTCAAAAACAACCCCTGCAAACTCGAGAACACTTCGTTCAATTAAAAACGCTTTATTCCGTCATTAATTTCTATTGAAAGATAATCTACTGAAGTCCAATATCAGAAAGAGCAGCTTTTTATTCTTTGTGCAGCATTGTTACGTAAATTTTGAGTTTATGGCCCCGCCAAGTCTCAGCAATTGACATTTTCTGTCATTGCGATACGTTTCAAACAGGGAACGATTTTATACTGCAGGGCGCGATGAAATCCTTTCTCAGCTAAGGGGGAACCATTATATAAAGTTTTGAACCCATTGGCGTTATCATACACACTGCTCTACTAAAGGATTAGAGGATTTCCATGTTATGTAAACGTAAATCTAAATTCAAAGCTCTACCCACCTAAAAATGCATTTCATGGAAATTAGTGACTGAAGATGAATTGAATATCATAATCGAGTCTCTTTAAATCCCAATTTTCAACAATATTCGTTCCATATTTAGAGAGTTACGAAAGATGGAATATTTCACTCCAGTAATGATTCACAAGAATATATCTCCGAAAATATTTAAAACTGAATAAGTATTGTTAAAAGACTTTAAAAAATTAAATATACATTTCAGAATTTACATAATAATTATTTCAGTATTAGACGATTATGAATGATTTTCATGAAACAAGATTATTTATTGTTAAATATTCCAGCTTCTTTAACTCTTTACTGAACGAATATTGTTGAGAATACAGATTTAAATACATTTGATTATGTTCTTTAATTTATCTCAGTCATATTTCTTCCAACAAATGCATATTTCAGAGCATGGAAATTCTCAAATATGCTGCTAGGGCAATGAAATGTTCCCTCTTCTTAATTAAGAAGTTCATTCTTGCTTGTAAATGCGATTAATCACTATATTTTTTTTAATACAAGTATTTCATTGCATATTACAGTATCCATTTTGCTTCATTTACAGACGACAAGGCAGAAGATATGTGCCGTAAATCACTAAAGTTTGTCAATACTAAGCCATGCGTCAAAGACTACTTCAACTGTTTCGCAGGTGTATCAAAAACTTGTGAAACTGCTGCAGGAAAGCAAACGTATGTTAATCTCAATAAATTTGAATTATTCCATATATACTTATATTTAATATTATATGTTCTCTGTTAAACAAAAAGAGCGCATCTTTGGAACATTGGAAAATTCCGTATGATAGTCAGTCAGCTACTACCTGTGGTATGGCAATGTATAAAAATGGCTACCTTTCCATAGTCATTTCTGCTGGTAACCAGATACGGTTTGCAGCTGGTGGTAACCAGAGACACCGACAAATAATCGAAACGGACAATAATGACATAGCGTCTAGAACAGGAATGGTGAACTGTTTCTAGTTCGCATGCAAAAATAACAAAGAAGAAAGTAATTTTTAGCTTTCATGCCAAAAATGCAGAATTTTCTTGTTTTCATGGCAAAGTTACGAAAATAAGAGAACATTTTCTACATAGTTCGCTTGATAAAATTGCAGAAATAGGAGAACATTTCCTAGCTCACATGCCGAAGTTCCAAGAACAAGAGAACATTTTCTAGCTCGTATGTCAAAATTACAGAAATAACAGAACGTTTTCTAGCTCGCATGCCAACGTTACAAAAATACTTTAAAATGATATTTATGCTAGCTAAGTTTTCTTATCCATTTATCATACAATGCAAATTATATGATATAAATACTTAGGATTTCAACATATGAATACGAAATACCAAGTTTTATATTCTGTCCTTGTTCAAAATGAAAATTATATACACTACATTCGAAACAAAATTTTAGTATTCATATACTTTATTTAATTTTAATGATTAACTTACAGGGTCCTGATGCTGAACACATATGCCAACTGGAATGGAATGATGGCTCTGAGCTTGTTCATGGATCCTGATTTTGCTGCACTGGTGTGGTTCTGTTGAAGAAAAATTTTCCGCTGTGTTTTTTTAAGTTTGTTTGTGGGTTGACAGCCTCTGTAAACATATTCACAGGATACGTTATATGAGCTGCTGGATAATCCTGATCAGAGGCCATTGCAGATACCTGAACTTTTGTTCCTACAGACATCGTCAAACCTACATTGGAAAACGTATTCGAGTGCAGATGGCGTCAGCATATAGTAGTGGGGAAACAGGTCTTTGCCACATGACTGCGATTCGACAGCTGTTTGATATTGTCATCACTTCCACTCTCAATAAACATTGTTTCTTTGAACATCCCACTAATCATTTTATCTGCACAAGTGTTTGGAATGTGGGGACTTTGCACAGAGATTATTCTATTCAAAACAAGAATTTCACCATTAAAACTTAGCATGGGCGTCCGCAGAAAAATTTTCCAGGAAGAGCAAAGCTTGGAGACAAATAATTACATCAAACATTTTTTGTTTAATTATTCAAATTTTTAGCGTTTTTTTTCACAAGTACAGTACTGTGCAAATTAGTTGGGACAATAGGAAAATGCAGTAACAAAGACACAACTAAAATATTTATTTGTTTAATTGTGTATTTAATAGTGAATGTGACCCCCCTTAGCTTTAATTACTTCTTCCACCCGCTCAACCATTGATGCCACTAGCTTTCCACACATCTCGTTCACTTCAGGGTCGTGGTAGCACACTTTCATGACACTTTCTGTCATTTTGGTTTGCGTCGTGCAATCCATCTTAGATATGCGCGCTTTAATAATGGCCCACAAATTTTCAATGGGGTTTAGATTGGGTGAATTTCCTGGCCACTCCAATACCTTCAAATGTTGCTGGGTAAAGAAGCTCTTAGCAAGCTTAGAATTGTGATATGGAGCCAGATCCTGTTGAAATACCCCATCGCCGTTAGGAAACAGCTTCTGCAACGTTGGGACCATTTTCACCTCCAGAACGCCTATGTACTTTTTGCTGCCCATCATTCCATCAATGGGGTGAAGCGTTTGTGGCCCGGAAGCTGCATGCGCAAGTTCAGACTTGCAGCAGAAGGTTACGAACAAGTTTAGATTTGCAGCATTTTTAGACTCTGCAGCGTGAGGGACTTAGCGTTCCTTCGCTTGTCCCAACTAATTCGCACAGTACTGTAGATTATAAAATGCAGTATTGCATCAATACAAAAACACATACATAATGTAACTAAATTAGTTAAGTTTATATTTTTACGGTTATAATTTGTGGAATTTTTTACTCGATCCCAAGGGGGGCATGTCCCCCGTGTGTCCTCCTCTGCGGACGCCCATGTAACTTAGGTATTCTCGGCTAACAAGAGACCAGATGGACAGGTAGAAATCAAATATTTAAAATAATCTTAAATTTCTCTTTTCAGGAAGGGAAGATGGAAAGCATCTCCAAGGCGTAGGTTTGCCTCTCACAGCACACACGCTGGTAAAAATAATGATGATAATAATTTATTTCATACAGGGAGTTACACTAAAGCCAGGGTACAGGTAATTTTAGATATTAAATCAAACGTTCAAGTAGCTTGGTGACCACTCCAGGTGCTCTTCTAAGATATGAATGCATTAATAAAATGTGATTTAATTGTGATTAAATATGATTAAACTACAAATGTATTTAAATGTGATGTTTTTATAGGTTATGTATGTATTTTAATGTGATTAAATGTTAATTAATAAATTAATAAAAATCCAGTGTGTTTTGACATGCATAGGATATATCTCTCTAGCACAGAGCACTATCACTTTCAATATTGATTAGTAGAAATGGCAAACGTATCCCTGGAGCTGGCAAATGGAACCATAGAATATTTGTGAAATGTGATTCTGTGAACGTTTAGCTATAAGCTCCCACTTCACATTCCATACGACAGACGGCAAACTTTCCAAACCCATCGGTGTCCAGTTTCTCTTCGAGGGTAAATCTCAGTGAACAGTAAATGAGATTCGAATCAGGCTCTCTACTCGTTTTGCTACTGGCCAACCCCCCTTGATAACAAGCTCATAGTTTTCAGTTGGCAGAGTGGTTAACGCTCTTGGTTACTGATTAAAGGGCACAAGGTATCGAACCCTGGATAGGGCATGGATGTTTCTTTAATTGTGTTATCTTTTAGCGGAGGTTACTCTTTCCTTACAGATCTTTATGCCGTATTATTTTGACAGGCTTCTGTCACACCTCTATGCAATCAGCTGCTTTAGGATATTTTTCTTATTTTTGCTGTTTTAGATTGAAAATCCGCATTTTGTGTACGCCAATGCTTCTTTAACCATACTGCTGCCATTTTCCATTATTTCGTCCAATAAGCTCCGCTTCCTGAAATAAAAAAATTCAATGATGTTGATTTTAGATTATTTGTATGTAGTTTAGAAGAATTTGAAAAAGTCTTTAAAATGATATTAAAAGTATTTTCTTAAAATTCTCGATTGATTATTTCAACATCCAATTATCTCCAAAGTACTTACATATTATTTTTAACAATTTTCAGTGAAATGGAAAATACAAAAAAGTGCATGATCAATTCGCTGAAACCTTGCACAAATTCAGAAATCGACAATATTTTGAAAGTGTTCCTTTCTACATTTGGATACCGTATACCTGTATTTAGTACAGTGGCCATAACTACAGTTCATCCTTCTTTGCGCCCAAATTCTCCGACTGTTGGTAAGATTTTGTATTATTTTTCTCCAAAAAAAGATTACATATGCATTATGGGCCCCAGTTGCATTCCTCAATGAACAACTTAAAATAGCCCTCAAACGGGCAATTTGAACAATTTTCCTTGTTTAAAAGCATGTTATCTCTGTCAACGTTACGAGTTAAACATGTTAGCTCTGTCAATGTTATGATGTAAAAATCATGCTATCTCTGTCAATGTAACGATTTGAAAAGTATGTCAGCTCTGTCAACGTTATGATTTAAAAATCATGTTATCTCTCAACGTTACGTGTTAAACATCTTAGCTCTATCAGTGTTACGCGTTAAAAAGCGTGTTTGCAATGTCAGTGTTACGTCTTAGAAAGAATGTTAGGTCAACGCTGATACAGATTCAAGGATTGACTTGAAGACGAACTATGGCATGTCCGTTCATCCTTAAAACAATTATCTTGAATGATTATAGCAAATAATTTTCAGGGTGTCTTAAACTTCCATCTTCTACCAGTCAACGTACCCTTTAGATACCAAGTTGTTTAGAAACCAGATACTTGAGATTCCATTTCTGCCGACAGGGAGTGCCAAGGTGGAGTGCTAGAAATTGACAGTAGTGCTTTCTCAGTTTCAACAATTAGCAAGGATATTGGTTATAGGAAGCAGAACTAGACAGACAAAGGCGACTCCAACCAAAGCCGTTTTTCGGGGTGTCGTATAAGAATTCACGTTCCCATCCGTTGTAGCTGTCTGGGTTCGATCTTAATCACTACCGGAGGCGGAAGTGGGAAAACGGGATGGTAAATCAAAGAAAGGATGTGAACTAACTTAGTGGTTAAAATCCACTGCAAAGCAGCGTGTACTTGTGATTTTCAAATTTTCGTTTTCAATATATATACATTTTTTCATATTCTGCTGAATTGAAAATTCTAAACATTTCTGGGAATAACGGAAAGCACATACTTCCCCAGATTTAAGTAATGAGTTTAAAGGAGGGGAGGATTTTTAATACAAAACCATAGAATAACAGATTTTTTAAAATTACTTTTATCAATTATTCACCTTACATTACGCTACTGGAGTAATCATAATAGAATAACTAAAATTACGTTCTTTTAATTCTATTTTTTTAATATAATTTTTGTTTAGCACACCTCCCTTTAATTTTAAGGGAAGAAATATTTTTTATGAATTTTAAATATTCAGTTGTCCTTCCTAACCATGTCAAAATCTGATGGTCTGTTTCGTCATCTCCTAAATATAGGTAGTTATTCACAGCATACATACACACAATAAGAGAATATGCACACTCCTAAATTCTACGACTGAAATGCTTTGTAACATTTAAAACAAGAATTTTGGCGTATATTAATTTAATTTTTTTATTTATATTTCATTATAAACTTTAAATATATTTATGTAATCTAGATAAGTTTATTTGAATATTAAATAAAAGGTATGATACCTCTATCGAATTTTTACCTTCTCCCTCGTCGCTCCTCATAAGGTTAGTTATAGGCCCTTCAAAAAATATTTTCCACCTGAGTCTTGTCGCCAATATACTACTGGGGAACACGCTTTTTATTTCAGTGCAGTTAATTTGTTTATAGAGTATAAAGAGAAAACTTCAGATTGCTGTAAATTTTCTCTTTTAATTAACAATATTCGAATTATTTTTGTTTGATGTTAAATATTAATAATGAATGCTTTTGAAAAATCTCTGACTCTTAATACGTACCTGTAGTCTCAGATTTTCGACATCCAAAATTAAAAAGACCATACTCAAGGCAATTGCAATGATGAATCATCCTCATATTTCATCAATAATTTACACTGAAGAACCAGTTTCGACTTTTATAACCCTTATCATTTTCACTGAATTCAGCATATTTGTCAGTATTGACCCGCAGCAAGTCAACATTGCCGTCTGTAAAAAAGATTTTCAAAATAATGAATAACTAATGATAAAGAAGAAGATAGTTCAAGAATAAGGCCCACAGAAAATTGAAAATGATTAACAAAAACTGCGTCGTTGATAACTGCCATTCATCAAATTATTAAACTTGAATCGTCCTTGTGATCAAGTGGTTTACCCGCTTCGCTTCAAGTTTATGGGACTTGGATTCGAGACCCTAGAGATGCATGGCTATTTTATTTGTGCTGAGAGTTCGGCTTCATAATAGGTCATCTGACGTCTTAATTCGACAGGCTCTTATCAGACCAGTGATAAACAGCTGTTTGAGAGGTGTAAAAAATTATCATCTAAGAATTTTATTCTCTAGAGCGTTTTAATCATTAGCATCCCTTGGAATTTAACCTTCGGCATCAGAATTTATAGTACTTGTATACATATTAGATAGGTCGAGCCGTTTCAGATCCCCAAATATCAGAATCATTATAATAAAAAGAAATTATGAGTATCAACTTATGATAAAGATGTTTTCATTTAGAAACACTGATAAAATTTTTATCTACTCCTTAATTACA
Source organism: Ryuthela nishihirai (assembly GCA_038380435.1). Lineage (NCBI taxonomy): Eukaryota > Metazoa > Arthropoda > Arachnida > Araneae > Heptathelidae > Ryuthela > Ryuthela nishihirai. The sequence goes on along the minus strand of JAWZYU010000024.1, from coordinate 32,696,387 downwards.
CCAAACAATATATTTGATATAAAAAAAATGCAATTGCATTTTTTGGGTTCTGCTTTAACGAACAATGCTATGGAACTGAAAAAAAAAGCCAAGTAGTTTTGCATTATAGAAAAGCGCCGTTAATTTTCTTGGAACCTTTTTTTATCAGAGTGGAGAGAACAGAACGAATTCTGCCAGGTCCACTAGAAGGGTGTCGTTGCAGTTTATAATTAGCGACTGCCTCTTAATGGGGAAAGGAAGCAAGCATGAAAGATGAGGAGAGTTTCGGATGCAATGGTCTTATGCTTATCGGGCTGCGGAGGTATCTAAACTGTAAAAGCATGCACGCACGGCAATCGTAATAGTTGCCACTTTCACTCTGTGGTATTAGCATTGCTGAATCGCTAAACATTTCTTATTAAGGTGAAGACAAGGTCTATATTGAGGTCAAATCATATGTAAAATTATGCGCGCCAAAATATTCGTATATCACGTGTAAAAGTGAAATGATTAAATTTTCTATTGCAGGTATGGCCAACCTAGAGTATTCTAACAAGAGTGGAAACCTAAATGATTTTGCTTGGACCACAAGAGCGCTCAACAAAACCATTTCTCAACTTTTTTTTCCACAAAAGTCACTCTTTTCCTACCTCATTATGTATCCGGTAACTCTGCAATTTCGCATCTCTTATCGGGAATAAGTCAGAGGCGAAATTTCCGCATGTTATGTAATTATCGATTAAGCTTTATAAATTTTACAGGTTTTTCCAAATCTCCGATAAATGTTATTCTAAATAAATGCTATATTTGGCATCTGAGTTTAAAATACGCAAGTTGAGTATCAAAATTACAATACGAGTGAAACGTTAATTTTCATTTCTAAAAACATTTTCTTTAAGTACTAAAATAATTTTAAAAACATCTAAATCCTATTATTATTTTTTTCAATAAGACCGAAATTCAAGAATACAACGGAATCAGCGTGTATTTAAATATACTAATATTTATTTCACATTAAAAATTCTAAGAAAAAAGAATTACGGTTCGTCTCGAACTCTGAGTTTGATCCTCAAGAGTGTTGAACATCAAACTCAGCTCTTCGACATCAGCTCAAAGAGTATGAACATCAACATGAACCTTTGGAGATCATGTGAAAGAGTTTGAACATTAACATCGAACATCAAATGAAAGAGATTGAACATCATCATCAAACTCTTGAACATCATCATCAAACTCTTGAACATCAACATCAAACTCAAAGTTCGAGGGAAAGTTGTCCTGAAGCTTTAGATAGGACCTAAGCGCTTTTCATAGCATGTCAGATGATATAACCGCATGAATTTCAATTTAATCAACATCACATCATTATTCGTAATTTTCCGTAAGATGTTACTTCGACGATAAGTTTTTTCCGTGAGACTTTTTTCCCGAGAATATTTTTTCCTAGCGTTATTTTGTGCTTGATGAGCCAAAACATTAATTGGCGCTATTCTCAGCCAAGAGTAATATTAATAGATTTTATTCCAAATAACCATTAATATTAATGGAACTTATTACAAGTAATAAATTTTGTTCCAGCCAAGAGTATTATTAATAGATTTTATCAGTACAATTAACTGTTACATAATTAATATGACTTAATATCTTATATAATGCAGTTTTCTGTTTCGGTTTCAGGTGCCAAGACATGTACTAAACGGAATATTACTAATTGGGGCCAAGGTTTTGAGATATGTATGAGGAATGAAATGAATGCAGTTGGCTCCAAACAACCTGCTACTTTCAATAATGAAAGGTAAGAATGAAGACTATTCTAAAAGCCGTCAACAGTATGAAATTATGGTTCAGATAATTTATCCAACATGACTATAAAAATCGGAATGATGTTAATAAAACAAATTTATGCATATTAACTTATTAGATCTCAAATCCTTTACATATGCCACCACTGAATACAGATTAACAGTTTAACTGGCATTCAAGTGTAATACAGATGAAGGTATCATTGAAAATAATATGTGTGTAAAGAGTACCTTGTATTTACACAAATGAAGCCACTGCTCATCGTTTATTTACTAAGAATTTAATCACTATTAAACAAAGGAGAATTGTAGAAAAAAATTACCTTGTGCTATCTCATAGACGTTCTGCTATGGCAAATAAACTGACAAGCTCCTGTCAGACCTCTGTGACAAGCAGCTGCTTCAGGGGGTATCTATTCTTTTTTGTGACGGTGAGATCCGAACTTACGACCTCCTGACATCATGTCAGGTGCTCTAACTGCTGAGCAACCGGCCGCTGATGAATCTCTACTGCTGGTATTATACTATACGTCAGGTCAATCACTATCATTGACTATCATTGTCAGATCAATGATCAATCACTATCATTGTCAGGTCAATAACGATCTTTTGAGTGCATTTGGGGACTGTATTCTTTAGAGAGTGAATCAGATTGAATCAGATTCTCACAAAAATTATCACAGAGGATCTCGAGATGTGGCTGGTTGCATGCACATGTCTGGGATCCAACTGAAGAATAGAGACTCCAAATGTACTAAAAAGACAGTGATATACCCGATGTGTAAAGCATAACATCAGCAGTACAGGACAAATTGATGAGCAGTCAGAGAAATTTACATGTCATCAGGAGATGGTGAGTTCAGATTCCATGCGGCTTAAGACAGTTTTTCATCCTTTTAGTTGACACAGCTTAATTGTGATTAAATGCCTCGTATGTAAATGTTGTGAATTACCAGCGTTGTATTTAAGAACCATTTAAATTGGGCTTATAATGTGATTTAATGCAGAAAAAAATCTCGATTCTTTTAAAAATGGTTTGCATGTTTCCTTTTGCAAAAAAAGTTGATAAATACCAATTTTTTTAAATAAACGAGCAACTGATGAATTAAATGCTACCCCTTACTAACCCACTTTATTTACAAAACAAAATTGTGCATGTAGCAAAAAAGGCAGATATACTCAACTATTATAAATGTATAATAATAGCTGTAGTCGAGTGGTTAGTGTGCTTGATTACTGATTAAAAGGACCTAGGTTCGAACCCCGGATAAGGAGTGGATATGTTTGTTTTTTTTTTCCTTAGGTCTCCACTTTCCTCACAGACTATGCCCTCTGTAGCAAGCAGCTGCTTGAATGGATATTGGCTTTATTCCAAACGAGTGGGTGAGAGAAGGCGCGGATACCGATATGTATGTGTTTCTTTTACGGCGCTCCAACGTCAGCGCCTGCCTATAATTCCGTCGATACTCCGCCGATTGCTCCCATTCTTGGATTCCCCGTGTCTTGCCCCGCATTGGATAAAACGATCAAGCTCCTACCTGCTATGGGACGGGATTAATTCCTTTGACAATATCGAGGATCTAGCAACCGGTATTTGACGCTGTCGTGGCGTATGAAAGTTATGAACGGATATACACAACGCTCCGAAAAGCTTGGCAGGGAATGTGAAAGTTATCCCGCTCCAAATATTTAGCGGCAGTTATGGAATTTTTCAATAAAGAGCAGAAATATCTATTCCACCAAACGTTTGGCGGAATATAGCTAGTAACAGGCGCTGAGGGAGAACAAAATTAAGAGGCAAGAAATTCGATTGATGGATCTAGAAAAAGTTGAGCGAGGCAAGAAACTCGATCGAGCTAAAAAAATTAAAAGGGCAAGAGAGTGGATTGCCGTTGCAGTATAACATTTGTCCACCGTTTAGAACTGTTTAAACATTTCTTCACAAATACATGAAATATTCATAAGTTAAATATTTTGTCCTCTATTACTCTTACTAGCATTCTAAAAATGGTAGGGCATGGCCGGTTGTTTCTTCCCTAGATCCGCCCAGGCTAGTAACGTATAAAGTAACAGTTCACACTACTTCTTTACTAACTCCTTAACTTCGTTTTACTGACTCCTTTATGTAGTTGCTCGATTTTGGATGACTACGATGTGACTTTCGTTTTTTCAGGTAAAATTCGAGTTTTAGATTTTTCCGTTGGATACTCTTTTTATTTTTTTAATAATAATAATTTTTTTCTTTTTACATCACATTTACATCATTTTTAAAGCTATTAAATAATACATGCATAATTATGATCCTACGAAGTCAGGGGCTTTATCTGCAGGGAATTTTACAATACATGGATCAGTTCTATTGTATATAATGAAATATTGTACAATCACAAATAGTACGTGATTTCATACAATGTAGATGATTATCAAATAAAAATAAGTAGAGAAATATGAAAACAAGTATTTCATTTGTAAAATATAAAAATCGAAATAGTAATTTTTCCATATTTTAAAATAACCGTCGTTCTTAATATAATTTTTCTTTAAATTATTAATGAATTTCATGTTAGAACAAAACTCTCACATCGCAGAGTTGTATACACACAGTCGTATCAGAATAATATAACCACCCACCTAATCACACTGTACCCGCCGAAGCGCATCACAGAGTGCGCATGACATGGTCGACCACACGGAAATATAAGCGGCCGCCAGGACAGATGAGCCATAGTGCGCAGCCTGAGCACAATGGGCAGAGGAATTGATTTGATGGACGTTCAAAAAGAAATGATCATCGGTTATCGCGTCAAGGGGGGAAGCATGTCGGAAACAGCAGACTTTTTGCGTGGCTCGCGAGGTGCTGTAGTAAGGGTGTACCAAGAATGGACCGCTTTCACACCGAGTACCTCCAGACGTCATAACTGTGGAACCTCAAAGGCCATCGACAACAGAGGAGAACGTCGCCTCCTGACTTTAGGGACTGGTAAAGGGTTTTATGAGATTGGAAAAGGGCAATCGACGCGCAACAGTGCAGCAATTGATTACTCAAATGAATGGTGGGGCACCCAGGTACGTGTCTCCGATAAGAATAGAGCGAACCCTGTTAGGCATGGCACTCCGGAGTCGACGCTGCATAAAGGCGCCCATATTAACCCAGTTCAATCGGCAACGACGCCTGTACGGACTACCGTCATTGGTCAGTGGACGAGTGGAAAAAGGTTGCCGTCTCCAACAAATCGAGGTTTCTACTCCACAGAAGTGACGGGAGGTGGCGGATATGGCATCAGACACACGAGAACCAATACCCGGACACGCTTGTCAGTCACGTACAGGCCGGTGGTGGCAGTGTGCAGTCAGGGGGATGTTTTCCTGGTATGACCTGGGAATTCTGGTACCACTGGATGAGTCCCTGAACGCCAATGGCTACGTGTCCATCCTCGCTGACCACATGAATCCCTTCATGTTGGACGATTACCCTGGTGCTGATGGTGTCTACCAACAGGACAGTGTGCCCTGTCATGTCTCTAAGTTGGTGAGTGACTGTTTCCGGGAACATGACAGCGATGTCTCTGTTATCCCTTGGCCGGCGAAATCGCTCGAACTTTGTGGGACCTTTTGAACCGTCAGGTTCGGAGTGCGAACCCACAACCACGTCATCTCCGAAACTTTTGTGCTGTGCTGGAGTCCGAACGGGCACGTGTGCCTCTGGCAACCTTCCAGGGCCTTAATGCGTCCATGCCACGCCGTCACATCACTGTCATCTGGGCCAAGGTTCATCTTCCCATTATTAGGCATGTGCTCATACTATTCTGTTACAATATTTCTAGACATAAATATTGTGTCGAGTTTTTCATTACTGAATGCAGTTGCATATAAAAAAAGGTGCTATAAGGATGCACCTAAACAAAACGAAATCTTATTATAGAAAAAGCATTTAAAAAACAAATATTTTTTCCTTCAGAATAATTTCGTTTTCCTGCCCCTTGTAAGGCATCGATGTTTGTGTTGTCTTTCAGCTGAGGTCCTGCTATCCTCACAGACTTTCAACTACGGCGTATTAAAATGACAGACACATGAATTAATTTTTCGATCAATTTTTCAGGGAGGGCAGCTGCCCTTTTGCAATTCCCCTCCCTACACACACACACGCACACTTGCCAACAGCCATGTTCATCTACAACATTTCCTCCACTTTTTCTGTCAAGTGACATGTAACATAACGTCTAGGAATTTAGAACTTCCGAAAACATGCTAAACGGTGGCTGATATTCAACGAATGTAAACTATATATTAACGATGACGATTATTACCTAATGTGGTAATTCTTCTGAAATTAGTGATAAATAAGAACATTTTGATTTTTTTTTTGTGTGTGTATGCCTCATATTTGGGCTAAGGAGCTCGATCCACTGCTTTTCATTTGAAAAACGGAAAATAAAAAGACTGCTCCCTTTCTATAAAATCAACCTGTGCTTCCTTATTAAACTATTATTCTACATTACATGGGTCCATTTCGGATTGTCTTTCCAATCCATATTAATATTTATACACTGACCTCTCCAATCCATATTAATATTATACATTGACCTCTCAAGAATTTAGAGCAGCTCTATGTTATGTAAGTAGGAATCTAACTTTGTAGCAGTATAACTTCTAAACTATGCATTTCATGGGAAAATGTGACTGAAGAATAATTTGAAAATCATAATTAAATCTATTCATATCTTGATTTTCATCAATATTTGTTCAGTATTTCAAGAGTTAAAGAAGCTGAAATACTTAACAATAAATTATCTTTTTTCACAAAAATTATTCATAATTATCTAATATTGAAATAATCATTACACAAATGCCTAAGAGGTATTAAATGCTTTGAAACAATACTTGTTCTTTAAATTTTAATTAAAAATTTCTGAGATAAATTCTTGTGTAACATTGCTGTTAGAAATCATTCTAGCTTATTTTACTTATACTGAGCGAATATTGTTGAAAATCGAGATTTAAATAAATCTCATTTTGATCGTTAGTTACGTTTTTTCATGAAATGTGTATTTCAGAAATTATAGAACTTCGAGGATAATCCCTATTAACATAACAAGAAAATTGTATAACATTTTGCCAGGGCACTCTATAATACCATCACTATTATCTTAATAATAAAACTGTAAGTGTATTATCAACATCGCTGCACATGCAAAGAATTGCATTCAGCATTAAAACACTCCTGATTTCAAAATTTCTCACCAAGGAATATGCTAGGTTTTGATTTATTTAATTTTACACTAGTGGTTGTAAAACTCTAAAAATATTATTATGAAGTAAAAAACAACAAGTTTAACTTTACCTTTAACCCTTTCAGCACAATAAGGTTTCTAAGAGTAAATATTAGTATGTAACTGTTTATTTTAGTTTGTTTAGACGTAAAATAAATAAAAATCATAAGGAAAATAAATAACAATATGTAGTTTTTTTTTAATTTTATGGGAAATATTTTTCCCAATGGACTATAAAGGTAACAAAAATTATAGTTAGGCTTATTATGCAATGTCTTTTATTTATTGGTTTATTATAACAAAATGTTAACTAAAATAATAACTTACCGAATGACATAAAACATGTGAGAAAACACAGTAATATATTGTTGCGGATTACAAAAATGGATAGCCACTGAGCGTGAGTATTAAAAGCTATATTTCAAAACCAAATTCAATACAAGGTAAATTGTTACAAAGGAAATACGGATGAAGTATCTTATTAACAAATCAACTATTAACATGCACAAGTCATCAATCTTCCTGCGTAGAGCACACAATATCAGCTCTGTGTATTTTACTAAATACTACCTTTTACTTGATTTACCAGGTCACCCGAAGATCTTCACTCGTAAACCAATTCTCGTCCTGTGCTAATAACTTTTCACACACTAGCCGAACAAAAAGACAGTCCGTGTAGACATTCGAAGTTAGCCATAAAAGTTCCCACTTTTATACTTCCGCGTATACACAACACATCAAGTTACTTCTTGATACTTAACGATAAAAGATCCCACTTTTATCCTTCCGCGTATACACAACACATCAAGTTACTTCTTGATACTTACGCGCACTGTCTCAGAACAGCTCACCGGCCATTTTCGAACTCACCGACCGTTACTATACAACGACCGTTAACGCTCCACTCTCCTTCTCCAAATTCTCCCAACGTTCTTATTCGTTGGCTGAAACTTTGCTTTCGGTTGCCAGATTCTTCTGTCGTAACACTGCCCCCTTCCTAGGTCTTGTTCGTCCCGAACTATTCTGGATTCCAAAGCTTCTTCAGTTCTTCGATGAAACGGGGCCAAATGATCCACGTGAACCACCTTGCACTTTGTAGCTGGACATCGACGAATGCGATATTCCACGTCTGTGTCAAAATGAAAGCGAATCTCATTATGACTTAGATTTCTTTTCTGACTGAAGCCTCGTCCACAAATATAATACGTGTAAGGCCTATAGCCCTTGTGAACACGTTTATGTCTCCGCAGGGAGAAGAATCGACTAAGAGTTTTCGTGCAAAACCTGTAAAAAGTTTTCTTCTTTGTCGAAAGTTTTCTTCTTTGGATTTTTACTTCTATCAACAGTAACAAGGAATGAAAGTCATTAGTGACATAAAATCTAGGGAGAAGTTTCATCCTCCAGTCTGACCTTTTTGTCAGTTGACTTTCCCTTAATTCAGAACTGTCGTGATGAACCTTCAGCCATATTTCACCTGATTCAATTTGATCCCCAAGGTGCTTCACAATTATATCAGCTCCATAATTCTTTTTAGCGCTTCGGTCCATCTCCTCCTTCCATACTCTTGCTAGGACTGCAGCTTCTAATCCGACAACCTTACCTGTTTCTCCTGTATAAGTGAAATCAGTGATGTGTCGGGCTGCTAGCAATATTTTTTCTGTTTTATCTTCACATAGCCAGCTTGCAACATCTTCAGATACTCCTTGTTCTATTAACATGTTACGAAACTTGTTCAAAGCATTGCCGTTATGCAGAACCTTGCAGACACGTGATGCTTCATCTACCCTATTATCCACAATGTTTACCAAACGCAGAAGTTCTCCTCCTAACTCTTCGACGAGCTCTTGCAGTTCCAAGGATCCGTTACCAAGGAAACACTGAACAGCTTCCATCACTTCCAGAGAGTTGTCAACAGAGTTTTCAAGAGGTGAATCCATGTTGCTGATAACAGCTGAACTCTTCATTCCACGAGCTTGTGATGCTGCAACCATTTTCTTAACTAAATCAACAGCATCTTCTGTACTGATGAGATCAATAGCTCCTTTTCCGAATTCAACATCATAAACCAAAGCGCACACTCCTTCAGCCAGCTTTTTGGACACAATTGAGCATCTCATTAGAGGAACGCTATCTACGGTAGCCGTCAGATCCTTGCAGCGGTAAATCTCCTTATCTGTTGGCACCAGCTCCTCTGTCTGTCCTACGATGCAGCATCCGACGTCTTCCATCATCTGCTCGATTTTATCTTTAGTGCAGTCGACTGTGAAGCCAGGGATGGATTCCAATTTGTACAGAGTATCTCCCGTCAATTGGAGAGCACGACCGGAGATCATAGGGACCTTGAGACCTAAAGCAGCAAGTGCAGGAGCCAAGACAAGACTCACTTTGTCGCCGACACCTCCTGTACCGTGTTTATCCACCATCCGATGGCGCCACTCAGGTCTCCAGCAAAACACATGACCCGAAGAGGTCATAGTTGCTGTTTCTTCCGAATTCACCTTCTTGGAGCTCTCATTGTAATTAACCAGGGAAATATCAGTAATGATTGCCAAATTGTTCATTCTGGAGATCAGCGACGAGTTTTGTAACATGATATTGTCCACTTTAGAGCTCTTGTAGTCGTGATTAAACTTTTCTATATCCTTATAATCTAAATGGTTATAATGTCCAAATCTGCACATTGACTGTTCAGAAAAGAAATTCAGCGTGGCTACGTTGAAATTATCTGAGGGATTCACTTCTCTCTGATCGTAACTCTGAGGCTTAGTTTCATCCAGAAAGTTAGTCTTTGAAGTACTGTCTCTGCCTGAAGCTCCTTTACTAGCATCACCTGTTACGCTTCTAAGCCATTCTTCGGAATTCTTCTTTCTTAAATCCCCACTTTCTATAAACGATTCGAGTGTGGCTATATGCTTTGGAAAAATCTCTCCGACTTCCCGGGTAACGTCGAATGGCACTTTGTATCCATGATGAATGGACGCCTCTTCTTTACTCGGACCACTCTGCGAAACGTAAACTCTGTTTCGTTCCCCCTCATTACCACTCGTTACTCTGCCTTTGCGATAATTGTCCAGGACGCATTTTGCTGACGGCGAGGAATAGAATACCTTTCGTGTGGATCTCTCTTCAGATCGTGCCAGACTTGTATACCTAGGTATTTTGAAGTGCAAAGCGTACTGTATAGTCTCACAGCTCTCTGATCTGTGTGATTGTTCTTCACAGTTCCTAGACATGTCACCAGCGACATAGACACTCTGCCATGCATTACCAGTAGTTGCGTGGTCAAAGGCATCATCTGCGCTATCTCTTCGATTCTTGATTTCCAGTAGCAGATCCACATTTTTATATGCGTTGCCTTTCTCTTTTCCATGTTTACAATCTAACTTAACACTATCAAGATCATCTTTTTCACTGACAAATTCAACATTTAAACTATTGCATTGTCTATTGAGTTCGGTTTTATGATCCTTGAAGTGATCAATAATCTTACCAACTTGAGAAGCCACTTCAGCTCTCATCTCAGTATTTTGTGCGGCCATTTCGGCTTTCAAGTCAGTCCTCAACTCATTATTTTGTGCGGCCATATCGGCTTTCAAATCACCTATTTTATCGCTTTGGGCAGCTATATCGGCTTTCATATCAGTCATCAGCGTAGTCATATCGGCTTTGAAGCTATTTATCAACTTTACTAATTCATCCATACTTCTAGTTAACGGCATTCAATAAATTATCCCACTTCTGACACCAAATGTTGCGGATTACAAAAATGGATAGCCACTGAGCGTGAGTATTAAAAGCTATATTTCAAAACCAAATTCAATACAAGGTAAATTGTTACAAAGGAAATACGGATGAAGTATCTTATTAACAAATCAACTATTAACATGCACAAGTCATCAATCTTCCTGCGTAGAGCACACAATATCAGCTCTGTGTATTTTACTAAATACTACCTTTTACTTGATTTACCAGGTCACCCGAAGATCTTCACTCGTAAACCAATTCTCGTCCTGTGCTAATAACTTTTCACACACTAGCCGAACAAAAAGACAGTCCGTGTAGACATTCGAAGTTAGCCATAAAAGTTCCCACTTTTATACTTCCGCGTATACACAACACATCAAGTTACTTCTTGATACTTAACGATAAAAGATCCCACTTTTATCCTTCCGCGTATACACAACACATCAAGTTACTTCTTGATACTTACGCGCACTGTCTCAGAACAGCTCACCGGCCATTTTCGAACTCACCGACCGTTACTATACAACGACCGTTAACGCTCCACTCTCCTTCTCCAAATTCTCCCAACGTTCTTATTCGTTGGCTGAAACTTTGCTTTCGGTTGCCAGATTCTTCTGTCGTAACAATATTATTACACGACACAATAAACTGAAATGATAACAGAGTACAGCCCGCGAATGTTTTATCGTTGGTGCCAATTGATTTGACAGTTCTGTTTTTTTTTTTCTAAACGTTCCCGTTTACGTAATTGCGTTCGGCATACGTTCTATTTTGATATTCTGTATAAAAAATGCAGATAAGGTTATAATTAAATACGAAAATCACCAATTTTAAAATTTGGAAAAATGTTTCCCCTAGTCGTGAAAGGGTTAAGAAAAACACTGCATGGGCAAACTCTTATGAACATCGTGTGCAAAGAGTGAAAAAGAACAATGAAAGATGCCAATGTATGTAAAATTTCATAGTGACGTAAGGATTCTACGTCACTACGAAATCCTATAAAAGCCATAAAGGCATGGTGGAAAGCAAAACTAAGTGAGACATGGATCAAAATGTTGATCTGACTTTGAAAGTAGGGGGGTGGGGTATCTTTGGAGGACGATGGACAGGAGCATCCGTACGGAGGTGATAGAACTCAGGCTCTAACAGCAGGCGTTTGTAGAAACGAACTGTACTGCAAAGTATGGCTGCTACAGTTTTTCAGCTGAAAGAGATGACCGTTAGCAATACTTCAAAATCCATTTCAACGAGACTATGCGATCTCGCAGATAACTGAAAACATTGAATTTCTGGAGCTCTACCATGATGCATATGATGAAGTATAAATTTGGTGTTCATAATAATTTTGCCAGGCAGTTTATATATATAATATATATATATAATGCGTGTGTTGTTTGTTGTTGATACGTCTCTTAACTGCCATTAAAATTCATATTTTTAAATTTTCACATAAGTGATGAAGGATGCTTTGCCAGAACTCTATAACACACATTTCTTTCTAACTGTAGCAATCTTTTGTATACATATTCTATGTAATTTTTCATTAATTCTGTGATTCTTTTTCAGACTTTTTAATTTAGCTAATCTTTGTATACAGAAAAATGGTTCATTATCCTGTCCTTTAAACATACAAAGTTTTGATAGTTTATTAGCATTCATCCTTGATATCTTTCGAACCTATACAAGTAAGTGCATCGTTTATATCCTAAATTTTATTAACATTTTGCAAGATCATTTTGTATGTTGCAGTAAGCAACATTTTTAGTATGGCGAGTAACTTTTTTATTTTAATCACACCATTTACAAGCAAATTTTGATAAGTAAAATTAAATTACTGTGTTTTTCCTTCATACTCTTTGGCATAAGCTCAGATTGTGGCCAGAATACAACTATACATAGACCACAAAATAAAATGAATTGCAAGTGGAAAAAAACTAATGCAACGTATAAAAACCTTTAAGTGGATTAAAAAGGTAATTGAAAAAATGACGCATACAGCAAATTCGACCAAAAACTTCGCGTGATCGATGGTACATCGCAGTCGACGGGTTCAACACACTTTCTATCTTATTACAGCATTGTTTCTGATATTAGAAAGCTGATATACATGGTTTCCATAAATTAAAGAAAAAGGAGAAGAACAGCGATATTTCGCCAACAAATTGTGCGATCCTCACCAAACTTGTTCATGTAACCAGTAAAGTAATGCCGAGTGAGCATATTGTATGCAAATTAGTCTACTAGGTTGCGTCAATTTGCGTAATCGGATAGCGGCATAAAAATGGGTGGTTTGCAATGGATCATTATTTTCTGATGTAAAATGAGTAAAAAAATTCGAAATAGTCATTTAGTAGGAAAGATCTCGAGACATCATTTGCCAAACGAACTGCGGTAGAGAGCTATTCGCCGGCTCGAAGCAGGCCAAAGTCAGTCACGTGGCACGATGGTTGAGTGTGAGACTCTCTGTGGTTCATAGACTATGGAATCAATATCTTAGCACGGATTCCGCGTCTCGGAGGTTTGGCCGACGAAGGGCTAGAGTTATGACCGCTGTAAAAGACCGATATCTGCGATTGACAGCAAGAAGGAGCAGGATATCTACTCCCTCTCAGCTACGATCCTCTCTTGTAGCAGTCATTGGGAGGGTTGTATCAGCTTATACTATGCATAGAAGGCTTCATGAGCGAGGTCTTCTAAGCATTATAAGACCGGTAATTCGGCGGTTGAATTGGGCACACACACATATTGAGGGAAGACCAATGGAGATCCGTGCTCCATATAGATGAGTCCAGATGTTGCTTGCAATGGGATTGCAGAGTGACATTGGCTGATATGGAGAGAACGAGGTACCCGCTATCATCCCAGTAACATCCGTCAAAGAGACAGTTACGGCGGAGTTAGCATATGTGTGTGGGGTTGTTTTTTTTAAGTGGATGCCCAGACCTCTATGTGTTGACGAGTGGAAATTTCAATGTTCAAAGATATAGAGATGACATCCTGGACCCTTATGTACGTCCTTACGCAGATGCAATATGGGAATTATTCATCTTACAAGACGATAACGCTCGTCCACACAGAACACGACTAGTGGAACAATACCGTCAAGAAGAGTACATTATGCGCATGGAGTGAGCGGCCATCTCCATCTGCCGACCAAAATACGATTGAGCATGTGTGGGATGCTCTAGGGCGACGGGTTGCTGCTCTCAACCCACCACCTGAAACAAAGCGGAGCTTATTAGTGCCTTAAAGGAACAATGGTCGTTACACCCTAATGAGCTGATTCAGCAAATCATAAACAGCATGGAACATCGCTGTCGTGCCTGCATTGCTGTAAGGGGTGACCACACTCCTTATTAAAGAACTCTGCTCATTGCATTCTGATACCGCATTGACGAAAAATATTTCTATTGTGAAATATTTTATGCCATTCTGAAACAAGCATTGTAATTCATGTTTCCATCAAATTTCATTAAAATCATTCATAGAGCTTTTTGTTAATCATAATTTTTTTAGTGATCCTTAATATATGGTTTTACCAGTGTAATTAAACTGAATACGTGTTTATGTTTTTTCAGTTTTATTGAGTATGGGTTTATGCTCGTATAGGAGTTAATGGCGGTTGAAAAATGATAGTAATATTATAACTTTTGAGAAATTATACAGTGACTTAACATAACCATTCATTAAAAAGATTTGGAATGATTAAGTTCACAACACAGAGAGGTTGGGTTGTTTAACCTCTGAGCCGTACTTTTTGCACACTGTGGGCTAAATGGCCAGGTCACAAGGGCTCACAGTTGGTTAGAAAATGGATGGATGGCTGCTACGAGATAGATGATAGCTTCTCCTCAAAGCCATCCAGTGTTTCTATAACGTGCTCAGGGTATAGTTATCCTGCACACGGGACCGCGACTTTCAGTTCCATCCGACAGCAGAAACCGATGTCAAGTCCATCGGTATCTCCTATCTGCCGAAAGGGAAGGGTGGGGATTTTGTGGAGATAAATCTCAAAGGTGACCCAGGGGGGATTCGAAACAGAGAACTGAAAATTACGAGCTTAGCTTCCTACCGACTAAACACCTACTGAGTCACACTCCACCCATACAAATATATGTATTAGAATAATTTTAATATATTTCAGATGGATATTCGCATTAAAGGAACATTTACTACTATTATTCATAAAACCATTGCACATAGGGCATATTCGTAATTATGGAGTCTTGAATGAAACAGTTTTTGTGCTTACAAAAGTATAAAAACATGCATAGCAACTTTGAAAAAGATATAAGGTATCATTTTTGTGTCAGTGTGTGTGTGTAAATTTCTGTTCATCTATTAAGTGCTGTCTGAATTTTTACTATAAATGGAAACATTTTTGTGTCAATTCATATAATGTGTTCATAAATGAATATAATTTTCATTTTAAAGTTCTTATTTCACTTAATACATTGTGTCACCCACAACCGTTTTTCTTTGAGACATGCGGCATGAACTAAGTGTGATCCACGTTGACTAAAATAATTAACAATTCATAATTACTAATATTCAGGTCTGCCTCTTAGTACTTATTATTGATCTGACTTCGAAAAAGAAAAAAAGTTTGAAAGAGGGGCTAAAAGAGGATTTAGACTCAAACCAGGAACAACTCAAAAGCTGCTAGTACGTACTCCCGTATTTTCTAACTGTAGTTGTGACGAGTAGAGTTTTAAATAATTGACCAAAATGCTGATTTCGTTTAAAAACAATAACAAAAATTTTAAATTTATTGAAATCATAAAGTCAACAAAATTCCACCGAAAACTTAGAGAGGTAGTTGCTTTTACATTACAATCATATTTTATTACACCAACTCCACTTAAATAACATAAATTGAAGTTAAAGTGACGGTTAATGTGAAGTGGCAGCTAAAATGAAGTGACAAGAGTCAGCTATAATTCAAATCAAAGTAACCATGCCGTGCTAAGTGCACACGCCAAAAGGAATAGGAAGAACCACTTTAGATTTTTTCTGGTTGTGGTTATTCCCAAGCAACACGAAATTTTGGTAAATTTAGCATAGCTACAATTGAAGTGTAAGTTTAATATCTCTCTTATTCAGAGATATCTATCTTAAATTTTGACCTGAAATCCGACCTAAATTAGTTCAGTCGGTCTCCACAAAAATTCGACTTAAGCGAAGAAAGCAAAAGAAAGATAGGTAATGAGACGAAACCCTGATCCAGTAAGCACTATCATCACACACCGAATCTCTCCTCTGGTCGAACTGTGGCTATATCATTCTGGCAACCCTTGGGAATCATCCAACCCAATGAGCTAATCAGATGTAATCCCCAGGAAAAAGATACAACGTCCACTGCCATATTTGATGAGTGGAACAGAGTCCTGGTGCAAGGAAACGACACTCCATCCGAAGGTTAATGCTCAGTGTTGCGAAAGACGAAGTTAAGCCCTACAAGAGATAGATTGTCTGCTGTTTCAGTACCAACGAAGCGACTTCGCTGAGAGCATCAGCAGAAACGGATGAAACCGAATATCACAGAACGATATGTACAAACGGGTCTAGCTAACATCTGCTACATGAGACGTCTCAGTCAGACACTTAGTGGTTTCACTGGAATAGTGTAGCAAAAATGAAAAGAAAAAAATGTCAATATGTGTGCGACCTAACAATTGAAAGGTATTAAAAATGAATTACTTCTTGTCATTCTTCACGTCAGTATTATTTGAATAATAATTATACCCATTAATTCATCCTCTCCATGGTCCATCTGTTGTCTAACATAATATGTTCTCCGTAAAGTACGAAAACCAGACAGTGTACGAAATGCCTAGGCAACCTATGAGTTCCTGAAACTTTTTCGGAAAGGGTGAAATAAACTACTAATGATCCATTTTTTCTTTCACAATACCTAGATATCTGTACAATGTCTGAGTATTCTACAAAATGACGAAATTAATTTATGAAAAGCATCAATAAATCATATGTTAATATCAAATGCTGTTTTTTGATAAATTTATTACGTAAGTCGACAAACTTAAAATTAAATGAAATTATATTCTTCGAAGTGATACATTTATCAAATGGACGTCAAAGTCCACAAATATCTTTAAAAAAATCAAACCTGCAAACTTCAACTCAATAAATTCGGTAAAATGCCTTTTTTTTTGTAACAATAAGAGCTCTGGTGGCATTTGAATTTAAATCCATAAAGGTTACAGGTTTTTCTCTGTTCAAATTATTTTCTTCTATGATTAAGGGGGCTACTGTTGTTGATTTCACCGCCAAATAAATCCAAAATTTTGAAACTGAGCGCTAAAATTATTCTATTATCTCACGAACAGTTCATTTTAATTTGTATGGAATGAACAGGTTTCTTTCAATTATTTTTACCTATTTCAGTTTATTCATCGAAATTAGCTCTACTTTATTTCAAATAATTTTAAGAAATCGTTTTTTTTTTTTATTTATTTTTATTTGCTTTGAGAATTTCCATCATGTTTACGAATATATGCAATACAACCTCACGAAGACAATTCAATAGCGATTTTAAAGTCAGGTATAGGAGTTAAAGATTTTGAAATCGAGAGAACATTTTAAAGCAAGAAATATTACCGGGAATTTATAAACGAAAAACGCTAAAGTGCCTAAATCTTTTTATACATGACAATGTTTTAATTGCCTCATAAATTACAAATGGAAAGCATTTAACTACTTTGACACATTTTTGGAATCCAAAGCTGAATCGCATTTGCTTAAGTAAGTGGTTTCCAAACTCTGGGAGAATTTCCTATTAATGTTGTATCAATTTAAATTCTTAAAATGTGAGAAATCTATTGTTTAGTTTCTTGCATTTCTTTCAAAAACAACCCCTGCAAACTCGAAAACTCTTCGTTCAATTAAAAACGCTTTATTCCGTCATTAATTTCTATTGAAAGATAATCTACTGAAGTCCAATATCAGAAAGAGCAGCTTTTTATTCTTTGTGCAGCATTGGTACGTAAATTTTGAGTTTATGGCCCCGCCAAATCTCAGCAATTGACATACTCTGTCATTGCGATACGTTTCAAACAGGGAACGATTTTATACAGCAGGGCGCGATGAAATCCTCTCTCAGCTAAGGGGGAACCATTATATAAAGTTTCGAACCCATTGGCTTTATCATACACACTGCCCTACTAAAGGATTAGAGAATTTCCATGTTATGTAAACGTAAATCTAAATTCAAAGCTCTACCCACCTAAAAATGCATTTCATGGAAATTAGTGACTGAAGATGAATTGAATATCATAATCGAGTCTCTTTAAATCCCGATTTTCAACAATATTCGTTCCGTATTTAGAGAGTTGCGAAAGATGGAATGTTTCACTCCAGTAATGCTTCACAAGAATATATCTCCGAAATTATTTAAAACTGAAATTGTATTGTTTCAAGACTTTAAAAAATTAAATATACATTTCAAAATTTACATAAGAATTATTTTAGTATTAGACGATAATGAATGATTTTCATGAAACAAGATTATTTATTGTTAAATATTCCAGCTTCTTTAACTCTTTACTGAACGAATATTGTTGAGAATACAGATTTAAATACATTTGATTATGTTCTTTAATTTATCTCAGTCATATTTCTTCCAACAAATGCATATTTCAGAGCATGGAAATTCTCAAATATGCTGCTAGGGCAATGAAATGTTCCCTCTTCTTAATTAAGAAGTTCATTCTTGCTTGTAAATGCGATTAATCACTATATTTTTTTTAATACAAGTATTTCATTGCATATTACAGTATCCATTTTGCTTCATTTACAGACGACAAGGCAGAAGATATGTGCCGTAAATCACTAAAGTTTGTCAATACTAAGCCATGCGTCAAAGACTACTTCAACTGTTTCGCAGGTGTATCAAAAACTTGTGAAACTGCTGCAGGAAAGCAAACGTATGTTAATCTCAATAAATTTGAATTATTCCATATATACTTATATTTAATATTATATGTGCTCTGTTAAACAAAAAGAGCGCATCGTTGGAACATTGGAAAATTCCGTATGATAGTCAGTCAGCTACTACCTGTGGTATGGCAATGTATAAAAATGGCTACCTTTCCATAGTCATTTCTGATGGTAACCAGATACGGTTTGGCGCGATGAAATCCTTTCTCAGCTGGTAACCAGAGACACCGTCAAATAATCGAAACGGAGAATAATGACACAGCGTCTAGAACAGGAATGGTGAACTGTTTCTAGTTCGCATGCAAAAATAACAAAGAAGAAAGTAATTTTTAGCTTTCATGCCAAAAATGCAGAATTTTCTTGTTTTCATGGCAAAGTTACGAAAATAAGAGAACATTTTCTACATAGTTCGCTTGCCAAAATTGCAGAAATAGGAGAACATTTCCTAGCTCACATGCCGAAGTTCCAAGAACAAGAGAACATTTTCTAGCTCGTATGTCAAAATTACAGAAATAACAGAACGTTTTCTAGCTCGCTTGCCAACGTTACAAAAATACTTTAAAATGATATTTATGCTAGCTAAGTTTTCTTATCCATTTATCATACAATGCAAATTATATGATATAAATACTTAGGATTTCAACATAAGAATACGAAATACCAAGTTTTATATTCTGTCCTTGTTCAAAATGAAAATTATATACACTACATTCGAAACAAAATTTTAGTATTCATATACTTTATTTAATTTTAATGATTAACTTACAGGGTCCTGATGCTGAACACATATGCCAACTGGAATGGAATGATGGCTCTGAGCTTGTTCATGGATCATGATTTTGCTGCACTGGTGTGGTTCTGTTGAAGGAAAATTTTCCGCTGTGTTTTTTTACGTTTGTTTGTGGGTTTACAGCCTCTGTAAACATATTCACAGGATACGTTATATGAGCTGCTGGATAATCCTGATCAGAGGCCATTGCAGATACCTGAACTTTTGTTCCTACAGACATCGTCAAACCTACATTGGAAAACGTATTCGAGTGCAGATGGCGTCAGCATATAGTAGTGGGGAAACAGGTCTTTGCCACATGACTGCGATTCGGGGGCTGTTTGATATTGTCATCACTTCCACTCTCAATAAACATTGTTTCTTTGAACATCCCACTAATCATTTTATCTGCACAAGTGTTTGGAATGTGGGGACTTTGCACAGAGATTATTCTATTCAAAACAAGAATTTCACCATTAAAACTTAGCATGGGCGTCCGCAGAAAAATTTTCCAGGAAGAGCAATAACAACATCAAAAAATGTGGAGACAAATAATTACATCAAACATTTTTTGTTTAATTATTCAAATTTTTAGCGTTTTTTTTTTCACAAGTACAGTACTGTGCAAATTAGTTGGGACAATAGGAAAATGCATTAACAAAGACACAACTAAAATATTTATTTGTTTAATAGTGTATTTAATAGTGAATGTGACCCCCCTTATCTTTAATTACTTCTTCCATTTGTAGTTTAATCATATTTCTCTCAACCATTTGTTCCTCTCAACCATTGATGCCACTAGCTTTCCACACATCTCGTTCACTTCAGGGTCGTGGTAGCACACTTTCATGACACTTTCTATCATTTTGTTTTGCGTCGTGCAATCCATCTTAGATATGCGCGCTTTAATAATGGCCCACAAATTTTCAATGGGGTTTAGATTGGGCGAATTTCCTGGCCACTCCAATACCTTCAAATGTTGCTGGGTAAAGAAGCTCTTAACAAGCTTAGAATTGTGACATGGAGCCAGATCCTGTTGAAATACCCTATCGCCGATAGGAAACAGCTTCTGCAGTGTTGGGACCATTTTCACCTCCAGAACGCCTATGTACTGTTTGCTGCCCATCATTCCATCAATGGGGTGAAGCGTCTGTGGCCCGGAAGCTGCATGCGCAAGTTTAGACTTGCAGCAGAAGGTTACGAACAAGTTTAGATTTGCAGCATTTAGACTCTGCAGCGTGAGGGACTTAGCGTTCCTTCGCTTGTCCCAACTAATTCGCACAGTACTATAGATTATAGAATGCAGTATTGCATCAATACAAAAACGCATACATAATGTAAATAAATTAGTTAAGTTTATATTTTTACGGTTATAATTTGTGGAATTTTTTACTCGATCCCAGGGGGGGCATGTCCCAAGTGTGTCCTCCTCTGCGGACGCCCATGTAACTTAGGTATTCTCGGCTTACAAGAGACCAGATGGACAGGTAGAAATCAAATATTTAAAATAATCTTAAATTTCTCTTTTCAGGAAGGGAAGATGGAAAGCATCTCCAAGGCGTAGGTTTGCCTCTAACAGCTCACACGCCGGTAAAAATAATGATGATAATAATTTATTTCATACAGGGAGTTACACCAAAGCCAAGTTACAGGTAATTTTAGATATTAAATCAAACGTTCAAGTAGCTTAGTGACCACTCCAGGTGCTCTTCTAAGACATGAATGCATTAATAAAATGTGATTTAATTGTGATTAAATATGATTAAACTACAAATGTATTTAAATGTGATGTATTTATATGTTATGTATTTATTTTAATGTGATTAAATGTTAATTAATAAATTAATAAAAATCCAGTGTGTTTTGACGTGCATAGGATATATCTCTCTAGCACAGAGCACTATCACTTTCAATATTGATTAGTAGAAATGGCAAACGTATCCCTGCAGCTGGCAAATGGAACCATAGAATATTTGTGAAATGTGATTCTGTGAAGGTTTAGCTATAAGCTCCCACTTCACATTCCATACGACAGACGGCAAACTTTCCAAACCCATCGGTGTCCAGTTTCTCTTCGAGGGTAAATCTCAGTGAACAGTAAATGAGATTCGAATCAGGCTCTCTACTCGTTTTGCTACTAGCCACCCCCCCCCCCCCCCACTTGATAACAAGCTCATAGTTTCCAGTTGGCAGAGTGGTTAACGCTCTTGGTTACTGATTAAAGGGCACAAGGTATCGAATCCTGGATAGGGCATGGATGTTTCTTTAATTGTGTTATCTTTTAGCGGAGGTTACTCTTTCCTTACAGATCTATATGCCGTATTATTTTGACAGGCTTCTGTCACACCTCTATGCAATCAGCTGCTTTAGGATATTTTTCTTATTTTTGCTGATTTAGATTGAAAATCCGCATTTTGTGTACGCCACTGCTTCTTTAACCATACTGCTGCCATTTTCCATTATTTCGTCCAATAAGCTCCGCTTCCTGAAATAAAAAAATTCAATGATGTTGATTTTAGATTATTTGTATGTAGTTTAAAAGAATTTAAAAAAGTCTTTAAAATGATACTAAAAGTATTTTCTTGAAATTCTCGATTGATTATTTCAACATCCAATTATCTCCAAAGTACTTACATATTATTTTTAACAATTTTCAGTGAAATGGAAAATACAAAAAAGTGCATGATCAATTCGCTGAAACCTTGCACAAATTCAGAAATCGACAATATTTTGAAAGTGTTCCTTTCTACATTTGGATACCGTATACCTGTATTTAGTACAGTGGCCATAACTACAGTTCATCCTTCTTTGCGCCCAACTTCTCCGACTATTGGTAAGATTTTGTATTATTTTTCTCCAAAAAAAGATTACATATGCATTATGGGCCCAAGTTGCATTCCTCAATGAACAACTTCAAATAGCCCTCAAACGGGCAATTTGAACAATTTTGCTCGTTTAAAAGCATGTTATCTCTGTCAACGTTACGAGTTAAACATGTTAGCTCTGTCAATGTTATGATGTAAAAATCATGCTATCTCTGTCAATGTAGCGATTTAAAAAGTATGTCAGCTCTGTCAACGTTATGATTTAAAAATCATGTTATCTCTCTACGTTACGAGTTAAACATCTTAGCTCTATCAGTGTTACTCGTTAAAAAGCGTGTTTGTTATGTCAGTTTTACGACTTAGAAAGAATGTTAGGTCAACGCTGATACAGATTCAAGGATTGACTTGAAGACGAACTATGGCATGTCCGTTCATCCTTAAAACAATTATCTTGAATGGTTATAGCAAATAATTTTCAGGGTGTCTTAAACTTCCATCTTCTACCAGTCAACGTACCCTTTAGATACCAAGTTGTTTAGAAACCAGATACTTGAGATTCCATTTCTGCCGACAGGGAGTGCCAAGGTGGAGTGCTAGAAATTGACAGTAGTGCTTTCTCAGTTTCAACAATTAGCAAGGATATTGGTTATAGGAAGCAGAACTAGACAGACAAAGGCGACTCCAACCAAAGCCGTTTTTCGGGGTCTCGTATAAGAATTCACGTTCCCATCCGCTGTAGCTGTCTGGGTTCGATCTTAATCACTACCGGAGGCGGAACTGGGAAAACGGGGTGGTAATTTAAAGAAAGGATGTGAACTAACGTAGAGGTTAAAATCCACTGCAAAGCAGCGTGTACTTGTGGTTTTCAAATTTTCGTTTTCAATATATATACATTTTTTTATATTTAGCTGAATTGAAAATTCTAAACGTTTCTGGGAATAACGGAAAGCACATACTTCCCCAGATTTAAGTAATGAGTTTAAAGGAGGGGAGGATTTTTAATACAAAACCATAGAATAACAGATTTTTTAAAATTACTTTTATCAATTAATCACCTTACATTACGCTACTGGAGTAATCATAATAGAATAACTAAAATTACGTTCTTTTAATTCTATTGTCACAGAAAAGTTGGCATATCATTTTTTTTAATATAATTTTTGTTTAGCACACCTCCCTTTAATTTTAAGGGAAGAAATATTTGTTATGAATTTTAAATATTCAGTTGTCCTTCCTAACCATGTCAAAATCTGATGGTCTGTTTCGTCATCTCCTAAATATAGGTAGTTATTCACAGCATACATACACACAATAAGAGAATATGCACACTCCTAAATTCTACGACTGAAATGCTTTGTAACATTTAAAACAAGAATTTTGGCGTATATTAATTTAAATTTTTTTATTTATATTTATTTATAAACTTTAAATATATTTATGTAATCTAGATAAGTTTATTTGAATATTAAATAAAAGGTATTATACCTCTATCGAATTTTTACCTTCTCCCTCGTCGCTCCTCATAAGGTTAGTTATAGGCCCTTCAAAAAATATTTTCCACCTGAGTCTTGTCGCCAATATACTACTGGGGAACACGCTTTTTATTTCAGTGCAGTTAATTTGTTTATAGAGTTTAAAGAGAAAACTTCAGATTGCTGTGAATTTTCTCTTTTTAATTAACAATATTCGAATTATTTTTGTTTGATGTTAAATATTAATAATGAATGCTTTTGAAAAATCTCTGACTCTTAATACGTACCTGTAGTCTCAGATTTTCGACATCCAAAATTAAAAAGCCCATACTCAAGGCAATTGCAATGATGAATCATCCTCATATTTCATCAATAATTTACACTGAAGAATCAGTTTCGACTTTTATAAGCCTTATCATTTTCACTGAATTCAGCATATTTGTCAGTATTGACCCGCAGCAAGTCAACATTGCCGTCTGTAAAAAAGATTTTCAAAATAATGAATAACTAATGATAAAGAAGAAGATAGTTCAAGAATAAGGCCCACAGAAAATTGAAAATGATTAACAAAAACTGCGTCGTTGATAACTCCCATTCATCAAATTATTAAGCTTGAATCGTCCTTGTGATCAAGTGGTTTACCCGCTTCGCTTCAAGTTTATGGGACTTGGATTCGAGACCCTAGAGATGCATGGCTATTTTATTTGTGCTGAGAGTTCGGCTTCATAATAGGTCATCTGACGTCTTAATTCGACAGGCTCTTATCAGACCAGTGATAAACAGCTGTTTGAGAGGTGTAAAAAATTATCATCTAAGAATTTTATTCTCTAGAGCGTTTTAATCATTAGCATCCGTTGGAATTTAACCTTCGGCATCAGAATTTATAGTACTTGTATACATGTTAGATAGGTCGAGCCGTTTCAGATCCCCAAATATCAGAATCATTATAATAAAAAGAAATTATGATTATCAACTTATGATAAAGATGTTTTCATTTAGAAACACTGATAAAATTTTTATCTACTCCTTAATTACACCAAACAATATACATGATATAAACAAAATGCAATTGCATTTTTTGGGTTCTGCTTTAACGAACAATGCTATGGAACTGAAAAAAAAAGCCAAGTAGTTTTGCATTATAGAAAAGCGCCGTTAATTTTCTTGGAACCTTTTTTTATCAGAGTGGAGAGAACAGAACGAATTCTGCCAGGTCCACTAGAAGGGTGTCATTGCAGTTTATAATTAGCGACTGCCTCTTAAGGGGGAAAGGAAGCAAGCATGAATGATGAGTAGAGTTTCGGATGCAATGGTCTTATGCTTATCGGGCTGCGGAGGTATCTAAACTGTAAAAGCATGCACGCACGGCAATCGTAATAGTTGCCATTTTCACTCTGTGGTATTAGCATTGCTGAATCGCTAAACATTTCTTATTAAGGTGAAGACAAGGTCTATATTGAGGTCAAATCATATGTAAAATTATGCGCGCCAAAATATACGTATATCACGTGTAAAAGTGAAATGATTAAATTTTCTATTGCAGGTATGGCCAACCTAGAGTATTCTAACAAGAGTGGAAAGCTAAATGATTTTGCTTGGACCACAAGAGCGCTCAACAAAACCATTTCTCAACTTTTTTTTCCACAAAAGTCACTCTTTTCCTACCTCATTATGTATCCGGTAACTCTGCAATTTCGCATCTCTTATCGGGAATAAGTCAGAGGCGAAATTTCCGCATGTTATGTAATTATCGATTAAGCTTTATAAATTTTAAAGGTTATTCCAAATCTCCGATAAATGTTATTCTAAATAAAATGCTATATTTGGCATCTGAGTTTAAAATATGCAAGTTCAGTATCAAAATTACAATGCGAGTGAAACGTTAATTTTCATTTCTAAACATTTTCTTTAAGTACTAAAATAATTTTAAAAACATCTAAATCCTATTATTATTTTTTTCAATAAGACTGAAATTCAAGAATACAACGGAATCAGCGTGTATTTAAATATACTAATATTTATTTCACATTAAAAATTCTAAGAAAAAAGAATTACGGTTCGTCTCGAACTCTGAGTTTGATCCTCAAGAGTGTTGAACATCAAACTCAGCTCTTCGACATCAGCTCAAAGAGTATGAACATCAACATGAACCTTTGGAGATCATGTGAAAGAGTTTGAACATTAACATCGAACATCAAATGAAAGAGATTGAACATCATCATCAAACTCTTGAACATCAACATCAAACTCAAAGTTCGAAGGAAAGTTGTCCTGAAGCTTTAGATAGGACCTAAGCGCTTTTCATAGCATGTCAGATGATATAACCGCATGAATTTCAATTTAATCAACATCACATCATTATTCGTAATTATCCGTAAGATGTTACTTCGACGATAAGTTTTTTCCGTGAGACCTTTTTCCCGAGAATATTTTTTCCTAGCGATATTTTGTGCTTGATGAGCCAAAAAATTAATTGGCGCTATTCTCAGCCAAGAGTAATATTAATAGATTTTATTCCAAATAACCAATAATATTAATGGAACTTATTACAAGTAATAAATTTTGTTCCAGCCAAGAGTATTATTAATAGATTTTATCAGTACAATTAACTGTTACATAATTAATATGACTAATATCTTATATAATGCAGTTTTCTGTTTCGGTTTCAGGTGCCAAGACATGTACTAAACGGAATATTACTAATTGGGGCCAAGGTTTTGAGATATGTATGAGGAATGAAATGAATGCAGTTGGCTCCAAACAACCTGCTACTTTCAATAATGAAAGGTAAGAATGAAGACTATTCTAAAAGCCGTCAACAGTATGAAATTATGGTTCAGATAATTTATCCAACATGACTATAAAAATCGGAATGATGTTAATAAAACAACTTTATGCATATTAACTTATTAGATCTCAAATCCTTTACATATGCCACCACTGAATACAGATTAACAGTTTAACTGGCATTCAAGTGTAATAAAGATGAAGGTATCATTGAAAATAATATGTGTGTAAAGAGTACCTTGTATTTACACAAATGAAGCCACTGCTCATCGTTTATTTACTAAGAATTTAATCACTATTAAACAAAGGAGGATTGTAGAAAAAAAATTACCTTGTGCTATCTCATAGACGTTCTACTATGGCAAATAAACTGACAAGCTCCTGTCAGATCTCTGTGACAAGCAGCTGCTTCAGGGGGTATCTATTCTTTTTTGTGACGGTGAGATCCGAACTTACGACCTCCTGACAACATGTCAGTGCTCTAACTGCTGAGCAACCGGCCGCTGATGAATCTCTACTGCTGATGTTATACTATACGTCAGGTCAATCACTATCATTGACTATCATTGTCAGGTCAATGATGAATCACTATCATTGTCAGGTCAATAACGATCTTTTGAGTGCATTTGGGGACTGTATTCTTTAGAGAGTGAATCAGATTGAATCAGATTCTCACAAAAATTATCACAGAGGATCTCGAGATGTGGCTGGTTGCATGCACATGTCTGGGATCCAACTGAAGAATAGAGACTCCAAATGTACTAAAAAGACAGTGATATACCCGATGTGTAAAGCATAACATCAGCAGTACAGGACAAATTGATGGGCAGTCAGAGAAATTTACATGTCATCAGGAGATGGTGAGTTCAGATTCCATGCGGCTTAAGACAGTTTTTCATCCTTTTAGTTGACACAGCTTAATTGTGATTAAATGCCTCGTATGTAAATGTTGTGAATTACCAGCGTTGTATTTAAGAACCATTTAAATTGGGCTTATAATGTGATTTAATGCAGAAAAAAATCCCGATTCTTTCAAAAATGGTTTGCATGTTTCCTTTTGCAAAAAAAGTTGATAAATGCCAATTTTTTTTAATAAACGAGCAACTGATGAATTAAATGCTACCCCTTACTAACCCACTTTATTTACAAAACAAAATTGTGCATGTAGCAAAAAAGGCAGATATACTCAACTATTATAAATGTATAATAATAGCTGTAGTCGAGTGGTTAGTGTGCTTGATTACTGATCAAAAGGACCTAGGTTCGAACCCCGGATAAGGAGTGAATATGTTTGTTGTTTTTTTTTCCTTAGGTCTCCACTTTCCTCACAGACTATGCCCTCTGTAGCAAGCAGCTGCTTGAATGGATACTGGCTTTATTCCAAACGAGTGGGTGAGAGAAGGCGCGGATACCGATATGTATGTGTTTCTTTTACGGCGCTCCAACGTCAGCGCCTGCCTGTAATTCCGTCGATACTCCGCCGATTGCTCCCATTCTTGGATTCCCCGTGTCTTGCCCCGCATTGGATAAAACGATCAAGCTCCTACCTGCTATGGGACGGGATTAATTCCTTTGACAATATCGAGGATCTAGCAACCGGTATTTGACGCTGACGTGGCGTATGAAAGTTATGAACGGATATACACAACGTTATACGAAACGTTTGGCAGGGAATGTGAAAGTTATCCCGCTCCAAACATCTAGCGGCAGTTATGGAAGTTTTCAATAAAGAGCAGAAATATCTATTCCACCAAACGTTTGGCGGAATATAACTAGTAACAGGCGCTGAGGGAGAACAAAATTAAGAGGCAAGAAATTCGATTGATGGATCTAGAAAAAGTTGAGCGAGGCAAGAAACTCGATCGAGCTAAAAAAATTAAAAGGGCAAGAGAGTGGATTGCCGTTGCAGTATAACATTTCTCCACCGTTTAGAACTGTTTAAAAATTTCTTCACAAATACATGAAATATTCAGAAGTTAAATATTTTGTCCTCTATTACTCTTACTAGCATTCTAAAAATGGGAGGGCATGGCTTTTTGCTTCTTCCCTAGATCCGCCCAGGCTAGTAACGTATAAAGTAACAGTTCACACTACTTCTTTACTAACTCCTTAACTTCGTTTTACTGACTCCTTTATGTAGTTGCTCGATTTTGGATGACTACCATGTGACTTTCGTTTTTTCAGGTAAAATTCGAGGTTTAGATTTTTCCGTTGGATACTCTTTTTATTTTTTTAATAATAATAATTTTTTTCTTTTTACATCACATTTACATCATTTTTAAAGCAATTAAATAATACATGCATAATTATGATCCTACGAAGTCAGGGGCTTTATCTGCAGGGAATTTTACAATATATGGATCAGTTCTATTGTATATAATGAAATATTGTACAATCACAAATAGTACGTGATTTCATACAATGTAGATGATTATCAAATAAACATAAGTAGAGAAATATGAAAACAAGTATTTCATTTGTAAAATATAAAAATCGAAATAGTAATTTTTCCATATTTTAAAATAACCGTCGTTCTTAATATAATTTTTCTTTAAATTATTAATGAAATTCATGTTAGAACAAAACTCTCACATCGCAGAGTTGTATACACACAGTCGTATCAGAATAATATAACCACCCACCTAATCACACTGTACCCGCCGAAGCGCATCATAGAGTGCACATGACATGGTCGACCACACGGAAATATAAGCGGCCGCCAGGACAGATGAGCCATAGTGCGCAGCCTGAGCACAATGGGCAGAGGAATTGATTTGATGGACGTTCAGAAAGGAATGATCATCGGCTATCGCGTCAAGGGGGGAAGCATGTCGGAAACAGCAGACTTTTTGCGTGGCTCGAGGTGCTGTAGTAAGGCTGTACCAAGAATGGACCGCTTTCACACCGAGTACCTCCAGACGTCATAACTGTGGAACCTCAAAGGCCATCGACAACAGAGGAGAACGTCGCCTCCTGACTTTAGGGACTGGTAAAGGGTTTTATGAGATTGGAAAAGGGCAATCGACGCGCAACAGTGCAGCAATTGATTACTCAAATGAATGGTGGGGCACCCAGGTACGTGTCTCCGATAAGAATAGAGCGAACCCTGTTAGGCATGGCACTCCGGAGTCGACGCTGCATAAAGGCGCCCATATTAACCCAGGTCAATCGGCAACGACGGCTGCACGGACTACCGTCATTGGTCAGTGGACGAGTTGAAAAAGATTGCCGTCTCCGACGAATCGAGGTTTCTACTCCCCAGAAGTGACGGGAGGTGGCGGATATGGCGTCAGACACACGAGAACCAACACCCGGACACGCTTGTCAGTCACGTACAGGCCGGTGGTGGCAGTGTGCAGTCAGGGGGATGTTTTCCTGCTATGACCTGGGAATTCTGTACCACTGGATGAGTCCCTGAACGCCAATGGCTACGTGTCCATCCTCGCTGACCACATGAATCCCTTCATGTTGGACGTTTACCCTGGTGCTGATGGTGTCTACCAACAGGACAGTGTGCGTTGGGTTGGGTTGTTTTACCTCTGAGCGGCACTTTTTTGCACACAATGGGCTAAATGGCCAGGTTACATCGACCCCGAAGGCTCAGAGAAGGTTGGGGGAGAGGACCCACTGGAATAGCTGTTGGGAGACAGATGGTAGCCTCCCGTCAAGGCCATCCAGCGTGTTCTTTAACGGGCACAGGGTATGGCTCTCCCGCACATGGGGCCACGGCTTAATGTCCCATCCGACGGACGACGGCCTTTCCAAGCCCATCAGTGTCCCCTACTGACCGTGGACAGGGCGGGGAATTTTGCGGAGATAAATCTCAATGCTGACCCAGCTGGGACTCGAACCTGGGAACTACAGATTACGAGCCTGGCGCGCTACCGACTGAGCCACCCCCGCCCGGACAGTGTGCCCTGTCATGTCTCTAAGTTGGTGAGTGACAGTTTCCGGGAACATGACAGCGAAGTCTCTGTTCTCCCTTGGCCGGCGAAATCGCTCGAACTTTGTGGGACCTTTTGAATCGTCAGGTTCGGAGTGCGAACCCACAACCACGTCATCTCCGAAACTTTTGTGCTGTGCTGGAGTCCGAACGGGCACGTGTGCCTCTGGCAACCTTCTAGGGCCTTAATGTGTCCATGCCAAGCCGTCACATCACTGTCATCTGGGCCAAGGTTCATCTTCCCATTATTAGGCAGGTGGTCATACTATTCTGTTACAATATTTCTAGACATAAATATTGTGTCCAGTTTTTCATTACTGAATGCAGTTGCATATAAAAAAACGTGCTATAAGGATGCCCGAAAACAAAACGAAATCTTATTATAGAAAATGCATTTAAAAAACAAATATTTTTTCCATCAGAATAATTTCGTTTCGAGCCCCTTGTAAGGCATCGATGTTTGTGTTGTCTTTCGGCTGAGGTCCTGCTATCCTCACAGACCTTCTACTACGGCGTATTAAAATTACAGACACATGAATTGATTTTTCGATGACTTTTTCAGGGAGGGCAGCTGCCCTTTTGCAATTCCCCTCCCTATACACACACACGCACACTTCCCAACAGCCATGTTCCTCTACAACATTTCCTCTACCTTTTCTGTCAAGTGGCATGTAACATAACGTCTAGGAATTTAGAACTTCCGAAAACATGGGAAACGGTGGCTGATATTCAATGAATGTAAACTATATATTAACGATGACGATTACTACCTAATGTGGTAATTCTTCTGAAATTAGTGATAAATAAGAACATTTTGATTTTTTTTTTTTTGTGTATGCCTCATATTTGGGCTAAGGAGCTCGATCCACTGCTTTTCATTTGAAAAACGGAAAATAAAAACACTGCTCCCTTTCTATAAAATCAACCTGTGCTTCCTTATTAAACTATTATTCTACATTACATGGGTCCATTTCGGATTGTCTTTCCAATCCATATTAATATTTATACACTGACCTCTCCAATCCATATTAATATTATACATTGACCTCTCAAGAATTTAGAGCAGCTCTATGTTTTGTAAGTAGGAATCTAATTTTGTAGCAGTATAACTTCTAAACTATGCATTTCATGGGAAAATATGACTTAAGAATAATTTGAAAATCATAATTAAATCTATTCATATCTTGATTTTCATCAATATTCGTTCAGTATTTCAAGAGTTAAAGAAGCTGAAATACTTAACAATAAATTATCTTCTTTCACAAAAATTATTCATAATTATCTAATATTGAAATAATCATTACACAAATGCCTAAGAGGTTTTAAATGCTTTGAAACAATACTTGTTCTTTAAATTTTAATTATAAATTTCTGAGATAAATTCTTGTGTAACATTGCTGTTAGAAAACATTCTAGCTTATTTTACTTATACTGAGCGAATATTGTTGAAAATCGAGATTTAAATAAATCTCATTTTGATCGTTAGTTACGTTTTTTCATGAAATGTGTATTTCAGAAATTATAGAACTTCGAGGATAATTCCTATTAACATAACAAGAAAATTGTATAACATTTTGCCAGGGCAGTGTATAATACCATCACTATTATCTTAATAATAAAACTGTAAGTGTATTATCAACATCGCTGCACATGCAAAGAATTGCATTCAGCATTAAAACACTCCTGATTTCAAAATTTCTCACCAAGGAATATGCTAGGTTGTGATTTATTTAATTTTATACTAGTGGTTGTAAAACTCTAAAAATATTATTATGAAGTAAAAAACAACAAGTTTAACTTTTCCTTTAACCCTTTAAGCACAATAAGGTTTCTAAGAGTAAATATTAGTATGTAACTGTTTATTTTAGTTTGTTTAGACGTAAAATAAATAAAAATCATAAGAAAAATAAATAACAATGTGTAGTTTTTTTGGAATTTTATGGGAAATATTTTTCCCAATGGACTATAAAGGTAACAAAAATTATAGTTAGGCTTATTATGCAATGTCTTTTATTTATTGGTTTATTATAACAAAATGTTAATTAAAATAATAACTTACCGAATAACATAAAACATGTAAGAAAACACAGTAATATATTATTACACGACACAATAAACTGAAATGATAACAGATTACAGCCCGCGAATGTTTTATCATTGGTGCCAATTGATTTGACAGTTCTGTTTTTTTTTTCTAACCGTTCCCGTTTACGTAATTGTGTTCGGCATACGTTCTATTTTGACATTCTGTATAAAAAATGCAGATAAGGTTATAATTAAATACGAAAATCACCAATTTTAAAATTTGGAAAAATGTTTCCCCCAGTCGTGAAAGGGTTAAGAAAAACACTGCATGGGCAAACTCTTATGAACATCGTGTGCAAAGAGTGAAAAAGAACAATGAAAGATGCCAATGTATGTAAAATTTCATAGTGACGTAAGGATTCTACGTCACTACGAAATCCTATAAAAGCCATAAAGGCATGGTGGAAAGCAAAACTAAGTGAGACATGGAGACTTTGAAAGTAGGGGGGTGGGGTATCTTTGGAGGACGATGGACAGGAGCATCCGTACGGAGGTGATAGAACTCAGGCTCTAACAGCAGGCGTTTTGTAGGAACGAACTGTACTGCAAAGTATGGCTGCTACAGTTTTTCAGCTGAAAGAGATGACCGTTAGCAATACTTCAAAATCCATTTCAACGAGACTATGCGATCTCGCAGATAACTGAAAACATTGAATTTCTGGAGCTCTACCATGATGCATATAATGAAGTATTAATTTGGTGTTCATAATAATTTTGCCAGGCAGTTTATATATATATATAATATATATATATATAACAATTATTATAATATATTATATATATATAATATATTATATATATATAATATATATATATATAATACGTGTGTTGTTTGTTGTTGATACGTCTCTTAACTGCCATTAAAATTCATATTTTTAAATTTTCACATAAGTGATGAAGGATGCTTTGCCAGAACTCTATAACACACATTTCTTTCTAACTGTAGCAATCTTTTGTATACATATTCTATGTAATTTTTCATTAATTCTGTGATTCTTTTTCAGACTTTTTAATTTAGCTAATCTTTGTATACAGAAAAATGGTTCATTATCCTGTCCTTTAAACATACAAAGTTTTGATAGTTTATTAGCATTCATCCTTGATATCTTTCGAACCTATACAAGTAAGTGCATCGTTTATATCCTAAATTTTATTAACATTTTGCAAGATCATTTTGTATGTTGCAGTAAGCAACATTTTTAGTATGGCGAGTAACTTTTTTATTTTAATCACACCATTTACAAGCAAATTTTGATAAGTAAAATTAAATTACTGTGTTTTTCCTTCATACTCTTTGGCATAAGCTCAGATTGTGGCCAGAATACAACTATACATAGACCACAAAATAAAATGAATTGCAAGTGGAAAAAAACTAATGCAACGTATAAAAATCTTTAAGTGGATTATACAGGTAAATGAAAAAATTACGCATTCAGCAAATTCCACCAAAAACTTCGTGTGATCGACGTTAATCGCAGTCGACGGGTTCAACACACTTTCTATCTTATTACAGCATTGTTTCTGGTATTAGAAAGCTGATATACATGGTTTCCATAAATTAAAGAAAAAGGAGAAGAACAGCGATATTTCGCCAACAAATTGTGCGATCCTCACCAAACTTGTTCATGTAACCAGTAAAATAATGCCGAGTGAGCATATTGTATGCAAATTAGTCTACTAGGTTGCGTCAATTTGCGTAATCGGATAGCGGCATAAAAATGGGTGGTTTGCAATGGATCATTATTTTCTGTTGTAAAAGTGAGTAAAAAAATTCGAAATAGTCATTTAGTAGGAAAGATCTCTAGACATCATTTGCCAAACGAACTGCGGTGGAGAGCTATTCGCCGGCTCGAAGCAGGCCAAAGTCAGTCACGTGGCACGATGGTTGAGTGTGAGTGTTTCTGTGGTCCACAGACTGTGGAATCAATATCTTAGCACGGATTCCGCGTCTCGGAGGTTTGGCCGACGAAGGGCTAGAGTTATGACCGCTGTAAAAGACCGATATCTGCGATTAACAGCACGAAGGAGCAGGATATCTACTCCCTCTCAGCTACGATCCTCTCTTGTAGCAGCCACTGGGAGGGTTGTATCAGCTTATACTATGCATAGAAGGTTTCATGAGGATGGTCTTCTAAGCATTATAAGGCCAGTAATTCAGCGGTTGAATTGGGCACACACAAATGTTGAGAGAAGAGCAATGGAGGTCCGTACTCTTTATAGATGAGTCCAGATGTTGCTTGCAATGGGATTGCAGAGTGACATTGGCTGATATGGAGAGAACGAGGTACCCGCTATCATCCCAGTAACATCCGTCAAAGAGACAGTTACGGCGGAGCTAGCATATGTGTGTGGGGTTGTTTTTTTTAAGTGGATGCCCAGACCTCTATGTGTTGACGAGTGGGAACTTCAATGTTCAAAGATATAGAGATGACATCCTGGACCCTTATGTACGTCCTTACGCAGGTGCAATATGGGAATCATTCATCTTACAAGACGATAACGCTCGTCCACACAGAACACGACTAGTGGAACAATACCGTCAAGAAGAGTACATTATGCGCATGGAGTGAGCGGCCATCTCCATCTGCCGACCAAAATACGATTGAGCATGTGTGCGGTGCTCTAGGGCGACGGGTTGCTGCTCTCAACCCACCACCTGAAACAAAGGAGAGCTTATTAGTGCCTTAAAGGAACAATGGTCGTTACACCCTAATGAGCTGATTCAGCAAATCATAAACAGCATGGAACATCGCTGTCGTGCCTGCATTCCTGTAAGGGGTGACCACACTCCTTATTAAAAAACTCTGCTCATTGCATTCTGATACCGCATTGACGAAAAATATTTCTATTGTGAAATATTTTATGCCATTCTGAAACAAGCATTGTAATTCATGTTTCCATCAAATTTCATTAAAATCATTCATAGAGCTTTTTGTTAATCATAATTTTTTTAGTGATCCTTAATATATGGTTTTACCAGTGTAATTAAACTGAATACGTGTTTATTTTTTTTTCAGTTTTATTGAGTATGGGTTTATGCTCGTATAGGAGTTAATGGCGGTTGAAAAATGATAGTAATATTATAACTTTTGAGAAATCATACAGTGACTTAACATAACCATTCATTAAAAAGATTTGGAATGATTAAGTTCACAACACAGAGAGGTTGGATTGTTTAACCTCTGAACCGTACTTTTTGCACACTGTGGGCTAAATGGCCAGGTCACAAGGACTCACAGTTGGTTAGAAAATGGATGGATGGCTGCTACGAGATAGATGATAGCTTCTCCTCAAAGCCATCCAGTGTTTCTATAACGTGCTCAGGGTATAGTTATCCTGCACACGGGACCGCGACTTTCAGTTCCATCCAACAGCAGAAACCGATGTCAAGTCCATCGGTATCTCCTTTCTGCCGAAAGGGAAGGGTGGGGATTTTGTGGAGATAAATCTCAAAAGTGGCCCAGGGGGGATTCGAAACAGAGAACTGAAAATTACGAGCTTAGCTTCCTACCGACTAAACACCTAGTGGGTCACACTCCACCCATACAAATATATGTATTAGAATAATTTTAATATATTTCAGATGGATATTCGCATTAAAGGAGCATTTACTACTATTATTCATAAAACCATTGCACATAGGGCATATTCGTAATTATGGAGTCTTGAATGAAACAGTTTTTGTGCTTACAAAAGTATAAAAACATGCATAGCAACTTTGAAAAAGATATAAGGTATCATTTTTGTGTCAGTGTGTGTGTGTAAATTTCTGTTCATCTATTAAGTGCTGTCTGAATTTTTACTATAAATGGAAACATTTTTGTGTCAATTCATATAATGTGTTCATAAATGAATATAATTTTCATTTTAAAGTTCTTATTTCACTTCATACATTGTGTCACCCACAACCGTTTTTCTTTGAGACATGCGGCATGAACTAAGTGTGATCCACGTTGACTAAAATAATTAACAATTCATAATTACTAATATTCAGGTCTGCCTCTTAGTACTTATAATTGTTCTGACTTCGAAAACTGTTTCCTAACAAATAATTTTGAAAGAGGGGCTAAAAGAGGATTTAGACTCGAACCAGGAACAACTCAAAAGCTGCTAGTACGTACTCCCGTATTTTCTAACTGTAGTTGTGACGAAAAGAGGTTTTAAATAATTGACCAAAATGCTGATTTCGTTTAAAAACAATAACAAAAATTTTAAATTTATTGAAATCATAAAGTCAACAAAATTCCACCGAAGACTTAGAGAGGTAGTTGCTTTTACATTACAATCATATTTTATTACACCAACTCCACTTAAATAACATAAATTGAAGTGAAAGTGACAGTTAAAAGTGAAGTGGCAGCTAAAATGAAGTGACAAGAGTCAGCTATAATTCAAATCAAAGTAACCATGCCATGCTAAGTGCACACGCCAAAAGGAATAGGAAGAACCACTTTAGATTTTTTCTGGTTGTGGTTATTCCAAAGCAACACGAAATTTTGGTAAATTTAGCATAGCTACAATTGAAGTATAAGTTTAATATCTCTCTTATTCAGAGATATCTATCTTAAATTTTGCTCCTGAAATCCGGCCTACATTAGTTCAGTCGGTCTCCACAAAAATTCGACTTAAGCGAAGAAAGCAAAAGAAAGATAGGTAATGAGACGAAACCCTGATCCATTAAGCACTATCATCACACACCGAATCTCTCCTCTGGTCGACGTGTGGCTATATCATTCTGGCAACCCTTGGGAATCATCCAACCCAATGAGCTAATCAGATGTAATACCCAGGAAAAAGATACAACGTCCACTGCCATATTTGATGAGTGGAACAGAGTCCTGGTGCAAGGAAACGACACTCCATCCGAAGGTTAATGCTCAGTGTTGCGAAAGACGAAGTTAA
Organism: Ryuthela nishihirai; assembly: GCA_038380435.1. NCBI lineage: Eukaryota > Metazoa > Arthropoda > Arachnida > Araneae > Heptathelidae > Ryuthela > Ryuthela nishihirai. The sequence goes on along the minus strand of JAWZYU010000024.1, from coordinate 32,658,853 downwards.
GCCCTACAACAGATAGACTGTCTGCTGTTTCAGTACCAACGAATCGACTTCGCTGAGAGCATCAACAGAAACGGAAGAAACCGAATATCACAGAATGATATGTACAAACGGGTCTAGCTAACATCTGCTACATGAGACGTCTCAGTCAGACACTTAGTGGTTTCACTGGAATAGTGTAGCAAAAATAAAAAGAAAAAAATGTCAATATGTCTGCGACCTAACAATTGAAAGGTCTTAAAAATGAATTACTTCTTGTCATTCTTCGCGTCAGTATTATTTGAATAATAATTATACCCATTAATTCATCCTCTCCATGGTCCATCTATTGTCTAACATAATATGTTCTCCGTAAAGTACGAAAACCAGACATTGTACGAAATGCCTAGGCAATCTATGAGTTCCTGAAACTTTTTCGGAATGGGTGAAATAAACTAATAATGATCCCATTTTTCTTTCACAATACCTAAACATCTGTACATTCTACAAAATGACGAAATTAATTTAGGAAAGGCATGAATAAGACATGTTAATATCAAATGCTGTTTTTTGATAAATTTATTACGAAAGTCGACAAATTTAAAATTAAATGAAATTATATTCTTCGAAGTGATACATTTATCAAATGGACGTCAAAGTCCACAAATATCTTTAAAAAAATCAAACCTGCAAACTTCAACTCAATAAAATCGGTAAAATGCCTTTATTTTTTGTAACAATAGGAGCTCTGGTGGCATTTGAATTTAAATCCATAAAGTTTACAGGTTTTTCCCTGTTCAAATTATTTTCTTCTATGATTAAGGGGGCTACTGTTGTTGATTTCACCGCCCAATAAATCCAAATTTTTGAAACTGAGCGCTAAAATTATTCTATTATCTCACGAACAGTTCATTTTAATTTGTATGGAATGAACAGGTTTCTTTCAATTATTTTTACCTATTTCAGTTTATTCATCGAAGTTAGCTCTACTTTAATTCAAATTATTTTAAGAAATCCTTTTTTTTTTTATTTATTTTTATTTGCTTTGAGAATTTCCATCATGTTTACGAATATATGCAATACAACCTCACGAAGACAATTCAATAGCGATTTTAAAGTCAGGATAGGAGTTAAAGATTTTGAAATCGAGAGAACATTTTAAAGCAAGAAATATTACCGGGAATTTATAAACGAAAAACGCTAAAGTGCCTAAATCTTTTTATACATGACAATGTTTTAATTGCCTCATAAATTACAAATGGAAAGCATTTAACTACTTTGACACATTTTTGGAATCCAAAGCTGAATCGCATTTGCTTAAGTAAGTGGTTTCCAAACTCTGGGAGAATTTCCTATTAATGTTGTATCAATTTAAATTCTTAAAATGTGAGAAATCTATTGTTTAGTTTCTTGCATTTCTTTCAAAAACAACCCCTGCAAACTCGAGAACTCTTCGTTCAATTAAAAACGCTTTATTCCGTCATTAATTTCTATTGAAAGATAATCTACTGAAGTCCAATATCAGAAAGAGCAGCTTTTTATTCTTTGTGCAGCATTGTTACGTAAATTTTGAGTTTATGGCCCCGCCAAGTTTCAGCAATTGACCATCTCTGTCATTGCGATACGTTTCAAACAGGGAACGATTTTATACAGCAGGGCGCGATGAAATCCTCTCTCAGCTAAGGGGGAACCATTATATAAAGTTTCGAACCCATTGGCTTTATCATACACACTGCCCTACTAAAGGATTAGAGAATTTCCATGATATGTAAACGTAAATCTAAATTCAAAGCTCTACCCACCTAAAAATGCATTTCATGGAAATTAGTGACTGAAGATGAATTGAATATCATAATCGAGTCTCTTTAAATCCCGATTTTCAACAATTTTCGTTCCGTATTTAGAGAGTTGCGAAAGATGGAATGTTTCACTCCAGTAATGCTTCACAAGAATATATCTCCGAAATTATTCAAAACTGAATAAGTATTGTTTCAAGACTTTAAAAAATTAAATATACATTTCAGAATTTACATAATAATTATTTTAGTATTAGACGATTATGAATGATTTTCATGAAACAAGATTATTTATTGTTAAATATTCCACCTTCTTTAACTCTTTACTGAACGAATATTGTTGAGAATACAGATTTAAATACATTTGATTATGTTCTTTAACTTATCTCAGTCACATTTCTTCCAACAAATGCATATTTCAGAGCATGGAAATTCTCAAATATGTTGCTAGGGCAATGAAATATTCCCTCTTCTTAATTAAGAAGTTCATTCTATTTGCTTGTAAATGAGATTAATCACTATATTTTTTTAATACAAGTATTTCATTGCATATTACAGTATCCATTTTGCTTCATTTACAGACGACAAGGCAGAAGATATGTGTCGTAAATCACTAAAGTTTGTCAATACCAAGCCATGCGTCAAAGACTACTTCAACTGTTTCGCAGGTGTATCAAAAACTTGTGAAACTGCTGCAGGAAAGCAAACGTATGTTAATCTCAATAAATTTGAATTATTCCATATATACTTATATTTAATATTATATGTTCTCTGTTAAACAAAAAGAGCGCATCGTTGGAACTTTGGAAAATTCCGTATGATAGTCAGTCAGCTACTACCTGTGATATGGCAATGTATAAAAATGGCTACCTTTCCACAGTCATTTCTGCTGGTAACCAGATACGGTTTGCTGCTGGTGGTAACCAGAGACACCGTCAAATAATCGAAACGGACAATAATGACACAGCGTCTAGAACAGGAATGGTGAACTGTTTCTAGTTCGCGTGCAAAAATAACAAAGAAGAAAGTAATTTTTAGCTTTCATGCCAAAAATGCAGAAGTCAGAAAACATTTTCTTGTTTGCATGGCAAAGTTACGAAAATAAGAGAACATTTTCTACATAGTTCGCTTGCCAAAATTGCAGAAATAGGAGAACATTTCCTAGCTCACATGCCGAAGTTCCAAGAACAAGAGAACATTTTCTAGCTCGTATGTCAAAATTACAGAAATAACAGAACGTTTTCTAGCTCGCATGCCAACGTTACAAAAATACTTTAAAATGATATTTATGCTAGCTAAGTTTTCTTATCCATTTATCATACAATGCAAATTATATGATATAAATACTTAGGATTTCAACATAAGAATACGAAATACCAAGTTTTATATTCTGTCCTTGTTCAAAATGAAAATTATATACACTACATTCGAAACAAAATTTTAGTATTCATATACTTTATTTAATTTTAATGATTAACTTACAGGGTACTGATGCTGAACACATATGTCAACTGGAATGGAATGATGGCTCTGAGCTTGATCATGGATGCTGATTTTGCTGCACTGGTGTGGTTCTGTTGAAGGAAAATTTTCCGCTGTGTTTTTTTATGTTTGTTTGTGGGTTGACAGCCTCTGTAAACATATTAGCAGGATACGTTTTATGAGCTGCTCGATAATCCTGATCAGAGGCCATTGCAGATACCTGAACTTTTGTTCCTACAGACATCGTCAAACCTACATTGGAAAAAGTATTCGAGTGCAGATGGCGTCAGCTCTTAGTAGTGGGGAAACAGGTCTTTGCCACATGACTGCGATTCGGCGGCTGTTTGATATTGTCGTCACTTCCACTCTTAATAAACATAGTTCTTTGAACATCCTACTAATCATTTTATCTGCACAAATGTTTGGAATGTGGGGACTTTGCACAGAGATTATTCTATTCAAAACAAAAATTTCACCATTAAAACTTAGCATGGGCGTCCGCAGAAAAATTTTCCACGAAGAGCAAAGCTTGGAGACAAATAATTACATCAAACATTTTTTGTTTAATTATTCAAATTTTTAGCGTTTTTTTTCTCAAGTACAGTACTGTGCAAATTAGTTGGGACAATAGGAAAATGCAGTAACAAAGACACAACTAAAATATTTATTGTTTAATAGTGTATTTAATAGTGAATATGATCCCCTTAGCTTTAATTACTTCTTCCACCCTCTCAACCATTGATGCCACTAGCTTTCACACATCTCGTTCACTTCAGGGTCGTGGTAGCACACTTTCATGACACTTTCTATCATTTTGGTTTGCGTCGTGCAATCCATCTTAGATATGCGCGCTTTAATAATGGCCCACAAATTTTCAATGGGGTTTAGATTGGGTGAATTTCCTGGCCACTCCAATACCTTCAAATGTTGCTGGGTAAAGAAGCTCTTAGCAAGATTGGAATTGTGACATGGAGCCATATCCTGTTGTAATACCCTATCGCCGTTAGGAAACAGCTTCTGCAGTGTTGGGACCATTTTCACCTCCAGAACGCCTATGTACTGTTTGCTGCCCATCATTCCATCAATGGGGTGAAGCGTCTGTGGCCCGGAAGCTGCATGCGCAAGTTTAGACTTTCAGCAGAAAGTTACGAACAAGTTTAGATTTCCAGCATTTACACTCTGCAGCGGGAGGGACTTAGCGTTCCTTCGCTTGTCCCAACTAATTCGCACAGTACTGTAGATTATAGAATGCAGCATTGCATCAATACAAAAACACATACATAATGTAAATAAATTAGTAAAGTTTATATTTTTACCGTTATAATTTGTGGAATTTTTTACTCGATCCCAGTGGGGCATGTTCCCCGTGTGTCCCCCTCTGCGGACGCCCATGTAACTTAGGTATTCTCGGCTTACAAGAGACCAGATGGACAGGTAGAAATCAAATATTTAAAATAATCTTAAATTTCTCTTTTCAGGAAGGGAAGATGGAAAGCACCTCCAAGGCGTAGGTTTGCTTCCCCCAGCACACACGCTGGTAAAAATAATGATGATAATAATTTATTTCATACAGGGAGTTACACTAAAGCCAAGGTACAGGTAATTTTAGATATTAAATCAGACGTTCAAGTAGCTTGGTGACCACTCCAGGTGCTCTTCTAAGATATGAATGCATTAATAAAATGTGATTTAATTGTGATTAAATATGATTAAACTACAAATGTATTTAAATGTGATGTATTTATATGTTATGTATGTATTTTAATGTGATTAAGTATTAATTAATAAATTAATAAAAATCCAGTGTGTTTTGACGTGCATAGGATATATCTCTCTAGCACAGAGAACTATCACATTCAATATTGATTAGTAGAAATGGCAAACGTATCCCTGCAGCTGGCAAATGGAACCATAGAATATTTGTGAAATGTGATTCTGTGAAGGTTTAGCTATAAGCTCCCACTTCACATTCCATACGACAGACGGGAAACTTTCCAAACCCATCGGTGTCCAGTTTCTCTTCGAGGGTAAATCTCAGTGAACAGTAAATGAGATTCGAATCAGGCTCTCTACTCGTTTTGCTACTTGCCACCCCCCCCCCCCCTTGATAACAAGCTCATAGTTTTCAGTTGGCAGAGTGGTTAACGCTCTTGGTTACTGATTAAAGGGCACAAGGTATCGAACCCTGGATAGGGCATGGATGTTTCTTTAATTGTGTTATCTTTTAGCGGAGGTTACTCTTTCCTTACAGATCTTTATGCCGTATTATTTTGACAGGCTTCTGTCACAACTCTATGCAATCAGCTGCTTTAGGATATTTTTCTTATTTTTGCTGTTTTAGATTGAAAATCCGCAGTTTTGTGTACGCCAATGCTTCTTTCACCATACTGCTGCCATTTTCCACTTTTTCGTCCTATAAGCTCCCCTTCCTGAAATAAAAAAATTCAGATTATTTGTATGTAGTTTAAAAGAATTTTAAAAAGTCTTTAAAGTGATATTAAAAGTATTTTCTTAAAATTCTCGATTGATTATTTCAACATCCAATTATCTCCAAAGTACTTACATATTATTTTAACAATTTGCAGTGAAATGGAAAATACAAAAAAGTGCATGATCAATTCGCTGAAACCTTGCACAAATTCAGAAATCGACAATATTTTGAAAGTGTTCCTTTCTACATTTGGATACCGTATACCTGTATTTAGTACAGTGGCCATAACTACAGTTCATCCTTCTTTGCGCCCAACTTCTCCGACTGTTGGTAAGATTTTGTATTATTTTTCTCCAAAAAAAGATTACATATGCATTATGGGCCCAAGTTGCATTCCTCAATGAACAACTTAAAATAGCCCTCAAACGGGCAATTTGAACAATTTTGCTCGTTTAAAAGCATGTTATCTCTGTCAACGTTACGAGTTAAACATGTTAGCTCTGTCAATGTTATGATGTAAAAATCATGCTATCTCTGTCAATGTAACGATTTGAAAAGTATGTCAGCTCTGTCAGAGTTATGATTTAAAAATCATGTTATCTCTCAACGTTACGAGTTAAACATCTTAGCTCTATCAGTGTTACGCGTTAAAAAGCGTGTTTGCAATGTCAGTGTTACGTCTTAGAAAGAATGTTAGGTCAACGCTGATACAGATTCAAGGATTGACTTGAAGACGAACTATGGCATGTCCGTTCATCCTTAAAACAATTATCTTGAATGATTATAGCAAATAATTTTCAGGGTGTCTTAAACTTCCATCTTCTACCAGTCAACGTACCCTTTAGATACCAAGTTGTTTAGAAACCAGATACTTGAGATTCCGTTTCTGCCGACAGGGAGTGCCAAGGTGGAGTGCTAGAAATTGACAGTAGTGCTTTCTCAGTATCAACAATTAGCAAGGATATTGGTTATAGGAAGCAGAACTAGACAGACAAAGGCGACTCCAACCAAAGCCGTTTTTCTGGGTGTCGTATAAGAATTCACGTTCCCATCCGCTGTAGCTGTCTGGGTTCGATCTTAATCTCTACCGGAGGCGGAACTGGGAAAACGGGGTGGTAATTCAAAGAAAGGATGTGAACTAACGTAGAGGTTAAAATCCACTGCAAAGCAGCGTGTACTTGTGGTTTTCAAATTTTCGTTTTCAATATATATACATTTTTTTATATTTAGCTGAATTGAAAATTCTAAACGTTTCTGGGAATAACGGAAAGCACATGCTTCCCCAGATATAAGTAATGGGTTTAGATGAAGGGAGGATTTTTAATACAAAACCATAGAATAACAGATTTTTTAAAATTACTTTTATCAATTAATCACCTTACATTACGCTACTGGACATAATAGAATAACTAAAATTACGTTCTTTTAATTCTATTGTCACAGAAAAGTTGGCATATCATTTTTTTTAATATAATTTTTGTTTAGCACACCTCCCTTTAATTTTAAGGGAAGAAATATTTGTTATGAATTTTAAATATTCAGTTGTGCTTCCTAACCATGTCAAAATCTGATGGTCTGTTTCGTCATTTCCTTAATATAGGTAGTTATTCACAGCATACATACACACAATAAGAGAATATGCACACTCCTAAATTCTACGACTGAAAGGCTTTGTAACATTTAAAACAAGAATTTTGGCGTATATTAATTCAAATATTTTTAATTACATTTAATTATAAACTTTAAATATATTTATTTACTCTAGAAAGGTTTATTTGAATATTAAATAAAAGGTATTATACCTCTATCCAATTTTTACCTTCTCCCTCGTCGCTCCTCATAAGGTTAGTTATAGGCCCTTCAAAAAATATTTTCCACCTGAGTCTTGTCGCCAATATACTACTGGGGAACACGCTTTTTATTTCAGTACAGTTAATTTGTTTATAGAGTTTGAAGAGAAACCTTCAGATTGCTGTAAATTTTCTCTTTGTAAGTAGCAATATTCGAATTATTTTTGATTTTCAATATTAATAATGAATGCTTTTGAAAACTCTCTGACTCTTAATACGTACCTGTAGTCTCAGATTTTCGACATCCAAAATTAAAAAGCCCATACTCAAGGCAATTGCAATGATGAATCATCCTCATATTTCATCAGTAATTTACACTGAGGTACCAGTTTCGACTTTTATAACAATTATCATTTTCACTGAATTCAGCATATTTGTTAGTATTGACCCGCAAAATGTCAACATTGTCGTCTGTAAAAAAAATTTCAAAATAGTGAATAGCTAATGACAAAGAAGAAGATAGTTCAAGAATAAGGCCCACAGAAAATTGAAAATGATTAACAAAAACTGCGTCGTTGATAACTGCCATTCATCAAATTATTAAACTTGAATCGTCCTTGTGATCAAGTGGTTTACCCGCTTCGCTTCAAGTTTATGGGACTTGGATTCGAGACCCTATAGATGCATGGCTATTTTCTTTGTGCTGAGAGTTCGGCTTCATAATAAGTCATCTGACGTCTTAATTCGACAGGCTCTTATCAGACCAGTGATAAACAGCTGTTTGAGAGGTGTAAAAAATTATCATCTAAGAATTTTATTCTCTAGAGCGTTTTAATCATTTGCATCCCTAGGAATTTAACCTTCAGCATCAGAATTTATAGTACTTGTATACATATTAGATACGTCGAGCCGTTTCAGATCCCGAAATATCAGAATCATTAACACGAAAAAAAATTATGATTATCAACTTATGATAAAGATGTTTTTCCTTAGAAACAGAGATAAAATTTTTATCTACTCCTTAATTACACCAAACAATATATTGGATATAAAAAAAATGCAATTGCATTTTTTGGGTTCTGCGTTAAAGAACAATGCTATGGAACTGATAGAAAAAGCCCCGTAGTTTTGCATTATAGAAAAGCGAATTTAATTTTCTTGGAACCTTTTATCAGAGTGGAGAGAACAGAAAGAATTCTGCCAGGTCCACTAGAAGAGTGTCGTTGCAGTTTATAATTAGCGACTGCCTCTTAAGGGGGAAAGGAAGCAAGCATGAAAGATGAGGAGAGTTTCGGATGCAATGGTCTTCTGCTTATCGGGCTGCGGTGGTATCTAAACTGTAAAAGCATGCACGCACGGTAATCGTAATAGTTGCCATTTTCACTCTGTGGTATTAGCATTGCTGAATCGCTAAACATTTCTTATTAAGGTGAAGACAAGGTCTATATTGAGGTCAAATCATATGTAAAGTTATGCGCGCCAAAATATACGTATATCACGTGTAAAAGTGAAATGATTAAATTTTCTATTGCAGGTATGGCCAACCTAGAGTATTCTAACAAGAGTGGAAAGCTAAATGATTTTGCTTGGCATACAAGAGCGCTGAACAAAATCATTTCTCAACTTTTTTTCTCACAAAAGTCACTCTTTTCCTACCTCATTATGGATCCGGTAACTCTGCAATTTCGCATCTCTTATCGGGTATAAGTCAAAGGCGAAATTTCCGCATGTTATGTAATTATCGATTAAGCTTTATAAATTTTAAAGGTTATTCCAAATCTCCGATAAATGTTATTCTAAATAAAATGCTATATTTGGCATCTGAGTTTAAAATATGCAAGTTGAGTATCAAAATTACAATACGAGTGAAACGTTAATTTTCATTTTTAAAACATTTTCTTTAAGTACTAAAATAATTTTAAAAACATCTAAATCCTATTATTATTTTTTTCAATGAGACTGGAATTCCAGAATATAACGAAATCAGATTGTATTTAAATATACTACTATTTAGTTCACATTAAAAATTCTAAGAAAGAAGAATTAGGGTTCGTCTCGAACTCTGAGTTTGATCTTCAAGAGTGTTGAACATCAAACTCAGCTCTTCGACATCAGCTCAAAGAGTATGAACATCAACATCAACCTTTGGAGATCATCTGAAAGAGTGTGAACTTTAACATCGAACATCAAGTCAAAGAGATTGAACATCATCATCAAACTCTTGAACATTAACATCAAACTCAAAGTTCGAGGGAAAGTTGTCCTGAAGCTTTAGATAGGACCTAAGACCTTTTCATAACATGTCAAATCCATGATATAACCGCATGAATTTCAATTTTATCAACATCACATCATTATTCGTCATTTTCCGTAAGATGTTACTTCGACAATATGTGTTTTCCGTGAGACGTTTTTCCCGAGAATATTTTTTCCTAGCGATATTTTTTGCTTGATGAGCCAAAAATTAATAGTCGCTATTCTAAGCCAAGGTAATATTAATAGATTTTATTCCAAGTAATCCAGTTATAGGTCTGGAAATGGTAGCTAGGTAGTTACTGGAAGGAGAGCTATGCACCAATCCCCTGTGATGATGCACAAAACCGGCAAGGCCTAGCACCTAATGTCCGACCCCGCCTTCTCGTAATGCAGACCGTTAGTACCTTTCAAAAGAGATACTCTCTTGTGGAAGTGAACGGAAGGGAGGGCTGCCAGATTAGTGTGACCTACTGATCTGAACAACTATGGCTACTTTTCTCTTTTTTCTACCCTGCTGAGGAGTGGTCAACCACACAGCGTCCTGGTGCTGACCATATAAACCCACTGGACTGGACAGATATATGGCTCTGAGCAGATTATGGATCCTGATTTTGCTGCACTGGTGGGCTTCTGTGCAGGGAAAATCTTCCGCTGTGTTTTCTGTTTGTTTGTGGGTTGACAGCCCCAAGTGAATAGATTCACAGAATATGTTTATCAGCTGGTGGATAATCCTGAGCAGAAGTCATCGCAGGCACCTGAACTCTTTGCTTCTATTGGCAACTTCAAATTCTACGTTGGAGGAAATCTTCCAGTGTAGATGGCTTCAGCCTTTAGTAGTGGGGGAACGGGTCTTTGCCCCATGTCTGCGATTAGGGGGCTGTTTGATATTGTCGGCATTCCCTCTCTCAATAAACATAGCTTCTTTAAACATCCCACTAACCATTTTCTCTCCATAGATAGTTGGAATGTGAGGACTCTGCACAGAGCTTTTTCTCTTGATGTCCTCACACAAGAATTCCACCATTATAATTTAGATATCCTCGTCTTGCAAGAGACCAGATGGACAGATAAAGGTCAGATTCTTAAAAATAATCTTAAATTTCCCTTTTCATGGAGGGATGACAATAAGCATCACCAAGGCGTGGGTCTGCTTCTCAGCAGACACGCTAGTGATGCTCTTCCAGGATATGAGTGTAGTAATGAAAGGTTTCTTACAGCAAAATTTCAGACAAGCGTTAAAGACTTGAATGCTATCTGCTGTTATGCTCCCACTGAGGATGCTGATGAGGATGAGAAGGATAGGTTTTATGAACAACTTCAGGATATTTTGAATTCTGTCAAGAAAGGAGATATTACCCTTGTTCTTGGTGACTTCAATGCCAAAGTTGGTACTGACTCTGACCTTTGGGGAGGAGAAATAGGCCCTTTTGGTATTGGTAGCTGCAATGGCAATGGGCAACGTCTCCTACAGGTAAGTAAACTCAATAGTTTCAGAATAACTAACACATATTACAAACACCGTGACATATATAAATACACATGGGTTTCACCTGATGGGCTGCATAAGAATATGATTGATTACATATTAATTAACAGCAAAAGGGCTAGTTCTGTTAGGAATATCAGGTCATATAGGGGAGCTGAAATTGGATCTGACCATTGCCTTGTTAAAAGTGTCTTGCAACTTAAACTTAAAAAGTGTTGTGCTAAAGTTAAAAAATTTACGTTTAATACTGAAGCTCTGAAAGATCTAGTTATAGCCAAAGCTTACCATGATAGGTTGCTTAGTCATTATGACAGTCATGGAATGCTTACTACTAAAGTTGAGGAAGAATGGGATCATTTTAAACAGGCTTTTTTGGACACTAACAGTACTCTTTTAGCAAAAAAGGAGCATTTAGAGACAGAATTATCTGAGTGATAAGTCACTTGAGGTTATTTCGGAAAGAAAGAACTGCAGGAATGTCCTTAATCAATACCCTACTAATCCTAATAGAAAGCATTACAGAGAACTTAATAAACGTCTAAAAGATCAGTTAGCTGCTGATAAGAATCTTTGGCTTGATGGTTTGGCTGACAAGGCCGAGGAAGCAGTTAGACAGCACAACAGGAGAGAGCTGTACCAGACAGTTAATGTTTTGTGTGGTAGAAAACGGACAGGCATACAAGGATTGAAGGATAAACAAGGTAAGGTTAGAGAAGGGGAGGATTCTGTCATGGCTAGGTGGGCTGAGCATTTCAGTGATGTTCTAAACAATGTAGTTAGTTCTACTCCCATTGTTTGCAAGGATGATAGATGCATTGGTGGCTTTAATGTTGGCCCTATAACACAATCTGAATTTATTTTGGCTGTTTCTAAACTTAAACTACATAAATCCCCAGAGGTAGATGAAATTACTACCGAAATGCTTAGAGCTGGGAATGTTTCGGTTACCACTTGGATGACTGAAATTTTGAATATCATTTATGATAAAGGCATGGTTCCTAAGGATTTTACTAGAGCTATTATTATCCCTATTTTCAAAAAAGTTGATCGCAGTTCTTGTGATAACTATAGGGGTATCAGCCTACTCTCTGTTCCAGGTAAAGTTCTTTCCATGATTGTGCTTAATAGAATTAAGAATCTGGTTGACAGTCAATTGCGTCATGAGCAATGAGGATTCAGAAGTGGTAGGGAATGTGTGGATCAGATATTTTCACTTAGTCAGATTCTTGAGAAATGTTTAGAGTTTCAGAAACCTTTGGTTGCTAGCTTTGTTGATTTCAAAAAGGCTTTCGACTCTGTTGATCGTCATAATTTGTGGTTGATTGTGAGATCATATGGTATACCTGACAAGTTAGTTAACATAATGAAAGCTCTCTATAATAACACTGAGTCGTATGTGAGAGTTGGTAAGGCTTACAGCAATTGGTTTAACATTACTTCTGGTGTTCGACAAGGGTGCATTTTGTCTTCTTTCCTCTTTAGCTTTGTTATTGATTATGTTATGCGAAATTCACTTCAAGGGAAAGATTTTTAATACTTAAATGGACTGGAAATACGAAAATTTCTGATTTAGATTATGCTGATGATTTAGCCCTTTTGGCAAATGATGTTGATGAGATGAACTCTTTCATTCGAGCTGTTGATGAGACTGGTAATAGAGTAGGTTTGGTTATAAACAGAGAGAAAACTAAAGTGATGATAATTGGTCAGGCAGGCTGTGATTCAGTTAATCTCAATGGTTGCAGTCTTGAGCAGGTGTCGCAGTTTAATTGTCTTGGGAGCTATGTAACAGATAATGGTGATGTGCGGCATGAGATTAACAGACGAATAGGGATTGCTGCCGGGACTTTTAAGAATCTATGGAGAGTGTGGAGAAATAGGCGTATACACCTAAAGACTAAAATTAGACTGTATAATAGTTTGGTTCTTTCTAGGGTTGGTTATGGTAGTGAAACGTGGACACTTTGTAAACAAGATAACAGGAAACTGGATGCTTTTGATTCCAGATGCCTACGCAGTGTCTTGGGCATTAGGTGGTTCAACTTTGTAACTAATGATGAGATTAGGCAAAGGAGTTTGCAACCTCCTTTAAGCAGCCTATTGTGCAGAGAGAGACTCCTTTGGTTTGGCCATGTTGCCCGTATGAAGAACGATAGAACAGATGAGAACGTTGGTTTGGCCATGTTGCCCGTATGAATAATTATAGATTGGCGAATAGGGTTATGAACAGTGTGCCTAAAGGCCTCAGAAAGAAGGGGAGACATAAAGATGCGGTGAGCAGACAATGTCAAACAGGACCTTGTTAGAATTGGTGTGCAGTGGCCAGATGCAGTAGATGTAGCTCAGGATAGACTTGCTTGGAGAACTATATTGCACGGTCTGGTTGGACCTCCGTAGCCCATGGCTGCTTGATGATGATGATGATGATGATGATGATGATGATGATGATGATGATGATGATGATGATGATGATGATGATGATGATATTCCAAGTAATAAATTTTATTCCAGCCAAGAGTAATATTAATAGATTTTACCAGTACAATTAACTGTCACATAATTAATATGACTTAATATCTTATATAATGCACTTTTCTGTTTCGATTTCAGGTAACAAGGCATGTACTACACGGAATATTACTAAATGGGGCCAAGGTTTTGAGATATGTATGAGGAATGAAATGAATGCAGTTGGCTCTAAACAACCTGCTACTTTCAATAATGAAAGGTGAGAATGAAGACGGTTCTAAAAGCTGTCAACAGTATTAAATTATGGTTCAGATAATTCATCCAACATGACTATAAAAATCAGAATGATATTAATAAAACAAATTTATGCATATTAACTTATTAGATCTCTAATTCTTTACCTATGCCACCACTAACTACAGATTAACAGTTTAACTGGCATTCAAGTGTAATAAAGATGAAGGTATCATTGAAAATAATATGTGTGTAAAGAGTACCTTGTATTTATACAAATGAAGCCACTGCTCATCGTTTATTTACTAAGAATTTAATCACTATTAAACAAAGGATGATTGTAGAAAAAAATTACCTTGTGCCATTTCATAGACGTTCTACTATGGCATATAAACTGACAAGCTCCTGTCAGATCTCTGTGACAAGCAGCTGCTTCAGGGGGTACTATTCTTTTTTGTGACGGGTGAGATCCGAACCTACGACCTCCTGATAACATGTCAGGTGCTCTAACTGCTGAGCTACCGGCCGCTGATGAATCTCTACTGCTGATGTTATGCTATACGTTTTCAGGTTAATCACTATCTTTTGAGTGCATTTGGGGACTGTATTCTTTAGAGAGTGAATCAGATTGAAATCAGATTCTCACAAAAAATATCACAGAGGATCTCGAGATGTGGCTGGTTGCATGCACATGTCTGGGATGCCACTGAAGAATAGAGACTCCAAATGTACTAAAAAGACAGTGATATACCCGATGTATGTGTAAAGCATAACATCAGCAGTACAGGACATATTAATGAGCAGTCGGAGAAATTTACATGTCATCAGGAGATGGTGAGTTCAGATTCCATGCGGAGTTATTACATAACATGATACAATCGTGTTCTGCGATATGACGCACCTGGCTTTCAGAGCAGAAAGAAAGACGAAATGTTTTTAAGGGGGCGGGGAGAGGGGAGTTCAAAGACACAATGTTTCTAGACAGAAATATTTAGTCGAGCCGCTCATTACTGAGTGCAGTTGCAAATAAGAAATCGTGCCATAATATAAGGATGCCCGAAATGGTAGCTAGGTAGTCACTGGAAGGAGAGCTATGCACCAATCCCCTGTGATGATGCATAGAACCGGCCAGGCCTAGCACCTAATGTCCAACCCCGCCTTCTCGTGGTGCGGACCGTTAGTAACTTTCAAAAGAGATACTCTCTTGTGGAAGTGAACGGAAGGGGAGGGCTGCCAGATTAGTGTGGCCTACTGATCTGGACAACTATGGCTACTTTTCTTTTTTTTCTACCCTGCTGAGGAGTGGTCAACCACACAGGGTCCTGGTACTGACCATATAAACCTACTGGACTGGACGGATATATGGCTCTGAGCTTGATTATGGATCCTGATTTTGCTGCACTGGTGGGCTTCTGTGGAGGGAAAATCTTCCGCTGTGTTTTCTTTTTGTTTGTGGGTTGACAGCCCCAAGTGAATAGATTCACAGGATATGTTTATCAGCTGGTGGATAATCCTGAGCAGAAGTCATCGCAGGCACCTGAACTCTTTGCTTCTATTGGCATCGTCAAATTCTACATTGGAGGAAGTCTTCCAGTGTAGATGGCTTCAGCCTTTAGTAGTGGGGGAACGGGTCTTTGCCCCATGTCTGCGATTAGGGGGCTGTTTGATATTGTCGGCATTCCCTCTCTCAATAAACATAGTTTCTTTAAACATCCCACTAACCATTTTCTCTCCATAGGTAGTTGGAATGTGAGGACTCTGCACAGAGCTTTTTCTCTTGATGTCCTCACACAAGAATTCCACCGTTATAATTTAGATATTCTCGGCTTGCAAGAGACCAGATGGACAGATAAAGGTCAGATTCTTAAAAATAATCTTAAATTTCTCTTTTCAGGGAGGGACGACAAAAAGCATCACCAAGGCGTGGGTCTGCTTCTCAGCAGACACGCTAGTGATGCTCTTCTAGGATATGAGTGCATTAATGAAAGGTTTCTTACAGCAAAATTTCAGACAAGCGTTAAAGACTTGAATGTTATCTGCTGTTATGCCCCCACTGAGGATGCCGATGAGGATGAGAAGGATAGGTTTTATGAACAACTTCAGGATATTTTGAATTCTGTCAAGAAAGGAGATATTACCCTTGTTCTTGGTGACTTCAATGCCAAAGTTGGTACTGACTCTGACCTTTGGGGAGGAGTAATAGGCCCTTTTGGTATTGGTAGCTGCAATAGCAATGGGCAACGTCTCCTACAGGTAAGTAAACTCAATGGATTCAGAATAACTAACACTTATTACAAACACCGCGACATACATAAGTACACATGGGTTTCACCTGATGGGCTGCATAAGAATATGATTGATTACATATTAATTAACAGCAAATGGACTAGTTCTGTTAGGAATACCAGGGCATATAGGGGAGCTGAAATTGGATCTGACCATTACCTTGTTAAAAGTGTGTTGCAACTTAAACTTAAAAAGTGTTGTGCTAGGGTTAAAAAATTTACTTTTAATACTGAAGCTCTGAAAGATCCAGTTATAGCCAAAGCTTACCATGATAGGTTACTTAGTCATTATGACAGTCATGGTTTGCTTACTACTGAAGTTGAGGAAGAATGGGATCATTTTAAACAGGCTTTTTTGGACACTAACAGTACTCTTTTAGGAAAAAAGGAGCAGAAGAGGCAGAATTATCTGAGTGATGAGGCACTTGAGCTTATTTCGGAAAGAAAGAACTGCAGGAATGCCCTTAATCAATACCCTACTAGTCCTAATAGAAAGCATTACAGAGACCTTAATAAACTTGTAAAGGATCAGTTAGCTGCTGATAAAAATTTTTGGCTTGATGGTTTGGCTGACAAAGCCGAGGAAGCAGTTAGACAGCACAACAGCAGAGAGCTGTACCAGATAGTTAATGTTTTGTGTGGTAGAAAACGGACAGGCATACAAGGATTGAAGGATAAACAAGGTAAGGTTATAGAAGGGGAGGATTCTGTCATGGTTAGGTGGGCTGAGCATTTCAGTGATGTTCTAAACAATGTAGTTAGTTCTACTCCCATTGTTTGCAATGATGATAGATGCATTGGTGGCTTTAATGTTGGCCCTATCACACAATCTGAAGTTAGTTTGGCTGTTTCTAAACTTAAACTTCATAAATCCCCAGGGGTAGATGAAATTACTACGGAAATGCTTAGAGCTGGGAATGTTTCGGTTACCACTTGGATGACTGAAATTCTGAATCTCTTTTATGATAAAGGCATGGTTCCTAAGGATTTTACCAGAGCTATTGTTATCCCTATTTTCAAAAAAGGTGATCGCAGTTCTTGTGATAACTATAGGGGTATCAGCCTACTCTCTGTTCCAGGTAAAGTTCTTTCCATGATTGTTCTTAATAGAATTAAGAATCTGGTTGACAGGCAATTGCGTGATGAGCAATGTGGATTCAGAAGTGGTAGGGGATGTGTAGATCAGATATTTTCACTTAGGCAGATTCTTGAGAAATGTTTAGAGTTTCAGAAACCTTTGGTTGCTAGCTTTGTTGATTTCAAAAAGGCTTTCGACTCTGTTGATCGTCATAATTTGTGGTTGATTGTGAGATCATATGGTATACCAGACAAGTTAGTTAACATTATGAAAGCTCTCTATAATAACACTGAGTCGTGTGTGAGAGTTGGTAAGGCTTGTAGCAATTGGTTTAGCATTACTTCTGGTGTTCGACAAGGGTGCATTTTGTCTCCTTTTCTCTTTAGCTTGGTTATTGATTATGTTATGCGAAATTCACTTCAAGGGAAAGATTTTGGCCTTAAATGGGCTGGAGATAGGAAAATTTCTGATTTAGATTATGCTGATGATTTAGCCCTTCTGGCAAATGATGTTGATGAGATGAACTCTTTCATTCGAGCCGTTGATGAGACTGGTAGTAGAGTAGGTTTGGTTATAAACAGAGAGAAAACTAAAGTGATGAAAATTGGTCAGGCAGGCTGTGATTCAGTTAATCTGAATGGTTGCAGTCTTGAGCAGGTGTCACAGTTTAATTATCTTGGGAGCTATGTAACAGATAATGGTGATGTGCGGCATGAGATTAACAGACGAATAGGGATTGCTGCTGGGACTTTTAAGAATATATGGAGAGTGTGGAGAAATAGGCGTATACACCTAAAGACTAAAATTAGACTGTATAATAGTTTGGTTCTTTCTAGGGTTAGTTATGGTAGTGAAACTTGGACACTTTGTAAACAAGATAACAGGAAACTAGATGCTTTTGATTCCAGATGCTTACGCAGTATCTTGGGCATTAGGTGGTTCAACTTTGTAACTAATGATGAGATTAGGAAAAGGAGTTTGCAACCTCCTTTAAGCAGCATATTGTGCAGAGAGAGACTCCGTTGGTTTGGCCATGTTGCCCGTATGAATAATTATAGATTGGCGAATAGGGTTATGAACAGTGTGCCTAAAGGCCTCAGAAAGAAGGGGAGACCTAGGATGCGGTGGGCAGACAATGTCAAACAGGACCTTGTTAGAATTGGTGTGCAGTGGCCAGATGCAGTAGATGTAGCTCAGGATAGACTTGCTTGGAGAACTAAATTGCACGGTCTGGTTGGACCTCCGTAGCCCATGGCTGCTTGAGGATGATGATGATGATGATGATGAAAACAAAACGAAATCTTATTATTGAAAATGCATTCAAAAAACAAACATTTTCTCCTTCGGAATAATTTCGTTTTCGAGTTCCTTGTAAAGCATCGATGTTTGTTTTATCAATCTACTGAATTAATTTTTCGATCATTTTTTCAGGGAGGGCAGCTGCCCTTTTGCAATTCCCCTCCCTATACACACACACGCACACTTGCCAACAGCCATAGTTCCTCTGCAACTTTTCCTCCACTTTTTCTGTCAAGTGGCATGTAACATAACGTCTTGGAATTTAGAACTTCTGAAACCATGAGAAACAACGGCTGCTTTCAGTCAATGCAAACTATATATTAACGAGGACAGTTATTACCTCATTGTGGCAATTCTTCTGTAATTAGTGCTGCAAACCAACATTGTGATTTTTTTTTGGTGGATACCTCACCTTTGGGCTAAGGTGCTCGATCCAGTGCTTTTCATTTGAAAAATGGAAAACAAAACACTGCTCCCTTTCTATTAATGCAACCTGTGCTTCCTCATTAAACTATTATTCTACATTACATGGGTCCATTTCGGATTGTCTTTGATTCATTCCATATTAATATTTATACACTGACCTACCAAAAAATTAGAGAAACTCTATGTCGTCAGTATGAATCTAATTTTAAAGCAGTATAACTTCTAAACTATATATATTTCATGGAAAAATGTGATTTAAGAATAATTTCAAGATCATAATTAAATCTATTGCTATCTCCACTTTCAGCAATGTTCGTTCAGTATTTAAAGAGTTAAAGAAGCTGAAATATTTATCAATAAATTATCTTCTTTCATAAAAAGCATTCATAATAATCTAATATTGAAATAATCATTACGCAAATGCCTAAATTGTATATATTTATTTTATTAAACGGTTTGAAATAATATTTGTTTTTTTTTTCAATTTTAATTATTAATTTCTGAGGTAAACTCTTATGGCACATTACTGTTAGGAAATATTCTAGCTTCTTTTACTCATTGAATACTGAGTGAATATTGTTGAAAATCGAGATTTAAATAAATTTGAATTTGATCATCAGCTACATTTTTCCATTACATGTATATTTCAGAAATTATAGAACTTCCAGGATAATTACCATTAACATAACAAGGAATTTTGTAACATTTTGCCAGGGCAGTGTATAATACCATCACTGTTATTTTAATGATAAAACTGTAAGTGTATTATCAAGATCGCTGCGCATGCAAAGGATTGCATACAGCATTAAAATACTCCTAATTTCAAAATTTCTCACCAAATAATATGCTAGGTTTTGCTTTATTTAATTGTACGCTAGTGGTTGTTAAAATCTAGAAATATTATTATGAAGTAAAAAGCAACATTTTTTGTGTAGAAATTTTTTTAGAAAACTTTACCTTTTAGAAAAACACTGCATGGGCAAATTATTATGAACATCGTGTGCAAAAAGTGAAAAAGAACAATGAAAGATGCCAATGTATGTAAACTTTCATAGTGACCTAAGTATTCTACGTCGCTACGAAATCCTATAAAAGCCAAAAAGGCATGATGGAAAACAAAACCAAGTGCGACATGGATAAAATGGCTATCTGACTTCGAAAGGAGGAGTGGGTATCGTTGGAGCACAATGGGCCGACTGCCATACGGAGGTGATGGAACTCAGGCTCTGACAGAAGGCGTTTTTAGGAAAGAACTGTACTGCAAAGTATGGCTGCTACAGTTCTTCAGCTGAGAGAGATGACCGCTAGCAATACTTCGAAATCCATTTCAACGAGACTATGCGCAGATAACTGAAAACAATGATTTTCGGGAGATGTACCATGATCATATGATGAAGTATTAATTAGGTGTTCATAATAATTTGGACAGGCAGTTTATATATATATATAACACGTGTCTTGTTTATTGCAGACACGAGTCTTAACTGCCATCAAAATTCATATTTGTAAATTTTCACATAAGTGATGTAGGATGCTTTGCCAGAACTGTATAAAACGTATTTCTTTCTAACTGTATCAATCTTTTGTATGCATGTTCTATATAATTTTTCATTAATTCTGTGATTCTTTTTCAGACTTTTTAATTTAGCTAATCTTTGTATACAGAAAAATGGTTCATTATCCTGTCCTTTAAACATACAAAGTTTTGAGAGTTTATTAGCATTCATCCTTGATATCTTTCGAACCTATACAAGTAAGTGCATCGTTTATATCCTACATTTTATTAACATATTGCAAGATCATTTTGTATGTAGCGGTATGCAACATTTTTTATTATGGCGATTTATTTTTTCATTGTGATCCCACGGCCTACAAGCAAATCTTATCAAGTAAAATTAAATTACCATGTTTTTTTTTTTCATGCTTTTTGGCATAAGCTCAGATCGTGGCCAGAATACAACTATTCACAGGCCACAAAATAAATTGAGTTGCAAGTTGAAAAAAAAGAAACCTTTAATTGGATTGAAAAGCTAATGGAAAAAATTATAGATTGAGCAAATTCGACCAAAACCTGCTTGCGATCGACGGGTTTAACATATTTGCTGTGTAGTAACAGCATTGTTTCTGATATTAGAAAGTTTATATACATGGTTTCCATAGATAAAAAAAATGAGAAAAACCTCGATAATTCGCCAGTGCGATCCTCACGAAACTTGTTCATGTAACCAGTAAAGTAATGCCGAGTGAGCATATCGTATGCAAATTAGTTTAGGTTGCGTCAATTTGCGTAATCGGATAGCGGCAGAGAAATGGCTGTTTTGGAGTGGTTCGTTATTTTGTGTTGTAAAAGTTAGTAAAGAAATTAGAAATAGCCATTTTGTAGTAATGACCTCGAGACATCATTTGCCAAATGTATTGCAATGGAGAGCTATTGGCGGCTCGAGGCAGACCAAAGTCGGTCACACGTGGCACGATGGCTGATTGTGATTCCTTCTGTGGTCCATAGACTGTGGAATCAATTTCTTAGCATGGATTCCGCGTCTCGGAGGTTTAGCCAAGGAAGGACTAGAGTATATGACCGCTGTAGAAGACCGATATCTGCGATTAACAGCACAAAGGAGCAGTACGTTTACTCCCTGTCACCTACAATCCTCTCTTGCAGCAGCCACTGGGAGGGTTGCATCAGCTTCTACTGTGCGTAGAAGGCTTCATGAGAGAGGTCTCTACGCTAGAATGCTAGTAATTTGTATACCCCTCACACCTCGTAAGAAGAGAGAGTGGTTGAATTGGGCACACATACATGTTGACAGAAGAGCAATGGAGATCCGTACTCTTTATAGATGAGTAGAGATGTTGCTTGCAGAGTGTTGCAGAGTGACATTGGTTGATATGGAGAGAACGAGGTACCCGCTATCATTCCAGAAACATCCGTCAAAGAGATAGTTACGGCGGAGGTATCGTATGTGCTTGGGGTGGCATTTCCTTAGGTGGACGCACAGACCTCTATGTGCTGACGAGTGGGAACCTCAATGCTCAATGATATAGAGATGACATCCTGGACCCTTATGTACGTCTCTACGCAGGTGCAATAGGTGAAACATTCATCTTACAAGACGATAACGCTCGTCCACACAGAGCTCGACTAGTGGAACAATACCTTCAACAGGAGACCATTATGTGAATGGAGTGAGTGGCCAGCTCGGTCTGCCCACCTGAATACGATTGGAAATGTGTGGGATGCTCTAGGGTGGCGTGTATCTCCTCTCAACCCCCAACCTTAAAAAAAGAGGAGCTTATTACTGCTTTAAAGGAACAATGGTCTTACTCCCAACAGAACTTATTCACAAAATCATAAACAGCATGGAACATCGCTGTCGTGCCTGCGTTGCTGAAAGGGGTGACAACACTCCTTATTAAAAGAACTTTGCTCATTGCATTCTAAACCTCATATTTGGACAAATTTCTGTAAGGGTTATTTCTTGACGAAAAATGTTTCTAGTGTAAAATATTTTATGCCATTCTGAAACTAGCATTGTAATTCATGTTTTCATCAAATATCACTAAAATCATTCATAGAGTTTGTTGTTTATCATACTTTTTCTGAGTTTTCCTTAATTTATGTTTTCCTTAATTTTAACGTGCTCAGGTTTTACCAGTGTAATTAAACTGAATACGTGTTTATGTTATATCAGTGTTATTGAGTATGGGTAAGTTATAAGCCATGTTTATGTTAGTGAAAACAATTCGAAGCTATGTAAAGTCCTAAACTTTTTTGTTGGTTAAAGGTAAAAAAGTTTTTGAAACAGTGAAAAAAACATCTGAATCAAATCTATATGAATTTCAATTTTAATTGCATTAATTTGGTATTTAAAGAATTAAGGAAGCTGAAACATTTAGCAACTCGTTTTGAAAAACGATTCAGAATTAGTAAACACTGAAATAACCTTTTAGCGAAATTTAAAATAACAGATACTGCTTTCGTTTTATCATGTCCTGTATGAGCTAAATTTCAGATCAATTATTTTAATCGGCATTTACTCCTGTTAAATATTTCAACTTCTATAACTTTAAATACTGAATATTTTTTTTTAAATTGAGATATAGGTGGATTTGATCGAAATTTTCAGTTTTCCTCAATCAAAATTTCCTCAAAAAGCCTACAAAATTATACAGCTTCAAATTTGACTTTCTATTGACGTAACATGCGGATAATTATAATATATATAATTATTCTTAATAAAGTGGCCATTAAGTTCGTATATCTAGCATGCTCATGTGAATGACTGTATGTTGCCTATAATTAGAAAGCGAAGTACGCAGAATTGTGGTGAGTGCTGTAGCTCCTGTTGCCATCGTGGAAAGACAAATTAGCTTGAAAATCAACAAATATCTGCTATTTTGCCGTATGGCGGCAATTCACCAAGAACGACAGATATACGTAAGGCTGCTCCGTGCATATTGCCAGATCTACTTCCGTGTAAGAAGAGAGGCAGTCTCAGAAGTATAAGTATAAGAATATATAAATATAAGAATATATAGAAGTATAAGTTATAGTATAGGAGTTAACGGCGGGTTGAAAAATGTTAGTAATATTATAACTTTGAGAAATTACACAATGACTTAACATAAGCATTCTTAAAAAGATTTGGAATGATTAAGTTCACAACACAGAGAGGATTGGGTTGTTTAACCTCTGAGCTGCACTTTTTGCACACTGTGGGCTAAATGGCCAGGTCACAAGTGCTCACAGTTAGTTAGAAAATCGGTGGATGGCTGCTACGAGATAGATGATAGCGTCTCCTCAAAGCCATCCAGTGTTTCTTTAACGTGCTCAGGGTATAGTTATCCTGCACACGGGACCGCGACTTTAAGTTCCATCCGACAGACTTGTCAAGTCCATCGGTATCTCCTTTCTGCCGAAAGGGAAGGGTGGGGATTTTGTGGAGATAAATCTCAAAGGTGGCCCAGGGGGGATTCGAAACAGAGAACTGAAAATTACGAGCTTAGCTTCCTACCAACTAAACACCTACTGAGTCACTCTCCACCCATACAAATATATGTATTAGAATAATTTTAATATATTTCAGATGGATATTCGCATTAAAGGAACATTTACCACTATTATTCATAAAAACATTGCACATAGGGCATATTCGTAGTTATGGATTCTTGAATGAAACAGTTTTTGTGCTTACAAAAGTATAAAGTCAAGTAGTAAGACTAAGTGTCAGTGTGTGTGTGTAAATTTCTGTTCATCTATTAAGTGCTGTCTGAATTTTTACTCTAAATGGAAACATTTTTGTGTCAATTCGTATAGTGTGTTCATAAATGAATATAATTTTCATTTTATAGTTCTTATTTCACTTACTACATTGTGTCACCCACAACCTTTCTTTCTTTGAGACATGCGGCATGAACTAAGTGTGATCCGTGTTGACTAAAATAATTAACTATTCATAATTACTAATATTCAGGTCTGCCTATTAGTACTTATTGTTGATCTGACTTCGAAAACTGTTTTCTAACAAATAATTTTGAAAGAGTGGCCAAAACAAAATTTAGACTCTAACCAGGAACAACCCAAAAGCTACTAGTACGTACTGCCGTATTTTCTAACTGTTGTTGCGATGAGTAGAGGTTTTAAATAATTCACCAAAATGCAGATTTTGTTTAAGAACAATAACCAAAAAATTTAAATTTATTGAAATCTCAAAGTCAACAAAATTCCACCGTAGACTTAGATAAGTGAATAATTTTACATTACAATCATATTTTAGTACACCAACTCCACTTAAAAAATGGTCTGACTTAAAAGGTCCTTTAAAGGTGAAGTGACAGCTAAAACAAAGTCAGCACAGTCAGCTATAATACATATCAAAGTAACCATACCGTGCTAAGTGCACACGGAAACAAGTATAGGAAGTACCCACTTTAGATTTCTCTATTCGTAGCTTTTCCCAAGCAACAGAAAATTTTGGTAAATTTAGCATAGCTACAATTGAAGTATAAGTTTAATATCTCTCTTATTCAGAGATATCTATCTTAAATTTTGCTCCTGAAATCCGGCCTAAATTAGTTCAGTCGGTCTCCACAAAAATTCTATTTAAGCGAAGAAAACAAAAGAAAGATAGGTAATAAGACCAAACCCTGGTCCAGTAAGCACTATCATCAACACCGAATCTCTCCTCTGGTCGAAGCGTGGCTATATCATTCTCGCAACCCTTGGGAATCATCCAACCCAATGGGCTAATTAGATGCAATCCCCAGGAAAAAGATACAACGTCCACTGCCATATTTGATGAGTGGAACAGAGTCCTGGTGCAAGGAAACGACACTCCATCCGAAGGTTAATGCTCAGTGTTGCGAAAGACGAAGTTAAGCCCTAGAAGAGATAGACTGTCTGCTGCTTCAGTACCAACGAAGCGACTTCGCTGAGAGCATCAACAGAAACGGATGAAACCGAATACCACAGAACGATATGTACAAACAGGTCTAGCTAACATCTGCTACATGAGACGTCTCAATCAGACACTTAGTGGTTTCACTGGAATAGTGTATCAAAATTGAAAAGAAAAAAATGTCAATAGGTCTGTGACCTATCAATTGAAAGTCTTAAAAATGAATTACTTTTTATCATTCTTCACGTCAGTATTATTTGAATAATAATTAGTTAGCCTTAACTGGCATAGTGGTTAGGCAGCTAGCGACTGTTCCAGCAAGGCAAACTTTGTGTGTTGTGTTAGCTCTAACTAAGGCAGTGGTCAGCAGTGACTTCGGTCTTAGTAGGGCATGTCCTTGTGTGAGAAGGCCTGTTAAAGCTAGGAGTAGCTTCTAGGATTCTTCTCTGTCCTATATGTCGCAAATCAAAAAACAATAATTATAACCATTAATTCATCCTCTCCATGATCCATCTACTGTCTAACATTTATGTTCTCTGCAAAGTGGGAAAACGAGACATTTTATGAAATGCCTAGGCTATCTATGAGTTCCTGAAACGTTTTCGGAAAGAGATAAATAAACTTATAATGATCCATTTTTCTTTCACAATACCTAGGCATCTATACAATGCCTGAACATTCTATAAAATGACGAAATTAATTTAAGAAAAGCTTAAATAAGACATATGATAATATTAGTCGTCTCGTGGCCGAGTGGTTAGCGCGCTTGGCTACTGATCTACGGGACCTGGGTTCGAGCCCCGGGTAAGGCATGGATGTATATGTCGTTTTTCTGCTGAGGTCCTACCATCCTCACAGACCTTCTACTCTGGCATATAAACTGACAGGCTCCTGTCAGACCTCTGTGGCAAGCAGCTGCTTGAGAGGGTATTTACTTTATTTATTTTTTATGCTAATATTAAATGCTATTTATTAATAAATTTATTACGTAAGTCGACAAACTTAAAAATAAATGAAATTACATTCTTGGAAGTGATACATTTATCAAATGGACGTCAAAGTCCACACATAGCTTTAAAAAAAATCACACGTGCAAGCTTCAACTCAATAAATTCAGTCAAATGCCTTTATTTATTGTAACAATAAGAGCTCTGGTGGCATTTAAAATTTAAATACATAACGTTTACATGCTTTTATATGTACAAATTATTTTCTGCTATCATTATGTAACTACAAACAATAAATCAAAATTTTTAAAACTGAACGCTACAATTATTATATTATCGCATGAACAGTTCATTTTAATTTGTATAAGATGATTTTTTTTTCATTTAATTTTACCTATTTCACTTTATTTATCGAAGTTAGCTCTATGTATTTTATTTCGTAGCATTTTATTTCAAATCATTTCAAAAAATCTTTTTTTTTTCACTTACTTTTATTTGCTTTGAGAATTTCCATCATGTTTTCGAATATATGTAATACAACCTCACAAAAATAATTCAACAGCGATTTCATTGTCTAATATATATGTTTCCCTCAAAGTTGGAAACCCAGATAGTGTATGAAATGATAGATAGTGTATGAAAGATTTTGAAATCGAGAAAACATTTTAAACCAAGAAATATTCCTGGGAATTCAAAAACGAAAGACGCTGAAGTGCCTAAATCTTTTTATATGTGACAATGTGTTTATTACCTCATAAGTTACAAATGGAAAGCATTTAACTAATTTGAAACATTTTTGGAATCTAAAGCTGAATCGTATTTGATTAAGTAAGTGGTTTCCAAAGTGTGGGGGGAGTAGAATTTTCTGGGAGAATTTCATATTAATATTGAATCATTTTTAATTCTTAAAATGTGAGAAATCGATTGTCTAATTTCCTGCATTTCTTTTAAAAACAACCTATGCAAACTCGAGATCGCTCCGTTCAATTAAAAACGGTCATTAATACGGTCATTAATTTCTCTTGAAAGATTTGAAGTCCAACATCAGAAAGAGCAACTTTTTATTCATTGTGCAGCAATGTTACGTAAATTTTGAGTTTATGGCCCCGCCACATCTCAGCAAATGACATTCTTTGTCACTGCGATACGTTTCAAAGAGGGAACGACTTTATACAGCAGGGCGCGATGAAATACTTTCTCAGCTAAGGGGGAATCATTGTATAAAGTTTGGAAACCATTGGCTTTATCATACACACTGCCCTACTAAAAGATTAGAGAATTTCCATGTTTTGTAAACGTAAATCTAAATTCAAAGCTCTACCCTCCTAAAATATGCATTTCATGGAAATTAGTGACTGAGATGAACTGAAGATCATAATCGAGTCTCTTTAAATCCCGATTTTCAACAATATTCGTTCCGTATTTAGAGAGTTACGAAAGATGGAATGTTTCACTCCAGTAATGCGTCACAAAAATATATCTCCGAAATTATTTAAAACTGAATAAGTATTGTTTCTAGCCTTTAAAGAAGTAAATATACATTTCAGAATTTACATAATAATTATTTCAATATTAGATGATTATGAATGATTTTCTTGAAACAAGATTATTTATTGTTAAATATTCCAGCTTCCTTAACTCTTTACTGAACGAATATTGTCGAGAATACAGATTTAAATACATTTGATTATGTTCTTTAATTTATCTCAGTCACATTTCTTCCAACAAATGCATATTTCAGAGCATGGAAATTCTCAAATATGTTGCTAGGGCAATGAAATGTTCCCTCTTCTTAATTAAGAAGTTCATTCTATTTGCTTGTAAATGCGATTAATCACTATATTTTTTTTAATACAAGTATTTCATTGCATATTACAGTATCCATTTTGCTTCATTTACAGACGACAAGGCAGAAGATATGTGCCGTAAATCACTAAAGTTTGTCAATACTAAGCCATGCGTCAAAGACTACTTCAACTGTTTCGCAGGTGTATCAAAAACATGTGAAACTGCTGCAGGAAAGCAAACGTATGTTAATCTCAATAAATTTGAATTATTCCATATATACTTATATTTAATGTTATATGTTCTCTGTTAAGCAAAAACAGCGCATCTTTGGAACATTGGAAAATTCCGTATGATAGTCAGTCAGCTACTACCTGTGGTATGGCAATGTATAAAAATGGCTACCTTTCCATAGTCATTTCTGCTGGTAACCAGATACGGTTTGCTGCTGGTGGTCACTAGAGACACCGTCCAATAATCGTAACGGACAATAATGACACAGCGTTTAGAACAGGAATCATGAACTGTTTTCTAGTTCGCGTGCAAAAATTACAAAGAAGAAAATAATTTTTAGCTCTCATGCCAAAAATGCAGAAGTCAGAAAACATTTTCTTGTTTGCATGGCAAAATTGCAGAAATAGGAGAACATTTTCTAGCTCACATGCCGAAGTTACTAGAACAAAAGAACATTTTCTAGCTCGTATGCCAAAATTACAGAAAAAACAGAACGTTTTCTAGCACGCATGCCAACGTTACAAAAATACTTTGAAATTCTATTTATGCCAGCTAAGGTTACATATTCATTAATCACACAAAGCAAATTATACGATACAAATACTAAGGATTTAAAGATAAGAATACGAAATAACAAGTTTTATATTCTGTCCTTGTACAAAGTGAAAATTAAATACACTACATACGAAACAGAATTTCAGTATTCGTATATTTTATTTAATTCAATCATGAACCATACAGGGTCCTGATGCTGACCATATATGCCAACTGGAATGGAATGATGGCTCTGAGCTTGATTATGGATCCTGAATTTCCTGCACTGGTGGGCTTCTGCCAAAGGAAAATCTTTCTCTGTATTTTCTGTTTGTTTGTGTGTTGACCTCCAATGTAAATATATTCACAGGATCCGTTTCATCAGCTGGTGGATAATCCTAATCAGAGGCCACTGCAGGTACCTGAACTCTGGCTTCTACAGGCATCGTCAAACCTATATTGGTTGGAAAAAGTATTCCAGTGCTGATGGCTTCAGCCTTTAGTAGTGGGGAACAGGTCTTTGTCTCATGACTGCGATTAGGGGGCTATTTGATATTGTCGGCAATTCCACTCTCAATAAACATAGTTTCTTTAAACATCCCACTAACCATTTTCTCTCCACAAGTGTTTGGAATGTGAGGACTTTGCACAGAGATTATTCTATTTAAAATAAGAATTTCACCTTTATAACTTAGGTATTCTCGACTTGCAAGAGACCAGATGGACAGCTAAAGATCAGATTCTTAAAAATAATCTTAAATTTCTCTTTTCAGGGAGGGAAGATGGAAAGCATCTCCAAGGCGTAAGTTTGCTTCTCACACCAGACACGCTACTTAAAATAATAATGTTAATAATGTATTTCATACAGGAGGTTACAGTAAACCAAGGTACAGGTAATTTTGAATATTAATTCAAATGTTCAAGTGGCTTGGTGACCACTCTTGTTTCTCTACTATGATACGAATGCATTAATAAAATGCATTCAGTGTGTTCTTGAAGTGCACAGGATATATCTCTCCAGCACAGAGCACTATCACATTAAATATTAATTAGAAAAAATGGTAAACTTCTCCCTGGAACTGGCAAATGGAACCATAGAATATTTGTGAAATGTGATTCTGTGAACGTTTAGCTATTAGCTCCCATGAAACATTTCATACCACAGACGGAAAACTTTCCACTCTCATCGTTGTCCAGTTTCTCATCGAGGAAAAATCTCAGTGAACAGTAAATGAGATTCGAATCAGGACATTTAATTTAGGAGCTTGGCTCTCTACTCGTTTTGCTACTGGCCACCCCCCCCCCCCTTGATAAGAAGCTCATAGTTTCCAGTTGGCAGAGTGGTTAACGCTCTTGGTTACTGATTAAAGTGGACCAGGTATCGAACTCTGGATAGGGCATGGATGTTTCTTTAATTGTGTTATCTTTTAGTGGAGGTTACTCTTTCCTTACAAATCTTAATGCCGTATTATTTTGACAGGTTTGTGTCGCACCTATACACCTAAATGCAATCAGCTGCTTTAGGATATTTTTTAATTTTGCTGTTTCAGATTCCAAATCCGCAGATTTTTGTACGTCGATGCTTCTTTGACTATACTGCTGCCATTTTCCATTATTTCGTTTTATAAGCTACACTTCGTGAAATCAAAAAATTAAAAGATGTTGATTTTAGATTATTTATACGTAGTTTAAAAGAATTTAAAAAAGTCTTTAATAAGATATTAAAAATATTTTCTTCAAATTTTCGATTTATTATTTCAACATCCAATTATCTCCAAAGTACTTACATATTATTTTTAACAATTTTCAGTGAAATGGAAAATATAAAAAAGTGCATGATCAATTCGTTGAAATCTTGCACAAATTCAGAAATCGACAATATTTTGAAAGTATTCTTTTCTATATTTGGATACCGTATACCTGTATCTAGTACAGTAGACAGCATTTTAGTTCATCCTTCTTTGCGCCCAACTTCTACGACTGTTGGTAAGATTTTATATTATTTTTCTCTAAAAAACCTTATACATACATTATGCGCCCTAGTTCATATTCCTCAATGAACCACTTAAAAACGGGCAATTTGATCAATTTTACGCGTTTAAAAGCACGTTAGCTCTGTCAATGTTATGATTTAAAAATCATGTTATCTCTGTCAATGTTACGAGTTAAAAAAGCATGTAGCTCTATAAATGTTGCGAGTTAAAAAGTATGTTAGCTCTGTTAACGTAATGATTTAAAAATCATGTTATCTCTGTCAATGTTATGAGTTAAACAAGTTAGCTCTATCAGTTTTACATCCTAAAAACCATTTTAGCTTTTACAGTGTTACGACTTATAAAGTATGTTAGCTCATTCAATGTTATGAGTTAAGAAAAAGTATGTTAGTTCTGTCAATGTTACGCTTTAGGAAGCTTTTTAGCTCTATCACTATTACGAGTTAAAAATTATTAAAGCTCTGTCAATATTACGAGTTAAAAATCATGTTAGCTCTATCAGTGTTAAGCATTAAAAAGCGTGTTAGCTTCGTCAGTGTTACGAGTTAGAAGGAATGTTAGGTCAAAGCTGGTACATGTTCAGGGATTGACTTGAAGACGAACTAATGCATGCTCGTTCATCCTGAAACAATTCCCTTGAATGGTTATGGCAAATAACTTTCAGGTTGCCTTAAACTTCCATGTTGTACCAGTCAACGTAGAACAGTGTGGGTCAAAGGACAGACTTGAAACTACTTGCGTGTTTTCGATAATAATAAAGCGCAGGAAATCTGTATCCAACAAACATTTTTAGACTTAGCTGAAAAAAATTAGTTATTTATGAAAACCGAACGACAACCTCTTGAAAATAGGCCAGGCTTACTTCTGAACTATTCCAAGGCTAGTTCAATTCCAGCTAAATGGCAATTATAAATTTAAATTCTCTGAATAGTAGCATGGACACCGGCAGATAGTTTTAAGGAGGGGGTGGGATAAAATCTAAATCTGTTTCTCAAGATCGACCTGGTTTGGTGATTAATGTACCTGACTACCACCACCAGTGGGGCATGTCTTTTTGTGTTATATGTTGTATGAGAAACCAGGACAACCGTAGAATAGTTCTAGGTTATCTCCGTCCTTTGTGTAGGGAAGTTCCTTCTTCCTTTATTTAAAAAGAAACATTTAGTTCGAAGCGTTCATTAATGAGCACAGTTGCGAAAAAGCAATCAAGCATAAGTACTGTCGCTCAAAAAAGTATCCGAACACTACGGTTGATTACAAAATTCAGAAAAAATATCTGGCAACGATTTTTTTAGAAATTAGTGAGCTGGCATCCTTCGTGTCACGTGACACGAAGGATGCCAGCTCACTAATTTCGTGACACGAAGGAAATTAGTGAGCATGCATTTTTAGAAATTAGTGAGCTGGCATCCTTCGTGTCACGTGACACGAAGGATGCCAGCTCACTAATTTCTAAAAAAAATCGTTGCCAGATATTTTTTCTGAATTTTGTAATCAACCGTAGTGTTCGGATACTTTTTTGAGCGACAGTACACTTAAGGATGCCCGAAAACAAAACGAAGGGAAATAATTCACTATTAAAAATACATATAAAAAATGTTTTTTTTTTTAAATATAAATATATGCTTCCCTAAAGCAAAATGAAATATAAAAGGAAATCAAAATTTGGGAATCAAGTTAAGGAGAAACGAAATTAATTTTTGGTACACCTGTATTATTTATCAGAAAATAACTTTTGCATTAATTTTTCCGGGGGTAACTGCTCTTCATGCAGATACACACACACACCCATGAACAGGGTCGGATCGAGGGGGAAGGGACAAGGGGCACTGACCCTCTTTGAAAATGCTAGTAAGCTTAAGAGAGGCAAAAAGTGTCAAACTTATGTATATTTCACATATTTTTTCAAGAAATTTTTAAGACCTCTAAAACGGAGGGTAAAATTTTATACTCCAATGTAAACTAATATCTACTCCCCTCCCTCCTTTATTTTTTTTCTAGATTCAGGCGTGTCTATGAATAGTTTGGGCGTGTTTTACCACTAGTGGCACTTATTTGCACACAAAGGGTAATGGGGTGTTCACAAGGACCCCGATAGCTCAGAGAAGGTTGGGGAGGACACCTACTGGAACAGCTGTTGGGGAACAGATGGTAGTCTCCCGTCAAGCCATCCAGAGTGTTGGTTAATATGCATAGCGTATAGCTCTCCCACACATATGGCCACGTTTTAACGTCCCATCCGACGAACAGCGGCCTTTCCAAGCTCATCGGTGTCCCCCACTGACCCTGGCAGGTCGGGAAGTTTTGCGCAGATAAAGCTCAACGCTCGCCCAGCTGGGACTCCAACCTAATAATTGCAGATTACGAGCCTGTCACGCTACTCCCCCCCCCCCCCCATGAATAGGAGTCGCTTGTTCCGTTATCTCTTCATCGGGAATGAAACATACTGGCCATCCACAGAAAAGTCAATTACACAAAAAGGCATATAGATACAAGATTCAATAATAGTAAAGCACAGGAAATGTCCTGTAATTAAGCAACACTAGAAATATGGGCGTCGGGAAATTACAATATCCTTACCCAAGGGCTCAGAGAAGGTTGGGGACGGGGATCCATTGGACAGGTTAGGAGACAGATGGAAGTCTCCCATCAAAGCCCCTCAAATTATTCTTTAACGTGTACCGAATATAGCTATCCTGCACACGGAGGCACTGCTTAATGTTCCATCCGAGAGAAGGTTGCCTCTTCAAATTAAACGCAGTGATAAAGGTGTCCCCTTTTTCACTGAATGGTTTCTGCAGAACAGGAGTTGCGATAAAAATTTTCAACTCAGCACCTTTGGGATCCTTTAATAGCTGATATCATGTCCTTTAAAAGATACTGATGTGCCTGCACCTTAAGAAAGCAAGATTGGATTTCAGGTTCTTGTATGGCCATTTCTCTACATTATCGGAAGAGAAATAGGATACAGTTCTCCTTCCACTGAAAGCCTAGCTACCATTTATGTACGATTTTAAATGACAAGAAATTTTAAACCAGTTAAGAACTTGACTGATGAATTCGTAATGTTCTCTCGTAAAGGCAGTATTAACAATGACACAAAAAGCTACACAATTTCTTCAACTGATAAAAATAGCACAAAGTCAGAGATTATTTATGACTAGAAATCCATCTCTTCTTGCTTTCTACACCGTCACTCCGATTCCTTTTTGATCATGAACACCCAACGCATCCAAAATTTCACAATGCTTCTGAAAAGTACGACACAAAACCAATCTTTAACTATCTAGCACCAGTAGATCAATATTTGACCTTTGGCCTCGAAGGACTCCTTGGATCTGAAATTTTTGTAACATTTCTGAGATCTATAACCAGAAACACCTCCAGACACCAATTTTCACGTTTCTAGCACTCATAGATCACTCATAGATCAAGGTTTGACCTCTACGTAACCTCCATTTAACCTTGAATGACACGTCGAAGGTCAAAGTTCAGATTTTTTCATTTCTGCATCATACAATGAGCATGATTCGCTATAACTCAGTCGATCACATAATCGTATATATACAGGTGATTCAAAAAGAATCAACACTTTCAAAAATTTATTACTCAGTATCTAGGTTACATATGAACATATAGTATGCACCAAATCGTAGAATTTCCCTTAAATTTCTCAATTCTTCCTTTACAAACTGGTTTTGAACTATATGCTCATATATAACCTAGTTACTGAGTAAAAATATTTTGAAAGTGGTCAGTTCTTTTTGAATCACCCTGTATATTAGATGAACCAAACTATGGGTTAGTTATGATAGTGAAACTTGGACGCTGTGTAAACACGATAACAGTAAACTAGATGCTTTTGATTCTAGATGCTTACGCAGTATCTCGGAATTAGGTAGTTCAACTTTGTAACTAATGATGAAGTTAGGCAAAGGAGTTTGCAACCTCTTTTAAGCAGCATATTGTGCAGAGAGAGACTCCGCTGGTTTGGCCATGTTGCCCGTATGGATATTTATAGATTGGCGAATAGGGATATGAACAGTGTGCCTAAAGGCCTCAGAAAGAGGGGGAGACCTAGGATGCGGTGGGCTGACAATGTCAAAGAGGGCCTTGTTAGAATTGGTGTGCAGTGGCCGGATGCAGCAAATGTTGCTCAGAACAGATATGCTTGGAGAATTAAACTACAGGTCTGGTTGGACCTCCATAGCCCATGGCTGCTTGAGGATGATGATGATGATGTATATTAGATGAACAGTCATTCGGAATATTGATTTAATTTGTTTATTTTATTTTACTCTTCTTTGTGTTTGTGTTCTTAATTCTAATTTGTGTTGAAATGCATCGAAGTATTTTGCGTTGCTTTTTGTTTTTAATCACCATAAAAAACTTTCTTAACTATACCGAAATTAATATTGCCCTTATTATGCCTTATATACTGCTTTCTTTCATTCAAATTCAGGTTCAACTTCTGAGGCAGTTACGAGGAAGTCCTTCAAGCCATACTGCAATTCAACAGACATCAATATTTGGCGCATTGGTTTTGAGACATGCATGAATAAAAAACTGAAAGAAATTAATCTTCGCAAATCGGGACCTGCAAATTTCGAACGGTAATGGACATATTTCTAGAAACGCAGAATATTTAATGCTAAAAACCAATCGGGGTCTTCGACACCTTTTGACTTCTAGCCGTCACTCCGACTCCTATTTATTTGGGGCGGGGGTGGCTCAGTCGGTAGCGCGCCAGGCTCGTAATCTGCAGTTCCCAGGTTCGAGTCCCAGCTGTGTCGGCGTTGAGATTTATCTCCGCAAAAGTCCCCGCCCTGCCTACGATCAGTAGGGGACACCGATGGGCTTGGAAAGGCCGCCGTCCTTCGGATGGGAGGTTGAGTGTGGCCCCGTGTGCGGGAGAGTCATACCTTGTGCACGTTAAAGAACACGTTTGATATCCTTCTCTGACACGTCTGATATCCTATCTCTTCTCTGAGCCTTCGGGGTGCATGTAATCTGGCCATTTAGCTCATGGTGTGCAAAAAAACAACCCAACCGACTCCTATTTGACCTTGAATATGACACTGAATTTGAATATTCCTCTTATCTCTGAGTCCTACTGCCGGAAATAGCCCTATCCACCAACTTTTATCTCTCCATCAGCACCGATATATCGGGATTTGACCTTTGACCTGGAAGGACCCATCGCATCCAAAATTTGCATGAGATCTACGACTTAAAATATCTCCATGCACCGATTCTTAGTCCTCTACCACCAATAGATCTTATTTCACCTTTGACCGCAAAGGACCCATCACTGCCAAAACTTTTCATTTCCAATATCTACTACCTAAAATACTCCCAGAAATCAATTTTCAGTTCTCTAGCACTGGTAGATTGAACATGACCTTTGACCTCGAATGATCCTCCTGATCCGAAATCTCGTTACGTTTCCTACATCTAAAACCAAAAACACTCTAATACTCCAAATTTCACGTTTCTAGCACTGGTAGATTAATGTTAGGCATCTAAATGACCTCCGTTTAACCTTGAAGGACAGGTCAAATGGTAATTTTGGATTTTCTCCAATATCTACAACGCGGGATGATGACTCAGTCGGTAGCGCGCCAGCTCGTAATCCGCAGTTCCCAGGTTCGAGTCCCAGCTGGGTCAGCGTTGAGATATATCTCCCCGGATATCGAAGGGCTCGGAAAAGCCGCTGTCCGTCGGGTGGGATGTAAAGCCGTTGCTCCGTGTGCGGGAGAGAGTCATACCCTGTGCACATTAAAGAACACACTGGGAGGCGTTGAAGGGAGTCTACCATCTGTCTCCCAACAGCTGTTCCGGTGGGTCCCCTCACCCAACCTTCTCTAAGCCTTCGAGGTCTTTGTGACCTGGCTATTTAGCCCATTGCATGTAAAAAGTGCCGCTTAGAGATAAAACAACCCAAACACTAGGTGTAATTTTTCAGAACTCTACCATTTGTGCATCATAGTTAGAATTAGCCTGATCTCCTATCAGCCGTTAGTCGTTCACTCATGATCATCTATACATATTAGATAATAAAATTATAAATTTAAACGAAACTATAAATATCGCTTAATATTTCCAACATTTTTTTCCAGTACTTTTCATCATTTGAATCTCAGATTTGTCCCCTTAAGGTATGTTAACTAATCGTTAAATATCATATTTATTTTTGACTCTAAAAATCCCTTCATATATTTTCTATAGACATTTTGATTTATTATGTTTTCTTCTTTTCCAGAGTGTTAAAAGAATCTCACAGCTGTCTATACGAAACAGGACCTTTAACCTGCATTTTAACCATTGAGAATTTTGGGAATATATTTGATTTCATGTTTGATATATTTCGAAATTATACAAGTAAGTGTCTGCATCGTAAATCTCCTGCATTTAATTCTATTTTGCACTATCCTTGTGTGGAGAGTTCAGTTTTAGTTATTATTTATTTCACTGCTTAACAAAATTAAATCTTTTATATGTATCAATGCCAAAATATTTCAAATTTCATTTAACTCCACAAATTTTCTCCTGATGTTTAATTCTATTCAGTATATATATATATTTTTTAAGTCTTGTTTGTTTTTCGACTTCCGTCACAACCAGAGTAACAAGACACATCAAAAATTTAATCTGAACATAATGTAAGAGTAACTGAAAAAAAACTTCCCACTGGAACAGCTGTTGGGAGACAGATGGAAGTCTCCCGTCAAGGCCATCCAACGTGTTCTTTAACGTGCACAGGGTGTGGCTGTCCCGCACACAGGGTCACGGCTTTACGTCATATCCGACGGCGGCCTTTTTAAGTCCATCGGTATCCCCTAATTCACCAGAGCATGGTGGAGAGATTTGCGGAGATAAATCTGAACCCTGGCCCATCCTGGCCGAACCTGGTAACTGCAGATTACGAGCGTGGCGCACTACCGAACAGTATTGATATCACAAATGTCAATCAAAGAGTCTACAGAAATTATGTGACAGATGTAGCGTTGATAGTTAGAAGTACAGTGGACCTTCGTTATAGCGCTGCTCGCTATACCGCGCACTCGGTTATAGCGCGGGCGATGTTCGCGATAAGTTCAAACATGTTTATACAGGTCCGTGCGGCGTTAGTGAGTATCGCATTTTAATGTTACTGCGTATTGAGTAATTGTGTATGTATTGAGTTCCTGCATGTATTTTGAATAGTTTTTAATTATTGTATGCATGATGAGTAAAAGAAAGGCTTACAGTGTGAAATTTATTGTGTCGCCACCGCGCCGCTCGGTATAACGCGGTTCACCTTATAACGCGGGTGTTGTTTCCCGCCCGACATGCGCGATATATCGGGGGTCCACTGTACTAGTGAAACACGTGTCAAACGTTTGGCGAGAAACTTATGTCCATTCATAACTCCTTCATCACTCACAACTTTTCACCGTTCTACTCACAATGTATTACTCCATTCACAAGGTAGGTGATGGCAGCACTCCCCAGAAATTTCGGACACTTTTCGGGAGATCACTCCCAACCCACGCAACTATGAACCTGACCTGTTACCCCAACAGGGCTAGAACTAACTGGTATAGCATAGTAACCAAATTCGGATTGATCACTCAAGTACTCGCGGAAACACAGGAAAACAGCTGATTTCTGCAAGTGCATATATAGTTAGTTAGTTTATATACTGTATTTATTTCCCCATGCAACAAATATCATTATCCAAGTTGAGCATTTAAACTATTCAGTTATAGAATTAATTTCTGTAACTGAAACCATTCTTTCGCATATCAAATCTATTCACACATTTATTTATTATTTTATTTATCTATCCATTTATTTAAACGCATTCCATTAACTCTCACACTCGCTAATTCTTGTAACCAGATACTTTTTCACTTTAGCATGCTCATAATCTACCCTTCTCCTTGTTAGGCCGTGGGGCGGGGGTGGTTCAGTCGGTAGCGCGCTAGGCTCGTAATCTGTAGTTCCCAGAGTTCGAGTCCCAGCTGGGTCAGCGTTGAGATTTATCTCCGCAAAATTCCCCGTTCTGCCCACGGTCAGTAGGGGACACCGATGGGCTTGGATAGGCCGTCGTCCATCGGATGGGACGTTAAGCCGTGGCCCCGTGTGAGGGAGAGCCATACCCTGTGCCCGTTAAAGAACACACTGGATGGCCTTAACGGGAGGCTACCATCTGTCTGCAAATGAGGAATGCAAACGAGGAGAGGGGTGATGTGCGAACGGTGGCAGTTTCTAGTAATCCAGCAGATGCGCGGCTGGCTAATTATATAAAATTATTGGGAAATATGTTAGCTGGAAGCCCTAGAAACCCAGAAGAGGTGATAAATCTCTTTGAGACAGCGAAAAGGGGATTTAAGATATATGAAGTACCAGAGGAGTTTCAAGGCAAAGTCATCATTTCTTTCTTAGACGGTAAATATGTAAATCACGTTTTTCGAAAATTAAGTGCAGAGGATTTTGCTAATTATAAGAAAGTTAAAGAGGCCGTATTAAAAGAGTTTAAGCTCACTCCCTCTGCGTACAAGAGAAAGCTTGAAACTATCACTGAAGAACCGAATGAGTCATATAATCAGTTAGCCTCGAGGCTCAGAAATAGCTGGGATTACTACGTCCGCAGTAGGAAGGTGACAAAATTTGAGGAGCTTATGGACCTGATAGTGTCGGATAAGTTACGTGATAGCCTTTCTCAAGACACTCATGATTACGTAGTACAGAAAGAGGCGGAGTCATGGGCAAAAGCAGACGAAATAGCAACGTGGGCAGAAATCCATCTAGCCAGTGTAAACGGAACGGAAGAGGTCCAAACTTTTAAAGAGTTAAGGCATAGACAAAATGCAGAACGTGTTGTTTCCCCCCAGCAGAGGATAGACTCAGAGAGAAATTATTCGAGCAGAAGGTATCGGTCGGCAGTTAATTTAGCCGAATATAGAAATGTCCCAAAGGTAAGGAGGTGCCATAAATGTAGATCCGATGAACATTTGATGAGAGATTGCCCACTGAGAACTGGGGACCGTGAGAGCCGAACTCGGGTATACCAAGTTAACACCTTGGATCAGAATTCTGAAGAGGTTTGTGAGGCAACGATAGGAAGGGTTACCACACATTCAAAACCAAGTCCAAGCAGACGAGTAATGGAACAGGGAAAGATACACATCCCAGTAGATTATAAAGAGGTTCGAATCAGATGCGGCGACAAGACAGCTAGAGCAGTCGTGGATTCGGGGGGCAGACCTGACAGTAATCAGAAAGAGGATGCTGAACGAAGAGAAACACCCGGTAAAAGACCATCTGTTGTTGCATGGACCGTTTGGTGATGCCAAAAGGGCAAAGGTAAAAGAGCTGCCTTTAAGTTTGACTGATGGCACAGACAATAGCACTG
Organism: Ryuthela nishihirai; assembly: GCA_038380435.1. NCBI lineage: Eukaryota > Metazoa > Arthropoda > Arachnida > Araneae > Heptathelidae > Ryuthela > Ryuthela nishihirai. The sequence continues at coordinate 32,618,553 of JAWZYU010000024.1, read as the reverse complement.
GGAGTGGCGGAGAAATTAAAGTGCTATGCGCAGTAGTAGCAAATCTGCGGAAGGAGGTACTTCTGAGTGTGGAAGCATATAGTAAGCTAATTAGAAAGATGGAGAGAAGGCCTGTAACTGGTAACCCCAGGAGGAAAATCCACGAGCCGTTGGCCAATAGAGGAAGCTGCTATGAAAGAGATAGAGAAATTCCAGTTAGAAAAAGGGAAATGTATGCTCCATGGAGACCGTTCAATCAACGCCGTCCTATCTCCCAGCCCAAACATGTGCAGCAATCTGTCAGACTCGATGTCTACGATGATCAAAATTATGCAGGGGAGGGGGCGAACATGACAATTGGAGGTAACAATGGGTCGGGCCGACGCCAATGTCGACGACTTTCAGCCTATAGAGTCAGAGGGTACGTACTGGAAGGTGATATCTAGGTAGTCACGAAAGGTGTGCATAGCCTTTCACATGGGATGTCACCTGTGAACGAATGAACACCGCCAGTACAGCATACCTTCGTCAAAGACAGTTATTAGTGAGAGAATTAATTTATAAACTGTTTACTCTTGGACAACTACTTCAGTCACCAGGTTTTCTTTTCGTTTGAAGCAAAAAGACAATATTTAGACTCAGTGCACCGGGAGATACCTAGAAGTTCTTTTATGTTTAGGTGTAGTGTGCATAGATGTGCAAAAGATGTGCCAATTCGCAGAGAATTTATAGAATTCATAAAGCGACTTCGAACTCTCATTTTCAGCGTTCAATTTGACTTTTTAGTCAGCAATTAACAGGACTAACTACTGACTTCTGGCAGGGAGGTGTCAGGCTAGAGGCCTTTTTAAATATTATTTTTTTTTTGTTCGGGTTTTGTATGTTATTTCGGATTTCACCTAAAGGGCATATGCTACGTGGGAGGCCCTGTGTCCCAGCATCTGGAACGTTAATTGAAGTAGCAGTGTCCGGAGGAGGGAGGTCACCCACAGCTAGCGTCCACTGACAAGTGACTCTGAACCCGGGGGCTAGCCGCCTTGCCAGATGGCCGAGGAAAGAGAGAGAGAAGGGAAAAAGAGCGTTGGCAACGACGAGGAAGGGAGAGTCAGTCGAAGGACAAACGTGTGAAGACGTAAAATTGCAAAGCTGGTAAATGCCGACTGGAAATAACGGCATTGGGGTTTGTGAATACAGCTGAACAGGCATAGCATAGTAATGTTATGTAATTGAGCATATGTCCTTGTCTATCAAGCATGTTTGGAATGTTCAATAAATAATTGTCATATTTAAGTAAAGGCTGGAGTGCAACCAATTTATTGGGGAGGAGCCTCAGTATTGAGTCCCTGCAATTGTGATAAAATCGTTGTGTTTTGTTCTGAAAGACTCTTTCACCCGTCGCGTATTGCGATCGAACCGGAGGGACATTCCTAAGTGATCCCAATAGACAGACAACCGAAGAGGTAACATCACACAAAGTGTCATCCAAAAATAAAACAACAGTACTTCTCCTTGTTGAGTTACACGGACTTCGATTGATTTCCTCCCTTATTCGTTTGTACAGCCACTCAAAAAAGTGTCCGAACACTACGGTTGATTACAGAATTCAGAAAAAATATCTGGCAACGATTTTTTCTGGCAGTGATCTGGCAACCTTCGTGTCACGTGACACGAAAGTTGCCAGATCACTAATTTCTAAAAGAATCTTTGCCAGATATTTTTTCTGAATTCTGTAAGCAACCATAGTGTTCGGATACATTTTTGAGCGACTGTACATACATCCGTTACCATCATCCCATCAAGTACACTCACTTAACGACATGCTCATTGAGTCTTCCACTCACTTTCAGGCTAATTACCTCTTTCAAGTATTTACTCTATCTCCAGTGAGTTTATGGTGAAATCAAATATTGAAGATAGTCTAAAATTAGACATTCTTTACGAATTGGTTTTGAAAACTATTTAATCTATTTTTTTGCAAAAAGGAATAATTCCCATTTTAATAATCTTTTTGCTATATTAACTCTAGTTTTTCAAATATTGAAAAATTTTTCAGAAACAATTGCACAACAATAAGACTTACTTTTTTTATTATCCTATTCTGAAATAATTTGTTCAGTGCAAACAGTGACATGTTGAAGGAGGGTATATGAAATTGTTCAGAAATTTAATAAAATATTAAATTAATATACATTGATGAGAATTTAAACTGATATGTAGCAACTTTTAAAGAATCCACTTGTGCATCAAATCTTCCCCTGAATGATCCATATCGGCCTCAGTTGATCTATTTAGTAATCACACGTGAAATGTGCATCAGTTGATCAACTTATTATTTTTCCCACAAAAGACCCACAAGAGTATCTGATTCCATTCATTGATTGATATTTCCACTCGCTGACACATAGATTTCCCTCTTCATCCATTCACTGCTTCACATGAAATGCTTTCAGTGATCTATACTGATATCGATATATCGTTCATTAATCCTCATGTTTATCAGTTCATCTTATCAGAGATCCCTATGGTCATCCTTTATTTATTCACTGTTTCGTAAATGGATCAACTGAAAAAGTACCTGATTTTTACACCCGTCTATTCATCGATTGAGATGAATGTATCCATCAGTTATTCACTCTAGATGAATGTATCCATCAGTTATTCACTCTAGATGAATGTATCCATCAGTTATTCACTCTAGATGAATGTATCCATCAGTTATTCACTCTAGATGAATGTATCCATCAGTTATTCACTCTAGATGAATGTATCCATCAGTTATTCACTCTAGATGAATGTATCCATCAGTTATTCACTCTAGATGAATGTATCCATCAGTTATTCACTCTAGATGAATGTATCCATCAGTTATTCACTCTAGATGAATGAATCCATCAGTTATTCACTCTACAAACTACGTAGAGAGAGAAATTTCAAGGATAGCATAATGTTGTATGTGTTAATGCTGCATAGGTATCTTTTAAGAACGTACCAGTTAAACATTTTTTTTTCTTTCCAAACATCAAGCCAAGTTAGAAAATTTTCCAGGAACATTCGTCTCTCATCATTTTCATCTGCTGTCAGTGGTTCTTGACATATGCTGTTTAATCTATTTTCTTTAAATGGATTTTTAACATAAACAATTTAAAACCATGTGCATATGATAGCTGCGAAATTAGCAGTAGAGTTGAAATCTAATAAATTGTGCTTTTTTCCAATTTCAACAAGACCTTTTTGAACAAACCTGTAGAAAATCTTCAGTGCCAAGTTCACATTTTGCGTTTCTAAGTTGCTGGGACTCAAGGCTTTCATTGTAGGCCATAACCATATTTTAATAGCACTGTGCTATTTTCTCCACTTTCTAACTGATACATTTTTCTTAAAATGAGGAATGATGACGTCAGCATTTTCTCTTGATCCCCAAATGCAATAAATTCTGGGTAAAAGAAACATTGACCGGAATTTTTCTGGTTATTTCAATTATTCCTTATACATTTCAGTAAAGGCACAGAATCAACAGAAAAAAATAATAGCCTTGATGCATCAGCAGGATGTTTATAAACCATAGATATTTGAGGAGGAGATGAAAAAAAAGATATTGCCTTTCTATTTATGGCATTATTGTCACTGACAACAACAAATATCCTAAATCCTTGTTTTCCAAAGCAATAATTTTTTTTTTAGAAAAATAAATAAATTATCTGCAGTTAACTTGGAAACTTGCAGAATGTGCACATCTTTATATTTGGATTCTATGTTTTGCAGCATAAACACATAAGCAGTTGTAGCAGCATTAACAACATTATACAATGCTCCAAAAATGCTGTAGTTCTCCGGTTCGAGTCCCAGCTGGATCAGCGTTGAGATTTATCTCCGCAAAATTTCCCGCCCTGCCCACGGTCAGCAGGGAACACCGATGGGCTTGGAAATGCCGCCGTCCGTCGGATGGGACGTTAAGCCTCGTGTGCGGAAGAGCAATACCCTGTGCACGTTAAAGAACACAATGGATGGCCTTGACGGGAGGCTACCATCTGTCTCCCAACCTTCTCTCAGCCTTCGGGGTCCTTGTGACCTGGCCATTTAGTCCATGGTGTGCAAACAAAGTGCCGCTCAGAGGAAAAACAACAACAAAAAAAGCTCCAAGAATGCTACCACCGCTATAATCAAAGAAAGGTTTCATATGGATTTCATCCATCATTAAAATAGCATTAGAATCACATGGTTTTAACAAAGAAAACTTACTCTTAATGTAATTTAAAAAGCCATTGTTGATGAGATGAACTCTTTCATTCGAGCTGTTGATGAGACTGGTAATAGAGTAGGTTTGGTTATAAATAGAGAGAAAACTAAAGTGATGAAAATTGGGCAAGCAGGCTGTGATTCAGTTAATCTGAATGGTTGCAGTCTTGAGCAGGTGTCACAGTTTAATTATCTTGGGAGCTATGTAACAGATGCTGGCGATGTGCGGCATGAGATTAACAGACGAATAGGAATTGCTGCCGGGACTTTCAAGAATCTATGGAGAGTGTGGAGAAACAGGCACCTAAAAACTGAAATTAGACTGTATAATAGTTTGGTTCTTTCTAGGGTTAGTTATGGTAGTGAAACTTGGACACTTTGTAAACAAGATAACAGGAAATTAGATGCTTTTGATTCTAGATGCTTACGCAGTATCTTGGGTATTAGGTGGTTTAACTTTGTAACTAATGATGAGGTTAGGCAAAGGAGTTTGCAACCTCCTTTAAGCAGCATATTATGCAGAGAGAGATTCCGTTGGTTTGGCCATGTTGCCCGCATGAATAATTATAGATTGGCGAATAGGGTTATGAACAGTGTGCCTAGAGGCCTCAGAAACAAGGGGAGACCTAGGATGCGGTGGACAGACAATGTCAAACAGGACCTTATTACAATTGGTGTGCAGTGGTCAGATGCAGTAGATGTAGCTCAGGACAGACTTGCTTGGAGAACTAAATTGCACGGTCTAGTTGGACCACCGTAACCCATGGCTGCTTGAGGATGATGATGATGATGATGAAAAAGCCATTTTCTGTTTGCTGAAATTTTGGATTTATTTGATACCTTGGGCGTAACCTCCGAAGTGTACTAGGATGTGGCACAATAAAATCATTGTGATGACATTGAAAATTTATATGCATGAGGAGAAATTCAAAACAATAAAGCAGAAAAAATTACGGCATCAGAAATATATCTACGACCCTCTTTTTTACAAAACAAAAGTGTTAGCTATTGCACACAAAAATCCAATTACACACTTCATTTCCTCATCAACATATTGTTTTAATTTGCTCATCATACTGTGCAAAACATGTACAGTACTCATTTCATTATCATCACATTCAGACTGACATCAAAGTGAATTAGTATTTTCAATAATTGATGAAAGCTCATTAATATTATTAATTAATTTAGGTATGCGTTTTTTACCTAAATGTGATAAAAATGTATTACTAAAATAAACTTTTACTTTAAGTTTAGCAGTAATTAAAACAGATGATTTAATGAATGGAGCAGAATTTAATACCATCAATGAAAATATAGCAAGATCCTGTTTCTTGATAACAGATCAAGATTCATGATAACTAATCAAATTTAGTTTTTTCTGTAGTTCACCTAAAGTAGAAAAGTTCATTTTTTATCATAAATTTCTTTTTCTTTGAAACTCTCAGTGCTTTGCAAAGTGCTTCATTTTCTCGTTGAAGTCTCTTATCAGCAGGGCTCTATCTACTATTGTAGTGTGAAGACAAATATGAAAAGCAGCCTGGAAAGAGACAGGGGATGGAGTTCGGTCTAATCTTGGATACTTTAGAGGTGCAGAAAGTTTTCTCCCAGTTTTCATGTCAAACATGGTTGTTTCTCTTTCGACATCAGATGGTGCAAAGTGGAGTTCATACACCTATGTATGCAAAAGAAATATTGAGAATATGTACAAAAAAACCTCTGATGAATGATAAACACTAAAACCAAATACCAAGAATACTGTTCACCATTCACTAAACAAATTTATTCAGAACTGAAGACTTTTTTTCCTTAGAAAATAAAAGATATAATTGTGTTCAAAATAATTCTATGATCAATATATTTTTTACGATTTCAATAAAAGTCCATGGTTGAAGGAATGAATTCTCCCAAGGAGTGCACCTAGTTATTCTACCAGTAAGCTAGTTTTTCTCAATATTTCTAGCCCTTCGTTTATCATATATAGTTCACCTTGAAAGTTAATGCTACCATCTAATATCATTACACTGCTAATATTAACCATAAAGTGCTATTGGTAATGCAAAAATGTAATAATGTAATAAATATAAGGTAATAAAGTAAAATAAAATGCGAAAAATCACACTAAGCTGAAAATCGTTATGAATGAATGTTTAAAGGTTTGAAATATTTCAGTCCAGAAATTGAGCCTGTAAACAACTCCAGTAATAAGTTTATTATTTCAGATAATTTCCTCTTACTGTGATTTTTAGTTTATTGGGTATAAATTTGCTTATATATAGACAGCAGCCAGGGGCGTAGCGAAGGACTATGGTTGGGGAGGGGGGTAGAAATCAAAAATTTTTCCAACTGAGCAAACTTACTTATATTTTTGCTCCGTGTGGGGGGTAGGGGTTTGAGGCAATTTTCATAACTCTCCTTCCAATTTTGCCAACTAACCATAATTTCGCAGAAATAATTCCAAATTTTACATCTCGTCTGAATTGTAGCAAGTCAGTGTGAATTATCCCTTGATTTGCCCAACTCTCCTTAATTTCACAAAACTAATCCCAATCTTTATATCTCTCCTAAATTTGCCAAATCACTTCAAACTTCTCAAACTCCCAAAGATTTTGCCAAGTTTTCTCGATTTTAGTCAACTATCCTGAATTTCACAAACCCAATCCCAATTATCACAACTCGCCCGTATTTTCCAAGTGGATCGAATTTTGCCAATTGCCCTACATTTTGTTAAGTTTCCTCAATAATTTGTCCAACACTCCTTAATTTCACAAAACAAATCTCAATTTTCACAACTCGCCTATATTTTACCAAGTGGATTCGAATTTTGCGAATTACTCTAAATTTTGCCAACTCGCCGTAATTTTACAGAAAAAATCGCAATTTTTACATCTTCCCTGAATTTGCCAAGTCACTTCGAATTTTATCAACTCTCCTTAATTGCACAACATGCACAATTTTCACAACTCCCATGTATTTTACCAAGTGGCTTCGAATTTTGCCAACTCTCCTAGATTTTGCCAAGAGTTCTTGGTTTTCCCAACTCTCCTTAATTTCACAAAACCAATCCCAATTTTTACAACTCTCCTTAATTTCACAAAACCAATCCCAATTTTTACAACTCACCTGTACTTTTCCAAGTGGTTTCCAGTTTTGCCAACTTCCCTAGATTTTTGCCAAGTTTTCTCGATTTTGTCAACTCTCCTTAATTTCACAAAAACAATCCCAATTTTCACAAATCGCCGGTATTTTACCAAGTGGATTCGAATTTTGCCAACTGCCCCAGATTTTGCCATCTCGCCACAATTTTACAGAAAAAAAATCCCAATTTTACATCACACCCAATTTTCGCAAAGCAACTCTGAATTTTGCCAACTCTCCTAAATATTGCGAAGTTGCCTCGATTTTGCCAACAAGCCATAATTTTACAGAAAAAAGATTGCAATTTTTACATCTCACCTGAATTTTGTCAACTCTCCACGATTTTGCCAAGTCACTCCCAACTTTGCCAACTGCCCTTAGATTTTGCCAACTCTCCTAGATTTTGTTAATTCGCCATAATTTTACAAAAAAATTCAAATTTTTACCTCTCACCTGAATTTTGCCACCTTCCCACGATTTTACCAAGTCACTCCGAATTTTGCCAACTGTCCCTAGATTTTGTCAACTCCCCAAAGATTTGCTAACTCGCCATAATTTTACAGAAAAAATCCTAATTTTTACATCTTACCTGAATTTTGCCAACTCCCCACGATTTTGTCGTCACTCCGAATTTTGCCAACTCCCCAAGCTTTTGCCAAGTTGTCCCGATTTTGCCAACTCCCCAAGATTTTACCAAGTCACTCCGAATTTTGCCAATTTCCTAAGATTTTGCCAAGTTGTCCCGATTTTGCCAACTCACCTGTATTTTACTAAGTGGCTTCGAATTTTGCCAACTGCTCTAAATTTTGCCATCTCTCCATTTTCGAAACTGCCTTAGATTTGCCAAGTTTCCTCGATTTTGACAACTCCACTTAATTTTCGAAAAAAAATTACAAATTTTCACAACTCACCTAGATTTTACGAAGTCGCTTCGAATTTTGCCAACTCCGAGTTACTTTGGGGGGGAGTCTCCCCCCTCCCCCCATGTGTACGCCCCTGACAGCAGCTGGTATTATATTAATGCTTAAAGGTATTAGAAATTGATTGGTCAGGAAATTTACTGTTGTCGACAGTTTCTACAATAAACTTTTACCATTACATATCAGTGAAATCAAAATACCTCAAATTTTTATGTGATAATTTTTCTGACTCCTTCAACTGTAAAATCCAAACCAGTGGTCAGTACAGAGGATAAACTTTGAAGTTTACTTGAAAACAATATTGTATGCATTTGTGGTATTTAATATATTTATATTCACATAATAGATGAAGTGACAGATATCCCCTCAAATATTCTCTAATATGATTATGGAATGCATTTCTAACAAAATTAAAACAAAAGCTGCAGCCATATGCAATAAAGATATGACAGTAAACTGTTATACCTTTATTATAATACACCTTACTTATCTCATTTTACAATGAGAGTGATTGGAAATATATGCACTTTTAATTACTCCTTTCAAAGTAAAAAAATTCTTTAACTTTGCTATTAAATCCTTTTTCAAAATACCTTTTCATTTATTAATCCATATGTACGCTAGTTTTAGCCCACCCATTCTTTAATATCCACTGCACCTTGACCTGATTTCAGAGATATAATTATGTAGATTAATTTCTTAATAAAGCTTCATACCTTTATTATCATATAGCTGATGTGTGAGGAAGAAAGACTTCAGCAGGAAAACAATACATATTCACAAATTCATCTCTAGACTTTAAACCAGGGTCCAATTTGTATCCAAGTATACTAGAAACAACATCAAAATAATTTCTAATTCTTCTGCAGAGATTTTGTATTTAAAATAGGTTTTCCTATGCATGACCATCTTGAGGCATGGGTACACTGGGCAGTTGCCTAGGGGCCCCACGATTCTAAATTTCGCAAAGGTTTGTGTTGATTAATTCTCGCTCTATAGCATGTTTTTTACGTTTAAACATCGATTTTGTCAAAACTAACAATAAATCTATAGGCTTAATTTTATTGATCGTTTACATTTTTATTTCGGTAGATGGGTGGGTAGGGGCCACAGTGCATTGCTTTGCCCAGGGGCCTACAACACTGTTAAGATGGCACTGTTCCTATAATCTTGCCTTTGGCTCATATATGTATTTCAAGTTTAGCAGTATCATCATATTAGCTTATACGAGAGATATAATTAAACTCTATGGATATATAAATATAGTGATATAACATTAGACCCTGAAACTATCCCAACAAAAGTATCAATTTCTTAACCTACTGCTGTAATCTATTAAATAGAAAGCCTGGTCACTGTGAAATATTCTTTTCTAGTTAAGTATTTTCACGTGTACATTCGACAGTTTTCATTCCAGCATATTAGGTTTCTTACATAATAAAAATAACGTCATATTAATCCATACAAGATCAATGATATTATATATAACTATGCATATTATGCAAACGTAATATACAATAGTTAAAACGATAGTTTTCACTTTAGAAGTTCATAAATACGACAACAGATATTAATAAAGAATAAACTTCTTCTTACCTTGGATAGAAATTTTGCCTTGCTATTGAATGAATCCATTTCTGTCACAAAATTATCAAATCTTCTGGAAATTTAAAAACTGAGAATTTCTTTTCCCCGTCGTAATTGTTCCTGTACTGAGGAACGACGATGGCATTTCGCCAAACATTTCTTTAATTTAATAACGAAAATACTCTGTGCACAAATCAAATCAAACGCAGCAAAACTCCCTGAACACTGACTATAGCAAGATGGTTGCACACACACACACTGTTAGAATACCGCGTTCCCCTAGATTAGCCTAGGTCGACTAGAAATGAGGTCATCAGAATCGCTTCAGCGACTGGTATGGCTTTCTCTAGGTGGTGTTGGCCTAGTGCTTTACCGACTGAGTCACTCCTGCTCCCTAGACTTGGAGAAGTTGAATATCATGCCACCACCAATGGCATCCAGTTTCATAATCTGCTGAATACGAAACAAAATTCTGAGAGTTTCTTTGCATTTTGTACACTCAGTAGTACTTTAGTTACCTAATTAATTAATAGAATATAGCACTTCAAAATAGGGGTATTCTTTCTTTTTTAATGACTCTTTAAAGCAGCCGTTCAGCACAAAGATCTGACAGGAGCCTTTCAATGTAACACATCCTGAAGAAACTTTGTGAGGAAGGCGAGATCTCAACAAATTGTTCGAACTCAGGCCCGGATCTAGAATAAAATCGAGGGAGGGAGGGTAAGAAACACAACTGAACCCGAAAAATGTAAAAGTGGAGTAGATGGGCGGGCAAGAAACACAACTGAAACCCGAAAAATATGAAAGGTGGGGGGGCAAGAAACACAAAACCCAAAAAAATGTAAAGATGGGGGAGGGAGTCAAGAAACACAAACGAACCCGAAAATGTAAATGATGGGGGAGGGGCTTCAAGAGACTGGATTTCCAATGCAGTATAACTTTCGACCCTCCTTTTTACGTCTTTAAAAGAATTCTTGAAAATGCATTAAATAAATTAAGTTTAATAATTTTTCGCCTTTTTTATCCTTACTAGAATTTTGAATGGGAGAAGCATAGTCTTTTGCCTCCCCCCCCCCCTTAGATCCTGCTCTGGTTGAACTTATAGCATGAATTATATTCGTTGATTAATATTTTGTTTTCGAAATCAACTAGCCATTGATTCATCTTTAAGCGATCCTTCCATATATAGAAATAAAGTTATTTTTATATGCGAGTACATCTTATTTTCGAGTAGATATAATAAATTGTTTCATTTTTCACAGTACTTATTTATCTATATATACCATGCATTTTATTTCATCTACAGTAGAAGAAAATCTTCCTGGTTGTCGTGATGCTCTTATGAATAACGACGTTAAGGTCTGTGCTAAAGACTTATATAGCTATATTACAGATGAATCAACTATTCCTGACCATACCTTAACAGTGATAAAGTGAGTTAAAAATTTCAATCATATTAACTTATGACATTAATACTGTATTACATAAGTTCCAAATATTAAGATTCGGTATAAAAGTACATTCCACTCTATGCTTCTACGTTTAATCACCAAAGGCCAAACAAGTTTTTTAAAATTCCTAACGTTATAAAATTTGGAATAACCTAGATGTAAAGATCAGAAGCCCGCGATCCTCGGACCAAGGAAATATCGAGAAGCCGATCAACTGCCGGATGTGGAATTGACACATAAATGGGATGGGGGAAAGGGAGTTCAGTTGAGATTTATCTCAACAAAATTCATCGCCCTGCCCAGGTTCAGTAGGGGACACCAATGGACTTGGAAAGGCCGCCTTCCGTCGGATGAGACGTTAAGCCGTGGTCCGTGCGCTGGAAAGCCATACCATGAGCACGTTAAAAACACGCTAGATGGTCTTGACGGGAGGCTACCAGCTGTCTCCTAACAATTGTCCGGTGGATTCCATCCCCCCGACCTTCTCTGAGCCTTTGGGGTTTTGTGACCTGGCCATTTAGCCCGTTATACGCAAAAAAGAGCCTCTCGTGGGTGAAACAACCCAACACAGCCCCACGAAACTTCAGACCGCAAGAGTTTTTACCTCCCCAGTTGAAACAAGATTTGACTCAGTCAGCAGCGTGCCAAGTTCTTAATCTGTAGTTCCCAGATTCGAGTTCCAACTGGATCTGCGTTGACGATTTTCTTCTGTAGTCATTAAGAAAGGGGATACCTTTGTCTTTCAAGGGCCATATCAGACATTAAGTCATGCACTTGCTCGTTGAAGAACGTGTTGTATGTCATTGAACGAGATCTCTTTTTTCAAATATTACTGAGACAATGGGATCCTTGTACTGGCCATTTAGTCTATTATGTGCAAAAAAAGTGCCCCTTAGACGTAAAACTAAATCCAACTCAACTCTCCAAGCGGACAGTGTGACATGAAAGAGGGAAATAAAATGAGAAAGATTGCATGTAATAAAAGCAACGATTCCCAACTTTTCTTCTTTTCGCGTACCATCAAATACCTAACAATTTTTTATTTCTTGTACCAGTAACTTACAAAACGCTATTTTACTAACGAAAAAATCATTTTCAATCAAGCTATATGAATAGCATCGGTAATATTGAAAAATGATTTATTTTCTTGCATTTATCATGCTATAATATTCTGCAAATCCATTTGTGAATGAATGCTGGCAGTAAACTCGCTACCCATAGTTGGCTGGAGTAAGACAAAAAAAACTGTTATCGAACAAATTGAATGTTACTTTATTTTCAACATTTCTTGCAATCATCTTGAAAGCTCGAGTATTTCCTAGGTTCTTCTCTGTTCAAATATTGCAAATAGAGAGAAATGAACATTCAATTTGTGCGATAATAGTTTTTCGATAACAGTTCGATAACAGTCAAATAAATATTGAAAGTTTTTTAGTTATGTGAAAGGAATGAAAAACAGCCTAAAATATTTTATAGCTTCCTAATTTAATAAGGTGGCTTAAAAAAATTTATGGGTATTGGAACTAACGGATCAGAACTTACAATCGAAAGATTTCAATTTTCTTCAAAGATTTCGCAAATTATACCATCGAACTTTTGTACCATATAACGATTTTGTGGGAGTGTAAATCTTCGTCTCATTGAAGATAGAAATGTCTCATATATATTTCGCATTCACTATGCCTTGCTACTTTCCTTCGATTAATAGAAAAATCAAGAATTCACATCTAAACCTATAGAAACATCGTTTTTACTTCTTATTCCGACAAGAAAAATAACATTGTTTCGTGCTAAAAAAAAGACGCTGTTTTAGCCTCAAGCATAACACTAAGACTAAAAAATAACGCTGTTGAAAAATAACGCTTTAAATCCTGGAAAATAACTCTTATAGGCTCAACATAATAATGTTTCAGCCTGAAAAATAGCGCTGCTTTAATCTCAAAAATGAGTTTGGGTTATTTACCTCTGAGCGGCACTTTTTTGCACACAATGGAGTAGTGTCCCAGGATAGTTCCCCTTTGCACAGTGCTTTCCCCTATGACGTCATCGACCACTTCCTCTTACGTAACTGACCACGCCCCTTATTAATATTCATAATTAATAATTAATAATAAATAATTCGTGATTAATAACAAACCCTGGTTGACCCATTAAACCCCTCTTTGTTAAAAATTCCTCACCCTTTATTAAAAAAAACCGTGGCGCCATCTAGTGTATATTATGAGTACTATATTTAGAAAAGCCGTCTAATTTAACTGAAATTATTCCCAATTTTCACTCCCCCTCATTAAAAAAACCCTTATTAAAAGTTCCGCCCCCTTTATTAAAAGCCCTATCAAAACTGTCCCCTGGTTGACTCAACTGTATTTTTTAATATCCCCTCTTTGAAGACCCCATGATTGACCCACCTGTATTTTTTAATTCCCCCTCTTTAAAGACCCCATGATTGACCCACCTGCATTTTTTAATCCCCCTTTATTAAACTCCCCCTCACCGATCACAAACTCCCGAATAAGTCCCTTGGTTTTTGCAAAGAACAATTAAACTTTCGGCGGCGTCCCCTCTCAGAATGGCTGATGCAATTGTCAAAAATAATTAGAGAGTCCCATATTTTGTGAATTCTAAGTCCTGCAATGTACACGTAGCAACAAGTGTGCAGAACGCTTAACACCGGTCTCTTCTAATTGGAGGGGTCAAGAGGTGACTGGAGATCAAACTGCCGATGCATACTAACCATTCAACAATATTTGCATTTGTGCTGATAAGGTCCGAATTCCTATTTTAATATCTACAAGCTTTAAACTTGCAGAGTCCGTGACATGAGTCTCTTCTTATTGGCGGGGTCAAGGGTGATTGCAGACTGAACAGTCAATGCGCGCTAACCGCTCCGCAGTATTTGCATTTGTTTCTGATAAGATCTGAATTCGCATTTTAATATCTACAAGCTTTAACCTAGCCAGAACGAGTGACAGGGGTCGATTCTTATCGTTACAATGTCAAATGGTGACTGGAGATCGAATTGCCGATGCACGATTTCTTCACCACAATATTTTCATTTACTGCTGATAAACGATTTTCTTCATTAAAAATAGAAGCTAAGTAAATAATTCGGATACCACTTTACTCTCAATGTTTACTTCAAACGTATCTTTCCCATGAGGGGTTTATCAGATAACGGTAAAGGTCAGTGTTTTGCTCGACCTTGTTCATGTCAAAAGATGTATCTTGACCCCCATGGGCGTTTATAAGATAACATTTGAGAGTATATAAGCCCGTACGCAACCCCCCCACCACCACCACATCATTCCTTGCTGGTAATCCGTAGTGTGCTGATCGTAAGAATTTTGAAGCTATTTCATCTTTGCTTGCTGCTAGTCAGAAGTTTGCTATTAGTTTGCCTTTAGAAGTCTGCTATTAGTTTGCCTTTAGAAGTCTGCTGTTGCAAGGTATCCAATGTACCTGCATTTAATGCTAGTGAGATGACTGTAGATAACCCCACCATTGCCTTTGATCGCTTGCTCTTACAAGGGAACTGGCTGGAAGCGGCTGCAAAACGCCCGTCGACTGTCGAATGTCCGAAGGCAAAACGACCCTGTTTGACACCTCTCCAGCGTGGGGGAAAAGCTATCCACACCGCATGCCGTGTATCCTCTACTGCAGGATGGACGAATCCTGGTTATATCCCTGCTCACCCATTGGACACTTCACCAACAGGGCCTTCGTCACGCACTACTGACAAGGACGTCGCCTCGCAGCCGTGTTTCATTGCTCCTGCTGTGAGATCTCCTGTTGTTGTTACACCTCATTACACAATCACCAACGTGAGGAACTTTAACTCAATGAAGTTCAAGACACAATTCGTGACAACAAGCGTTCAACTTGGTGGCATGGAGAATGTGGAAGCCCACAACTTCTTCTCTGTGTTCCGTTCCATGCACAAAAAATACTCAGTGACATCGTACCAGAAGGAAATTATAGTCATGTGCATCTTTGCTTCCGTTCTTCGGTCTTGAAAAACGCTGTAAATTTAAGCCTGATACGGTGTAACAAGCTGACAGCAGAACGTTTCATGACAGTGCTGGACCACATAATACAATCTAACGAGGGACTCGGGAGTCAGAGCAACCTCGAGTTCGATTTCGTCTGCATTAACCTTGAGCACCAAGGCAGTGGATGTACGGGACCTGAGACATACTCCCTCGCAGATGTGCTATCGTTAATTAATAACAAGCAATCAGTCGTGAGAATCATCAATACAGATTCAATTTGTCTCGCAAGAGCTCTCATTGTGGCGCGTGAGTTATGCTTGAAAAACAGAGGGTTGCCGAACCAGTATGCAGTAATCAGGGATTATCGCCTCCAACTGCAGACGATGGAGGCGCATCAACTTCACCTTGACGCCGGTGTTCCCATTGCCCCCTGCGCCATTCCGTAAGTGCGACTCTTTCAAACACATTTGGCATCACAATTTCGCTTTGTTGTTTATTCAGCAGATGGCGGATTCCCCCCCCCCTAATTTTTATCGGACCCAAAGCCGAGGACAACCTCTATTTGTTATATAACCAAAGACATTTTGATGTTATAACAAAACCTGCTGGATTTTTCGGGAGTAATAAATTCTCCCCGAAATGCTTAAAATCATATAATCATGGTCACGTGTGCAAGGACACCTGTAATCGTTGCCTTACAGCTGAAGTGCTGCACACTGGAGAACCGCTGCTCTGCACGGTGTGCTGTATGAATTTGCGTAGTGCAGATTGCTTCCAAGCTCACTTGGTGAAAACTTGCCAGTCAAGACATCGCTGTGTAAAATGCGTGGATATTTACGACCCACAAAAACGTCACATCTGCAGGAGTGACAAACCTAAATTTGTGGAGCCCTATAAAATTGATCTCATCGAACAAAGTTACCTGTACTTTGACGTGGAAACCGTGCAGCTTCACGACAGCCTACTGAAGCCCATTCTGTGTGTCGTAACGTACAAGGTGAAGGTCAACTGGGTCTACGCCTCGTTCCCGGATGTGGACGCCTTCATGAACTGGCTTTTAGCCGAAGAACGTCCTGGGGTTCAGCAGTTCAAGGACACTACCATTCCAGCACACAATTTGAAAGGTTTTGATGGAACCTTTGTGATTAGCTACCTGTATAGGCGTTTTCTGAAACCTGATCTCGTTTTCGACGGATCGAAAACGCTAGGCATCTTTTTACCAGGACTGAAATTACGATTCATTGACACTTTATTCTTCATTCAAGCTCCTCTTCGTTCCTTCACTAAAACATTCAGTGTGGAGAGAGCGAAAGGTTTTTCCCCCTTCAAATTTGTGAAGGAGGAAAATTTACAATACGTACGTGTCATTCAGGATCGTAAATATTTTCAGCCCGAGGATATGCAGTCTTCAATATTGGCGGAATTTGACGAATGGTATGCGACCGCTAGACTCCAACCCTGGGACTTTGAACAGCAGCTTCTGTTCTACTGCAAGGCCGACACCGAGTTGCTGCACTGTGGAGCTCAAGCTTTCCAGGAGGAGTTTTTAAACCTCACAGGTGTGGACCCCTTCGCACGTGACCTCATGATTGCCGGCGCTTGCCTACGCATTTTTCATGGGAAGTTCCTTGAGAAGAATACACTCGGCATGTGCCCACCTCAAGGGAACTCGGCGAGTAATGACCGGTAATCGATAAAGGCCCTCGCCTGGCTGGAGTACAAGGCCTCCAAGGACAACATCGAAATTCAAATGGCACAATCCCCCAAAGGTGAGTACAAGGTAACCCAGTACAAACTGGATGACGCCTTCATGAACTGGCTTTTAGCCGAAGAACGTCCTGGGGTTCAGCAGTTCAAGGACACTACCATTCTAGCACACAATTTGAAAGGTTTTGATGGAACCTTTGTGATTAGCTACCTGTATAGGCGTTTTCTGAAACCTGATCTCGTTTTCGACGGATCGAAAACGCTAGGCATCTTTTTACCAGGACTGAAATTACGATTCATTGACACTTTATTCTTCTTTCAAGCTCCTCTTCGTTCCTTCACTAAAACATTCAGTGTGGAGAGAGCGAAAGGTTTTTCCCCCTTCAAATTTGTGAAGGAGGAAAATTTACAATACGTACGTGTCATTCAGGATCGTAAATATTTTCAGCCCGAGGATATGCAGTCTTCAATATTGGCGGAATTTGACGAATGGTATGCGACCGCTAGACTCCAACCCTGGGACTTTGAACAGCAGCTTCTGTTCTACTGCAAGGCCGACACCGAGTTGCTGCACTGTGGAGCTCAAGCTTTCCAGGAGGAGTTTTTAAACCTCACAGGTGTGGACCCCTTCGCACGTGACCTCATGATTGCCGGCGCTTGCCTACGCATTTTTCATGGGAAGTTCCTTGAGAAGAATACACTCGGCATGTGCCCACCTCAAGGGAACTCGGCGAGTAATGACCGGTAATCGATAAAGGCCCTCGCCTGGCTGGAGTACAAGGCCTCCAAGGACAACATCGAAATTCAAATGGCACAATCCCCCGAAGGTGAGTACAAGGTAACCCAGTACAAACTGGATGGTGTGTGTCACAGCACACGTACCTATTATGAGTATTTAGGGTGTTTTTTTCCATCATTGTTTAAAATGTTTCAAACCTGACAAAATGGACAATCGTTGGAAAAAACCCTTTGGCTTACTGAACACCCGAACCTTAGACCGCCTTGAAAGATTAAAATTTCTGATGGACGGCTACACCTGTAAGATCAGGTGGGAGCACGAGTTCGAAGAAATAATGCGTGAAAATCAACCTCTCGCATTAATTTACAAAAACATAGAACCCATTAGGCGAATAGGTGCTCGTGATTATCTCTACGGGGGCGTGTGGAGGTGTTTTCCATTTTTGCCTCAGTGGATCAAGATGTGCCCTTAATTATGTAGACTATAACTATATATATATCATTATGTGTGTAAGAAAGCTCCTTTTGGCAAAGGCCACCCAATACGTCTCACAAGTGATTTCTCCCAGGACCTGGACCATTATTTCGGAATTGCACATGCTACGTTACATCCCCCAGACGATCTGTTTATCCCTGTATTGCCTTACCAGAGCAGCGGTAAGTTCCTGTTCCTCCTCTGCAGGACCTGCACTGAAGGACAACTGGCGCCCCCCTGTCAGCATAACGTGAACCAGCGTGCGCTGACTGGTTCCTGGCCAACATTTGAAGTTTACACGGCCATGCGCGCTGGTTAAAAGCTACTGAAATTTCACGACGTGTAACATTTCAAAAACGTCTTACAATACGACCCTGTAACAAAAAAAGGAGGTGTCTATGCAGGGTACGATACTTTTCTTAGTTTAAAGCAGCGTTACTCTGGCTTCCCTCCTAATGTCCAAACTGACAGGGAAAAAGAGGAGTTCTGTGAAGCTTTTTACCAAGCAGAGGGGTTTCGGAACCTGCCATCAGAGGTCGTTAAAAATACTCTCAAGTGGACTCTCTCGAAGGTCTGACTTAATTCCTCCTGGGGGAAGCACGCTCAGAACATGGATCGAACTTAGACCACCATCGTGAGCTGTCCGGTTAAATATATGGATCTTTTAACAGATGTGTATGTTTAACATACCTCATTGTGACAGATGTTGTGCCTATCAGTGACCAGACTGTGTTGGTGACACACAAACCTGATGTGGACGCTACACATGCTAACACACGTAGCAGCTTAATTCTGGCCGCAATGGTGACGAGTCATGCACGTCTGAAACTTTACGAATTGATTTCCAAACTTGTTCCACGTGCTCTCTATTCAGACACAGACTCTGTGATTTTCTCAACAACGTCCAGCAATAGCTACATTCCTGATCAGAATCCCTTTCTCGGCGGACTTGTTGACGAGATAACAAGTAAATACGGAAGTGATGTGTGCATAACGGATTACGTCAGTGCAGGGGCGAAGAGTTACGCCCTCTGTCTGAGCAAAGGGGACGAGATTCTACGCTACAAGGGTATGTCGTTAACCAAGAAAAACCGTGAAGAATACAATTAGTGAAACACAACAGTGAAAAGTACAATTTTCAACTGTTGAAATCTATGGTGTTAGAACAGTCCCCATCCAGTGAGACTTTCGAAGTCCCGTTTAATGTAATCCGTAATAAAGTGGATGCGGCACTCATTAACAGACCTATGGTGTAGCATTTCAAGCCGAATCTTGATAAACGGTATCTCCTCACCCCCCCCCCCCCCGGCTCAACTGTTTCATTCCCTTACGGACACAGTGACCTGGAGTTAGACAATCTTATTGATCTCATGGATGTATAAATAATTTTTAAATATAATGTAGTTTCAGTTATTTTTCTATGATTTATTGAAATATGTGTTTTGTTATCGCTAGCCTTCCTATTGAGCGATGACGATTTTTCTAAGTCCAGCGCCGCGAGGCTCAGAGTGCTAAGCCAATGATAGCGCTTGGATCTGCTCTGTACTTTGCAGGAAGAATGACAGCTCTGTGCGTTGGCATGGTGGAGCACCTTCTATCGGGCTGCCGTCCTTTGCCACTTGAGCGTTCTTCACCAAATGGAGGGGATGATGGAATATTTTGAAGGCATTCTATCTCTTTTACAGTATAGTGGGGTGAATTGTGAATATTTTTTATATTAGCAAGTGATTGAAATTTTTTATACCAGTAACTGTTTTTATACGGTTATAATTTTTGAAATTGTCAGACTAATGTCTTATAATTTCTGCATTGAAATGTTTTTAAGCTTTCAATAATTTAATCATCGATTTTTTTTTTATATCAGTACTGTTTGATTATGCATGCTGTAACGGCTTGAAATATTTTTTAATATTACATTAATAATTTATGCATTGAAACATTTCTATATCGTAATTATTTTTCTAATGGTACATGTGAATAACGCCATCACTATCTGTAGTTTGTAAATATTTTTATATCAGCGAATGATTGAATATTTTTATATTGCTATTATTGTAATAGATTGTAAATATTTTTATATCAGTACTGCCTTTATATTACTATAATTTTTGAAATTGCCAGGCTAATGTTTTATAATTTCTGCATTGAAATATTTTTTAAGTGTGTCATAAATTTTAGCTCAATAAAAATGTTTTTTGAAATAAGTCTCTTTATTTTCCAAACACTATGTGAGTTAAATGATGGAAAAATATCGACTGGGATGGGTCAACATGGTGATGTATAATACTCTTATGGTGGCGAAGGTTTGGAATGAATAACGTTTAAATATTCTATAAAAAACTTGATGTTTCAGTGGTGCCATCTGGAGACGTTGTGAAAAACTAATTCACTGAAACAACACAGAGACGTATATCAGTTTTAATTTTTTTATTGAACACTACAGATAGTACAATTTTTTAACACATTGTTTCAAAGTAATATTTTTAACAGAAGGTTTCAGGGAATACAAGTCTTGGAAATACAATTTTTAACACCACTCGTGGAAATATAATTTTTTAACAGATATCTTCAATAAGAAGTCCAGTCAATTAATTTCCTTTTCTTACGACAGATGGGGGGGATGAACAAATTCGACAATGTCGTCTCGAGGGTGACCATAAGTCTCTGATATTTTCTGTCTATGCAGAAGTACTGATAATATTTGCTGTCTGGAGAGTGGAATGTCGACTTCTACCTCGTGTGGTGCTTCAAGTTGTCTGTTAAATATCAGGTAATTTTTCAACACAGCCAGGAACTTTTCAGTTTTATCATCAACGTCCGATTCCAGTATTTTCTTCATCTCGGTGTCTAAATCGCTCACTTTTTTTACATATGCGGCGTCTTTCCACAGCCTTGACCGAAATCATTTTCGAAATATCGAACCCAACAGAGGTAATGCCGCTGTGGGGAGGGGGAACAAAAATCCTAACCCCCTTTGCAAGAGGTGTTTCTTGAGCAAGAGGATGGGCAGAAAGCTTTGCAAGAGGATGGACAGAAGCACGTTTGTAGGCTAAACTTCTTATGACAATCTTCTGCTTTCACAAATTCTTTAATACTCTACGAGAAACGGGTATGTTGCCTTTTAAGAAATTAGCACACACTTCACATAGAGCATACATCTGAGGGTCGGAGATGTGCTTCAACAGAGCTGCACGTTGCTTTCCCCCAAGTTTTGGAAACACTGTAGGAACAGACCTTGGGATTTAACTTTCATTTGGGACATAGAGTATCGCAGGATCTTCAGAAGGGAGAATCTGCACGGAGTCGCTCTCAGTCCAACGTCTGGGATGAAGGTCCACGCACAAATAACTACAGGGAGGTTGTGTAGCTAGTCTATAAGCGTCAGTCAGGAGTTTGGAATGATGTGGAAACACTTGTCTTGCCAGATGCGTTATTTTGAAGCGTCCCAACAGTTGAGAAGTAAAAACATATAGTGCGCATTGAGGGATATAGTCCTTGAATGTCTTCCCTTTAAAAACAGATTTTGCAAGATCAGGACAATCGTGATATTTTTATCATGACCACCTCGAATGAACAGTTGAAATATGCGTTCGCTGGCTACAGACTGTTCCATCAAGTCGTCCAGCACCAAAAGCGTGGATCTGAGGGGGTCAAATTCCAGATCTAAAGGCAATCCATCGTAAAATTCCACAGTTTTCTTAAAGGGCTCAAAGGCAGGTTGCCACTCCCCATAGCAGTAAACGCCGCGTTGGGGTGGGGGGTCGAACACTTGAGTGGCTTCTTTGATGAGTTTCAGAGTGAAAGTCGTTTTTCCACACTAAGAAGGAACGGCAATTAAAATATTTGAAGGAGTTCGAAGAGCCATCGTACCACCATTCAGTTGTTAAAGTTGGCTCGACACGTGTAATCGTAGTGCAATACTATGGGAAGAGTCGAACTGCTCGCTCTTTTAAACAGGAAATACAGACAGTGAGCATCGCAAGTGTCTCCCATAGGGTCCTGCAGAGGTATCGAGGGATGTAACACGTGACGTATGCCTAGCCGACTGTAGTATTCTTGCATGGCGACATCGTGACTTGTCCCCAGGGGGTTAAAGTGATCCACGTGCATTCCTTTCTTGTAAACAGCTATCCAGTGTATTCCAGACAGGGATGACGGATCGGTATTGTAGATAAACAATGCTTCTGACCAATCGATTCTGCGAGGTGGTCTGTCACGTGGGAACACACCTAGACTTGTAGGTAACATCGAGAGGATGGATTCTAACTGATAGGTATTCATGAGCTGTAGTCAAACAGGATTTTACGATTCAATGGGATTTCCAGCAGATTCTGGTATTCTGCATACAGGATCACAGTGACTGATATGGGTAGTGGCCTGGCAAACTTTAATTCGACTCTCACACTACCGCTCTTTATTAAAGAAAACACTTGATTACATTCACGTTGCTCGGGGGTCAATTGGAATCCAAACAGTGTAAAACCCTCTCCATAGGCTTTTCACGATAAGTGAATACCACTATTGGATTTCCAGGCATCCACAGCTTCCAATAATCCTTGGTAACATCGGAGATAACGTCCATTCGCAAAGTTGGAGGTGTAGGACTACTGTTCACTGTCAATGTGAAGGCTGATGTAGTTTAAGTCATTTCGACTTTGGATTTGAAGTTCGAATTTGGAAATTGAAGGGATTTTTTTCGTACGATCCATTCAGACTGGTACTTTCCACTATACTCAGCACCAGACATACAGGTAGTTGCCCGAGAAATAAATTGTCACGTTTCACACTACATCAGACTGGCTGCGATGGAGAACATGCGTAAATCCGTTCTGCGTAGGGGGTACTTGGCACTCTCAGAACCCAGTAGGCGAGTGTGTGCAAGGATGACACTGGAAGTGGGTTTGACTTTGCACACGAAAAATTCTGCTTCGTGAATCTGCACTTTGCAGCAGGGTGCCACTTCACCTGTCACGAGACAGAATTCGGGCTTGGACCTTAACAAACTCAGCCTCAGATTGACCTGATTGAGTAGATAACGTTCTAGATTTAACAGGTCGGCATGAATCCACAAGATGAGTTCGATACCTGTTGACTTTACGTACCCCTTGCGCTGATGCAATCTCTCGTTCTCGCCACTGGTCAGTTCCATTTTACCAGGCGTGTCAAGGTACCAGAGTGACGTACCAAGCTGACTTCATGTGGCATCGGTACCGTAATTCAATAGAGTCTCCAGATATGCCCCGTAGGGGTACAGGGTGTGAGAAGCACTCACTAGGTGATCGTTGACGAAGACGTCTACTTGACTGAAGAGGGCATGGAAGAAATGATTGCAGGGGCAATCCGTTCTGACAGGGTGTACCGTCGGATTTCACAATTTTCAAGATGAGGCGCAGGCAGCAAAGGGATAGATCAATGTAATCATCTGTTCCTTTCATGATGAATTCAAGTGGTGCATTACCTTCAAGCGAAGCCTCAGGTAAATAATTGACATAGCAGCCTCTTTCCAGTTTTGAGACAGTGGGGGGGACCAGAAACAGGTCTGGTTCAGAACTGGCACAATCGCCAGAATCAGCCTGAATTTTCTGAATGCTCATGATGAAAACACATCCTTCACAGTACAGATTCTCTTCACTTTATGAGCACTAGGATGATGATGGCGGCGTTTTATCCCTTTTCCTCCCTGCAGCTTGGAACTGGTAAGTTGCAATAGGTCTACACCGGCTTCACGGAACCTTGCTTTGGCAGCCATTTTGAAGTTTTGCCCTTGGGCCATCTCTGAAACGAACTGTAGCCCACCCTTATGTAGGGTGGCCAGCGCCGCTCATATGAGAGGGCTGATGAAACGTCCAATAGTGGCAAAGATGCTAACGAGCCCATCACATCTCTGATAACAAGGACCCTGCCCAATTAGTTATGCAATGGGACCCTGCCCCATTGCATAACTAACACACCCTGCCCCATTTGGCTCTTGTAGTAGCGCACATAGGTGTCTGCAGAAGGGGGAACGAATTTAATCCTCATGATAAAAATGTCACTTGACTAAAACTTTACCAAATTTAAAATGCAACGGTTCTCCTGTAGGTACGAAGGAAGATTCTCACACTCTTGAAACTGTTTCTTGCCAGGGGGTAGTAATCAGTTGTTGATACACTGTAACGATGGCTTCATTATTACTGGTTCTGATGGCAGGATTCACAACATGCAACAGTTCACCATGAGTATCACCTAACAACTGAGGAGCAATCAGGTCTGAATACAAATAAATATGGTACATTCCTCTGTTCATATCGATGGGGTAGTCACTAACGGCTTTATTAAGTGGAATATCTAAATTAGTGATTCCTAGCATGTCTCCTAATCCGGGGTAGGAATGAGTAAATATAATGAAATGCAACTTGTCTGTATCCATCAATACGGTGTGATCTGCCTGTTGCTTGAAACGGTAAGCTTTTCTCAACTTGTAGGGTAACACCTGGTTCATTGCGTCGAATAATGATTCAGCAGTTTTGTATAGTCCGTGGGGCATATTTCGTTCGTGGAAACTATCTGGTAGAATCATGTAGAAATAACAGTCATCATCTATATTGAATGTTGCAGTATTGCAAAGTTTGCTAGCAAATCGTTTTAGGAAGGGTTTGTCAACTTCTCCCTCACCGACACACAGAAGGCTGCTGTGGTTCGTTTTAGGGAACATCAAACCATATCCCTCACTTGGTTGGAATACCCAGTAACCACCATTATATGACACCAATATTTCTTTGGGGAGCTGAGCAGAGAGGTGAGACAACAGTTCCATTCGAGTTATTTTGCGTGGTTTAAGGTTGATTTTAAAGTATTCTACAAAGGGAGCAGGACCATAATATTGATACGTGTCATTAGAACCATCCACATTACACCAGCTAATGGGTAAGTGAACTTCTGCTAACCCCACTTTCCATTTTCCCACTAGTCTTGGGGGTTGTAATAGATGAACCGTGATCTGTATTGTCACTGACTTCTTTCAAAACATTGGCCTCCTCTGCAAGGTGTTATGTTCAGTACTTTTACATTGTCCTGAAAAAGGTCTTCTTTTCTACATTGTCCTGAAAAGGGCCTTTTTTTCCCCCAAGATATTGCTGAGAGGCAGACTCTTCTGCTTCCGCTATCTCACTTTTCTGTTGTGACTGGTGTAGGGAGCCCCTTCTCTGGAGGCTAACTTCACCATATTTACAACATCTTGAAACTTGAACTTTGGGAGGAATTTTAATAAGAACTTTTGAAAAGGGGGGTTAATGGGTCAACCAGGTGGTCTTTATTAATTATGAATTATTAATTAATTATGAATTATTAAAATTAATAAGTGTGCTTTGTCAGAAGGGGGCGTGGTCGATGAGAGCTACAGAAGTGCGTTTTCGAGCTCTCGACTTTACCTCAGAGTACTTTTTTCACTGACTCTTTGGTTCAGTATTGTTCAGCATAGTCTGTAGTGGTCTTTAGTTGACTCACTACTTTCTTTGCTGACTTTCTGCTTGAGTCTTCACCTGTCTGTAGCTGCTTCCTGTTGCTGTTCAAGGGTTTGTCCAGCTGCCTTTGGTAAGTGATTTTTCTATTCTACTGTAGTTTTTTAGTTTTTTTTTCGTGCTTTTGCATTGATGCTGGGTATGATTCGTACATCCCCAGGATATAAGCGTAAGAAAGGAGGGTCTGTCAGCTCACCTGACTCTGTGCCCTCAGACCCTCCTGCAAAGTATAATGTCCCTAGAGTGTTGCGGTCCACTGTGGGAAAGACTTCCTGTGCTTTGCCTCAGTGGGCCCTGTGGACTTTCTCCAGGTAGA
Organism: Ryuthela nishihirai; assembly: GCA_038380435.1. NCBI lineage: Eukaryota > Metazoa > Arthropoda > Arachnida > Araneae > Heptathelidae > Ryuthela > Ryuthela nishihirai. The sequence continues at coordinate 32,592,518 of JAWZYU010000024.1, read as the reverse complement.
GGAGAAACTCTGTTGGTTCTCCTGACATGGTGTCTTGCCCCTCGTGCTCTCTCTCTCAGTGCCAAGGGGTAAGACTCTCTTGCGGTCTCCCTGTGCTCCTGCTGCTGGCCCCTCAGGCGTTTCTTCTGAAGGGCTGGGTCTCTCCACTTCTGCTTCTGTCTGTGGAGAGACCTCTTTCTCCTCCTGCCCTTCTCCGGCTACTTCTTCTCCCATCTACACAGTATCAACGGCCTCTGTTTTGTCTCATGGGGCCCCCGTGGTTGGTTCTGTCATTGCACCATCAACTGAAAATAACAGTGTTATAGCTGTCCCTCCCTTGGCCTGCCCTCCTTCAGGCCCCTCACGTGTTTCTTCTGAAGGGCCGGGCCTCTCCTCTACTGTGAGTGGAGAGACCTCTTCCACCAGTGGCTGTGCCCTAGCTACCTTTTCTTTCGTCAACTTGGCATCCACAGCCTCGATTTTGTCTGTTGGGGCCCCTGTGGCTGGTGCTGCTATTGCACTGTCATGCGTAAATGACAGTGTTTTGCCGAACATTCCTCTGCCAGCCCTTCCTCAGCAGACACTCCTGAGGTTGAACAGCTGCTCATCGACATTTCCAATTTGATGGATGTCGATCAGAAGCTGCCTACGGACTCTGATGACGGCTTTGTCATGATCAACCGTAAGAGAAATAGCACCAAGTCTATTCCTCTTATTGTGAGCTTGGCCTCGTCTCATCTCATGAGCTCCTACAACCCGAATCCCATCTACACAGAGACTGTGAAGATTCTCAGGACACGGATTGTGGATGCTTTTTACTTAGAGATGGGAAGCCTTCTCATCAAGGTCAGCTCGCCTGACCTTGCTGAGAAGCTTCTGTGCACCACCTCCATTCTGGGTATCCCTGTAACCGTGGATTACCCAATCTCTTACTGCCTGCCACAGGGCCTCATAGAAGGTATTGACACCTCCCTTACTGATGAGGCAATACTTGATGCCCTCTCGGATCAGAGAGTGACAGCGGTCCATCGTATGTACCGCTATCTTCCTCGGATCTCCACCTGTGCAGAGCTTCATGCTATTCTTGAGACTGTACGTTTCATCCTCAGCCTCGAGAGTGGCAACTTTGTCATCCTCTGTGACAGCAAGTCAGCCTTGGAAGCTCTCCAGAAGCGAGACAGCAAGAGCTGCATCCCTTTCCTCATCCGGAAGATCACGGAGACTTGCTCGATGGTCACTTCTGCTGGAATCACGGTCCATTTCCAGTGGATCCCTTCCCACATAGGAATACCTGGAAATGAGCTCACTGATCACACCACGAAGGAGGCACTGGAGAGTCAGAGGTGTGTAACTAATTACCCTCTCTCTCTCAGTGACTGCAAGAGTTCTGTCTCACAACTGGTGAGCCAGTTCCATCTTGCTCAGTGGCAGAAGGACAGCAGTTGTTCCTCATTCAGGTACCTGGTTGAATCTTCTCTCACTGCTCCTAACCTCAGTAATCTCCTCAGATCTGAGGAGACCCTCCTTCATCATCTCCGAGTTGGTGTCATCTACAGCAACTCTATTCTGCACACACTTGGCAGCGTTTACAGTCCAGACTGTGCCACTTGCAGCACACCTGAGACTGTATCCCACGTTCTGCTCAACTGCTCCCGCTATAATGCCCAAAGAGATACTTTGTTCCAGGAGCATAATGCTGTAGGAACCACTGACTACTCCATCACCTCCCTCCTCGGCAACAACCACAGTGCGAAGCTGCAACATGCATGCTTCCGTATTGTCACTGACTTCTTTCAGAACATTGGCCTCCTCTGCAAGGTATAATGTTCAGTACCTTTACATTGTCCTGAAAAGGGCCTTTTTTTTCCAAGAGATTGCTGAGAGGCAGATTCTTCTGTATCCACTACCTCACTTTTCCGTTGTGACTGGTGTAGGGAGCCCCTTCTCTGGAGCCTAATTTCACCATATTTACAACACCTTGAAACTTGGGAGGAATTTTAATAAAGGGGTGGAACTTTTGAAAAGGGGGTTAATGGGTCAACCAGGTGGTCTTTATTAATTATGAATTATTAATTAATTATTAATTATTAATTATTAATATTAATAAGTGTGCCTGGTCGGAAGGGGGCGTGGTCTATTACGTAAGAGGCGTGGTCGGAAGGGGGCGTGGTTTATTACGTAAGAGGCGTGGTCGATGACATCATAGGGGAGAAAGCACTGTGCAAAGGGGGGTACACTGGACTGCGACTATACTACTGAACGGGCTAAATGGCCAAGGACTCTGAAGGCTCAGAGAAGGTTGGGGAGGGGACCCATTGAAACAGCTGTTGGGAGACAGATGGTAGCCTCCTGTCTAGGCCACCCAGTGTATTCTTTAACGTCCACAGGATATGGCTCTCCCATACATGGGGTCCAGCTTAACATTCCATCTGATGGACAGCAGCCTTTCCAAGCCCTTCGGTCTCCATTACTGACCATGGGCAGAGTGAGGAATTTTGCGGAAATAAATCTCAACGCTCACCCATCTAGGACTCGAACCTGGGAACTGCAGATTACGAACATGGTTCGCTACTGACTGAGCCATTAAAAAAACATAACCAATATGATTCTTCCTGACCAGTGCTTCTTTAATTATAATGCTTACATTTTTCAATTATCTATTCCTTGCTCTTCGCTTCAACAAATGCAAAAATAATAGAATGATTACAATTCATTGGTAGTCAATTGTTTGCAGCATACTTATGTAGTAATTTTTACGATTTCAGTGAAAACGATAAAAGACATCAATGCTTGGTGGTAAAGCTGAAGCCCTGCACTGTATCATCAGTTACAATTATAATTAATGTGTTCTGTGCTCTTTGTGGCTGCGGAGGTCTTATGCCTACTACTATCATTTACGAGATTCCTGTAACAGGTAAGATCTTTACATTCTACCCTTATAATAAACGTACTTATTATTCACTGAGGTGGTTTAGGCTTGCATTTCTTGGTCCTCCCAGAATACAATCGTCAGAGTTAGAAACAAGATTTTCTTTTAAATATATTCATTATTTGGTATGAAAGAGGAAATATAGCGCGGCTTTTCACAGCGGAATGACTTAGAGCAGAGGTTCTCAACGTGGGGTATGCGTTAAAATTTTTTGGGGTATGCCGTGAGAGCTCAAACGTCGCTAGATCTAGTGTGGTGACCACCCCTGAGTATAATTAGGGCGGCAAACGCACTTAGGCCATGATTCGTTTACTTGCTACCAAATGTAGGCATTTCCCAGACCCAATATTCACATTAACAAACATTTGCAATAATGAAAACTGAGATAATTTACAGTTAACGAAAACACAACATTTATTAACAAATTACTGTTCAGACATTTTACACACAACTAGTTCCCACTTTTGGGGACAATTTCAACAAGCGCCCCTGGCGCAGCCCTTTTCAATCGAAGGAAACTTCTTAATGGTGGAGGCTAAAAGTTTTAAAAAGTTCGTAGAGGCGAGCCAATCGCTCGAAAGTCTGTGGTCCCACTCGGAACAATGTGACAGCAGTACACAGAACATACTCGTGTGGGAAAAACGAAACAAGATCTTAAAATGTTCCCCCTACCTCATTTAGTCGTCCTTGGGGAGAAGGCACTGTCGCTGGCCGTCCACCACTGGTGGCTGCATCTTGGCCCTTGCCGACTACTCATCTAACACTTTGGGAATCTGCAGCACTCACTCGAGAGGACCGTTGCTGCCCACTACTCAGACAAGGAGAAGGGTCAAAAGTACAGTTTTTGATTTTCCTTCTGGGTTGCTCTTTTTCTGGCCCTCGGGTAGAGGTCACCTCGCTGAGCCCGTCGTGTACGCTGCTGGTTGGTTGAACTAGCCGAGGTGCAGCTCATGCACCCATCTGTTGTTTTGACGTTGACAGCGACAGGTCATGTACACCATGCTTTGACACCTGAGGGAGGGGCAACGGATCCATCGCGAACTTTCCATGCCAGTGGCTAGGTTCTTTCTCAACAGGAGCTGAACGCAGAAATATGGACGAAACTGTTAAAATGTCACTGTTAAAATGGATGGCAATGGCGGCTGACTGTTCTCTCTTCATAAAGTCTTGTCCACGTGATAAAATTACGTGGGCATGACAATAGTAACAAAGTCGCTAAGTTGGCATTATCGTACTATAGCTATAGTTTTATCTATCTATATAAGGTGTACGCCAGTTACATACACATTTACAGGGGGTACATGAAACATAAAAGGTCGAGAACCACTGACTTAGAGGAAAAGAATTGCGCATGCGAATTTCCGTAAATCATCGCTAGGTGATTTGTCTCCTGACCAATTGTGATTTTCTGGTGTACTTCAAAAAGCTGGATCCATCAGGATCATAGATGCTGATGGATCCAACTTTTCATTGTTGCTTTCTGTTCTTCGGGTGTTAGGGACAGACGATGTTAAGGACCTCGTCTGTCCTTGATACCCGAAGAACAGAATCCTTCAAGCTCCAATGCTTTTGCCTTCTCCTTGTCTTAATCAAGGATATTTATCTCCTTTGTAAACTCTGAATAAAGTTCTTTTTTTATTTCTCACAGGCCTTCGAAGAACTGTTTCAGATAGTAACTTCAATAGCCTCTCATCTCCTCCTTACTTTAGAACTGTTGAAGAGAGCTTGTAATAAGGTACTGTTGTATGACTTGTAATTGTTTAGGATTTTGCAGGGTTTGCACAACTTAGGAGGCTAATTTTATCATTTCTCCGCTTCTACTGAATCTGTGACTTTTTGCCCCTTCAGATTTACAAGACCATTGAAGTAGGATATCCCTAGTCATCTATCGTGCTCACAAACGTAGAGGTTAGAGAGGAACTAGTTAATGGCGGATCAGTTAAGCCATCCCAGTCGGTCGCATCGGTATTCCAAATTTGTGTGGAAGAAAATTCGTAGCTGAGCATATGCCGAAACCTGTGCAATATGTTCACGTGCTGCCACACTGAATTTTCTAGAATCCGAGTGAATTTCTCTCCACACCAAGGAAGAGAGTTACCCAGTGCCTTCCACGAATTGTTTCTTCTAAAAAGAAACCCAAATGGAAGATTACCAATTCATTTTGCTCTAGTGACCTCCAATATTTTGTCCTTATCCATTAGTTATCATGACAATTTAAATATGTTCAAATTGAAAAAAGCAGGATATTTAATTTAGTTTTTACTCGCCAATGAAAGGCAATCTTGGTTGCCATATATATTACTATAACAAATGGTTGAGCTTTATAAACAAATATCGAATGACGTTAACGTTAACAGATGTTCAATCTTATGATTAATTTTATTTCGTTTACAGTTGAACATAAAGCACCGGTTACAATACCTCCTGTTGCGCCTACAGCACCGTTTACGATGCCTCCCGTTGCGCCTACAGCACCGTTTACGATGCCGACTATGCCGACTATGAAGCTGTTTACGATGCCGACTATGAAGCCGTTTACGATGCCGACTATGAAGCCGTTTACGATGCCGACTATGAAGCCGTTTACGATACCGACTATGAAGCCGTTTACAATGCCAACTATGAAGCCGTTTACGATGCCGACTATGAAGCCGTTTACAATGCCAACTATGAAGCCGTTTACAATGCCAACTATGAAACCGTTTACGATGAAGCCATTTACGATGCCGACTATGAAGCCATTTACAATGCCGACTATGAAGCCGTTTACGATGCCGACTATGAAGCTGTTTACGATGCTGACTATGAAGCCGTTTACAATGCCAACTATGAAACCGTTTACGATGCCCACTATGAAGCCATTTACGATGAAGCCGTTTACAATGCCGACTATGAAGCCGTTTACGATGCCGACTATGAAGCCGTTTACGATGCCGACTATGAAACCGTTTACGATGCCGACTATGAAGCCATTTACGATGAAGCCGTTTACGATGCCGACTATGAAGCCGTTCACGATGCCGACTATGAAGCCGTTTACGATGCCGACTATGAAGCCATTTACGATGCCGACTATGAAGCCGTTTACGATGCCGACTATGAAGCCGTTTACGATGCCGACTATGAAGCCGTTTACGATGCCGACTATGAAACCGTTTACGATGCCGACTATGACACCGTTTACGATTCCGACTAGGAAGCCATTTACGATGCCAACTACGAAACCGTTTACGATGCCGACTACGAAGCTGTTTACGATGCTGACTACGAAGTCGTTTACAATGCCGACTACGAAGCCGTTTACGATGCTGACTAGGAAATCGTTTACAATGACAACTATGAAACCGTTTACGATGCCGACTAGGAAGCCGTTTACGAAGCCGACTAGGAAGCCGTTTACAAAGTCAACTAGGAAGCCGTTTACGAAGCCGACTAGGAAGCCGTTTACAAAGCCGACTAGGAAGCCCTTTACGAAGCCAACTAGGAAGCCATTTACGAAGCCGACTAGGAAGCCGTTTACCAAGCGGACTAGGAAGCCATTTACGAAGCGGACTAGGAAGCCGTTTACGACGCCGACTAGGAAGCCGTTTACGACACCTTCTACCACGACTACAAAGCTGTTTACGACGCCTTCTATGACGATTACGAAACCATTTACGACGCCTTCTATGACGATTACGAAGCCATTTACGACGCCTTCTATGACGACTATGAAGCTGTTTACGATGCCTTCTACACTACCTGTGCAGCATTCTACGACACTTCCATTGGAACCCATTGCAGTACTTTCGATAGGGACTTCTAGAACTGAAGCACAGGCTACAATACGTCCTAAGAAACCTACAGCACAGCCCACAGTGCCTCCTCTAACATCTACAGCACCGTTTACGACAAGTAAGTATAGCTTATTCAACATAAAGGACACTTCTAACATCTTCAAATCATCTTTTACCTTTACATACCTTCTCCAATATACAAAAACACGAAATTCTACAGAAGAGATGTATATTAAAAACATGTAATAGAAAAGTTCAAGGAAATAAAACTAGAAGAATAGCGTATCTTCTAGCCATATTAAAGCCCTTATAATTTTTAGGCACTTCTATTTCGTAGACCCTTCGGCGAATGCATTTTTATGGCTGTAACGATTTCTATGGGTAGATGGGTATGGACCCACTCTCTTTGTGCACACTCTAATCAGCATATTGATTGAAGAAGAGATTTTTTTATCACACAAAAGAATAGAACGGTCTATTGTATATTACGGCTGCGCGTCTGACGAATGTGGGGGGGGGGGGGCAGAGGTGGCTCAAATGGTACCAAGTGCTCCAGACTCATAATCTGCAGTTCCCAGGTTTGAGTCCCACCTCGACTAGAGTTTAGATTTATCTCCGCAAAACTCCCCGTCATACTCTCGGTGAGTAGAGGACATCGATGGGCTTGGAACTGCCGCCATCCGTTGGATGGGATGTTAAGCCGTGGCCTCGAATGTGGAAGAGCCATACCCTGTTCACGTTAAAGAACACTGAACACTGAATTAACAGTTTCGTCGTTTGATGGGAGGTTTTCATCTGTCTCCTAACAGCTGTCCAGTGATTTCCAAACTTCTCAGGTCCTTTTGACTTGGCCATTTAGCCCATTGTGTACAAAAAAGGGTCACTCAGGGGTAAAATGGAGTGGCTCAGTTGGTAGTGCGCCAGGCTCGTAATCCGTAGTTCCTAAGTTCGAGTCCCAGCTGGGTCAGCGATGAGATTTATTTCCGCAAAACTCCCCGCCCTGCCCACGATCAGTAGCGGACACTGAAGGGCTTGGAAAGGCCACCATCCGTCGGATGTGACATTAAGCCGTGGCCTCGTGTGCGGGAGAACCATACATGTCCACGTTAAAGAACACGCTGGATGGTTTTGACGGGAGCTACCAACTGTCTCCCAACAGCTGTTCCAGTGGGTCTCCACCCCCAACCTTCTCTGAGCCTTTCGGGGGCTATGTAGTGTGGCCGTTTAGCCCATGTTGGGCAAAAAAGTGCCGCTCAGAGGTAAAACAACCCAACCCAATAGATAGTGATATTATAAAACGCACGATATACTGGTAAGAACAATCCGTATCCTCCAAATAGGGATATTGAAACTGGTTATTGGTGTTAGAAACAGAAGGTTTAAAACGAAATGTCTCTGTGATAGTCATTTGTTTTCTGCAGCCTCGAATACCTTTTTTAAATTTGAGGCTTCTCTCTATTACAGGATCGCATTTTCACTATTTTTTGCCTATGAACGCTTGCTGCAACTATATTATTTCACTGAAAGCTTTGAGGCTGAGAATAACATTGCAACAATTGCCTCTTCTTATTTACTGTCCGCATTAATGAAATCGGTAATTCCTTGGTACTCGATCTGTGAATCGATATTCTGTAGGTTCTCTTTGAATGTTACAGATCATTTATTGTACTTTTATATTTTGAACTATGCCGTTCCAATCATGAAAGATGCTTCACAGATAATTTACAATTAAAGAGCAGTTAAATTGTTAAATAAAAATCAAAAAATAAATCGTGAATTTGCGAATTATGAAAATTATTAAATCGCGAATATACTAATCGCGCTAATAATTGAGAGTTAACTGTATTGTTAGAAAGCGCTGTTAAAGCTATTTAGGATATTCCGAAAATGAGAATCGTAATTTTTCATCGAAACCTATCCAACCAATAAAAATTTTTTTTATTTATCTCTAAAAATCAAAAATTTGAATATCTGCGGACGATCAAACAAACGACAAAGTGGAGATTAAAATATTAGCTCCTTTTCATTAAGAAAAAAACAAGATAATAAATAACCCTCAAGCAGCTTCTTTCCAAAGAAGTCTGATAATAAACTCTAATGCATAATAACGAAGATTCATAAGGAAGACGATAGTAAGTTTTTGAAATCTACATCAAAACGAATATCCATGGGGACATCTGAAGAGTTCTTGATAGATCATGAAGTAAATGCATTCAAAAATTTAGAGATTTGAACTTGGGTTATAAACTTTTAAAAGCACGGCCTGAATGATTCATGCCATTTAATTACAAACAGACCTGCATCTGAAAATCCTGATTTACAATTTAATGCAGTGTCACATCTTGTCAAGAAAGTCAATCTTTGTCAATCACAAACACATCTTGTCAAGAAAGTTTAGGCTTGTTGAGCCTACCACAATCAAATGAAATTATTCTCTAAATAACAAGATCTTCCTCTATAGGTTTACTTTGGTATAATTACGATTCAAGTGTCACGGCCACTACAAAATGATAACCCATCTCCTGCAGTTTAGTGCTATTGTATTTCAGGGCTTGCGCATTTGTGTCATGCTATTACAGATGATGCTAAGATTCCGGATGGATAAAATTTCTTTACTTAACGTTAAAATTCGCATTGACAATGCGAAACAAGGTTGGGTTGTTTACCCCTGAGCGGCACTTTTTTGCACACCATGGGCTAAATGGCCAGGTACAAGGACCCTGAATGCTCAGAGAAGGTAAGGGACCCACTGGAACAATAGTTGGGAGACATCAAGGGCATCCAGCGTGTTCTTTAGCGTGCACATCGCAAGGACCCAAGGTCTCAGAGAAGGTTAGGGGGAAGAGGATCCACTGGACAGCTGTTAGAAGATAGATGTAACCATCCATCCGGGCGTCAAGGCCATCCAGCGTGTTCTGTAATGTGAACAGGGCAGAGCTCTCTCACACACGGAGCCATGGCTTAACATCCCATCCGATGGACGGCGGTCTTTCCAAGCACATCGGTGTCCCCTACTGACCGAGGGCAGGGCGGGGAGTTTTGCAGAGATAAGTCTCAACGCTGACCCAGCTGGGACTCGAACCTGGGAACTGCGATTACGAGCCTGGCGCGCTACCAACTAAGCCACCCCCGCCCCTTCGAAACCAGAAAAGTTAGCTCTAATCGTAAAGTAAATTGATTGTCTACAACAACATAGCACATAATGATTACAAAAACGAGTACATAAATACTCTATGTAGATATGACAATTAATGAACACTTAATTGATTTGTTATTTTTCTGATTATTTTTGGTAGGGCAGTGCCCAGATGGCCTAATGAACGCCGCCCTTAGGAATGTTTCCAATTCGATCGCAATAAAATTATAGAAATCTCCAACCAGAGACCGCTGAGAAAAACAACACTCATTATGTATTCAATAGTTATTCACCACAAAAAAAAAAATTATTACTGACGGGGAAAGAACCAAACCCTCAAATCTCTAGATACATGGCCACAGCGCTATACCGTTACACCACGAATCAGACGCTAACAATCTTCCAGAATAAGACCTATAAATCTTTCTGTGAGATTAGCGCACCTTGCGCCATCTATACTTTAGGAGAGTCAGCTTTTTCCAATTGTTGTTAATGATTCAGATGTTAATGAGGAAGTGATTCACGCTTAAGCGATATTATTAAGAGTTGCGGGTTCGATTCGCACCGAGTTAGCAATAAGTTTTTTCAGATGAATAATTGTTGAATTCTATATCTACAGGTAATCTGTGTATTTACTGTGGATTGGACTCAACAAGTAATTCACGATTTCAACAAAAAGGACAACTTGAAATAATTTAAAACAATTTTTCGAACCAGTATGATCAGAAAACAAATCTTGCTTACACTCACTCTATTGATTAACCTATCCCAAGCACCATTTGCTTTCCAAGATTAGAAAATATCACATGTCATTGTTCACCGAACACTGAATATCCATCGAGCTCGAAGGCGGTGTCCATTGAGCTCAAGGCCGGAATAAGCAACTTTGAGCCCTAAAACCAGACACCTACCCCTGATTTAGTTTCTGTGGGGGGGGGGGGGGGGGGCAGATAATTATTTCCCAATTACTGGTATACTCCACCGGATAGGAAAGGTTAAAATGATGTTCTAAATTTTATATTTGTTTACTTTTTTTACTTTTAAATCTATTTTTAGTGTCGGCCATATAACGTGGGCCTGAAATAAAATTATATAAAGACACCTGCTTCGGAAGGGGCGGGGGTGGCTCAGTCGGTAGCGCGCCAGACTCGTAATCTGCAGCTCCCAGATTCGAGTCCCAGCTGCACCGTTCAGATTTATCTCCGCAAAACAGCCGATGGGGATTAGAAATGCCGTTGTCCATTGGATGGAACGTTTAGCCGTGATGCCGTATGCGGGAGAGCCTTACCTACATTACAGCATGTTAAAAAACACGCTGAATGGCTTTGTCGACAGGCTACCATCTGTATCCCAATAGTTGTCCAGTGGGTCCGCCAACCTTTTCTCAACCCTTGGGGTCCTTGTGACCTAGCCATTAAGCCCACTGTGGGCACAAAAGTGCCGCTTAGAAGTAAAACAACCCAACCTGTTTCGGATTTCAAAACAGTTAGACTAGTTCGAAAGTTCCTACAAGAAGATGGGATTTCGTAGGGTGTTCGGACCCTCCGCTGCATAAGCCCTCGCCTGGCGTCACCCTTTAAATGGGAACTTTTATCCTTTGAACTGCACATACCTTTGAGGAATGCGAAAAAGGTTTTCTAAGAGGGCACCATTATATAACGTTTATAGCCCACGGTCTTATGCAGTAATTAGAGTTTACTTATCCATGCTCTATTTAACATTTATTTCATGTCACAAATTTAGATACATTTGATATGAAAATATTTTGTTTAGATATACATAATAAACATAATTTTTATTGTTTTACTTTACTTAAAAAGAAAAAAAAATGAAATTGTCAAGAAAACGTTTTGCTGAAAACAATAAGGTTCACCTTGAGTGGGACTCGAACCCACGTTTCAAGAATATATGTCAGATCATCTAACCACTAAACTAACGGCAGCTAAGTCTTCATTGGGGCAACGTTGAAAAGTTGCTTGTTCCGATCATAGATGGCGCCATGGGCGACAAAAAAAATCATTAAGATTTATGGTCACAATTAGATGATGAATGAACTAGCAGCTGATAGTTTAGTGGTTAGAACACCTGGCATTTATTCGGAACATTGGGACCGAGTTCCATTCAAGGCAAAAAAAATTCCGTAGTCATGGTTTACAATCGATGTTTCGTGTTAATGTATATAAAGTAAAAATTTCTTTATTTTAACTTAATTTCACTGATGAAGAAACAAAAACCATATATCTCATTATTTTGTTGCAGGACCTCGTAATAAGACATGTACTAAAGAAGAATTGGAAGAATGGGTTAGTGTTGTCTTTGAATGCACTAAGTTAAGGGTGCTGAAGACATACAAGCTCAACCCTGAAAGCTTTACGATAATGGATTCTATAAGGTAGGAGATTTCGGAATTTTTATATAAATCTACTAATTCCATTAACTGTCTCATTATTAACATCGATAATGAAAGAGTTCATCTCATCAACATCCTTTGCCAAAAGTGTCAAATCATCGAGATAATCTAAATGAGAAAATTTTATATCTATAGATCAGTGGGTTTCAACCTTTTATGATTCACGTACCCTCTGGAAATGTGTATGTGACTGGCGTACCCCTTATATAGAAATATAAAACTATAGTTATAGTATAACATTAAGAATAAAATAAAACATATATACAGGGTGATTCAGTTAAGCATGTACAATCTTCTGGGAGGGGTAGGTTGCACAAAGACGAATCGTAATCCTATATGATTACGATTCGTATCTCATTATTTTGCAGGTCGGTAACGGCATCTTCATATGGTAGATGGCGTTGTTCGACACGGTAGATGGCAATGTACAGCCGCGGGACTGCACAACGTCCTTGCAGGTAACCGTCATTCGCGAACCACCCACAGAGGTAGTAGTATGGTTGATTACACAAACGCGGAGTTGGCCGATATGCATCTCTCATACGGGGCTGCAGATTGCAACAGGCAAGCCGCTGTGTGCATGTACCAGGAACGGTATCCGATGAGGAGTACTCCCAACCACCAGATGTTTGCACGGCTGCATCAGAGGTTATGTGACACTGGTTCCTTCCAGAGACCTGCCAGGAGTTGAGAACGATGAGCACGGACCCCTGACATGGAGGAGAATGTTCTACATCATACAGAAGACATTCCAAGAACCAGTACTCGAGCAATCACCCACCGGGTCGGTCTTTCCCAATCCACCGTATGGAGGATATGCACGATAACCAATTACATCCATATCATGTGCAGTGCATCCAGACACTGAAGCCTGAGGATTACCCATAGCGCATTGCATTTGCACAATGGTATTTGCAGAAGAGTGCGGCAGAACCCCAATTTCCTGTTCACAGACGAGGCATGCTTTACACGGGAAAGTAGCTTCAATGCACATAATGCGCATGCATGGGTGGTGGAGAACCCCCATGCTACTCGAACACGTGCAGCACAAAACCGTTTTGCTGTAAATGTTTTGTCCGGCATTGTCGGGGACCACGTAATAGGCCCATATCTCATGCCTGTTTGTCTGGACGGAAGGAGTTACGGAAATATTTCTGGAGGACGTCTTGCCAGAACTTTTGGATGAACAACAGGTCCCTCAGTCGCTGCGTCGTGCAATGTGGTTCCAGAACGATGGGGGGGCCCCCGCCCATTTCAGCCATGAAGTTCGTCAACACTTAAACGTGACATTTGGAAACAGTGGATTGGGCGTGGTGGTCCCGTTCATTGGCCTGCAAGATCGCCCAACCTATCATGCCTTGATTACTTCTTCTGGGTTTACATCAAAGTACTGGTGGTCGACACCCCCCCCCCCCCGTTGAAAGTGCTCAGGACCTTGTCGCACGCATCTCCGTAGCTGCCTGGGAAGTCCGAGACACGCCAGGAATCTTCCAGAATGTACGTGATTCCATGCGCTGACGATGTCAGGCCTGTGTTACAGCTCGTGGTCGCAACTTCGAACACCTTCTGTGACCTCTGTGCATTTCGCAAATGTGCGTACTGGATTAATAAAAAGCATTTTGTTCACTTATGTGCAGGTCTTTCATTCACGTCTTCTCTGTACACTATCACTGTTGATGCCGTTACCGACCCTGCATTGTTATGATTCCGATTTGTCTTTGTGCAACCTACCCCTCCCAGAAGTTTGTACACACTTAATTGAATTACCCTGTATATAACATATATCTAGCGACTTTTGAGCTCTCATGTCGTACCCCAAAAACTTTTACCGCGTCCCCCTCGTTGAGAACCCCTACTCTAGATAATTTAACCCCCCCTCCCCATTGTCCCCGTTAAAATGAATTCCGAATAACATAATCAATAATCGGACTAAGCAGAAAAGGAGACAAAAATACATCCTTGTCGAGCTCAAGTAATACTTGTAAACCAATCGCTACAACGCTACTCAATATCATCGTAAAGAGACATTATAATGCTAACAAACTTGTTAATTATTTCTATGATCACACGATCAACAGAGTCGAAAGCCTTTTTGAAATCTACGAAGCGAGTATCCACGGGTTTCTGAAACTCTGAGCATTTTTGAAGAATCTACCTAATTAAAATATTTGATCTGTGAAACTCATATCCAACTCTGTACTCACTGTCCATCACGATGTTGTTCATCAACTGGATTCTTAAATTCAATTAAGTAGAATAATGCAATGCATCCTTACCTGGAACAGAGACGAGGCAATTTCCTGTAATGATCACAAATATTTGTGATCACCTTTTTTTAAAGTAATTCTCCTAACATTAGCAAAACATTTCTTATGTTTCAGTTTACAAGATAATGGTCGTACCCAATTTCTATTCTTCTAGATGACCTGGTGTTCCTAAATAGCTAATCCATTTGTCATTAATATATAATGTATCATATCCCAGTGTCAGTAGTAATTAATTCTCAAACTATCAAGTCTACGTACCTGTAGGAGATGTTTCCCATTGCTATTTTAACTGCAAATGACAAAAGGACCTATCATTCCATTACAAATGTCAGAGTCAGTACCAACTTTAGCAGTCAAGTCACCCAGCACAGAGTAGCAACTTCTTTCTTGACATATTTCAAAATATCCGAAATATGTCCATAAAATCTATATTTCTCTTTCTTTGTCAACCGAGTACCCAACGGAGGACATAATAACAGATAACATTTAAATCCTCGTTTTAAATTTTTGCTGTAAAAAATTTTTATTCATGGAGTCATACCTTTAAAGAGTATCACTGGCCGCAGTGAATCAAACTTACTCTTAAATAGATGCAATTCGTATAATAAATTATAAACACAAAGTATGTTTCCATTATTGTTGCGATTTCTGTTCTGTTACTGTCATTCATTGTCCAGTGTCGAATGATGATGACCTTTAACTAATACGAATCGAAAATACTTCGTTGGATTGAAAAGTGTGAGTTAAGTTCCATTCATTCTAACAAAGAGTAGAGCAAATGTAGTGGATGTCAACAGCAAAGACATATTGGTGTGATGATAACAAATTGAAACTTTTTTTTTATAGCATTGGTCAAATAGGATGTTTTTAACTAATTTTGAAGTGCTGAATTCAAATATGGCTGTGAAAAATCTGCACCACATACAGATTTTTTTTTAAATTACGGATTGATGTATTTCAAATTTCAATGAATACGCATATCAGGGAAATGAAAATAATTCTGACTATTTTATTAAATTGCAACTTAAAACTCATTAATTAATTATATGATTACAGTGAAAAAAATTAGAAACATCATAGTTATAGACCACTGAATATAAAGTAACAAATGAAATAATATTGAAACGCAAAATAAGAAAACATGGGTAAGGATCTTTTATACTTACGAGAAGTTCATTTTTGTCTTTTATGTGCTGAGGTATCTTCCTTCTGCAAAAACCAGAAGTAGTCACCTTTCATTGCCTGGGTCCCACCTGCCTTGGTATCTCTCCTCCATAGTTCGGATATCCTGGTGAAATCTTTTTCCTTGCTAACAATGACATTTCCTAAGCTCTTGGGAAAGAAGTCGAGATGCGAGTGCAAGAAATGGATCTTGAAAGACATTCGGCAGCCAAGATTTTCTTAGTTTCTGAGAAGATCTTGAATGAGCTGATGGTAGTTTCTTTGTGATTCCCCAGAAAATTCTGGACCGCTGACGTGAAGGTTTCCATGCAGCGCGCTCCTTCATATTCAGTTTTTCTGCGAAGACAGTATCATTCAGTAGCTTCCTGATCTGAGGACCAACAAAGATCCCTTCTTTAAGTTTGACATCACTTAGTTTTGAAAATTTTTCCTTCAAGTGCAAAAACCTTTTACCAGTTTTGTCCACATCCTTTACAAAAGTTTTTCATAAGCCCCAGTTTCATGTGTAGTGGTGGGAGAAGAACATCAGAGGGGTCAACTAGAGGCTTATACCTCAAATTACTCTTTCCAGGAATAAAAACATCTATTTCGGATTAGTCTTTTATAGTGTTCCTTTCTGGCCCTACTGTCCCACAAACACATAAAAAAGCAAAATTTTGTGAAGTCTCCTTGAAGCCCGCGAGCAAGAGAGATATGACTTTTAGGTCACCACATATTTTCCTCTTAAACTGCTCATATTTTATAGCAGTGAGCATTTTTCAATGTTTTCATAAGTTTCCTTCATTCCCACAGCGTGTGTCACTGGAATGGAAGGTTTTTGCTTTCCTTTATGCAAAAGGACAGCTTTTAAGCTGAATATTGACGAATCTATAAATAGACGCCATTCCTTAGAGTCGTGAGTTGTTCCAAATTCTTTCATCAGCCCCGAAATATCTGTGCAGAAACACAAACCATCTTGCATCTCGTCATAAGCAGATAAATCCAAATTTCTCTTTCTGAACAAAGAAACTCTGGTAGCCTTGGCCAGAAGATTCCACTGTTGAAGTCTTGAATCTAAAACCTCAGCTTGTTGTTTGGAAAGTCCTAGGTCTCGAATAAGATCATTTAGCTCATTTTTCTGAATCAGATGAGGCTTATCTAACTTTTTAGGGGTGTATGTAGGATCATGATCTGTATGTTCCTCAAAGTCTTCCTTTGATGAATGTAAATCCATCTCCTCCCAGTTAGTTGGAGGTGTTGGTATAGGAAGATCTTCTCCATGAGGAACTGTCCTTATGGCTGAAGGCACATTTGGTTATTGTATTTTGCTTTTGTTCTTTTTAGAATAGCCCGACACTTTAGTTAAACAAAAATGGCAATCATGCAAGTAACTAGTTGGCTCAAGCCAAACCATTGGAACTGCAAAGGGTGTGGATTTTATCTTACCTTTCAACCATTCACTTAAGCCAACAAACGCGAAATGCAGCACACATATGGAGCCCACGTTTTGTCCTGATCTCCAACATGACATCCAAAATGCAAGTTATAGGCTTCCTTCACAATCTTTGTCAAAGAACGACCCTGGGATTTTAAAATATAATTTCCACGCACATAACAAAACTTATCTGGGCCATTAACCCATCTGTGGCGCTGCCTTTGTGCCATTTAAACGCCAAAATTCACTCTTCAACGTACAGCACGTGTTCCTCCTACAATGAAAAGAAGAATGGCAGTCTGAGGTTAGGTTACTGTTACATGTTTTCTCCTACTTGTCAGCCACAAAAAATAATATATCTAGTATCCTCCCAGTTGCCTGTAGGTGTTGGTATAGGAAGATCTTAATAGGAGTCAAAATGACCAATAACATAAAAAAACGTGACGTGTTAGGCCAGATCTGAAATCAACACCTGAAAAATAGTTAAGGCAGCTACAGTTGTTCATGTTATAAAAGTCTTGTAAACCAATGTAATCAGATGCATTTGCGAGAACCTTCTTTCACACAGCTTGTAAAAAGAGGCACCAAATCTAATACATTCTGAAACGTGACCTTTCAGAATGTAAGGTGTGGAGATCAAGCGACATTTTTCCGCATAAAGCTTACTGTAGAAGTTACAAATCTTTGAATGTGGCTTTTCATTTACGTAAAGCAGCTGCTTGAGGGGGTATTTATTTATTTTTTTAACAATGTTCGGATTATAAGTCATAAATTTTTTCTGATCTTTAAAGAGAATGTGGCTTTCCATTTACATAAATGGAACTTATTTAAAATACTTATAAAGAGAAAAGTAACTAATGATTTTAAATATTGATTCATTAAAAATAATGTTTTTAACAGCATCGTGGGAAACATATCGCTGTGCGTGACTGAGAAAGGCCACCTATCATGCAACTGTGAAGATAACATGTACGTGTTTAACGAAGTGATGAAGAAAATCAGTTCACTTATATCGCACACTATAGACGAGACTAAAGAAGAGAGTAAGTATCAAGAAGTTTATTACCAAGCTATTTCATATCACCTATATTCCAATAATTTTCTAATAGAGATCAATATACTGTACAGTATATACAACATACAGCACTGTGCGAATTAGTTGGGACAAGCGAAGGAACGCTAAGTCCCTTCCGCTGCAGAGTCTAAACTGCTGCAAGTCTAAGCTTGTTCGTAACCACCAAGGGTCATGTTTTGGGGATGTTTCACATCTTCCGAGACACAGACGTTTCACCCCATTGAAGGAATGATGGACAGCAAAAAGTACATAGGCGTTCTGGAGGCGAAAATCATCCCAACACTGCAGAAGCTGTTTCCTAGCGGCGATGGGGTATTTCAACAGGATCTGGCTCCATGCCACAATTCTAAGCTTGCTAAGAGCTTCTTTACCCAGCAACATTTGAAGGTATGGAGTGGCCAGGAAATTCACCCATCTAAACCACATTGAAAAATTGTGGGTTATTATTAAAGCGCGCATATCTAAGATGGATTGCACGACGAAAACCAAAATGATAGAAAGTGTCATGAAAGTGTGGTACCCACGACCCTGAAGTGAAGGAGATGTGTGGAAAGCTAGTGGCATCAATGGTTGAGAGGGTGGAAGAAGTAATTAAAGCTAAGGGGGGTCACATTCACTATTAACTACACTATTAAACAAATAAATATTTTAGTTGTGTCTCTGTTACTGCATTAATTTGCCCAACTAATTTGCACAGTACTGTATATTATACATTAGCTATATATATTATACGTTATTGGCAACATTGTGTTCGAAAGGTTGCTAGAGAAAAACATAATTGAAAGAAATCTTTTGCAGTTCATTTTCTGATAATGTCATGACCACTCTAACCTGTCTTCGTATAATACTTATGCGGTATTGCGGCCCAAAAGTTAATTATCAAACTTTTGGATATTTCATGCATTTTTTCAAGAAATGTTTAGACTTCTAAAACAGAGGAAAAAATGTTACACTTCAATGGAAATCAATCTCTGAAGTCTAATTTTAAGCTCTATTTCCCCCCTAAGGTGTATACCCAGAGGGAACCCCCCACCCCACCCCACCGAAAATCCGGTGGTCTTATAAGAAATCTCAAACTTGTATACCTGCTATGAAATACAAAACAGTTGTCTTCGAATAATTTTTTACTGTTCAACGTATATGTTCAACACTAAAGATAGATTTTAAAAACCACTGTAAAATGTTATTCCATATAAAATATCATTTTAAACTTTATTATTCGTGGAATATTTTAGTAATTGGGAAACCCTACAAAGTCTTATTCTCAGACCCCCCTCCCCGAAATTAAATCCAAGGTACGTGATTGCCCCCTACTTTTTTGGTTCGATTCCCCTCCCCCTTTGTTTTTGCTATATCCCGGTGTTCTTGTGTATCACACAATAAGTAAGTGTATATAGCAACTAAATATTTCTCCTCTACTTAATATAAATAAGCCGAACAACTTTACAGGAGAATTGTTAATATATTTAATGATTTTAGAATGATTTTAGATTTTATAGAAGGTAAAAAACATTGCTATAAATTACAACCGACAAGAGAGAAAAAATGTATACTAATGAAATAAAAAAAGACAAATTATGGATATTCCATAAAAATAGCAAAACAACAATAACCACAAAGACAATTATGTAAATATGAGGAATAAGACAAGAATAAGAATAAGACCTTTCTGACTTAGGGTAAGGCTGGGATTTAGGGGAGATAATTCTTATTTCTGGACCAGGTAGGACTCGAACATGGGGACTGCAGATTTATTCATAGTAGTAACATAATTGTTATACGCGTCTTAGAATTTTAAGAAACCAATGAAATAATAAAAGCTTTTATATATTAAACATTTTCCTAATTTATAAATTTAATGATAATTTCAGTGGTAACTTTAAGCTTAACGAAATTTATTCAACATTAT
Source organism: Ryuthela nishihirai (assembly GCA_038380435.1). Lineage (NCBI taxonomy): Eukaryota > Metazoa > Arthropoda > Arachnida > Araneae > Heptathelidae > Ryuthela > Ryuthela nishihirai. Next base: position 32,572,441 of record JAWZYU010000024.1, on the reverse strand, counting down.
TTTGTGTTGCAATCCTTACTCTATCCGCAAATAATCCAGTCTCTGGCCTGCTGTCTCTGGCAAACCAGTTCGCGAAACATTTATCTCGAATTTTCTGCGGAGGTCCTGCCATCCTCTCAGACCTTCTACTCTGGCATATAAACTGACAGGTTCCTGTCAGACCTCTGTGGCAAGCAGCTGCTTGAGGGGGTATTTATTTTTTTATTAGTCGAATACAACGACAAACTCATGATCGGCATTACAAACTCATGATCGGCGATGACAGGTCACCGGTGACGTGGAACGGCCATCGCGTTCCTGTTTGGTTGTTTTACCTTTGAATGGCTTTTTATACACACAATGTGATGAATAGCCAAGTCAAGGACTCTTCACAAGGTTGTGAAAGTGAATCCACTGGAAGGATGGTAAGAGGCAGATGAAAGCAGAGTATATTCAGGGTGTTCTTCAATGTTTAATGTCTATGGATCTGCACATATTAGCCAATGCTTAATGTGCTATCTGTCGGATGGCGTCTTTCCAAGATCCACGCTGTCCACTTTCTCACCGAGGGCAGAACTGAGATTAGCGGAATCTTAAGAAGAAACTCTCAATCAGTAGTTGGGGTTTTTGTCTTTTATAAGTCCAAAAAGGATTTGTCTTTGCTATCAAACTATTGTTTTTCTAATATTATTTATTAATCAAATATAATTATTAATCAAAAGCATATTTTTCTGCGAATTATTAATATTTATTTCAAAATCAGTGATTAAGTACACTATTGTGTATTGTAAAAAGTACCGAACACTTCCACGTTATGTGAACGGAAAGACATATTCAAAACTCCCTAACTTTGAAAATAAGTTTTTTATGAAAAAAATATTTCCCGAGATAAATTAAAAATCTCACTCAAATTTCTTTACACATCTATTTTTCGAAATATTCGTTTAATGTTATTATAAATAGTTTGCTAACATAAATGTAATATTTGAAGTTGTTGTAACGGTTTTTTCAGTTTTCATTTGTTTGGGAGGGAAAAAAACATTTACGAAGAGTGTGACAGTGGAGTCTGCTTTAAATGTTCTAGCTTCAATAACTCTTTAAATATTAAGAGAATTTGTTAAAAATTGATATTTAGAGAGATTTCTGCAGCATCATCAGTTTATCTCTAGTGACATTTTTCCGTAAAAAGATGATTTTCAGAGTTAGGAAATTTTTCAATGTGGCTTATCATTCACATAACATAGAAGTGTCAAGTTACCTTTTGTGATATAGTGACAGTAGTCTAGCAACCTCATATAGTGTATCACTTTTAATATATGACATTTTCTTTTCTTCCTTTCAGCGTCTTTCGGAACAGAAGATTATATATGTTTAGATGAAGCAGAACATATGGAGAAATGTGGTCCAGCTTTTTTCCAATATGCAATAGGAGTGCATAATGGCTCAATAACTGGTGACAAATTCGTATCTCCGTAAGTTATACATTATGCTACTTAGGCAAAGATCAAACCAAATACTCTAGATTGATTCCTGTCGTATGATTTATTAATAGTGAATGCAAATACATATACAGAGTTTACAATAACACGGGTGAAAAATCTCTGTAGAATTATCTTTCGTTGTAGTCCCATCGCATTCCACACATTCGTGGAAGCAACCCGTTTCCAAAGTACCGTGTTGAAAGAAAGCCTCATCTTGTTGATACAGTCAACATCAATCGCTGTCTTCATCTGATTTGAAATGATGCTCCTGTAAAGCTTCCTTCATAAGTTTTAACACATATGACAGAGAAGAATTCTAGAAGCTACTCCGTTTGTACAGGCCTTCCCATACAAGGGCATACTTTACTATACTGCTCAAAGTGGAAATCGCAACATCGAGGAGGAATGGAAGTAAAAATATGCAAATCGCAATAGGCAATCGGCCATTGGAGATATACAAATGATCGAAGTTCTGCATACGTGATACCCAGCCGAGCCGTGGATAAATACCGGGCGCCGACGAGCTCATATTATAGCACGATCGACAGTGAGGTTGGAGTACATGCTGCCAAAATGTTCGGAACATACCTTGGAGACGCCGGTGGGACCATTATGAGCAACTTACGACTCCTGAGAGAGAGCGAATTGTCGATATGCGGGAGCTCAGAATGAGCCTTCAAGTGATCGCCACACATGTGAGCACAGTATAACGGTGTCTCACGCACTGTTGCACTGTGTGTGATCTAAACCTTAGTTAAAACAGAGCAAAATAGCTGTCATGATTGACAACCACTGTGCGTTTCATGACTCGTAATGGCCTATAACATACTAAAAACATCTACATAATTTGGCAATAAACTAAAAAGGAAACATACATAAAATTAAAGAAATTTTAAAAGAAATAAGTGGTCAGTATAAACTATAAAAATAATAAAATAAATACCCCCTCAAGCAGCTGCTTGCCACAGAGGTCTGACAGGAGTCTGTCAGTTTATATGCCACAGTAGAAGATCTGAGAGGATGGCAGGACCTCAGCAGAAAACAACACGAATATCCATGCCTTACCCGGGACTCGAACCCAGGTCCCGTAGATCAGTAGCCAAGCGCGCTAACTACTCGGCCACGGGACAGCTATAAACTATAACAAGTGCTTATTACCTTTTACACTCATTAGAATATTCTCATGTAGCAGTCCTTATTACCTTTTACACACATCAAAATATTCTTATGTAGCAGTCCTATATAATTCATTATTTCAACATTCTTAGAAATGATCGAATTTTATTTTTCAATTTCACTCGCTCATTTTCCATTCTAATGTTCACTGGTAGGGAGCATTATAAAATTTAGGTCCATAAAACAAAATGTTTATGCCAAACATCTTTCTTGGTTAAAAGTACTAAAAATTTGCACACAATGAATGCAAAAGAAATGTTTTTTGATGCGAGAAAAAAACGATTTCCCTTGTTTTCTTTTTTTTTCAGACAAGGTAGGAACATAGACAAGTGTTTACAAGACCTTCTTCACGACTGTTCTCCAAATATTCTCAGATTAATGAAGAAGATTGTCGGCGCAGTCATTGGAGTAGAAGTTGATAGTCCAGAACCAAATGAATGTAAGTTACAGTTAATTAAAATGCTTGAAAATTTCCTCTGTTTACCATTTTACTAAATTGTATCTATCATGAATTAGAGCGGTGTTACACAAACGTTGTACCGCAACAAACTGGTGTTCCACGGCATTACTTATATGTGGTATGGTAGTAACTTAGCTGTACCATTGCAGTTACTTAGGTCTGCAGTGGCAGTAAATTGGAGGTGCCGTAGCAAAAATTAGGTGTGCCGTGGCTTGGGTTGGATTGTTTTACCTCTGAGCGGCACTTTTTCGCACACCATGGGCTAAATGGCCAGGTCGCATGGACCCCGAATCCTCAGAGAAGGTTGAGGGAGGGGACCCACTGTAACAGCTGTTGGGAGACAGATGGTAGCCTCCTGTCAAGGCCATCCAGCGTGTTCTTTAACGTGCACAGGGTATGGCTCTCCCGCACACGGGGCCACGGCTTAACGTCCCATCCGAAGGACGGCGGCCTTTCCAAGCCCATCGGTGTTCCCTACTGACCGTGGGCAGGGCGGGGAATTTTGCGGAGATAAATCTCAACGCTGACCCAGCTGGGACTCGAACTTGGGAACTACAGATTACGAGACTGAGTGCCGTGGCAGTAAATTGGAGGTAACTTAGGTGTGCCGCGAAAATGCCTCAAAATTACTTCCATGCAGACTGTTCAAAAGCTAATCAGTGTAAGTCACTGATTTTCTATCCTGAGATATTAAAGGATTTACTAAAATCAATACATAAAATTCTGAAAGAACAACAAAATTGACGACTGCAGGAATGACTACAGGAAACTAATTTAAATACTGATTTACTTGTTTGTGCAGCTGAGAATATATCTCATACAGATGCAGTTGCCATTCAAAATAAAAAGTTCACATTTTACTGACTTACATTGATTGGCTTCTGAACAACCCAATCATCATTGATATACAGAAATAAAATAATATTAGCTTGCGATTCAAAATTGTCTCATCGGATTATTCTGGCCAGAACCAGACCTCCGAATTCAAAAAGGTGAAGGGAAAACAGTTACTATCGGAATATCGTTTCATGTTATTAACTACCTATAATACAACTTCGTGTTCTTGATGTCTATCCCCACCCCTTTTTACTGAAACTTAGCATCCAGTAAATTAAATGCTTTCCTCAAGAACAGATAGCATTTTAAAGAATAATCTAATAAATTCTCACTGTAAACTTTACTACATAATTATTTCAGGAAAACACGGAAAATACTGAGTTCCAGTTGTATTAGAAACAACTTAGTAAGTGTTTTTAGTAAGATCCGAAACGGGTTCCTGTGCGTTCCACCAGAAACAAAAAAAGAAACTGTTTTTATTAAATATTTTTTTTTACTATGGTGTGCTGAAAAGTTCCTCAGAAATTTTTATTGTACCGTGAATGAAAAAACTTTTTCGTAACTGTATTAAAGGAACATTAAAATATTAGGTCAACACATTTTGTGGACGAGGAAATCTGAACAACGCATACGTTTGTTGGCATGAAGAGACAGGTAAATATATATTATGAGATAAGACCCACTAGTTCCGCCTGAAGCATTACCAGCATAGGGAAATGCCATATTCACCACTAACTACAGTCACAGGCAAGACAGTACCATATAGATACAGCTCATCCCCGACTACCTAATGGCGAGCAGTACTATAGGAGTAAAGCTCATCCATCGGTCAAAACCTAAATTTAATCTGCGCCCCGGTTAGCCACAAACAAGGATATATAGATCCAAGTTGCCTCGGCTCCCGTAGTGGGAACTCTTAGTCGGGCCCTACTGTCGGGGCCCTGTCCAACATGACCGGACCAAGTCAGTCAGCAGGGCCCTCAACTTCTGAGATGGAAGTCTTAGCTTGTCCAACCAGGGCCCAAACCGGTCAGCAGAGCCTTCGACTTCAATGGGCCCTCAAGCCCCCTCCCCCCCCCCCCACCACCACCACCACCACGACAAGGTGGTTCCCTCTCGTGGGGGGGGGACAACTCAACAACAACAAGCATAAGATATATTTTTAACATATTCATACTTTTTTTATAATACTGCATTATGTGCTTTTCTCACAACTCTTACGAAAAAAAAACTCCCCGATTGTAAGATTTTAAAAAACGCGAAAATTTATTTTTGTGCTTTTTATTTATCGCAAAATCTTACAAAGACTGTGGGGAAATAGAGTTACCAAATATAGTGCTCAAAGTGGAAATCGCCACCCCGCGAAGGAAGTGATTATACACCCGAAAATGTGCAAATGATCAAAAACCGGAACGTGAGAACGCAAGGAACGTGCGTTTTTTGCAGATTCGTCAGTATCTAGAAGGCCTACCTCGTGCTGTTATACAAGCATGCACACATTTTAGCATTCCATCAGTCAGATGGATGGTGTCCTGAGGTTTGGCGTTTCAAACAGCATCCAATTGGGGATGCAACTGTACCAGGTTCGCCGCCGGAGAGAGCTGGTGAAGGCGGCGACCTATTAGGTCCCAAACATGCTCAATGGGTGACAAATCCGGGGAGTATGGCGGGATGGGATAATGTCCACACCTTAGAGATTGTCCATCGTCAAATATGCAATGTGTGGGGTGGATTGCTGCAGAATCAGTCCAGGCATGGTGGTAAGAAAGGGTCATGCCACTGATTAGCAATCTCATTGATGTAACATATCGCAGGTAGCATGCCAGAAACGTGGAGCAGAGGTGTCCGGCCGACATATGTGATGCCACCCTATACCATTTCACCACGGTGAGGAGCCATATGATTGATAATGAAATAGTCTTCCTCATGTCGTTGAAGACGGCAACACCATGCAGACAAATGGATTTGTCTGTGAACAGCACACTCCTCCATTCTGTAGTCCAATGTTGCCTCGCTCGACACGAGTAGAGATGGCATAACAGATGATGTCGCTGCAATGACAGATACCAGACTGGACGTCTCGCCCTCATTCCTGCATCATGCAAATGTTGTCTAATGGTTTGCGTGGAGACCATGATAACCGTAGCGGTTCGTAAATCACTCTGCAGCAGAGTCGCTGTGCTGAAAGAGTCGTGTCGTGAATGGCCCTCCTATGGAGTATGCGATCTTCACATCCTGTGATGTGGCATGCTGGTCCCATACCTGTTCTTCGTGTCACTTGGTACACCAATTCACTGTGCTCACATTTATATCGCAGGCGCAAAGCAATCACTCGAAGGTTCAACCCGAGCTCTAACAAATCGACGATTCTTTCTCTCTCTCAGATGACATCAGTTGCACATAAGGGTATCGCCGGCATCCCCAAAGTATATTCCGAATATTTTTTGAAGCATACATTCCAACCTCTCTGTCGGTCATACTATGATTATGAGCTCGTGAGCGCCGGGTATTTTTCCATAGCTGGGCTGTGTCACGTGTCCATTCGATGCGGAACTTTGATCATTTGCATACCTCCGATAGCCGATTGCCTCCTATGTTTTAAATATCTCTACTTCTATTCCTTCTCGGTGTTGCGATTTCCACTTTGAGTGGTGCAGTTATGATTGATGATCTGGGAAAAAGAAGAGGACAAAGATAGCCAAAATTTTAGTGACCTACTATTTCAATGCCCCCATATATTAATTGTTTACGCTAACTTTGATTATATCAAATTTACGTAATTTTCCCTACATGATCAGGATTCGTGAGAAATTAAATAAAACAATGGTTCATTCATTGCATTACTTTTGTTACATAAGCAGAATTGCCCCGGCGTGCTCGGATATTCATATAATGACTCATAGTAGTAGTAGCAGGCTATTCCGAAGAATGATCTTCACCGGTGAAGGAAGTTTTAGGCTCCCAGTAATTCCGCAAGTACTCAATCGATCGGTCCTAATTTGGTGTGGAGGTCCCACTTACGTCTTGGTGAGTAGGGGTGAGTAGATTAGAGATCAGGTTGCTAGCTACCGGTGGTACTCGCCGAAATCTTTAGAGACGCTGCTACCACCTACTTTATGTGTGGAGAATTGAAAAATATGAATGGAGTAATATGTTATCGATGCGCCAAGTTATCAATGGAGAGACATTTCGCTGCCAAATTTTGGGTAGGATTAATGTTTTTGGGTCGAAAATCTTAGATTGCATTAAGTTACAGTGAGATGAAGCTGTAGACGAAGTTTCTTGATCCTAGCTCTGACCGTCCAGGAGGAAATGTCGAACAAACAGACAAACAGAGAGCCAGACACTCAAACTCTTTAAATTATACAAATGATAGAATTTCTTCTAATGCATTTGTTTCGATCTTTAGTTATGCCCTTCAATTAATGTTAAATATTTTGTGGGAATCAGCAATTTTCCCTTTTTGTTCACCCACTATATTTTTTAACTTCGGAGTATCATCCAGTAAAATAATTTGCAACATTAAGAAAACAACTATTTATTTACCTGGTCGGTCCTTCACTCTGTTTCTAAATATTTCTTTTCGTATTAGAAATGAATTTAATCCACCGTTATGATTTTAAGCTGCCGTTATTCTAAATGAAAACTGTAAAAAAAAAAAGTTTTTGTACCGAAATATAATAATTATTTATTTGTTTATTAAGCGAGATGTTTCACGCCCAAGCCGGTATCCCTAGTAGGTAAGTCAACATTTTTCTCAGTTAGAAACATATATTATTCATTAACAGTTTTACTTTTCTTGTTGTTATTAGCCTTAATTATAGAAGACTATTATTTAATAATTACAGGTAGATGAAACTTCTTCACCCCGCAGTATCAATTTGTTTAAATATGTAGCTTTATTGATGTGAGAGCCTCTACAATTTTTTAATCGCCAAACAGTTTTTTTTTTTTGCACGCAGATAGGATGTTCATTATGTCGCAGTTTTTAGAGAACTGTCCCCGAAAAAATTTTTGGAACGGCCAAATGCACGGTTTTTTGTGACGATATATTGTCGGATATCAATTTACATGTATTTTATTAACACGTTTTTGAATAACTCAGTCACCGTATTTGAGCCTTTTTTTTCATTTTTATGGACATATTTTTCCTCTTGTGGAATAACGCGGATTGCAGTGAGCACCAAATAATGGGTGAACGCTGCCGACGTAGTTGAGTGTTGTAGTAAAGTCAGAAATTTACTTCAAGCATCACGTGGGGATTCGAATTAACCGTGCCACGAGAAAAATCACACCTCTCCAACAAGTCCCCAATAACAATAAAAATCGCATTCTGTGAGTCATAGGCTTATTATCAATCTATGCAAAATAACTATGCAATCTGCACTGGACGCGCTTAAAGGCTAATTATTGCTTCTCCCACCTACTGCGAATTGTCTATCATACAATTGCTCCGTTACACAACTTCGTTTAAGTTTTCTGTGGGGTTACCCTTCCGACAAAAAATGTCTCATTTTTCAGTAAACTGAAATCGAAACCCCTAACTAACTTGTGCTGGTTTCGGCTTTCTGAAACAGGGACATTTACCGAAATTCTCTGTTTTCATCAATCCAAATCTGGAGACCCTATCAGCTGATCATTTTGCTATATAACATAAAATTGTCTCGAGAGCAATATATATATATAATAAAATTGTCTCGCCAGGATTAATAAATCCATTGGCCATTGATATTAAAGATTTCCTAATCACCTAGAAATGGAACTAATTGATTTACAAACGAACGACATATTGAATCATTTACAAGTCTGTGTTCTTCCAAATTCTACATTTCTTCTTCTCGCACGATTCTAGGCTGGAATGACACGTGTGTTCCCTACCATGTGTATTCATCAACAAATATTTTCTCAAACGAGTTTTATCAAAAGCAAATTTCCATCACAAATTACAGACGAACATTTACATTCAATATTGAGGTTAGAAGTTTGGTTTTGAAGTTGATTTTATTAAATTGCCCAAATATTTTACAGAAGTATCAAGCTTCTCATTGATATTTTTAGATAATTTTTTTTCATTTATTCAAATATTCTTTTATATGAAATATAAATAATCAAACAGATATCCATTTACTTGTACATATAAATATGTTTGAAATAATAAAACGACACATAAAAAAAGGGCTTATTTTTTGGTACATATTATACCGCCTCCTAATCCCTCTTGTGTGGCTCGCTTAAAAATTCTACAATTCTAATGTGGCCCACGTTTACAAAAAGTTGCCGATCCCTGTTTTAGAACATAACTCCTGGAGAAATTTTACCATTAGTAGAATGGGAAGCGATGTTGAGTAAAAGATAACAGCAACAAAAATGTTACCTTCTACATCAGAAGGTAAATGCAATAGATGTTACTAAAAACGTAAGAGCAAATAATATTATCCTAGTAGCTCAGTAGGAAAAATACAATGTGTTATCCTATTACCTCAGAAGTTAAGTACATATATTCTCCAGGAATGTACATATATTCTCCAGGTAACTCAGAAGGTTAGTGAAAAGGATGCTGTGCATCTCTTTCGGAAGGTAACAGCAACAGATATAGGAACAGAGCAGAGCTAAAAAAACTTAGAGGAAAATTCAGTGAAGAAAAAAAAAGTCATACAGCGTTGAAATGAAGAGAAAAAAATAGCGAAGGGACAGAACTAAAGTGAAGAGGAAAACTGTTAAGAGGATTTGGATTGTTTTTACCTCTGAGCGGCACTTTTTTTGCACACCATGGGCTAAATGGCCAGGCCACAAGGACCCCGAAGGCTCAGAGAAGGTTGGGGGAGGGGACCCACTGGAACAGCTGTTGGGAGACAGATGGTAGCCTCCCATCAAGGCCACGCAGCGTGTTCTTTAACGTGCACAGGGTATGGCTCTCCCACACACGGGCCACGGCTTGACGTCCCATCCGACAGACGGCGGCCTTTCCAAGCCCATCGGTGTCTCCTACTGACCGTGGGCAGGACGGGGAATTTTTGCGGAGATAAATCTCAACGCTGACCCAGCTGGGACTCGAACCTGGGAAATACAGATTACGAGCCTGGCGCGCTACCGACTGAGCCACCCCGCTGTTAAGAGGATAAAACTGCTGTGAAGCGTAAAGAAAACCAAAGAAATCTTACCGAAGAGGAGAAAGGTTGAAAGAGAGGACTGTAGTAGGAAAAAAGATTAGACAGTGACTTGCAGTGATAAAAAAAAAAGACAGAGCTGCATGAAAAGGAAAGAATTAGAAGGGATGGCAGCAATGGAAAGGAAAGAAAATTAAAAATATCTACAATGAAAAAGGGAAATTATCATAAGAGACATGTGAGTGAAAAAAAAAATATTATTTAGAAAAATGACCTGCGGTGAATAAGTTAAAGGATAGAGATGCAGTGAAAACAACTTTGAGGATAGAGCTAGTTTTGAAAGGGAAAAGAATAGAGGAGAGGGTAGCAGCGATGGTAAGGAAAATTAGAGAGCTATGCACTAAGAGGTAAAGAGTTACATGAGAGGACTGCAGTGTAGAAGACGAGAAAGCAATAATGAAGAGTAAGGAAAATTAGAGAGCTATGCACTAAGAGGTAAAGAGTTACATGAGAGGACTGCAGTGTAGAAGACGAGAAAGCAATAATGAAGAGTAAGGAAAATTAGAGAGCTATGCACTAAGAGGTAAAGAGTTACATGAGAGGACTACAGTGTAGAAGACGAGAAAGCAATAATGAAGAGTAAGGAAAGACCCGTGGCCGAGTGGTTAGTGCGCTTGGCTACTGATCTAAAAGAGTAAGGAAAGACCCGTGGTCGAGTGGTTAGCGCTCTTCACTACTGATCTAAGAGACCTGGGTTCGAGCCCTGGATAAGGCATGGACGTTTGTGTTGTTTTTCTGCTGAGGTCCTGCCGTCCTCACCATCACATCAGTTTATATGCCATAGTAGAGGTCACAGACCCTCTACTCTGGCATATAAACTGACAGGCTCCTGTCAGACCTCTGTGGCAAGCAGCTGCTTCAGGGGGTATTTATTTATTTTTTTTACAAGGAAATGCCAGAAAGCGGCCATGAGGAGAAAATAAATTACACGAAAGCATTGCAGTGAAGAAAAACACAGCACACATCTGCAATAAAGAGGAGAGAAGATAGAGAGGAAAACTGCAATGAACATAATAGGAAACAAATTTAAAGGAGAGAATTTCGGTGAAGAGTAAAGTTAGAGGACAGAATTTCAATGAAAGGTAAAGTTAGAGGAGAGTTTTCAGTGAAGAAGTTTAGAGAGAACTATTAGAAAATTAGATAAATGTAATATTTTTTCTGCTGAGGTCCTGCCATCCTCTCAGATCTTCTACTATGGCATATAAACTGACAGGCTCCTGTCAGACCTCTGTGGCAAGCAGCTGCTTGAGGGGGTATTTATTTTTTTTTAATATAGATAAAAGGAAAAGAAAATAATTGCGTGAAGAAAACAGAAAATTAAAGGCGAGTTTGGAACTGTAGTAAGCAAATTAGCAGTGGAAGGACATCAATTTCGGTAAAATCATTTAATGGACTAAATTTAAAACGTTCCTAAGATATATTCGTATCTCTGATACTTTTAGTAGCTGAAGAAAAGTTATTTTTTAATCACCTACATAAAAGATATTTATAATTAATCGTCCTTTGAATTGTTCGCACGTTTTTTTTCCAGAACAAGCTAACTTACTAACTATTTCAGCTTCCTTAACGACATTGCAATAAATTTGATTAAAATCCTTAAATTATCATCAGTCACATTTTGTCATTAAAAAGCATATTTAAGAAGTACTGAGTTCTGTATCTGAATTACTGTATTATTGACATAACATGGAACTGTACTAAGAACTGTACATGGAACTGTGCGTTTTGTTATTATGATTCTGTTACCATTCGGTTTAAATAGCGCAATAAAAATAAATGAGAGTCTCAAATAATAAGTGTTATAAATAGCGCCCTACTCGATAACAAAAGGGCTGATAGCAATAACCGCATCCGCAAAAACTTTCATCAGCATCGGCGTCTGCTGTCCACTTAATAACTTTCGATATTTTGCAAGTGCTTGAAGTCCGGGTAAATGAAATCGGTCTAATGGTTTATTAATGGCTAATAACTGGAAAAATATAACGGGAAAAATAAAAATTCTTATGTTCTTAAAAATAAGCTTTACTAAATTTAGACATAATTTGCTTAATTCTAATTTTGCAAATTCTTTTGAATTAATTTTGTTTTTTTAATTGCAGTTGTCAGCGATTATGGGAAGAGACTCCTTTTTGTTACCTGGTAACTCTCATTTAAAACTTCGTGATCTTCCAGACTGACTGATATTTAATTCTCGTTTTCTACGTAGCATCCCAGTAATTTTTTTAATTTATATTCTGCTTTGCATACAAATAGATCGCTTCTTTCACATGCGATAAGATTTTTGAATTTGGGAACTCTATTCCAATGGACATTTTTTTCCTTTTTTAGAGTGAATATCGTCATTGAATTTTCAAATCGGGTTTTGTTAACGTTATCTCAAGTAGGTTTTTCACTCCTATCAACCATTAGGGATTCAATAATGTTTGCTCAGGTTTTTGCATATCATATGAAATACGAGACTTTACCGGCCATCCGCGTTAACATCAATTTTTTTTATCGCGGTTTTATCCACATTAAGGTTTTATTTTATCCGCGAAGAGCTATCCGCATCCGCTCAGTTCTCTAATTGTAAAGAAAGGTCTTAAATAATAAGTGCTATAAAAGAGTGTCTCAAATAATAAGAAGAGTCATGAAGAAATGTCTCTAATGCAAAGGAGTGTCTCAAATAATAAGAAGAGTCATGAAGGAATGTCTCAAGTAACAAAGAGGAGTCATGAAGGAATGTCTTTAATTCAAAGGAGTGTCTCAAATAATAAGAGGAGTCATGAAGGAATGTCTCAAGTAATAAAGAGAGTCATGAAGGAATATATCTAATGCAAAGGAGTGTCTCAAATAATAAGAAGAGTCATGAAGGAATGTCTCAAGTAATAAAGAAGAGTCATGAAGGAATGTCTCTAATGCAAAGGTATGTCTCAAATAATAAGAAGAGTCATGAAGGAATGTCTCAAGTAATAAAGAAGAGTCATGAAGGAATGTCTCTAATGCAAAGGTATGTCTCAAATAATAAGAAGAGTCATGAAGGAATGTCTCAAGTAATAAAGAAGAGTCATGAAGGAATGTCTCAAGTAATAAAGAGGAGTCATGAAGGAATGTCTCTAATGCAAAGGTATGTCTCAAATAATAAGAAGAGTCATGAAGGAATGTCTCAAGTAACAAAGAAGAGTCATGAAGGAATGTCTCTAATGCAAAGGAGTGTCTCAAATAATAAGAAGAGTCATGAAGGAATGTCTCAAATAATAAGAAGAGTCATGAAGGAATGTCTCAAATAATAAAGAAGAGTCATGAAGGAATGTCTCTAATGTAAAGGAGTATCTCAAATAATAAGAAGAATCGTGAAGGAATGTAACAAGAAGTGTTTCAAAGGAGTTCTCATATAATAAGTGTTATAAAAGAGTATCTATAAAGGAGCAACGACTTTCTTCAGCAGATGTGAATGACCACGTTTTAGCTCGAATGGTTGAATAAACTGCTACATAACTAGGAAGATTCCATTTTAATCTTAAGTTGACTGGATGCTTTAATATTTACCTAATATTTGACTGAATATGTAAAATATTAAACGTAAAAGCTGGCATTTTTCACGTTCATATTCCTCTGAATCTTAATGGTGTTTTTGTTCCCCATTTATAAATATATACAGTCAAAATGTGTTCTTAATATCATGTTTATATTTTCCAATATTTCCATTACAGAAGAAGACAGCGATTACAATACACTTCCCGAATGCACTGAACTCGAAATTCTCAAATGGACAGATAAAGTTTGCACGTGTCTAGAAAGGAGAATGGGAAAAATCGCCGATAAGGAACACGGAAAGATTGATGACAGGAGGTATTCTTCAGAGTTTCTTAAAATTAATTGAAAATATTACTTTTTAACTGCAATAAATATTATTATTCATCTACGAAAATATTTAAAATTTTTAGTTTTTGTTAACAGTGAAACAGCAGGACACACGTGTTATTAGCAAATTGGACTTTTTGTTGATAAATTAATATTTGTTTTCGCTATATGTCCAACCTAAATATTTTCTGCATAAAGCGTGATTATATTACTCTACAGGGTCTTTTGTGAAACCTCAGAAAACTACAGAAATCCTCTTGGATAACTGACATCATGTCGATTTGAATGAATCTGTGGTCAAGGGAGGATTTATGAAGTCAGATTGAAAAAGGTTTTAATAATACGAGATTAAAATTTTAAAGAGACCCTTGAAGATTGGGTTTTACCAATATACATGGTGAATATGTACATTTTGTTACAAACCTAAGTTCACGTTGTAAACACATAAAGAAATTAAATACGTAATGTCATTTTTATGTATGTATAGTACTCAGAGCTAGACCTAAGGTGGGGTTTATGGGTTGTTTTATATCTGAGCGGCCCTTTTTTGCACACATTGAGCTAAATGACCAGGTCACAAGGACCCTAAAGGCTCAGAAAAGGTTGGGGGAGGGGACCTACTGGAACATCTGTTGGAATACAGATGGTAGCCTCCCGTTAAGGTCATCCAGCATGTTCTTTAACGTGCACAGGATATGGCTCTCCCTCACTTGGAGCCACGACTTTACGTCCCATCCGACGAATGGAGACCTTTCCAAGCCCATCGATATCTTCTTTCTGACGGAGGGCTGGGAAGGGGTTATCTGAAAGAAATCTCCAAGGTTATCTGAAAGAAATCCGCCAAGGTGGGACTCGAACTTGGGAACTGCAGATTACGAGCCTGGCGCGCTACCGACTGAGCCACCCCCGTCCGACCTAAGTCTCTGCAGACTTAAGTGGATGGGGTAGGGCAGACTAGACAAAACTGGTTACAGACTAGGGCAAAACGGGTTATATACCCCATTTTAATAGTGATAATCGGAATGTAGATTAAAATAACATTAAACGTCTTATATAATAATAGACTTATTTCAAACTGAGGGAAGATCGCGCAGACACCGGTACACGTTTTTCTTCTACACCGTTCCTAGGACAGCGCTATCAACGATTAACACCGTTCCTAGGACAGCGCTATCAACGATTAACACCGTTCTGACGTTCGACTGTTGAGGAACACTTATCAACATATTTCGGCGCCCGTAATTCCCAGGTGTTTGACCGACTGGTCCCAATTTTCGTCCACTGATGCCCAGGACTGGATCCAGGGGCTGGGGGCATTCATCCCTCCTCCCTTCCAGTACGCTAGTAAGGATAATAGAGACAAAAAATTAAAAAACTTATTTATATCTCACGCATTTTAAAAGAAATTTTTAAAGACTGTGAAACGGAGGGGGAAATGTTATACTGTATTGAAAATCCAGTGTCTTGTCCCCCCCATCCCTTAATATTTTTCCGGCTCGATTGTGTTCCTTGCCCTCCCCTCTCCGCCCCTCGATTTTTTTAAAATCTCGGCCTGCACGGAATTATACCTAAAAAAGTGGTCGCTGAATGTATGTAAAATTATAAATCGATATTTTTTATGTCGAAAGCTATTTTATGAATTTTTATTAACCCATCATGACACTTTTGTGCCACATGGGGCAAAAAATAATCGGGAGTCCGTTCTACATTGCATTACTTCCTCTAGCGTAGTCTGCATTCGTATGCCGGAAAAAATCTGCTTTTTCAGTTCCATGTGTCTCAACTTAAAAAACGGTTTGGAACCTCTGTTATATACGATCATTTCTAATATTTCATAAACAGAACCGACGGCACGTTTCTTTTTTTCGGTTCGGCAATTTTTTTCCCTGCGAACCAAAACAAATTCACACGAAATATTTCATGATGATCCATCTCTACTATAGATGAATTTGGAGCTCAGAATAATTTAAATATCACATATTTCCTGTAATTACGAAAAAAAATTAGTGAAAGTTTATAACATTTTTATTATAGTTTCAACCTTTTTATCAGTCGTTAGTAATTAAGCCGTCCCGTAGCTGAGTGGTTAGCAAGCTAGGGCAAAGGTTCGAGCCCCGGATAAGACATGGATGTCTAGGTTGTTTTTCTGCTGAAATCCCGCCATTCTCACAGATCTCCTATTCTGGTGTATTAAACTGGCATGCTCCTGTCAGACCTCTGTTGCAAACAAGCTGCTTGAGTGAATATTTTTTAGTAATTAAAAGTAAGCACCATGCCGCTTTCGATTATTTGTTTACGTATTCTGTATCTTTAGTAAGTGAATGGCTCTTTGCCTTTATAATGATACTAACTTCTAATTTTCAGTTTCAACTAGTATTTCTAATATTTTTCGTTCCAAATAGAATTAGCATTTCAATTTTGCCATAAAAAGATAATAATTAATAATATTATAATAAAATAAAAAGTACATTATTTAATATTTATTATGATGCCTTATAACTTTTTTTTAAATCTGGGCTCGAGCGATCCAAATTGGACTCGAAAAATTGAGCTCGAGCTTTTCTCTAATTTCTGCATTTTAATCATCGTAATTACACTTGTAACATTTGCTTCATAGATGTTGTTGAAACTATATTTTTTTTCTCTCTTTTTCAGTGTTCTCCGATACCTACAATTATGCATCGTTGTATATAACATGCCAAAGTGTCGATTCACAAACTGGAATGCATTTGAAACTTCCATAACAGAGTCAATCGGCGAATTCAAAGAAGAGTTAACTATGCTTTTAAGTAATTTCGGAAAAGGTAAATTTTCTTTAGAAGATTTGACATTTCGTTTGAAGTCACGGGTACACTAACCACTATCCCTACCTGGACTAGTGGATAGCGTACCTGACTTCTATTCCAGTAGGCATGTTCTTAAGTGTTTCTATGTTGTATTCATTGTGTACAGTCGCTCAAAAAAGTATCCGAACACTATGGTTGATTGCAAAATTCAGAAAAAATATCTGGCATTGATTTTTTTAGAAATTAGTCATCTGGCAACCTTCGTGTCACGTGACACGAAGGTTGCCAGATGACTAATTTCCAAAAAAATCAATGCCAGATATTTTTTCTGAATTTTGCAATCAACCATAGTGTTCGGATACTTTTTTGAGCGACTGTACGAGAATCCAAAAGTTTATTTTAGTCCTTTTATAAGATGTATATAATAACACGAGGTTAAAATTTTAACTATTTTTACGATTGATGGCTTTTATCAGTATATATGATAAATATCATTAGGGCAGATGAACGTGCAAGAATAAAACCATGATGTGTCATTTGATGGTAGTGTTGTGCCTCACCGTGAGAATTTCGTCACTACTCTGTTGGAACAAAAGAAGACTATAAAAATATAACGAGTGAAGAAAACGTGAAAAGTTAACCGTATTGTAAAAAAGTTGAATTGTTTTTTTAGTAGAGTTAGCGTTATAAAATCTAATTTTAATGGAAGTAATGTGTCGAAGAGGACTAGTAGAAAAGCAAACGAGATTTGATGGCTGCTAGGTATTTAATGTCAAAAAATAGAATTGGAAAGGTAAACCTTTATAACTTATAGGTTTATTCACAAAGATAATTGTGTCGCTTATTGAATTCCCTTTATGCTTTGAAAGAGTCTGTAAGAATTTTAATACGATTATTTGAAGTATAGTTAGATATTGTGAAATATTCTTTTGATGGTTTAATTTCATACTGTTAGTAGAAAAATTTGTGTTTAGTTTAAATTATTATTCATTTGTGATCTAGTTACTTTTGCAGTTAAATTGGATCATTTATCATTTGGTTGGTAATCATTTTTTTCCACTCACTCTCAGTGTCTGTTTAAGATTTGTAAGAGTATATTTATTTCGTTAGAAACCTAATTTTACAAGACTGCCACTTAAGATTATTAAAATATTTAATATTATTTTATCTAGGTACAGTACTCAGGATTAGATCTAGGGTGAGGGTAAAGGTGATCATCCCCCTAACCATGACCAACACTTTAACAATGGTATATATATATATATAGGTCCGCATCTGAGAGGGGCAAGGGCGCCATGATCCGTCCCCTTTCAAAATAACAGTAAGGATAATAGAGGCAAAAAATATTGAACTTATTTATATTTAATGTAATGTTAAACAAATTTTTAAAGACTTGTAAAAGGGAGGGGGAAATGTTATACGGCATTGGAAATCCGGTTTCTTGCCTACCCCACCTCGATTTTTTTCTACATTCGGGCCTGTATTTATACAAATAACCAAAACATCAAAACTCTTGGGAGCGGGGGCGGCTCAGTCGGTAGCGCGCCAGGCTCGTAATCTATAGTTCCCAGCTGGGTCAGCGTTGAGATTTATCTCCGCAAAATTCCCCGCCCTGCCCACGGTCAGTAGAGGACACCGATGGGCTTGGATAGGCCGACGTCCGTCGGATGGGACGTTAAGCCGTGGCCCCGTGTGCGGGAGAGCCATACCATGTGCACGTTAAAGAACACGCTAGATGGCCTTGACGGGAGGCTACCATCTGTCTCCCAACAGCTGTCCCAGTGCGTCCCCAACCTTCTCTGAGCCTTCGGGGTCCTTGTGACCTGGCCATTTAGCCCATTTACCCCCCCCCCCCCCAGGTGTGCAAAAAAGTGCTGCTCAGAGGTAAAACAACCCAACTCTTGAATATAACACCAAACGGAATTTTATTCTTTTGACTTAAGAAGTGTTGCACTAAGATTAAAAAGTTTACCTTTAACACTGAAGCTCTGAAAGACCTTGTTATAGCTAAAGCTTACCATGATAAATCACTTAGTCATTATGACAGTCATGGTTTGCTTACTACTGAAGTTGAGGGAGAATGCGACCGTTTTAAACAGGCTTTTCTTGAAACAAAAAAAAATATAAAAAATGCCCCTTCAAGCACTGCTTACCACAGAGGTCTGAGAGGAGCCTGTCAGTTTATATGCTATAGTAGAAGGTCTATGAGTATGACAAGACCTCAGCAAAAAAACAACCCTGGTCTCTTAGATCAGTAGCTAATCGCGCTAACCACTCGGCCACGAGACGTCACATATACCGCTACCCCATCAATTGGTTCTTAAAACTAACAGTACTCTTTGGACAAAAAGGAGCAGAGGAGGCAAAATTATTTGAGTGATATGGCACTGGAGCTTATCTTGGAAACAAATATCTTTAATCAATACCCTACTAGTCCTAAACTGAAAGCAATACAAATAGCTTGATAAGAGTGTAAAGGATCAGGTAATAGCTGATAAGAATCTTTAAGCGTGATAGCTTGGCTGACAAAGCATCTAGTTAGCGTAATAGCAGAAAACTGTATCAGATAGTCAATGTTTTGTGTGGGAAGAAATGGACAGGTATACAGGGATTGATGGTGAGGATTCTGCATGGCTAGGTGGGCTCAATATTTCGGAGATATTCTAAACAATATCGTTAGTTCTGTGTTGTAAGTTCATTGTCGTT
Source organism: Ryuthela nishihirai (assembly GCA_038380435.1). Lineage (NCBI taxonomy): Eukaryota > Metazoa > Arthropoda > Arachnida > Araneae > Heptathelidae > Ryuthela > Ryuthela nishihirai. Next base: position 32,553,006 of record JAWZYU010000024.1, on the reverse strand, counting down.
AGTCATTGTTTGAAATTATGATAGATGCATTACTGGCTTTAATGTTGGCCCTATATCACAGTCTGAAGTAATTTTGGCAATTTCTAAACTTAAACTACATATATCCCCAGGGTAGATGAAATTACTACTGAAATGCTTAGTGCTGGAAATGTTTCTGTTACCATATGCGTGACTGAAATTTTGAATATCATTTGTGATAAAGGCATTGTTCCTAAGGATTTTACCAGACTATTATTATCCCCCTATTTTGAAAAAAGGTGATCGCAGTTCTTGTGATGTCTATAGGGGTAGCAGCCTACTTTTGTTCTAGGTAAAGTTCTTTGCATGATTGTGCTTAATAGAATTAAGAATTGACCGGCTATTGCGTGATGAGCAATGTGTATTCAGACAGTGGTAGGAGATGTACATATCAGATTTTTTTTCACTTAGGCAGATTCTTGAGAAATTTTTAAAGTTCCAGAAACCTGTAGTTATTAACTTTATAGATTTCAAAAAAGCTTTTGACTCTGTTGACTTTCATAATTTGTAGTTGATCGTGAAATCTTATGGCATGCCAGAGAAGCTAATTAGCATAATGAAAGCTGATACGCAATCAGCAAAAGCTGATGATATCATAAAGCAATGATATCAGCAAAAGCTGAAGAAAGCTTATGCTGATATAATACCACCTAGTCATGTGTGATAGAGCTTGTAGCAATTGGTTAGCATTGCTTCTAGTGTTCGACAAGGACGCAATTTGTCTCCTTTCCTCTTTAGATTTTTATTGATTATGCTATGCGAAATTCACTGCAAAGGAAAGATTTTGAACCTAAATGGTCTGCAGAATTTCTGATTTAGATTATGCTGATGATTAAGCCCTTTTGGCAAATGATCTTGATGAGATGAACTCTTTCATTCGAGCTGTTGATGAGACTGGTAAGTAGAGTAGGTTTGGTTATGAACAGAGAGAAAGCTAAAGTGATGAAAATTTGTCAGTCAAGTTGTGAATCAGTTATTAGGAACGGTTGAAATCTTGAGTAGGTGTCTCAGTTTAATTATCTTGGGAGCTATTTTATGAGATTAACAGACTAAGAGGGATTGCTGCAGGGACTTTTATCTATGGAGAGTGTGGAGAAATAGGCGTATATACACCTAAATACTAAAATTAGACTATAATACAGTAGTTTGGTTCTTGTTAGAGTTAGCTACGGTAATGAAACTTGAACCCTTTTATAAAAGCAAGATAACAGGAAACTTGATGTTTTTGATTCTAAATGCTTACGCAGCATCTTGGGCATTAGGTGGTTCAACTTTGTAAGTAATGATGAGGTTAGGCAAAGGAGTCGGCAACCTCCTTTGAACAACATATTGTGCAGAGAGAAACTACGTTGGTTTGGCTATGTTTCCCGTATGAATAAACATAGATTAGCGAATAGGGTTATGAGCAGTATGCCTAAAGACCTCAGAAAGAGGGGGAGACCTAGGATGAGGGGGGAAGACAATGTCAAACAGGAACTTGTTAGAATTGGTCTACAATGATCAGATGCAGCAGATGTACCTCGGGACAGACGTGCTTAGAGAATTAAATTTCACAATCTGGTTGGACCTCCGTACCGCATGGCTGCTTGAGGATGGTGATGATAATGATGATGATGAGGCAAAAGCCCAATAATTTGGTAATTTTGCTTTAATTTCGATGGTAATGCTGAAAAGCTCATCCAGCTTTGATTCAGTGTTGTACAGTAGATCCAAAGGATTATGATAACGTTGACAAAGATAAGTATTTAATGTTCATGTGTTCTTTTTAGTTATTAGCACTAAATTTCTGAGCTATCCATTTTTTTTTCTTTTTTGATATTAAAAACATTTCGAAATACATTTTAACGAAACATAAATTAAAATATTACTAATTAATAAAAAAAATTTAAAAGTAATTAAAGTAATTAATTAGTATCATTAAATAATTACATTTGTTGTTGATATTAATTAAATAATTACGTAATTAAACTAGTTTTATCTATTATTAATAATTCAATTAAATATTAAATATATTTATATTATTCTTTTTCAGGAATTTTTTAAAATTCTTAAATAGAAGCAAGAAGAAGTAATTACAAATGTTCTCTTTGAATATGTAGATTTATTTCACTATTCATAATTTTTTATATATCAATTTTCATTTGTTTCATTATTTTAAATTTTTTAACACTCTTTTTTACCGAGCAGGTGTGAACCGACTGGATGCCACCACTATCCCTTGTATACCCAAAGGTGCCCTTGAATACACAGAAGTTCTACAAAAAGGCTCACGGGAACGTCCTGTATCCCAGTGCTCCAGTAATTTTTTGTTAAAGGGTAGTCAAAAAGTTACTCGGCCTTCAAAGTTGCCGAAAACTTTACTTTTCTAGCTAAACAAAAGTACTTTAATAACGCAAACTATTTTTTTCTACTGTTATGCCCCCACTGATGATGCCGTTGAGGATGAGAAGGATAGGTTTTACGCACATCTTCAGGATATTTTGAATTCTGTCAAGAAAGAAGATATTACCTTTGTTCTAGGTGACTTCAATGCCAAAGTTGGTACTGACTCTGTCTTTTGGGGAGGGGTGATATGCCCTTTAGGTATTGGTAGTTACAATGGCAATGGGCAACGCCTCCTACAGGTAACTAAACTCAATGGTTTCACAATAACTAACACTTATTACAAACACCGCAACACACATAAGTACACATGGGTTTCACCTGATGGGCTGCATAAAAATATGATTGATTATATATTAATTAACAGCAAATGGGATAGTTCTGTTAGGAATACCAGGGCATATAGGGGAGCTGAAATTGGATCTGACCATTACCTTGTTAACAGTGTCTTGCAACTTAAACTTAAAAAGTGTTGTGCTAGAGTTAAAAAATTTACTTTTAATACTGAAGCTCTGAAAGATCCAGTTATAGCCAAAGCTTACCATGTAGGTTACTTAGTCATTATGGCAGTCATGGTTTGCTTACTACTGAAGTTGAGGAAGAATGGGATCATTTTAAACAGGCTTTTTTGGACACTAACAGTACTCTTTTAGGAAAAAAGGAGCAGAAGAGGCAAAATTATCTGAGTGATAAGGCACTTGAGCTTATTTCGGAAAGAAAGAACTGCAGGAATGCCCTTAATCAATACCCTACTAGTCCTAATAGAAAGCATTACAGAGAGCTTAATAAACGTGTAAAGGATCAGTTAGCTACTGATAATTATCTTTGGCTTGATGGCTTGGCTGACAAAGCCGAGGAAGCAGTTAGACAGCAACAGCAGAGAGCTGTACCAGATAGTTTATGTTTTGTGTGGTAGAAAACGGACAAGTATACATGGATTGAAGGATAAACAAGGTAAGGTTATAGAAGATGAGGATTCTGTCATGGCTAGGTGGGCTGAGCATTTCAGTGATGTTCTAAACAATGTGGTTAGTTCTACTCCCATTGTTTGCAAAGATGATAGATGCATTGGTGGCTTTAATTTTGGCCCTATAACACAATCTGAAGTTATTTTGGCTGTTTCTAAACTTAAACTTCATTAATCCCCAGGGGTAGATGAAATTACTACGGAAATGCTTAGAGCTGGGAATGTTTCTGTTACCACTTGGATGACTGATATTTTGAATATCATTTATGATAAAGGCATGGTTCCTAAGGATTTTACCACAGCTATTATTATCCCTATTTTCAAAAAAGGTGATAGCAGTTCTTGTGATAACTATAGGGGTATCAGCCTACTCTCTGTTCCAGGAAAAGCTCTTTGCATGATTGTGCTTAATACAATTAAGAATCTGGTTGACAGGCAATTGCGTGATGAACAATGTGGATTCAGAAATGGTAGGGAATGTGTAGATCAGATATTTTCACTTAGGCAGATTCTTGAGAAATGTTTAGAGTTTCAGAAACCTTTGGTTGCTAGCTTTGTTGATTTCAAAAAGGCTTTCGACTCTGTTGATCGCCATAATTTGTGGTTGATTGTGAAATCATATGGTATACCTGACAAGTTAGTTAACATAATGAAAGCTCTCTATAATAACACTGAGTCGTGTGTGAGAGTTGGTAAGCTTGCAGCAATTGGTTTAGCATTACTTCTGATGTTCGACAAGGGTGCATTTTGTCTCCTTTTCTCTTTAGTTTGGTTATTGATTATGTTATGCGAAATTCACTTCAAGGGAAAGATTTTGGCCTTAAAGGGGCTGGAGATACGGAAATTTCTGATTTAGATTATGCTGATGATTTAGCCCTTTTGGCAAATGATGTTGATGAGATGAACTCTTTCATTCGAGCTGTTGATGAAACTGGTAGTAGAGTAGGTTTGGTTATAAACAGAGAGAAAACTAAATTGATGAAAATTTGTCAGGCAGGTTGTGATTCAGTTAATCTGAATGGTTGCAGCCTTGAGCAGGTGTCACAGTTTAATTACCTTGGGAGCTATGTAACAGATACTGGTGATATGCGGCATGAGATGAACAGACGAATAGGGATTGCTGCCGGGACTTTTAAGAATCTATGGAGAGTGTGGAGAAATAGGCGTATACACCTAAAGACTAAAATTAGACTGTATAATAGTTTGGTTCTTTCTAGGGTTAGTTATGGTAGTGAAACTTGGACAATGTGTAAACAAGATAACAGGAAACTACATGCTTTTGATTCTAGATGTTTACGTAGTATCTTGGGCATTAGGTGGTTTAACTTTGTAACTAATGATGAGGTTAAGCAAAGGAGTCTGCAACCTCCTTTAAGAGCATATTGTGCAGAGAGAGACTCCGCTGGTTTGGCCATGTTGCCCGTATGGATAATTATAGATTGGCGAATAGGGTTATGAACAGTGCGCCTAGAGGTCTCAGAAGAAGGGGGAGACCTAGGATGCGGTGGGAAGACAATATCAAATAGGACCTTGTTAGAATTGGTGTTCAGTGGCCGGATGCAGCAGATGTAGCTCAGGGCAGATATGCTTGGAGAATTAAACTGCACGGTCTGGTTGGACCTCCGTAGCCCATGGCTGCTTGAGGATGATGATGATGATGAGTGCAGAACTCTCTATCAACTTTCCGTTAATTCGCTCCTACTAGCGTTAGTTACTTTAGATCAGTACTTCTCATACTTTCTGAAGTAGCGACTGGCAATTTCTTTCCAGTGTATCAAGGACAGTGCACTGTATCTGTGCATGAGCCTGGAGCTTCTAGCTGCGTGCTTATACAATATATTCACGCAAGAAGAATTTTTTTAAAAAAATTCTTCTTGCCAATAAATTGCTCTCATAAAATGAAGCGGAAAATGTTACACTGCCTGCAATGGAAATCCTGTGTCTACCTACTTACACTCGATTGCGTCGCAAATCCCCTCCCTCCTCCCAGTCCTCTCCCTTATTATTTTCCGGCTCCGGGCCTGATATAGTGTGAATATATATATATATGTGTTATTCAATAATGTTACAATTTATAGAGTATATCTATATACGACGAATTTCAATTCTAATTTGTTTAATTCTTTTATTTTTTTAATACTTATAGACATACTTGGTAGAAAAAATGCCTTGAGTTGTATCCTGCAGTTAAATCCAAATAAAATGAAAGAATGTTTGCCTAAAATGTTTAGCTTTGTGGCATTCAAACATGTTGCACCGCAACTTATACCAAAGTAAGTTGGTTAAATTTTAAAACAAGCATTAATGTTTTTTAGAGTAGGAACTTCTTTATAGAATTATTTTATAGAGTAGGAATGTTTTTATAGAGTAGGAATGTTTTTATAGAGCAGGAACTGAATTGAAACGATGTAACACAGATAGCCAAATTTAAATATATAGAGTATAAAAATAATCTGCTTTAATTATAATGCAAAAAAAGCTCAGTATTTATATAAAATAACTCTTCCTTACGTTCCTTTAATGACCATTTAAGGGTTTTTTTTTTGGGAGGTGGGGTGTCGGTAGCGCACCAGGCTAATAATAATCTGCAGGTTCGATACCAGCTGCGCCAGCGGCGTTTAGATTTATCTTCGCAAGATTCCCTTACCCTGCCTTCCGTCAGTAGGGAATACTGATGGGCTTGGAAAGGCAGCCGTCCGTCGGATGGGATGTTTTAAACAGTGGCTCCGTGTGCGAGAGAGTCATACCCTGTGCACGTTAAAGTACCCGTTGGATGGCTACCATCTGTCTCCCAACATCTTTCTAGTGGGTTCCCTTCCCTCTACCGCATCTGAACCCTTGGGCACCCTGTGACCTGGCTATTTAGCCCATTATGTGCAAAAATTGTGCCGCTCAGAGGTAAAACAATCCAATGACCACGGGACTGACCATGGAGGAGAACAATAATAGGTGTGGTCAATGTGCAAAATACATGACCTTCACTGAAGGCTCTACTCCCTGAGATGAATGACAGAATTGCTGCCTAATGTAATGTCGGAAATTAATGCGGAATTTGGGCGGACAATTTAGGCCATTGATCCTGGACATGTAATATTTATAATTACATGTGTATTTTGTTCTTGTTGATTTTTTGCTATATTTTGTTCTTTTTTTGTTTGTTTGTTTGTGTTAAAATTATTACACTTTTTACCACTATTTAAATTTTTACATGTATGAAATTTTTCTGATATAATTGCGTATAAGTGGGAATAAAATGCTGCAGCTAAATACACAGAATGGACAAATTTGCAAAGCATAAGTAGCGCGTCCAATCACGTGGGACGCTGAAACTGGCCATGCCTGTAAATAGAGCAGGTCTCTACGCATTGGAACCAGTCATGGAGAAGTAATCATAGATAAAGGCAGCAACGTAAGTGAGTTTGACTGTGGTCAGATAGTAGGTGCGAGGAAGGCCAGTTGTTCAATCATTGCAACTGCTGAACTGTTGGGATTTCCCATCAGACTGTCGCACGTGTATACCAAGACTGTGAAATACAACAAAACTTTCAACCAGCGGGAGAAATGTAGATATAAACGTGCACATCTCGAGGTGACTTTCAAAGTGAGTGCAGACTATCCCGCGTCGTTACAAAGAATCGCACAGCTACCATGGAACAGATAACATCGGAATTGAATGAGGGTGCATCCACACGCTTATGCATAAAGATTATTCGTTATATGATGGAAAAAAATCTCTATATCAGTCAACGTCCACATCGTGTCCCCTTGTTGACTGCAAGGCACATAAAGATTAGGCTGCAGTTTGCAAAGGCCTATCCCAACTGGAGTGCAGAGGACTGAAAACACGTCATCTGGTCTGACGAATCACGGTTTCAACTCTATCACGACGATAAGAAAGTGCGGGTGTGGCATAAACCACACGAAGCGATGGTTGGAGTTATACAGGCAGATGGAGGAGGTGCAACAGTTTGGGGTGCGTTTACGTGGGCTACCTGGAACCTCTCATACCCGTCGAGACCTCCGTCATCGTCACAAAGTATGTGAACATCCTCACTGACCATTTACACCCGTTCGTAACGATTCTCTTTCCGCAGGATAACGCCACACCGCATACTTCCCGAGTGCCGACCAATTGGCTCCAGGAGCATTCAAGTGAGGAATGACCTCGAATGACCCTCTCGATCGCCTGACCTCAATCGCATTGAGAATTTGTGGGACGAATTGGAAAGATCTGTTGGAGCCCGCCAATCCCCACCAGCAACAGTGGATGCTCTACGACAGTCGATCCTGCCTTCATGGGCAGCAATACCACTTCCGTGTTTTCAACACCTCATTGAGTTCTAACCAAGGGTGTCCGTCAATACATAGCGCTCAATTCATCGCACGTCAATTCATCGCGACGTCAATTCATCGCGACGTCAATTCATCGCGGATCAATTCATCGAAGTGTTAGACATGTGATTTTATTGACTTTCTGCATCTGTAGATTGTTCAGATGAACTCTACACACAATAATTTAGACTTTAAAAGTTTAAACATGCGTCAGAAGAATATACTTCAAAAATTAATTAAAACTAGAAAAACTAGGATTGTTTCAAACCATTCAATAAAATATGCATTTTAAAAGTTTGTCTAATATTGAAATAATCATTACGCAGTCATTAATGATATTTATAAAAATAATTTATTGTTAAATATTCCAGCTTCCGTGCCTCTTTAAATACTGAACGAATATTGTTGAAAATAGAGATTTGAGTAGATTTGATTATTATCTTTATCATCAGTTACATTTTTTCCATTAAATGTATATTTTAGAAGTTATAGACCACCAAAGAAATATATAATTAATGATGTAAGAATAACCAGTGTAAAAAGATATCATAAACCATTTAATATTATTAAAATTAATTATTTTAATGAGAATTTGCTTTGTCGAATTTGGACTTCTTGTCCTATATACGTTCTTTGGTCTGTAAATGGTAGCTAGGTAGTCACTGGAAGGAGAGCTATGCACCAATCCCCTGTGATGATGCGTAGAACCGGCCAGGCCTAGCACCTAATGTCCGACCCCGCCTTCTCGTGGTGCGGACCGTTAGTAACTTTCAAAAGAGATACTCTCTTGTGGAAGTGAACGGAAGTGGAGGGCTGCCAGATTAGTGTGGCCTACTGATCTGGACAACTATGGCTACTTTTCTTTTTTTTCTACCCTGCTGAGGAGTGGTCAACCACACAGGGTCCTGGTGCTGACCATATAAACCTACTGGACTGGACAGATATATGGCTCTGAGTTTGATTATGGATCCTGATTTTGCTGCACTGGTGGGCTTCTGTGGAGGGAAAATCTTCCGCTGTGTTTTCTTTTTGTTTGTGGGTTGACAGCCCCAAGTGAATAGATTCACAGGATATGTTTATCAGCTGGTGGATAATCCTGAGCAGAAGTCATCGCAGGCACCTGAACTCTTTGCTTCTATTGGCATCGTCAAATTCTACATTGGAGGAAGTCTTCCAGTGTAGATGGCTTCAGCCTTTAGTAGTGGGGGAACGGGTCTTTGCCCCATGTCTGCGATTAGGGGGCTGTTTGACATTGTCGGCATTCCCTCTCTCAATAAACATAGTTTCTTTAAACATCCCACTAACCATTTTCTCTCCATAGGTAGTTGGAATGTGAGAACTCTGCACAGAGCTTTTTCTCTTGATGTCCTCACACAAGAATTCCACCGTTATAATTTAGATATTCTCGGCTTGCAAGAGACCAGATGGACAGATAAAGGTCAGATTCTTAAAAATAATCTTAAATTTCTCTTTTCAGGGAGGGACGACAATAAGCATCACCAAGGCGTGGGTCTGCTTCTCAGCAGATACGCTAGCGATGCTCTTCTAGGATATGAGTGCATTAATGAAAGGTTTCTTACAGCAAAATTTCAGACAAGCGTTAAAGACTTGAATGTTGGTTACACTTTGTAAACAAGATAACAGGAAACTAGATGCTTTTGATTCCAGATGCTTACGCAGTATCTTGGGCATTAGGTGGTTCAACTTTGTAACTAATGATGAGATTAGGCAAAGGAGTTTGCAACCTCCTTTAAGCAGCATATTGTGCAGAGAGAGACTCCGTTGGTTTGGCCATGTTGCCCGTATGAATAATTATAGATCGGCCAATAGCGTTATGAACAGTGTGCCTAAAGGCCTCAGAAAGAAGGGGAGACCTAGGATGCGGTGGGCAGACAATGTCAAACAGGACCTTGTTAGAATTGGTGTGCAGTGGCCAGATGCAGTAGATGTAGCTCAGGATAGACTTGCTTGGAGAACTATATTGAACGGTCTGGTTGGACCTCCGTAGCCCATGGCTGCTTGATGATGATGATGATGATGATGATGATGATGATGATGATGATGATGATGATGATGATGATGATACGTTCTTTTTCTCTTTTGCAAAATTAATTAATTTGTGATCAGTAGTTCTGAAGCCGGACAAAAAGAAATGGCTGGCCTTAATATGCCCAAGGTTGTTCTAAGTAAATTGTCCGAAACTCATTTGATGATTTTTAACCCTTACCCTTAGTGGGGGAAGAAATTGATTTGTTTTAAGAGATAATTGTTTGTTTTTAGATATAAATAAAAATTTTTTGGGAGGTTGGATAAGTATTGATAAATTTCCTTCGGTCAGAAAGGGGACACCAATGGGCCAGGCAGAACCGTTAAAGGGGACACTATTAAGCCGTGACTCCGTGTGCAGGAAAGCCATATCCATTGCATAATAAAGAACCTGCCAGATAGCCTTGATGGAAAGCTTCAATATGTCTCCTAACAGCTGTCCAGGGGATCGCTCAGACGTACAACAACATAACCCTCTGTTACTAAGGTGGGGCATAAAATACATGAGTTTTAGTTACTTCACGTAACAATTGGTCAAACATACAAAATAGTCCCCAAAATAACAACCAAAATAAAGAATTACCATGTTATGTCAATGTGAATATAACTTCGAAGCTCTATAACTTCTAAAATATGAATTTAATAGAAAAATGTTATTAATGATAAATTATAGATCACAATCAATTCTATTTAAATCTCGATTTTCAACAATACTCGTTCAGTAGTTAAAGAAGCACGGAAGCTGGAATATTTAACAATAAATTATTTTAATAAATATCATTAATGATTGCCTAATATTGAAATAATCATTATGCAAAGTTCAAAATGCATATTTCATTAAATGATTTGAAAAAAATACTTGTTTTTTAAGTTTTAATTAATTTCTGAGCTAAATTTTTCTGATACATGTTTAACTTTTCAAAGTCTAAATTATTTCTTTAGAGAATTCATTTATGCAAAGATGTGGAAAAAAAATCAATAAAATCATGTCTGCGATGAATTGATGCTCGATGAACTGACGTCGCGATGAATTGACCACGATGAATTGACGTAGAACCCTTACCAAAACGTCTGACTGCTGTTGTGAAGGCAAAAGGTGGAGGAACATGTTATGGTAGGGTATATAATAATTTGTTCATTCAGTGTACATAAGATAGTGAGTTAAGGTAATGGGTGAAGCAGGGCAATAATATACTTGAAATTTTGTAGATGATAATCTCCAAACTCCCTATTGCAATGGGGCGGGGGGTGGCTCAGTCGGTAGCGCGCCAGGCTCGTAATCTGCAGTTCCCAGGTTCTAGTCCCAGCTGGGTCAGCGTTGAGATTTATCTCCGCAAAATTCCCCGCCCTGCCCACGGTCAGTAGGGGACACCGATGGGCTTGGAAAGGCGCCGTCCGTCGGATGGGACGTTAAGCCGTGGCCCCGTGTGTGGGAGAGCCATACCCTGTGCACGTTAAAGAACACGCTGGATGGCCTTGACGGGAGTTTTTTGTTTCAGTGGGTCACCTCCCACAACATTCTCTGATCCTTTGGGTCCATATGACCTGGCCATTTAGCCCATGGTGTGCAAAAAAGTGCCGCTCAGAGGTAAAACAACCCAACTCAACCCTATTGCAATACTCAGTGAATAACGTAAGCAATCTCTCCTGCATAGTTGGATGCAAATGATTAAAAAAAAAAAAGTCATGGATTTCGTGAAATTTTTTCTCTTTTAATTATTCGTTTCTCTTATTCGTCACTCCATAAAAATGAAATCAAGAATTCCAATATTATGCGAAGGGGAATCCAGAAACGAAAAATTTGCAAAGAACATGAAACGTAAAAGTTGTTTTAAATTTACATGTATGAACTTTTTTTTTCAAATAATGCTAAATTTGATAACTGTATTAATTAAAAATGTTTAATAATTATAAACTTTTCGCATTATTTGGTAAAGGTATCTTAATTTTAAATCTTTCAAATAGTGCCTTTTTTATAGCTCGTCAGATAACTTGAATTTTAACTATGGATCACACTAGATAAATTATTGGGGATTCGGCAGTAAATCAATATACTCTTACATTCAAAGTCAGTGGTTTCCAATATTTATATAATAGGGCTTCATCTTAGCAAAAATTTCATCGCCCATCCCTTTTTAACTCTACTCATATGTGTGTAAAGAACAGTTTTTTCAGTTCCTTAGAGTTCTAATCAACTAGTCGCCGTCTTACATACACTTTAGTAGCCACTTCTCCAAGCATTTCCAACTTAAAAATACATTGTTTTTACATAAATTGTTCCGACTCTGCAGTTACCAGCGTCATTATAATTATGTTATTTATATCTGCATGGTCACTACCAAATTTTAACTACGGAAAAGAAGGAAACCATAAACTGTTTTTCAAATGCTTCGTCTAGAAAAAAAAATAGTCGAAATATTGTCTTCTTCTATTCCTTTTCAACTTTAATTTCCTTATTTATTAATGATAAATATATATGTGTGTGATGTTCTTTTTAGGGATTCTAAAAATCCTCAGGAATGTATCAGAAAAGTATTCCACTCGTGTAGCAGGGATGCTATTAACATCATCTTAGAAATACTTAACAGCATTACGGGAACTACACTCGGAGAAGTCCCAGCTGCAAGTGATGAAATTTTCCCTCCCAGTGACATATTGACACAGTTCGAAAACAAGCGAGGCAAAATCTGTCCGGATTTATTGGAAACTGGTAAGTACATAAGACTGTTACTAAATTGTTTATGAACAGATTTACTGTTACTAAATTGTTTATGAAAAGATTGACTGTTACTAAATTGTTTATGAAAAGATTGACTGTTACTAAATTGTTTATGAAAAGATTGACTGTTACTAAATTGTTTATGAAAAGATTGACTGTTACTAAATTGTTTATGAAAAGATTGACTGTTACTAAATTGTTTATGAAAAGATTGACTGTTACTAAATTGTTTATGAAAAGATTATGCAGTGTTGTTTGCATTGGAAACCTTTACTGAAGGCAGTGGTGTGACCAAAAAGTTGCAATGAAGTGTGGGAGGGAGGTACTAATTGATAGGATTGGATTTAGAAAAAAAATTAAAGGGTAAGTGTTTGGTATAAATTGGAGTAAGTGACGCATTTGAGACGAAATAAAGCAAAAGAGGAGGGCCAAGAGATTTGATTGTCATTGCATTATAAAATTTTTCTTGAAAACTTTTCTTGAAAAATGAGTGAAATGAGCACAAGTTAATCATTTTTTGGCCACCATAGCCCATACTAGTATTCTCAAAGGGGGGGGGGGGGGGCAAACACCCCTTTATCTTGCCCTGCTGCTTGGCTTGGTTGAATCTCTGATTTTCGGAATTTTTCTTAGAAAATATATGTGATTCAAGCCCTCAAGTGAAGGGAGAATTATAATCTCATAAACGCACTCCCATGGGTAGGGCACTACTTGAATAATTCAAGATATGCAGTACACTTGACAAAATACGAAAAAAAGCGTTCCATCTTAGATCCGGGATTGTTTTAGGTTTTATATCTCATTTAAGCTCAATATGCGAAGCGTTATAAAAGCAGACTCATATTATAAAGTGTTATATTTTATTAAACAAATTGCTAAAGTAATTGCGTGTCTAAAATGTGAAGAAACCTCAAAATTTCCTTGTTATGACTGCGTGAAGTTAGTAGCATATGCTGTTGCTAGTGTCACATGTAATGTCTTAAATACCATATTTCCATATCTCTGGATTGGTAGAAGATGTATTAATCTTGCGGAATCCGAGAGTAATTGAACTTCTTTTTCGGAGGAATCCATTATAAACATCGTTTATTCCGAAAATAAAAAAGTAGTAATTTACACCATTTAAAGGAAAGAATCACTGCAACTGTTGCAAATATTACACCAGAGAGGCTGAGAGAGTATAGATGGTAGCCCATATTGAAGTCTGTTGAACACATATCGAAACACAGAGTTATTTGATATTTTGTACACACAATTGCTTTGTTACTTAATTATTTAATAAAATATGGCGCTGTAAAATGTGAGTATTCTTTCATAATGACCCTATATTTAGTAATCACCATTTGTTTGATTCTCACTTAACTGGAATTTTAACGAATTGCGGATGAATTTTAATAAGATTCGGGTAAAATTTGCTACCGAGAATGTTTGGATATACCAAACATGGCTTGTCGCTCTGAATGTATCGCGGTATTATGCACTACATTTAGAAGAGCATTTGTAGACAAAAGCGTATGTCCAGAGACTACTAGTTGCGCAGTACTATTAACAATAAATAGTGATTGTTTATAATCTACTGCTAATGGTGCATATCGTAATACACGTTTATTTTCGTATTACTTTGAATAGAAAAATATTTTTGTATCAAATTACATTGATATATATATATATCAATTTAGTTATATAAAATGAAACGTATAAATAGTACTGTAATAAATTTAAACATGTCTAATGAAACGCATAACTGGTACTGTAAACAATTTATCTATATATAACGAAACGCATAAATAGTACTGTAATAAATTTGATTATGGCTAATGAAACGTGTTAATGTACTGTAATTAAAATAATATCTATAATGGAACGCAAAAACGGGAAGGTAATTCAATATCATCTGTTAAAATGTATGATAATGTTTTTATTCTATATTTTATATTAAATATATATATATGAAATAATTAGTTGAAAACATTTGGTTGTCCTGAGTGGAATTCGAACCCACATCTCTCATAAGCATGCCAGGCGTCATAACGGAATGCTTCTGGGACACGTGGGTTCGAATCCCACTCAGGGCTGCCAAATTTTTTTTTAGTTTCAACTAATTATTTCAAATGTTTCTTGTCTACAGTACATTTTTCTATGATACTTTACTCCGAAGTATACATATATATTTCTCGATATTTTTTCTGTCGAAATCTCAGAAATAACCAGGCAAAAATGCTACATAAAAAGCAGCTATTTTTCAATTCATGTTATGCATTGCTGAAAAATAGCATAATTTTAATATTTTTGAAATATTTCTAATAAAAACAACAATCCTTGTAGGTATTCCACCTAAGTCATGTGCAATGAACACCGTCGCTCTGGAGGAAAAAGAAGTGAATAATTGCTTAAATGATTTAAATACCTATCAACTAACCAATAATTTTAATACCATTGGCCTACATGGGTAAGTACGAGTATAAAATATTTCTTTTCCTTTATACAATAATACTTTGATACAGGAAATACATAATATGATCAAAAAGTTCGGGAACTGACTTTATATCTTGAAATGCTGCGTCATAGTGAATTGCGACTTGTAACATGTTCGCTGACAAACCTAGACATTGTAATTCGTGAATCACCCTTTTATCTGCAATCAGTCTGAATTATCGCTTGCTGAATTATCGGTGTTTTAAACGATCATTTTAAAATGAGTTCTCTCTCGCATCATGACGACGCCCCTGAACACTCAGAGCTTTCCATTCAAGAATTTCTTGCCTAGCATTCCATCATTGTGCCATACTCACCGCACATACTCTTTCTCAAGCTTAAAGCTCCCCTGAAAGGACATTATTCAGAACTCGACACTGGAATTATTACCTATTATATTACTAGACACTTTATTTACTACTACTTACTTTACTTACTATTACTATATATATATATTACTAGACCTTACCTGGTCTAATGGTTAGCGTACCTGACTAACCAGCGGCTCAAGTCTGTGTAAGTGTTTGTATGTTGTATGAGGCGACACTGGAATTATTACCAATTCCAAAAAGAGCCTATCAAGAACACATGAAATAATAAACTAAAAAAGAAACTGGTTTTTTGCGCGAGTGGGAAGAAGTTGCAGAAGCGTTGAAATATATGTACATAGTGTCGAGCAGATTATTTCGAGGTAGATTTATTTCCTAAATATTAGTCCCCGAAAGTTTTGATCACACCTCGTATATACATTCTGGAGCTTAAACGTATTAAGGCATTATTAATTATTAATAAAGCGATGCGTAATTCGGAAATTCTTGGTTTCTTTACCTTCACTTTGACCCTTAGTTGACCTTGAGCACCACTCGGATTTGGTAAAAAGTTTACAGACGACAAAGTGAAATTATTCACTTTCACAATTAGATTAAAAAACAATTTACTTTCAAAGTAATATATTTTATTCTCTACAGCAGTGGTTCTCAAACTTTTATGCTTCACGTACCCCCTGGAAATGTGTATATAACTGGCGTATCCTTTATATAGATAGATAAAACTTTAGTTATAGTGTAACAATGGGAATAAAATAAAACATATATATATATACACACATTAAATTTTTTATTCATAAATTACATTTATCGATAAACACAAAAAAATGACATAAACAATTTAACAAATCTTATAAAATTATAAACATTTTACAGAGTAATCAGTGAAATGGTTGCGCTTGTTTACGCTTGCACAGTTCATCAATGGTTGGGGTTATCTTGCTAAGGTAGGGTCACAAGTAAATCACAACAAATACATAGAGCAGTAAAAAGGCACATTCACTCACTTAGAATGGATGTTTTGCCTGGGCGATCAGCTGTTCGGGTAAATTCGGCTCTCAGGTAGGGAAGAGAGGATTGACAAACGTGTACAGACATGAACTACAGCGTCACGCTTCGTCACTCAGGTCTCAGAAATTAATCAGTAGCAGTGTTGCCAACTTAGCGACTTTGTTACTAGATCCTGCAACTTTTGAGCTCTCACGGTGTACCACAAAAAATTTTACCGCGTACCCCACGTTGAGAACCCCTACTCTACAGTAACGATTCCCAAACTGACGAACGCGAAGCATCCGCCAATGGTATGGGAGGTCAGTATCAGCATTCATTCATCCATTGATTTGCATAGCAAGTTAAATGATAAATGCAAGAAAATAAATCCATTTTTCTGTACTGCCTATTTTATTCATATACCTTCTTTGAAAATGCTTTTACCTATTAACGGTAAGCAAAAAATTGCTAGGTATTTGGCAGCAGGCGAAAAACCACGTTTGTGAACTACACTATTAAAATTCAAAACCAATATAAATAAAAGAAACCTGTATAAAATATATGACATAAAAGCTGAACATATGCTAAGGGAGATTCTATACTTGATGATATTTCTTGTCCATTATTAAGTTTTTTTTATGGTAATCATATGCAACTTATGAATTGTATTATTATGGTAAATTCTAAAACATTTTTCCAATGATTTGTTTCTTTACTTTAAAGGGCACTGAGTTCCAGTAAGAACTGCATATTTAATCATATGAAGCACAACTGCACTTATAATGAAGAGTCTGTTCTCTCCCATGTCATCACCTATACTCTAAACGCTATGCAAAAATTTATTAGAAAAGCAATTCCACCAGGTGAGGTTTTTTATTTTAAATTATTTTTATTTTTAGTTGTATTAGTACATTACGTTTCTTTTCGTACAAGTATATTGTCATTTTGTGAAGCCAGGAATTTCTTATGGAAGGGGTGTTGCCTTTGAAATATCGCAATTTTTTTTCGAACAGCATTGGTAATCTTAAATAGCAATTGAAAGTGTGTGAATTTTCAGGCATATTATAATTTTATCAAAGTTCCTTCGTTAATAATTTTCATTTTTTATTCAGATGCACTTTACTCTTAAAACTCGATATTTTTAAATTTTTTATACAAAACTTCGATAAGACCAATCTCAAAACTGAGTTTTGCGATTTGATTTTTTCAAGAGACCAAACAAACATTTTACTTATTGATGTAAACCAGGCCTGACCAATCAGCGGTTGATCACAAAAGAAATTGTATTGAAAGGAGGAGTACTAGAAGACTGAAACGGAATGGAATTTTCCTCTCCGCTTGCCTACTTTTTAAGAAATGTCTTGAAAAATGTCTGCAATAACTCACACAGACTTTTTTTTTTCATCTGCAAATCATAAGTCAGCGATTAGGTCTGTTCGACCGTCTGCCCGGGCTGAGTTTTGACGAAAAAATTATGCATTGCTGTATAGAATGTATGACTTTTCTTCTGATGTCAGTATATACACACATATATATATATTGTGACCAAGTGAGTCCAAAAGTTCGTTGGCTGATGACAGTGAGGGGTAAAATTTTTGAAAGCAGAAAGACGTTTCTTTTTTTTTGACTGAGCTTATTCCCGCTGTATGCTGTCAGGTTTCTGTTGTGTCGTTAATCCCGAATTTAAAATATAAAGGGAGGGGCCAAGTGGCGAAATCGAGCTAGAAAAAAGTAAAAGGAAGGACCGCGGTATATCATTTTCCCCTTCGTTTTAGACGTCTTTAAAAATGCATGAAATGTGCACATGTTTAATAATACCCTTACTAGGAATTCGAGGGGCCCCCCACCTGCCCCTCCCCAAGATCCGTCCCCTGTACCTATATATCTTTATATGTATATAATATTTTTTCTCCTCCGTTCCGGCTATTAACAATCTCAAAAGCGGGGAGGGTAATGCGCCTCTCCTATATCCAGTCCATGATCATCACGATGCGTAATTCGGAGATTCTTCGTTTCTTTACCTTCACTCTAACCCTTATTTGACCTTCAACAACACAACGGATTTGATATATTTCGCATTTTCCCGAAATCTTTGAGCCGAATTACACTAGCCTCCAATTTTGGCTCCTGTAGCACACGTGGAAAATTATTCCATGACTGACACATGGGATCGTAAATTTCGTAATATTTCTGAGATCCATGATCCGGAGGCCATTAATTTTCACCTTTCTAGCAACAATAATAGGACTGTTAAATCTGAATTTTTCGCAATTTTCCTGAAAATTAGGCTCCGAATTACATCTACGTGCAAAGGTACGGAGCACCACAACTTCTGTATCTTTACTTACTACTTACAACTTTACGCACTTAGTATAAGGTGACCAGACGTCCCGCTTTTGGCGGGACAGTCCCGATTTTTAACAATTTGTCCCGCGTCCCGCGGCGTTTTAAAAAAGTCCCGATTTTTGGAAAGAATGCACGACAAGCTAGGGAACGGCGGGAGAACGGGAAGGGAATATACGGTTTTCGGCGGCCATGTGGCTATTTCGCCAGGATATGAGTTTTATATTATTTTTGTTAATTTTATAACGTTAAACTTTAATAATAAGAAATATTGTTGAGAACTGATTATCGAGAACTGCTTATCAAAGTTCGCATTGTTGATCAGTTGTTAGAATTCGACCACCATTGTTTAGACTTAATGAACAATGACCGTACTGCGTGCTAGTGCTAGTTAAACAAGTGATGTCAACAAATCAGCTATTCAGATAATTTAGGTAAGTAATTTATTTCATAAATACATAAATTTTCTTGAATTTAGCAGACAGTATTCATATTATTTATATTTTATAGTGGCGGCAAAAAGTCTAGCGCCGGCCTTGTAAGTGACACTTACGACTTACGTTAAGGCAAATTCAGAGGAAAAATAATACAAGTTAGTATTGTTATTATTTAGAAAGAAACATAGGATTAAAATTAAAATAATTTTTAAAATATAGTTACTTTATAAAATCAAATTAATTTAATTTATAAACTAAGAATAAAATATGGTGTCCCGCTTACCAATGGTGACCGCTCATGGTGTCCCGCTTTACCAATGTTAAAATCTGGTCACTTTAACTTAGTATATTGTCATTTTGTGAAGCCAGGAATTTCTTATGGAAGGATTGTTGCCTTTGAAATATCGCAATGTTTTTCGAATAGCCCTGGCCAAACACAATAACATCTTTTTGCCACTCATTCACATCTTTGGTGCGACCCATGTTTCACGGAACGACTAACACACATGTGGCACACAACCACTTCTTGTCACTGTATGAACCCCGTAGCGCATTAAAAAAGTTTCGTTTTTAAAGTTACTATTTGGTTTGTTTGAATTTTTTCGCAGATTTATTCAACCATCACCAAAAAACGAATTTTTTTTATTATGACCCCTCTTTCCGAAACAGACACAATTTACCCCTTATATATATATATATCCTTTTCGTGGAAGAATTTTTGCAAACTATCAATACTGTCATCTACTATCAAACCAAAACTTTTTTAAGCAAAAAATAAATGTCTAAATGCATACAAATTATCACATTTTAAAAACAACTGTAGAAATTATGAAATTTCCTCCGAATTCAACAGTATCCCTGAGGAGTTATTTAATTAAAAAAATTACAGACGTTAAAACATTTCTTAAGACATGGCTTCTGAAAAATATTTAATATCTGTTTACTCTGTGGTTCCTTTCAGTTGCAAATATTGTATTTATTTTATTATAATATGACTGTTATTGTCTAGTATATTTAGATTCGTGCGGACAACATTTTTCTCTTCGTGGGACTTGATTTTGTTCTAAAAAAGTCATGAAAATGATTAAACAAGAAATTCATGCGGAAAAACAACACTCAAGAAAGGACATATAAAAAGTTACATCTCAATCTTATATCGTATTAGTTACAGTAAACGATCCCTGAAAAGGTTTAATTGAATTAGTGTATCATTTTCCAAAGTGTGGTTCACCGCCCGGTACCGGTCTTTGCAAAATAAAATATTCTTATAAAATACGCAAAGAATCGCCTATCTTTATCGAGCAGTATTCATGAACTAGACAATATACGACTGTTCCCACCAAATATTTTCTTAGTCATTTAAAAGCTATAAAGAGTACACATAATAAATCACCTATTGTTATAAAATCAAATAAAGAACGAATATTAATTCTTTTTTTTTTCATTGTTTTTCCACATGCGTTTATATTTTTGTGCCGAAAAAATGTACAAAAAAAAACTGGTGCTCAGCAACATAAAGTTTGGAAAACTACTCATAGTTTTCTGTGAGCAGTATCCTAAGCTTTGGTGTTCCTCTGATATGTTAATACAGCCTTTGAAATTTATTTAGAATAAACTAAAATGTCCTAAGGGATGATGAAACTACTGTATTTGTAATCAATTCTGGCATTTTATATTCGTAAGATAAGTTATCCTCAAGAAAGTTATACAAATAAAAATTCCTCAACAAAGTTAACAAAGATTAGAAATAAAATGTGGATTTTGTCGTGCATAGGTTTTTCGCCTTTTTTTTCACTTGTAGAACAATATCCTGAATTCAGGGGTAGAAATGAGTTTTCAGAACTAGGCGAATGCTCCAGAATCAAGTGCAAATTAGCAATACATAAAAAAATCTGTTTAAAAGCCAGGGAATTGTAATAAAAAATATATTATGAAGGAGTGGATATACATAGAATCGATCTATTTCCTGTCGTTAAATTTACGGGATCAAAAAATGCAAATAAATGAAAAAATAAAATAAAAAACTCTGGAACTAGAGGAACGGGGATCGCTTGTGTCCCTCCCCCCATTTCCAGCCATACCAGACTTTCTCTACTACAGCTTTTAAAATTTTCGAATAATATTACATGATGTTACTTCGTTCTTAGATTTTATTTTTAATTTCCTGCGTTTTTCGAAGTGTACTGTATTATATTTTTGACATTTCTATATGAATTTATATGTATACTAATTTTAAATTTTTCTATATGTGTATATATTCACTGTTATTGAAACTTTTATCAGTTGTAAGCACATTAAATAAATAAATATTATGTTCTGCTATAGTGCAAACTGCTTGTGCCAATGAAATCCAAAGCTCTTACATTCAGAAATGCATTCCAATGTTCTTCAGTTATATTCAAACCTTAAAAACAGGCCATATGATTCAAGCCCCAGCAGCATCTCGGTAAGTATTCTTCACATAAATAAGCTTATATCGCTGTAAATGATTATTATGTGTATCACTAAATTTTTATCTTGTATGAAAGTGAACTTTCTAATTTCCTGCTACGAAATTATTTTTATATACTGTTTTAAATTTATTATTTCATTTCCTTCTCCTTTTTTTTTTCATCTTTAATATTTCGGTTAATTACACTTTTTTTTACTTTCGTAGTGAATATGGAAGCAAATCATAAGAATGCAAAATAATTAAATCACAGGAAAAAAAGAAAAATCTATTTTTTCTAAAATTTTCAGTAATCATTCCTTGTACTTATCATAGGTCATTGATTCATATTTCTTGGATTTAAAGATTGTGCTGACTTGAAAGTTTAAATTTGTGTCCTTTTTAATCAATACATCAACAAACTTAAAGTTTTAGCAAAAGGCTTTCCAATTGCTGAATGATCTGATATGAAATAGATTTGAAATTGCATATGAAACAGATTTTTAAAATTCCATTACGATAAATAATTACACTCCATAATCATTTTGTCTCATATTATTTAATAAAAGAAGACAAAAGCATCCTCATCGGAATAGCATCAGGTCCTAAAAAAAAATAGAAAAAAATCGAGAGGGAAATACACAATCGAGTAGAAAAAATATGTGGGGCAGAGGGGGGGGGAGACTGGATTTCCAATTAAATATAACATTTCCCACTCTTTTTTACAGGTCTTTTAAAATCATTTTTGAAAAATGCATGAGATATAAAGAAATTTAATAATTTTTGACTCTAGCGCACTTGGCTATTGATCTAAGCGACCTGGGTTCGAGCCCCGGGTTAAGGCAAGGATGTTTGTGTCGTTTTTCTGCTGAGGTCCTGCCATCCTCTCAGACCTTCTACTATGGCATATAAACTGACAGGCTCCTGTCAGACCTCTGTGGCAAGCAGCTGCTTGAGGGGGTATTTATTTATTTTTATTTTTTTTACCCTTACTCGCATTTTGAAAGAGAGGGGCATGGCCACCCCCACCTCCCCTAGATCGGACCTTGAATAACATTATTAAAAATATTGCTTTTTGAGAGTATTGTGTTATTTCACTTTGTTGTTATTTTACCATCGATGTGAATAAATGCTATTAATTGATAAAATAACTTACTTTACAGTGCAGCGAGCAACTGTATGAAAGCAGTTTTAGAAGACTGTCCAACCCAAATATACAACTTAGTGACAGATATTATGTCTGGAATGTGTGGAGTCAGATTGCTTCCTGAAAGACGTTTAAGTAAGCTATATCTCATTTTTATTACCCACATTCAAGTGAAATAATAGTGCAAAATCAAGAACTTTCTAACATAAATTTGATTCTAAAAAGTATTAAATACACGACTCGTAATTATAATTTTAGTATTTTTAGAATTATTGCAACAGATAATAAAATACGAGTCAAAGCATTTATTTGAAGTTCCTCATAATCCATATTTCTGCAATTTTGTCAGTAATAGATAATTGTTCACAAAATGAAATGTTTTAATTCCATCTCGAACCTTTAATACAATATTTACCTCTTTTTTTTATTCGTACTAGATCTATGAAATGATATTTGTAACACGACGCCTATATCTATAAATTATTGATACATGATAGTTTATTCATAAAAGTATTTCTAACAAATTGTTATTATCTCTTCTTGTATCAGGCACAAATTTCCTAATCATTTAAAAGTGAATTGATATTTTAATTTAAGGTGTTATCATATCATTTTATTTTTTATCGTTATGAATAAAATAATAAATATCTCCTCAAGCAGCTGCTTGCCATAGAGCCTGACATGAGCCTGTCAGTTTAATACGCCATAGTAGTAGGTCTTTGGGGATGGTGAGACCTCAGTAGAAAAAAAAATACCCCCTCAAGCAGCTGCTTGCCACAGAGGTCTGACAGGAGCCTGTCAGTTTATATGCCACAGTAGGAGATCTGAGAGGATGGCAGAACCTCAGCAGAAAAACGACACACACATCCATGCCTAATTCCGGGGCTCGAACCCAGGTCCCTTAGATCAATAGCCAAGCGTGCTAAAGACAATACAAATATCCATGCATTACCCGAGTCTCGAACCCAGGTCCCTTTGATCAGCAGCCAAGTGCGCTAATTTCATCAACTTACATTTTTCTCTTTTTTTACGTTAAATTTTAAATTAAAAAATAAATGTTTTTTTATCAGAGAATAAAAAAATTTTTACCTCCTTAATTTTTTAGAGCTTCAGCTTATTATCTGTATTCAGTTTCCACGTCATCACTGAATGGATTTTATCCACGTTTATAAAAAAATTTACATAATTTTCGTAATTTTGTTAAATCAATAAATATATATTTATTGAGCAATCATCTACAGTAATCAATTAAATCATTATCGTGACATAAAATAAGATTCTTGAGAAATAATCATATCAATAATATTCTTATTCAAGACAACAGCATTTTTTGAAAATAAAATAATTTATCATATAATTATTTAATTTCGTTCTTTATGTGCAAAAGACCCGAATTTCGGAAAAAAATGAAGGTGGAAGATGAGAATTGGAAAAGTGATCCGAATGAAACGAAGAGGGTCAAATTCGATCCGGAACGGCATCCCGTATAAAATTTTTCCACCATTTCAATCATATTCAAAAAATTTTAAAACAACTTGTAATACCTATTCATATAACATTCTTTTCGCCTTTGTTCCGGTTATTAGAATTCTCAAACAGTACATTTAATAATATAGATGTAAATATGTTGCATGTTAATATTCCTTTTCTTAAGTCCATTAATTTCAATCATATTTGTAATCTAACATTACTCACTTATTGAATTTCTTATAGCTCTTTAGTTTATTTTAGTCCTGTAATTTTTCGTAGCCCTCTAACTTTTATTTTATTTGAGACTTTACATAATTAGCCATTTCTTTTATCTTTAGCACTTCTAATCCAATAATCGCTTGTGTAAACAAAATAATATTAATCTCCAAGATTTCTTGTTTCTTTTACAAATTTACCATTCTAGTTTTTCAAGTCTATATATAATACGTAATGCATCCTTTTATATCATTTATAGAAACTTCTAATAGAGGTATAAGATTTAAAAAAGAAATACCAGAGTTGGAAAAAGATGAAATATTGGCATTATCGTTAGCGGAGAACGATTCAGAAAACGCAGTTGCCAAACTAAATGGAAGCAAATACCAGAAGAGTGCTTTGCGGCAACCCTCGCAATCTCCCATTTCAGCTTCGAAAGGTAAATCTCAGTTGCTTTTAATAGGGTTTAGAGTACCAAAAGCTAAAACGATAACGAATATACACGAGTATAAAATTTATTGCATATTAAAAGAGTTTCGTAACCAAGATTAGTAATGACTATATTGCTATAAATGGTAAAGTAGAATGCAAGAACCGAAAAATATTTTTCTCCTATTAAATACAGACAAATCTGGAACCTGACACGCAATAATTTTTGCAATATGAATAGTGTGGTTCAGGGATTAGTTAATCAAGAGTTCATAATAAAAAACTGAAACCCTACTTTCGGGTATCCTTAGTAACAATTGCTATTACAGATCTACGTATAATTTGTAAATATTCTTACAAACGGACAGAAAATCACACCGTTGAGAGATTAAACAACTCAATCAATTTACAAATGAAATTAATTCTTCTATAGGTCAAAACTTTCCGAAAGGTATTCGCAAACCATAAAATATTCGACCTAAATTCCGATTTAGTAATTACAGAAAATGTGAACTTTTAAGAATCATAGTTAAGATTTTGGGTTGGGTTGTTTTACCTCTGAGAGGCACTTTTTTGCACACCATGGGCTAAATGGCCAGGTCACATGGATCCCGAAGGCTCAGAGAAGGTTGGAGGAGGGGACCCACTGGAACAGCTGTTCGGAGACAGATGGTAGCCTCCCGTCAAGGCCATCCAGCGTGTTCTTTAACGTGCACAGGGTATGGCTCTCCCGCACACGGCTTAACGTCCCATCCGACGGACGGCGACCTTTCCAAGCCCATCGGTGTCCTCTACTGACCGTGGGCAGGCGGTGAATTTTGCGGAGATAAATCTCAACGCTGACCCAGCTGGGACTCGAACCTGAGAACTACAGATTACGATCCTGGCACGCTACTGACTGAGCCACCCCCGCCCCTATCTATCAGTTAAGATAAAGTGGTTGCAATTCGCACCTACTTATGTATGGTTATGATGGTACATCGTGTTGTGAGGCAGTATAGTGTAATCGGGCCGCTACGATGGGCTATTAATTCCGAAGGCGCATTGAGAATTTAATAGCCATGTACTACGTATTAACTTGCTACGGATTATTCTGATGCTAACAGCATCGGAGCATTCAACGTTAATAACCTGACATTACTTAAGCGTCGATCATTTAGTATGAAATAATGGAAATCAGAGCAGTGGAAGTCATAGGAGATAGTAAATTCAATATTAGACAAGTGTAAAATAATAAACTGATCTGTCTTTCTGATTCAAACACGTAAATCTCCCTGTTACAGCCTTCATAACTTTAATAAACAAATTTAAAACGCCTTCGCCTTAACTCAACAGGCAGAGTAATGGACATACCCAGGATATCCCGTGTTTGCTTCCGGAAGTGAAGTTCCTTTCACACGTGGTTAATATTGAATATACTACCACCCATGACTTTCACTACTCTAAGTTTGATTGTTTTAAATTTTTTCTTATATTTCATTAAATCGAATTCAACCACAAAACGTTTAAATAATCTACTCAGATGTATAAAAATATTTTTCTCCTCATGGTTTGAGTGAACGTAACATGTTTTTTATTAATTAGTAAAGCAAAACAATGAGCAATCTGACTTAAGGTGAGGGGGATTCAGTCGGTAGCGCGCTAGGTTCATAACCTTAAGTTCTCAGGTTCGAGCAACACCTGTGCCAGCGTTGAGATTTATCTCCACTAAACTTCCCCTTGGTCAGAAAGGATAATTCGATAGGCTTGTAAAGGTAACCGTCCGTCGAAAGAACATAAAGCCGTTGCCCCTGTTCAACAGAACCATACATATCCTCTGCACGTTAAGGAACACACTGGATGGCCTTAAAAGAAGGATACTTTCTGTCTATTAACAGTTATCCAATGGGTCCCTTTCCCCAAACTTCTATTAGCCCTTGGGGTCCTTATGACTATGGCCATTTAGACCTGGTGTGCAAAAACCTTGCTAAGCTCTGCCCTTGGCCATTTAGCCCATGATTGCAAAAAGTGCTGCTCAGAAGTAAAACAACCCAATGCAGAAACCATGATTCCCATGAATCAAAGATGAGGAATTTTGACACTCACACCATTAAGAAAAGCCAATAAAAACAATTGTAAGAAAACTTATCTTATTTTTAAAGATTAGTCTTAATATTATGAACTTTACTGAGACGATAATTTTCTTTTCATAGCATCCATTGGTCACATGAATTGCAAAATAATTCCCTTTTATAAATCTTAGATATCCCATACAAGTTTTTGAGGCTGGAAAGCTGCAATGAAACCACAACAACAGAATGGATATACACATATCATGATTGTGTGATAGACAAGAAATACAAAGATGGCGGGAGAGAGCTAACGAGCATCGTGAAAAGGTGAGTTTTTCCAGAAAAATATGACTTTTTAAGAAATTCGATATGCACTATTACTTCGAACTAAATCATAATTTGCCTACATTACCAGCTCTAAAGACGGTAAAATTTTAAAAAGAAAAAAATACTTGTTTGGGTTGACTTTAAAATTAATTAATTCACCGTTTTTACTCAATGTTTAAGGATCAGTATATAAATATGCGCTATTATTGATCATATAAAATAGGTATATTACATTTCCAAAAATCAAAGAACCAACGTTGTTATAACTACAAAAAGAAAAGCGAAGCTGTATTTATTATTTACATAAAGTTAGTGTTCCCTTATCTGTAGATTATTTTGCCCAAGTAAACAGAAAAGACAAATTTTAGAAAATCATCTCCACTTTTGATATATTTTTTTTCTACAACTTCAAATTCACTTTCAGTCACTTTGTTCTTCTCCAGAACCAAAGCTTTGGGAACGTAATTTATTAAGTAGAGATTCTAACACCTTAGAAAATGGATGTCACTCATGATATAAAAAGAGTGGCATTTATGAGATTTCAATCAAAGAATCTGGAATACGAAACAGAAACAAATTTATCAAATAGACTTTTAAATGATACTCATACGTTGCTTGAGTCGTTATATCGAGTTCTTCCTTCAAATCGCCGCCCTACATCCACTGCTCATACATTTATCGTCATTATAATATCGAATTCATCCTTCAAATTGCAGCCCTAGATCCACCACTCATACATTTATTAAGTCATTATTATATCCAGTTCATCCTTAAAATTGCCAGGGGAGGGGATGACTCAGTCGATAGCGCGCCAGACGTAATCTGCAGTTAACAGGTTCGAGTACCAGCTAGGCCAACGTTGAAATTTATTTATGCCTAACTTCCTGCCCTCGGTCCGTAAGAGGTACCGATGGACTTGGAAAGGCTGTTGTCCGTGAGATGGGATATTAAGCCGTGGCTTGTGTGCGGGAGATCCATCCCCTGTCCACGTTACGGAACACGCTGGATGAGCTTGACAGGAAGCTACTATCTGTGTCGTAACATCTGTCCAGTGTGTCCCCTTACCCCAACCTTCTCTGAACTTCTGGGATCATTGTGTCCTGGTCATTTAGCCCATTATGTGCTAAAAAGTGCTACTCAGAGGTAAAACACCCAACCATAAAATTACCGACCTGCATCCATCACTCATATATTTATTAAGATAATTATTTAATTTTTCATTATTTTTTTTAATTAAACTTTAATTTTGCTTTTTGGAGAATCTTAAAAACACAAGCATTAGCAACAAATATTCTGGAAGGAGCGAGCATTTTTTTTATGAAGCAGGAAAAAAAAGCGTCGTTTGATATGAGAAATCAATTGCTGCCTTCGACACCTCTTGATTTCTCAACCCTCACCCAGACCCCTATTTGACCTGTAACGTGACACAGGATCTAAAATTCTTTACCGTTTCTGAGACCTACAACTCGAAATACACTTATATACTAATTTTCGCCTTTCGACACAATTGATAGAAATTTGACCTCTGACCATAAGAGACCCGTGGTTCAGTAATTTCATAATATTTCTAAGATGTAGAATCGGAAATTCCTTGAAGCACCAATTTACAGATTTATAGCATACACTCAGGTTAAAATTTGACCTGGATAGACTGGTCTGAAAAATTTCTGATATTAGGACACGAAACACTCGTAGACACCAATTTTCAGCTCTCTACATCAGTATATCAAAATTTGACCTTTGACCTCACAGGACTCATCAGATCCCAAATTTCATAACGTTTCTGAGATCTAAGACCTGAAATATCCCTACGCACTAATTTTTAGCTAACACTGGCAGATTGAAATTTGTTTTTTGTCCTTGAAGGACCCACAACATGCAAAATTTCGTAACGTTTCTGATATTTACAATAGGAAATACCCTTAGATATTAATTTTCACGTTTCTAGCACTTGTAATCAAGGTTTGACCTCTACGTAATTTCTATTTGGCTTTGAGGGAAAACACTTCGGATGCAAAATTTCGGGATTTACCCGAGATCAATTACTGGATTAGTGGATAGGTGCAAATTTCAGAGCTTTACCACTTCTGCTTTATAGTTAGAATTAGCTTGTCCCCTATCGCTGACTCCCTCATTTACAGACGTCTATATACTGGAAGAACTGTTTTGATTAATATAGTGAAAAAATTTGAAAGTCAAAAATAGCAGACGAAAAAGAGTAAACAAAATAATGTACAACTATCCCTCGATTTACAGGGTACTCAGTTTGTACTGTCTCGGTTTTATACTGTCAAATAAATGCAATCAGTTTAGATTTACGTGTGATAGACTCGGTTTCACACCAGGGCAAGAAAATGCAGCCAGTTTCGTTTTACACGATTATAGACTCGGTTTTATATACGGTGCGGATTGAGATTCTTTTTCTATGTATGCAGATATAATACATATTACCGAGTAGAAGTGATATAGCTTCAAGGGAGATTACTATACTGTCATCTCAAAGTAAAAAGCAACTGACTTTTTTTTCTCTAGACTGAATATTTAAAACTAGTTAAACAATATTTGTTCAGTATTCAAAGAGTTATGAACGCTAAAATATTTTACAGCCTATAAAAAATTGACCTCGAAATTGATTCTCTCTCTACTAGAGTCATTAATACATATTGAAGTATATTTGAAGAACCTATAAATTACCACTTTGAAGTCGCTTTAAATTTTAAAGGAAAAATTGGCTTGAGCCGGGTGGGATACGACCTTCTGAAAGCATGTCAGGTGTTATCAGGAGTCCGCGGATCAAGATCTCCTCTAATTCATGACATGAATGAACCTTTTCAACCTACATTACTTCATGTGTAGGGAGTGTTCTGGCAATTTTTGCATGCCATATAGATGGAAGCATTTCTTTACAAGTAATACAGTTGGCAAGTAATAAATAAACTCGACATATTTGGTAATAACCTATAAATTACCACTTTGAAGTCGATTTAAATTTTAGAGGAAAAATTGTCTTGAGCCGGGTGGGATACGAACCCACAACCTCCTGATAACATGTCAGGTGCTCTGGAACACTGAGCTACCTTACCTAATATCATCAATTAGAGATCTTGATCGGCGGCCGGTAGCTCAATGGTCCAGAGCACCTGACATGTTATCAGGAGGTCGTGGTTTCGTATCCCACCCGGCTGAAGACAATTTTTCCTTTAAAATTTAAATCGACTTCAAAGTGGTAATTTATAGGTTAATACCAAATATTTCGAATATATTTATTACTTATATTTGAAGAATCTAATAAATTTATTACTCTACTAGAGTCAATAGTGTTAATAAATTGAGTATGTACCCGGTACTCTACTAGAGTCAACTATAATCTCTGATCTCTTAACCAGTTTTAATGTTTAAATTTTGGGGTCAATTTTTGTACTCTGTTAAATATATTCCAGCGTTCATAACTATTTTAATGCTAAACAAACATTGCTTAAAATCGTGATTTGGATAATTTGATTCAGATCTTTAATTTGTCTTTAAGCATATTTCCACTAAAAATCATATTGAAGAAGTTATTGAACTCTGAATGTGATTTTCTATTGAGATCACATGGAACTGTTTCCATTTTTCTATCCAGTACATGTATATAATACGAAGGCTTTTTTCCCTCAAGATATGCAGGTATACCCCGTATCCCCATCTGTTTTCATCCGTATAAAAATATTTTATTTTTATCTTTTAGTTGAGAGTTTGTTAACATAATTTTAATGTATGGTTGGTGATATTTTTATTTACCTCATTTTTCACTGAACTACAATTCCACAGTGTAGACACCAAAAGCAAAGAGCGAAATATCTAGATATTGAACCTCAGAAGGTATGACTCAAAAATGGAGTTTTTTATATAACTTTTCTGAAGGTCATTTTGTTTCTCTTGAAGGACCCACCATATACAAAACTACGTAACGTTTCTGAGATTTACAACACGAAACACCCTTAGACGCTAACTTTTTGTAATATTAATTTGTATTTTCGTTCAAACTTACCAGTAAATGAAAGTAAACTATATTAAAATATATATTTAACTTTTTTCATGCGCTTGGCGCCTAAAATAATATTTTTTCATGGCGCTTGGGCCATTTTTTGAAAATAACCCCCCCCCCCCCGACTCTCACAATAAAATTGTTGCAAAGCTACAGTCCCCACATTTTCTCCTAGAAATGAAGCAATATATAATACTAATTTTCAATAATATTTTGCGCAAGAAGTATAGAACTACTTTCACTTACAGATTAGGAAAACATCAAATACACGATCGGGCGATCCTGTTCAGTGATTCGGAAACATCAATTACCGGAACGTCGTTCTGATTAAGTTGCAACACTGTTTTCGGAAACTGTTTCCCCTACTGAAAAAATCACGCTTCGCCACTGAGCAATATGATTACACATTTCCCTAGTAGCAAATGGTACACATTCTAGAAATTTTAGGACGATTCTTTACAAAACTTCAATGTTTTCTCTATCATTTGTTTAAAGAGTTTATACTTAAATCATTTTATGGGAGAAGATTATGCTCTGTTTCAGACTTTTTTCCGACTACAAGGAAAATAGATCAAAATAAAAGCTGTTATTAAGTGCTGCGGTAATCAATATAAAGTTTATCTTATTCGCAAAATTGCCCATCTTTCAATTTTTAGGAATATATCTTGATATAATAGCATTAATAATAATGTTTTTATTGCAGAATTTTGAGTAATAGCAACTTTTGTGTTGTGAAGACATCAAGGAAAAATTGCTTCTTCGAACAAAATCATTTCCGAGAAATCATCGTAGAAGTTTTGACTCAAGCAAAAGATTATGCCAATATGTACCTTGAAGATATTTTAAAAGGTAAGCTTAAAGCAAACAAAGGTGTAAAATATTTTGGTCCTATTTGGAAATGTAGAGTTTTGGTCCAATTTGTAACAAGTATCAATCATCTCATAAGGTTTCGTTTGACATTTAGAATAGCTGTAAATTTTTCTTATTATTAAATCAAAAATCTGTCACATAGTAAAAACAAGGCAAGAAACTTTAAGTAACCTTTGAACTTAGTGTTATATTGAAATTACAGTTTAGAATTAAATCATGATCATATTTATAAGCAGGTGGCGTAACCTGAATGAAGTGGGTTCTGATACAAGTGTAACGTGGGAGAGTTCGAATGTCTTCACCAAAACGTTCTCATTGTTCTGGATTTCAAACTATTAGGATCTTTATAATCACCCAATATTGTGCTAAAATATCCAAGAACTTTTAAGAATAACTAAAAAATTAGTTTTGCGGTAAGTAGGATATCACTCACGACAAAACTAAATTTTTTTAGCTATTTCACGAGTCCCATGTCTACAGACATCTGTGATGCTTCCTACTGAACTTTTAAAAATATCAAAAAAAAATAAGACAATAACGAAATCGACCTGTAGTTCTGAATTTCAAAGGTTTAATGTTCTTCTCCACTAGGTAAAGAAGATATAAAAGATCTGGAATGCCTTAACAGCCTGACATCGGATGAACATGATAAATGTCTTTCTACTCTGATTCAAATTATGGCATTTATCCGAAAGAGGACACTTTCTCTAAGTAGACTTCCAGTGTAAGTATTTACCGTTTTTCAACTAACATTCACTCACTGCCAACCAAAAAAAAATTGGTCATTTATTAATTCCAGTTATTGTCAAGTTGCTAGCATTTCACTCAAACCAGTTCCTCAGCACCATACAGATAATAGGCAGAGAAATGAACTAATAAAGCTTCAAAGCTATGGCAATTATGAAATAGTAAGCAAGAGGAATGCATTCCGAAAACATTAATATCTATCTGCATGTTATGTTACTTCCACTGCATTCTATTCATGTGTGGTTATCTTTGAAAGATATTTATGTGTGCACAATAAACTAAATAGTCAGGTCACAAGGGTCAAAAGGCTGAGCTGGGCAGAGAAAGTCATATCTATTGAACAGCCATTACGAACCAGAATCCCGCAACAAAGCCATCCACATTGTTCTTTAATGTGCCCAGGGTTTGGTTCTTGTGTACACGCTCCACGGCTTAATTCCCCATCAGATGGACAATAGCCTTTCTAAACTCATCAGTGTCACCATTCTCATTGAAAAGAAATCGGCAATTATTAGAGAAAACGTAGATTCGCGTTCACTCTGCTTCAATTCGCATCAAAAGCTTTTATTTCACTTCAATTACATAATCACGTAGACAGGTTGTCAGAAAATTAATGGTGGACGTTAGAGAATCAATATGTAGGAAAATATATGTACATAACCAAGAGATTTATATTTTAATTCAAAGAATCAATCGTTTTGAACATATTAGTGAATTTATCTATCCCCAAGTCCAATCGGTATTCCACTTATTGACACACGCAATTTCCTGATAAATCAATTGGCAGGGGTGATTCAATTCTACGGTCACCAAGGAGCCCTGATTTGACTCCCCCCCTCTCGATTTTTATTTGTGGAGATTTGCAGAAAATTATTTACACGGTCAAAATTCCGGACCTGAATCATTTGAAAGCCAGAATAAGA
This sequence comes from Ryuthela nishihirai, assembly GCA_038380435.1. Lineage (NCBI taxonomy): Eukaryota > Metazoa > Arthropoda > Arachnida > Araneae > Heptathelidae > Ryuthela > Ryuthela nishihirai. The sequence goes on along the minus strand of JAWZYU010000024.1, from coordinate 32,519,336 downwards.
GAAGCAACTGAATAAGTAATGAGATATGCTGCAAGATATATGGCAAGAAGTGGAATACCGATTGGACACAGGTAGGGTCACAAACGGTTCACATTATGTTCAAAACTATTTGAGGTCGTTTTTCAAAATATTATTCTTGAATATGAATTTCCTACATATTGGTTCCCAAAACCCTATCATTATTTTTCGGACACCCTGTAAAACGAAGTAGACTAGTTTTATCTAACTCAAATAGATGGTCGTATTCTATTCATCGTTAATGCCTATAGGCAGGGAGTATCTTGGGTGGGGGGGAACATATTAAGCTACCGGGGAGTCCGGACAGACGGAAGGGTGGAAATTCAAACTATTGGAAGATTCGACAAATGTGAATCCTAATGCTTTATTAGTTTTGCCCGATATAAAAATATTTTCATTTATCTATTAAAATAAGAAAGCTGAATGTCTACAAATACAAGCAAATGGAAAACATTTCGGGTTTTGTGCGTGAAAACGAAGTAAAAATGAGCATCTGAGAAATGTTTGTTTTAAAGAAGAATCTTCACTTTAACAATAATTCCAAATGCATATTTTCTACTTCTTCAAAGTTTTTAGTTGAATTCTGATTAATCATCGAGGTTAGGAATATAACTTGTGTACATGAGCCATGAAATATTTAATCGGTTATGAAGCACCGAGAGTGCGACATACAATCGGGTAGAAACACGACGATAATGTTTCTGTAATAATAGTGTTTCTAATATGTGCGATTTATTCTATACAGTTATCATTTAATTTTTATGCACAATTATTTCGCAGAGAATGAGGATCACAAGTTGACACTTTTGATGTAGGCCACAGGAAGTATTCGTCACCCTAGAGGGGCAGGGACATATAGTAAGAACTTTTTAATACAAATTTGCTGCTTGACTGTCGAGACCACCAATTAGACTTTTGAAGGTTCACATTACAATGCAGACCATGGGTACAAAAAAGTGCTTGCGATTTGGTGTAACAAAGATGGATTAAAGATGCCTAGACTTTGAATATTAAAACGTCGTTTGTTATAGGAGTTTAAGTTGTTACACCAAATCTAAAGTCCATGAACGTTTTAGAAAAGAGATAGAATTTGAACTATCAGAAGTACCCGACTACCTATGATCCAAGTTATATGAGCCCATGACAGTCATGGCGCACTCTCCTCACCACCGACCATCCACAATCAATGATTCTCAAACTTCTTGAGCCATCGTGGAATTCAAAATGTTTTCCTGTATAAAATTAGTTGAAAAAAATATTTACTCTGCAACAAAAAACGAGTATTTTGATACCGTATCCACTAATTTCTTAATTTTTTTCTGTCAAAACAAAAAATTCATAACTATGTTAATCTAAGAAAATACATGCAATGGTTTTATAGTATAAGAACTATTCTACTTCTACTGAAAAATTCCGCCTTCCCCCAAAAAAAAATAAAAATTGGGAACCACTGATCTACATATTCATTACGGAACCATATATGCAGATTGCAAATTTCAAATTTTTATCTAAAAATAAAAAATATTTTTGACACGGTTTAAAACATATATGAATTATTTTCTCGTGTTAATTCTATAGTATCCATACCCTTAAATATATATTTTCTTTCGCAGATATATTAATAAATCTTTCGCTTGCTTACGACAAGACTATGGAAGTTGCAGCAATTGTACGACTAATACTCTACTTGGAATAATAAAAACCCTACTTGGGTTAGAAAACTATACGGTAAATTCACCAGAGCCTTACACTGAATTTAGTGCAGTGCCCCAACTACATAACAGTGATTCCAATCAAGAGAAAGCAGAATATGAAAATGAAAAAATTGCTGAGGAAAACGAAGCATATCCAATTTGGAAGACTGACAGAGTAACGGACTTTTTCAGTGCCATTCTTAAACCCTTTGTCATGTTATGGGATGTAATAGCACATTTATTTTCTTCGTGGCGTTAAAAAAAGATTATTTATAAATGTAAAATTCCATATGCGTAATTAATAAACTATTTTCCGATACTTGTTGAAGATTATTTTATGGCAGTGCTTTTTCAAACTTTTTCAGCCATTGAAACCATTTTTAAACTCACATCTTTCGCGAATGGTAATGCATACAAACGAAAATGCACAACCTTCATACACAAAATCGTATAAAATGGTAACTTTTCGTTACAGTCAGATTGACGCCATATAAGAACAGGGGTCGTAATAATGTTTTACAACTATTACCAAATAAAATTATTACTGTATAGCCATCCTTGTATCACTGAGATGTCAAGATGCCTCCAGCAAAAATTCTTGGTCTGTAATGGCTAATTATGGAATGATTATCTAAACTGTTAACTACACCCTCTGTCTTCCAAATAATTAAAAATGAATGAAAAAAATGATTAAAAAGGGATTTATATGTGCCCAAGGTGTCCTGCAAGTTGAATAAATGGGTTGTGCATCCGAGTTACACAGAACTGAATGGAATGCAGCTCCTTAAAAATAATTTAATCATCGTGTTATGGTCCAAAAGGAATAGTTAAAAATTGTCAAATATAAGGGTCTCTAGCAGCCTGGATTTTCACTATGTTAGTGTTATATAACGCAGGAGGTCCTCGTTATCCGTGGTTAATTGGGACCAGAAAAACACAACTTAAAGCGAATTTTTTTTAAACAGCCCATAAAAATAATGTAACTCGAGATAAATAAAGTTCAGATCATATGATTAAGCAATTGATTACATTTTCTTTATTAATTAATCTTATCATTTACCGTAAGTTATCGACCTATCTTAGATATGACACAATTTTATTTCTGTGTATTTCAATATGCATGTTTGTGTATGTGGATGAATATTTTTTTATACAATGAATTTTTTTATCCTTCAATTTTTTTCTAACAGTCAACCACATATGTACGGTAATTTCAACCAATTTACCTCGGACTTTACTCAAACTTACTAAAAATCCATAAACGACCTTCCCAGCGTTGAAAACCTTTATATGGTGATCCCCATGAAATTTCCACATTTGGGACGGGGGAGTTGAAATTTATTTTTTACGGAATGGTTAACGGAAGGGGAGGCTGCCAGTTCAGTATGGCCTACTGATCTGGTCATCTAGGACCACTTTTTTTTCAACCCTGCTGAGGAGTGGTCAACTTCACGGGATCCTGACCATTTATACCTACTAGACTGGACTTGTTTATGGATTTGAGCTTGATTATGGATCCTGGACTTGCTGCACTGGTGGGCCTCTGTTGAGGGAGAGTCTGCCGCTGTGTTTTCTGTTTGCTTCTGGGTTGCCAGCTCTAAGTGAACAGAGGCATGGGATACCTTATATAAGCTGGTGGATAATCCTAATCAGAGGCCATCGCAGGTACCTGAACCTTACTTAGCTAGTTGGGCATCGTTAAGCCTAAACTGGAGTAATGTGTCTCAGGCAGGCCATGTGGCTCTTGAAAAAGTCCGCTTGAAAAGGTGGTGCCTGAAGTTCCTACCAGCATCGGTAACTTCAGCCTTTAGCGGAGGAGGAACAGGTCTTTGCCCCATGCCTGCGATCAGGGGGCTGTTTGATATTGTTGGCCCTACCAATCTCAATAAACCTAATTTCTTTAAAAATCCTACTAATCATTTTCTCTCTGCAGGAACGTGGAACGTGAGGACATTACATAGAGATTATTCTCTTGATGTCCTCATGCAGGAATTCCAGCGCTATAACCTAGATATTCTAGGCTTGCAAGAGACCAGATGGACAGGTAAAGGTGAGATACTTATAAATAACTTTAAATTTCTCTTTACAGGGAGGGAGGATGGAAAGCATCACCAAGGCGTGGGTCTGCTGTTCAGCAGACATGCTAGTGATGCTCTTCTAGGATATGAGTGCATTAATGAAAGGTTTCTTACAGCAAAATTTCAGACAAGCATTAAAAACTTGAATGTTATCTGCTGTTATGCCCCCACTGAGGATGCTAATGAGGATGAGAAGGATAGGTTTTACGGACAACTTCAGGACATTTTGAATTCTGTCAAGAAAGGAGATATTACCCTTGTTCTTGGTGACTTCAATGCCAAAGTTGGTACTGACTCTGACCTTTGGGGAGGGGTGATAGGCCCTTTGGTATTGGTAGCTGCAATGGCAATGGGCAACGTCTCCTACAGGTAAGTAAACTCAATAGTTTCAGAATAACTAACACATATTACAAACACCGTGACATATATAAATACACATGGGTTTCACCTGATGGGCTGCATAGGAATATGATTGATTACATATTAACAGCAAATGGGCTAGTTCTGTTAGGATTACCAGGTCTTATAGGGGAGCTGAAATTGGATCTGACCATTACCTTGTTAAAAGTGTCTTGCAACTTAAACTAAAAAAGTGTTGTGCTAAAGTTAAAAAATTTACCTTTAATACTGAAGCTCTGAAACACCCAGTTATAGCTAAAGCTTACCATGATAGGTTACTTAGTCATTATGACAGTCATTGTTTGCTTCCTACTGAAGTTGAGGAAGAATGTGGCCGTTTTAAACAGGCTTTTTTGTAAACTAACAGTACTCTTTTAGAAAAAAAGGAGCAGAGGAGACAGAACTATTTGAGTGATAAGGCACTTGAGCTTATTTCAGAAAGAAGGAACTCTGGTTAATACGGGGTGGGGAGTGGGTCCCGAAGGACCCACTCCCCATGGGGAAAGCACGTGCTCCGTCTCACGACACTACACGTGCATAGCAACTAGAGGCTTGGAAATAGAAGATGAAGTTTGTCTCAGAGGAGACCAGTCGGGACATGGAGTATGGGTGGCGTTAAAGGGGGTGCTGAGTGCAGCCCGGGAAGAAGGTTGGAAAATAAGTCAAAGAGAGACAGCAGCCACGGACCTCAAAGGAGAGAGTCCCGAAGCCGGCAGACAAGCCAGCCTATGTCCCTCAAGTGTGCCCTGACACGGGCACTCTCAATGGACACAGAGACCAGTTCGCCTGCTACCTCATTGATCGCTTGGGAGTCCCTGAGTTCGTTAGCGAACCCTTCAGTGATCGGACATCTGAGGATATAGTGCCCGACATCTGCATCTGGAGCCCCACAGCCGCAGTAACTGTGGGCATATTTTGAAACGCTCCAGGTATTTGGGGAAACTCCCATGTCCTGCGTCAAATAGTGGTCAGAGGATCTCAGGTATAGACTGACCCTTTTCAAGAATGTCTTTGTTTGAAGACCATTCTCAGTCGTATCCCAGAGCCTCTGCCACTCCTGAATGGTACCTTGGCCAATTATAGACTTCAGGGTAGTTTTTGAAGTCTACCGCTATCACAGGTTGAGTGTTATTACCTGCGGAACGGGCCAGTTGGTCGGCCCGCTCGTTTCCTTCATGCTCTACATGTGCCTTGATCCAGGAGAAGGATACCCTGGGCATGCTCTGATTGCCCAGGATGCACTTGATCTCATTCACTATCTGATGCCTGTTGGTTGCATCTTCCAGTGCATGCAGAGCTGCTTGGCTGTCCGTGTACAGCCTTATGTCGTTGTCCAGACCACCGTCATTGAGGGCCCAGTTAAGGGCCTCTCTGATAGCAAGCAGCTCTGCTTGGAAGGCCGAGACATTATTTGAAACCTTCCTCTGAAAAATCATACACTTTGGCCCCTTGATTGAAGACAGTGAAGGCTAAGCCCACACCCTCCTCGCTCTTGGAACCGTCGGTGTATATTCAATATCTGTACCTGATGGTAACTCCGTGGACCAGGGCACACCTAGTCTCCTTGTGGGATGCAGATCCCACTTAGCGGTATTTACCTCAAATTCCTCAGGGTCATACTGGACTCCGAGGAATGTTGCTTTTTCCTTAGCCTGCAGGACTCTAAATATGGTCGCTTCTTTACCGACCGTCAAAAATAGAGGAGGGATCCCTGCAAGTACCAGGAGGGCATCCGTAGATGTTGTCCTGTAAGCCCTGGTGATTTGCAGTAAAGCTGGTCGTTGGGCTGCAAGCAGCTTTCTACACATTATGGAGTGGTCCATCGGGCGCCACCAGGCACCCGCACCATATGTTAGGATCCTCTCCGTTCCCCTAAGATAAATTTCCTTGAGGACCTCGCTTCTGAGTCCCCATGAGACGCGAGCCATACGCCCCAGCTTACACATAACATTGGTGCATTTAGCTTTCAGGTCCTGCAGGTGTGGGATCCAGCTCATCCTCTCATCCAGAGTGATCCCCAGGTACTTTAATGTTGTCGCATGGCGGTTGTTTTCGCCTTTTAGTTTAAAAATAGGATACCTCTTCTTGAGGACACCCTCTTTTGCAATTCTCATTGATGTTGTCTTTGCAACGCTGAACCCAAGCTTATTGCGCAGACACCATCCTTCCAGTATTTTAATTGCTGCGTTGCCAGCATCCTCCAGCTTAGCTCTGGAGGACGCTGTTATGGCAAGCAGCAAGTCATCTGCATACGCCTGGAGCCAGACTCCCTCGGGCATAGTCAACTCCAGAGCAGAGTCAGCGACTAAGTTCCAGAGGAACGGTCCGCTGCACGACCCTTGTGGGCAGCCTCTTTCCAAGTTTCTTGAGGCAGTCCCGCTAGCATGTGACCATCCTCTCACTGAGGTAATTGGCCACTAGAATGAAAATGTTCCTAGGGCAGGAACACTCCTTCAATTTATTCAAGATTGCAGGCCACCAGACATTGTCGAACGCGCCTGTCACATCCAAGGCAAAAAGAGAGGTATGCAACTTGTGCACTTTATTTATCTGAACAATGTCCACCACCTGTTTGATAGCAGCGGTGGTGGACTGATCTGTCCTGAACCCAAATTGCTTGGGATTCAGGAATCCATTCTTATGGCAGTGGTAGTACATCCTGTTTGTCAGGAGTTTATCCAGCAGAAAGAAGGAACTGCAGGAATGTCCTTAATCAGTGCCCTGCTAGTCCTAATAGAAAGGATTACAGAGCTTAATGAACGTGTAAAAGATTAGTTAACTGCTGATAAGAATCTTTGGCTTGATGGCTTGGCTGACAAAGCTGAGGAGGCAGTTAGACAGCACAACAGCAGAGAGCTGTACCAGATAGTTAATGTTTTGTGTGGTAGAAAACAAACAGGTATACAGGGATTGAAGGATAAACAAAATAAGGATTTAGAAGGTGAGGATTCTGTCATGGCTAGGTGGGCTGAGCATTTCAGTGATGTTCTAAACAATGTGGTTAGTTCTACTCCCATTGTTTGCAATGATGATACATTGGTGGCTTTAATGTTGGCCTTATAACACAATCTGAAGTTATTTTGGCTATTTCTAAACTCCAGGGGTAGATGAAATTACTACAGAAATGCTTAGAGCTGGGAATGTTTCGGTTACCACATGGATGACTGAAATTTTGAATATCATTTATGATAAAGGCATGGTTCCTAATGATTTTTACCAGAGCTATTATTATCCCTATTTTCAAAAAAGTTGATCGCAGTTCTTGTGATAACTATAGGGTGGGGTATCAGTCTACTCTCTGTCCAAGAAAAAGCTCTTTGCAAGATTGTGCTTAATAGAATTAAGAATCTGGTTGACAGGCAATTGCGTGATGAGCAATGTGGATTCAGAAGTGGTAGGGGATGTGTGGATCAGATATTTTCACTTAGGCAGATTCTTGAGAATTGTTTAGTTTCAGAAACCTTTGGTTGCTAGCTTTGCTGATTTCAAAAAGGCTTTCGACTCTGTTGATCGTCATAATTTGTGGTTGATTGTGAGATCATATGGTATACCAGATAAGTTAGTTAACATAATGAAAGCTCTCTATAATAACGTCGTGTCGTGTTTGAGAGTTGGCAAGTCTTGTAGCAATTGGTTTAGCATTACTTCTGGTGTTCGACGAGGGTGCATTTTGTCTCCTTTTCTCTTTAGTTCGGTTATTGATTATGTTATGCGAAATTCACTTTAAGGGAAAGATTTTGGCCTTAAATGGGCTGGAGATACGAAAATTTCTGATTAAGATTATGCCGATGATTTAGCCCTTTTGGAAAATGATGATGAGATGAACTCTTTCATTCGAGCTGTTGATGAGACTGGTAATAGAGCAGGTTTGATTATAAACAGAGAAAACTAAAGTGATGAAAATTGGTCAGGCAGTTTGTGATTCAGTTCATCTGAATGGTTGCAGTTTTGAGCAGGTGTCACAGTTTAATTATCTTGGGAGCTATGTAACAAATAATGGTGATGTGCGGCATGAGATTAACAGACGAATAGGGATTGCTGCCGGGACTTTTAAGAATCTATGGAGATTGTGGAGAAATAGGCGTATACACCTAAAGACTAAAATTAGACAGTATAATAGTTTAGTTCTTTCTAGGGTTAGTTATGGTAGTGAAACTTGGACGCTGTGTAAACAAAGTAACAGGAAACTAAATGCTTTTGATTCTAGATGCTTACGTAGTATCTTGGGTATTAGGTGGTTTAATTTTGCAACTAATGATGAGGTTAGGAAAAGGAGTCTGCAACCTCCTTTAAGCAGCCTATTGTGCAGAGAGAGACTCCGCTGGTTTGGCCATGTTGCCCGTATGGATTATTATATATTGGCAAATAGGGTTATGAACAGTGTGCCTAGAGGCCTCAGAAGGAAGGGGTGACCTAGGATACGGTGGGCTGGGTTGTTTTACCTCTGAGCGGCACTTTTCTGCACACAATGGGCTAAATGGCCAGGTCACATGGACCCCGAACGCTCAGAGAAGGTTGGGGGAGGGGACCCACTGGAACAGCTGGTAGCCACCCGTCAAGGCCATCCAGCGTGTTCTTTAACGTGCACAGGGTATGGCTCTCCCGCACACGGGACCACGGCTTAACGTCCCATCCGACGGACGGCGGTCTTTCCAAGCCCATCGGTGTCCCCTACTGAACGTGGCCAGGGCGGGGAATTTTGCGGAGATAAATCTCAACGCTGACCCAGCTGGGACTCGAACTGAGAACTGCAGATTACGAGCCTGGCGCGCTACCGACTGAGCCACCCCCGCCCCTAGGATACGGTGGGCAGGCAATGTCAAACAGGACCTTGTTAGAATTGGTGTGCAGCGGCCGGATGCAGCAGATGTAGCTCAGGACAGATATGCTTGAAGAATCAAACTGCACGGTATGGTTGGGACTTCCGTAGCCCATGGCTGCTTGAAGATGATGGTGCTTATAGTTTGGGAGTTATATTTTTTGGAGAGTAATTTGGAGGGCTAAAAAACACAGATAAAAACTTCTTCCTCCACATATGATCTCAGGAACTGTAATGCAAAATCTAGTTATACTTTTTGATAGGTATTGTAATCAGATAAGAGGTCTCCATAAGCACAGGAAGCAGACAACTTCTCACAATATATATAAGATATACTGTTTCGGCCATTCATTCCAATGTGTGAGTAATCAGTAAAGGGGTGCAAATTGAACTATATTCACCAGATCAGCAATGCTGCCAGGCCCTGAATATGAGGCTAACTTGTGTCATAAGCTTACTGATAGCTACTGCCAATTAGTGGAATAAAATATAGGGAAAACTTCTCTTTAATTATATTAAACCATACTCCTGTCTTTTCCTATTATTAATAACTATCATTTGGAGCTTAAACCCCAACCCTTGGATACACAACAGTGTCATTAATATGTATGTACAATGTTACAAAACAGAACACTGCACAACGCGAAACATTTCACATGACTGCAGTGACCAAAAATGATCAAGTGATTAGAAGGGACAGTGATTAGAAGGACAAGTGATTAGAAGATACTTGGTCAAAAGTATAAGCATAAATTTCACATTGGAGATTCTTCATTCTTTTTGAGATATGACTCTATAATTCTTATCATTTTAATGTTTAGGCTATATGAGATTTCTCCAAGATGCACTGATTGCATTTGCAAAATAAGTAAAATGCACTTCCTTACAGCTTGAATGAAACAAATGGCATAAACAAAACAAGTAAACTTTTAATGTAACTATAAAATGTACAAGATATTTATACAGAACAATGAAAAGGTTTCTATCACAGCTTCAAGTGTTAGTATAGCATTTTATAATTATATTTGTATAGGTCAGTCTTTATAAGACTCTCAAAACAGTAAATTTATGATTACACAGAGATACTAATGGAAGTCAATATTTTACACAAATTTCTGGTGGCCAGTCATCAAATAAAATGAATGGCACTATCATGCTCTAATATTTACAAGTAACTTTCTATCACACAGTATAATGATGTAAGAGGTTTTGCATTTAATATTAAAATAAGCAATGAAAACAGCACATATGTAATACAGCATATTCTGTCTGTACTAGACTAGCATAGATTTTAATCATTGCTAAATATTTCATTAGCAACTATTATCAATCTCAATATTTTAGTTACAAATGTCAAAACATCAATAGAAATTAAAACAGCTTTATGAAAAACGTTATGCAGAAGTGCAGCATGTAATAGTTAATTTCAAAAAAATTTAAACACTGAAAAGTTTTAAAAACATGTTTCACAAAAAGGATTGAATTTATATTGAAAAGCTGAAACAAATCAATGCTACAGATCATATTAATATTTTATCTTAATTGTACTTAGATTAAAATCAAATTTAACTCTTAAACAGCCATGCAACAATATGAGTTGGTTATATATTTGAACACGTTTGTTCTCTAAAAATTTGTTTATAAAACACAGTATTTTTATTTAGAAAAAAAAGAATTACAAATTCGGATGACTCGCTTTCAAAACTGTTGCATAAATTGCTCTGGATCATACCAGGGGTAACACAGAAGTGAACATGAAGATAAATTTCCTTAGCATTAATGTTTTAAGCAGCAGTAATGCTATGGCAAAGTATGTCTAACAAAAGAACAGCACTGAAAATATTATTTTTGCCGTTCAGCAATATCTTGAAAAAGTGTGATTATCACAAATTGATCAAATTTACACAAACCAAATGCTATTCCTCCCTCTCTTAATCAACTAACTAAAAAACATATTTGCTAAATAATTAAGCAATAATTGCTAAAATCAAACATAATAAGCACCCACTTGAAACTGCAAAAGTACACACTATTACTGCAAGTTAACTATATATAAACTGTAACGTTTATTTATTTTTTTAACTTTAATTATTTACCCTATATTACATTTCATTTTATACATATATGTACGGTAATTAAAACTGATAAGACTTTCATCTTCTAAGTAATGACTGGAAAAAAAAAACACTTGACATGTTACTGTCAAATTGAATACAACTGAATAAAATTTAGTCATCAATTTAGAAGTATTTTTTTTTCTAAAATGTTTCAATGCTTCTAAAGAAATAAGTGTGTACTAATAAAAATGTTTCTCATGATGTAGAAACAAATATAAATGAATATACCTCCTAATATGTTTTCAGGAGGAAGTGGATTCGTATCCTACCTGGTTGACAATTTTTCCTCTAAAATTGATCAACGTTAAATTCAGTGATATCTTCCTCATCATCCTCAAGCAGCCATGGGATATGCAGGTCCAGCCAGACCATGCAATTTAGATCTCCAAGTATATCTGTCCTGAGCTATATCTGCTGCATCTGGCCACTACATACCAATTCTAACACGGTCCTGTTTGACATTATCTGCCCACTGCATCCTACGTCTCCCCCTCTTTCTGAAACCTTTAGGCACACTGTTCATAACTCTATTTGCTAATCTACAATTATCGATACAGGCAAAATGTCCAAACCAACGGACTCTCTCTGCACAATATGCTGTTTAAAGGAGGTTGGCAACTCCTTTGCCTAACCTCACCACTTACAAAGTTGAATCACCTAATGCCCAAGAAACCAACGGACTCTCTCTGCACAATATGCTGTTTAAAGGAGGTTGGCAACTCCTTTGCCTAACCTCACCACTTACAAAGTTGAATCACCTAATGCCCAAGATACTACGTAAGCATCTAGAATCAAAAGCATCAAGCTTCCTGTCATCTTGTTTACAAAGTGTCCAAGTTTCACTACCATAACTAACCCTGAAAGAACCAAATTACTATACAGTCTAATTTTAGTCTTTAGGTGTATACGTCTATTTCTCCACTCTCCATTGATTCTTGAAAGTCCCACCAGCAATCCCTATTCATCTGTTAATCTCATGCCGCACATCACCAATATCTGCTGCATATACAGTGAAAAGCTAAAAATGGTAACAAAAACGTGTGTGTTTATCGTACAAACTTTATTATTGGTTTTAAATACTTTATCGTACATCAAGATATGATTCAAACAATATCATATTAATTAATTTTCCATGTAATAATATGTTTACTTGATTTTTCCTGAATCCTTCTATTGCAATTATAGCGCGCAAAAAAGCGACAAAGAAATTTGATATAGTTGGCCGATGTACGAAGTTTGAATGATGAAAAATGGCTTGAATTTTTGCTGTGATCCCGCTTATACCGCGATTCGATTCTTTGAATCCCGAGCACCGCTTTATAATGGGCTTTACATGTATTATTGTAAGCCCATTATAAAGCATGATTGGTTGCTACGAAAATGGAGCATTCAATAAGTAGGGGTTACATCAACAACTTATTTCTAATTATTATTAGAAAATATCATCATCTATTTATTATGCTGCACAAAGCTTCAAAAATCATTCTTTTATAGTTTTATAACAATCAATGACAGTTTCTAAGTTTTGTTACATTTACAAGGACAGGGTGTGGCAGATATATGAGCCATCTGTACAAGGATCTTTGTAATTTCTGTTGAGAAAAAAACTAACAATTGTTTCTCCTGATAATTCTTTTTTCACTACGTTCTGAAACTGTATTGTTTAGTTAACAATTTAATGATTTTTTTTTTATTGACGGAGTAAAGATCTGAGTGCAGCAAAAGTATAGGAATTGAAAAAAACATGTTTGTGTAATTACTATGTAGTTTCTTTACAGTTTGATGAAACCAGCATTTTTCAAAAAACTTGTTAAAAATTTGTGATTTCTATACTAATGTGTACTTAAAATCTTAACCTAACTCTACTTTTCCGTAAGCCTTAAGTTTGCTGATTTGCCATAATCTTTGGAAAAACAACCCCCACCAACGGGAGGGCCTACTGAGAAAAAAACTTGATCATAAATACACTGCTCAAAAAAAAAATATGTCACTATGTATATTTGAACTCCTTAACTATGAAAATAACTTTTATTGGAAAACACCACTAGTGATGTAAAAAATCTCAATAAAATATTCAGCAATTTAATTCAATATTACATACAGCCCATTTTCATAATTTCTCACATACATTAACTGATCTTTCAATCATATTAACAGTATTATGTTTTCATTTTAAAATCTCAGAAAAGTTAGATAACTTTCAATTTTTATTCACTTTGAATTTCACGAAGAGTATTTTTTTCCCTTTCATTTTAGTCCTATTCAGCATTTGCATCTTTGGACAATATAGTAATTTACTTCATCAAAACATCCCGTATTTCACTTTAACTGTATGTCAACATAATACTGTAAGAAAAAGAAAATCATGCAAAAGTTTTTTTTTTTTGCCTACTTTACTTTTCTTTACATAGATGATAATAAAAGAGAATGCTATTTTCATGAATTTTCAATAAAAGAGAATGCTATATCATGAATTTGCATTTTTTTCAGAGAATGCTATTTCATGCTATTTCAAGAATCATTTCATGCATTAACATAAAGAGGGACATCAATCCACCTCAACACCTGAAATACCCCTTAATATTATCTGTAATTTGGCTTTACTGTAACCCCATCATCGTCATCCTCAAGCAGCCATGGGCTACGGAGGTCCAACCAGACTGTGCAATTTAGTTCTCCAAGCATATCTGTCCTGAGCTACATCTGCCACTGCACACCAATTCTAGCAAGGTCCTGTTTGACATTGTCTCCCTCCCCCTTAGCATGGAAAAAATTAATTTTATAAAAATAATTTGTAGATCTCAACTTGAGAACACTTCTGCTGCAATAATTCATAATTACAAATATTCTATTTTTCAGACAAAGGTTATTAAAAATTATGAAAAACAACAGTTCATATTGTACTCTCAAAATTATAAAATGAAATCTAAAGAATTACTTTAAAATTTTAAACTCTCAGCTATAGTTTGGAGAAAGCCAAGAAATCACGCAAATGACTGCTACTTCTGCATGGTTCCAATTGTTTCTGGAGGCATCACAAGGAAAAAGAAGTGGATAATAGTGTATCCGAATAAATAAAATGCTCTCTACGACCAGTTCTGCATGGCGAATGTTTTCCCATTCCCAAACCTCCAAAAGAATTTTCCATCAATTCAGACGATGAGGAGGGAGGTAAGCTGACGTCGGGTTCTCCACAGCCTTCAGTGTCTACTGATGATCCATAAGTCCGCCACGGTGCATCATCTGCGCCACACATTCTCACTGAAGAAGAAATGAACGATCTTGTTCGTGATCTGGAGCTGTCCAAGGCCAAAGCAGAGTTACTTTGATCAAGACTTAAACAATGGAATCTTCTCAAGGATAATGACTGAGGACTTTGTTTAGAACACGCCATGAGCAGTTACGGAGGTTACGAATTGAGATAATGAAATTTTAAGTTGTTAGTAGGTTTGTGACAATTCGTTAACAATCTTTAAGTTCATCTTCAGTAAAAAAGAGAGTGTTTGTTATAATTGGAAAAGTCCAAAATGGTCAAGTGACAAAAATGAGATTGAGAAGTCCATTTTTGTAAGGAAAATTGACAGAAATAGCTGCTCTCCTTCCTGTTGTTACCTCAGATAGTCTCGTTAATCTATCTGTTGGGCAAGCCTTTCTTGAGAGCAAAGGGTGGTTGGCTCTTAGATACTTGTATGCTCTGGTTTTAGACCCTGTTATAAAAGATAAAATTGAAGATATTGCTCCAAGCAAGTCTGCTGGGCTAAAAATGAGGAAAGAAGGAAGAAAGATCATATTGTGCTACAAGTGTGATGCTAAGACTGAATTTAATTTTTGAGGATAGAATGCCTGCTGGTCTCCAATCAAATAAGCTACTTAAGGTTGAAGATGGTGATGTTAAAAGATCTGGAAATCAGTTAATCCTGGCTAGAAATATCTATGATACTATCTCTGAAGCTTACAATAAAGTTATGGCAGAAGCAGATATCATATTCAAAGAATTGAAAAGAAAAGCCCTTGGTGAAAGAGCTACAACATCAGAAGCACCAGCATCTGAAAATGTGTCATCTAATGTGCCAGAAGGACCATCAAAATCAAATATGACATATCGACTTATCTTACCATATCTTGAGAACTGAGGAAAAGTGCCTTGACAAATAAGGAAGCGAAGAATCAAGAACTGAGAAGTGCTTTTTTAAGTATGACTGACCAACTGACAGATGAGAACAAGAAATAAAAACTACATTTAAATTTATAAAGTTCAAATGAATTTTGAAATTATAATAAAGCTATATTGTTGAGGCAACTATTATTTGTTCACTGTAACACTACCTGTGTTAATGTTTTTTCTTGTATATTTCTTTTAAAGGTGTATAGAGAATATTAAACGTCAAGTTTGCACCTTCCTTCAGAAAGGAAGATGACCTTGTGTTCTGCTCCGATGTAGATGGCTTGATGAATGCCCTTGGAATCAAACATGGCCCTCAAGAATGATGACTATACATAGACTCCTCGAAACTGAGTCTCAAGGCAGTGTTGCTGCACAATGGAAATTGACTTCCATTCATTCTGGTCGGACACTACATGAAAAAAAACTAAGTCAACCTAAAACAGCTGTTGAACTGTCTTCAATACAGCAAGTATGGCTGGCATCTCTGTTGTGACTTGAAGGTAGTGGCTCTGTTGATGGGTCTGCAGCTGGTATGTATGTATGAAGTACTGTTGTTTCTTATATGAATGGGACAGCCGAGAAAAAACTTTGCACTATGTGAAGAGAAACTGGCCTCAGAGGAAATCTCTGAAGGTCAGAGAGAAGAATGTGGAACACCCAGTAGTGGCAGAAATGAACAAAATCTTGCTACTGTTCTCACACATGAAATTCGGTGTGATGAAAAACTTCGTAAAAGCCATGGACTGGACTGCATCAGTTTTCAAGTACTTGGCTGACAAATTCCCTTGACTCTGCAAAGTGAAAATTAAAGAGGGAATTTTTGTGGGTCTCAGATCCGCTAGCTGTTCAGAGACCAGATGTTCGACAACCTGCGTCAAGGTGACGAGAAAAAGGCTTGGGACGCATTTCATCTGGTGTCAACTAAATTCTTCAGGAATGTCAGGGCAGACAACTACAAGAAACTAGTTAAGGACATGTTGTCTCTGTATCACAAACTTGCCTGCAATATGTCCTTAAAGATCCACTTTCTCCATTCCCATTTAGATTTCTTCCCCAACAACTGTGGCATGGGTAGTGAGGAGCATGGTGAACGTTTTCACCAGGGCATTGTAACGATGGAGAAACGATCCAGGGAAACTGGTCCATGTCAATGTTGGCTGACTACTGTTGGATGCTCGCCAGAAATATTCCTGAGCAGGTGTACAAGAGATGGGCAAAGTGACGTCGGAAGTAGAAATTAAGTTTTACTGATACATGTCATATGTACGTATTACTCTATTATATAAGAAACTATTGCGGATTTCTCAGAAATCATAGCCAATTTTGCATTTTCATTGTCATATTCATGTTCAGCACCTTGAAATATTTAAGAAATGACTAGTTTTATATCATATTTTATGAAAATTTGTTGCCCAGTGTTATCAATAGTATCATTCTAAAATATTTACTGCAGTGCTAAGAATATGATCACAGTCCAACAAAAATTATACAACTAAGAAATAATCTTCATCTACTTATTATACTACACAAAGCTTCAAAAATCATTCTTTAATAGTTTTATACCAATCAATGGTAGTTCTTGAGTGTTGTCAAGTGAACAGGTTCCATTTTTTGTTCTAACGTTAATCAGTTCATTGAAATAAAACTAAAAAAATACTGACTGATACATATATCCATTCATCAACCACATACCATTCAATGGTCATTTCATGTTATTTCAGCATACTTCAATCAGACACATGGAGCTGACAACCTACTCCAATGATATATGGAGCATGATAAAATGTGCCATACAGCTTTAAGAAAACTAATAATTTTTCACTTTGCACTAATTCCCTACCAGTTGCTACTTCAATAGGGAACTAAACTTAAGGCAGGCACAATAACCTCACTTCAAACATACACAGGAATTTTACACTTATATTTGGAATTGTGAAATCTTCGTAGACTACTGAAATCTGACATGGAATCAAACAGGCAACAAAATCTGCTTAGATTATCAAGCTGCATTCCCTTTTCTTTGTAAGTATCTGAAATAAAGATTACATCATAGTGTTTGCTATCAACACTGAAAGTTAACTTTTAACTTGTTCCATAAGTTAGGTGTAAATAATTTCAGCTATTTTTTTAATGTAGGGGAAAGGGATTCAGACACTGAGCTAGTGCAAATCTCTATAATATACACATATAGCATATACATTGTATTAATGTATAATACTTAGTAATATATATATATATAATTAATAAAATATAACTACTTCATCACAAGCAAGATTATTCTATTTGCATTAATAAACTTTTACTCAATCCTCTTTATTTATGTTCAGTACTGTTTATTAAAAATATGGTGCCAGTGGAGAATCAACCAAAAATGCAGGAATGCTTATATGTCACATTGTTGAAGAAATGGTTAGTTTCTGGTCATCTAGCGATTATAATGCCTGACATGCTTCTGAGAGACATAGGTTCAAATCCCACTCAGAACAACCATTTTTTTCAACTTATTATTTCAAGAGTTTCTTGTCTGCAGGACATTTTCCTCTGATACTTTATTACTGTATACTATTTCAAGCTGATAAATGGATAAAAATATTTTACAAATGAAGATGCATGGATATATATATATTGACAAAATCCGATTAATTTTTTTCATAAAATCTTAAGAAATTACTATGTAATACACAACTGTAAGGTAATATTTATACATTATTAATGCAAATTACTAAATAACTGCTAAAATATTTTATTGAAGACATAGTCCACTATAACAATTCCTATCCCTCACTTAGCTATACATAAGAAAACTGAAGATCCTATTTTATAATGAATGCTATTAGTTCTACTCTCTACTACCACTGGATGGTATAACTGCTGCAATGTTCCTATCATCATGATTCTTTTAGTGAGCATTAGCAACTGCTGGTCTGTAGCTACATACTTCATAACCTTTTTTACCCTGACATTTGATTAAATCTTGATTGTTTCCATAACTGGTCGCTATTCATGCAAAATCATTGTCAAGGTGCTTGCTTTTAGAGTGACAAATGGAAATAAAGTATACAAAAAGTGTACCAAGCATACCATGGTTGGTACAAACACTTAATATTGTTATGCTTCAATTTTCTTTTGGCTTAATGGAAGTAATTGAATCAAATTCACATTCTTTTCACACAGTATCTACCTAAGGGCCATCTGCTTTTTACTCTTCAATAGGGTTAGAATGACAGGGTAGCTGTAATCATGGATTAAAAAACTGATCACCTCACATATACATGAATCAACAATGAGATCTCATCCCAAGTGGCAAAGACACCAAGAGTAAACAGAACAGGGTCCAACCATCAACATATTAAAATTCCCTATCAACATAAAACACAGCACAGCCAATGATAAATTCCCCTTCCTTGACACCAAAGGCAGACAATTACAGAGGAATTGGCAATGTTGGGCTTTGTATCAAAATAGAACTGAACACATGAAGGGTGAACTCAGTTCAGAATGCTGGCTCACCAATCCTCACTGGAAATTGAACAAGTTAGCCAACAAGGCAATGTTGCCACCCCCATGTGAAGATGACTATCACAGTCCTCACCTGATATAAATGATGTGAATAAAAACTTAATCACTATCCAAGCTGTTTTATTATTGTTCCAGTAGATCAAAATAGCATTTTCATCAGTGAATACAGGATAGTAGGGATGTTAGTCACTTCTTGTCGAAATATACAAAGTCCTTTCCTGTTGCATGGATCACACAATGGTATTTAGACCACCGTAACTTGACATGTTTTGACTATTAACCCGCATTTTGAGCATCCGAATATATTTTTCTTCTTTCTTTTTCTAAAAACTGTGGTGTGAAAGCATATCTCATATTTCTTAGGAATGCAGTTTTCAGTGCACTTTTTTTGGGGTAGCGTCATCTTCAGAAGTTGGGTAAAAGTTCTACTTCAGAGATTGTATGTGTGTAAGTTGTGCGGCTGTGCCGTATGGTTTGCACAGGTGGCACTGTTGCAGAATGAACATTTTGCAACAACATCCAAAATTCACATACCCCCAACAGTTACCTCCTGCCATATCCATCCATGGTAGCTAACATAGAAGAAGTAATTAGGCCCATCCCTCACAATCTCAAAGACAAAGCTCAATATAATATAATAATAATACAAAGAAAAAAAGACTTTCAACTGCAAAATGCAAAAGAACAAACGCAAAAATTAAAAAATATTAAAAACAATAAAGACATTAGAATACTAGCTGCAGACAAGTCACAGCAAATTGTCATTATGGACGCTAATGAATTCAACACAAAAGTAGATGAAATGCTTCTAGAATTAAATTGTGTCAAAATAGATCATGACCCTACAGATAAGCTCATAGTGCAAAAAGCCAAGATAAAAAATCACAAATACCTACTGCGGTCAATACAGAAAGTATGCCTTCCGCCTATGTACCTGTGTGTTTCGCAACTCTTCGTCAAAACAAAGACCCATAAACCAGGCCACATAAAATAAGACCACTAGTCGAAAAACAATGAGCCCCAACGATCAACCTGGAGAAAGCACTCTACAACTACCTTAAGAATTTCTTCGAACCCACTGACCTCACCCTTAAATCACCGTATGAAGCTTTGGAACAACTAAAATGTCTTCACTTGCATCCTCAAGATAGACTAGCATCACTAGATGTTGTCACTGTTCCCCAATGCCCCTGTACAAGAAGTCCTAAGCATAATCCAAGATAAATTAGAAAGCCAAAACGGAGGTCCTTCACCCATAACTTGCGGCGTGATCAAAGCAATACAGTTTGTCACAAAAAATAATTTCTTCAAAAATAAATAAACAGATCTACCGACAGAAGCAAGGAGTACCTAAAGGATCCCCCTTATTCCCACTACTGACAGACATAGCACTCCAGCATATTGAAGAAACTGTCATTAGAAACTCACTCCAGCAATTAAATATTATAAAAGATATGTAGATGATATCATAATTATATACAGACAAGATTCAGAAATTTTACAAGAGTTGCAAGCAGATATTAATTAAATCTATCGAACCATTAAAGTAAGATAAGGAAAAGGACGAACAATTACCATTTTTGGATATGCTATTATATCGGCAGGAGCAAAAACTGGAAATTGAAGTCTACTATAAGCCTACAGCGCCATCCAATATCATCCCATACGGCTCCCAACAGCCACTAGCCCACAAAAAAAGTGCACTAAAAACTGCATTCCTAAGAAACATAAGATATGTTTCCACACCAGTTTCATGAAAAAGAAAAAAAGAAAAATATACTCGGATGCTCAAAATGTGGGTTACCCACTAAAAATATTGAAACTTGATGAAAATATGGCAAGACAAACTTGGAGAAAATTATCCCAACCGACACCAACACAGCAACCCCCAAAAAAAAGTTTCCCACAGGGATTCCAAACATCCCATGGCTAGCACATTCATTGAATAATGCAATGCAACCGTACAATTATAGAGTGCCAATTAAAACCACCAACATTATAATTAATTTAATTAAAACTGATCGGGACCAGAATGAGAAAACAGGAGGAGTATATAAAATACCGTTACAAGAAAACACCGACAATTAAAATTTTATAAAGATATGTAGATGATGTCATCATTATATACAAACAAGATTCAGAAATTTTACAAGAGTTGCAAGCACAAATTAATGACGCCTATCCAACCATTAAGGTAACCACTGAAAAGACAAACAATTACCATAAAGTAAACCTTAAAAAATTTTTATTGAAGACTTAGTCCACTATAACAATTCCTATCCCTCACTTAGCTATACATAATAAAACTGAAGATCCTATTTTATAATGTATGTTATTAGTTCTACTCATTACTACCACCAGTGGCTACCAGTTATTTTTTGGATATGCAACTACATCAGCAGGAGCAAAAACTGGAAATTGAAGTTTACCATAAGCCTACAGCACCACCCATTATCATCCCATATGCCTCCCAACAGCCACTAGCCCACAAAAAAGTGCAATAAAAACTGCATTCCAAAGAAATATGAGATATGCTTCCACACCACAGTTTTATGAAAAAGAGGAAAAATATACTCGGATGCTCAAAATGAAAGTTACCCACTAAAACTATTGAAACTTTCCGAAAATATGGCAAGACAAACTTGGAGAAAAAATATCCCAACTGACACCAACACAGCAATCCAAACAAAATAACTTCACCCAGGGATTCCAAACATCCCATGGCTGGCAAATTCATTGAAAAATGCAATGCAGCCTTACAATTACATAGTGACAATTAAAACCAGCAACACAATAATTACTTTAATTAAAATCAATCAGGACCAGAATGAGAAAACAGGAGGAGTATATAAAATACAGTTACAAGAAAACACCAACAATAACAATAAACCTTACTATGGCAAAACGAAAAGAACCTGCTGAACTAGGATAAAAGAACATGAAAAGGATGAATGGTTAAAAAACAAACCACTTCATTGGCAGGAGTGGTCTGTAATACCAGAATGACCCCACAATTTGACCTCACCAAAATTATTATTTGTTCCCCCCACCCCACCCGATTAAATTTCAATTGCAGGTTACTGAACAACTGGTGATATACCAAAATAGAGAAGCGTGCTGCAAGGAAGAAATCTATCACCCACCCCACCCATGGAAACTGCTCCTGGTTCAGCGCATCACTGTTAAAACATCCACAACCACACCCCCACACCTACCCAAGGTACATGGGCAGGAACACGAAACCATTTCCATCCATGGAAACAGTGCCACCCACTGCAAACCACATGGCGCAGCTGCACAACAACTCACACGCATACAATCTCTGAAGTAGAACTGTTTACCCAACTTCTGAAGATGACATTAATAGTCAAAACATGTCAAGTTACAGTGGTCTAAATACCATTGTGTGATCTGTGCAACAGGAAAGGACTTACTTATATATTTTGACATGAAGTAACTAACATGCCTATTATCCTGTATTCATCGATCAAAATGCTATTTTGATCTACTGGAACAATAATAAAACAGCTTTGGATATTGATTAAGTTTTTTAATTTAACTCAGCTGTGTTAAATCTGTTATAAGGGATGCCAGATTATCTGAGGTAACGGTGACCCCAATGCAAGCTGCTGACTCTCCAAAGGAATCAAAGGACCTCTATGGCTTCTCTATCCTTGCAGTCCTTGCAGAAACAACTGCAAAATACTCTGGCCACATGATGATAGATATTGGTAGTAGGACACACCCAGCACATTATGTACAAAGTTACTCCTTCTTTCTCTGGTTAAGAGTTATTATCATATGACTAAATTAGAGATTAAGTTGAATTAAATCTTAGCAGTGCCTACAAGAAAAATATTAATGTGTGTGTTCAACATATCTGATAATTTATTCCACAATGCAAAACGAAATATTAAATCTTGTTATTTTTTGTAGAAACAGAATGAGTATTGAGTTTATGCACCTCCTCTGCCAAAGGGAGAGCTTCAGTTGATGTAGCTTCTCTTTGCTAATCAATACAATTTCAGTCAGTTAATGAAAAAAAAAATACAATGCAACAAAATTTAAATGATTTAATCTTGACAATTTTACAGTTAATTTAGCGTGAAATTGTCGAGATTAAATCATTTAAACAACTAATGCTGTGATAGTAATTCTTTTTAAAGCAGTAAAATACTAGTCACTGTGCTTTCAACTCGAGAATGTGCAACAATATCATGAAACAATAACCACTAAGATGCCAGTTTATTAGGTACACCACCCCTCATTACCTAAATGGTTCATTCCAACATGAAATATGTCATATGAACTGCAATGTGCAGTATAAATCAGGCAAACCAGCTCTTCAAGCATCAGTTAAGAGTTGGATTGAGTGTCAGAATAGGCAAAATGAACAACCTGTGTGACTTTGAATGTGGCATGATAATTGGTGCTAGGTGTGCTGATTTTAGCATCTCCCAAAAGACTGTCCTCCTGGGCATTTCCCACACAGTCTTTTCAAAAGATTAACCAAGAATGGTGAGAAAAGCAAAAGATACCAGATTGTGGATCAAAGGTGTCAAAGGAGACTGGCTAGAATCATGCAAGTGAACAGACACACCACAAACAGGCAAATCCCAGCAGAATTAAACACTGATGGGCAGAAGGTCATCTCTGACTGCACCACATATTGGACCTTGTCACGAATGGGCTACAACGGCCACCAACCATGTTGAGTGCCAATATTGTCAGCAAAGAATACAAAAGCACATCTCCAGCATATGCAGGAGCATTGACATTGAACCATTGAGGGCTCGAAAAATGTAGCCTAGTTGGGTGAATCAATGTTCCTTTTGCATCATGCTGATGGAAGGTGCTTATTACTGTGTAAGAATTTGGTACAAGCAACATGAGGCCATGGAACTATCTTGTCTGGTGTCAACAGCACAGGCCACTGGTGGCAGTGTAATGATGTGGAGAATGTTTTCCTGACACACATTAGTTCCCCTGATACCCACATCTGAATGCCATGGCATATTTGAACATTGTTGCTGACCAAGTTCACTCCTTTATGGCTACAGTTTATCCTCACTCGGATGGACATGTTCAGCTTGATAATGAACCTGCTCTAAGGCACATATCGTCACTAAATGGTTTCATGAACATGCTGAGTTTTCATTGCTTCATTGGCCTGCACATTCCTCAGATCTAAACCCTATCTATCGAGCATTTTTGGGATAAGGTGGTAAGGGCTGTTTGCAATGAGACTGTGCAGCCATCAAATTTGCAGCAACTGAGCAACACAATCATTTCTGCATGGTGTAACATTCATGCACAATGAATCCAGCATCTTGAAAGTTCCATGTCCTGATGGCCAAAGGAGGCATAACACACTATTAGGTAGGTGTACCTAATAAACTGGTATATCAATGTAAGTACTGTAATTGTCAGATACAGTGAATCTCTTACTCCCACACCAAGCATTGGTCAAAGAGCATTCAGACCAGATGAGAGGATGATCAAGGGCCATCATCAATCTTGCATTGACAGGTAACTAAGATTGGCTTACCAGCACTTTTATGTGGAAAAGTTCCATAACCACCACCCAAGATAAGGAGCAAAGAAAAAGACTGTTCTTAGGTCTTCTGCATTCAACATCAGCCTTGTGAGGACAGAGAAGTCAGGCTCTATCGTGGTAAAGTTGGTGGTGGAAAAACCTTTTTGACCAGGGTCATCATTCGGCAAGATTTGCATTAGTTTACACAAGGCCATTGTGTAAGGTCATGTATACTACTGCAAATATATCTATAAAGAAATTTTATAAGTAATAAATGTGCAAATAATAAACAACTATGTCAAAAAAAATAATTTACGGTCAATTATATCCTTGTTTGAAGAGAGTAAAAATTTTTTCTGCTCTGGATAATGATATAAAATTGCCCTATACTGAACAGGGTTTTGCTTTTCAGAATAGAAACATATGCATTAATGATGGTTCCAGTACCAACTGCCATTAGACTGACGAGCAGCAATGAAGAATCATCATACCAATGTAAGCATAACGTCATCTTCTTAAAGATAGAAAGGCTGTAAAATGAAGTAAGACTTCCCCTTTTCCAGAAATGGTTTTTTCTAAGTATGTGTTTGTGATCCGTAGATGTTTATTGATGAAGACTTGTGTTGTAAGTATATTGTCTTTTGATTGTGGTTGTTGAAGGAAACTTTATTAGAATAAAGCTTTAGATATATATGTTTTGCGGTTATTGGAAATTAACTGTTTGGGACATCTTTTAATGCATTCCAACATAATAATATTAACTAGATGTCATAAGTATATCAAACTATTATTTACCTATATGATAGTGGGATAAAATAAAAAAGAATATCAGGATATTCTTGAACAGTGCAGATAGTGGAAATATAACTATAAATTTGCTATTGCTTGCATACGTAAATAATAAATGTGTTGTATATATCTGTACAATATGGTGATAGTTCATGCAACCACCCAGCTCATTAATTTCCTGACAGAAACATCATAAGAAAGCATTAGGTGCCTTTATAAATAAATGCTCAGGACTCACAGGTTCAAGAATACATGATCCCCATAAAAAGAATAACTTACAGATTGGTGTCAGCAGAGTGGGATTCTGAACAAGTTACATGAAAGGCAATTTGATTATTTTTTTTGAGTGTGTCATTGATTGAGGAATCTCTGTGAGAACACTGGTTTGGAGAGTTCCTATTGCTATGAGTTTGTTCTTGCTTGTGTTATTGTGTCAATGTACCATGTCCCACTATAATATATGGTTAAGCATGAAAAATGATACCCTGTTGGATCATAGTGCAGACAGCTCACTGCAGACACTTCACAAATGAGATATGTAATCTCTGAAGTAGAATTAGTACAGAATGCCAAGACCTGAGATAATATCACCTCAAATAATTCACCTGAGAGTGGAATGCCGGATGCTCTGAAGGTGCAGTACGATCCAAACCTTTTGACAACTTGGAGGCAATGTGCATGAAAGTGCAGCTGCACGAAATTGAGGCAGAAGAAAGCATTTGCACAAAATTGATGCTGATGAACAGCATACAATTTGTAAAGCTGATGGGAGGCAAGAAGTTCAAGAACTCAAAATGCAAAAAATGCAAATGCAGGCAGGTGCAAAACCAAGAATCTGGATAAGCCAGTTCTTGTGACAGAACTGGCTTATCCAGATTCCACCCAAATGAACTTCAGTTTGCAAGCACAGAGAACAGTAGTTAGGTGGGATCCCTTCTGCAGTCAGTTATTGGCAATCTGTCTGAGAGTCTCTGTAAAATGCCATTATTTTTTAAGACCATGGAGGCAACATTTAGAGCACAGGGAGTATCATGGGATCTGCAAGATGAACTATTTCTGCCTATGTTTCACAAAAGTAGATTGCTAGTTAGCTTGCCTATAGATGATGCTGAGCAATATGATCAACTCAAAGGGTACTACTAGATAGATGCAAGATGTCAGCTATAAAACACAAGAAAAAAACTTTAAACAGGACTAGAAAATTGCAATCTTATACCTGCAGTCAGTTTGATGAACATATTAGTGACTTGTATAGTTGCTACATTGATAGGCAAAAAATGACAGACCTAGAAGGATTAAAAGACCTGATATCAGATAGGCTTAAATCTGAGGTGCCCTTGGAAATGCAAGAGTATATTGCTTTGCAGAAGAGGATAGCTTGGCTTAGGCCCAAAGAATTGGTTGAGATTATAGACCACCATATGGCTAGCACACAACCAGGTGGCAAAAGGCCTGAAGTGGATCAGAAGGCAATTTGATATGTTCCACCACCTAAATGTAACCTCAGATGTGAATCAGGGAAGGTTGATATATGGGAAAAGAAGGCCCTAGTGGAAGGTCATGTATACTATTGTAAATATATCTGTAATCTGGTAAAAAATAAACGTGTTGTACATATCTGTACTGTATGGTGATAGTTCATGAGACCACACAGCTTGCAAATTTCCTGACAGAAACATCATAAGAAAGCATTAGGTACTTTATAAGTAAATGCTCAGGACCATGCATTCAAGAATATATGATTCTCATAAAAAGCAGTTTAAGATACAAATTTTAGTGATGGTAGTACCCAGGATTACACAGCTGGCAAAAATAGACCAAGACCACCAAAATTAAAAAAAAAAGAGAGAGAAATAAATAAGTCTCTGAGTCATATAGTTGTCTGTAGTCGTTGCATAGTCTCATGCAGTTGTCTGCGACAACTACATGATATCTATTTTAAAAAACCCTATAAGCTGCATCCTGTGCAATTCATTTAAAACAATAATGGAAATATGTTGAACAAAAAAAACAAGCTGGCTTCACTACAGAAGGAAGACCAACCCACTTTGAACAAAGTAGAAGTCTTAGGAGTTCCCTGACAGTTTCAGCCAAATCTATACAATCACAATTACATTTACGTAGTAACTTTTTCGAAGCTCATCCAATTGGTAAATCTTACAGTTACTCTTACATATCAAGAGCAAATTTGGGGGAAACTGTCTTGGGCTGGATGAGATATTAATCCTTGACCTTCTAATCACATGTCAGGTACTCTGACCACTTAATTCCCAAGAGCCAGTCAAGATCTTCTCTAATGATATGAGCTTTCCTATCTGCAGTACAGAATCAAATAACTGTGTCAATTAAATGGCAATGTCATCTCTGTTGTCAAGTAGCATCACAAAAATGTATGGCAGTATGCATCACAAATATACTAACAATCAGAATTAAATTAACTTAGTAATTTCTCAATGTTCATTCAATTGGAAAATCATAAAGTCATTTACAAATCAATATCAAATTTATATTAATGCCAATTTTTCCACTAAATGTGATACTGATGAATAAGAATGATTTATAATTCACTCAAATCACCAATGTTATAAATGAGGAGGTATATAATCCTCCACTACCATGAAATTTCTGAGCACTCACAGGATACAAATATTAACAAATATAGTTGAGACTAAGGATCAGGCATTCACCTAAGTTGCTGATAGGCTAGTGCCTGACTTCCCAACTAGTCAATGCTTCGAGACGTGAAGCCAAGAATCTCTGTAAAGTCAGGCTTCAGGGCAGATTACTGGGAATCTTTGGAGGAATGTAGCAACAAGCCCAGATGATTGGTCAACCCTAACACGTCCACTCACCCCTTCCCATCCAGGAAATGTGAACAGACTATGTAACATGGGAGTTAGGGAAAGTGAAGAGACTTCGCCAGGTACTGCAACTCTGTGAGGAGAGTCGAGCAGGGACATCACTCTTTTGTTTCCTCGAACAAAGGACATCCTTTGTTGGACTACGATCCAGATGCTACACTTTGGTGGCTGGCTCCCAGAATCACAGATAGTTCATGACCAAAGTGTGGTCTACAGCAAGCTCTTGTAAATAAGTTATGTAAATACGTGGGTGAATAAAGGTGATGTAAATTGTAAACTTTGTACAGTAGTGATTCCAGCCACCAGTCTTCACCTGCAATTGCAATGTACTCAATAAATGATCCTACACATCAATTCAATATGCCCTCATAATAGATAAGTTAACACAGAGACCTACATGTAGAATGATTTCAATGTTGTAGAGCATAGCAATATCCCCCCCGCCACCTCTCTGTGAGTAAAATTATCCAAGCTCATAGACAACTGATGTCATAGTAGAATTAGTTTAGCACATGCACTACTCTAATATAAGAACTTATGACCTCTCATCACTCCAGCAGCAACACTTTGATAATAACTTTGCACAAATATAACCAGTAGGTGATGCACAATCAGCAACATTAATGAATGTCCAAGTAGAAGCAGATATGCAGTGTATACATATATTACAGCATCTTATAGCTACTATTAACAATATACACCAAAAAACGGCAACAATACAGTGGTATATTTAGTGCTGGCACAACAGTATGATAAATGGCATTCATTAAAATGCAATTACTTTTTTCTTACATATGTCTAAGTGAGTAATATGAACTGTTACAAAACTTGGGCTGCAAAAAAATGCTTGCAACAGTTATGCAGCGATTGCATTTTTAATTGCTAGTAAAGTGAATTGCATCGGATATTGATATATGTCCATTACATAGATTATTTGTACTCAAAAGTATCCAACTTCAGTTTAACTTTGGCTCTCTTTGGTTGCATATTTTATCAAATCAGGCAGTATTTCAACATCTGCATCTATAATATTATTATCTGAAACATTCAGGGCTTTCAGAGAAATATTTCCATGTGTGTCAAGTATATACAGGTTTTTTCTTCAAAGGGTAACTTATTAGGCCTGAAGGTCAACAAAGAAAGTGAAATAAATGTGAACCAACAACTAATTTATGAAGCATAAATTAATAGTAGGTCATATTTTGCTACTGGGTGTCTGTGGAAAACAAATAACTTTCTGTTAATAATTCAAAATAATGTAACTTTGTGTAAAAAAATTTCATTATAACCAGGCTTTTCAAATACAAAAGGATATTTTTGCATTATACTTCATACAAGTACTTTAAAACCACATTGTCTTTAATACTACTATAAAGTTCTTTAATGCAGTTAGATTTTTAACATTACAAGAAGCTGCCCAAAATTTTTTGCTTAAAATATTTTACTTTATCATATTTTATCAATTCTAAATAAAGTGTATTACAAGTAGAAAACAACTCATATGGCATGTAAATATATGACACAGCCTTCATTATAGGAATATGATAAACTAAATCACTATTATGTGAAAAATATGAAACCTCAGTTACAACTGAAAAGCTGTCCTGATTTAAATTTTATGGTATTATAAAATGTCTTTGGCTAGCAGTTTTAGTTTAAAAAGCAAAACTTACACACTAAACTACTATAAAATGATCTACATAAGGTTCACAATCAGATCCAAAATTTAGTACTTTCTGAGATTTTTCACCAAGAAACAAAATATCAAAATTTATTATCTGCAAATATCTGTTGCATTAACAAGAAAGACAAAATTATACAACAACTTATGCCAAAGTTCAGGATCATCTAAATATGCTGCATGTCTTCCCTTTGGAATCTGCACCCCTTGGCTCCATGGTAGATAGCATAAACGTGCTGAGCTAGGACCACGGTCTTGTTCTCCAAAAACAACCATTACAGGAATCTAGAAAAAGGGAAATAATTTTCTTACAGATTTTACTAAAGTTTTGATGTCTCAGTGATATAATAGTAATTTAATAGGAGTGGCTCAACAAGATATATATATATAGAAATTACTGCACCTTCCCTATAATAATTTATTTGTTGAATAAATTAGTATCCTTCAGTAATAATGTATCACAGGAAAATGTCCTGTAGACAAGAAATACTAGAAATAATTAGGATAAAAAATTTTGGTTTTTCCCCAAGTGAGAAATCTCCACTTAAGGCAAAACAATTTTTTTTTTGGATAATTATTTCAAATTAGTTACCTATTTACAATTAAATCAAGGCTATTTAAACATTGGCTCATGGGACACATATGGCTTGTGAAAAAGATTTTTGACCCACAGAAATGTCAGAAAAATACCAAAAAAAAAAGAAACATATTGGGATTCCAAAACAAACACTGAAAAGAAACATATGAGCAGGTGAAGATTTTGAAGCTTACTATCAAAATGTAATTGTTCAGGTTTTTTGTCTTAACCTCTGGCCTACGAAAAAACTTGAAATTTAAAAATATGATCCACTTAAAAATCTAATTCAGTAGCATTGAACTAGACAACTCACTGACCAGATTGCAAGTAATATGAATGAATAAAAGCTCAGTAATCACATCACACAATGTTAAACACACAACATTAAATTACTGAAAATGGATTATTTTTCTTTCAAATATTTATCCAGTTTTTTAAATATTAATAATTGGTCCCTCCAGTATAAACAAGTATATTTGATTTATTTTATTGCCATCCCAGATCATCCTAAATTCCTGGGTATTGCCACTAATTTGAGCAGCAATTAATCACAAGAACTTTATAGTGTATGAAAAAACAATCATCAACTACATTCAAAAATCTCCATTTCTAAAGAGTTAAAATCATAGGAGTTAAAAAATATGAAATAAATTTTAAATTCCTGATGTTCAAAATGTGAATTTTTTTTTCTTTTTTTTTTTGAGTAGTGGAGCAAAGTAAACTTTCACAAAGTAAATGGACACATAATTAAACTTTAAAAAAAGTTCTGCCTAACTCAGCAGTAGGAGAACATCTTTTTGCCACATTAACAAGTGTGCAGTGGTCATTTTGTCATCACTCACCTGAAAGCTATACTTTCTTAAAAATGCTTTACTCTAAACATTTATTTCTAAGCCTATTTTGTATTATTTTTCAAAATTATACATTTTTTTTCATGAAAGAAGGTATACATATACATATATCATTATTCATATTTTGAAGGTATACATATATCATTATTCATATTTTGATGAAATATAAAGAAGAATATTGAAGAAATTCAAACTTTATTAATTTTACACAAATTTGTAATATTAATATTAATCATCAAAACATCCATAAAACTATATTCAGGAAGCAATGGAAAAAGTAAGATGCTGTAAACACAACCAAGTTAAGTGGTGCAATATGGTTTAAAGAACTGAATATGAATTTACTAATTTACTACACTACCACAGTGAAATGCATTGTCAAAATAGCAAAAGCCTTTTATATCTAGGTAGCTCAGCTAGAAGAGCAGACATGTGTCTGCTCTTCTAGCTGAGTTTCAGCTGAGTTTAAGCTTCTAGCTTAGTTTTTATATACTAAAAAATTCACTTATGAAAATCAAAAAAATGCATATAGCTAGGCCACAAGACTAATACAAAACCACTCTAAATTTAAAACTTTTCTTAACCCTTAAATATTATTCAGAATGAAAATTCACCCCACGCACACTCTGAATTTACCCTAACGCTGTGGAATAAAATCATTTTAAACATTGGTTTTTATTTCAGGCAATTTTGTGCATTTTACTCATTGATCTAAATTTAAAAAAAAAATAAAAACATGAATTAAATAGTAAAACAGATAATTTATTTTATTGGGTTGATGCAAAAGAAATGGGAAAAACAAGAACCATGTGTTTGTCATTGTCAGAAAATATGCAGTTGACCAAAAATAAAGCATAATTTACTATTTTCAAGTTATATGAACTGAAGTCAGAATATTTAGTACCTGCCCCGGTTTTTACTGATCACAATCTGCCACCCTATGTATCACTCAACATTTCGTATTGCTAAATTTGTTTCCTCTAAATATTAGGCTTTTTCGTTTGCTCGTCTGTAAAAAAGGATATGAACTTTTATCAATAACAACATTATAGCTGTAAGTAGCAGCCGAATGTTAGCTGGAGTGGTTGGAGTTACAAAGTAGAGCTTGAGTGCAAGCACAGTGGTAGACTTTCCGTGTGTCTCCTCCAGTGTACATGTGCAAAAGCGTCAGTGCGGTCCCTTGATGTGGTATCATTAAAAAAAAAATAATAAATACACCCTCAAGCAGCTGCTTGCCACAGAGGTTTATAGGAGCCTGTCAGTTTATATGCCATTGTAGAAAGTCTGTGAAGATGGCAGGACCTCAGCAGAAAAATGACACATATATCCATGCTTGACCCGGGGCTCGAATCCAGGTCCCTTAGATCAGCAGCCATTTTTTAGTGATAATATTGGTACAAATTCAATATTTTTTTTAAATCATTATCAAAGAAATGACCAAACTCCAAATCTCGTACGATGTTTCTATGGAGTATAATGTACAACATATATCAGTTTTAATTTTTTATCTATAGGGCCACATAACTTTTTTCATATTTTAAAATTTTCAGTTTTCAATTTTTTTCAAAACCATATTAAATTTTTCATATTCGCTCCTTTTATTGAATTAACAAGGAAAAATCTACATCAGTACAAGTTGGTCTTCTCATCTACTATAGAAACAAAGAAAAGAAAGTAAAACCTTTAGTCACAATCGCAATTTGTATATTTCCCCTTAGGTTAAACGATTATTTAAAAAAATCCCTCAAGCAGCTGCTTGCCATAGAGGTCTGACAGGAGAGTCAGTTTAATACACCATAATAGGTCTGTAAGGAAGGTGAGACTTCAGCAGATAAACGACACAAACATCCATGCCTTGTCCAGGGCTCCAACCCAGATCCCTTTGCGCAGTAGCCAAGCACGCTAACCATACCAGGACAGCTAAAAAAATTTTTTGACTCAAAATATTTTGGTATTTTGGGCAATTAAACATTTTATGTGTAATTACCATTTATGCCAAACATCAATGAAATCTGTAATGAGTGGTGAAGTGGCCTGGTTGAATTGGCATGGAATGACCCCTATGGTAGTCTGTGCATCTTAAATTTTCATTTGGTATACCAAGGCATAAAGATTGACCTCTGTTAAACTTGCTTCCTTTTTTGAAGAGGAGACAGAGGGGAAATAATTTGAGATACTCCACAACATTCATGACATCACAAGCTTTCATTTTGAAGTATTATTTGCTGCTATTAACCCCTATTAAATTGCCCTTCTCGGCAAGGAAGAATGATGTGGAAGAGAGGGTAAATCTTGAAGTAGCTTAAGACAGTTCCCACACTGTAAGCTTTTGTTTGGTGCCTAACTCATTATTCTCAGTTCTTGAATTCACAAGCTGTAGTTGAAAAATAATTTTTCATATTTTACCATTCTTAGGGGGAAAGAAAGCATAAAAGATAAAAATTTTTATAGGTTATGGCATTCCCCATAATACAAACTTTTATTTGACACATAACTTATTGTGATTGGTAAACAGTTGGGGATATGGTGGAACCATTTTGTCAAATGCACAAACTGCAAAACCAACAAATGACAAGCAAAAAGCAATAGGGAGATAGGTAATGAACTAAATAAACTCTACTAAAATAAAGTTGCATACATACCTCACATATATTTATTTTACAAAGCAATGTATCAGTATTGTATCAAGAAAGTTGTAATGACAGTTTTTTGGGAACGCTTGAGTTGTTAACTTATCTTCTGCCTAATGTTTACATAAAAATGTATTTCAAAAGTTACAAGCTTCAGATTTAGCTTCCTATTTACATAGCATGAGGTGGCAGTGTAAATTTTGAATAACAGTATATAGTTTTACTTGTAAACTATTTTGTAGAATGATAAGAAAAAAAAGTTCTGCATACCTGAATGCAACTCATATCTACAGCAGGACTCTTTAGGTAACTTCTCAGCCCTTCACATGTTTTGTCCAAAATTTTCATATCAGCATCTGCATTTCCTTCACAGACATTCTTGTCTAGAATATTCGTGCCAACTGGAGACACTGGAATATAACCTCCCACTTTTTGCCAATGATGCAATATATAAGGTAAGGAGAAACTACCACTCATACTAGGACTGATTACAATAGGCTTTTTAAGATTCAAAGCATCAATCAGATTAGCCAAGAAAGTACCCTTGTCTTTAATATTTGCTTCTTTACTGTGCCCAAAGCCTTTCAAAAAAGAGATGAACACCAATTTAGCATATTCTTTCTTACAGTTAAAAGCTCATATCTTCTCTAAAACTTACAGTTAACATACATAAAAGACAATGAAATCAAAATAAAGTACATTTGTAGATTAAAAAATATTCAAAGGAATCAACAAACATATTTTATAGGGTTTGTTTTTAGGCTGTTTTTTTAGATTAGGTTGTTTTATCCCTGAGTGGCACTTTTTATTTTTACACATAATGGGCTAAATTGTCAGGTTCAAAAAGACCCCTAAGACTTAAAGAATTTTGGAGAAGGGACTCAATAGATCCATACACTGGGCAACATCTAATGGTATTAATTGCTTTAGGCAGAATACCTAAATATAACAGTTGCTTTCTATGGAACACATGCTGAAACTTTCCTCAAAAAGATTGGTGTAATGCTAGTAATAGAAAAAATTAAAAGTACAGAAAAATATTAGAATACATTACACATTCCTTCTACAACAACTCAGGAAACTGAATTTAAATAAATTTTTGCTCAAATATAACATGTTGATTTCTGATATGCACAATTTGAAATATAAACTATTACCCAATTTAATAAGAGTTTTTGGGCCTGATGTCTGATTTTTTAATTAACAAACTTGTAAACTTGTCAATCAAATATCAAAATTGGTGATTAATATTTTTAGCCAATCTACTTCTAAAGTAATTGAATAATTTGCATAGTTAAAACAGAAGTACACATAATTTTTTTTAACAAAAAGAGCATTTCCAGTAATAATGCCTTTCCCATTTTTGATGCTCATTGGCATACCTAACCTATTGCAATAACTGCAAGTTTGAACAAGTATTACTGAAGATTTATCAATGAAAGTGGACAATGATGGACTTAGAAAGACCACTGTCCATTGGATGAGATGTAAAGTTGTGGCCCTAGGTGCAGAAGAGTCATATCCTGTGCATGTTAAAGAACACACTGAATGGCCTGGATGGGAAGTTTCCATCTGTCTCAGAGCTACCCAGTGGATCCCCTTCTTCAAACATTCTCTGAGACCTTGGGGTCCTTGTAATATGACCATTTAGCCCAATGTGTGCAATCAAGTTCTGCTCAGAGGCAAAACAACTTATCAATGAAAGCTTTATGATCAACAACATGGCATCAATTTCTCCTTCTATGTTTGCCAATGATTAAAATTTCACATTATTTTCCAAAAAACTTGTGGAACACCTTCATTGTGCTTTAGGAAATAGCATATTGAGAAACACTACACTAGATAACTGTATGGGGCAGATGATTTCCTCAATATATTTATTTTAACATGAAATGTACATAGTTCTCCTGTACATAAATAATGCGTTCTACAAGTTGAATGTTCCTTATGATAAACTGGAATCTTTGCAGGCACAATGGTGTCCCCTTTATCATTGAGAGCAGGATGACTGAACCAGCTGTCAACTAAAGTTATCTTAAAAATGGGTAATATTAAAAATTTTCAAACTTTACATCAATATTTGAGACTATATTCACTTTTACTCCATAAAAATTTGATATTATATTTGTTGAGAAACAGCTCAAAGAAATGTAACATAGTGCTTTAGAAGAACTTATTTCATCACATTTGAGTGAGTGTTGATAATTTTTAATTTGAGTGAGTGTTGATGGACTGAAGCATATAGTATATTTTTTAACAGTATAATCATGCATATATTAAATTTAGTTACCAAATTACTATTTTTATATACATATATATTCATATTTTTTTAATGTGTGAACAGAGCTAGCTCTGGAGGAGCATGATTTAATTATTTGTAATCACCATTTCATATATCCCAATTGTTTTTGTTGATCACAAAGTTTCAAATCTGATGCACACAAGCAAAAAAAAAGGGAATACTTATAAATTGAAGTAATTATTTGTATCTACTTCTCTACACATGTGCTTCATTTAAGTTACACAAACTACTTCTTGTATAAAAACTTAAATTCCAATGTATTTTTGTTTTCTCTCTGAGGACATCATATAAAAACTCATATCTTCATAAAAACTCATATCTCATATAAAACAATAATCACCAAACTAGTAACATTTTATATTCATCTTTACAATATTCTTGGAAAAGGGGTTCATCAGACTGTTCTGCTTGGGGTATGGAAAATAATATCCCTTTGCTCATAGTTGAACTTTTTTCCCCCCATTAATTTTCATTAAAAAAATACACATTTTTATTGCCTATTTCAAATAATTTATCCATTTAATAACATCCTTTGATGATGAAGACAATTTCGATAATTTTCTAGCATATAATTTTTTTCAGCTGTTACTGAAAAAAAGTCAGTCAGTGAATTCCAAATTTTTAACCAAAAAGTATTATTATAAAATATCCCTACTCATAAATTGCATTGTAAAATAAATAAATCTGATAAAAAAAAAAGCATAAACATTTGCTGAGTATCCATACTGAGTCGTGTATTGAGCATGGTATGCTTTGAAGCTTGGTGTCACAGTCAGAAGTTAGTCTTTATAATAAAATTTTGTCTCTTCCATTTTATCCTCTTAGAACAACAGACCAGTTACAGATAAATGCAAACTTTCTTTCTCATCACTGTAAAAATCCATAATACCAACCCCAAAACCAAATTTAAAATGAACAAAAAAATATAAATTTAGTGTTTTTTCCAGTGGTTGTTATGAACCATATAGCAATGTTCAATAATTTTCCATGAATAATTTAGTGGAATTTCATCTTTTAAAGTTGTCAATACTTCATTCAGTTGTTTTTCCTTATTACAACACCAACATATATAAGCATTAACTCTGTGTTAAGGACATGGCGAGCAAGGTACATACTGACAAAACTAACCTTTAATACAGTGAAAATAAGAATATACAGATTGCATCTTAAAAGTGATACAGGCAGTGTTAAGTACAGTTCAACTAATAAACAATAAATGCCATTTTTGTCCCCAAGATTTTGTTCAAATGCTTAATACCATTGTTTTAAAATCATCACAGTTGTATTTTCCTTACCTGGAAGGTCAACAGCAATTGTATGGAAACCTAATGATCCAAGTAGCTGAATTGTACCCAATTTTTTCCAAGTATCTGAAGAATATGCCTGCCCATGAAGAAGCAATACTGAAACACTCATGACCTCAGGATTTGTAGGTTTTATTGCCTTGTAATGTACTTCCACATCCTAGAACACAACACAAATGCATATAATTACAGCAGATAGCTGTTTCACACCTTTTAAATACTGTGCATCTTACAGAAATTACTACAATACAAACAAAATAAAAAAGTTGCTGTTAGTTCGTCATTGCAATTATTTTATCACATTTGGCATTTATGATTGCTACATAACAGAATCTTTAGACTAAACATCTGAACAATTATAACCATCAAGCTAATAACCAAATCTTTTGGCCTAACTGATTAAGTAATGCTTCTAGTATAAACCAAATTATGTTTTCAATGGCCATATGATTAATGTGAAAGGGAAATTAGTTTCAAATTCAAGTCATGAAAACAACATGAACATTCTTGTCATTCCACTGAATCCTCACCCCCTCCCACATGGATTTTAAAAATACAAAACAAATCATTCCTCAAGCAGCTGCTTGCTGCAGAGGTCTGACAGTAGCCTAACAGTATCATATCATCTCAAGATGAACGAAAGTTGGCTTAACTCTACCATCATAGAGCAGTAACAGCTCCCCAGTTTACTTTGAAGCTTGCCCCATTCAAGAAGTGGAATTTCAAGGTGGAACACATTACCAGAAGAAAGTTTCAGGAGAGGTGGTACTATGCAAGATTGTATATGCTCCTTTCTACCTCTCACAGAAGAGTCCATCCTAATTTTTTTCAATGAAGGGATGGAGATAATCTGTAAGCTTTTACCTTGTTTTGGTTTATCCTATGCTATACAAACACTTACACAAGGACAGTCCTGTTGGAACAGTAATCAAGTACTCTAACCACTAGGCTAGGTATGGCTAGTGGTCTCAATATGTGCATGATACCAAGGAACAGTGGGTGACTGTTCTTTTCACAGATGAGTCAAGACTGACAGCTGCTTGCATACTGATTTACAATGCATATTTTTCTGGGAAAATGTGGGGCATAGTATCATCCCTCTATCAGAGAAAGGGACCAATACGGAGGTGGTAGTTTCATGTTCTAGGTAGGCATCATCAATGGCTTCATCTTTATAATACTCCACATTTATAGTACCAAACTCCAAATGTTTGATAGCTTATTCCTAACAGGCCATAAGTATCAAAATGATATTTTCAAAACATTATGTTCACCAATTGGTAGCTACAGTGGTCTCCAGGTTAATTTTAGATGGAATAATACCTGCATGTAGAGCTCCCCTGGTAGACCCAAACTTGAAATGAGAGCATTGAACATATGGAATAGCCTGCAAGTTCCCCTAACCTCAATCCAATTGAGCAAATCTGGGAAGCTTGGGTAGATGGTTGGCCATGCTACAACTTACATACAAATATATATATATAAATTTTCCTTAAAATCCATAGAGAACTATTTGAGCAATGAGCATGTTTGTGTTTGTAACTAACTTTTGCACAAATGTACCAGAGGTAACCACACCAGCCTAAAAAAATCAGGACACAAACAAATGAAATTTCTATTTTAATGTTATGGTTGAATCACACATACACTGCTCATCAAAGGTTATACATGGATCAATAAAATGCACAAATCTTGAAATACAATTGGACAAATTAAATCAAATTTGGCAGGGAAATACAAATACCGTATTGTGGTAGATCACAAAAATTTAGGCCAAAATGATTATATATATCCCAAGAAAAACAAATAAAGGAAAGTATGTTGTAAAGAGGGATGGTTTTGAATACAAAATACAGACAATAGATAGAAGGTAATAAAGTCTATTAATCAAAAAAAAGCAGTCATGAGATTCTGAAGAGTTGGTTGGGACTCAGTACTGTACAAGGCTCATGATCTATAGTTCCCAAGTTCAAGTCACACCTGGGCCGGCATCAAGATTTACCTCCATAAAACTTCCTGTTCTGCCTTCAGTCAGTAGGGGATATCATGGGCTTGGAAAGGCAACCATCCATCGAGTGGGACATAAAACTGTGTGCGGTAGAGCCATACCCTGTGCATGTTTATGGCTTTGACATGAGGCTATAACCTTTCTTCTAACAGCTATCCAGTAAGTCCCCTTCCTACAACCTTCTCTCAGCCCTCAGGGTTTTTGTGTGACCCAGCCATTTAACTTCTTGTGTGCAAAAAAAGTGCCACTCATAGGTAAAACAACCTAAGTGGGCATTACATCTCCCCAGGATGCCAAAGCACTTAGTTGGTCTTAGCAGGGCATATGAGAAGGCCTTTACAAATCAGTAGTAGTTTCTAGGATCATTTTCTGCCCTACATGTTGCAAATAAAATAAAAAGCAAAATTATGAGGGGGCAAAGAATGGTTAACAAGCATAAAAAAAATACTTGTTTTTTTGCTATCAAAATACCTCAAAAATGAGGGTAAAAAAGGGGTTGTTAAGTTGTACATTTTCCAAAAGTTTAGAGCAAGTTTAACTTCAGCTTCTCAGAATTTGTAAAGAAATTATAAATAAAATAATAAATACCCCCCCCCCCCCCTGAAGAGGCACTTGCCAAACAGGTCTGACATGAGCTTATCAGTTTATATGCCATAGTAGGTCTCTGAGGATGGCACAACTCAGCAGAAAAACAACACAAACATCCATTCCTTACTCGGGTGACGGGAATTTTTAAAAAACAACTGAAATAGATTTTTTTAAAAACTGACAAAACAGAAAAATTTTGACTAAGATGTACTGAATAACAAAGAAGAAACATCTTTTTAGCCACCCTAAATTAGTCGGCCATACAATGAAAACATATGACTCAAAAAAAAAAAATCCCAGTCACTGATATTGCTTCTGAGCACAATTTTTATCGCTGAATTAGTTGACCAGATAAGTTGTACAAATGCTGGTGGCGGTCATTTCATATTCTGGAATGTCACCAGTAAACTTTCAGCATTCACAACAAAGAACAGAAAAAACAAGTGATGGAAAAAAAATCTTTGATTTATAGAAAACTTATTTTAAAAATTAGTATATACAAATTTATTATTATATGTACTTTAGCTTGGCATACAACTATATCAGTGAAATACACACAGCTTATGTTATTGTTGCATCTAAAATATTTGCATCATAGTGTGATGCCCCCTCATTCACTTTTACTTTACCTTAACCAATTTTGCTTAATTTACGTTATATTTTTCATTTTCGGGATTTTAATTTTATTTTTGGCATCACAGCGCGTGTTTCCGAGAGCATAGCTGTTGCACATGCGCAACTCCGAACTTTCGATTGTCACCCACTAAAGCGTGCATGTTCAAGGATAAGCCCTCTCTTGCATCATAGCTTGCACGCTCATCACTTTATGTAAATGTCTTTCCCAGCGTGCAACATGACACATGCGGGCCTTTTGTACAACACATGATATAGCAGTGACATGTGGTCACAGAAGTAGACAGAGTTAGTGGAAGTAGTTAGTTGAGGAAGTTGTACCAGAGGTGTATGTTGTCACAGAGTTATAGTTGGAGTAATAGAGATGTAAAGTTGTAGTCGACATTTTTGTCAGATGTTGGTGAGTTTTAATATTTGGAAATAAATTTGTTTGTTATAGGAACTTTTTGTTTCTCTGCTATTTTTTCTCTTGAGCAACATAGTAGATAATTTTTGATTAATATCATATTGATAATCATTTACTTTGAATTCTTACTCGCTAAGTAATGGCTGCTGGTAATTAATAAGAATCCTATTTCAACTTATTTGGCAAATTGTTATTATTGCCTGGTGCCCAATTAAGCTATCCAGAGCTTGAATAAATATTGGATCAGACAAAGGGTCCAAAACTTTAAAAGTATTTAATTCTTTGGAGCATTACAATGGTAATATTTGATTTTAGAAATATCACTTTTTACTTTGAATGACTGAAGAAAATGAGAGCAAGAATTTTACCTCTGGGTGAAAAAAAAAATGCAAAATACAAAGAAACTGAAAACTATATTAATATGGTATCTACACTTTAGAAGAATTGTTTTGATGGTTTGGTTCATATTAGTTCTCTACAGTGGTACACTTAGAGAGTTAATCAGTGTCAGTGTGAAATTTTAAAATATGGATGAAATAGGAATAAACTGTTCTGAAATCAAAGTCATTTATATGGCTCTTCTCTTTTAGTCATTGTTTCTTTATGAACACCATTTACAAAAAATACATAGTGTCTACTAAAACTAAACCTATTTATGGTTTTTCTAATGAAAACATTAGACTCCAACAATTCACTGATTCAACAATTTCCATATGATTTACAATTATTTAATATTTTAAAGCTCATTTATTTAAAAAAAAAAGAATACTGATTTTTGGACTTACAAAATTTTGGGGCTTTATCTGTTCTGAACATTCCTGATGAATTTAAGACAGCTAGCAAATCTTTTCTTACTTGAGGTACAAAAAAAATATCTCTAATGGCACATCACTTTTTTTTTTCCACAGATTTGGATAACTATGCTATGCATAAAAAGTAATGAATAACATTTTTTTCCACTAATTTTGACAACTTATATATAAATTAAAAAAAATTCTTTACCTGAAAACCAGGTTTAGCAAAAAATAAAATATACTTACATCAACCAACACTGTGCTAGGTTTTACTTTCAGATTGAGTGATATATTGTTCAATGCTGCTGGAATATTTAGTTTTTGAAGGTCAACTTCTTTCCAAAAATGTTGATTAAGCCTTTTACCAGTTTTCCTACATTCAGCAATACTGTTAGTAGTGTGTCTATTAATACCTAGAAGTTGATCACTATCATTTTCTAGTTTACTAAGGGGAGATCCATAGAGAAGCAATGCTATGATCAGCCACAGAGGTATAGTCAAAATGCTCATTATCATCATCTTTTTTCCTGAAATCAATAAGAATGTCATCAATATATATAGAGAGAGTAAAACAAACACTGCCAATCTCTGGGGGGGGGGGGGAATTCTTTATTATAGACTTGGACACTGATATAAGATATATACACTTATATACTTATAGCAAGAAATACTGTTAGTGGCAATCACAAATTTTATTTTACAGGCCAAATGTTTGCTGTTACCACATGATTTTTATCTGCACAAAGTACTGAAAAACAGTGGACTATATATATACTTGGCTATAAAACCTAACTCAATCTGTAGGAGCTTGGTTTTACATAATTAAAATGGATAGCATATATCCTTTGATAAAGGGATTGGCATAATTTTAATGAGAGAAAAGGGTAAGGAGGTCTTAAATACAGGCAGAAAAATAAATTATTGTGAAGAAAACCTTTCTTTTTGTTTCTATTTCCAAATATGCAAATCTTATGCTTCAGGAAACTTTAATTTTAAAAACTAATATGACATAAATTCCATTAATATCAAAGTAATAAAATATTTTTTATTAAACATACATAATTTAATCATCTTCATCAGAAAATATATCACCTTATATTTTTAATTATTTCACTTTTTTCTTTAAAAAAACTAATACATGATAATTCCTTACAATTATAAATCACAGTCATTATTGTATAGAGTGGGTGTTTTTATTCAGTTTCTCCCCTTTATCTACTATGCTATTATTAAATGAATTCTTTCAACATTTGCATTCTGTCCATAGAGAGTATATATATAGACATTCAAAATGAAATTCAGCATTGTTGGAGCCAATAAGAGTGAAGAAAGAAATCAGAACTTACAGTTTTTACATATCACAGAACTGGTTTCCTCTTTTACAACTGTTAAAATCCTTGGTTTTGGATATGTAGTTTTCTGTACTAAGTACAAATAAAAATAAATAACAATAATCAAAATTTTTATCAAGTAACAGTACTCTGCTACTGTTACTTGATAAAAATCTTTGATTAGTGTTATTTATTTTTATCCAAATAATCCTTCTAGCTCTGGCATAACATCTGGCTTTTCAGCATATACAATTAAGCATGGATGCAAATATGACTTCATTAAAATATTAATTATTGCTGCTCAGAGTATTCATAGAGAAACAATATTCAAGCCATTCATACTTAATCAATTATTGACACAAATATCAACAACAGAATAGCTAATTCTTTTTTTTTTACAAATTCCTTGACTACTCTATGCATGTTAAAGAGCATGGTGGATGGCCTTGACAGAGGCTACCATCTGTCTCCCAATAGCTGTTCCAGTGGTCTCCTCCCCCAACATTCTCTGAACCTTCAGGGTCCTTGTGACCTGGCCATTTAACCCATTGTGTGCAAAAAAGTGCCACTCAGAGGTAGCCCAACACGACCCATGATAAAAATCCATTGTCTATACTGTTATTTTCAAGGGTAGGGAAATTCAGAAAAATATGGCCAGCCAGTAGCCTTTACCATAATCCAGAGCAAAAACATATACCAATATGTAGGGGAAGCAATTTTTCCTGCTTCTATGTGAATTTAAAAAATCTAGCTCATTGTAACCCCTTCAGATTTAAATTTTTTGTCTATAGACAAAAAAGCTTCCATTTAAATGTGCTTTATTTATGATCAGTGTGCATTTATTTATGATCATTTTACTGAATTTCACATATGCATTATAATGTGGAAACTATCCCAAACCTTTCAAAATTCTGAAATTTCAAAGAGCA
This sequence comes from Ryuthela nishihirai, assembly GCA_038380435.1. Taxonomy (NCBI): domain Eukaryota; kingdom Metazoa; phylum Arthropoda; class Arachnida; order Araneae; family Heptathelidae; genus Ryuthela; species Ryuthela nishihirai. The sequence continues at coordinate 32,475,307 of JAWZYU010000024.1, read as the reverse complement.
GCAAAAAGAAAAATAAATAATTCTAATTTATATATAATTTGTCATGATAAACACATCAAATGAATGAAACTTGTGAAATGTAGCGAAATAATTTTTGTTGCCAGACAGGCACAGTTATCCTCAATGTCATTGTATGTAGTTTCTATTATATCAATAGATGACACCAAATTTTAGCATATTACTGTAGACTAAAGACTGGTCTACACTTCGCAAATTTTTCAACATTACAGGCACCTCTTCTTGTGTTTAAAAAATTCTAAAAGGTAATGTATATTGCAATGACACAGGATATAAAGGAGTTAAAGAGGGGGATGCACTAGTGTAATATTAGTCAATCAATAAATATATAAATTGGCTAAGCATATACAATAATATCAAATGTCTTCAAATGTGAAACTTGGTGTTCTTTTTCCTGGAAATATTCAGTTTTAATTTTTCTTGGGTTTGAAAGTAACAAATAATAATGAAACATTATTTGGATTACCCAGACTTGGCTATTATCATGGGTGAAATAACATCAATTCATGGTTACAATACAGCCATCTTTTTTTCAACGAAACAAAATGATATATTACATTTTGACTAGTAGAAACAAAAAAAAATTCTTCAGTAAATATAGAAATATCCTCCCTAAATTAATGCTGTAAAGATAATTAACGGTAAATACACAACAGACTGAAATGAAGCATGAAAATTCCATAGTACAAAAAATATTCAACTAAGTTTTACTTAAAATGGCCAAAAACTAACTCATATTATGAACTATTCAAGGTACTGAAAAGTGTGAATACACCAAAAAGAATATAATGATAAATGCTTATTTTTAAACTTAAAATTTCTCCTCAGCTTATAAAATACCAGTAAATACAACTGAACTTAAGCATTTTTTTCTTAATCGATGATATAGCTAAACAACAAGCATTACTTATTCATTTGAACAATGCCAAAACGAAGAGACTTCTTTCACCAATGCCTAATGCCAACGAAGAGACTTCTTTCACCAATTCCATGCTTAACAAAAGGCACCATACCCTCACACAAAACTATTTTTGACTTGAACATATAGCTAAACAACAAATTTTTGTTGTGCATGTATTATCAAAATAAATAATCTCATCGAAGACAACTATTTTAAGTAGAGCATATCTCTAAACACATTTTCATTTGGCATTTGAAAAAACTCCCAAAAACAATAATCTCATCAGAGGCAATTTCAATCAGAGTTTATCTTATTGATAAGTTCTGGTTAAAAATTTAACCAGAACTTATCACTAAACAATGGATTTTTATTCCACATGTGAAAAAAAAAACAAGATATATAATCTCATCAGAGACAACTATTTTAACCAGAGGTTATTGCTAAACAATAAATTTGGTTTAGCACTTAAAAACACCACAAAAATAAATATTTACATTGGAGACAGTTATTTCGAACAGAGCATATCACTAAATAACAAGAGGTGGGGGAAAAATGATAAAATTGAAGGATAAATACATAAAATCCCTTACCTGTGAGGTCTAAATATCCAAGAATTTTGGTTGGTATGGTAGTTTATGGCTACACAGTCTCCTCAAGCATCTGCTTGCCACAGAGATCTAACAGGAGCCTGTCAGTTTATATACCATTGTAGTGAAGAAAGTGGGGCCTCAGCAGGAAAACATCCATGCCTTACATGGGGCTCAAATCCAAATCATTTCTAATATGCAGTGTTCGTATGTATAATTCACGGGATTAAAGTCACTCCCCCCCCCTCTCCCTAGAAAGTTTAACCCTTTAACACCCAGGAAATTTCAGAAAAGGGTAGATGATAATAAAGACAAAGGAATAGCACTATTTGGACGAGTCCATTTCAAAATGTTGGCAGCTTTGGGCCATAATGGGCATTAAAGGGTTAAAGAAATTCACAAATATTCATTTCCGTTAAAACCCAACTTTTATAAACCTAAAATGTATAAAAATGCAGGATTCAGAAGCCACCACAAACATCAGCAGCAGACAGAAAGTTTACCATTCAATTCTGCATATATCTCCAACCATTGTATCATACATTATGTCCTTATGTTGCATTTATTCATGGATTCTCTACTCATGTTGATTATTTATATACCTTCTGTTTACGTTTGTTTCTTCACATAATGCCACGTTGTAATGGTGAACTGAAGGCTAACCAACATCACTTTTATTGCTCATATGTTTCTTAATTGTTTTGTGTTTTATATGCTTACATATTTTTTTCCCTTTTCACTAATGTAAATAGTAATGTTTTCTTCCATAAATTTGTATGTTACAAGAATGAATCTAGACCTACTTATGTTATTTTGAATCAATGAATGACTTTGTAAAACATTAAAATAATGCAAATTGTTCTGAAATGTGTTTTATAAAACTTTTAAGTGAAAACCAGCATCTAACAGCAGCTGAACAGGAAACATCTGTAATTAAAACATTATTTTAATGCATTATTGAAATGCCAAAAGGGCTCCATGCTAGCTCCATAAGTAATCAAAATTCGGAACAGCACTTTTTCATTTAACTTTCAAAAAACGTACTTATTTGCTATTATACCAACTTTCCCAAACCCTACATTTCATAAACTAAATATTACCAATACGTAGCTTCCGATATAAATTACGTTTGGCCAAGACAAAAATGAGACATTTTGCAACCTGGAAAAGGGAGATATGTCATGAAAACTACGAGAATAATTTGCGAATAGCTTCCGTATCTGAAATCCTAACCATAATGATATTTCCACACTTGAAACAGCAAGTTCATATTTTACATTACCAACATCAACAAGGTTATGATTTCCCGCAGTGTTAATATATATTTCACCATTAGCTGTCAGTTCGAAAGCGATTTTTTTTTCTCACACACATTACAAATTCTGAACTCATAATAATCCTAAGCTTGTAAACAATTTTAAACTTACCTGAAGGCATTTTGATTGTGAATTGTATATATATCTTAATAAAACCTTCTTGAAATAAGATTTTAAATGTTATAAACGAATATAAACAATAATTATAAGATTTCAATGCCTCAGCACCACTTAGTGATTGAAAAACGAACCATATAACCGATACGGAAAAATTAGGACAGGAATGGTCTAACCGTCGTTTCTAATACACGGCGTTTCGGTTTAAAGCATTAATTTCTGCCGCATAATCAGAATAACAAAATATTCCGTTAACTTGTTCATCATAAAGAGACACAGACAATACATTTTACTGTACATGAGAAAAATGTCTAATTTCCAGCCGTGATATAAATATTTGTTATAAGGGGCACTAGTTCACAGTTGTTCTTTTTCTTGTATGAGTCACAAAGTAGGTCATTTTGACAATATTTTTAAAAAATTGAATATTTAACCTTGCATACAACATAAATAAAATAGTTTGGCCATTTTTCATTCCAGAACAGCATTTATTGGTAAAATGAATGCATGATAGAATAAAGAGGTAATCCTGTTGTGAACTAGGCTTGAGTACTTTTTACGATACCTTAGGTGTTATAGTGTTACAATCCATCCCACATCAAACAGGACTTTCCTCCATGGGTTTCACCTGGGTGGAACCATGGGTTCCATGGGTTCACCATGAAACCCATGGGTTCTCCATGGGTTTCATGGCCGTCTATATACCTACCAGGCCCGAACATTCTGTTTTTGACGATGCGAACGTGGGGCTATGGAAGAGTCGTAGACTACAACAAGATATAGGGTTCATCGCTTGCTTTGGCCAAGAAAGATGTTTTAAACTTATAAATATATCGCAAAAATGGAGAAATTAGTATTCAACCAATTTTAGTGTTGTTTACTGGGAAAGAAATGGAAAAAAATGCATTTTTTTCCTGTAAATCCTATTATATGGAGTAGATAAAAAAAAAATTGTAGAATGAACAAAATCTATGGTTCACTGCTTGCTTTCGGCAGAAAATTATAAATACATCGAAAAAACGGTGAAATTAGTATTCAACTAATTTTAGTCTTGAATACTGGAAAAGAAATATATTTGTTCTGTAAATCCCGCCATATGGAGGAGATAAAAAAAATATCGAAAGTTAAAGGTCTTATTACAAACAACTGATATGATGATTTGTACTATAATGAAAGTAAACTTCAGAGTTTTAACCCCTCAATTCTTATATTTGTATTTTAACTAAGAGAATTTTTAACTAAATTGCATTGCTCTTTTCTTGTCTAGCACTAAAACAGTTTTCAGTAAATTTCTACTTACAACATAAAATGTGATTTCATAAAAATTCATACATTGCTTATATAAAATACATCATGTACCATGATGATCATTGTATACCACAAGCAGAAAAATTATCCTTATAGCATTTGCTTGCTACAGAAGTCTGATACAGCTTGCTATTATAAGCTGTAGATCTCTCTGGGAAAAAAAACTTCAGCAGTAATACATGATAAAAGAAAATTTCATACACTCCCCATGGCTCAAAATGTAGTCACTATATTCCCTTTCCAGGCACACTAAGCACATAATAATCAGGGTGATTATCTTTCAAATGTTATGTGATTATAAATTACTTCCTAAATGGTTAAACAAAATATGCTCATTTAAACTTGAGATTGATTATTGCTGATAATTCTCATTGAAACTGTAGTCACATTATGAATCATGCAGATTTTTTAAATCATAGATTTGGTTTTTGTTCCAAATAGAAAGTTATTGACCAGAAGTGAAATTTATGAGAGAGAACGCATGGGAGAAGTGGCATGGAAAAGTAAAATTTCAATGTACTTAAACTGACACCACCAGCAATAGAGGTAATGAGAGAGGGAGACGGGGGTGGGAATATTACAAATAAATTGGTAGCATCCAAAGTCAATATTGGAAAATACTGGTATGATATACATATTAAATTGCTGACAAATTCTATATAGGGAATATATTTATAAAGTTTTTTTTCCTATTTGAATCAACAATAAATATATACTCTTTTTTAAGGGTATGGCAAAAGATGAAGACTTTTGAGCAAATTTGATAAAAAAAAATCATCAAAAGAAATTAGTAGATTTTAATTTAAAATGTTAATCACTATATAAGCTGTTTTATTATTGTTCCAGTAGATCAAAATAGCATTTTGATTGATGAATACAGGATAGTAGGGATGTTATTCAGTTCTTGTCGAAAAATTTGAAGTAAGTCCTTTCCTGTTGCACGGATCAGACAATGGTATTTAGAGCACCGTAACTTGACATGTTTCGACTATTAATGTCATCTTCAGAAGTTGGGTAAACAGTTCTACTTCGGAGACTTTATGCTTGTGAGTTGTCGTGCAAGTGTGCGTTTAGTTTGCAGCGGGTGGCACTGTTGCGGTTTCGTGGTCCTGCCTATGTGCCTCGGGTAGGGGTGGGGGTGTGGATGCTTTAGGGGTGGGGTGTGGTGCTTAGCTTCCACACCACAGTTTTACGAAAAAGAAAAAAGAAAAATATACTCAGATGCTCAAAATGCGGGTTATCCACTAAAAATATTGAAACTTGCCGAAAATATGGCAAAACAAACTTGAAGAAAATTATCCTAATCGACACCAACGCAGCAACCCAAAAAAATAAGTTCACCACAGGGATTCCAAACATCCCATGGCTAACACATTCATTGAATAACGCAATGCAACCATACAATAACAGAGTGCCAATTAAAACCAACAACACTATAATTAATTTAATTAAAACCGATCGGGAGCAGAACGAGAAAACAGGAGGAGTATATAAAATACCGCTGCAAGAAAACACCGGCAATAACAATAAACCTTCTATGGCAAAGCAAAAAGAACCTGCGGAACTAGAATAAAAGAACACGAAAGGAATGTACGATTAAAAAAACAAACCACTTCATTGGCAAGAGTTGTCTGTAATACCGGAATGACCCCACAATTTGACCTCACCAAAATTATTTGTGTTCCCCACACTAAATTTCAATTGGATCTCACTGAACAACTGGTGATATACCAAAATAGAGAAGTGTGCTGCAACGAAGAAATTTACCACCCACCCCACCCATGGAAACTGCTCCTGGATCAGCACAGCACTGCTAAAGCATCAACACCCCCACCCCTACCCAAGGCACATGGGCAGGACCACGAACCACAATAGTGCCACCCACTGACTGCAGTCGCACAACTCATACGTATACAATCTCCGAAGTAGAACTGTTTACCCAACTTCTGACGATGACGTTAATAGTCGAAACATCTAGTTAGGGTGCTCTAAATACCATTGTGTGATCCGTGCAACAGGAAAGGACTTACTTCAAATTTTTCGACAAGAAGTGAATAATAATAATGTTTATTGACTATATAAACATATAATACACTAAATAATAAATAAATAATGTTTATACAATATAATGAGTTAAAAGAAAATCCACAATTCGGTATGAACAATTGAACTGATATAAATAAATTCATGTAATGTAAAACATTTATTGTGAAATGAAATGCAATAAAATGGAAGCCATATAAGAACAACCAATGAGCTTTATGCTCTTATAGGTTGTCAAATTAAATTATTAGTTATTAACGATATGCAGAATATAATACAGAATTAAAGGTTTAAGAGTGGAAAAATTAATAATTTTAGATTTATTCATTAATGACATGAAATTAGGTAAGTAACTCAACAATGAAATAAAGACTCAATATTTTGTATGCAATAATCTTTGCTTAATTTTTATTTTAAATATATTTTCATTTCTTTCTTCCCTTATATTTTTCAGTAATTTATTAAAATTTTGTGGAGCTAGAATCATGAAATGTTTACTGATAATTTCTTTTCTTGAAAAAGGTGCATAATAAAGTTCTCTTTTTCTAAGATTTATTTTTATATGTTGTAATTTTAAGAAATCTGGATTTTTAAACACAAACATAAGGATTTTATAAATATATAATTGTTTTAAATTCAAAATTTCATTTTCAATAATCATATTTTTTAAATTCGTAATTTTGTTATTTATAATAACCTTCAGAATTATGTTTCGTAATGTTATTAATTTATTTAAAGAATTAAGATATGTTCCTCCCCAACTAATTAAACGGTATTGTAAAGTAGATTGAATCCATGAATAATAAAGAATTTTTAGAAAGGAAGTACCTACAATTTTCTTTAGATGATATATTCTAATTAGGAAATATCTTAAACGTTTTGCATTATATTTGTATGAGTATTCCACTTCAAACTGTTATTAATAGTAATCCCCAAATATTTTTATGTTTTAATTTGTTTGATTTCTGCACATGTACATACAATATTATTATCAGAAGTAAATCTATGATATATGATTTTATCTTTGAAATAACTCTTGTTAGTGAGACTGAAATACATTGAATACGATTTTTCGATATTTAATGTAAGATGATTTTGATGAAACCATAACTGATTTTTTTTTTAAATCATGAGATATAGTCGATTTCAATTTTTCAAAATTATTACTTCTATATACTATAGCAGTATCATCAGCATAGGATATAGGATATCCATTTAAGTTACTAAAAAAGAAGTCATTGAAATAAATCAGGAATAAAATAGGTCCTAAAACTGAGCCCTGAGGCATTCCTTTAGTAAGCAATAAAGGTGAACTTTTTGTATTTTTTATGTCTACAATTTGTTTTCTATCTGTAATATATGACTTAAACCATTTTAGCGTATTTCCTCTAACACCAATGTAATTAAGTTTCTGCAATAAGAATCATGATTTACAGTATCAAATGCTTTTGAAATGTCTAAAAAAAATTACCATAGTTTTTTGAGAAATATTTATACCATGTAAAACAGTAGTGGCTATTTCCAGCACTGCATGATCTGTACTCTTATGGTCTCTAAACCCAAATTGCGATTTATAAAAAAATGATGAATTATTGAAAAATTTTTTAAGTCTATTTTTCATTATTGTTTCGATAACTTTTGAAAAAATAGGTAATATAGAGATTGGTCTATAATTAATTAAAATATTCTTATCTCCTTTTTTGTATATAGGCTTTAAAATAGCAGTTTTCATTTGGTTTATAAAAATGCCAAAATTAAACGATATATTTCTGATTAGTGTTAAAAATGCTGCATGGTATTTATTAATAATTTTTAATATTTTTGGACTTATATTATCAAATCCATGTGCTTTATTTTCATCTAAATTGATTATAATATTATTCAATTTAGTTTCATCTGTCTTTTTTTAAAAACATGGAATTTTTGTTATTTAAGATAGAGGAATAATTATGAAGTTAATAGTTGTGTCATTATTATAATTAATAAGATGAATGAAATGATAATTAAAGTCATTAGTTAATTTTACTACATCAGTATACACTGGTAACGTTGAATCAGGAGTTTTTTCATTCAAAATTTTCTTTACACATTTCCATTGTTTTCTTGTATCTTTTTTACATTTTTTAAATTCAGTTTCATAATATTTTTTTAAATATCTTATTTTTGAAACTATGTTATTTCTAATTGTTTTATAATCATCATTATATGGCAATATAAATAAATATATTTTGTATCTTAAAAATGCTTTTCCCTTTTTTAATCAAAATAATTATTTCATTAGTTATCCAAGGATTTCCATTAATTTTTATGTTTCTATCAACAATATCATGTGTTTGTGTGCTGTTTAATATTGCATTATTAACTAAATGTATAAAAGTTTGATATATATATATATATCATTAATATTTGAATCATCGGTTTCATCTAATTTAAATTTTAAATATTTTATCTTAGATTCCAACTTTTTAAAATTGATACTAGTTCTTTGACATATTTCATGTTTCTGTTTCATTTTCGCATTAGGTTTAAGAATTTCTAAAATTAAAGTACAGTGATCTGTTATATCATTTAGAAATAGTGCACATTTGTAATCATATATCTTATTTTCTCTAATAAAGATATGATCAATGCAACTTTTAGAGTGATTAGAAATTCTTGTGTTGTCGTTTATGAAAGATTCAAATCCATTTGCTGATAATATATTGAAATATTCATTAGTATTATTGTTATCATTACTTATATCAATATTAATATCTCCAATAAATAAAACATTTTTGTATTTAATAGTATGTAAAATTGAATCTAGTTCTTCCAGATAATCATGAGTTGAATAAATATGATCCCTATATAATGCCATAATATAAAGATCAATTACTTTATCATATACATTTATATTATCAGCAGTAGTCATTTCAATGTTAATATTATGAAAATCAAATATGGTTTGTTTAAAATAAAAGATTATGCCAACTGATTTATTGTAATCTCTACATTTAAAAATCATTTGAAATCCTATTATATTAAATAAACTGATTTCATCATCTTTTACCCATATTTCACTTAATATTATAACATCTAAGTTGTAATTAACAGTAGAAAATAAAATTCATAATTCATCAAAATGTGCTTTTAAGCTACGAATATTTAGGTGAAGTATATTAAAGCAATTGTATAAATCATATCTAATGAAATTACCAAAGTCTATTATATTATCAAATTTAGAACAGTTATTATTATAGAAAGGAAAAATGTTAGAATTTATATGATCTAACATCATCATCATCATCATCCTCAAGCAGCCATGGGCTACAGAGGTCCAACCAGACCGTGCAATTTAGTTCTCCAAGCAAGTCTATCCTGAGCTACATCTACTGCATCTGGCCACTGCACACCAATTCTAACAAGGTCCTGTTTGACATTGTCTGCCCACCGCATCCTAGGTCTCCCCTTCTTTCTGAGGCCTTTAGGCACACTGTTCATAACCCTATTCGCCAATCTAAAATTATTCATACGGGCAAAATGGCCAAACCAACGGAGTCTCTCTCTGCACAATATGCTGCTTAAAGGAGGTTGCAAACTCCTTTGCCTAATCTCATCATTAGTTACAAAGTTGAACCACCTAATGCCCAAGATACTGCGTAAGCATCTGGAATCAAAAGCATCTAGTTTCCTGTTATCTTGTTTACAAAGTGTCCAAGTTTCACTACCATAACTAACCCTAGAAAGAACCAAACTATTATACAGTCTAATTTTAGTCTTTAGGTGTATACGCCTATTGCTCCATACTCTCCATAGGTTCTTAAAAGTCCCAGCAGCAATCCCTATTTGTCTGTTAATCTCATGCCGCACATCACCATTATCTGTTACATAGCTCCCAAGATAATTAAACTGTGACACCTGCTCAAGACTGCAACCATTCAGGTTAACTGAATCACAGCCTGCCTGACCAATTTTCATCACTTTAGTTTTCTCTCCGTTTATAACCAAACCTACTCTACTACCAGTCTCATCAACAGCTCGAATGAAAGAGTTCATCTCATCAACATCATTTGCCAAAAGGGCTAAATCATCAGCATAATCTAAATCAGAAATTTTCGTATCTCCAGCCCATTTAAAACCAAAATCTTTCCCTTGAAGTGAATTTCGCATAACATAATCAATAACCAAGCTAAAGAGAAATGGAGACAGAATGCACCCTTGTCGAACACCAGAAGTAATGCTAAACCAATTGCTACAAGCCTTACCAACTCTTACACACGACTCAGTGTTATTATAGAGAGCTTTCATAACGTTAACTAACTTGTCTGGTATACTTACTAACTTGGTATACTTATTACTTAACTAACTTTTCTAACATCTGGTCTCTTGCAAGCCATATGATTTCACAATCAACCACAAATTATGACGATCAACAGAGTCGAAAGCCTTTTTGAAATCAACAAAGCTAGCAACCAAAGATTTCTGAAACTCTAAACTTTTCTCAAGAATCTGCCTAAGTGAAAATATCTGATCCACACATCCCCTACCACTTCTGAATCCACATTGCTCATCACGCAATTGACTGTCAACCAGATTCTTAATTCTATTAAGCACAATCATGGAAAGAACTTTACCTGGAACAGAGAGTAGGCTGATACCCCTATAGTTATCACAAGAACTGCGATCACCTTTTTTGAAAATAGGGATAACAATAGCTCTGGTAAAATCCTTAGGAACCATGCCTTTATCATAAAAGATATTCAGAATTTCAGTCATCCAAGTGGTAACCGAAACATTCCCAGCTCTAAGCATTTCCGTAGTAATTTCATCTACCCCTGGGGATTTATGAAGTTTAAGTTTAGAAACAGCCAAAATAACTTCAGATTGTGTTATAGGGCAAACATTAAAGCCACCAATGCATCTATCATCATTGCAAACAATGTGAGTAGAACTAACTACACTGTTTAGAACATCACTGAAATGCTCAGCCCACCTAGCCATGACAGAATCCTCCCCTTCTATAACCTTACCTTGTTTATCCTTCAATCCTTGTATGCCTGTCCGTTTCCTACCACACAAAACATTAACTATCTGGTACAGCTCTCTGCTGTTGTGCTGACTAACTGCTTCCTCGGCTTTGTCAGCCAAACCATCAAGCCAAAGATTCTTATCAGCAGCTAACTGATCCTTTACAAGTTTATTAAGGTCTCTGTAATGCTTTCTATTAGGACTAGTAGGGTATTGATTAAGGGCATTCCTGCAGTTCTTTCTTTCCGAAATAAGCTCAAGTGCCTTATCACTCAGATAATTTTGCCTCTTCTGCTATTTTTTTCCTAAAAGAGTACTGTTAGTGTCCAAAAAAGCCTGTTTAAAATGATCCCATTCTTCCTCAACTTCAGTAGTAAGCAAACCATGACTGTCATAATGACTAAGTAACCTATCATGGTAAGCTTTGGCTATAACTGGATCTTTCAGAGCTTCAGTATTAAAAGTAAAATTTTTAACCCTAGCACAACACTTTTTAAGTTTAAGTTGCAACACACTTTTAACAAGGTAATGGTCAGATCCAATTTCAGCTCCCCTATATGCCGTGGTATTCCTAACAGAACTAGCCCATTTGCTGCTAATTAATATGTAATCAATCATATTCTTATGCAGCCCATCAGATGAAACCCATGTGTACTTATGTATGTCGCGGTGTTTGTAATAAGTGTTAGTTATTCTCAATCCATTGAGTTTACTTACCTGTAGGAGACGTTGCCCATTGCCATTGCAGCTACCAATACCAAAAGGGCCTATTACTCCTCCCCAAAGGTCAGAGTCAGTACAAACTTTGGCATTGAAGTCACCAAGAACAAGGGTAATATCTCCTTTCTTGACAGAATTCAAAATATCCTGAAGTTCTTCATAAAACCTATCCTTCTCATCCTCATCGGCATCCTCAGTGGGGGCATAACAGCAAATAACATTCAAGTCTTTAACGCTTGTCTGAAATTTTGCTGTAAGAAACCTTTCATTAATGCTCTCATATCCTAGAAGAGCATCGCTAGCGTGTCTGCTGAGAAGCAGACCCACGCCTTGGTGATGCTTATTGTCGTCCCTCCCTGAAAAGAGAAATTTAAGATTATTTTTAAGAATCTGACCTTTATCTGTCCATCTGGTCTCTTGCAAGCCGAGAATATCTAAATTATAACGGTGGAATTCTTGTGTGAGGACATCAAGAGAAAAAGCTCTGTGCAGAGTCCTCACATTCCAACTACCTATGGAGAGAAAATGGTTAGTGGGATGTTTAAAGAAACTATGTTTATTGAGAGAGGGAATGCCGACAATATCAAACAGCCCCCTAATCGCAGACATTGGGCAAAGACCCGTTCCCCCACTACTAAAGGCTGAAGCCATCTACACTGGAAGACTTCCTCCAATGTAGAATTTGACGATGCCAATAGAAGCAAAGAGTTCAGGTGCCTGCGATGACTTCTGCTCAGGATTATCCACCAGCTGATAAACATATTCTGTGAATCTATTCACTTGGAGCTGTCAGCCCACAAACAAAAAGAAAACACAGCGGAAGATTTTCCCTCCACAGAAGCCCACCAGTGCAGCAAAATCAGGATCCATAATCAAGCTCAGAGCCATATATCTGTCCAGTCCAGTAGGTTTATATGGTCAGCACCAGGACCCTGTGTGGTTGACCACTCCTCAGCAGGGTAGAAAAAAAAGAAAAGTAGCCATAGTTGTCCAGATCAGTAGGCCACACTAATCTGGCAGCCCTCCCCTTCCGTTCACTTCCACAAGAGAGTATCTCTTTTGAAAGTTACTAACGGTCCGCACCACGAGAAGGCGGGGTTGGACATTAGGTGCTAGGCCTGGCCGGTTCTATGCATCATCACAGGGGATTGGTGCATAGCTCTCCTTCCAGTGTCTACCTAGCTACCATTTACAGACCAATATGATCTAAATTATTTATAATTTAAGGAATATTAATTAAATCATTAACATTTATTATACGTAACACTCTAGAATTGTCATTTTTTCTCATATACACTTTTCCTTCTTTAGTCCATATATATTTGAAATTGTGTTCGTAACCAAACTGTTTAACTTTATAGAATAATTTCTTATTGAGCTGGGTTAAATGTTCATTAATGAAGATTTTTGTTTTGATAAATCTGGAAGAGATCTCATTTGCGTTGATGTTTTTCTTTTTTTTAGCAGCTTGAAGAAATCTGTTTCGTTGGTCTTTGCACTTGAATTTAACTATAATGGGCATGATTTTGTTTTTAATTTTCGTTGGAATTCTGTGTATTCGTTTAGTAGCAACTTCTTTAATGTTAAGATGATTTGTTAGAGATTGAAAAATATCATGTATATTTTAATTTCTGTCTTCTGTAATACCTAATATTTCAATATTAGAGTTTTTAGAATATTGTTCCAGATCATTTAATTGTATTTTCATCATATTAATGTCATCCTTTAATTGCAAATTTTCATTTCGTAGGCTGAAATTTTCTTTTCTTATGTCTTTAATTTCAGATTTTAATTCATTAATAGTTTTGTTTAATTCTATTACATAATCAGAATTGAATTTTAAGGATTTTTTAATGTCTTCAAATTCTTTCTTTATATTTTTGTTATTTTTGACAAATTCTTCACGTATACAATCAGTAATGGGTTTTTTTTTCAGTAAAAAACTGCTAGCAGAAATAACTGTATGTGGTTGTAAATCATGTTTAATATTTAATTTGTGAATAGTTAGATTGTCATGATAATCATTAATCTCTATACATCTCACATCTGTATCATAGTAATGCTAGGGAGAAAGTTTGCTTGAGTAATGCATCTTACAGATTTTTTTAAGCAAAACAGTTATCTTAAAATAATTCTTCAAGTGAAATGTACACACAAAATATTACCATTGAAGTTATAATTTCCACAAAGGCAGAATATCATTAGTTTACAACAATTGAATATATTGACGAAATAATGAGCTTGAGTTACTGACACGCGATGACATATGAGCATGTAGGAATAAGAATATCGCGTATGTTCATTCTGAAGTCAATTTAAAAACAAAATACAGCAAAGTTCTTAACGATTTTACAGTCCCTTTGAGAAATATTGGAAATAAAACTATGTTGTAGAAATTATAAAAGAGTCCAAAACTTATTCAAATCATACCTCGTATATTAATGAATCATTCCTCAAATCCACCAACAAAACAATCAAACCAAACCGGAATAAATCACGGAGCACAAAAACCAACAGAACCATCAGCTTAAAAACTGTTGCCACTTTTATCTTAATAATAATAAACTTTTATATTTATAACATCCCTACTTCCTGTATTCACCGATCAAAATGCTATTTTGATCAACTGGAACAATAATAAAACAGCTTGAATAGGGATTAAGATTTTAATTTAACTCAGCTGTGTTTAATCTGTTATAGTAGGTTTTAATATTGTTAGATGTTTTGATCTGACTGTTGAGCAACTGTCTAATCCAATATATTGATACTAACAAAAATTAGAATAGAGGTAATGTGTGGTAATTAAAATTAAATTGAAGTTTTTAATTCACTATAAACTTCATTTAATTCTGATACTATGTGTAGCAAAAAAAATCAGTTAATAAGCATTCCATATCATCATCTGTATCTATTTCACTTAATATCTCAAAGATAAAGCAGACTTCAACCCTGAAAACTTATCAGTAGATTAAGAGAAATTGAATTACTATTCATCAAAGGGTGAACAGTAATCAGGTAAATGAACTTAATTCAAGGAGACACCACTGATGTGCATCAGGATTCACATTCCATTTTTTTGTAACTAAGTAGGCACAGTAACAATAATGTTAAAAGAAACACTTAAATTTGCCTTCAGCTCTTCCCATCTGTAACTGGCAGAAAAACTACAGATGTGGAGGTTCCCCATACTTTTAGTTGGTAACACTAATTTCAGGATTGAATGCATCCTTAATTTTTTTCCCACTCAAACACCTGCCATATTGAAATGTGATATTGACCTTCTGTAAGTTGCCTGTGTTTTCTAAATCTATATTTTAAACAATCTGTTTGGAATTTCCCAGGCAATATGTATGTAATTTAATATAAATGTAATAATGTATAAATGTCTATAATGTTAATTATGTAAATTATTGCAATAAATTACATTATTGACAATAATAATAAAATATTGAGTGAAAGTAGTAAAAAAAGACATTGCTTTTCTGTTAATGGAATTATTGTCACTAACATATGCCTCTGTATCTTATAGCTCCCAAAACAATTAAAATTTTAAAAAAATCAACACAAAGAACTTCCAATGTTATATTTCTCACAGGAAATATGTGTACATCTTTAAAAGGAAACATAACACCAGTTACCAGGAAAACAAGAACTATTTGCAGCATTTTTGCCATCAAATGCACATCCATTAAAACTTGGTTTAATGTGTAGCTCATCCATCATTAAGATAACAGTTTTGGATGTAAGTGTTTGTAATTTATACTTCAACTGTTTGTATGTTAAAGATTTATCATCAAATTATTCTGCATGTGGACATGTGTTAAGTGATGTACAAATCTGTCAAAAGAATTGGTGGGTGAGGTAACACTATATTTCCTGACTGTCTTAAGAATCTATATGTAACATGTGCAACAGAATACAGTAGGGAAGAAAAAAATGATTAACAGATTGGAATATCTAAGGCACAGTTTCTTGCAGTGGTTCCATTTGCACAGTTTCTCAAGTTATCAAACTGAACTGCATCCATTTAATCAGTCTCAATGTATTGCAAAAAAGATCTAATGAATTTTGTGCTAATAGCAAAGAAGTATTAATTCTGCTTGAATCTTTACATTTTTACTTCTTTACTACAAAGTTCTTTCATTTTGAAAAAAATCAGTAGAAAAATATCAGTAGAAATATTTACAATCTATATGCAACATGTGCAACAGAATACAGTAGGGAAGAAAAAATGATTAACAGATTGAAATATCTAAGGCACAGTTTATTGCAGTGGTTCCATATGCACAGTTTTTTACAAGTTATCAAACTTGAACCGCATCCATTTAATCAGTCTCAATGTATTGCAAAACACTCTTGTCATCTCATTGTGTTATGAACTATTGTTGGCATTTTATCAATATTTCCTAATTTTTTTAACTGAACATTATCAATGAATGCCAATATTTGAAGTTAAGCATTAATAACCACAGAAATGCTATTTTAAGTGCAGGATCAATTTATAAATTAATGAAACAAACATCATTATCTTTTGATGTGTCCAAAAGTTTGAAGATTAGGAAGTGAAATATATTCCTTAGACTATATTAAATTTGAAGGAACCCCTGTTTCAAGCCATATCTTTGGCATGGTGTTCAAGGAACATTTGTTCATTTCTTGTGCTTAGATGAGCTGGCATTTATTATGAAACAATAGATAAAATCAAAACATAACCTAAACCAAATAGCTAACAATTTAGAAATCTTGAAATTCAAGAAGCCATCATATTTCACAAATTAAGGAATATTATATATATAACACACAGTATCACATTCAATTAACAAGGAATTTCCTTATGTATACTTCAGACGATTTGCTGATGAACACTGTATTTTGAAATATAGCAGTTATTTTGTTATTGAATAAAAGTTTAAATATTTATGATCCTTACAGCTGTGATCTAAAGTTCTTTACTTCACCACTTCACTTTCATATATTAATCAGTAGATATAACTTAGAAGTTCATGGCTTAAAATTTAAATTTACCGTTCATCCTTAAAGTTAGGCTTAACTTCAGATATGGTCAGAACTAATCGAAAACAGCTAAATTATTACAATAAATTGTATTATTAGAAAAAACTAAGATTAGAAACTCAAAATATGTAACTTACCTTTGAGTAATGTAATCCTTTTTGGATAACACATACAGTCAAACACAATTGTAATACATACTACACGCGAACACAGCGATATATTGTTGTGAAGTAACACTACGTGTGTGACGTCATAATCAGACTTCGGCGAAATATTCGGGCCTGGTAGGTATATACACGGCCATGGCACAGCTACAACAGAGAAGTTAACTACGGAACTTATGCAGGAACGAATACAGTGCCCATTGAATAGGCATCGAATTTTAACTTTTATAACGGGGGCAGAATAGTTATATGCAGAACTTGATCTAAGGAAGCAAGGGGATCATGCCTCCCCCTTGAGAATTCTATTAAGGGTAACGGATGAAAAAATGTTAACTTGTTGAAATTTGCCCTAATTTTTCAAGAAAACTTTTTACAAACTCTAAAACGGAGTGGAAACAATGGAATTCCGGTCTTTGATCCCCCACCTTTTATTTTTTTTTCGACTCGATTACGTCACTTCTTATATCTGAATATTTATGACCTTTCACGAAAAATGATTTAAAAAAAATGCTTTCCTTTTGATGAGGACCGTGACTAGGAAAAGGGAGACACAATATTTAACTAATCTTTCTCTCATTTTCATAAGTTACAGTAAGTTATTAATAAGGTTTATAATTCCTTTTAAATGTTTCAAAATGTTGCTGACCCTTCCTCGGGCTCCCACAGCACAGACCACGGAAGTAGGAATGAGAGGAAACGCCCTAATACGCTTTCCCTATCCAAGGCCATGATGCTTACGCGGCAGAACGGTAGCCATATTGTTGCTTCCAAAACAAACCGTCTGCCGCTGCAATCAAGCTTACTTGCACGTGCTATCCTCAGTTTTACCGTGCGTTATATACCGAAAGATTTTTTTTTACGACTAAGTGAAAGTCCATTTAAATTACTTGGAATTTATATTGCTTTTTTTATGCAATGAATATTTCCATACAGAATTACTCCATAGCAGAACTATGTATCTATTCCGTGGAATAAAACACTAACAAACAACTACAAGATTTTTAAAGTTTATTGATACCACACCAATAATAGTAGAAAACATTTTATGGACAAAACAATTAACATTATATAAAATAGCAGCATTTAAACTGCAAAAATCGCATTTTCAAGATTCAGAAAATAGCTGTTTTATGTTAACTGAAAAAAAAATTACGATTACACAAAAAAATTACTTAACAAAACTAAAGCCAATAATGCAAGAACGAAAACGGTAGATTCTAAAAATACGTTAAACTTTGGTGGATAAATTATGTATAATACACCTACATTAAAATGCTTTCCAGTGATTTCTCATTAATCATAAAGATCCAACTCCAAAAATATGTTAATAAGTTAAGGCACCCACTAATAAGACGATCATGAGTCTACTGAAATTTCGTTTCAAATGAATGTCTTTTTTTACAGAATTTGTTATTAAATCTTCAAAAATTTGTCAACTTAAAAACCTTATACATTATTCAAAAACTGTAATATAACAATTTTAAATAATAAAAAAATCCAAAACTTCATTAAAATAAAAGTACAGTCAATTTAAATATAAATCTTATTCGGAATATAAATAATCAGGCCATTTTCTCTATGGAATTTGAAAGGACTACACTCTATAATTCCAGATTGAAATGGAAATATATTTAATACCAATATCTACTTTATGCTACAATTAATACTGAAATATCATACATACTTTACTAATGAAATTTCTATTACTGAACAAAAATATATACTGAGAGTTTTTTTAGCTATAAAAGTCAATTGAGGAGAATGACAATTTCATTTCTCACATAAAGTATCTCATTAAATTTAAATCCAAAGAAAATACTTTCATAACAGTAAATACATTTATATTCAGTAGGTTCTGAATTTTAAACTTACGTACTTTATTACTTTTCATACCTTAAATAAAGATTCTCAGCAATCAAACAGTCCTCATACTCTCTTTCGAATAAGAAATTTATCAAAAAACAAATATGAGAGCTTAAATTTCGATTTTTATGACTTATGATTGATTTGGGTGCTAATAATTCATTGCTAGAGCAAATGATATGTTACTAAGAAGTTATTGATTTAAGTCTTACTAAGTTAAAAAAAATCTATTTTTCTTATTATAACTCTAGTTTAATTACAGGATTAAAGACTAAAATTAGGCTACATAAGAGTTTGGTCCTTTCTAATAATTTGCTATGTTTGGGAAACCTGGAATATCTGTAAGCAAGGTAAATTGAAACTTGATGCTATATACTTAGAACACAGTATCTTGGGCATTAGGTGGTTTGAACTAAGCAAAGATGATGTTAGTCAGAAATTCCTTTGAGCAGCAGTGTACAAGAGATTGGTCATTTGTTCAGCTATGTTGCCCACATACATAACTGTAGATTTGCATAGAGTATAATGAAGTGTACCTAAATACCTCAGAAAAAAAGGTGACATTAAAATTAATCTGCAGTGTCCAATGATTAATTGTGTACTCTTTAAATACACAATTAAAACATCGTTCTTGCTCAGAAATTAAATAAAATAAATTAAAATTTTCTGTCATTGAGTAATAATTTTTTATTAAGTTTTTGCTTCAAACTATTTTTTGTGTTAAAAGTTTTTAGGAGAAAACTCAGAAGCTTTTCAGAGCAAGGACAGTGCTCCTTCTTCAGTGAAATGAGACTGTGTGAAGATGGCGAATGAAGTGAAGATGGACGCTATGAGTCACAATGACTTCATCAGTGAAGATGGACACTACGTGAGAATACTTTACGTTACTAAAGAAGTAGTCACCACATAGTGTCACCTCATTGAAGAAAGAGCACTGTGATTGCTCCAGAAATCTTCTGAGTTTTCTCCTAAAGACTTTTAACATGAAAATAGTTTGAGGGATAAACTTAAAAATTTTTATTGTTCAATAACAGAGAATTTTAATTTATTTTATTAACACTGGTCTGACCTCGATAATCTATAGCTGCTTGAGAATTGTGTATGCATATATTTCAATTAGAGGAATACCTAAGATTCATTTGCGTGAGATTTATTAATGTACACTCAGACAAAAAAAAATGATCTACCTCAAAGCAAGTGTCCCATCGTAATGAAACTTTAGCACATGAAATGTGGAGAAGCCACTAAGTGTGCAATTCAACTGCACTGTGGGATTGACCTGGATGTTCATCGGTGGTGAAGCCTTAGTCATTTGCATACCGGCTTTCACAAGTTTGTGGCTTATTTTATTGGAGTGCATAATTTTTTTTCGTCCAAAAAATTTATATTATGTAAACTGGGTTTCGAATGATATGAAGCAGCTGAGTTAAATACCAAACATGCTCTAAAAGAATAAAACTATGTAATCTTACCTTCTATAAATATTTGCAAAAGAAACAAAGAGATGTAAAAAAAAACCTGGGGCATCTTCTTTCCATACCCATGCTGAAGTTATCATAGAAATTCTGTATATCCCAGTATTTTAAAAAATTTTAAGTTACACTAAAAATTTTCAAACATAATAACCAATTTAACAACTAGATTTGCTAATTTAAAAGATCAACGATTTTCAAAAAACATTGGATCAAATGAATTTATTGAAATATATATTCTTAAACTGTACAGAAATGCATTCAGTACAAGTCATTTTATTAAATCATTTGAAAATCTGAATTGGTTGGCTGGATTTTATGCAAAAATTCAGGAATTAACCAATTTACAATAATAGTAACCAAAGTCATAATGACTTAGAAATTGTTTAAACACATCACACAGTTTTTGAAAGACGTCAATATTAACACTATATAAATTAGTTTATAATGATTATTCTAAACATTGAGAATTGTCTATACATATATTTCAATTAGAATCAGCTTGGGTATATCTCTTTAACGCCCAAAACGGCCGAGATTTTGAAATGGACTAGTGCGAGGGCGTTAAAGGGATATAATACATCAGTGGAAAATTATTTAGCATTGGTGAGCCACATAAAGTAATACATTAATTTTAGTTTATTGATGTATCACAAGCCAAAAGATTTTGCCATATTTTTAACTTCTTTCACAAATGCAGGTGACTTTTGAACATTGACAGTGACACATGAACATTTCACATAATCCCAAAAGAAAACGTCGAATGTGGTTACATCAGGTGATCTTGTAATACACTGCCCTACCAAAATATTTGGGAATTTCCTTGTTATATCAATCTAATTTCGAAGCTCTATAACTTCTAAAATATTCATTTAATGAAAAAATGCGGCTGTTGAAAAATTAAAGATCATAATTAAACCTGCATTTTTAACAAAATTCATTTAGTATTTAAAGTTATACGGAAACTTGGATATTAAACAACAGTAATGCATCATAAGAATTTACCTCAGAGAATAATTAAAACTTAAATAATAAGCATTGTTGCAAATCATTTAATAAAATATATATTTCAGAAGTTTGTGTAATGATATTTTCATTAAGAATTCTTTCTAACTTTAATAAAACAAGAAATTTTTTTATGAAATATTCCAGCTTCTATAACTCTTTTAATACTGAACCAATGTTGTTGAAAATCATGTTTTAGATTTAATTGTGATCTTTATCTTCAGTCACTTTTTGTTATTAAATGTATATTATGGAAGTTATTGATCTTTTAGGTAGTATTTTCTCAATGCGGGCAATGCTGGGACTCAGAACCTGGGAATTTCAGATTATAAGCCTAGTTTACTGAGCGAATCCCTCCCCCCCCCCCCCCACACCTTATTTCTCTTGATCTGGGTGGGATAAGAATCCATGACCTAAAAACTAAAGCAAATTTTTTTAAAAATTTTCAGATCATTCAAGCACTCGTCCCACATACAGTAAAACAAGATTAGAAAAAAAAAAAGAAAAAAAAATTGGGGCCAGTTAATCTTATTTTGCTTTATAGAAAAGTAAAACTACCACACTTTTGACACCTCCAACATAAATTCATTAAATATACTATTCCTTTCTCACTTCGTGTAAAATTCAACAGTATCTTGAAAGTATCATCCACTACAAATCTAAGTTCCATGTTGGAACCAATGGCAGATCCCAGAAAGTTTGACATATTATGGTCATACATATAGTGGCTGTGCTTTATGAATGAATGCTGAAAATTTAATAAATTTTCATGGGAGTGGGGGGGTTTCTGCCAGAGGCTGCCACTAACTAAAACAATGGAACAAAAAAAATGCATTTTTAAAATATCCAATAAGATGTCCACATGACAATAATGTAAGTGCATTGATTACAGTAAACGTTTACACATGACAGTCAATTACATCATTTTCTAGAGCTCAGTGTCGAAGAGTTTAATAATAAACATTAAATAGAACCATAAGTGACAGGTGAACAAAGGATATTTCAAAATTTTGTCTTAAATCTTGCAAACTACTTCAAATCAACAAAAAACTTCAAATCTTACAAACTACAAAGTCTTGGGCAGGAACAGTGTGGGCATGCCGCCCCACTCCCCTCTATTTTTATTCTAGATTCAAGCGTGATATTGGGTTAAGTGTTAAAAGTGATTATCTAAAATAGTTTTGTTAAAAATAATTATTAGACATGAACATATTTTTCATGCTTTGATCACACAATACTCATTAAGTTCTCCTAGCTAGCTAGTACAAAGCACAAAATTTCTTTTCAATTGTATATTTGTTTTAATTTAAATGAGCTCACAATTGTGCGAGCCCGATTTGTATTTTGCCGCACAATGCAAGATACAAAATATAATTTGTTTTCTAAATTGTAAAATGACACGGGGGACGAAAAGATACTTTTGCCCACGTGTTTAAATAAGCACGGGGGAATTCCCCCGTCACCCCCAGGGAGTCGGCGCATATGCTCCATTGATTTTAAGAATGTTTCGCATCTTACTTCCTACTTAATTCTCCCTAGTTAATTGTAAGATGGACACACTAGCCTTCAATATAATAGAAATGTACTTTTAAAATCACGAGTTAAATACTTTATATATACAGTGAAATTCTTTATGTTAATTGTTTAAAATGAAAATGGTAGATTTTTATTTTTCATACGCAAGAAATGTAAACATTATTTTTAAAAAGGATTTTTGATACAAATCAGATTAAAGATACAGATAAGATAGTAACCAGATAGACCAGATAAAATAAGTAACCAGATAATACTATTTGTGCATCCAAAACATAATCCCCACTAGTCATATCACATAAACATTCCGCGAAATTTTGCAGCATGACCACTAATTTTTCTTCATGTATGCAAGGGTGAGAAGTGGCTTAGTCAGTGTTACGCCAGGTTCCAGCCCAACCTGAGCCACTGTTGAGATTTATGTCCACAAAATTTTCCACCCTGCACTCGATCAGTGCAGCTTGGCTTTCAGCTCAGCTTTCAGAATGGGCTTTGAAAGTCACCTCCGTCAGATGGAATGTTAAGGTCGTGGCCATACCTTGTGAATGTTAAAGGACACCCTGGATGGCCTTGATAGAAGTCTACCATTTTTCTCCTAATAGCTTTCCAATGGGTCTCCTTCCCCAACCTTCTCTGAACCCTCAAAGTCCTTGTGACCTGGTCATTTAGCCCATTGCTTTCAAAAAAGTGCCCCTTGGAGGCAAAACAATCCAACTCTTCATTTATACTTGACACTGCAATTTTTCACTGAATGCTTTACGACCTGACTAGTGCACATTGACAAATTACATTTTATATTTTTAGCTTTTAAATGCAAATTTTGTTGATGCAGTCTGAAAACAACTGAAGCAATATTTTATTAGGTTGTAAAAATAATTCATTCCAAAATCTCGAATAATGCAGTACGAAATCCTAAAAATATGTTAGATGTTTATTATTTACATATTATTATTACATTACGCTTTCAAAAAGTTCAAATTAATTGTTCACATTAAATGAAGCAGCCCCTCCTCCGGAGGGCATTTTTTGTGGGGGGGGGGGGAGAATATTACCAGTACAGCACTGCTTCTCGAATTTTTGTCTGGACAAAGGTAAAACACAATGCTTAAGCATTTGTTTTAACTAAAATTTTTAAATTACAAACTAAAAATAAAATAGATTAAAATAATAACATTTTTGTTTTATAATAAATTTTTATAAATATATAAATGCTTTGTTTTATATTAAACATAATAAACATACAAATGCTTGTTTTATAATTGAAATTTTGTTGTTTAGTTAAGAGTTGCAATTTTGCTTATTTTAATAAAAGAAAAATGTGTGAAAAATTTAAGAAAAAACAATTATTTTATATACAATTATATTTTACGGGCGTTCTCGAGAATTTCGCTAGCTGATTCCAGTTTCCCTACAATTTAAAATTCTCTAGAAAATCAGAAACTTTAACTGGATTGTCTATAATCTGAAGATTTGTTGAATATCTGTATCGAGAAATTCGCGTTTGAGTGTCATACAAATGAAGCGTAGTGTAGTATACAGTTTAATTACTGAATGTATTGAAGCTCGAGAACACATCGGAACTCGCTGTGATACAATACCTATAATTGATTAAATAGTTAAATTGTCAATGTTTAAAATATCCGTGACACTATCTCTCGCGAAAATTTGAAGGCGAACTCTATTCTATAATGCTTTCGAATTCCATCAATATTGCTTCAGGTTTATACTTTTTTCAGAATTTCATTTGAATTCAGGCAAAGTTATTCATCGAAATAACTCTTGATCAACACTTATACTATAGTTATTGTTTACTCTACAAGTCAGCTAGGATTAGTGGCAACAGGGTTGAATTTGATTGTATTTGCATCTTAATCAACGTAGACCCAGTGAATGGCTAAAAGTTTTAAGTGAAATTTTAAAATTGATTGTGCTGAAATTAATCATCTTCACTTTTATTGTCAAATTAATCATTGGGCTATGATTTCACACAAGTATTGTTTATTTTTTGTATATTTTTAAGCAATATATATATTAAGTATCATTCTTCAAAGTGACAGTCAATTGTCTTAACTCCAATAGGTGGAAGAAAGTGCAGCAGCAGTTTGGAAATCATTATAATTATTACATATTATATCTAACATTTTACTCACCTTTTAGATGTTTTTTATTGAGGATATTTCCAGAAAGTTTATAGATTTATAAGATCTATAACCTTTTTATGAAAAATTGCATATCTACCTGCATTGCTAAGTGTGTCTTAAACTCCATACAACTATACAAAAGGATTGGAAAAGTTATAAATATGCAGAAGTTCAGGGGCGTAGAGAAAGGACTATGGTTGGGGGGAGGGAGAAATCAAACATTTCCCAACACTCGAAATTCAAATTTTGTCAACTGAGCAAACTTATTTAGACATTCGCTCCGTGGAGAGAAAATCTCACGCGTGCAATCTCATGCATTTTGCCATTTGACTTCCTATTTTGCTAACTTGCCTTAATTTCACAGAGATAATTCCAATATTTACATCTCGTCTGAACTGTAGCAAGTGAATGTGAATTTTCCCTTGATTTGGTCACCCCTCCTTAATTTCATGAAACTAATCCCAATCTTTACATCTCTCCAAAATTTACCAAATCACTTTAAACTTTTCAAACTCCCCAAAATTTTGCAAGTTTTCTCGATTTTGTCAACTATCCTTAATTTCATAAACCCACTCCCAATTATCACAACTCGCCTGTATTTTCCAACTGGATTCGAATTTTGCCAACTGCCCTACATTTTGTTAAGTTTCCTCAATTTGTCCAACAGTCCTTAATTTTACAAAAAAACTCAATTTTCACAACTCGCATATATTTTATCAACGATTCGAATTTTGCCAACTGCCCCTGAATTTTGCCAACTCGCCGTAATTTTACAGAAAAAGTCGCAATTTTTACATCTTCCCTGAATTTACCAAGTCACTTCGAATTTTATCAACTCTCCTTAATTGCACAACAAAGGCACAATTTTCACAACTCACCTGTATTTTACCAAGTGGCTTCGAATTTTGCCAACTCCCCTAAGATTTTGCCAAGATTTCTTGGTTTTTCCAACTATCCTTAATTTCACAAAACCAATCCCAATTTTTACAACTCACCTGTACTTTACCAAGTGGTTTCCAGTTTTGCCAATTTCCCTAGATTTTGCCAATTTTTCTCGATTTTGTCAACTCTCCTTAATTTCACAAAAACAATCCCAATTTTCACAAATCGCGGGTATTTTACCAAGTGGATTCGAATTTTGCCAACTGCCCTAGATTTTGCCAAGTTTCCTCGATTTTGCCATTTCGCCACAATTTTACATCACACTTGATTTTTTCAAAGTAACTCTGAATTTTGCCAACTCCCCCAAGATTTACCAACTCTCCTAGATACTGCGAAGTTGCCTCGATTTTGCCAACACGCCATAATTTTACAGAAAAAAGATTGCAATTTTTACATCTCACTTGAATTTTGTCAACTCTCCTAGATTTTGTTAACTCACCATAATTTTACAGAAAAAAATTAAAATTTTCACATCTCACCTGAATTTTGCCAACTCCCCACGCTTTTGCCAAGTCACTCCGAATTTTGTCAACTGTCCCTAGATTTTGCAACCCGCCATAATTTTACAGAAAAAAATCCTAATTTTTACATCTGACCTGAATTTTGCCAACTCCCCACGATTTTGTCAAGTCACTCCGAATTTTGTCAACTCCCCAAGATTTTGTCAAGTCACTCCGGATTTTGCCAACTCCCCAAGATTTTACCAAGTCATTCCGAATTTGCCAACTTCCCAAAATTTTACCAGTTCACTCCGAATTTTGCCAACTCCCTAAGATTTTTCCAAGTTGTCCCGATTTTGCAAACGCACCTGTATTTTACTAAGTGGCTTCAAATTTTGCCAACTGCTCTAAATTTTTCCGTCTCTCCATTTTCCAAACTGCCTTAGATTTGCCAAGTTGCCTCGATTTTGACAACTCTTAATTTTCGAAAAAAAAATTATTCATTTTCACAACTCATCTAGATTTTACGAAGTCGCTTCGAATTTTGCCAACTCCGAGTTACTTTGGGGGGGAGCCTCCCCCATTCCCCCATGCCTACGCCCCTGCAGAAGTCCCATGATTTTTTTTATTGCGCTGTAATTAGGCTGTGCATTAAGAAGGGATTTCGGTTAACTCGGATAACTAGATGCTTGTTTCGTTTTATTTTTTTCATTTTGCTATTGTCTTAACTCCCTCTCAGATCTTTGTAAGGAAGTTTAAATAGCAGGAACCAATCACGTAACCGTGACCACAAAAAAACTTTTTCTTGGAAGGAAGAGAGCTAATGCAGATAAACTGATACTAAAAATAAATCACTTTGAAGAAAAAAATTGAAGTTCAAATATACTCGAGAATCTGAGATCGTGAAAGCGAATGCTAACTCGTTTCTGAAATCTGAGATAGCTTCAATGCTAGGAATTATGGCTTGGGTGTGGCATGCTGATCATAAGTGAGTGACGGTTGAACACAAAGGATAAGCTTTGAGGTCTGTGACTCGTATGACTAGCCATGTCAAATTACTTGAAGAATAAGGATCTGTTCGGAACATGTAATATGAACCCAACATGCTTGATAGCATACTGCAGGGAAGAAAATAAAACATATCAGCAATTTTACGTCGCTTTCTGTATAATATGATCGACATTCATGAGTTGCAATTGTGAACAAAGCTCCCGTAGCATGATGCATAGAATAGCAGAAGCGAAGTTATTGCGTTTACATAATCAAAATATCAAACTTCCGGTTTTAAGAGTATAAAGTGGAATGTCGAAGGCCTGGATCCAGGAAGAAAGAAAGGTGGGGAAATGCTGGATTGAATCGCCCTGGACGTGTACGCAACGCAGGCAGAGGCGTAGCTAGGCTTTTGGCGCCCTTGGCAAATTCGTAATTGTCCGCCCTTGTTCAGTTATTGATAAAAACAATACACATGTTATTTATATTATATATATTTATTGTCATTATTTTAATACAGTTACATTAATAAATATTAATTGCAAAAGAATTTGCAATTAATAATTTTTAAAGTATTTTAATATTTTCTATTTTTTTGTTGGCAAAATCTCATTAATATTAATTTTTTGAGTCAGTTCTCGCTCTATTGATAGGATATTAAGTGATGATGTACGCTCCTGTCCTCATGCTGATCTTAAACAATCCCGGGGTTTATAAACATAATAATTCGATATAATATACAAATTATGAACTCCCGTCCAAAGAAAAAGATACCTTGTAACACAATTTTATTTTGTAATGGCATGATTTGTAAAATTAATATGAACAGTTGGAAATTGCGCCCCAAAGCTGTTGTATGCTATGCGCGGTGCAGGGGGGGGGGAGCGTTAATTGTTCGCTGATAAAAGGAAAAAAATATTTTTGTAGGAAATAACGAAAATCTATAATACGCTGCCTTGACGATGTGACGGTATAAACAATACGTATTAAATTCAACAAACTACGGACGGTTAATAATTCGATTTTATTTTCAACATAAATATCAGATATCGTGACCTCTCGTGCCGCCCCAGCACCGCCCTGTGATTCCGGCGCCCTTGGCAACTGCCCGATGCCAACACGTTACTACGCCTCTGAACGCAGGTATTTTTTTCCAGTGAATGTTTCTTCCCAAATGGTGTGATAAGATTTCCCCACCGTCTAGTACACTTTATAAATTATTTTTCCAAAATATGCATCTAATATATATAGCCTATTGTGAGTGATTGAGTGAATTACTGATTGACAGAGGGTCACGCTAATTCTAGCTATGGTGCTTAAAGGTAGAGCTCTGGACATTTGTATCATCGGATAATCCGCGTCGTAGATCTCGGGAAAAATCCGAAATTTGACCTCCGACGTGTCTTCAATTTCAAACGAAGGTCACATAGCCGTCAAACCTTCACCTACGGGTGTCAGAAACGTGAAAACTGGTGTGTTGAACTGTTTCGGGTTGTAGATATCAGAATAAAAAATAAAATTAATACCCCCTTAAGCAGCTGCTTGCCACAGAGGTCTGACAGGAGCCTGTCAGTTTATATGCCATAATAGAAGGTCTGTGAGGATGGCAGGACCTCAGCAGGAAAACAACACGAAACCTTACAAAATTTCCGATGCTGCCAGTTCCTTCGTGGTCAAATCCCGATCTACCGGTGCTAAGGAGGTACAAATTAATGTCTGGGATATTTCGCATCGTAGATATCAGAAATGTGAAATTTTAAATGGAAGATCTGTCGAAACTAAAAGACAAATTTCCATATATCGGTGCTGGAGAGCTGGAAATTGGTTC
Source organism: Ryuthela nishihirai (assembly GCA_038380435.1). Taxonomy (NCBI): domain Eukaryota; kingdom Metazoa; phylum Arthropoda; class Arachnida; order Araneae; family Heptathelidae; genus Ryuthela; species Ryuthela nishihirai. Next base: position 32,445,899 of record JAWZYU010000024.1, on the reverse strand, counting down.
ATGGAAATATTTCAGGCCACAGATCTAAGAAACATTAAAAAATTTTAGATACAGAATCGCGTTCAAACCATCACCTATGGGTGTCAGAAACAGTTGTAAAGGTCAAATAGGGGTTGGAGTGACGATATAGAAATCTAGAGACGCCGGTTGATTTCTAGTAATATATACGTTTGCTATTTTTCCTCACCCGATTGTAAAAATTCTCCGAGGTATGGGGGCGGAGGCTCGGCCCCTCTGCCTATCTTTTCTAGATCCAGGTTGGGATGTGCTATAACAGATTCGAGCTTAACAGAATTAACAGAATTTCTAAATTAATAGAGAACTATAACAGAATTTTGAAATTAACAGAGAGCTATAACAGAATTTTGAAATAACAGAGAGCTATAAGAGAATTTCGAATTTTGTAGCTTATTTTGATCATAGCGATGTTCAAAATAAGCTTGAAAATTCGAAATCGATCTCTCCTCTTCCTGCAACAAAATAGATTAATATACTAAGCAAGGATACTTACTGGTGCTGCTGTTCTACGAAGTCTTCTGGATTTCTTTCTAAATGACATGGAATAGATTTTCGAATATTGGTTGGGGTGTTTTATCTCTGAACACCACTTTTTCTCCCAAAATGGGCTAAATGACCAAGTCACAAAGACCTAGATGGCTCAGAAATGGTTGGACGAAAGGGACTCACTAGAAGCTGTTAGGAGACAGATGGTGACCTTTTAATGCCATCCGACGAGTTCTTTAACGTGCACATGGTATAGCTCTCCTGCATACGGAACCACAGCTTAATGTCACATCCGATGGATGGCGGTCTTTCCAAGCACATCAGTGTCCCCTACTCACTGAAAGCAGGGCGGGGAGTTTTTCGGAGATAAATCTGAACGCTGGCCCAGGTGAAACTCGAACCTGGGAACTGCTGATTTTGAGCCTGGCATGCTACCGACTGAACTACCCTGCCACCCCTAAGTCAGTGTGTCTTAACAGGAGGTCTGTAAATTGTGCCTTAGAGGTGGTATCTGTGAATTGAAAAGATTCTACCCAGTAGAGCATAAAGATTTTTCTTCATTTTAGTTTTATTGTCATTACTGTTACGAAAATTATTCCTTTTTATAATATTGTTTCGCATTGATTTAATAAAGATTTTTACAATTTAGGTATCGTTTCATTTGTAAATATTTCATCTTAAAATGTTATAAGCTTGGAAATTTCAAAAAAGAGATGAAAATAAGCTTAAAAAGGCGAATTTTCATTCCTTTTTTTACTTTAATGTTGGAGTAAAAATCATGACGAAAAAAACTTTACCTATGCATTTATATTTTACTTTAAATAAATGCTAAATAAATTACCCTCTTTATATTCTCTTTAATCAAAATGTATAAGATAATTCTGAGAGGTTAGTGGATTGATCGGGACTTCGTTAGGTGTCCCCAGTACGAAAAAGACTGAGTAACTTGTCTTAAATGATATATTAATATTTGGATGGAGATGTTAAAACATCCTCCTCTCTGCATTAATTTTAAAATTAGTAGTAATGAGGAGTTCAGACGCCCCCCTCCCTCCCCACACACACACTCGGTATAGGGGCCGTCCCAGCAACCACAGTTTTATTTACATTTAACGGTTTTACTAAGTTACTGCCAAGCAGGGGCATAGCGAAGGACTATGGTTGGGGGAGGGAAGAAATCGAAAATTTTGCAACTAGAAAGTCAAATTTTGCCAACTGAGAAAGTAATATCTCTGTTAGGTTCGTACCTATATTTTCGCTCTGTGATGGTGGTGGGGGGAGGGGTTGAGGAAATTTTCACAACTCTGCTGCATTTTGCCATGTAACTTTCAATTTTGCCAACTAACCATAATTTCACAGAAATAATCTCAATATTTGCATCTCGCCTGAATTGTAGCAAGTCAGTATAAATTTTCCCAACTCCCCTTCATTTGGCCAACTCACCTTAATTTCACAAAACCAATCCCAATTTTCACAACCCACCTCTACTTTACCAAGTGGTTTCCAATTTTGCCAATTCCATAGATTTTGCCAAGTTGCCTCGATTTTACCACCTCTCCTTAATTTCGCAAAAACAATCCCAATTTTTACGTCTCTCCTGAAATGGCCAAGTCACTTCAAAATTTTCAAACTCCCCAAAATTTTGCCAAGTTTTTCGATTTTGTCAACTCTCCTTAATTTCACAAAAACAATCCCAATTATCACAACTCGTCTGTATTTGACCAAGGGAATTCGATTTTTTCGAACTGCCCTAGATTTTGCCAAGTTTCCTTAATTTTGCCAACTCGCCACAATTTTACCGAAAAAAATCTCAATTTTTACATCTCACCTGATTGCCAACTAACCATAATTAAAAAAGTCGCTTTAATAAAGTCGCTTTGAATTTTGCCAACTCCCCAAAATTGCCAATCTCCAAGATTTTGCCAAATTTCCTCGATTTTGTCAACACGCCATAATTTTACAGAAAAAAAAAAGATTCCAACTTTTATATCGCACCTGAATTTTACCAACTCCCCACGGTTTTCCCAAGTCACTCCGAATTTTGCCAACTGTCCCTAGATTTTGACAAGTTTCCTCAATTTTTCCAACTCGCTATAATTTTACAGAAAAAAAATTTACATCTCAATTTTTTCAAAGTCACTCAGAATTTTGCCCCTAAGATTTTGCCAAGTTGTCCCGATTTTGCCATCTCACCTGTATTTTACTACGTGGCTTCGAATTTTGACAACTGCTCTAGATTTTGCCGTCTCCATTTTCCCAACTGCCTTAGATTTGCAAATCGCTTCGATTTTGACAACTACCTTAGATTTTGCCAAGTTGTCTATATTTTGCTAACTACCCTTAATTTTACAAAAAAAAATGATTGCAAATTTTCGCAACTCACCTAGATTTTACGAAGTCTCTTCGAATTTTGCCAACTCTGAGTTACTTGGGAGAGGGAGCCTCCCGCCATGACAGTTCTATTACTGGCTGTCTTCGTTAATTACTTAAAAATATTTATAGATTGAATTCGGTAGACAAAAAGTTCATTGCTTGAAATTTCACAGAAATTTTTAACTCTATCTCTCATCCTTCTTTAGCATGGTCACAGAGAGAATCAAAAATATTAGAAACGTAAAGAAAATATTTTGCTTTCCAATTCTTACAAATCTATTTAAGTACACTATTATCTTCTTTATATTTCTGATGAGGTCTACCCTTCCTCACAGATCTTCTCTATGTCGTGTTATAATAACAGACTCCTGTCAGGCTTGTAGCAAGATTGAGGGTTAATTTATTTTTTACCATTAAACCCAAATTGGAATTCAAAGGTTATCTTAGGGACATTGCGGAGTAAATTTCCTTACTGTTCCTTATTGAGGGTTAAGAACTCAAACTCTTCCAGTGGAAAAGCCATTTTAAGACGAAAGTCTTAACGTTCTCTTGGATCCTCGCTTCCCATACTATCTTCTTGGATGCGAGAACATATGAATCCCATTCTGCCCATCCGCAGGAATCCCAACCTCCCTCGTTCCGGTGGAACAGCGGTTTAGCGATCGATCGTCTGCAGACCACTTTCTTGACTCTGACATTTCCCGCCACACCAGCTGAGGCCATGTGCGGCGCGTGCTAACGTCACCCTAGGCTCACTTACCTGGGATGAAGCTCGTAGAAGACACGTGACCTAGACGTTAAGATCTTTTGTTGATTTCCGGTCAAGTTACGCTGTCCGGCGGTGAAATGTGGTCATCAAGCTGAGGTAAGTGAAGTCATTTAGTGTGAATACGTTGAACTAACTACTGGAAACTCAATACTATGGAAAGGATGTATTACTGACAAATTTTTGATAAGGAAGATTACAAGTGATATGTGAATGTTTAATAAGAGGAGACTGCCAATTAGGTTCCATTTAAGCATCTCATTTCTGTTTTAGTCCTTTACGGAATAAATAGTTGGTTGCATTAGTGTGACACAAGTTCTCAGTACCCCCCTGAGTACTGAGAACTCAAAAAAAAAAAGTAAAAAAAAAAAATCAAAGAAAAGTAAAAATACAGAATTTTGTTTTGTTAGTGGGGAGTTTTTATGCAGTGGGCCTGTTCCGCAGGAGCTATGAGTGTGACTGTTAGACAGCTGATTTGTTAGAGCGTTATTTAATGTGACTTCATCGCATTGTTAAATACCTTTCATAATCAGAATATCAGCAACCGTGACGATAAAAATATCAGATAATAAGAGATGGTATACCCAGAAAACTGTAATGTGAGAAAAGGTTTGGGGTGTTTGAGTCCATTTGAAGAAGTTGTCATATTTGAGTCTGAATTTCGAGGACTGATTTAAATGTATATGACCCCTTAAAATGCGGTTGGAATATAACCCCACAATACGTCTTGCTTACACCGCTACTAGTAAGTATGATTTGATCCAGAAAAATCGATTGCTCTCATTTGTTAGTTACTGTTACATGATCAGAAGATTTTACCACTGTGACGATCAAAACGTTAGCTCAGAATATCATTTGCTTAGAATGTTAACTAAAAGTTTTTGATTAGAATATTGGTTACTAACTACATAAGAATATTAGCACTATCATATGATGAGAAGGTTAACTAAAGTTACTTGATATGAATATTAGTTTATCTTACTAGTTTAGAAATTAAATACTTGATGATCAAAATATTAACTATTTAGTACGATTTATTATATTATTAGTTGCCGCCACTTGATCAGAAAGTCGATTACTGTTACTTGATCAGAATGTCGATTGTAATATGACATTCTGATCATGTATTCTGATTGAATACATGATCGGAATATTAAATACTGTGACTATCAAACCATTGCCTACGAGGTGAGATTTTCCCAGAATGCTATTTGCTGTGATTTGATCAAAATGTTAGCTGCACTCACCTAATCAGAATGTCAACTACCGTGACTTGTTCAGAATATTAATTGCTGTGGCTATCAAAATGTTTAGAGCTGCTAGATAGGACTTAATTAGAATGTTAGTTTTCTATTTTGATCAGATTCTTAGTTACTGTCAACTGAAGAAAGTTAATTACAATGACTTGGTCAGTTAATTACATGACTTGGTCTGCAGAAAGTTAGTTACAGTGACTTGGTCATGACTTGTTCAACTGAAGAAAGTTAGTTACAATGACTTGGTCATCTTGAATGAAAATGCTTGTTAATCTGACTTAATCGGAACATTTGTTATTCTGACTTGAGAAGAATGCTACATTCTGTAACGGTTAAAATATTATCTACTAAATGGGACTTTTTCAGGATATTACTATTTATTGCCACTTACTCAGAATATTACAGCAGAAAAGTTGCGTGAACAGCTCAAAATATGTCATTCCTAAGAAACTGTAAGATCTAAAGTTCTGAGTATTTAGTTCATAAAAGCATGATTTTAATTAGAATATTTAAAGAAAATTAAACAAATATAAAGCAAAGAAAACGGAAGAGCAAGATTTTATTTTTTTTATTTTTACTACATTTAATTTTTAATTTAAGATAGTTGATTTGAGCTGCACAAATCAGCGCCTTATTCTCATGGTTCAAATTTCGTTGCTCAGATGGGTTTCGTATTTAAGAAATATTTTGATTTACTTATTTTGATTTTAAAATGCCCGTTGAAACAAAAAGGAATACAAATATAGCTCCTTTTCGACGATGAGGAGATGATAGATACGATGGAGCTCCGGCATCTTATTCTTCTCATTTTATTGAAGCTCCTCCTGCAGTTTATCTTCTTCGCAGACTCCACAAAGTTTTTTTAACAGCACTTCATTAAAGTAAAACAATACCGGTCGGTGGCGTATCCAGAAACTTCCAATGGGAAGATTTTAATTTCATGGGATTTTTTGACATGGTTGTCTCTCCAATTTTCAAAGAATGCCTTAGAAAATGTTTGTTATTAAAGCTTTTAAGGGAGGCAGAATATACAACATCCCACCACCAATTCCTTGGATAACCCACTGCTACCCGTATAGTTACTTAACAGTCTTAGGAATTTTCAGATCTACCTTACCTGAGATCTAATAGTAAATATCATCATTCCTATTAGCAAAGTGTTTAGCAACTTTCATTGGATGAAACTCATTAATCAAATTAAAAGGTCGCCGCACCACAGTATTCAGTTTACAATGCATGGCAGTGTTTACCCGTGTTAACAGTTTAGGGTAGCTTTGGGCAAAGTCGCAGGATATCTGTAACTCAGTTGAACAGTTGTACTTTCCCACTATGGGAGAGAAAGGGTCGAGCCACAAGTGCTGACCTTGACCCCGTAGGGTCGGTAGATATCCAGGCAGCCAAGAAGCAGGCTGTTGCGTAAGTTTTGAACAGTGAAAGCCAATGTTTGTTTTTCAAAATGTAATGGATAAGGAAACACTTGTAATGGCGATCACTCATTTCGGGCACGGGGTCCACTTAGCTTGCCCAAAACTCACGACGGGTCCCTTCCCATAACTCGGTAAAACTCCTGGATCACACCTGAGAGCAAACTTCATTAATGAATTTCGCAGGTGCTTGTAACGCCTGCAAGCTATCAATTAGCTGTCACTGATTTAAAGTGTTATTTACGTGAAACACCTAAGGAAAATTTTGTCGAAATAATTTGCCATGTGCAGCTGTAATGTTTGCAATATGTGCGTATTGTGCATTCATGAAATAAATTTTAAAAAAATCAGGAAACCCAATTAAATGCAATTTTACTTGAATATGTACCAAAGAACGTATAAGTCATAAAGAAGAGACAGCTCTACAGGACAAATTAAGAGGGTGTCCCTGAAGGTTTGTTTTCTCTGCATTAAAATTTGAACCCTCAAGTGAAAATGCTGGAAAAAGCGCTTTTTGCACTTTGGACATAGAGGTTATCTATTTTGGCAATTTCTACCCTGTTCTTTAGGAAAAACCTGTTCGCTAGAAAAAAAATTCAAACTAAATGATCTACAAGTACCTTATGAAGTTTATATAGGAAGGTGTTACTTTTGATTGCCCTTTCTAAAGAACAGTATTTCAAGTACTTTATATCTATTAAAAAATGATAGCTGAGATATAAGTAGTAGTAATAGCAGTTAATTTTTTTCGTATAAATTTTGCACATAAAACTTAATTTTCAGAGTCTCACAATATAAATCTCGTTTGTGAGATTTCCATAACAACAATTATTATAAAAATGAAAGTGTTTTGAGATTTTTATATGGGAACAAGATCAAAATTATATGTCTCATCGACCAAAATTTGCAATCTTAGAATCTTGCATTCAATCAATCAGTTTCTGTAATTTGACTTCAGATACAAAAGTACGGGGAATATCTGTTCTCATAAATATGTTTATACTCTTATACTATGTGGCACAATCAAGTCTTAGATGTAACCAAAAGTCTCCCAGACGATATCGATTGAAAAATCAATTTCAAAAAGGTGTCACACGAAAGATTCGCCAGACAATATTCTTCGAATGAAGTTAAATATATAGCCGATTTAGAAGCGAAGTGACTCGATCTCAGGTATTGATGTAACCGGAATCGGGAACTGGAAAAATAATTCCTGAAGTTATTCCTCAAAAAGCACAAATCTACAATGAAAATGTTTCGCATTTCATCAGACGTTTCATAGAACTAGAAGAACATCAATATAGATGGCCTCTGCTGAAAATGAAATGGAACAAAATTAATACTTTCAAGAAGTGAAAATTTATACTAAAGAATGATTCGGAAAATATAATTAGTAATATTTTAGTAGTACGCATGGAATTTAGAAAGAAATTTTTATTTTCCTCGTAAAACTAAAAAGTTTTGTCTCCACCCACTCCTGGGTAAGAGAGCAATTCGCTGGTATAGATGTAGATCCCTTAACCACCACACTCCACCACCCAAGTTTCAAATTTCTCCATGAATAGATCGTTCACAATATTCGTTTAAAGTTTTGCATTTTCCACGTGTAGTGTCTGTAAATGGTAGCTAGGCATAAACTGGAAGGAGAGCTGTGTACCAATCCCTAGTGATGATGCACAGAACCTGCCAAGTCTAACACCTAATGTCCGACCCCGCCTTCTCGTGGTGCAGGCCGTTAGTACCTTTCAAAAGAGATATTCTCTTTTGGAAGGGAACAGAAGAGGAGGGCTGCCAGTTCAGTATGGCCTACTGATCTCGTCATCTATGGCCAGTTTTTTCTTTTTTTTTCAACCCTGCTGAGGAGTGGTCAACTTCACAGGGTCCTGGTGCTGACCATTTATACCTACTAGACTGGACTTGTTTATGGATTTGAGCTTGATTATGGATCCTGGACTTGCTGCACTGGTGGGCCTCTGTTGAGGGAGAATCTGCTGCTGTGTTTTCTGTTCGCTTCTGGGTTGCCAACCCTAAGTGAACAGAGGTATGGGATACCTTATATAAGCTGGTGGATAATCCTAATCAGAGGCCATCGCAGGTACCTGAACCTTACTTAGCTAGATGGGCATCGTCAAGCCTAAACTGGAGTAATGTGTCTCAGGCAGGCCATATGGCTCTTGAAAAGGTGGTACCTAAAGTTCCTACCAGCATCGGTGACTTCAGCCTTTAGCGGAGGAGGAACAGGTCTTTTTGCCCCATACCTGCGATCAGGGGGCTGTTTGATATTGTTGGCCCTACCAATCTCAATAAACCTAATTTCTTTAAAAATCCTACTAATTATTTTCTCTCTGCAGGAACGTGACGACATTATATAGAGATTATTCTTTTGATGTCCTCACGCAGGAATTCCAGTGCTATAACCTAGATATTCTAGGTTTGCAAGAAACCAGATGGACAGGTAAAGGTGAGATACTTAAAAATAACTTTAAATTTCGCTTTACAGGGAGGGACGATGGAAAGCATCACCAAGGCGTGGGTCTGCAGCTCAGCAGACATGCTAGTGATGCTATTCTAGGATATGACTGCATTAATGAAAGGTTTCTTACAGCAAAATTTGAGACCAGCATTAAAGACTTGAATGTTATCTGCTGTTATGCCCCACTGAGGATACTGATGAGGATGAGAAGGATAGGTTTTACAGGCAACTTCAGGATATTTTGAATTCTGTCAAGAAAGGAGATATTACCCTTGTTCTAGGTGACTTCAATGCCAAAATTGGTACTGACTCTGACCTTTGGGGAGGGGTGATAGGCCCTTTTGGTATTGGTAGATGCAATGGCAATGGGCAACGTCTCCTACAGGTAAGTAAACTCAATGGTTTCAGAATAACTAACACTTATTACAAACACCGTGACATACTTAAGTACACATGCGTTTCACCTGATGGGCTGCATAAGAATATGATTGATTATATATTAATTAACAGCAAATGGGCTAGTTCTGTTAGGAATACTAGGTCATATAGGGGAGCTGAAATTGGATCTGACCATTACCTTGTTAAAAGTGTCTTGCAACTTAAACTTAAAAAG